>CM062809.1:962932131-964246591 GCA_031772625.1 Pinus tabuliformis | reverse complement strand
CTTATAACCTGCATATTTTTGGACATGTTAGGTTTAGACAACATTTTCTGTAGTTTGGGAGGAAAATCAGGGATTACTAAGGAGATGGAAATGATGACAGTGTTAGATTCCTTCTTCTTTTCAATAAATTTGTCAACATCAAGAATCCTTTTCTGTCTTGCCTGATTCATGAACTGTTTTCTAAGGATTTCAATCCGATTTGAGGAAGAAGGTAATACCATCATAACAAGAAATCCAGGGATTATTAGATTTCATCCAATTTTTCCATTCCTCATTCTTTTGGTTGTTGAAGCTTTTCTTTTCAGATTTGGGAATAAGCTTTAGCTCTTCAACATTCTTGTTTTCTAACTTGTGTGTGAAAATGTCCAATTAAACATTTTCTTCTTCCATATGTCTTCTGGATCATATGGACTAATCCTTTGAAGATTTTCAGGAAAGCAGTGATCTCACTGTATGAAGGAATTTCCACATCTTTTGGAATCTTATTCATAGGATTTCTTCTGTATGATTGAATTTCAGATCCATCATTAAATTCTAGACCTTTATGAGTGTTCTGCTGTGTTGACTATGTGATTATTTCTTCATGAATATTGAAGAGATGAATTTTGGTATAATCCTCTTCTGACTTACTTTTATTAGGTACAAAAGTAATCATGTTTATTCTATTTCTGTCATTCTGATTATCACCATGTGGGGTAGGTGGCTGTGAGGAAAACTGACAGTGAGTTTTGGAACAATGAGGATGATCACAAACAACAACTAAAGGATTGCGGGAGGAAGCGACATGATTGATAAACAAATTTTTAAATGTTTCTAAAAATGTAGGGTCTACTGAGTAGGTAGGAGGAGAAGTATTCATAGAGGTAGAAATAGATATAGAAGGTCCACCACGCTCAGCTCGTGACTTTGGAAAGATGGTATGAACATTTCCATATTTGGAAGTAAAAATAGTGAGAGGAATCGACAGGGGATGGCCTTATAGGTTTTCTGATAGATTCCCATTTAGTAACCATTCTGCAGGGGGTTTAGTTCTGCTATTGGGAATATTTAGGTGCTATAAGGTTCATTCCATAATCATGGGTGATCAGTGTAGTAAATTCGGACTGTGATGAAATTGATTTAAATTACTGAGGGAGTAGTTTTCTTGTAAAATTTTACTACAGAGGACCACCAAATAGCAATATTTTTGCTATCGTCATCAAAGTCATCATATCCATGTGTCTGTGATCCAAATATTAAAGAATTTATTGCATTAGGATCTGTTAAAGCTATAGAAAAGTCAGGGACACAATACATGATGCAGGGCCATAGGCAAGCGTGCCTTGGCAACCACCGATGAGAGCTTTGGGAAAAGCTCTCCATCTCCTATCAAATATACAGGAGAAAAATGCAACATCTTGTCCTTTCATGTGCAGGAGCTGAATGCCTACTTGGACATGTCCAAAATGGGTGAAATTGTATCTTGCTTTCCTAGCAGCATCAAACTCAGCTTGGTTGATAATGTTTAAAGAATGAAGGATATTATTATTAGAGGTAGTTTGCAAAACTTCCTCTTTCACCTTATATCTCCAAAACTGGATGGTATCTAGTAATCCTAAATCTTATAGACATTTTTTGGATCTATCTTGGGAAGAGACCAAGATCCTGAATCAACAGGTTCTGAAAATAAATTAATTGACCTCTCTTGTATAACAGATGCATGTGCAAGAGAATTTTTGTCTTTCAAGATTTACATCTTCATGTTCCTTGAGAAGTCCTTCAAATTATTTTTCACCAAATTCATGACGAGAACTAGAGGGAGGGCGAAAATCCATAATAACAATAATGCAATAAGAAGAAATATACATAGTGCGTAATTATGCAGCGGATCTAATTTCAAATTCAACAAAGTACTTAATATTCTTTTTAGAAAAAGTACCGATTATCGCTGGAAATATGATCGTAAACAGAGCTGGTTTTGCGACTTCCTCTTAGAAAAAAGTTCAAGTTCACCTTCCACACGGCATAAACAGACTACCGACCTATTCAGGATATCAACAAACTTAAAGAGGTATGCTCAAAAAAAAAAATACAACATGGCTCTGATACATTCTCTATTACCAAACATATAATCGGTTACAAACTTCTCAAACATATAATGGGTTACAGAGTCTAATAAAGTTTTGAACCATTTTGATAGAAAGGGAGATATACAAACTATTCCGTGTGAATTCGATATGTTTCCCCACCCTTCCTCTTCTAAAGACATTAAGACTTTGGCCTTAAGATTACGGACATAAATAACATGTTTTTTCTTCCTTTAGTTATATTATTAGAATGTATCATGCTTTTACTTAGTATAGTCATATTATTAGCACGTATCTATATGTCTTAAGTCGTTAGAATTTATTACATATTTGGAATTTAGTATTAAATTATAATTTGTATTTGACCCTTTAGTGTTTATATTTTAATATTAGATTATAATTTGCATTTTAAATATATATTACGTCTTTGGAATTTAGTATTAAATTATAATTGGTATTTTGCCCTTTAGTGTTTATACTTTAATATTAGATTATAATTTGCATTTTTATGTTTAAATGGGATGGGGCTCGAGTATGATTACATTGTTTATGTTTAAATGGATGGGGCTCTAGTATGATAAGTAAATATTGTTTATAAGAGGTGTAATAATATTAAATTATAATTTGCATATGGGGCATTGGTTTCATAAATAAATATGACTTATGTATAATAGAAATATTTTTAGAAAAATCACATCAAAAGAATTTTGTCGACGCGTTTTGAACTAACTAGTGTGGTTCGAAACGCGTCGACAAAATTCTTTTGATGTGATTTTTCTATTATATAAAGTATTAAACAAAAAGAAAAAATAAAGAAAGAAAAGAAATTGTTTTTTAATACAATAGTATATTTGGATAGAGATAGGCACAAGCTAGTTGAGAAATCGAACTATATTCCTCAAATTGTGGTATCACTATGGAGTAGATCCCTGATTGTATAAATTAGAGTGATGTCAGTGATTTTTAAATTTTTATATCTTTCCATACAAATTAAAGTGATATAGAAGTAGTGTTCCATTTCCTAGGGGGGTGGCCATTACCTGGAAGCAAATTATTGCAGAGCTATGGAGTGTTGGGATTTGCAGATCCGACATGGGAGATCAGATTGGGTGGGATGGAACCATGAAAAAAGGTACTATCTCGGTTGTGGATGCATATATATTTTTTTGCTGCAGGACTCACAATATGTATGATCATTGTTGGTTCACCAAGTTCTGGATGGTGAAGATCCCCTACAAGATTATTCTGTACACATGGCTTGTTTGGAAAAAATAAAACGCTCACCTGGGAGAATTTAAAAAAGAGGGGCCTGCTGGGACCAGGTATCTGCGCTTTCTGTCGACGGGAGGATGAGGATAATGCACATATGCTCTTAAGATGCCCGTTTGCAAAACAGATCTGACAAGGTTTGTCTGTCATGCTTTCATTTACATATATTGAACATGCTTCCATTATATCATGCATGCTTTGGTGGAGCACACAAAATAGGCAGAGGCGTGCTATCCCAATGATCACTTTCTGGGAGATTTGGAAAGCTAGGAACAACATTATTTTTGAAAACAACTTTCTCAGTATAGATAGGATCATCGATAACATTCACATATGTTTGGAACCACTACTGCTGCCATCATCCCATATCCCCAAGGTGCAGCATGAACAAGATGATCCTTTTATTGCTTTCCCAACAGGTTTCTTTGACGGTGCTGAACAGGGTGGTAGATGCGGGTGTGGGATTTGGATTTGCATGGACGACTGCACATAGTACATGATACACTGGAGCGACAGAGACGGGACTAACATGAAGGCAGAGGCTATGGCACTTTGGGGCCTACTATGGTTTGTGGATTATCTAGAGATTCAACACATCAACATATATGGAGATTCCCAAGCTATCATCAATCATGTTTTTGGATCTTCACACATTTCTCATCCACATCTACAGGGCTGGATGCAACGTATCAAATGTCTTCGGGATTCTCTATAGGGGGTTACCTATCAACACCTACACAGGGCACACAACAAGGTTGTTGATGCTTTATCTAAGCTTGGACTCCTCGACCCATTGGAGGGATTTTATATTTCACTGGGGGCAGATGGAGACTTGTTGGATGTTGGTCACATGCCATTTCCTTGACACTGATTTTATTGCTTTTCATCACTATGCTGGTTTTTACATCTGGGATTTTTGGGAACATGTTTTTCTCTTGCTGCTTGGTCACTTTCATGGATTGTTATTGATAATGAGCTCTACCTATATCTCTGTTTTGGATTATGTTTTACTCTGATGTTGACATGGACTAGATCCTGTCACAACACCTTATATTTCTGGTATCTTTCCTCAGGTTTATGTTGCATCCTCATGGATCCAGATGTACTAATTTTACTACATAAATAAAATCAACATTTTTTAGACTCTAAAATAGAAGTAGTATTCCACAAAATTTTTGATTTTTAAAATAAATATTCTAGTTTGACAATTCCTATTTAAATTAGATAAAATAGTTACATCTGTATATTTAACTAATAGAAAATTAAAATTAAAAATATTAAATCTTGTGAATTAGAAAATATATAAACAATTATTTATAAACTTTATATAATTACTAAAACATCAATTATTTTTACAAGGGGTAGTAAATCATCTATCTATATTTTTAAGAAAATATCATTAAGAAAATTTATTAATAATTAAAAATCCCATTAAATTTTACATCTTATAAAAACACATTAAAACTCACACTTTATAATGAATCATCTATAAAATTTGTAATGAAAAAATAATTAATTATTAAAGGTTATATCTAATTTTTTAATAAAAATATATCTAATTAATAATTAAAATTCATAATGCATCACTTACCTAAATTTTGTTTGAAACTATCATAAAATTTTAGGCCTTTTTCACCAAACCAATCCACCTCATCAAATATTAGCATAATGCACATAATTTTAATATTAATAACTATCCAATTTGTCTTCTTTTTAATTGAGTAGAGAAGTTCATTCTATAATCCAGTATGAGGGGATGTATAATTTTGTAGACATGTACCTTTAAAAAATTACTTTAAATGAAAAAACATTATCCACTATAAAAAAATTATATAATTATATAATAAATTTACATAGATAAAATAACTAAAAAAAAAATTATATTTGTCTTATAAATATTTCAATATAAGATTTCAATAAATTGTTTGAATATCCATATTAACTAATATATGTGTGTGTTAATGTTTACTTTGGTAAAATATTTCAATGCTAGAAAGGAAAAAAACAATTAAAGGTAAAATTATTTAATTACTTTTTAATAAGAGGAAAATTGATAACTCATTCAATTTTTAATATAAAATTTTAATAATAATAAATTAATAAAAAATACAATGTAAACAATGCAAAATTACACATGATCTATATAGAGAAACAGAAAACCACTATAGATCTATGGGATTAAATCTCTTGACGTGTAAATCTTATTTTCAAGTTTTGCATTCTAAAAAAAGTTTGCATCTAATGAGATTTGATCCCTCTAGACTCTTGGTAGATCCATGGTTACGGATCTATATTGGTTATTAATAAAAATAATGTAAAAAAAAACGATTAATTAAAATACTAGCACAACTACATAAATTAAATGATTGGTAAATGACAATACACATTAATCTATAATAAACATCAACACACTTATTAGTTTTTGCCAAGGAAGAACTCTAGCAACCAATCACTATTAGTCTAACATTGACTAATGTAACTCATAATTTTTAACATTGAAAAATAAGTATTTAATTTTCAATATAATTAAAAAAAAAACTATTTTTCAAACATTTGATTGGATCGTGACTTGAAGATCTTATTGCAACCTTTGCACAATATAATGCCATGAGGATAACCACCTCACATATTTGATGCCATAATTTATGGATATGGTTGCAACATTCATGCATGATTTTTAGATATTTATGTAGTAATATTTTATTTTTAAGCTTTGCGGGAAACCATCCAAAATATAACCTTGAAAATAGCTCATACTCACTTAAATAACATATTTATCTTCAATTACTTCCCACCATAATTTAAACAGGTCTTTGCATAAAAAAAAGATAGGAATAAGATGTAAATAGATATACTTATCAAGACTTACTTCCCCATTATTTATGTTTGAGTAGAATTATAAATGTGTAGACTTACTAATGATTACTACTCACCAAAATTTATGCAAACCCTTGTAAGACCATGCCAAGGAACCAATGCTAATATATTCTCATAAATGTCTATGATGTCTCTCAAAGCATCACATTCCAAAATGAAATGTTTTTCTGATTCCACTGCCCTGACGTGCAAAATGTACACACCCGTTCTTCCCAAGCTTCTTTAGGTCTTTTCCACCGGCCTGTTTCACACAAAAGTTGATGCGGGTTAGTTCTTAGTTGGGCAATAAGAACCTTTTCCCTCCACATAATGCTAGCTCCAGTGTACTCTTTTTGTTGGAGATCAGAAGTGGGGTTGAATTCCTCAACATAATACTTCTTTCTACCCAACTCTTTTCCCCATATACGTTTACATAACTTCTCCATAACAAAATTCTTTAGCTCCTTGCTATTTGTGGGACAAACATTAAGGTAGATGTTCCATTTTTGCATCCATTTGTAGTTTTGTCTCATCCATGTTTTCTTTCTTTTACTCATGCCTTCATTGAAGATAACATTAGGCCATCTACCTACTCCCATTTTCTCAATTCCTTTTAGATATCTTATGAGATGCACCACAACAATTACTTCAATGGGAGTTGCTCCTATTTCTCTCAGCATTATCTCATAAGGAACTGAGCTTTTTATTTTGAACTTTTCATGATCAAGCGTTTTGGATTTTCTCAATTTGTTTCCATTTTGAGATGGGGGTGCTACTAGCCCACAATTCACACCCATACAACATCACTAAACAAACTAGTAGTCCAAAAAGCATTTTATTCGTTTTCCAATCCCACAAATCTTCTCTAAATCTGTTTTGGAGAGCATATAATGATTTCCACCCTCCAAATTTTTCTTCTTTCTGCAATCCTCCCAATTAAACTTGTTGTTGAAATTAATCTCGAGGTACTTGTGCTCATTTACTTCTTTAAGAATGTTGCCTTCAAAGAAGAATGTATGATACCTTTGCTTCCTTTTATTAGAGAAGATCATTATTTTGGTCTTGCTAGTATTGACTTGCATCCCCACTGCTCTACAAAAATGCTCAAGGGCATATAGGTGCATCTACAATCCATGGGTTGATTTAGCAATCAATACAAAGTCATCAACATATAAAAGAAGCTTTATCACAAACTCCCCCACCCGAATACCATCTCCACCTGGTAGATTTAGTCACTCTTCCAGCTTATCAATATATACACTAAAAAGAGTAGAGGATAAAGGACAACATCCCTTGACTCCAATGTCACTTCTAAAGCTTTCCGAAATGCTTGTTGAAATTCTAATTTTGATCATCTTCATAGAGCCTATGGAAAGTGACTCTATAATGCAAATGAGTTTCAAGTTCTTCCAGTCTACACCACAACTTATCTCTAGGGACTATGTCAAATGTCTTTTTGAAGTCAACAAAAGCAAAATACTTCTTCTTTTCCCCCCAAACCTTTTCAATAATGTGTCTGTGTGATACCATGATCTACTGTAGAATGCTTCAGTCTAAAATCCACTTGTCCGTTTTCCCTCTTTTCTTTTACTTCTCCCCACTAACTGATTCTATTTTCTACTATGATGCCGAAAAGCTTTGCAAACAAAGGATTGATCATAATGGTTCTATTGTTGGAAGGATTGTTAATGTCTCTAATTTTAAAAAGGGGTATTCTAGGCTAGTTGTTCAGTCCCTTGGGAATCCTTGTCAAATGATGTTGTTGAATATTTCCATGATGCGCGGTGCAAGAGTGTTCAATCCCCAGTTTAGATACTCTGCTTGAAGTTCAACCAAGTCCTTTGTCTTTATTGTTTTCAACATCTTAATTCCAATCTCCACCCCTTGTAACGTGAAAAGATTTGTAGTTGCATTGATCCTAGGGGAGACTCATCCTCTGATTCTTTCTCACATATTTGTCTTGCATAGTCAAACCATTGATTAGTTGTAATATTATTTTTGATTTAATTCTTCCTTGGTTGAAGTTCCTGCAAAAAAAACTTTGGGTTATTCTTGCCTAGATATATTAACTCTTCTCGCCTTGTTTGCATGAAGTCATCTTGTTTTGTTTTTAAGATTTGCTTATATAACTTTACATTCATCTTCTCCTTGCCTGCCTTTTCAAGGTTCTCCTTGCCATTTTGCATTCCTCATCAAACCAATCATTCACAGGAAAACACTTTGATTATGATTTCCTATTTGTTGCTCTTTTGCACTTCTCAAGTGAACATTGAATTATATTTGTTAACTCATGACTTTGATTATGATTTCCTATTTTTTGTCTTTTGCACTTCTCAAGTGATCATTGAATTAAATTTGTTAATGATGACTGTTGAAGTTTTGGGAACCATTTATCTCTTTCTGAATTGATCTCTCTAGAATTGTCTTGAAGATAGACAATTTTGTTGTGTATTTCCCACACAAACATGGCTATAATATTCAATTTTCCTATTGACACTACTAATTTAGCATTTACCAATGTAGGCTGTAATTTTTATGCAATTTTTCCTATAGCATAATTTCTTAGGTATCTCGCAGGGATTAAGTTGCCTTACAACACTTGTTTCATAATATATATGACATTGTTAAATTTTAAAAATTAACTAAATTATAA
This sequence comes from Pinus tabuliformis, assembly GCA_031772625.1. Taxonomy (NCBI): domain Eukaryota; kingdom Viridiplantae; phylum Streptophyta; class Pinopsida; order Pinales; family Pinaceae; genus Pinus; species Pinus tabuliformis. Next base: position 964,237,747 of record CM062809.1, on the reverse strand, counting down.
GTAGTCTTTGTTATAATACCATGGGCCAATACAATAGCTTATCAATTCCACATGCCCAAAAACCATAACTCACTTCATATAACACTTATTTATATGATATTCTTTTTATTTAGTCAATTTAATTAAAAAAGAAAAATAGACATAACTACTTTGTAGATAAATCTCAATTTTTGGTTTGTATATCCTATTATAACCACATTAGATCTCAGTTTCACAATCTTTGTTACAATACTGACCTTCCTAGCCTTTTACAATGTCAAAATTATAGTGAGCTCGAGAGGCTTCTCTCCGAGCTTTTTGAGCATAGGAATAAAATCTTAAATCAAAATAGATAATTTGTTTCTTTAGGTCCGATAGACCATTATTTGATCTCAACGGACGTTAACCATCATCATCATAATCATCATGAATATTCTAAAATATTCCATGGAATTTAAATCCCTACTATCCACTTAACAATTTTAATAACTAAACTAAAATTATGGAATCCATATTCCAAAATAAACATACCTATCAACATAAATATAAATAATTAAATATTTATTTAATATAATATTTCTTTTACATATGAAATTTAAAATGATTTAAAGGGCTCTAATTTTAATCAAAATTGATGAATACAATAATATAAAAAAAATATCACAACTCTTATAAATATTTATTTATGATTAGAATTTATAAAGTATAACACAGTAATGATTAAAATTGATGAATACAATAAATAATGTGGTAAGAGTCAACTCTGTCAAAATCTTTTAAAGTCGATGCAGGGTTTTGTTTAATGCAAGATTACAAAAATGATCTTCAGAGTTTAAAAGTTTAATCAGAAGCTCCGAGTCTTCGAAAATTTGAATTATTTTATATCCTAGCTCCTTCGCAATCTGACAAGCTTTTAAGAGACTGTAACTCTCTGCTTGATTGTTCGAGCTAGTGCCTAGGCCCCAACTGAAGCCGGTTTCACTCGATCTATCCGGGGAAAGAATCAAACCTCCTGCACCTGTAGTTCCTGGGTTCCCCTTAGACGCTCCATCAAAGAAGATCGTGGCTTTTGAGGTCCCCTACCACCACATGAGAAAGTCACCTTCAGTGAGTCGCAAGCATTAAGAAGGAGCATTCAATAGTTTGTTGACTGGATCTTCCCTCTCTCCTGTCGAGCAAGATCCCAGCCACGCAGAAGCTTCTGAAGGTAAAGAGGAAGTGGGAGCTAATTTATCTGCAATTTCCAACAAGAGGGCTTTCACTTTGGCTGCCACTACCACTGAATTCGGGAGCCTGTTGTTGAAAACGCATTCGTTTCTAGCCAACCACAATTTCCACCAAAGGAATTTTGGAATAGCTTGCCAGATGTTGTTCCAGACTGCGTTTTTAGCTTCTTCTTTTTTCGGGATTTTGGTCTGTCTAGGAGATGTAAGGAGAAATGATAGATATCTGAGAGGGGGAGAGAGCACTAAGACCGTGAAGGACCAAATTCCAGACTTCTTGTGTGAAATTGCAGTCAACCAGTAAGTGATTAGAGGTTTCAACAGCAAAATTGCATAAGGAACATCTAAAGGGGCCGTGAAACCCTATTTTTTCAGATTTTCCCCTGTTAGTGCCTTTCTATGCATGAGTAACCATGTGAAGAAATTCACCTTTGGTAGGCTAAAGGGGGACCAAACTGATTTCCAGAGCTTCGGTGTCAACGAAGGGGCATGTGTAGAATGTAAAGAGGAGAAACCTTGAGCTGCTGTGTAAATTTCTGTTCTTCCCCACCCCATTTATCTTTGGATGAGCGGTGGACAGGGGCGAGACGAGAGAGAGTTGTACATAACAAGTTTCTTTGAGCGTGAAGAGGTTCTGGGACCCTTGGAAAGGTCCATCCTGCCCAATTCCCTTTGCTGTCACAAGAGAAAATGTCTGCAAGCTAGAGGAGACCTTTGTTCACTAGCCATATCTTTAGATATTTGCAGGAATTTAGGGGGGGCAGAGGGGCATTCCCTTGAATAATATCCTCTCACAGTAAGGTTCTCTGTCCATTGCCCAGGATTCTGTATAAATGCTGATATAAGTGATCAATGCTTCTTCTGCTTAAATTCCAAATTGTTGTTTTTGTTGGAGTAGATGTTGTTGTAAGGTTTCTCAAGGAGCCTCCCTTTAGGTATTTCATCCAGAGGATCTTGCTGGCCAGATGTTTTTTGTCTACATACAGCTGCCATATGATTTTTCCACCAAGAGCCAGATTTTCCAGGCCTGGATCCCAAATCTGTAACCCACCTTCCTAGAGTGGTCTTTTAAGGATATCCCATCTTACCAGATGTAACTTGTTGTGGTTGCCCTTACCCCGTTCCATAGAAAATCTCGAAGGAGCTTGGAGATCTGTTCTGTGATAGACTTGGGTGCTAGCAGGAGGGAAGACTGGAAGATGGGGAGGGCGGAGAGGACTGCCTTTATCAAAACCAACTTCCCAGCCTTTGTTAGCCATTGGCCTCCCCAATATGCTATTTTTGCTTTTATCTTGCTAATTACTTCGATCTAGAGGGAGGGAGGGCTTGGTCCCAAGGTTAAGGGAAAACCTAGGTATTTGATCTTTTCCCAATTGTCATACCCAGGGAATCCAAGGAGCAAGCGGTTTGAAGGATAGTTGGATGATCTACATTCCAACTGAAGACAACACTTTTTCTTTTGTTGATCAAGGCTCCTGTAATTAAGCAGAAGTGTTGAAGAATTTCTTTGAAAGCCCTTGCTATCTTAATTGAGGCCCCTCCCAAGAGGAGAGAGTCATCCGCAAAGAGGGCATGATTTATAGGATCCACGCCTCTTGCTGCCTTAATGCTTGGGATAGAGCCTACTTTCCTTTCCACTATTAGCTTTCTGCTTAGGGATTCTGCCAACAGGATATAAAGAAAGGGTGACAATGGGCACCCTTGGCAGAGCCCTCTTGTAGCTTGGAAGAAGTATTGTTGTAATGACTATATGCCTATGATTATTTGTTGTGTTTGACCCTCACTCTCACTTTCTCGAGCTGAGAGATATGATGCTTTCCCTTATATATATAAAACACACACACACACATGATTTCCCTTGTAAAATATTGAAAGTTTATCTAAGCATATTGTCGTTATTTTTTATTAAAATAAATAAAATAACATAAAATTGACTTTATACTAAAGATACACTTGAAGAAAAATATATTGAAATCTTTTCATTAAAATATTAATGAAACTTAGAAATGACAACAAAGATAAGTTTGATTAGGTCAACTATCGCATCAAAGCATATATTGACCGACCACAAATGCAGCGTGGCTCAATTTAACTGTGTTGAACACACAAAAATCATAAACCAAAACTAGATAATTGTGTGATGCATATTATTCACAAAATATACATATTAATACATTTTGTGTGACCCTTGGTTTTCATATGACCATTGGCCTTCACTTGAGGTTTTTCACCTTCCACTCAAGTGATTCTACAAAATTTACATAACTTGTTTCCAACATTCTCCCCCTTAATCCAAAGGGGTGTATGTGAGTCCAAGAAGAGAATTAAAATACAAAAGTGTATGACAGCCAATGGCTAGATATGCTCTCTAAAATGGTGGTTTAAGGAAGACCACAAACCAAATGAAGTAGCAGAAGCCAAAGTCTTCCACTGGTGATGATTTAAGGCTCACTACCAACTCTAGAAACTAGGTTAGAAGCAATCCCTGGAATAATTATGAATCTGGATAGAAGATAAAGTCTTATGCAAAGTGAAACTGCTCCATGATGATGGTTTAAATATGACCACAAACTGATGAAATGGGTAGCAGAAGCTAAAGTCTTCTATTAGTGGTGGTTTAAGGCTAGCCACCAACCGAATCATGCTCAAGGAACATGAATCTATCTCCGGATATAACTCTTACTTTGGCACTGGTTGATTCTGGCTCTAGGCTTTAGCTGCAAGCTCTGGTGCAGGTTGTGGCTTAGGCTCACTTGATATATATTTTAAGTTAGTAGATGACCATCAATTCCCCCTTTATTAGATATAAGGTGAGAAGATGAAAAACTCTTCACTACAAGATGTGTCAATGCTCGAGAATGAACTCTGAGGTATGACTAATACATCTTCTTGGTTGTTAAAGACCATGGCCAAAAAGCGGTCCATCCAATGTGAATCTTTGCTCTTGTAGGAGTCTTGTGTCTAAAACATTTGTTTCTATGATGAGTATGTTTTCCACAATGTTCACAAGGGAAAAGATTAAAAACTGATATTTCATGTGACCAACCTAATCAAAATGTTGGCATGTTAGAATCTCATATGAAAGTGGAGCAGGTGAAGATGAATTATCTGGGAGAAACATAACACTCTAAAACTTGATGGGTTTAGAGTAGTCTAGGATATGAAAGGTCACATCCTTTTCATATCTGAGACTAGTTCTATGTTTATTGTTGATGAATTCTTCCAAGGTCTGATAATGGCTTAGGAAGTGAAAACTAAACTTCTGCATCTTCTTATAAATCTGCTCCTAAAATGGGCTCAATGATCTGATCAAGTGTTGCCTGTTGAAGTGAATCTTTCTCTAGCTCAAAAAGAGAATTGTTTTGAACAAGAACGAGTTCAGAATGTTGACACAAAACTATAATTCATCACATTGTAGCTAATATTCACGCTGAAGAGACTCAATATTCTCTTGTACATCTTGTAAACAAAATTGAATATTGGAGAGTGATTGTTGATTTTGCTTGCATCGTCAACAATAAAGACTATTAGAGTGTTCAATAACTCTATTAATCCATCAATTATGTCCATTTTTCAACAAATCATTCTCAAGAAGATCAATCCACCTCCTCTCCTCATTCAAAGATAACACATAGTTGTTGGGAAAGTGTTGAATCCAAATTCTTACATCATAAGTCTCCTAATAAGTGGAAGGAAATTATGTTTAAGTTGGGAAATTGAAAAAATGTTTATGTAGATAACAAAATATCATGTAAGGTAGTTCATCGATTCGGTAATAATTTGAAGCACACAATCTTTATTGCAAAGAAAGTTGCAAAATAGGCAGGGAAAGGAAAGGAAACATTATACTGTTAGCAAAGACAAACTAATCAATCCTTGATTTCCAACCTCGAGAATGAGAGCATGTATGAGCACTCAATGGAGTTACAAAAGTGTTGTTGGGATTGCATGTGAAGCAACACTCTATGTTTCATATGTCTCTACACATGGTTCGTTTCTTGTTTTTGGATAATCTCTTATTGTAAATTTTGCACATTATTGATTTGATTGGTATGGATGCCTCGTGCTAGGGTTGTTATGGACAACACATCCAATTCCAATATAGATATTCCAGTAAGTATACTAATGTTTTCGAAACAGACAACAAAGAGAAAGAGAGGAACATGGATTGGAATCACCTCAAGGCACTATATCATACACAACACTGTCGCATTTGATCTCTGGCATTCATCCAACCCAGCTACAAAAATTGGAGAGAAAACCAATCCAAATTGAACACACAACCTATGAATTTGGGAATATGTGCAATTACAATCACAATGCACAAACCATGAACTAGTGGACACATGTACCATTGTTTTTGGTATTGTGGAAGATTTCTCGGTTGGGTTTTGAGTGATAATACTTCCTTGCCCACATCTATGACCTTCAACTTTTTTTGTAAAAATATTACCCATTTCTTTGGATCCAAGGGCCATTTTCCGCTACCAAAATAAAACAGATAATTAAAAAAACCTTGTCTGATTCACGCCTTGAAATTGCATAAAAATGTTAACCTCAACTTGCATCACCCTGGGGATGAAGATAAAATTGCATCATTCAAACTCCCATATTCTCCTTCACCTTTGTCATATATTGTGGCACATTAAAGTCTGTTCAAACTCCAGTTGCCAACACACCAATGTCTAGTAAAATTATTTCCACAAGGGTAATCCTCATTTAGTTGTCCAACGAAACTCCAGTAGTCACAAGACGTGTGTTATAACACCATTTAACACTCTTCGTAGATTTGATGCTCTAGCTATGGCCTAGGGAAACCCTTCCTTTCCAGACTTGGTCCAAATTCTAAAAAATAGTGTCTAAATCCCATATGCTATTTTTCTCTCTATAAAAAGCGTGTACACGCAGGTCAGTCTATACCCAACCCGTGCATATGTGTTAAAACACTAAAAATATATATAATCTCTTTAAATTCGGGCAGAGTTTACAGTTTTTATCTATTACTCACCTACTATAGTTCGTGGCCCAACTGTTTCCCAATTGAAAAAACTAATTTGTAGAAGTATAAATAAACCTCCATGGGAGGGCCTAAGGGGGAGAGAGATGAGATATTGATATTATAGTTGATTACATCCTTGATCAAGTCTGAAGAAATCCTTGTGCCTCCTGCACTCCCAAGTTATAGGAAACCTTTGTTTCCTTCTTTGAGGTGTCCATCATCTTTGTATGACATCCTGGTGTACCTTTATGGAGGAGGACTGCTGAGGCCTGGGCAGGATGGATCCGAAGGATAGTTCCGCTTGGAGTTGGAGGAAGACTCAGGTTGTAGTTTTCCACATTTCATTTAGCTTACATCAATAAAGAAATGTTGTTCTGTTCCTGATATTTATTGTGTTTATGCATTAATCTATGTTATGATTTACATATGAAATCTTATGTTAATGCTCATTTTCTCACATGCTTATATGATTTAAACCTATATCATGAACATGCTTTCTATTACTGCTGTTGTATATGCTTTGCTTGGATAAGTTATAGGTTCTAAAGGCATCGGAAGGAGCAGAGGGTTTGGACCCTACGGGATCGACCTCAAACGTAGGACCTCCGGGTAATACCTCTTCTTCCTACTTTAGTAGTTTAAGCATTTAGACTGCTTGTCTGCATGTTTCTTTATGCTGTATGCCCTCCGCTCTGTTGGGGTTTTCAACCCAAGACCCTAGGGTGTTTCCACCCACAACAGAATTGGCGACTCTGCTGGGGAAAACATTCTTGTTTTTCCTAGTTTGGGTTGTTTGTTCTTGATCAGGGTTTGTTTTCTTGATTTCTTGTTTTTACAGTGTCAGTGACTTATTGGCTTCCCAGGCATCAAGTCTGATCTTTTGGATTATTTTTCTTAATTGAGCTTTTTATACACATTTTTTTAGGGATACAATAGCGTATACATGCTTGTTTCCTCAAATAGACTCACGTATACGCAAGTTTCCTGTGTTTGAAATGCGTGTACACACCTCTGTGCCTTTACATAGTCACATATACCTAATTTTGAATTAATTTTTCAAAATATTTTGCCCAGTTAAGTCTGTTGCCTGGTGACTTTTTCTATTTTCTAGTCATTCACTGTCATTAAAGCTCTGCTTTCTTGCAAGTTTTCAATTTCGAATCTTCTTCTCGGTGAAAAACCTAGTTGACCTAGGATTGCTTTTTGAGTAAGGTTTCAGTTTGCGTTTTGGGTTCAAGGCTTCTGTCAGAAGTTCTTGGTTGTTCTAGATTTCCAGAACAAGAAATTGGTTTTAGTTTCATTTATAACCCAACTTTTAGATTTCTTTGCTTTGCTTTCCTTTTCTTTTGGTTGACCTATTTTGTTTTTCATGGTTTTTTAGTGTCTCTTTGGAAATCTTGAGAGTCTTTCTTGACATTCTGTTGGTTTGTTGAAGTCTTTTATACTGCTATTCAGATCAGTTAATGCAAGTTTGTAGTCCTTTCTTGTTTCAAGTTTCATTTTATTGATGAGTTGCATAACTTGCGAAGTTCAGGGACTCTTTATGCTTGTTTCTTGATCTTTGAAGTTTAGTAGTCTTTTGTGACCTCAAAAATTTCTTTGGGTTTTTAAAAGAAAAAGAAAAAAAACATAGCTTTTTCCTTTCTTTTTCTTTTCAAGTTTTTGTTTTTGGTTTCTTTTGTTTTGTTTTTTAGCAATTGTGAACTTTTTCAATTGGTTTTGCTTGGTTTTGAGGGAAATTTGTTATTGAATTTTTGCCCTCTTTATTTTCAAGTTGGCTTATTGATCTTGTAAAGAAACACATTTGCTTATTATATGAATATTCATAGGATCTTGCATCATCATTTGAGTTTGCATTAGGTTAGTTTGCACAATAAGCATTTTTAGTCTTTTTTGTTAGATTTTGAGTGTGTGTGGAGTGTACTTCTGAAAAAGAAAAAGAAATATTTTTCTTATATAAGTTTTTCGTAGAACCAAGTAGAAATCCTTTTTCATCGAAGAAAATAACTGCATGCATATAGTTAAGTTTCTATTGATTTCTTTTGCGTCGAAAACACCATAAGTTTCACTCTCGTTGTACCTTTGACTTAAAGAACAACCCTCTAAAATCAAGTGCTTTAATAAAAAGAACTTTTTTTTGTCATTAACAACACCAACAAGTTTAGTTCTTTAGGGCCTTGGAATAGGTGAGTGGAGAGTTAACTCTCCAAGGCCACTCAAACTATCAAACATAGATGTTGAATAATGAGTGAAATCCAGTGTCGTTAGAAAGACGGGAAAGCTCCATGACTGGGAGTTAAGCACGAGGGAGAGTGAAGACAAGGAAGAGAGATACCCCCTCTCCTACTTGTTGGATCCCACCCCGAGACTATTCTGCTTAGATTTTGATACGAATTGGTGCCCTTAGTTGCTATTCCTAGGGATCACATAGGTGGCTGCGGAGGGGAATCCTATGGCACCTGAAGGGTACCCTTGCGAAGCTTGGGTGCTTGCACCGGCAAAGGATTTTGTCTGGAGGTCAGCATAACTATTTCTGTTACCTTCGCTAGTAGGCCTAGGTCGTCATTATCCCAGATTATTTTCGGAAGGTCCTTGATTTTCACTTTCTTGTATTTTGGTGTTTGATCCTCATCACCCGGAGCGGAAATACTTGGAAGTATCTTGATTTACTGTATCTTTTAGGGACTTTGTTAGAGAGTTCTCTTTGCTCCTAGTTGGCCTAGCTTTATAAATTTTTTGAGTCTTTAATTAGTTCTCTTAAAAATAATTAAAAGTGGTTGATCGACTAGTTCGTCAGTCTAGGAGGCTTCGTGGGCTTTCACTTGCGAGTGCTGAGCCTTCTTCTAGAAGGCGTAGGAGCAATTCTGCTAGTGATTTCCAATCAATGGCAGCAAACGCAACGAAGATTGATCCTCCAGTTCAAGCTATTGATTCACATAATAGACCTGATATAAGTAGAGATTTGGAGGGGAACACTCTAGTCCTTTCTAGAGTCCTCTTCCAGTCGGAAGACGTTATAGAGGTTGAAGAACTGCCTAAGTCTCCTTTGACTCTTACTTCCCGTCTTCATCCCGATTATCCGAACGTTTTAGTATACGTCGGGACTCTGACCCACAGGCCTTCAAGCTCAGGTCTATTTCGATCTTTTCCTTCGATGGCCGCTGTTGGGAGCATGGTTTCAATTATGAGTGCTACTAGTGTACAAACTCCTTTATCAGTACAAGGAGGAGGTACAATTTCCATACATTCAATCACTCCTAGCACTGCAATTTTTGGCTCTACCTCCATTCCATCTTCGAGTGGGGGCACCCAAGATTTTGCCTCTGGCACTGGTTCTTTCCCCTTTGGAATGCCTACCAACACAATTCCTTCAGTTCTATTAAGTTTTCCATTAGCTTCCTCCACGTCTATGACTTCCATGGCAAGTGGGTCAGCTTCTTTTCAGGGTTTCCCCTCTAGGAGTGGTCATATACCACATTCTAACCCAACTTTAGGATCAATACCTTTTCCCTCCACGGGTCAAAGTTATAATCGTTTCCAAGGATGGACTAACTTAGATGTTAGCGGACTTGGAGTCGGGAATGAGTTCTCTTTCAGCCCATAGGGGAACATGTTGTATTCCTCTGTGAGTTCATTCCAGAGTTTTTCTCCCTATTCTCATGCATGGAACCCTTACTAAGAGCTCTATGCTCCATTCAACACCTCTCTAGGGGGAAATTCACTGGATATGGAAATTTTTCGGCAGGAGTTGGACAAACTCTAATTTTTTCTGGGCCACAAGGTTCTCCTTATGGTTAAGTTTTTTCTACGAATTACTTCATGCAACATAGTGCCTTTACAAATCCAGGGTATTCTTTTCAAAAAATTGGAAATTCTGCCCAGACTCGGTGGAATCCTCAGGGTCCTATGCGCTTACCTTTCCTAGCAATGTTAAACTTTCCAGATCTATCCAGCTTGACTAATGATCTGATCTAATATAACCCGTCTTGGCCTCTAGTTCCAACCAAACTTCTGTTGGATATACCCAAATTCGAAGGAAAGACTGGTGAAGATCTGGGTGACCATATAACCACTTTCACTTATGGTGTTTATCAAACTCTCTGATAGATGATTCAATAAGGTTAAGATTATTTCAACGTACCCTAACTGGGAATGCGACTAATTGGTACATTGAACACCCAGAGGTTACCTTCGCTTCGTTCAGTGATTTGGATACAATATTTAAAAACCATTTTTAGTTTCCCGTTCGATATGATGCCATAACTAAGCTATTAGCTAATTTCCACCAGGACCAGGCAACCCACATTTCAGATCATATCCAAGAATGGAGGAGAAGGAAGAGGCTCATTAAAGCCGATATTCCACAAAAATTCCTTCTTGAATGGTTTCTCAAGTCTTTGCAACCTGAAATTTCTAAGGATGTATCACTCTTCGGTGTATTCACCAAAGAACAGGCTATTTTTAGAGCCCAACAACTAGAACTTATATATTCTCAATATGGGGTTCTTCAAAAAAATTTGCCTGATGCTCCTAGATCCAAGGTTGATTTAGCCAAGATGAAGCTAGGTCCCCATGCCAACGGGCTAGTCAGATCAATTGATAGTAACACGGCCAACCTACTAAATCAATTGTAGCAGTTGTCTTTACAAACTGCTTCTTCTATGCAGGCATCGCCATCAGTGCCTATGCCTTCTCAACCTTCATCTATAAATGTCATTCAAACTTCTAACCCCAAAGGAAACCAACAATCCAATGGGAAGAAGAAAGGACATGGTAGGAAAAAGAATCAGGATGGGAAGGGTAATGCAAACAAACCTGACAATGATGCTGGAGGGGTAAAAAAGAGTCTAAGAAGAAAGTAAAGTTTCCATGCAAGTTATGCAATGGTGACCATTTGACTCATCTTTGCCCTAAGATTCAAGATGCTCAGTGCTTGTTGGTTCAGCAAGGGTCTTCTAGCTCCTAGGCTATGCTAACTAACCCTTTTCCCCAAGGGCAACAGTTGCTTGTTGGCGCGAATTCTAGTATGGTACCCCTGCTGGGGGCAACCAGGAAGGGGAAAATACATCAAATGTTTATATGATGAGTTCACATATTGACGTTGCTACACGGTCATGTGATTATGGTGAATAAGAATCGTCTAAGGCTAAGTCTACTCCTGATGTTTCAGAGCCACTCCATATCGAGAGGCCCATAGTTGAGTCTATACCTTAGATGCCGAAAGGCTCCGCAAAATGCTCGACCATTAACCCCAATGCTAAGGCAACCCAAAACTACTCTATTGTAGAAGATTTGGCTTAGAGTCCTTGTGCTATGTCGGTGTTAGAGGTACTCCAGTCGTGCCCAACACAAAGGAGTGCATTGCTCACTGCGATTAGAGTGGTTGATCCAAAAAACTCTCTTGTTCTTACATTCGATATGTCAAACATCAAGAAGAGACTCCCACATCATATGGATTTTCAAATCAAGTCTACATATCGAAAGACCAATATCTTTCAAACTGTAGTTGATGAGGGAGCTTCCACATGTGTAATGTCTATATCATGTTGGAAGGCTATTGGATCGCCTCAGGTTGTTCCTTCACCTACTCTATTAACAACATTTGATGGTCATTCTCATAGACCACATGGGATTATTCCAGCCTTTCCCATCTGTGTTGGGGGTAAGGTTGTAAATATTGAAGTAGAAATAGTTGATGCAAATCTAGATTACAATCTCCTTTTAGGTAGAAATTGGATTTACGAGATGGATGTTATTGTATCGTCGTTATTTCGCATCCTTTGTTTTCCTAATGAAGGGAGAATTGTAAAGGTTGATCAGTTGGATTATTCTCTGGGTGAGTCCCATGCATCTTCTGAATCTACTATTCCGTTAGTGAATAATATGAAGAAGCCTATAGAGAATCTAGGAGTTGGAATGTACTCTTCCTTAATGGGTACCTTTGATTTTCCTGCTCCTATTGCTAGAATTAATGCTATTTCATCCTCCAAGGAACCTTCTTGAAGAGAGTTCTTTAAAACTCATTATTTTTCGGATCCTTGGCCCTTACCCTCTTCTACCACCACATTAGATGAGGGTAGGTAGGTGGAATGGAATTTCCTATGTCTGCAGCTGAAATTGCTTATCAGTCTATTGTTAACACTGCATACTCCAATCCTACTCTTTTTTCACCTGAGGAGATGGATGGGGATGTGGCCCCGACCTGGACTTTAGATTCAACTTCTGTTATGGATTGCTTAGATACTGTCTTGCTATTTGAAGAATCAATTCTAGAAGCAATGACGGGTGTTGAAAGACCGTGGAATGATTTGCATCGTTGGTCATATTTCATCCCTCATTTATGGGAAGTAGAATCAAGTTTGTCCAGTTATTCATCTGTTAGTGATGTTCACACAGTTTTAAATCCTTTAGCTCCAACACAATTTTTTGCCGAAGGTAACATGTCTATCATTTCGCAAACTGTTCCAATGAACATCTCTAGGAATCCCAACATTATTGAAAATGTCTTCATTGGAGCTGATTGTTCCCCTAAAGAAATTCAAACTTATACCGATCTCTTTAAAGAGTTTTGTGATGTGTTCGCTTGGTCTTATGATGAAATGCCAGGGACAGATCCATCCATAGTCCAGCATGAGATCAAGATATATGAAAATGCAAAACCTATTCGTCAGAAACTTCGATCGGTAAACCCTAGAAAAGCAGCAACTATCAAAGCTGAGGTTGAAAAGTTTCTCAAGGCGGGTTTCATATACCTCATTCCTTTAACTGAGTGGGTCTCGAATCCAGCCCCGTAGACAAAAAGCAAGGAATGATCCGTGTATGCATTGACTTTAGGGACCTGAATAAGGCTTGTCCTAAGGATAATTACCCCATGCCCTTTATTGATTAGATTATTGATGAATGTGCGGGTAATGAAATTTTCTCATTTATGGATGGATTTTTTGGTTATAATCAAATTATTATTCATCTAAAAGATCAACATAAGACAACTTTTATTTTCCCCTGGGGTACATTTGCATATAAAAAGATGCCTTTTGGCCTTAAAAATGTTGGAGCTACCTTTCAGCGGGCCATGTCATATGCTTTTCACGATATCAAGCATGTTATTGAAGCTTATTTGGACGATTTAGCTGCTTGTTCTCGAAAGAGAATAGATCATCCTAAACATCTTCGATTGATTTTTGAACAATGTTGTTTTTATAAAATTCGGTTGAATCCGAATAATTGTGTTTTCACCGTCACATTCGGTCGGTTGTTGGGATTCATCGTATCGAATGAGGGGATTCGTGTAGATCCCTTCAAGGTTGAGGCAATACTTTAGTTGCCTCCCCTGTCCTCTATACGTCAACTTTAGAGTCTGCAAGGAAAAGCCAATTTATTAAGGAGATTTATAGCTAATTACACCGAGATTACAAAAGGATTTATGAGATTGCTTAAGAAAGGGGTCCCATTTCTATGGGATGATTTCACGCAACGCTCATTTGATGCTTTGAAAAAAGCATTAACCTCTGCTCCTTTGTTGAGTCCACCTGATTATAGCAGAGACTTCCTTTTATATCTCGTTGCAGTAAAATAGACTATTGGTATGGCTTTGGTTCAGGAGGATGATTTTTTTTGTGATCACATACTCTATTAATTAAGCTGAGGCTTAGTGGGTCCTGAACTACGCTATTCTCCCATCGAGAAATTAGCTTTGGCAGCTGTCCATGCTATCCAGTGACTTAGACATTATATTCTGCTTCAAAAAACTTTTGTCTTAGCAACCGTCAATCCATTTCAATTTGTTCTTAGTAGGCGAGTGATTGGGGGAAAATACAATAGATGGATTGTCATTTTACAAGAATTCGACCTCGAATTCATGTCGGCTAAGTCTAAGAAATATTTAGTATTTGCAGAGTTGATCTCAGAGTTGCCTTGTGAGGAAGAAATTGTTTATGAGGAAACTTTTCCTGATGAACATCTTTTTCTTATTTCCTCGCAAGATCCTTGGTATGGAGATATTATTATATATCTCTAGACTTCGAAGTTTCTGCTCACTTTTTCAAAGGATGAACGTAGAAAATTATGTCACCTCGCTAAAATCTATATTATTATAGGTGACACTTTATATTGTCGTGGGGTTGATTCAATCCTTAGACGTTGTTTAACCTTAGAAGAAGTTGAGTCTGTGCTTAATGATTTCCATAGTGGAGCTTGTGTTGGTCATCTATTTGGGCTTGCAACAACCCAAATTTTTTTGCATGTTGGTTACTTTTGGCCTTCAATCTTTAAAGATTGTATTGAAGTGGTCAAGAGATGCCATCCTTGTCAGGTTTATACTCGGAAAATGCACGCACATCCAACTCCGCTTTTCCTTGTGATCACCGTCGGTCCCTTCACGAAGTGGGGTATTGATTTTACTACATGTAATCCGCCTTCGTCAAGAAATCACAAGTATATCATCGTAGTCATAGACTACTTTACTAAGTGGGTTGAGGCTATGCCTACTTTCAAAAATGATGGTGAAACAATAGCCTTATTTCTCTTCAATCAAGGTATTTCCTGGTTCGGTATTCCTAAAGAGATTGTCACTGACCATGGCAATCATTTCCAAAATCAAATGATGTTTGAATTGGCTCTTAAGTTGGGTTTTCGACAAGAGCATTCATCTTCATATTATCCTTAGGCCAATGGGCAGGTTGAAGCTGTGAATAAATCCCTAAAAATCATCCCGCAAAGGATGATTAACAAAGCTCGATCCAATTGGCATATTATGGTATATCCAACACTTTGGGCATATCGAATGTCAGTCAAAATTGCCACTGGTTTTACTCCTTTTCAACTAGTCTCTATTGAGAGCACTAATATTCACGCCTCTCTCACCAACAATGAATAATACACAACATGTAGTGGCCTTTTATGTTTCTTCCAATATTGTTAAGCGACAAATACAAGTATGTTCCATCCACATGCTTGAGTAGAGATAATACATAATGACGCGTAGGCATGCGAGACTCCTCATAAAAAATCTCCTTTGCAAGCCAATTGTGTGCGAACAGGAGGTGGACAGAATCATGTAAGGTGACTCGAAGCCTGTTGTTAGTACATAGAGATCATCATCGGTTATATATCCCAGAGAAAATAGCTTGAACACCTCCAAGCATTCCTCTCCTCTATCCTAAACACATAAATGGAAATCCAGAATAGTACCACATAGACAAATTATAGAGAAATTGTGCAAATCTAGAACTTAATTTCAAGCATTTAGGAGATTTAGGGAAATTCATAATCCTTGTTCTAATCTAGCAAAAAGTAGGCATTGGTTACCAGTAGGAAGGAACAACAAGTAAACTACATAATCATCTGCAATACATGGAAGAGTAAAGAGACAAAAAGTAGTGGAGAGACAACAAATCAATACTTGTATTAATATGTCCTTAATAATCAATATTACAATACTAATAGTCGAGTACATGCATATTTATATCCTAAATAGATAATTACAAAAGTTTAATCGTGTCAAATGACTTTACTTGACCAACTTGGTCGATTGACTTGAAAAGAGAGTCAATCGATTTACAATACAATCTTTAGTTTGTCGACTTGATTAGGCTAGTCGATTGAGTCAACTAGCCCCTCCAACATCTTCCCCACCCTCAATGCATTCTTCATCCTAAACAAGGGGGAGATTTGGAGAATTACAAATTTTGAGAAGTATAGTGAAAGAGAATATAAGAATGAGAGAGAGAAGAGTATAAATGATGTTGGTTGGTTGATGAAAAATCACTTTGTTGTCGATAATTATGGTTTTGTTTCTGCTTGTTCTCATGTTGGATGGTCAATTAAACCTGTAGGTTGGTCATCCTTTGATACTTGTGCTCCTGTCGGGGGACTTAAAATATGAATTCATCTTCTTTTCTTTTCCCCTGATGACTAATTGGAACCCTCGACCTCTAATTCAAGAACATTGGATTGCTGCTAAGGTGTCAGTCTGCATTCTGATGTGCTTGGTTCAAAGAATTGGAATTTGGGGCAAGGTGGAGTCGGGTGAGCTAATGGTACTTAGACAGGACCTTCTCTAAAGGTCATCTGATATATTACAGGTGCAAGTGCTTAAAGATGTTGGTTGATATCAACCAATATTTCACAAATTGTTGGGCTTACACCTCCAAAGTTTTCATATCTACCAAATATTGAACTCTGTTAGGCACATAACTCTGTTGGATCATACGTGTGTCAGGGATACCTTCTTGTTCCAGAAAATGAAAGTTTGCATTGATTCTATGTAGGTACCTAATGACATTGGAGGCTTCAATCTTTTCTTTCTTGACTTCCCTCGACCGTTGTCTTTCTTCCTGCATTAGCTTCAATTCCAGCCCATTTCCTTTTAAAATTTGGTTTTCTAATGCAATTTTGGCCTACTTTCAAATATGTTGCGTTGTCATGACGACAAGTCCCAAATTAGCATTTATTGTGCTCACAACCGACTGCATGTGCTTGATAGATAAGTTGGCCAATTATTTAGAATGGTGCCAAGTGTGGTCACCTTGTCCAAGGTTTCTTCCAAACTTTGTTTGGCCTTCATGGATTCTTTATATTCTTGCTAGATGACAACCGACAATTATTGGTTTCCTTGTTGTTAGGTCTGATGTTATAACTGGGCAAACTACTCATTTGTTTGCACATTGTGATCTACCAATTAGTAGACCGACTACTGAATAATAGTAAGTGGATCATCAATTTGGGCTGAGATGTCTACGTGAAGTTTTTTTTTTTTATCTTCCAGGCTCATACAATCTGACTAGATCTCCTCTTCTTATTACTTCATTTATCTTATCTTATCATTGTCGGTCACTTTATTTTACCATCTCCCCTTAGCTTCTTTCATTGTATATTGTAGATAAGAAAAAACAAATTTATCATATGCATATGTTAGATCATAGGGTAGAGAATTCAGTTTATCTTGCACTTTTGATTTTTTGGAATTTTCCTTATCATTCTATTCATGCGGCTCTTCGGTAATGCTAACCCTATTGTCCGAGAAAATGTCTCGACTGGGGTCAATTGTGTGGTTTGTTGTTGTGTCTAGGGTGTGTCATGTGTATATGTTAGCTCTGTTTCAATTTTTACAGGAATTCCCTTACCCAACTTGACTGGCTCAACATGTACTAACCATATTTCCTATGTCTTGATATGTTTCTCATTTTTCATTTCTTGACCACCATTCTCCTCTAAAACTTATGTCATAGCGATACGTGGTGATTCAGTTGTAGGGTTGTGTTGATGGTGTTGGATGTCGCCAATATACAAAGGGTATCCCGAATATGAGGTCCAAATTAGACGTCACACCATTTGGTATAGGAGCCCCATCTGGATATAAGGTCCGACCACCATTGCAAGTGATCTTAAATGAATTCCTTGGTTGCAGAACATACACAAGAGATCATGCACATAAATTTGGGGTATCAAGTATGTAAGCTTTTTGAGGCATCTTGTAAGGTGTAAAAGGAACTTCCACGCGAGAGAGATAGGAACAAGCCTCTAATAGAAAAGTAGTAGCACTATCCTAAGAGAGACACGCGAGAGAAATTGAGAAGATTCATTAATTAACCTGCAAATTAGTTCACAAGATAACAACGATCACATAAACACATAAAAACACCCATTCAACAAGATTCATAGCTAAAGCAATGAAATAGTTCATTATATTTAGTATGTGTAACACAACAAATACCACAACCATTTAAATATTAGTCTTACAACAATTACGATAAATGCATGAAAGAGAGTTGGCTTCAAGAGCTTATGATAATTAATGAAAGATCCAAGAATACTCTTACATTGACAAAACACTAGCTCCAATAGCGGAACATGAAGCTACAATTTTCTTCTCTAAAAGAATGATCTTCTCCCTTATACACAACTAGAGAAGCCAAGGCCAAGTCTCTAAACGTCCAAGTCTTTTTCTTGAGTTATGAGGGTTTGTTTATAACAAATGCTAATGACTCTTGAGTTTCCTCATGACCCTTTGACTTCCATAACCAATGGATTTCTATGTAACTATTCATATTCTACATGTCTCTTCACATATCTTGGACTTCTTTTACATTATGTTTATTCACAAAAGACAAAATTACATCAAAATTGTGGTTATATAGGACAAAAATCTAATAATGAAAAACATTCCTCATGAAAGACAAATTAGTAGCTTGAACATGGATTTCATTTGTGATGTAGGAGTGCCATGCCCAAAACTCTATTGCGATAATTTTAACTTTGGATGGCATCTCTGCAACATATCACATACTCACCTCCAAAGCATCTCATAATACAGATTTGGAGCTAGATTGCATGTTATTCCACATTCAAGATAAGTTCATGTGAAATTTAGTTGGCCCAATTGCACACAATAAAATAGTATTCTTGGTGATGTCCAGGCCTTCTTGATTTGTTGCTTGCTTCATTTGTTCAATAAATTCTTTTATCTCCTGCATGATGGCATCCTTACTTCTTATCTCTCCAAGTGAACCCACAAAAGGTACTTTATGTTTCTTTGTCAAGGACTCTAAACCACTATGTAGTCGAACATAAGAAATTATGGTGTTGGTCGCTTGTTCACTAAGGTGGGTGTAGTTATGAGTATGTAGCCTCAACTGTGCTCTATCCACCTCAACATCTATCATGTCCTTCTTAACCAACTTGTCAGGCACATCCAGATACTTGACACCCCAATCATGTATCAAATATGCAGCTTTGCTTGTAACCTTTCAAAGCTTTAGGATATATTGAGATTTCTTTTGAATTTGAACCAAAGGTGTCACCACTTCATGCAAGAAAATCATCTCGTTGTGCAATTGCCTCATGGTGTCTTCCATTGTCTTCAATTATTTGGATATAGCTAACCATGCAGAAGACAACCGTTGATTCTCTAAGGTAAGATTATCAATGTGTTGTTTTGTGGAAACTAGCTCTTTCCGTAATCGTGCAACCTCACTCATAAGATATTCAATGTTATCTTGAGTTGATGTCGCAGAAGCCACATTTGTTGGCATGACTTCTCTGAGATTTCTCCTGGTGTTAGATGTTATCACATTCTCTGTGGATATGGAAATTGGATGGGCAGGATCATTGGGAAAGTACCTTCACCTTTCTTATACAATCTTCTTCTTCATCTGGTCAAAAGTGACGTTGGATACATCCATGACAATTTTTTTTGGTGGAGGAACAATTCCCATCTCACTAAATGAGAGATGAACACCAATAAGAGGAGGCTCAAGCTAAGTGTCTGGTTCATTTGCAATTGGTTCAATGGTATCCTTGTCGTCCAACCTTGCTTCTAATTCTCAGGCCATCTTCTCTTCCTCCAATACTTGCACATATTCTTCCTCATGTAAGTTATTCATTTGATCTTCTGACAACCACTTCTGTTGTTCGTCTTATGTTGTTCTTCTCCTTTCTTCCTTTGCTTTATATTTTAGCAAGTCTTCTTGCTTCCTCTATTTTTCTTCTTCCTTCTGTAAGATCTCCTCCTTTCTCTTGCGCTCTTCTTCTAAGTTCTTTTCTACTTCTAACCTTCTCTTCTCTTCCTCCTTTTGCTTCCTATGTTGTTTTGCCGCAATTGCACCTTTGCATGCTAGATTAGCTTTGAACTTTTTGTTGCTTTCTGCCACTGGATAATGCTTTAACCTCTTTATGTGTGCTATAGTGTCCATTTGGGAAACTGCCTCTTGTTGAATCGCACGCATATGTACATTTGGTACCTGTGAAACCTAGGAAGGCCCTGCCTCATCTCCTCACTGATTCTTTCTTAGTGCATTGTACCAATTATTGATTTTATCATCTTTTGGTACAGTCATAGGTCAATACGAACAATTGTACTACATCTTATCACAATGTTTCCTGCACATTTTTCTAGGATCATATTTATGGAATCTCATTGTTCCAAAGTGAAGGTGATTATGTTCTTCAATTTCAGCATCAACTGCCTTAAGTCTCTTTAGCTCATAAAGTCCAATCCATAAAGGAAGAGTGGGCCAAGGATCCTTTTTCCTCCTATGGAGTTGTGCAGACAATCCATTATTCAACTGATAGGCTACCTCCTGCAAGACCACCTTATTGGTCACATACCTCGGCATAAGGTGAGGGGTTGTCTAACATCTGATGTATGTGCCTTGTGGTGAAAAAAACCAATCAACAATATCATAGAGTGCCTCCTTCACCTGATCTATCATGTAAGGAGGTTCAGTCTCAAAGATCATTGTGTATAACACTGCAAAGAAGCACTCATCTGGTTTGTCATAAACTCCTTGAAAATTAATATAATAGTCTGTAATGAAGTAGGCAGGTAACTTCTCCTATAGGGTCCAGCTCCATTTCATCCCGGTGAACTCATAATGGGTGCACATACCATCTAGTAGATAAGTGGACTTGTATAATTTTGGTGCTTACTTAGCTTGTAATGCTTCCTTAGCTTGTTGCATATTACGTTGCAACTCATAGGAAAGGGCATCTGCCCAATTGAAAACTTTACCTCTTAAGACAACCAAGTTGAGCAGGAAAATCGATTTTTCTTCAAAGTAATCTGCATTCTTCCGTCCATATAGTTTGCATCACATCGCTATGAGATATTGGTAGACCTTCCTTAAAGATATGGTATCATAAACTAAACTTAGTCTATGGTGGAATTTGACAGGCTCTTAGCACCAGGATTTGATAGCTTCCTTGGTATTGAGATTTGCCCAAGTTGCATAAAATTGTGTGTTTGCATACTCCCTTGGTTTTACCATTTTGTAATATGAATGTATGTCATGCAGATGGTAAGTGCAAATCTCATTTCCGCTTTCACTATTAAGGACCAAATTCTAACTATCCATGTGTAATAAGATCCATTCAATGGCTTATGCACAAGGCATCACTAGGAATATGCATGCAACTCTGTTTATCCTAGACCTCTAAATGTTTATGTAAACTTCCTTGTCTTCCAACTCTTCTAGAAATTGCTTTTGCATGAAAGAATCTTTGATGTCCTTCCATGAGACTTTCAAAGATTTATCTATGAAGCATTGTGTGTCTAAAAGAATAGGGACAATTGGCTTAATGATTTCCATTGCCTCCTCAATACTAGCTTCTGAAATTTATTTTGATCTAGCTTGACAGGTGGTGGGAGGCATCATCTCGACAGATGATGAAAGAGTGATGTATGTTGAATTTCGAGCACCTGCAAGTGGAAATTGACTCATGGTGAATAACAATTAGTTTCAAGAAATTCGCTAAACATTTACATGCAAACTATTCAAAAGACAACGATTAAGGAAAAAATTGACAAGTTGGCAGCACAAGCCTATCACAAGTGAGACAGGGTGGCTTGACTAGCCACTGTGAATGTGCACTATGCCATGAAAAAGAAGAGGGCACACGTTGGGACAAAAATGGACATATAATGCTTGAATGACGATTGAGAGTGCGTTATGAGCTCAAAGAGAGAGAAAGAGAGAGATTGCTTAGGTGCAGGGCAAGTTCACAAGGGACAAGGAGGGGGCACACTGATGCTTGAGGGTGTGTTGCATACTCTGGAAGCGCTAGTGAGGGCATAGGGCATAGAGAGAGTGAGCAAGGATGTTGACTGTTGGTTGTTGGTGCGTTGTACAATCAATAGAGGGGCTTCTTGCTTGTTGGGCACAGTTTTCAAATACATAGGGTCCTTGTCTTCCAAAAGTGAACTATTCTCAAAGATGGGCTCAAAACAACTAATTAAAGGCCAACAACAAGTGTTAAACACAATAACAATGAAGGAGAAGAGTTGAACATGTTTATAAGTTCTGTCACATTCATTAATGGAAGGTGAAAGGTCATGGGATGTGAAGAGTCTTTAGAAACGCCACTTGCAACAACAAGATGACACTTGTAAGAGGAAGTATGGATGAAAATGCCACTTAATAAGTGAAAAGAGACTGAAACACCACTAAGGAAAACAAAAGCACCACTAAAAACAACAAAAGAAATAAAAAACGACATTATGTAAAACTTAATGAGAATCATGCACTTGAGATCAATATTGAAGAAAAAATCCCTTGTGATGAGAGAATGTGCTCAACCCAAAATGAACAATGATTATGAGATTGAATGATGAGCTAGGCTTGTTTATAAAGAAAATCTACATGCAAAGCAAGTTGATCGCCACGTGTCGATTGATGAGTGAGTTAGTTACAAGAAGTGGAGAGGAC
Source organism: Pinus tabuliformis (assembly GCA_031772625.1). Classification (NCBI taxonomy): domain Eukaryota; kingdom Viridiplantae; phylum Streptophyta; class Pinopsida; order Pinales; family Pinaceae; genus Pinus; species Pinus tabuliformis. Next base: position 964,215,344 of record CM062809.1, on the reverse strand, counting down.
CCCTATTTTCTAGCAGTGCACTCAACATGCAAACAAGAAGGGCGCATACAAGAGAAACAAGAGGTCACAATCACTGATGTCAAGGAGTGCGCTGAAGTTAAGGACTAGAAGGGCGTAGTCACTAATAAAAAGGATTGTGCTCTACTTTTGAACTGAGAGTGCTCTTCAACTGACTGAAGAAAGTGCGCTCATGCCTAAGAGGGCACAGTTTCCTCCATTTGTGCTTTTATGATTGCTATCTTTGGCAAGTGTAGTTTCTCTAGTAGAATATAATGTGGTTTTTGTTGCTTTCATGTGATGCACATGCGAAGTGAAGAAAAGCTAACACTAAGTCAAAGAAATCTAGTGCTTTTCCTATCTTTAGAAAGACAACACAAGTGCTTCCAATGATAAGAAGATGACACTTAGAAACTTCGAACTAGGAGGAAAAGTGACACTTAGGAATGTGGCAAGGATGGTCAAAACTTAGAAAAAACCATGAACAAACAACAATACGACACAAGATAACTTGAAACAATAGTTCATGTAAGCCCCAAAATTGACTAAAGAAAATATTTTAGAGGGTCGTTATCCCAGCCACAACACTTGGTGACACACTGGAAGAACTCCAGCTTCTTTGTTTAGGTATTAGCTTTATGCACGTAATCTCAGTCCTTCAGGAAGTATTGATTCACTCAGTGGATTACCTCAGTTTCCCCATTCAACCCGGTTATAGATATGGTCTCCTCTATTCCCTTAGTCAACCAAACACATTACAAAGCTTGCCATATCTCAATTGGTTTGATCCAGGAGATGGTAATATAGTAGTGGCGAATTAAAGATATTCAAAGTAATTTTCATCTCCGGTATTGCTTCGCAACCAACAGGCCTATTCAATACTCGGCGAAGTCACTACATAAACATTAGCATCGCTTCACTGCCAACGAGGCTATTCAATACCTCGATGAAGTTTCTTGCTTCACCTCTCTGCGTAGGAAACCTTTTTCTTCTTCACCCTTTATTTCCTTTACAAGTTCACATGTGCTTAAGCACTTATTATTTCATATGGGTGGAAGAGGGATCCTGAATTATCGAGAGCAAGAGAGGTTGTTCCTTCAAAGAAGGTTATATATACCTTTGTATGTGATTTTATTTCTATTAGTTTTCCCCTTTCCTTTCAATACTTGATCAGATCAGCAAGAGAACACCATTCAATTAATAAACCATATGAGAATGAAGATCCCTAAATAGATGTGTGCATCATGTTTCTGTTTATGGTTTTCCAACCAAAATGGATGATATTTTCCATCAGGACATCATAAATTATGAAAGATGTACAGGCCCAAATAAAGAAGAATAGTAACAAGCTAGCTAAGGGTTGCACGTCACTACAATTTTCCTTTCTCAAAGTTTAGCCATATCATCTTGAAGCTCATAAAACAACTTTCGTGCATAGTCTGATTGAAAAAAATACAAGAGCTAGGAACATAAGACAATAAAACATGGCAGATGAAAAATAAAATAAAACAATGCAATGCAAACTAACTAAATGCAACCTAACGTAACTTAAACTAAATAAGGAAGATCAGGACTACGTAAAATGGAATTTCCAATGCAACCATAAAATTTTCTATCGACCCTTGAGTCAAAATATATCATCAAGTAAAATCGAGATAACATAAAGTGTAGTAAGGAAGGTAGACAACCCAAACATATGCACATAGACATGAATACATGAAGTGGAAGCACAACAGTGCAATTAACTAACTGCTCTATCTGACAAAAGACACCACCACAACACTTCTTCAACTCATAGCCATACAAAACCTTATTGAAAACATGAATATACTTACTACAAGCCATTGAACTCATCAAGTACGATTGTTCTAACGAATTTGCAAATGGGTCATAAAAAAAACCATCTTGAAAGCCTTGCAAAGACAAGTCAATAATAGATATATCAACATCAAATGCAAGATCGAGATCAAATTATGAATCACATGTAGATTGGCATTGGTCATTGCTGGTGTGTGGGTCAATATTTATGACAGATGTAGAAGGAGAGGTGTCAAATTGGAAAATTTGACAATCATCAAGTACACTCTTTGTTTCCAAGTTCAAGATCAAAGATTTGAATGAAGGAGGATACATCAATTGGGGTTCATGCATCTGATCATAGATTCAATCTTGAGGGTTAAAGAATTCAATATGAAGATACCGAACATCCCTTAAGAATGGATCCACATCCCATGTAAAAATGCTAAGAATGGACTTTTGTGAGAAAATTTTAATCTGACCAAATTCAAAAGTTTCATGAGGGTAGTGAGGTCCTGACATAACCATCAATGTAGATTGAAGTGCCTCAACTTCTTAACAAGACTAAAAATTTTCAAAAGATGAAGCCTTTGAACACACGGTTAGTTTTACGTTTGAACAAATCTCATTATTTGCATTAACAAAAGGGACTAAATCAGAGTTGCCCGAATCAGGAGATTCATGGAATGATTAATCGAGATATTGAAAAAAATCTTCGATAACTGACATGTCATCTTCTTGAGTGGGGATAGATATACTTGAAAGAAATTCCTCAATGATAAGATATGACTCCACTTGAAATTTATGCAAATATAGGTCCTCTTGTGAGAACAAAGATTCATCCATAAAACTTGGACAATCATTCGAAGCATAGAAACAAGAAGATCAGAACAATGTTTGTCCAAGGGTTCAACATGATTAAAGGATTCAAGATCAACAGGTTGATTATCAAGACTATGAGATGAATGATCAATGGAACAAGAAGAATCATCATCTTGAGAAAGAGAAGAAAGGAAAAGTGATTCCTCATCAATAAACTCCTCAACATTAGGAACAATTGCCAAAACAGATTCATGGATTTGATTTTCAAATTTCCGAATTTGAATAGGAACAACACAAGGTACATCAAAAGGGGGAGGAAAAGGAACAAAAGGAGTTGCAGATTCCTCCTCAGAAGATTGGGGTTCATCTTGGAAAGAACCATCTGGTGGATCTGAATGAAAATATTTTCTTGAAATCCTAACCAAGTATGGAAATTCGTCATCCAAAGATTCCCAATCTATATCCTCGTCTGAAAACTCATAACAAAGGTGAATAAATCAATCAAAAAACTCTTCTAAAGACTCATTTGATTTCATCCTAAGATGATCAATTTTATTACAAACATCTTGATAATCATACTTGTCAAAAATTGACGAAGCGCATTAATAAGTTGTTTAAAAGAATGGATAGAAGCAACAGGTAAAGAATAACACCATTGCTTGGCATGATCATCTAATGTAAGGGTGAACAATCGAGCAATAATATCTTCAAAATAAAATCCACTTGAAAAACAAAATTGAATAAATTCAATTACATAACCAAGAATGGTTATTGGACCATTTCAATCAAACTTCAAATCTGACAAGTTATGTAAAAATTCTATAAGGATTGAAAGATCTAAAGCTTTTGAAAAAACACCTCAGGATTATGATTTGGGATGAAGCCATTCAAGATAAGAGATTCAAAGAAACTTTATGGGTTCAACTTGTCATCTGGCCCTCCTTCTAGTGCCTGGATGTTCACGGTGTTAGATGTTTCCAACATACAAGCGTTATCCCCGATATGAAGTCCCAATTAGACTTCACATTGTTTGGTGTAGGAGACCCATCAAAATATAATATTTGACCACCATTGCAAGTGATCTTAAAAGAATGCCTTGAATGGAAAGCATACACAAGAGATCACACACATAATTGTGGGGTAGAAAGTATGTAAGCTTTGTGAGACATCAAGTGTAAGGTGTAAAAGGAGATTCCATGTGAGAGAGATAGGAACGAGCCTCTAATAGAAAAGTATTACTACAATCCTAAGAGAGACATGCGAGAGAAATTGAAAAGATTTTATGATTAACCTGCAAATTAGTTCACAAGATAACAATGATCATATAAACACATAACAACACCCATTCAACAAGATTCATAGCTAAAGAAACGAAATAGTTCATTATCTTTAGTATGTGTAACACAACATATATCAAAAACATCTAAAGAATAATCTTACAACATTTACGATACATGCATGAAAGAGTGTTGGCTCCAAGAGCTTCTGATAATTAATGAAAGATCCAAGTACATTGTTACATTGATGAAACACTAGCTCCAATAGTGGAACATGAAACTACAACTTGCTTCTCCAAAAAAATGATCTTCTCCCTTATGCACAATTAGAGAAGCCAAGGCCAAATCTCTAAAGGTCCAAGCCCTTTTATTTAGTTATGAGGGTTTATTTATAACAAATGCTAATGACTCTTGAGTTTCCTCATGACTCTTTAACTTCCATAACCTATGGGCTTCTATGTAACTCTTCATATTCTACATATGTCTCTTCATATTCCACATGTGCCACTTGGACTTATTTTACATTAATTTATTCACAAAAGACAAAATTACATCAAAATGGTGTCTATATAGGACAAAACTCTAATAAGACAAAACATTCCTCAAGATGGAGAAAAAGACAAATCAGTAGCTCGAACACGAGGTTCATTTGTGATGTAGGAGTTCCATGCTTTGAACTTTGTTGTGATAAATTTAACTCTTATTGGAAGCTTTGCAACATATGACATATTCACCTCCAAAGCATCTGATAATATGGATTTGGAGCTAGATTTTATGCTATTCCAAAACCATGATAACTTCGTGTGAACTTTAATTGGCCCAATTACACACTATAGAATAGTATTCTTGGTAATCTCCACTCTGATTGTTGTATCTAAAAGTGAGGAGACACATTGGATCTTATACATGATTGGCATATGGTTTCACCTTAGGCTTGGCCTCCCTATATGGGATCCAAGCCCACTAGAGGATCGTATTAACACTTGTAGGGGATGAGTTGCAAGCCACGGGTTTCCATAATGTGACAGAGAATTATCTCATGCCATGGATAGCATCATCACCTTCAACAACTTATTTATTTCCCACATTATATGAGAGATGATGCACTTGGACTAGCAATGCCCCCAGCCGACTTAGCATTGTATACAATGTTTGGCAGTTGATTTGAGCCCCATAGGGGGTTTGTATCATACTTGATACATGGGAGGGTGAGCACCATCTTCTGTGCCCTCATTTGGAGTAGTCTATAAGCTTGTTTTATGCTAGGATACCCATGAGACCACTACTTGTGCCCCAAAGTCACTTTGGAGCACCACGTGATGATTTACTTCGAGATCAAGGGGCCACACCCTTGACCATAATCCATGGATCCCTCTACTTCATCATGCACTTGAGGACTCGACTAGGCCTTCCAACGACACTACTGCACCATTTCTACATCATTTCGGCTTCATTTGGATGGCTCATCTTACACTTTATGAGCTATATGGTGGGCTTGTCACAAAAGTGATGTTATTTTGCACATTAAAATAAGTTTAGGGGCATCTTAGGCTAATTTAAACTCTTAGAGGCTCATATAAATAAATTAGAGCCTCATTTTTATCAAACATCACCATCACTTCTTGGATCTTTCTCTTGAGAATATCACACTTTTTCCTTGGATGGTCTATTGGATCTCTTTTGGTGCATTTCAACATTTTTGGGAGCTAAAATTTTGTTCTCTCTTGGAGCTGCTATCTTGATGTCAATATGGCATTGTTGGAGATGGAAAATATCCTTGTGATACATGAATAACCCTTGTGATGGACGAATAACCCTTTTGTGATGTTTCCCTAAACCTCATGCAAACCCTAAGCATGAAGATGATGCATATTCAAGTCACATGATGCATATGCCAAATTTCCTAGCTACATGATAAAACCCTAAAACCCTGGCCCTAGCCCTAAATGCTTGATACATGATGCCCTAGCTTTGTTTAATGATGCTCATGATGCCCTAAGGAAGCCCTAATCCTAATAGGTCCATTCCATTAATGTCAAGCCTTAAATGAATAAAGAAGGAGCCTTTACCTTGAATGCCAAAAACATAAAGATAAAAATCCTAAAGGCTACCATGGATAAAATAATGATGACAGTTCACAAATATAATTTTCTTGATGATAAAATCAGCTTATTTAAGGATTAAATTGGCACCATATTGTAGAGGACATTTTCCCCTTTCCAACGAGCCCTTACTTGTCTTCTAACTCCTCTTAGATTGAGAGAAAATTTTTTTTCAAGTTAAAATATAATAATTTTTAATGTTGGCCGACATGAGCCTACATGCACAAGTCGGCTCCATGGCCAAGGGACATGTCTATTCATTGAAGGTCAAAAACTTGTATAAATATGGGTTCGATCTCATCATTTTAGCATCCAATCTTGGTGAAGAACTCAGATAAGAAGGCATAAAAGGAAACAGGAGGCCGAGAAAAATAAAAGGAGATTACAGTTGGGTTAATTGTATTTTTGTTTGGACAAGGAGCTCAGATTTACAAGTTTATTGTGGCTTAGACTAGTTTTTGAACTCAGAACTGTGGAATAAGTGCAATACAATAACCTATTAAGGCTTGGACCTCTGAAAAATTTGTGGACATGTGTCTATGGATCTTGGACCTTACCTCTTTACCTCGGACATGTACAGTCACTCATATTCTCGGTTGAAGGCTCAGAATTGGAGAAACTAAACCTTGGATTTGGTGGAGGGCCTGAACCAGTGAGCAGTCATCACTACATCAAATTGAAGCTCGGTAAGTCACCTTTTGGCTCAGATTAATAACTAACCTGTGAATCTTGTGGTGGCTCGAATTGCAAGTCTTCCTGGAAGCTCATTTGCAGAGGCTCGGACTAGTATACCTTAAGAACATGCCCAGTCTTAGGCTTTAATTAACATCTCAAGTCTGTGGAGAAGCTTGGGTTTGTGATAGGTGTGTAAATAGTCTCAGATTAGTAAGTCGAGGGCTCAAAATAATAGCACAGATACCTGTAGCTTGGGAGGCTCGGACTTGACTCTTTCAAGCTCAGATCAAGGACAACCACAACTCAGATTGCAGATTTGTCTATGGTATCTCGGACCTGTGATCAGTAGACCTGTGGAAGCTCATTTCAGAGGCTTGGACCAGTGGTATAGTTTAAGAATAGTCCAGTGAAAGTATTGCAGAAGGACAGTCTCCTATATTAGCTCGAACTATGGTGTAGATACCTCAAACATGTGAACAATTAACATTTGGAAAGGCATCTTGTGAAGAAATATTTGTGAGCATCATACTAGGCATAGTTTGGAGAAGTTTTTGAGATAACCTTTTTAGGATTCTGTAAGCATCTTGGAGCAGACTTCTTGGTGGAAATTTTGATATACATCTTGAAGCGGATTTAGAGTTGCCTTAGGATATCCTTGAGCATATCTTGGAGTATCATCCCAGAGCACATTGTGAAGCACTTGAAGAATTGTTTGGTGCAGAACTTGGGGCAGCCTATTGAGGACACCTTTAAGGATTCTTGAAGATATTTGGAAGACTTGTTGAAGTTGATCTTGGAGACATTATTGGAGACCATGATGCATTGCTGAAACCATCATGATGTGACCTTAGAGAAATTGTTTGGGTAACATAATGGAGTTGTGGAGACACCTTATGAGAAGACAAAGTTGTCATTGATGAGCTAAGTGCTTTGGAGATTAATTGAGGACATTGTTGAAGGTGAAGATATTGTCAGGGCTTGTTGAAGAAAATACTGAGAGCCTTGAAGAATCATTGAACTTATCTTGAAGAACTGGAGCATAGGGTTGGAGCCCTAGAGGATAGGAGTCCTCAAGAAGATTAGATTGGAGCCTGTACCAGTGAAAGGGTTGGATTCCTAGAGGTTGGTGCCTCATAGAGACAAGGTTGGAGCCTTATGAAGATAAGGTTGGAGTCCTAGAGGTTGGATCCTCGTGAAGTCCAAGTCGGTGCTTGGTAAAGTATGGGTTAGAGCCTGGTGGATTGGAGATTGGTATCTTCATCTAGGGTTGGGGCCCTAAGAAATATTGTACCTAATTTATTGTAAAGAAGGGGATTGAAGTCCTCATTATTTATGATTAATAAAATAATTTATTCTATAGTGTTGATTTTTGGTTTTGGTTATAAGTGATCTAAAAACTAATAAAATAACAATTGTAAAATAAATGTCGATTCACCCCCCATCTCAGTATTTCCAACAGATTGGATATATCGCTTGCTATCTTGTAAGTGCTTTATGTTGAAATTTTTTCATGAAATAATGTCTAATGTGTGGAAAACTTGCAGCTAGCTAGTTCTTCTCTTGCTCCGATTATTGAATATCATTAAAAAGATTGTTAGATGGAAAATTTTTGCATTTTACTCATTAAATGGCAAGTAAATGAATGTTCCTAGTGGAATATAATTTGTTTTCCTTCCATGAAAGTCCATTGATCTTGGATGGGTAAATGCTAAAGAGTGATAGCTAGGGCATCATAATTTAGCCTCCTTAAAGACAAATTTTAGCTGGATATAAAATTGCATAGATTCCATAACCCAAGGGTAAGGCACTAGTCCAAAAAACTTGGTGATCACCCTCTTTTTCTTCTCTTCCAAAATTTCGACACTAACCCTAGACGACTAGCTAGGACTTGAGGCAAAAATTAGAGGGGTGATTTTATGAAACAATTTGGATAGGTTACTATGCTGATGTCTCCCCTAGTGAACATCTAATTTTGAGGTGATTCCCACGGTCAGGTTGTGAGAAATCTCAAGCCCTAGTCACATTTCTGAAAATTGTCTTGAACATCTTGGTTGGAAGTCTCCTCGAGGGTTTTCGCACATAGTATTCGATTGAATAAATCATTCTAAAACCTTTCCGTATACTACCTTGACCTAGTGAGCTCCTTGGAGGATCTCCTCCCATAGTTATTGATAAACCCTATGTCTCATGTGGTCTCATTTTATGCTTCTCAGGGATAGAGAAAGCCTATTCAAAGGCATATAATCATCATGCAAAGCTTCTTGAGAGGGCCTAATCATATTTAGAGCATTTACCTTAGGAATCCTTATCATTATTGAATATCATCAACCCTAGGTTGAGATCTCCTCATAGATCATTCTTGGAGAGGCTTTAGCTTATCTTCAAGCATTGAGCCTCTCCTTTGAATGGGCCTTGGAAACCACATCATATCTTGTCATTGATTCTATCATTAATAGTAATTTCCCTCATACCAAGACTCCTCCCATAGGTGAAAGTTCGTAAAGAGCAGGGGACATTAACTGAGGTGACAATGGGTCTTTGTCCCATTGTTGTGATTTGGTCTGGTAGTTGTCCCTTAGGTACCCCTCCTAGGACCCCTACTAGATTTGGTGGCAACAAGATCAATAATCAAAATTGCAAAGTTGAGAGATAGAGGGGAAGGATTGATGGTTTATAGCTCAACAAAATGCATGTGAGTATTTTAGATTGCATAAAAATGGAAGGGAAGAGAGAGTGTGTCAAGTATGCAAGGAGCATTGCTAGTGAAACAAACAAGACTCAAGGAATCTATGAGGGAAACAATTAGGTTAGACAAGTAATGCACATAATGGAAAAATGCCTAATTCGAGAAATACCATAGAATTAGTGGTTGGGGAAGGCATAACATCGTGGATCAAACTTAAGCAGGGCAAGAATATGCCTACTCTAATACCATTGTTGAACACACACAAAAATTATCAACAAGAATTAGATAATCGTGTGATGCATATCATTCACAACATATACATATTAATATGTTTTGTGTGACCCTTGGTTTTAATATTCTAAGAGGAATCTTGGAATTTTATAATTGTTGGCCTTCACTTGAGGCTTTTTGCCTTCCACTCAAGTGAATGTGCCATGTTTACATAATTTTAAGGATTATGTTTCCAACAAACCAAACACCAACAAAAAGTTCCAAAAGTTGTAAAGACAAGGAACACTTCACAATGAGTGAATATATACAAAAATAGAAATAAAAACACTACACAAGAAATGAAGTGCTTAGAGCATCCATGTATCTATGGACAACACCAATTTTTACTGTATATGAAAAGTCTTGAGTATTGATAGTTATGAAATTCCCAATTGAGATATTAGAGGCATAATATTAGAGTGGAAATTATAAATTCATTCAATCAATGAATGTTTTCAATAATCCTTTTAATTTTTCAATGGTTGAACCATTAATATCCATTGATAGTTTCAAATCTCCGCCAGAAAAAATCAAAAGTTTGTAGCACCTAACACATGGAATCTAGATTCATAAAAAATTCTCAATGAAACTAATTTAATTCATAATAAAAAATAGCTATCAATATCAAATTAAATTGCATGAAATTTGAACATGGATATCATATAAAGTTGCATCATGCATGTCCCCGATCGGGGTGTGACCTACAACCAATGGGCACACCGTGGCCCGCAGATTAATGCATATCACCAAGATATCTACGACCACCCTCCACATGCATGCAACACTTAGAGAGGTGGTGGTGCACATGTGAAGGTTAATTTCCAACCCTGAAGGTGGCAGAGCCATTAAGACAGGCAATAAGGTGAATTCCTCTTCCATTGCACTGGGAAATTTGGTTTGTGTTCTCCGTTCATTGTGGATCTGGTCCGGGCTATTTGTTCTGGGGAAAATGTGGGTTCAGTCTCTTTCTAATCTCGGACTCAGTCACTGGTATGTCCCTACTCCTCATTTTTCTCCCTCAGCATATATGGATCTTTGTATCTTCCCTTTGGTCTCTGAGATGCATATATTGTGGTAGGTTGGCGAGATTGGAATAGTTTGTTTCTGGAGTATGGCATGGTATGGTTTTTGTTATGTGTTGAGTCGTTAGTATTTTATGTCTCAGTGTATGTGGTCTATGATATTTTGTTGTCGTGTATGGGCTCACACGGGGTTCAACCGTTAGGATGATTGGAGTGTCGTTGTACTCCTTGCCTTAGTTATTGTGGAATTGTAAGGGTTTTGGTTTCTGGCCAATTATGTTGGTTTCTCGAGTATTTTGAATTTGTATGGGTTTGGAATAGGGCCAACGTTGTATGTAAACATTGTCCTGGCCTTAGTCAGTATAGGGTTGTGGTCTGTGGCGGTCTGTTGGAAATTTTAAGTGTTAGTCCAGCCCTAGCAGATAGGGTATGTTGTATCTGATTTTGGCGTCTGATTATGGGTGGGTCCTGCTCAAGGGGTGATCTGAAAATGCAGAAAAAGATCATCTTCTCCATAAGTGCAAGATTAAACTGGGTCTTTTAATCAAATGACTTAGTTTAACTGAGCTATTATGCTTTAAACATTAAACTAAAATAACAAATAAACATCTGTAATAAAAGACGCAAACTCAGTAAACATTTGATGAAGGAGTTTGTCCCTCCTGGACTACATCTTCAGGTCTGCTTCGAATGTGCAACTGTTTTTATTAGGAATGCTTCAAAGAGTTTCTTTACATGAGATTTCGGAAATAGAACTATGCTCACAGGCAATGTTCGTTACTATAGAAAGAAATCCTTTTGTCTCATCTTTCCAATGCTTGTCTCCGTTCCTAAAAAGGCCCAAGGATGGCCAAGAAACATTCAAAAGAGCATTTGCAGGCATATTCCAAAACACTAACTCTGAAGCTCCATTCAATTCCTGTTGCTCGAAACTATAGCGCAACTTTCGCCCTGGATTTGCTTGCCTCCTTCCTGAAAGGTTTCACCTCTAACTTTGAAAAGGCTTTGATATTCTTTGGAATGCCTCTCTCCTTCTCCTTGACTACGACTGGATTACCTCCACCTCTCTACAAGGTTGTCATTACCTTTCCCCCTCCATTCTTATTCACTCGATGCATTTATAAGGTGGAACTAGGCTAAGTTTAGGAATTTGTTTTAACAAATTATATGGTGGCCAAATGAAATGGCTTGATGTTTTAATACATAATACATATATTTTAAAAATATATATAACAAATTCTTTTATGGCGCATAGTCGATTAGCTTTTAAAACTAACTCCTATAGTTTCATTGGCCAAATATGTCATTACCAAATGAGGTCTCGACTTCTATGTTTTAAGCAACCATAAAACTTTAATGTTATAACTAGGAGCTTGAAATATTCACGCATTCCATGGTTGGCATATAGTTTTAAACCCTGCACATGTCTATCCAAATGTGGTGCATAACAAAAGTTTATAATCCTTAAACCATAACTCCAAAACTCGGCATTAACTTTATAGCTTGAACCTGTCGACACGTGACATGGTAGTTTTCGACGGTTTCTAGCTACGATACAATGTCTGGCGCTCAACAGAACACATCCACTGCTTGGTTGGCATACCTGCTCCCTGGTGGCTTAGCACATTTCACCGACGGTTAACACAATAATTGCGCAGTGGCGAGTTGGCATACCTTCGATGTACACACTGCAATGTGTTCATGCCACCTCCAAATGTTCGCAACAAAACGCTGACTTAGAGGTACTGAATCTGAACTCCCCCTTCGACAGCTCGTTGGCATCCAACTAGGCCACTGTACCTGCCTCCTTCGCGTATACTCTGATGGTTGTTTATCTTTGTTGTCCCTCGAAAGACGGTGGCACGTTAAACCTACTCCCCAATGGTGAGGCAACAATGCACACTCATGGCCAATCCATTGTGGACATCCGTGACAAGTGGTGACGTGAACTCATTGCAGTCTCGAGCTGTGCGTTGACGTGTTGCCTTCGTGGCAAACAAATTCCTGACGGTCCTGTTTTGCGGTGAATACGGCCATGTGGTTGCCACCTCCGCCACATATGAACCTGTTTAATAATTTTTCACTATGATTATATACTATAGTATATATATCTACTCCAACTTTAATAACCATGAGTTGATAACATAAGGTTTTATGCGTTAGTTTCTCAAATCACAATGCACCCACCATAGGTTTAAATACCTTAGGTTATATACCATAGTTCCTAACCATAAGGGTATGAAACATACATTGTGCCATTATAACATGAAGTTTTTTCATATGGTTTTAGACCATAGGTTAATAACTTTTGCGCTTAACTTCGTCCTAAGTTTAGAGCCTTAAGTCTAATGAACATTTTTGCACCAAATTTACGTGCCATATTAATGTATCCATGACTTCCAATATGAACCAAAACCCATAATCTCACCATTCAATCCGGAGATATGCATCGGAGATGAATTATGAACCAAATCTCAGAAATATCACCATCACTAGAGATGTGCACTGCGAGTTTGACTTGATTCCACATGTCAATCTGTAGAAACGCCATATGGCTAGCAAGGCCCCTTCAATACCTAAACTTTGACGGATGTTTTCTCCATCACCCGAAGGCCAAATGAAAATCTGGAGATACCACCAGAATTAGTGTGTTGATCTCTTCGATATAACGATGTTTTTGCAAGCAACTAAGATGGTGAATTCCTGCACAAGATGAGAATAATTTTTCTACCTAGGACCATCTTTGTCACGCCCCTACACCTGCGGTAGTCTTCCAACCGCTTGTAGCAAGGTGCGGCACCACCGAACGCGTTCTTTTCACCAATACTAACATTCGTGGACTACGCCTACTTTCACATTAACATACTTAGCTTGTGTTTCGCAACTAAGTAAAAACAAGTATCCTTTATACTTAATGAAGCCCATACTCATTCATTATCATCATGCAATTATACCAAGAACAACAACAATTGCAACAAGTATAAAGGGGAGGGGTAACTCCCCGTAATGTGAGTCTGCCCGACAATTTTATTAAGAATATCAGTTTACAATACAAGTGTGTCTTGGCTGAACCAAGTCTCACACTTAACCAAATATTACAACCGAGAGGCAAACCTGCCTTTACAACATCTTGTGCATCTCTTGCACAAAGGATGGTGCTCACCCGAGCCACCAAGAATCCTTGTCAAGTCTTACACCAAGAACCCAATCATAGAATCCACCCCGGACACCTCTGTCCAACCTTCGACTTAACTCAAGACTACAACCCAAGTGTACAGTCTCCTTAAGGTATTGCACATGAGATATGCGCAGCCCTTCTTTTCTGCGCACTTATTCCTTTGTCTTATGCGAAGATATGCGAGTGAATGTGATGTCGTTATGAGCTCTCATGCTCCCTTATATATACGCATCTTACATTAGTTCACAAGTGGGGTGGCAGCCCCTTGGCCGACCCCCAAAATACCTCCAACGCACCCCATAAACGTTCTCCAAGTGTCGGCCCTGCTCTTACGCCAATCCTCTTCCAATTCGCTATAAAGACAGCCCAACACTTAGTCGTATTTATGAGTGTTGTTGTTATCGTCGCATATTCGTGCAGGGTTTCGTCGCATTTCTGCCCGTCCGCGCGCCCGTGCGCCCGCCCGCGCCCTCGTGCACAAGAACTCGCCGTCGCCCGTCGCACCACAGCTCGAAGGCCTTACATCCTCCTCCACCTGAAATCGTTGTCGTCCTCGACAACATACCATCCTGGTAGCCATCCACCAAGATCATCGTCATCCATGATGTCGACCCCTCCACACAAAGCAAACATCCTTGCAACATATGTAGAGCCTCATCTCCATCATGCTTCGACTTAGTGACCAATTGCCACCAAGCTCACCATACCAAGGTATGCACCTCAACGGTATGCTCTCCATCAGATGTCATCTCGATCCATGATTACTGACCTCCTGTCTTCACCATGTGTCCTCATGTGAACTGCTGCCATGATACTTCAACACGATGCCAACACATCTCTGTACACTACTAGTCCCCATGTTTGAACTAGTCGGATGGCCAGTCCAACTGTCACGCTCAAACCATGAGAGTGAACATCCTCATGCCACCATCAGTCGTTTCTCAAAACATCCTGTCACATTCTCGACTCATCAAGAATCTATCTCCACAATCCATGCTCAGGTCCATGGAACTCCATCCACCTCATCTGCAACATGTTGTCCATGATGTTTGGTGTCAATGTGCTACATGAAATCAGCCACATCTATCCCAACATCATCATGTGTGTGTGTGTCTCCTCCATATGAAGAGATCATCTCCTCAAACCGACTCTCGATGTGCCACATCTAGGTCCATGAAGCATCTCTTCATCATATCTACAATGTGTCACCTCTCAAGTCTGCCATCGAAACAAGTATGCACTTGTCTCACCTGTCCATGTGCTGCTCAATCAGCTCCCATGTGCCAAAAGTAGTTGAGTCTCGGCTCAACCCATGCCCAAGTGCAGCCACCAAGGCATCATCATCATCATTGTAAATCCATCACTTCAAAGTGTCTCATATCGATCTTCTACATCAAGTCACTCTCCCAAGCCATGCCCATACATGTACTTTGGAAGTATGCATCCCATACTGCATCAAAGTCTCTTGACCTCAGCTCCTCAATGCATCAAATCCTCTAAGTCCACCATATATGAAGTCCCTAAAAGTCACAACAATCTCATATCATCATGAGCTCCATAAGTCATCTCCAACCAACATCTCCATGTAGTAGGAACACTCCATAATCAGCTCACAAATCCAACCAAGTCCATGGCCTTGTTGTACAGGAGTGCACAACCTCTCCATCGACTCATAAGTAATAAGTCTCCATGTCACACTAGCAAATCCATCTGCACAACATCCCTGCCTTGGCACTCCTCATTGGATGTCCATGACACCTCTACAAGTGCTTCCACATCATGTCCCTGCATAAGACTGCCATGCTCCATGCCTCCAACCTGATGTCCATGACTAAGTTGCCCATGTAGTCCAACCAAGTAGACTCATCACAACCATCGGTCATCCTCATCCAAGCTGCAATCTTCGGTTTAGTGAACTCGGTCACCCAACCATATCATCATTATCAAGAGTCTCTTCCATCATAGCTTCTGCACCAGAGTGTCCACCAAGACTATCTCTTAGTCTCGGCCATGAGAAGTCCACCCAAGAGTGTGCCCTCCAATCTATCCATGAGTCATGCCGGGCACTTAGCCAATCTTCCATATGCTAAAACATGACCCATTCGTCCACAACGATCATCAAGTTCCACCCTTGTCAAGGGCCTTTGCACCTTCTACCATAAGGTCACAAACAACCCCAACAATTCCTGCAACAATCGACAATCCTTGCGCCTCCATACAAGGTCTCATCATAAACATCCATGGCAAGATCCTCAATAGCATAGGCAAACTGGCTTTGCCTCTCTCTGCATACGGTCTATCCACCAAATGCCCAAATGAAACACAAGTATCAATACTTACTTCATCATCATGAGGCTCTTTCATCATCATGAGGCTCTTCCTCATTCATCCATGTCCACAAACTGCACGACCCTGGTCCAACTTGATCATCCTCAAGTTCGTCCTCCATCATGGTCATGTCTGCAACATCCTCAACTGTCACGGCTTCCTCTTCCTTGTTGGCACAATATGCAACTCCATCTTGCTCCATTGTCCATCCAAGTTGAAGAAGCTCGTCTTCAACATTCTTTTCCAAGACTGCAAGCTCCTCTCGAATCCAGGGATTCTCTTCTTTCAACCGCTTCAACCTGTATAAGGTAAGCAAGAGCTTCCCTTCACCTTCTCCCAAACTTTTCATGCCTCGTCGATCAGCTTGGTCCAAGCACTAAGCTTCACCTCTGCTAAACCTATCACGCCCCTACACCTGCGGTAGTCTTCCAACCGCTTGTAGCAAGGTGCGGCACCACCAAACACTTTCTTTTCACCAATAGTAACATTTGTGGACTACGCCTACTTTCACATTAACATACTTAGCTTGTGTTTCGCAACTAAGTAAAAGCAATTATCCTTTATACTTAATGAAGCCCATACTCATTCATTATCATCATGAAATTATACCAAGAACAACAACAATTGCAACAAGTATAAAGGGGAGGGGCAACTCCCCGTAATGTGAGTCTGCCCGACAATTTTATTAAGAATATCAGATTACAATACAAGTGTGTCTTAGCTGAACCAAGTCTCACACTTAGCCAAATTTACAAGATAAGCAACCTGCTTTACAATCATGTGCACCCTTGCACAAAGAGAAGTGCTCACCCGAGCCACTTATCCTCTCTACCAAGTCTTGCACATACAACCCGAACCTCGGCACGCTTGCCTACACTTCAACCGGCATAAGAAACTCCAAATTTGCACTTAGATAACCTACGCATGAGATATGTGCAGTCCTTTACCCCTCTTGCGTAGATTTACCTCTGCTCTATGCGTAGAAGTGATGTTCGAATTCGTTGGTGTTAAAATGAGCCTCATGCTCCTTTACTTATACCAATCCATGCGTATGTTTTTAAGGGGGTGTGCAGCCCCATGGCCAACCCCACAAGCTCATTAACATACGCCCATGTAACTCTATTACAAGTCGGCTTCCATATATTTTATATCGCATATAAAAGTGCTCACGCTCACACTTAGTCGCATTAAGTGTTCATACTATCGTCGCACTTTACGTCGCATTATCGTCCGCACTTCGTCGCACTTCCGTCGTTCGGTGCGCCCGCGCGCGCGCCCGCCCGCCCGCACCCGCGTGCACGACCTCGCCCAGCGCCCGTCGCAGCGCGGCTCGAAGGCCTTACATCCTCCTCCACCTGAAATCGTTGTCGTCCTCGACAACATACCATCCTGGTAGCCATCCACCAAAATCATCGTCATCCATGATGTTGACTCCTCCACACAAAGCAAACATCCTTGCAACATATGTAGAGCCTCGTCTCCATCATGCTCCGACTTAGTGACCAACTGCCACCAAGCTCACCATACCAAGGTATGCACCTCAACGGTATGCTCTCCATCAGATGTCATCTTGATCCATGATTACTGACCTCCTGTCTTCATCATGTGTCCTCATGTGAACTGCTGCCATGATACTCCAACACGATGCCAACACGTCTCTGTACACTACTATTCCCCATGTTTGAACTAGTCGGATGGCCAGTCCAACTGTCACGCTCAAACCATGAGAGTGAACATCCTCATGCCACCATCAGTTGTTTCTCAAAACATCCTGCCACATCCTTGACTCATCAAGAATCTACCTCCACAATCCATGCTCAGGTCCATGGAAACTCCATCCATCTCATCTGCAACATGATGTCCATGATGTTTGGTGTCGATGTGCTACATGAAATCAGCCACATCTATCCCAACATCATCATCTATGTGTGTGTCTCCTCCATATGAAGAGACCCTCTCCTCAAGCATCGACTCTCGATGTGCCACATCTAGGTCCATGAAGCAATCCTTCATCATATCTACAATGTGTCATCCCTCAAGTCTGCCATAGGAACAAGTATGCACTTGTCTCATCTATCCATGTGTTGCCCATGATCCTCGATCAATCAGCTCTCATGTGCCAAAAGTAGTTGATTCTCGGCTCAACCCATGCCCAAGTCAAGGCATCATCATCATCATTGTAACTCCATCACTCCAAAGTGTCTCATATCGATCCTCTACATCAAGTCACTCTTCCAAACCATGCCCATACATGTACTTTGAAAGTATGCATCCCATACTGCATCAAAGCCTCCTGACCTCAACTCCTCAATGCATCGAATCCTCTAAGTCCACCATGTATGAAGTCCCTAAAAGTCACAAGAATCTCATGTCATCATGAGCTCCATAATCAGCTCACAAATCCAACCAAGTCCACGTCTTGTTGTACAAGAGTGCACAACTTCTCCATCGACTCATAAGTAATAAGTCTCCATGTCACACTAGCAACTCCATCTGCACAACATCCTTGCCTTGGCACTCCTCATTGGATGTCCATGACACCTCTATAAGTGCTCCCACATAATGTCCCTGCATAAGGCTGCCATGCTCCATGTCTCCAACCTGATGTCCATGACTAAGTTGTCCATGTAGTCCAACCAAGTAGACTCATTACAACCATCGGTCATCCTCATCCAAGCTGCAATCTTCGGTTTGGTGAACTCGGTCACCCAACCATATCATCATCATTATGAGTCCCTTCCATCATAGCTCCTCCACCTGAGGTTCCACCAAGACTTGCTCTTGGTCTTGGCCATGAGAAGTCCACCCAAACATCATCAAATGTGTGCCCTCCTCAATCTGTCCATGAGTCATGCCGGGCACTTAGCCAAATCTCCATGTGGCTAAAGCATGACCCAATCATCCACAATGATCATCAAGTTCCACCCTTGTCACGGGTCTTTGTACCTTCTACCATAAGGTCACAAACAACCCCAACAAGTCCTGCAACAACCGACAATCCTTGTTCCTCCATACAAGTTCTCATCATAGTCATCCATGGTAAGATCCTCCCTAGCATAGGCAAACTGGCTTTGTCCTTTCCTGCACACGGTCCATCTACCAAATGCCCAAATGAAACACAAGTATCAATACTTACTTCATCATCATGAGGCTCTTCCTCATTCATCCATGTCCACAAACTGCACGATCCTGGTCCAACTTGATCATCCTCAAGTTCATCCTCCATCATGGTCATGTCTGCAACATCTTCAACTATCACGGCTTCCTCTTCCTTGATAGCACAATCTGCAACTTCACTTTGCTCCATTGTCCAACCAAGTTGAAGAAGTTCGTCTTCAACATTCTTTTCCAAGACTTCAAGTTCCTTCCGAATCTGGGGATTCTCTTCTTTCAACCGCTTCAACCTGTATAAGGTAAGCAAGAGCTTCCCTTCGCATTCTTCCAAACCTGCCATGCCTTGTCGTTCAGCTTGGCCCAAGCACTAAGCTTCACCCCTGTTAAACTTGTCTCACCAGTTTCACCAAGTTCCCTGCAACCATGAACCGGTCCTTGTTCCACTTGTATGTGAAACTAGCTTCCTTCATCTGCAAGTACCTGCTTCCACTGTCACTTCCTCACGAGCAACCCTGCTCACCAGCTCCAACCGAGCTCTGATACCAACTGTCGTGCCCCTACACTTGCGGTAGTCTTCCAACCGCTTGTAGCAAGGTGCGGCACCACCTAACGCTTTCTTTTCACCAATAGTAACATTCGTGGACTACGCCTACTTTCACATTAACATACTTAGCTTGTGTTTCGCAACTAAGTAAAAGCAATTATCCTTTATACTTAATGAAGCCCATACTCATTCATTATCATCATGCAATTATACCAAGAACAACAACAATTGCAACAAGTATAAAGGGGAGGGGCAACTCCCCGTAATGTGAGTCTACCCGACAATTTTATTAAGAATATCAGATTACAATACAAGTATGTCTTGGCTGAACCAAGTCTCACACTTAGCCAAATTTACAAGATAAGCAACCTGCTTTACAATCATGTGCACCCTTGCACAAAGAGAAGTGCTCACCCGAGCCACTTATCCTCTCTACCATGTCCTGCACATACAACCCAAACCTCGGCAAGCTTGCCTACACTTCAACCGGCATAAGAAACTCCAAATCTGCACTTAGATAACCTACGCATGAGATATGCGCAATCCTTTACCCCTCTTGCACAGATTTACCTCTGCTCTATGCGTAGAAGTGATGTTCGAATTCGTTGGTGTTAAAATGAGCCTCATGCTCCTTTACTTATACCAATCCATGCGTATGTTTTTAAGGGGGTGTGCAGCCCCATGGCCGACCCCACAAGCTCATTAACATACGCCCATGTAACTCTATTACAAGTCGGCTTCCATATATTTTATACCGCATATAAAAGTGCTCACGCTCACACTTAGTCGCATTAAGTGTTCATACTATCGTCGCACTTTATGTCGCATTATCGTCCGCACTTCCGTCGTTCGACGCGCCCGCGTGCTCGCCCGTGCCCGCGTGCATGACCTCGCCCGGCGCCAGTGGCATCGCGGCTCGAAGGCCTTACAAAACCTGCTTCCACTGCCACGAGCAACCCTGCTCAAACCGAGTCTTGAAACTATCTTCAAATGCTTCAACACCTGAACCTTGTTCAAGTCTCAATATCACCTGTCATCAACTTCAAACCTTCACGAGCAAACCTTGCTCTGATACCACCTGTCACGCCCCTACACCTGTGGTAGTCTTCCAACCGCTTGTAGCAAGGTGTGGCACCACCGAACATGTTCTTTTCACCAATACTAACCTTCGTGGACTACGCCTACTTTCACATTAACATACTTAGCTTGCGTTTCGCAACTAAGTAAAAACAATTATCCTTTATACTTAATGAAGTCCATACTCATTCATTATCATCATGCAATTACACCAAGAACAACAACAATTGCAACAAGTATAAAGGGGAGGGGCAACTCCCCGTAATGTGAGTCTGCTCGACAATTTTATTAAGAATATTAGTTTACAATACAAGTGTGTCTTGGCCGAACCAAGTCTCACACTTAACCAAATATTACAACCGAGAGGCAAACCTGCCTTTACAACATCTTGTGCATCTCTTGCACAAAGGATGGTGCTCACCCGAGCCACCAAGAATCATTGTCAAGTCTTACACCAAGAACCCAATCATAGAATCCACCTTGGACACCTCTGTCCAACCTTCGACTTAACTCAAGACTACAACCCAAGTGTACAGCCTCCTTAAGGTATTGCGCATGAGATATATGCAGCCCTTCTTTTCTGCGCACTTATTCCTTTGTCTTATGCGAAGATATGCGAGTGAATGTGATGTCGTTATGAGCTCTCATGCTCCCTTATATATACGCATGTTACATTAGTTCACAAGTGGGGGTGGCAGCCCCTTGGCTGACCCCCAAAATACCTCCAACGCACCCCATAAACGTTCTCCAAGTGTCGGCCCTGCTCTTACGCCAATCCTCTTCCAATTTGCTATAAAGTCAACCCAACACTTAGTCGTATTTATGAGTGTTGCTATTATCGTCGCATATTCGTGCAGGGTTTCGTCGCATTTCTGCCCGTCCGCGCGCCCGTGCGCCCGCCCGCGCCCTCGTGCACAAGAACTTGCCGTCGCCCGTCGCACCACAGCTCGAAGGCCTTACAATCTTGGTCGTTAGACGTAAAACAAACTTCAACTTGACTTACAAGATCCATTTTGGATCACACCTCCCAACAAAAAGACTTTTGGAACTCCAAAAGTTTTATTACAAATATGAGTTTATTACAAAAATGCATCATAATAAAAAGAAATCATCTGAATCCTAGTTACATAATTGACTAGGCCTATTAAGGAGATGATTATTTACATACACATATTTATAGATATGGCATATAATCTACCCAATTCCAAGTAGGAGACCGTTCTGGAGACTTACGTTCCTCTGCTCCAGGTTCTTTTATTGTCTCTTTCTCTACTGATGTTGGTCTTATCTCATGGGGCAACATTGGACAAGTGCTTTTCGAGTGTCCTCTCAGCTTACATTTAGGACAAACTCTTTCTCTGGAGTTTTTACTGGCTGTATTTTTGCTGGATTTTCCCAAACTCTGTCTTGATGATTCAAAGTCCTTGCCTGATTGAGTCATTTTACATAGTCCTTGTCTGACTCTTGGTAACACCTATTTTTTTGCTGAAAATATTTTGCTTCCAACGTTCTTCTACACAATGTGAATTACTACCACAAAAGGTACATGGATAAATCCTTTTAATAACTTTTAACATAAAGTTTTGACTTAAGGACTCACCTTCTGAATCACTGCTAGAGTGATTTGTATTTTTACCTTTGCGGTCTTGCAGCTTCTTCGACATCACGTCAGGGTGTAGGGACCAACATCGATCTGCAATGTGACCTCTCTTCCCGCAGTAGTCACATATCGATTGGTCATAGCCCAAGCCTTCATGTTTCGGCCTTTCCTGCATGGAGATCGGTTGGATCCTGCCTTGGCCATGCTTGTCGAGGCCTTGTTCCTGCTGCTTTCCCATATTGTTCATTAGTGACATACCCATTCCTCTGATATGTCTTTCAAATGCACCATTCTCCTGATTGCTGGAAATCTCGTCCTTCTCCAAATCATTTCTTGGTGATGCTAGATTATAAGGAGGGTCCTAAAAATATGAGGAAAAGGTTCCAATAGCTTCTTCTACCGACTGTGCTTTTGGAGTCGTTGACAAAGATGACATGTCTTCATCTTTTTGATGAAGAGGCGAGACTTAATTTTTCCCTTCAGTAGATAAAATTCGAACTGATGGACTGCTTCTCCTTCGACTCTTCTGCAAAGATTCAATCTTTGCATGTAGTCTTTACTTATCCTCCTACAAAGCTTGCACCATTTGCTGCAATGCAGCGTTCTCCTGTTGAAACTATTGATTGAACTATTCAAGTTTCCTTCTCCATGTTGCGACTTAGATCTAGTCAGTATTGGAAAATATCCTATTTAACCATGATCAACCTCGCTCTGATACACAAATATGATATGAAAATGCGGAATAAGATCGTCTTCTCTACAAGTGCAAGATTAAATTGGGTCTTTTAATCAAATGACTTAGTTTAACTGAAATATTATGATTTAAACATCAAACTAAAATTAGGAATAAACAACTGTAATAAAAGATGCAAACTAAGTAAACATTTGATGACGGAGTTCATCCTTCCTGGACTACGTCTCCCGGTCCACTTTGAATGTGCGACCATTTTTATTAGGAATGCTTCAAAGAGTTTCTTTACATGAGATTTCGCCAACTGAACTGTGCTTGCAGGCACTGTTGGTTACTGTAGAAAAAAAGTGTTCTGTCTCGGCTTTCTAATGCCCCTCTATGTTCCTAAAAAGGCCCAAGGATGGCCAAGAAACGCTCAAAAGAGCATTTGTAGGCATATTCCAAAACTCTGACTCTGAAGCTCCATTCAACTCCTGTTGCTCGAAACTATCGCGTAACTTCTGCCTTGGATTTGCTTGTCTCCTTCTTAAAAGGTTTTGCCTCTTACTTTGAAAAGGCTTTAATAGGCTTTGGAATCCCTCTCTCCTTCTCCTTAACTACGGCTGGATTACCTCCACCTCTCTACAAGGTTGTCATTACCTTTTCCCCTCCATGCTTCTTCACTCGATGCATTTATATGGTGGAACTAGGCTAAGTTTAGGAATTTGTTTTAACAAATTATATGGGGGCCAAATGAAATGGCTCAATGTTTTAATACATAATCAATATAGTTTGAAAACTATATAAAAATTTCTTTTATGGTGCATAGTGGATCGGCTTTTAAAACTAACTCCTATAGTTTCATTGGCCAAATATGCCATTACCAAATGAGGTCTCGACTTCTATGTTTTAAACAACCATAAAACTTTAATGTTATAACTAGACACTTGAAATATTTGCGCATTCCATGGTTGGCATATAGTTTTAAACCCCACACATGTCTATCCAAATGTGGCACATAACCAAAGTTGATAAGCCTTAAACCATAACTTTGACGGTTTCGGCATTAACTTTGTAGCTTGAACCTGTCGACATGTGACATGGTAGTTTCTGACAGTTTCTAGCTGCGGTCCAGTGTCTGGCGGCAACACAACACATCCGCTGTTTGGTTGGCATACCTGCTCCTCGGTGGCTTAACATATCTCATCGACGGTTAACACAACAGTTGCACGGTGGTGAGTTGGCATACCTCTGACGTACACACTGCAATGTGTTCATGCCACCTCCAAATGTTTGCAACAAAACACTGCCGAAGCGGTACTGAACTGACACTCCTCCAACTACGCCACTGTACCTGCCTCCTTCGCATATACTCTGATGGTTGTCTATCTTTGTTGTCCATCGAAGTCCGACGGTGGCGCGTTAAAGCTACTCCCCGACGGTGAGGCAACAGTGCACACTCGTGACCAATCCATTGTGGATATTCGTGACAAGTGGTGACGTGAACTCATTGCAGGCCTGAGCTGTGCGTTGACGTGCTGCCTTCGTGGCACACCAATTCCTGGCAATCCTGTTTTCCGGTGAATATGGCCATGTGGTTGCCACCTCCGCCACATATGAACCTGTTTAATAATTCTGCACCATGATTATATACTATAGTATATATATCTACTCCAACTTTAATAACCATGGGTTGATAACATAAGGTTTTATACCATAGTTCCGCCAATCACAATGCGCCCACTATAGGTTTAAATACCTTAGGTTATATACCATAGTTCCTAACCATAAGGTTATGAACCATACATTGCACCATTATAACATAAAGTTTTGTCATATGGTTTTAGACCATAGGTTAATATCTTTTGCACTTACCTTGGTCCTAGGTTTAGAGCCTTAGGTCTAATGAACATTTTTGCACCAAATTTATGTGCCATATTAATGTATCCATGACTTCCAATATGAACCAAAACCCATAATCTCACCATTCAATCTAGAGATATTCACTCGAGATGAATTCAATCTAGAGATATTCATTAGAGATATTCAGTTGCTGAGGCATATGAAGTTGTGGGCAGTTTGCGTGAGTGAAGCTGGTGGGGTACTGTGGGCAGAAAAGTACCTAACAGTGAAAAACCAAGGTAGAGGGAGTCACTACCAAGGTAGATTTCTAGCCAAGAAATATGGATCAGTGTTGCAGGTGCACAGAAGATTGGAGAGGTACGACTTGACGATTGGTAGGAGGATTTCCACAAGGGAAATATTGACTCAGAGGGAGTCTAGCAGAGAACTTCCAGGCGGGAAGTAGAGAGACTCAATAGGAGTCGAAGAGAGAACTTCCAGAGGGAAGTAGAGAGACTCGGAGGATTCGAAAAGAAGATCTAAGATGGCCATGAATGGGATGAGGGATCAGGACAGGCTGGAGGGGACATCCAACTTTGTGGTTTGGAAGGCCAGGATCCTGTCCATTTTAGATAGATATCGCATCAAGGCCTTTGCCTTGAGAACAATGGTGATCCTCGTTGACCCGATTGATAATGAGAAGTATGAGGAGGCAATGGCCAAGGCGAAATGCATCATCCTTGATGGGGTCAAGGATCATGTGGTCCAACATATTGCCGAGAAGGAGATGACAAAGGAAATGTGGGATGCCTTGAAGAAGTTGTACTAGCATACTTCCGTACAAAGAAAGATGTTACTTGAGAATCAATTGCGGTCATACTAGATGTAGAAGGGGGAGCAGATAGATCACTTCCTCGGGAGATTCAAGGAGATTTGAGATCAACTAACTTTGATAGGGGCCATGCCGAATGAAGAGATGTTGGTGAGGACCGCACTAAACGCAGTCTCCGAAGGGTGGGAGACATTTTTCTAGAGCATATTGGGAAGGGCGAAACTTCCAGATTGGGAAGAATTGTGGGAAAATCTTCGCCAAGAAGAGATCAGACGACTGAGAAGGACGAGAAGTAGTAGCAAAGGAGTCAGGATCAAGAAGGAAGAGGAAGAGGATGGTACTTTGGCACCTGCGGCAAAGCAGGAGAAGAGGAAGAAAAAGGAACTCTCCAAGGTCAAGTGCTTCAACTGTGGGGAACTGGGTCATTATGCGAACCAGTGTTTGAGGAAGAAGAACAAGGGAGAGGTGTCTGACTCTAAGGTAGCGCCAGCGAAGGTGGAAAAGGAGGTAGAGGAGGATGATTATTGTGCCATGAGTGCTTGTGTACCTCTAGAGAAGAGGTGGGGAGACATCGAGCTGTAGTTAGGAGGACTACAGGAAATGAGGGGCAGGATCCTTAAGGTACCCAACCTCTTGGATTATACCTTGCTACGGGAGCTCCGAAGAGAGAGTAGCAGGACTGGCGGATGTCAGTAGAGATGGATGTGGATGAAGCGGCAGAGAGTGCTACAGTGCAAAAGTCCCCGGGCAACGTAGAGGTCGTAGAGGGAGCACTTGATAGCGGCAGGGGGAGCTTTAGCATCGGGAGTGTTTCTAGCCTGACAGGGATGTCAGTAGTTGGGTGGATCAGTTACTTACTTCTCAATAACTGAGTTGCAATGCAGTAGCAGTATGTAGTAGCACAATGCAGAATGATGAGAGGGGGTTGCAGTGCAGATGCAGTGTTGGGAGAAAGGACCAACAACAACATGGATGCAGAGGGAGCTATTGTACGGATGCAGCAGTGGCAGTGGCAGGGCCATGGGCAGCAGCACAGGATGTAGCAGTGCAAAGGATGTTGGGCTGGAAGGCCTAGCATCAACACAGGTACCGGTGCCGTATAATCAGAGTGATGCTTAGTACGGAGTATTACTAGAGCACAGTCCTCACTAAGAGATAGTGTTGATTTGGGGTAGCATCAGATGTCCTCTAGCCATGCAAATTGGTGGAGAGGCTAAAGCACATGAGATTTCCAAGACCCTGAAATGGTTTGGGTAGATTGTACCCGGTTTGGGAGATATTAAAATAATTAATATTTTTAATGGAATTCCTAAGTCTAAACTTAAGAAAAATAAAATATTAATGGGTATTAATATAAAACTAGGTTAGAAGGTTCCAAAAGTCATGGATTAAGAAAAATATAATCTTAGTCGTTGATTAGAGATGTAATCTTGGTCGTTGAAGGACCAACATGAAAAGTATAAGAGGAGGCTTGAGGGTCAGTTGGAGAATACACTAGAGCAATCAGTCATTTGATTTACTAGAGCGGGGTTTGCTAAGTAAAGTCAAATCAGTGATCAGTAGCGAGGAGCAGTGAGTACTAGACAGAGAGGTAGAGATAGTGCCGAGAGACCAGTGCAGAGGCAGAGAGGCAGACGCAGAAGCCAGAGCAAGCCACATAGAGCTCAGCAGAGACAGCGCAGAGGCCAGAGGGTCTGCGTCATCCACGCAGAGGGCATCAGGAGTGACGTAGAGGGTCCTAGAGGCTGTGCAGTGCCTCAAAGGGCTGACGCAGAGGGTTTTGAGGCTGACGCTTAGGCCAGGAGGGCTGACACAGTGCTTCAGTGTTGCTGGAGAGGGTTTCATGGGGCAGGTTTTTTGAGTACTTGCTTCCGAATAAAGAGGTATTATTGCTGGTTGTTTTTCTCTGTCGAGTGAGCCAGTTTGGCACCCACTTGTACTCAAGAATATACTGCATAATAATAAACCCTCAGAATTGTTGCATGAGTTTTCCCGCATTGGGTTTTTCCGGGAACGAGTTGTCCAAAAATAACGGTGTCACTTGTGTGTATGTTTTCTTTCGATGTTGATTTGTAGATGGTTGAGATTGTATTGTGTTTATTTCGATGTTTATATGTTTAAATAACTTTTTTGTAATTAACAAGTAGAAGAAATAAACCAAAAGAATACAGATTAAATTTCTAACGGATAGACTTAGAAATTTCAACAGTTTTCTTATTGAAATTAATATGCTTATGATATTAAAGTGTAATCATTAGTAATCATTATGCAATAGAGTATTATTTCATTACGTTTGTGGTCACATTTTAAGATTTATTATGATTAATTTTTCTTCGCATTTTTTGTTGTTGTTGGATTCGATCAAAATAATTAGAAATGTGATAATTTAGTTAATCAATAGACAACACTCGGTGAATCCTTATTGAGTGCTCTTTTCGAGGTATTAGTGAACCTTCTTACAATTCCTTCCACTCTCTCAATTAAAATATAATTAAAGGGGTGAAAAAATTGATGTTGTCCATGTTTAAAATGATGACATCACATTGAGTGCTCTTCTCAAGGTGTCATCCTACACTCCTACCCTCATAATATGTGTCCAAACAATACATTAAGGGATTAATTTAGTGATTGACATTCAACACCTTCTTTTACAAAAAAGTTCTTATGATCTATGTCAAGATTATACAAGTTGTCAATCAAGGGAACTATTTAACATTCCTAAGAAATCCAAACACCAGTGGTTAGAAGAAAGACTTCCACCATCCTCCACAAACCCCCACTTGAGTGCACAATAAACAAATACTATAAACCATTTTGAGCGTTAATTACACATATGCATTTTCTTGTATCTTTAGTTCCCCACTCAACACCACTCCACATTGTTCCTTCGCCCAACCTTCATGACTCTTTTGTTGGTTATCTAACATGGCAAAGGGTAAATGTTCAACACAATATCAACAACTCTACTTCACATGTTAATCCACGGGAACTTTGATATTTCAGTCACATATTTTAAAATTAACCACTTAATTTTTATTGAGTCCTAAATCTAATTTAACCTCTTAAATATAAGTATTATGTGGAACCAATTTTATTTTACTATTATTATTTCAAAAATGGAAAATTTTAAATATCAACAAACTCTACATGACATGTTAAACACACATGGGCAGCAACATAATCTGAAAGATAAAACATGAGAATATATTTTTATTACCAAGAGATATACATTTATAGTACATGGTTTGATCGTTGGGTTCCACATCCCAAAGTCTCTTGGACTCATTTTGTCTATTCGGCTTCCACATTAACCCATTGAGGATTAGGTGTCCAACATTCCCCCCCTTAATCTGAAGGGTTATGTATGAGTCCAAGAAGAGAGCTGTAATACAAAATTTGCAAAAATGCATGGCAACACTAGGCTGAATGTGCTCTCTCAAATGTTGGTATTAAGGGCGGTGGTTTAAGGATGACCACCAACACTGGAACGCTTAGTGCAGTTCCTGGAACTCTTCCAAAACTGGCAAGAAGTTGAAGTCTTTTGCTAGAGGAAGTGCTCCTATTTTTTTGAAGAGGGAAACCTTCAACCATGAAAGGGAGGTCTCACCCCGCATAAAAGGGATAACTTCAACCTAAAAAGGGAAGTCTCAACCTGTGATGGTTTAAGGATGACCAACAACTCTAGAATGCTTAATGCAATTCTTGGAACTCTTCCAAAACCGGCGAGAAGATGAAGTCCTCTGCTAGAGGAAGTGTTCTCAATTTTGTTCCTGGAATTCTTCCGAAACTGGCAAGAAGCTGAAGTCTTCTGCTAGAGGAAGTGTCCTAGATTACCAACTGAAGGCATGCTCAGGGGCATCTTTGTTTCTGGCTACAACTCTGAAACTGGTGTGGCAGGTTGTGGCTCAGGCTCGCTTGATGTGACTTTGAAGCTTGTAGATGACCATCATTTCTCCCCTTGTCAGATACAAGGTGAGATGATGGAGAAAACTCAACTGCAAGACTATTCAATACTCTAGAACAAGTTCTGACATGTGACTGGAATATTTTCTTGGTTGTTGATGCCCATTGCCAAGAAGCGATCCATCCAAGATGAATCTTTGTTCTTGCAGGACGTTTGTTTCTGAAGCATTTGTGTGAAGAATGGGTGGTTTTATGACAGTGCTTACATGGATGAAGATCAAAATAGTGATCTTTCAAATGGCCAACTCGGTCATAGTGTTGGCATTTCATAATCTGTTGTTGTTGTTGTGGATGTGGAAGAGAACCAGAATTTAAAACAGTGGGAGGTGAACTGTCATGAAGAACATGTGAAGATGAATCATCCTCAAGAAATCCAGTAGTTTGAAATTGAATTGGCTTTGAGTAGTCTGGAATATGAAAGGACAAGTCCTTGTCATATCCAAGACTAGTTCTGTGCTTGTTGTGGAAAAGTTGTTCCCAACGTCTGATGATGGGCTTGGGAAGTGCAGACTGAGTTTCTGCATCTGCATGTACAACTGTTGCTTTATTGGGTACTAAACCTGAACCAACTATAACATTATTGACTTGCTTCTGATGAGTTGCAGTCTCAATGTTCTAAACAGAAACATGTTTAGAATGACTCCTCTGTTTTAATTCTTCTTACTGTAGCTGAGATTCGAGCTGCAAAAAATCAATTTTCTCTTGTGCATTTTGTAGACAAACTTGAATGTTTGTGAGAGAAACTTTGTTGATTTTTAATGTATCATGAGTAGTAGACAATATCAGAGTTTTGGGGAACTCTAATACTTCATTGATTCTGGGCATTTTTTTCTTCAATGTCAAATTTACACCTTAAAAATTGATCACAACTACTACTCAATGCAGAAAAGTAATACCCACTCACAGTACACAACAATATCCTTTATAAATGTGCGGCAAATGATCAGTGTGCAACCAGCAAGCACCAATTACAATCCATATAAAAATAAGAGTTTACTCATGACCAACAGCAGTCGAATCAAGAAATCAATGCATACATATGTAGAAAAAAATGAGTTTTAAATACAATGCCACACTGGGGCAGCAACAACTGCAAACTTGCTTGGATCCTTCAAATACTCCTTCACTTTCTCAGCCAGTGGAAAAGAATAGTTAAGTTCAATAGTGACTGCTAATACATTCTTGTAACCATTGATGATAACATGTGGAACAACTGCAATTGTGGGATTACAGATAGTTAGAGAAAGAGTTGTACATAATCTCATAAACCTCGGAACTAGGAAATAATCATGAAACTATTGATCTTCAGTTCAGCAGCGAGCAAGTCAATTTCTCTTATCTCATTTACAAATTAGCCCTCACATTAATCTAATGCCTCCTATTGTGCACCACTAAACATATTTCAATATAAAGAATCTGTCTTCATTATTGGAAACTACAGCCAACGAGGGATAGCGTTAAGATTTCAACTGAATAGAACAATTGTGTTTTTAAACAAACGCTGTCTCATATGGTGAGAAGTTACAAAATATGTGTATCAGCCAGTGAAATTCGAAGGCGTTTGGAAGTTGTCGTCATAGATTACATTAATGAATGGTGCAAACTTGCAACCATCCCTCGCTGAAAATGGAGAGTCAATGTTGAAGGTTTGCACAAGATAATAACTCAACGCCCAGGTCACGGCCTTCATAGAAAATTATATACCCTTCCACGCATAGTTCATTCTCCTTTTTTCTATAAATGAAACATACATACTAGAGATGAGTGCACGATAGAATACCCATAGAACGTTCAACGCAGTTCACTGTAGCAGAGTCAATTCACACAGGCATATTCAATGCAGAGTCGTTTGGTCTTCCACTAATGATCAACATTCTAACGACATCCACAGTCTATAAGAAAGGAAAACCAACATTGGCATAAAATTTTACCGAACAACACTTTCATACCATTTGACTCCTCGATCAAACTTCTACAAAATTAGAGCATTTTGTTAGCATTTCAAGGATCGGCGACAGTCAAAAGAGAGTTCACGAATCAAATTAAATAAATCAAGTCCTTATGAATATGTCCAATATAATAACACCTCCTGCAGTGCACTTTGAACTTGAAGCCATCAAACAGAATGATAACTAGTGGATGATTGGCGTACGACATGAGAATAAATCTTTGACAGAACCGATCCCCCTTTAAACAACACCATTGTTCAAATGCTTCTCTCTGAAAAACTCGAGAACCTGCAGTTGAAGCCGAAATGAACCCAAACAACTGCCGTCAGCATACACTTCTTAGGCCGAGAATCATCCACAAAACGATACTTGTTCTCAAGACAGCTCCGGTAGGAAAATGGGCAGACCCATTTAAGCAGAGGTTGAGAAACCAGATACATAGGGATTAAAAAACGCTTACTACAACTACCAGTAAACGACATGTGCACAAAACCAATTCAGGTTCAGAGAAAGAAACTGGTAAACCCAAATGATAGAGCTAATAAAAGTGCCAAGTACTCAGGGTTTCGGAGGCACGAAGCTGCACAGTGCGAGGAGAGGAAAGAAACTATGACCCAACAAAAAGCCTTGAGTTATACACAATAGCATTTACGCTGAGATAAACAGAGGCACGACACATATCCAAACGGTTGGCAGAATGAGAGATAGCAAGGGATGACTACGAAACTTCCCCTGATGGTTAAGAGCACCAGCTGTCGCGGCCCATTAGGTCCTTCATCATTCGGCACTGTATCTCATTTGTAGTAAGGACAGACGAATCGCTGGTTCACGGGGGTTAAACACACATGGGCAATCACCCACGCGAATTCAACTGAACGAGATATGATTGAATGCATCGCAGGTTTGTTAAATTCTAGAGGTTATCATGTCCTGTCTCGGCTGTTGCAGAAGCTACACTTCAATTCCTCACATCAACAGACCTCCTCCAGTGAGCCTCCCTCAGAAATCGCCATCTGAATCCAAAAATATCGTGACATCCAACGGGGGTAATTCATCCCCTGAGGTGAAGAAAATCGATAGCAGTCCGATATTTGGAATAGAGTCTCTGGTCAAGAAGCGCAGAACCAGGCGTGGTCGCCCGCCAGATTTATACACGAAAGCAGTCACAGATTTCTATAATTTGTACCCTAGAATCTTCTCAGACCAGGACGATGGGTGCCCGCTGGTGAAGCTGGAGCCCAGCTTATAATGCATAAGAATCTGAAGTGCTGAGAGAATTATAACGCATAAGAATCTGAAGTGCTGAGAGAATGCAGTGAAACATTAGGGGAATAATGCCAAAAATAAAACTCCGCAATCTGACAAGCATTCAGGGAAATGAAATTGATATGTCAGCAGTCTCAGGAGAAAAAGGCAGGGCAGAAACTCTAACGCATAAACGCACAGTGATGAAGAAAAACTGACAAGTAGTGGTTGAGAAACGCACAATCCAATGCAACACACGCTAGTCAAGGACTGCTTCAACGCTCAAAAGATAGTCTCACAGGAACTCAAAGTCGTAGAAAATTCAGCGCTCAGGGGAATTGATATGGCACCGTTGGTCTCTCTTAGAGCTACTACAGAACTGGGTAGGAAATCACGACTACAATATAGTTGACAGGATTCACTCTAAGGTAAATGTAACGTTTCTGCAGGAGCGACAGTGCAAAAGGCAGAGAGGACAACTAAAATAGTGCACAATGCCAGAGTACATTCAGTTTAAAGAAGACCACACAACTAATGGTGGGAGAAGGCCACACATCATGGCTCTGATACCATGTTAAACACACATGGGCAGCAACATAATCTGAAAGATAAAACATGAGAATAAATTTTTATTAACAAGAGATATACATTTATAGTACATGGTTTGATCGTTGGGTTCCACATCCCAAGGTCTCTTGGACTCCTTTTGTCTATTCGGCTTCCACACTAACCCATTGAGGATTAGGTGTCCAACATGACATCCTAAATGTTTAGGACAATATCAACAAGTCTCTTCACATGTGAGTCCAAGGGAATTTTGAAATTTTGAGATTTCACACATATTTCAAAATTAATCACTTAATTTTGATTGAGTTATAAATCAAATTTAACTTCTTAGACATAAGTATTACGTGGAACCAACTTTATTTTACTATTATTATTTCAAAGATGACAATATATCATAATTTAATTGTGGAGGGTAACAATTAATGGCTAATATTACAAATGCAAGTTAATTCATCATCATTATTCAAATAAAACCACACCACTTGAAATAACAAAAATGAGTTTTTAGTTACTTAAAAGCAATTTTAAGTCTTATCATAGGACCAAAAGGTGGCTTCAGCCTAAATAGTAGTCACAAAGAAAAGGAGACTTCCTTATGGTCATACTTCCTTATGAGGAATGCACATATTTGTCTTAAAGTCACTACAAGGATATACTCATTATACTAAATTTTATCTTCAATGAGATTATATACTTCCACAAATAATACACATATTTGTCTCAAAAAGATTACAAGAATATACTTATTATAAACTCAACATGTCATATGTGAAAATGGAACCCAAACAGACAGAGAGAAAAACAACATTTTTTCAACCTATTAGATTACCTCCAATTAACATTTTCTCTCCGTATATATATAAATATCAATTTCTCAAAAAAAGAAAAAAAAAAAAAAAAAAAAAAATAAATAAATAAATAAAATAAAATAATAAACATTTTTTAACTTTTTCCTACTCTATAATAATATATATCATCATCAAACCGTTGGGGATTTGTACCTTTTGGTCTCGTAATAATGATTTTAAATATTGAATAAAATAAAATAATAAACAATTTTAACTTTTTCCCAGTCTATAATAATATACCGGTGGGGAATTGTACCTTCTGGTCTCGTAATGATGATTTTAAATATTACTCTTTGCGCTTTATAAAGTATTGTACTCTCCACTTTCAGGTAGATAGAGACGTTACCCTGTCAAATTGTCAACTAAACAGGAACATTTTGGTCCGATAAATGATTTTATACATTATCCTTTGCGCTTTATAAAATATCGTACTCTCCACTTTGAGGTGGATGGAGCCGTTCACCCTCCCAAATTGTCAACCTTAACTAAAAGGAACATTTTAATTTTTTGATTAAA
The DNA here is from genome assembly GCA_031772625.1 of Pinus tabuliformis. Taxonomy (NCBI): domain Eukaryota; kingdom Viridiplantae; phylum Streptophyta; class Pinopsida; order Pinales; family Pinaceae; genus Pinus; species Pinus tabuliformis. The sequence continues at coordinate 964,180,423 of CM062809.1, read as the reverse complement.
CTCAAACATTCCAACTAATTCCTAAATTAGTTACAAGCACAAACAGTGTGATGTGGGAACCACCACATAGGATCTCTTTCTCTGCGAATTTCCTGAGATTCGAGAGTCGAGAGGAAGACGATGTGAACGGCGATCAAGACAAGAAGTTACAATTAAATTCAGCCGATAGCCTACTTTGATTTGTTAACATTAAATGTTATTCTAGACAATTGATCAGGACGATCTGCAGTTCTTTAACACTGGTACTTCGCGAAAGGCTCTTGATCGGCTTTAAATTTTTCATATTTCTAATCAGCACTGGTTTAAAAACGCCTGAATCGGTTCTTTCCGTACATTATTTACAAATTTAAGATCATTTTAAGACTGGTGTCATTTAATCTTTAACAAAGAACCTAACAGTTTTCTAGCAAACGATTTCTTTAAAGCAGACCGTAGATCCTTTTCTTAAAAGCAGACCGTAACTTGAAATCAAAACCAGCGAAAGAAATCAAACGTTTTTACATCCACGAGGCCTTTGGTCACCAAACTTTTGCGGAAGTACTGAATTTCTAAAAGAAATGCAGAGGACATGAAAGGTTTTAAAGAATTTTGAGTTAGAATTGTGTACCTTTTTCCCAGATTTACTGATGAGCTTCTTGACGAACATCTTTAATCGCTTGTGGCTCCTCCGTATATTGCGAATCACGATTGAAAACCGAACAACTAACTTAAAGCCTCTGATTTTTCGCCCCGTGTTTCGAACTCGTGACGTGTTTCTGCTGCCTCGCCCTTCCGTCATTCGTCTCCGCTATATGCGCTATACTGAGAGTAAAGGCTCCGCTGAGTTTGTTTCGCATTTATTGTATCTGGGCTTATAATTCCGTTGCACAAGTTTTTCAGACACGTGTCCATCTGATTATTATAAAGTTCAATTTTATACGTGGCTGAACATCTAAATACGTTGTTCTCGTTTTTTTAAATGTTAGCGAAAGTTAAAAATGGTGGTTATTTTGTTTGCAAGACACTTCAATGGTAAGAATTATTAGTTGTATTTAGTGAGATTTTTTGGAAAAAATTTTGGTGGGTTTTTCTGGTCTCATTTTTCTAAAATTCGACAGAATTTAATTGAAATCATAAGTTTGATGGGTAACCTCTGCACAATCAAAGTGCCCTAACAATTTTTCAGGGTGTTGAATCCATATATATAATCAAAAAACAAAATTTAAATAATACAAATCAAGATTTCAACTCAATTTTTTCCGCTGTATTCGGTCACGAGAAGAAAAAGGAAAAAAAACACTCTTTAAAATTATCTCTTCATTTAAATTTTTTATAAATAAAAAAATAATAATAACAAAATGAAATATATATGATTTAATGGGAAAGCTATTTTAATTTAATATAGTATTAATTGTTTTGTAATGGACTAATTATTGTTGTTTTATGGTAGATTACTTGTGGATATCATTCAAAATTTATATAGATAACAGAATTTTTTTTAATGTTAAATATTATGTATCTAACAACAAAATGGAATATAATGGAATATATATGGTTTAATGTAAAAACTATTTAAATTTAATATAGCATTAATGTCTTGTAATGGAGAGTTATTGTTGTTGAGAGGCCATATGTCTCCCGCGACCCAACACCTTGGCAGGGTGTCTGGTGTTTTCTTTCATGGCCTAAAGTTGACTTCTTTGCTTGGCTTTTTTGCCATGGCAAAATCCTAACTTATGACATATTGTAGAGGAAAGGGTTTTTCGGTCCCTCTATCTGCTCGGTGTGCAACGAAAATGCAGAGACAACAGTCCATTTAATCCTTGAATGCAACTTCTCTAAGCATATTTGGTTCTCCTTTATTCACAATTTGGATCCCAACTTTTTGCTTCCTTGTTCCACTGCTGATCTTTTTTCTAATTGGACAACCAGATATCCTGGCCCACCTCCTAAAAATCAGATAACCAAATCTGCATGGGTTGTCCTCCCAAAGGTTATTTGTTGGCAGATATGGCTAGAACGAAACAGAAGAATTTTCAGAAATACTAATCAGAATCACAAGGCCTTAGAAATCAAGATCAAATGTCATTTAAAGGAGTGCTTGACTGATATAAAAGATGATTCTAATCTCAGGGAACATGACATTGCTTGGGGATCATTCCTTGACTTGCAATTTCAATCAGCAGTTAGAAACGTCCCTCCTCTTAAAGACTGGAAAATAAGGAAATCTGAAACTGACTTTCAAGACTGGCTCAAATCGCATTCAAGGCACTCTCTCTTTTTTGATGGGGTAGCAAAGGGCAATCCGGGCAAAGCTGGTGCAGGAGGTGTTGTTGTAAATCCAATTGGGAAAAAATTCATTCCTTTGCTTGGGGGCTTGGACATTCATCCAGCGTTCAAGCTGAGGCTTTGGCCCTCTTTCAAGGCCTCAAGATCCTCAAAGATTTAAATATAAGTGAAGCTAATGTTATAGGTGACTCCCAGATCATTATAAACGCAATGGTTTCCAATTCCCTAGCTTTGGATCTTAAACTAGCAAGGCTGATATCCAGAATTAAGGGCTTGGAAAACGCTTTTCAGAAGTTGAATTACTACCATGTGCTGAGAACTCATAATAAAGAGGCGTACATTGAAGCCAACAAAGCTGCCCTCCTCTCTGTCGGGGTTAAGATGAAAGACGAAGAAGAATCATGGGAACCCATCCCATAAGCTGATTATTACCATGTTTTATTGCTTGCTCTTAAATAAATTTGTTTGTATCTTCAAGTGGGGAAAAATCTCTGAAATCAAATCTATAGATTCCTTATCAAGGAAGAAGTCTCCAAGCTTCAGCTGCATTCTCATTCTTAGCAGTGAGATGCAACAGGATATAGACATCCTCAATGTAATCAGATTTTCGACATTCAGGCCAAGATGAATATAAATACTCCATAACCGTTTCTGTAAAAAAAAATAAAGAGGTATTGTTATTTTTATGGAGACTTATTGTTGTTTTTATAGTAGATTAGGTGTGGATATTTTTTTTATAATGATATAGGTTGTAATTTCTTTTAAAGTATGATATGTTGTACATAAAATAATATAAATAAAGATTGATTATATATATATATATATATATTATATCAGAGTTGGTTTAAGGTTTTGGTAATCTTAGTGATAATGTGGATTATCACATTTTTCAAAAATATCTTCAAAATGGGATTTGAGGTCGTGTTAATGTAATAAGGTCATGTAAGGTTGTGTTAATGTAATAGGGTTGTTGTGCAAGTTTAATATAATATTAATGGTTTTATAATGGATTACTTATTGTTGTTTTTGTAATAGATTAGTTGTGGATATTTATTTATAATGATATAGTTGAATATTTTCATTTAAAGTGTGATAGGTTAGATATAAAATAATATAAATAAAGATTATATGTTTATATATAGAGTTTTTGTTACGGTTGGTGTAGATTTTGGGTGATTTAAGTGATAGATGTAGATTAATGATAACATCTTGGAAAGTAAGTAATGATGAGCAATTTTTTTATGAGATTTAAGGTGGTGTTAATGTGATAATTGTTGTTTTATGTTAATGTGGAGGATCCATTTAGTATAGTTTTCATTTTTGTTAGTTAGGTTTGTAGAAATTTAATTGTTGTACGTTTTTGTGTTTTTTAGCATTTTATTTATTAATTTTGTATGAAATTTGGTAAAGATTTTTTGGTATTGTTAATTTTGACTATCTAATTTGTAAAAAATAGGTGTTGAATTTATTTATACATTCAAATATATGCATTTTAAATAGCTATGGTTTTCAATTTTGTTAGTTAGTTTGTAGTAGTTTAATAGTTATAAGTTTTTTTTTTTTTCATCTTTTCTATTAATTTTGCATGAAATTTGGTGAGGATGTCTTGAGATTGTTAATTCTCACTATGTAATTTGTAAAATCGGGTGTTGAATTCCTTCGTACATTCAAATATGCATTTTAAATAACTAAAATTCAAGATCTTGCAAAAAAAAATGTATGTTGAGATTCCAACCAAAATATAAAAAGTCTAATAGTTAGACTGTTGTAGATTTTGGTAATTGGTAGGAATTTACTACAACCGCGTCTAACCGCCTCTAGAAGAGTTTTTTTTTTATGGGTAATTTTAACTAAAATTCAAGAGATACTTTTAAAAACTTAAGTTGTTTGGTGTTGGATCTCTTTTGGCACTCAAATTCTATAGATTAAACAACTTGGAATTTGAGTGCCAAAAAGGTTTTTCAAGTGTTGGACCCATTTATGCATTCAAAAATGCATTTTACACAACAAAATACCACATCTTGAAATTGTTTTCAAAGCCTGACCTCAAAGCCTAACCTCAAGGGCATCAATGAGAATTGACCCCATTGGGAGGTGCTTTGGCAATGGGACCTCCACCAATTTTTACCACATTTTGTATGACTTTAATTAAGAATTTTAGAAGTTATATTTGATAATACTAAATGACTAGACATCTATATCAAAATAAAATTGATAACTATCATATTAATGAAGTTTTTGAGGATAAAATTTAATGATAATTTTAATTAAAAATTTGTAAACTAATTTGATTGGTTCAAATGCTTAGTGTAATACAAACATTATATATATATATATATATATAGATGCGTAGTCGAAATGACTTTTTTCAGGTCATTTTTTCTGGTTAATTTTAATCAAAATTCGACATATATTTTTTAAAACTTGAGTTTAAATTGTTTAATCTGCATGATTCAAGGGTTTTTTATGGTGTTGAATCCATTTATGCATTCACAAATGAATTTTAAACAACACAAATTCTTGAAATTGTATTGCCTGATTTTAATGAATTCCAGTGAAAAATTATTTTGTCTCTAAATTAGAATATATATATATATATATATATATATAAAAATTAAAAATGCTTAAAATAATAGACCTGGATTATTTAATTTGTATAAATTAGATGTCTAATTTTTAACAAATTTATAAATCTATTTATACATTCAAAAATATATTTTAAATAATGATAAAAATATCAATTTTACAACTAATTTCAATTAAAAAAATTAACATTTAATTTTCCAATATCTCTAAACTTGTATATTAAAGCCTCACTTCTTCTTTAGATGATGGATTATAAACGACCGTAGCAATGGGGAAACCTCAAACGACCCTATCTCCTATGTTTTTAATGTATGGGATAAGATGTTTAATATCTATGAAGTTTGTTAATTTCATCATTCCCATGGCCCTCATGCTTAGCCACTCTCTGACAACATGATAACGACTGGGACAGATCCGTTATGTGGAAATTCACGCTTTGAGTCAATATAATAAAACTTTTTAATTATTCTATTATAATAAAGCTTTTAGTCTATTTTTGAATTATATGCATAGCGTACTAAAGATTGTCAGGCCGGTTTGCAATGGATAAAGACACGTAGTACACATCCATATTTATAAACTATTCCTCATGATTTATAAATGACTTCCGAGTCCCCACTTACGATGACTTTGCCGAAAATTACGGACAGGGAATAACAGGCTGTTGTATTCCTAAAGGAACATATATTAAAAATTTATTATAATGTGGTGGTTAAATGTAATTATTTTTTGTTGTTATCCACAAATGTAAAATGATTTATTATTGTTATTTAAAGAAAATTACATTAATGGAAATTATTTGTTCATAGTTTAATAAGAAAAAGATTTTTATTTTCGCCACTTTCAGTCTTAGGTCCTTAAATTGTGTTCTTATGTTAAATTTTTTTTTTAATCAAAATTAGTTATATATATATATACAAAATTTATAATAATAATATAATTTAGTTAATTTTTAATCTTTACAAAATGTTTATTAATATTTATTAGTTATTTACAAAATGTTTATTAATATTTATTAGTTATTTAATTTAGATGTTTATATTAATTAAATTGTATTTCACTTTTAAATATTAATTAAAACAACATAAGTGGTGTGGTAAAAAATGATTAAAAGTTATTTATCCCTCGATATATACTCGGTATATAATAGACTAGAAAAGAAATTAAAAAAATTGTTATAAATGATATATTTATAGTAAAAAAAATCACTAAGTGTATTTTTTTGTCCAAATTAGTTTTTCTCTTAATATAATATCATGATGCTTTTCTCTCTGAAATATATGTGTTATCAAGATTAATGAGTTATAGCATTTTTACATGTATATACCTAATACATATCTAATATCATTAGGTTTGAATTATAATTATATGATTAGGTTTGAATTATAATTATATGATTAGTGTATTTTTTTGTCCACATTATTTTTATATATTTGTGTTGTCAAAATTAATAAGGTATAGCTTTTTTACATGTATATTAAATTATAATTATAGTCCATGTACGTTATATATCGCATTTGAAATTAATGTTAAAAATTTTCGTGGAGTAGAAGTGATGAGTACAATTTTAAAGTAATTTTATATGTATATAAGTAATATCATTATGTTAGAATTACTATTATAGTCTATGTTTGTTATATATTGTAATAATGTTTTTTATTTTTTTTTACTTTTCATTCAATGTTTGTTATATATTGTAATAACGTTTTTTATTTTTTTTTGGACTTTGCCAAGTTGAATGAGAGGTGTTATTTTGCTCGAATTTGTTGACTCCTAATCATGGGATTGGGTGAGTTGTTGTAAATAGTGTAAATAATAAATAATGGAAAAGGAAGAGTCATCGAGAGCTGAAACCCAAGAGTCACTCCCTTATGTATATAACTATGAGAAATCTAAGTGAATAAACATATTTAATTTGAGGAGTTACCTCTTGGCCTGACATGGTATCAAAGTCAGTGCCATTTTTGGCTTCCCTCTCTACTTCGTAACTCCCATTCTGCCTATTCTGCCTATTTTGCCCATGTTCTGCATCCTTTGCAGACTGACATCTCTGTCAAATCCTTGCGAAATTTCATGCATTATTGAATGCACTAGTGCATTAAACATTGGGTTTCATGCATTTTGTGTATACGCTGTGGTTTTGAATCTGTTGTGGAAACGCTCCAAGGAGGTGTGATTTCCTTCCAATCTGCCTGCTCCCAAACGCAGCCTCCAAATGCTGCTCCCTTGGCCCTCCGTTGCACAGTCGAACTCCCTCCTGCACAGTCGCCTTGATTGAATGTTCCATTGACCGGTCCAAATGACTCTTGGCGTTCTCTAGCCATAAGTTTCTCGGTGTGGTAGCGCCACCTGGACTTCTCCTTCGACTTTGACGAGAGTGGAGGATTATGGAGGACTGAGTTGTGATACTTGTCGAAATATCCTCTTTGGATTGAATGGTATATCCACTCCTTTATATATATATATTGATTGTGTTCTGTGTATATGGTGACTGCATTGTGTGTCTATGGTGACTGTGTTGGTGGTATAAGTGGTAAATAAAGTGCATATATGTTGATTGTGTTGTGTGCTGTTACATGCATTGTATATTGAGGGTTGTGTTGGACCGATGCGTTGAGCCTCTGTAAGATGGTGCGTTGAGTGTGATTGCGTAATATACCATTCACTGTCCCCTAAATCCGCACCTCGGCCTCGTCCTCTCCATCCGCTCTCCATACCTCTGCACAGTTAAACACCGGTTTCTCCCTCCCACTCCTATACTGCCATCACCATACCCTTCATATGTTGAACGTTGCCCGGTTACGTTGGACGTTGTCCAGTTAATACATAGTTTTTTGTATTACGTTGAATGTTGTCCTTCAAATACTACTGTGGGATACCACTTATTTCATAACCGTGGGGCCTCTCTCATATAATCCTTCCCTCATTTAACTATCTCCCCATATAAACCTCCCTCACATAATACCTTTGTTTTCATATATCAAAAACAAATTGTTGGGCATGGAATCCCCCCGGGCATGTTTTGGGGCTCAAAGCCCAAGTTTTGACCCCATATTGTTGTAAAGACTCCACGAATTATTGGCGTGGAGCGCGAAATGTATGATAGAGTCATAGGGTTGTCCACCCTAGTCTTGTAATGTAAGGTCGACCTACCCATGGTCTGCGGACAATGGGATTGTATAAATAGAGCGATGCTCTAAGTGTAAAAGATAAAGAAGAGCATAACAAAGTAGAGAGAAGAACAAGAGTCTAAGTGACTAAGTGTGTCTTTGGGTTGTAGGGTAGGAGAAGGCTCTACACTAAGTGCGCAGAGGCCTAGTAGTCCGTAGCTGAGTCCGCGGACCCCTGCAGCTGAGTGCGCAGGGCGGAGCCGAGTCTGTAACCGAGGAAGAGAATAATAAAGAGAAGTTTTTTTACCAATTTGTGCATCTGTTCTTGGGTTAATGCATGTTTGATATAAATTGCAAATACACTGTTTAGTTACTGCGCGCACCTGTATGAATGATTTATATTGCTAAGTATAACTTAACGCATACAAGTAGGCTAAGTTAATTAACTAACATTGGAATACTAGTAAGGACTTGGGCTAACAGCATTCGGCCCCCGAGTAGGGCTGCACAAAGGCAACATCCTAGGCTGCGAGGTTCAGGAAAGTGCGAGTAGTGACGTGCGCACAGGGTCGAACTACGGACCACTTGAACTCATCATACATCTCCAGGGTGCAGAAACCTGGTTCTAGCACCCTCCCATACTACTTCGGGTGAGACCTCAGTCTGCGCTCTGCAGACTGTTGCTGAAAGGGCCAGTAGTACTGGGATTTGTTTGGCTAAACCAACTCGGAACCTGGGTCAGGCCCCATTAAGCCAACAAATGGTTACGTTGCCAGGATCGGGATCTACATAAGAGATGTCTGATGTCGTGTCACTAGAATCTGACAAAAAAAGAAATTGAAGAGTGGTTGGACAGGAAAATTCACGAGTTCGGGGCATAGGAAAATAGAAACCCGCGAGTATCGACGGAAGAGTGGTTAGAGCGCTACTTATACACGGAAATCCACGAAATTTTCTTTGCATCCTTTCCCTCTGAGTTGTACGAGTGGATCACGAATCTAGCAGATAGTCAAGGAAGGTGTAGGCTCGACAAACCTATTGTGTGGACTCTAGAGTTGGTGCGCAGATTAGAAGAATCGGAAGATAGCACACGCTGTGGACCATTGGTTCGATCGAATTATAGGAGGGTTTATCACCGAGTTCGCGGTAGACACTTCAGTTAGCTACAACGAGGCGAAACGATGCTTCCTCAAAGGACCGCGAGGTAAGTACATTAAATCTTTGAACTCTTGGATTAAGATGCTATAGTGTGAAAAGTGGGTTATGCGAATAAATTGATGTTTGGGGCTACGCGAAGTGGGAGGATCTATATAAACAAAGGTAGTGCAGAACTAGAGTCTAGCCACTTGATTTCACTTCCGTGGGAAAGCGAGGAAGAGCTTGTGAAAGTTTCACCATGAAGTGCGATCAGTTTGATAAGGCAGCGAATTCCGCACATACCACTTCCACCTACACCACCACCAGTTTCACCATCTTCACCCCCATCTTCGCCCACGCCACCACAGTTCAATATGGTGAGCGCAATAAAAATTTTGGTGTTCAAAGGAGTAGGGAACGAAGATCTAGACCAATTTTGGTTCGTGGTAAAGGATGAATGGGAAGCGCAAGGAGTCACGGATGACAACATAAAGAAGGCAACGCTAGTCAGCGCCTTGTAGGATTGAGCATTGACTTGTACATTAAGCATTTCAATGACAATCCAAACGCAGGGATTGCGGATATCCAAGCTGCACTAAATAGGGAATTTAGCAGGCCAAAATCAGAGACACAACCGATTATCGGGTTTAAAGAAATAGCGATGCTTCCAGGCGAGACCCCCTGGGAGCTGGATCAGAGACTGAAGGGTATGATTCGGGAAGCCAACATGACCTTGCGGATGGGCAACACCACGCATGGTTTGTATTGTTGCTAACGTTGCATCTAAGGACTGCGTTGTCACAACAGAAGCTATCCACTCAGGTCGAAGCATTGGAAATTGCAATGAGACTGCACGAGACCCCGATACAAGATCCTAACTTGCGAGTCGAACAAATTCACGCGCAGTTGAAAAACTTGTGTCTTGAGATGCAGAGTTTGAAGCAAGATAGGACAACTCGCCCAGCGGTGTGCGAGGAGGTATGGTGCATCAAGTGCAAAGGCCAGGGACATGACAAGGACCATTATCCAGTCTTCGCGAACTACCTGGCGAGAGGTGGGCCAATGCCATTGATACCAGAGGCACAAGCAGGACCGAGCGCGGTGCCCGCACTATGGTGCACGATTTGTCAAATAGGAGGGAAGCATGTTATAGATAACTGCCACCTATTACAGAAGTATATGCAGACGTCCTAGCAGTTGTTCTAGTAATTTCTCCAGGTCAGTAGGCCATGACGAGCGCACCTATAGAAGTTATGAACTGATGATGGATCAAACTCCTACCTACAGAGCTCAGACCGAAACGCAAGCCCTCGATCAAAATGCAGGGATGTCGTGCACAGGATTTCAGGGGCGCGGACGAGGTCAAGGTGGAATGGGACCATGAAGGGGACGCAGAAAGCTGATTTGTTACAGTTGCAGAGGGCTAGGGCATTATGTCAGCGATTGTACAAATCCGACGAGAGCATCATGTTTATATTATACCCAGTTTGATCATGAGACGGAGGATTGCCCCACACTGATAGCGAGGTTGCGCGATAAAGGAACACTCCAGCCTCTCCCGACTCAGAACCTGCAAATGATGAGGTCTAAGTCGCGTGAAGAGGACCCGAATGTAAACATCATGCTCCAAAGCGGTATCACGACAGGAGATGACAAGGGAAAGCAGCCTGAAGAAAGTACCTGGGTTCGCAAGGCTCCAACAAAGGAACCAGAGTTCGATTTGGAGCGCGCGAAGGAAACGTTCATGGAAGCTAAGAAGTGCTTCATGGAGGCCTCCACTTCAGGTAGTAAAGACAAACTAGAACCGGAGATGACCCATCAATGTTCACTACCTTTTTGGAGACATGCATGAAGCTATTGCGCGACAGCAAGGCTGTGAAGGGACTGCAAGAACTCATCACTAAATGTGATGGGTTAGGAGAATCACGCGTAGTCTGAAAGCTTGGGAAACACACAACGCGAATAGGAAGGGAGATGAGATTGACTGCGCAAATCGGAGAATATGAAATGGATCAAGTGATTTTTGATCTAGGATTGGACGCGAACGTCCTACCAAAGTAGACATGGGAGTGCATGGGCAGGCCCGCATTGCAATGGTCACCGATCTAACTTGGAATGGCGAACCAGCAAAAGATCCTACCGATGGGAAGATTGCAGGGAATAATGGTAGATATCAAAGGTGTGAGCGCGCTTGCAGATTTCGAAGTGATAGAGATTATTGATGAAAACAATCCCTATCCCGCCCTACTGGGAATAGATTGGGCCACTGACATGAATGGAGTGATAAATCTAAAGAAGCACAAGATGATTTTGAGAAAAAGTCACTATGCGTAGTGGTACCTTTAAACCTTGTGGAAGGATCACGCTACACATAGCCAATGCGTGATAGCGAGAGCGATGACGATCTAGACTGTATCTACAAGATAACTGCTCAGGAGCAGGGCTGGGTGAATCCAACAACGGATGGTAGGATTTCGTGGGAGCGCGAAAGCTCCTACACCTCAGATTCAGACGAGGAAATAGAACGATGGCAGAACTAGTTACACGAGGTAACCACGCTCAACTGCAACATGATGATAAGGTCACTGCGTTGCGTGAAAACAAAGGTAAGAGATTTGCCTATGTGTGATGGGTTGAGCAAAGTGGAGGATTTCGTGAACAAATTTGAAAAGGAAGTACCGGAACAACAACAGTTTGATGCTCTGAAATGGGTATTGCGCGCTACACCCACAAGGTGGTGGGGTACGTATCAAAGAATTTTTGAGGACTGGTGCAAATGCAAAAATATGACGCTCATATGGCTTGGAAAGTCTCAAGTGCGGATGAAAGTCGGGTATGATGGACGAAACAGCCTGCGCACCCACCTCTCCAGATGGGTACGGGCGTGTGGTATGCAACCTACACGAATGCACACCGTCCTCGCGATAGGAAACAAGAACAAGAAGCAGAAATGGGCAAGACGATGGCGCGAACGTTGATGTGTGATAAGACCAAGCGCACCGCAGATTATCCGCGTGGAAGCCTTTGACAAAGTATGTGAAGTACTGAACACGCTCCACCAAATTGACAAGTTTGAGAATTGTCGCCGTGAATTGGTTAGTCTGATGCCTTGGCTCGGACCGCATATCGCCAAGTGTAGTGAATAGGGTAGCACGCTGCAAATGGCGAAGTGCACGATGCTGACCACAACAATAGAAGGTGGGGATTCTCCGAGAACCGTGATGGAGGACAGGATGGAGCCCCACACGGGTGGTGCGACCACTTGACTAGCCAAGGGAAGGACAATCTTAGCACTCCAGGCAGTTGAAAGGGAGCGCGAGACTATAAACTATCCTGCCCGGGAGCTGTGCGATGTTGGAGATGCGCACAGAAGCAGAGAATCACAAGGTCTGCGACCGCGCACGGGGGACTGTGCTACCGCGCGGATTGGCCAGAAAGTGACGTTGAAGTCACTGTTCACGATGGGATGATCGACTTGAGGCCAAATGGAGCAGGCGACAGACATTTAAGACGCGATTTATGGGCAAGATTTGGGAAAATTTGCCGCCAAGAAAGCATTAATGAATCGGAATTGGGGGAATGGTCGAATTCAAATTCAAAAGGCGCTATAAAATGCAAAGGGCTTCCCAACAAACAACACTTGGTCATTTGAGAATTGAGCGATTGAGTAGAGCCCTGAGCATTGTGAGCCGAGCATTGATTGAGCCCCTGAATTCGCGAGTGACAGATTACAGCCTAGATACAATGACAGCAACTAAGGATGGTTTAGGAATAGAAGAGGTAACCGCCGATGAGGCTGCGCAGGCCCTAACTGTGGAGGATGTTCCAGAAGGTGCTGGGGTTGTGGCAGAGATCCCCAAATCACCGCGTACGCCAAGACCCAAGAAGGATAAACAAGCAATGGCTCTCGTACGTGTGTCCCTGAGGAACCCACTGTGTAGCAAACTATTGATGGAAGAGAAGGGGAAAGTTGTCACGATAGAAACACATGAGGAAGAAGAACATTTGCAGGCTCTTCTCATCGCAAAGGAAGAAGATGAAGGCAGGGAGGAGGATATTCAACCTACACACTCTGCGACGAAACTGCCCACATATGTCCCCCCGTGAAAAGGGAAGGCCAAAGTGCCCAAGTATTTGGTCAATTTAGTGTGTTCTAAATTGTTATTTAAAATGTCAATCCGGGATTCGTAAACTGACGAAGTGAAGTGTACTATATGTACAAGATAACCATTTCCTTAGTCTTTTGTCGTTTTTGAGTTTTTTTTTTTAGTTTGTTTTTGGATTTATCTTTCCCTAATGTGTGATGGCGAAAATGAAAGTTAAGTATGGATGGTAATGGTGATTTCTACAGTGATTTTTCAAAACTTAAAAGTGTTCAAAAAGAAAGCTTTAAAACAACTGTGATGAAATCAATTCTTAAGAGGAAGTAAATGTATCAAACAGTGAACTAATGACAATGGCCCAGTATCCTTGCTGCTGTATGAAAAAGAAAGTAAAAACTGAACTTAAAGCAACTCAAAAACTAAAAGCAAAGCAACTAATTCACACTACTTCAACTCTTCTGATCCTTTACCCTTCAGCTCAATCTACCTTGTGGGAAGCAATCATGAACAAGTTAAGCAATATGATATCTAAATGGCAAGAAATTAAATTGCATAAAGGAAACTAATCACACTACTTCAACTCTTCTGATCCTTTACCCTTCAGCTCAATCTACCTTATGGGAAGCAATCATGAATAAGTTAAGCAATATGATATCTAAATGGCAAGAAATTAAATTACATAAAGGAAACTAATCACACTACTTCAACTCTTCTGATCCTTTACCCTTCAGCTCAATCTACCTTATGGGAAGCAATCATGAATAAGTTAAGCAATATGATAACTAAATCACACTACAATAAGTAATATTCTGATTCCTTACTAATAGAGTCACTTGACTATAGAAAGAAACCATAAACAAATGAGTAGTATGATGTCTAAGTAGCAGAAAAATAAATAAGCAAAACACAATTTGAAAAAGGACAGTGCTGGAATTAAACTTCAGAAAATGAAAATTAGCAGGAAGGACAAGATGATCTCATATGTCAATAGTTATCAAAAAGATGAAAATTTGCCCGGGCTGCGTAAGAAAACCTGTAGAAAAGCATTGATCAGCTGACAGCTATAAGAAAACATAAATGAAAATGTAAACAACAGTGAATTAAAAACATCAAAACAACATGTTATATACAAGCTAATGATTATGAAAACAGAAACATAATGAAATGAAATGAAAACTATATAGGGCTTTAGTGCGCAGGGGCCCTCTGCCACCTCAGCCAGTCAACGAACAGTCACAAAAACGAGCTCAGGAAAGTAGTCTTCTCATGTATTAAAGCAGCAGCAAAATATGTAAAATAGAGTGCAGTGAGGTGATAATAACAACAGTTCAAAAATTACATCTCCAAAAGCTTTTACACAGCGTTTATCAACGCGTTATTTATAATGAAAAAGTGTTGTAACTAACTAACTAAATCCTATGCTGTCAACTGCGTTGCCAGAGACACGTAGATCTCCTTAGCCCGAGATCTAGCGTAACGGTCATCATGTTCATTAAATCTTCGGAGTGGTAGCTGTTGGATTCAGGTTACGGGGTTGATCTCCAGGTCTGCCAATGTCTCCATGAGCTGAGGACTGTGCCACGTAAACTTTCACGTGCTCAAAACATAGACATGCCACCGCTAAATTCCTTGGTTAGCTTTGCCTTTGACCCTTGTTGACTGTGACCTTTTATGGATGATTTGGATGATCTGAAGGGACACGTTCCATGTACCCGTCACCTGTAGCTTGCCCATGTGGCTCGTTTCTTCATAGGACACCTGTAGCATAGCCTTTAACAAAATGGCTACGGAATCCTGTACAGGTTGCGGAAACCTGTGCTGGCTGCGGAAACTAACAAGTTTCCGCAGCTGCCTGAACAAAAAGCTAAACCAAACAACAGTCATAAGCATAGTTAGAAAACCATGTTAGAAGCTCTTTTTAGACTATAATGCAATGATTTAACAGCTTGGTGGATGAAGTAAGTGGAAAAAGAAGGCTGAGAGGGTGTATAGGAAGGTGCAGGTTTGAGGCTCAACATACCCCCACTGTGAAGGTGTTGCATGTCCTCATGCACCCAAAATTTAGTTATTTCCCTCTAATCCATATGTTCTGAGGCTTCTGCTAGGACATCTGGCCCTCTTTTCTTCTTCTTTGATGCTAACATCATCCTGGGTTTCCTGACTAGACATTTGAACTTGAAATTAATCAATGCTTTGCTTAACTTTTTGCACTTTTTCTTCAGTTTCCTGTTTTTCTTTTGCCACAGTCCTAAATGGAGCATAGTGTTATCATGGAAAATCTTATCTACCTTGCTCTGCTCTTTGAGTGCTTCATTTTCTTGTTTGATATGCCTATTTAGGACTTCTAATTCAAATACCTCCTGTTTCAAAGACTGAAGTTGTGCATGTAGTGGCAGAGTGGTACTCGGTCCTGCAGCTGATTGTTCTAAGGATTCCAGGTAGTTATATACCTCTTGCTGATTAGGATCTACCTCAGGTTTCTTTCTCGGACTAAGCTCAAAATCTGGTGGAGGAGGAGGACTGCTCTCTCTTTCCGACCGAAAAGGGCTTTCATCATGTGGAGGACTTGGTTCAATGCTTGGCTGAGCTGGAGATTTCTCAAGTGTCTCTTCACCTAAATCAATAAAGTGAGGCTGTTTTTCTTGGGTTTTATTCACCTTTCCTTTTAGCCTAGTGCTCCTCCTTAAGTATGGATTAGTACTCTTTTCTTGTGTACTCTGTTTTCCTTTTTCCTTTTTCTTTGTTATAGTAGTAGCCTGAAGATGTACTAATATTTCTGACAGTGGTTGATAATCCTCCTCTATGGATTGCTCAGGGGATGGATAGACTTCTTGAATGGTTCTTTTGCCTTTTTCTTTCTTCTGTTTCTTATTTTTGGCTCTATCTTCTTCTTCTTTTTGGACAATTTCTTGAGTTTCTATAGTAGGGGAGTCTTGGACTGTAGTGTTCTTTTCTCTCCTCCTACTTTTCCTTGGAATCTTTGGTGGAATACTTCCAGAGGCCTCAGATGGCTCTTGGAAGTAGTTTCTTGTCAAGAATTGCTCCCAAGTATCTTTAGTTTTCTTCAACTGGTCCTCAATAAGAATTTTTATGAGTCCATGATGGTAGAGATGAGGTTCAATGTTGCCTATGTGTTTTTGAACTGTAATACTCATCTTTTTCAAACTCAATAGCAGAAAATGAGGCAAATTAAGAGTGTGACCCTCTAGGAAATTCATCATCAGTCTAGCATGATACATATACATAGAACCAAAACGACCTTCACACGTGATAAATTTCTGGATAACTAACAGTAGACTAGACCATTCCTCTTTTAGTGCATGAACAGGGATGCCTCTTGTAAATACGGTGGTATCCATACCTTGGTTTTGTAGCATGATTCTCCATATCTGATCGTCCACACTTATATTTTTAAACCACCTTTCACCTTCTTGAGGTAGGCCTGTGGCAGCTGCTACTGTGGCTTCAGTCACTGTGAACTTCAAGTCTCCAATCTCCACTATTTGTCCATCAAAAGACCGTGCAAAAGCTTTGGTCACCTCCTTGTTATGGCCTTTAAACTTTTGGATAAATCGTAACCATCTGGCTTTCTTCAGTAATTCCTTAGTTTGAGGATAACCTTCCAAGTATTTCGGTCCTTCCGGCTCTGCTCTCAGTAATTTTCCCATCCTCTGTTTTAAATTCCAACTGAGAGTTCTTCTGCGTGTGAGGGTTCAGAAAAAAAATGGCTCGGTTACAGGATTTAGGATAGACTGTAGTGGCTGCAATCGGGGTTTAGAACAAACTGTAGTGGCTGCAGTCAAAAATGGAGAACAGGGAATGGAAGTACCTGAATTACCAGAGGAACAGAGGGTGAGCAGCAACAAACAAGTTCAAAATAAAATGTGGATGCATGCGAGGAGTATGGTATTAGTGGAGTGGTAAATGAATGGCGTAACGTCAGGATTTTTTTTTTTTTTGAATCGGATGACTGTGTATGAAATTTTTACACGTCTCAACAGACGGCTGCGGAAATTACGGCTAAGAAGAACCGTAACACAATAGGTCACGTCTCAAGAGTACGGGTAATAAATGGAAGTGCAGTCAGTCTTGAGTTTAAACTCGGAATAATCATGAGACCGTTGGAGAAATGAATGCAAGGTGTGTGGAGTGATATCATGGAATAGGAGTGGTAATGGAGCTATCGTATCAAATAATTGCACATAGTAGAACTTGTTATGGTTTGATAACTATGCGTAATTATGACTTGAATTGTTATTTGATAAAAAATTTTGAACATACCTTTGGAAACTTTGTCATTTCTTGCTCAAGGCTTCTAACCAATTGCTCTTCCTTGATGTCTTGGAGATGCCCCATGTCTTTAGCTCAATTACCCCTGCATTTCATGATTATTGTACTAACAGTTGACTGTAAATTTGAAAACAAAGTGATGCTGGCTGCGGAAATCGTTTCTGGCTGCGGAAACGGTTTCCAGCTGCGGAAACTGAGACAGCACCCCCTTAACTGAACAAAGATAGTTAGAGAAGAACTAACTGAATGAAAATAGTCCTGAAAGGGACTTTTATTGATGAAATGAAATGGAATGAGTGGAATGAAATGAAAATGAAGTGGAGTGAAGTGAAATGGAAATGAGAATGAGATGGAGGTTAAGTGAGATGGAAAATGAGATGGAGTGAAGATGGAAAGAGAAGGAGAGGAGATTTTTTTTATTTGGAAAATATAGAGTGTCAGGTGTCCCTGATTTTCACTCTACATTTTTTGTATAAGACCGCCAATCTATGATTGGTTTTCAGGCTTATACAATTTTTTTTAAATTTTTTTTTTTTTCCACTGAAAGAAACAAAGGCTAGGCTAATGGGGGAGAAGGATTCTTCTCCACCAGCCTTATTGCAGAATTCTCTTGGAACATTTTGACAAATTCCTCTTTTGAGAGTGGCTTATGATAAATTTTCAATCGGTGGCCATTCACAATGAGAAGAGTTTGAAATTCATCAATGGTCTTGATTCTTACCGCTCCATTGTTAAAGACTTTGTCAATCTCATATGGCCCAAGCCAATGAGTCTGAAATTTCCCTTTGAAGTCTTTAAACTTGGAATCAAACAGTAATGCCCAATCTCCCTCTTGAAACTTTCTCTCTTTGATGTATCTGTCATGCCACTTAGCTCTTTGATATTGAACTAAATCAGTCCTAAAAATTGCATCTTGTCTGATCTCATCTATCTCATTCAGCTGCTCCATTCTGTGCTTTTGGGCTTCTGATAGATTCATCCCCAACTGGACTACCATCTTGAAAGTCTTGACTTGAAACTCAATGGGGAGCAGGACCTCTTTCCCATAAACAAGTTCATAGGGAGAATGTCCTGTTGTACTCCTCCATGTAGTTCTGTAGGCCCATAAGGCTTCAGGAAGCCTTTCTGCCCAATCTTTTCTGTGTAGATGAACAGTTTTGGTGATGATGCTTTCAAGAACTTTGGTTGTAGACTCCACTTGACCATTTGCTTGCGGATGGTAAGGAGTAGATTTTCTGTGCTTGATTTTGTATTCTTCCATCAGCTTCTCCATCAAGTTAGATGTAAATTGACTTCCCTGATCTGTCACAATTTCTCTTGGGACACCAAAACGAGTAAAAATATCCTCAAAAAGAAATTGAACAACTGAATTTTTAGTGGCAGAAGGCAATGCTTTGGCTTCTACCCATTTAGTGACATAATCAGTGCATACCAATATATACTTCTTTTGTTTAGATGGTGGATTAATGGGTCCAATGAAATCTAAAGCCCATTTTTCAAAGGGTTCGATGAGTACCTGTGGTTTTAATGGCATTTCATTTGAAAGAGTCGGTCTCCCAACTCTTTGGAAGTTGTCATACCTTCTGACATATTGTTTTGCATCTTTGAAAAGGGAAGGCCAATAATATCCTAAATAAAGGATTTTATAGGCCGTCCTTTTGTCAGCAAAGTGTCCACCGCATGGTTCATCATGACATGCCTTGAGGATGTCAGGCATTTCATCTTCCTGAACACATCTTCTGATCACACAATCTAGCCCTGTTTTAAACAATTCATTAGAAATCCATGAATAACTTGAACTCTCCTGAATAATTTTTCTTTTTTCACCAGGAAATAGATGTGGAGGTAGCTTCCCTGTAACCAAATAGTTAGCAATATCTGCATACCAAGGAGTCTTAGTAGTTACTGCAAACAAATATTCATCTGGAAACTTATCCTCTACAGGAGAATCTTCGTTAGTATTTTGGATTCTAGACAAGAAATCAGCTACTGTATTTTGTTTCCCTGGTCTATCCAACACAGTAATATTGAATTCTTGTAAAAATAAGAGCCATCTTGTAATTCTGCCGTTAGTAACAGGTTTATTCATGAGATATCTAATTGCAGAATGATCAGTATGGACAAAAGTTTCATAGCCAGTTATATAGTGTCTAAACTTATTGATTGCATGAACAACAGCTAAGAACTCTTTCTCAGTCACAGTATAGTTTAACTCAGTGGGAGTCAAATTTTTACTGGTGTAGTAAATGGCATAAGGAACTAATCCTTTTGTCCCAACACAGCTCCTAGAGCTGTATCTGAAGCATCTGTGGAAATATGGAAAGGAAGTTTCCAATTCGGACCTCTCAAAATGGGTGCTTCAGATATTCTTGTTTTCAAAGTTTCAAATGCAGATTGAAAATCAGGATCCCATTTGAAGAGTGGAGATGCTATTTTGGTGAAGTTTTCAATAAATCTTCTATAGTATCCAGTAAATCCAAGAAAACTTCTAACATCTTTTTGACAATTTGGAATAGGCAACTTGGAGATGACTTCAACTTTTGATCTATCAACTTTAATCCCATCTCCTGAAATATGATGTCCTAAAACAATCCCTTCAGTAAACATCATAAAGCATTTTTCATGACTTAATGATAGGTTTGTTTCTTTACATCTTATATGGACTTTTTCCAAATTCTCTAATGCCTCTTCAAACGAATTACCATAAATTGTAAAATCATCCATATAAAACTCTACACAATCATGGATTAGATCGAAAAAGATTCCTAGTACTGCCCTTTGAAATGTTGCGGGTGCATTACATAATCCAAAAGGAAGTACTCAGTAAGCAAAAGTTCCCCATGGACAGGTAAATGTGGTCTTGTCCTGATCTTCAGGTGCTACCTAAATCTGATTGTAACCACTAAAACCATCCAAAAATGAAAAATACTTTTTACCTGCTAAAGTATCTAATACCTGATCGATAAAGGGTAAAGGAAAGTGATCCTTCAAAGTTGCTTTGTTCAATTCCCTGTAATCAATGCATACCCTCCATTTACCATTCTTTTTAGGTACTATAACCAAAGGAGAAACCCATCGGCTATCTGGAATTGGATAAATGAAGTTTACATTAAGTAACTTTTGGAGCTCTTCTTTCACTATCTCCCTAAGGTTTGGATTCATCCTTCTCTGAGGTTGTCTGATTGGTCTACTGTTTTCCTCAATGTAGATGTGATGAATGCAAGTCTTAGGGTCAATACCTTTCATATCGGTATACTCCATGCAAATGCAGTAGAATGTTTTTGCAAGATTTTGGTTAGTTCTTCCTGTTGTGATCTTTCCAAATTTTTGTTGATATTCAATGTTTTTCCTGGAAATATCTAAATGGTGGAACTACCAAATTCTTCCATAGAGAAAAGAGACATTTGTCTAGATGATAAATACTCAATGTCTGAATCTAACTGAAATTGTGTGTGGTCATATTCTGAAGATGTTTCAAAATTTTCTAATGTGTTCAGAATTTGACTATCTTCACTAACTTCAGAAATGGTAAAGACAGGTTGTATAGTATCTTCATCATCAATCCATTCATTATCTCCTATTTCTGGAATTGCTTTTGCTGGAGGATACAGATTGAATTTCTTTGTCGAATTACCATCAGAAATATACATATCCCCAGACATACAACTGATGAAAGCATCGGCTGTGGCTAGCCAAGGTCTTCCTAAGATGAGAGGGTGTCCTCCTAAATTACTCTTAGGGGTTAAAATCATAAAATCTACTGGATATTCCCAAGAGTCTAAGGAGACTGAAATGACTTCTAATACACCATCTGGTTTAATAATTGATCGATCTGCAAGTTGCAGTAAAGTAGGTGTAAAGAGAAGATTAGGAAGTTTCAGCTGTTCCATAGTCTGTCTACTCATAATGTTGATAGCAACCCCTAAATCAATCAAAGTATTTGGAATTTCAACCCCATTGATATGTGTTTTGACAATTGGACTACCGGGATCTACATACTTCTGCATAGTAATTTTTCCCATCATGATGTCTGCAATTTTCCCTACCAGGTGGATTCTTCTTGTGTCTCTAGGTTTCCTTCCTGGTCTTTTAAGACTCAACTCCTTTATTGTTTTTGCTAAAATAGGAATCTCTTTAATGGCTTGTAACAAGGGAATCTTGATACAGACATTCTTCAATTCATCTAGAAAATCATAGTCAGGCAACAAGATTTGTTTTTCCACCCCTTTGTCAATTTGTAATCTTTCGGGAAAAGGAGGTGTGGATGAAGATGCAGGTTGCTCAACTATAGGAGTTGTGGGGGTTAGCTCTTTTTCTTTTTCTTTCTGAGTTTTTGGGTTTTGAAGAGATGCTTCAGAACCCTTATTGGCTTCAAGAGATTCTTCCTCAGAAATGCTTTGATTTTGGGCATCTATAGAAGGTTTATCTAGAACTCTACCAGATCTGAGTTGTACATCATTGAGGGGAACAATCATATAGGCAGGAAATTGTTGACCTTCTATCATGTAAGCATTTTGAGGGTTTTTATTATTGGGGTTTGGTAATGGCTGAGAAGGAAGTTGATTTGACTTCTGTTGGAATGGAAGCAAGAGTTGAGAGTTTGGGTTCTGTTGAGAGGGTTGTTGTTGTTGAAATGGCAATGATAGTTGTGGGTTTTGAGTTGGAAGTTATGGAGCTTGTTGGTTTTGAAAAGATGGAGGATATTGATAAAATTGAGCAAATCTCCCATAAGGATTTTGCATACCTTGTACCCATGATTGAAAAGGATTTTGAGGTTGGGACCAAGGTTGTTTCCAAGGATTCCAATTTGGTGGGGGTTGAAACTTCATAGAGTTGTTAAACCCTTGATTTTGTTGCCCCTGCCAAGGTCTCCTTGCAACAAAACAGAGAGACTCAATTGTATTTGGATCTTCTTGAAAGACAGCTTTGAGCCCAGGAATTGAAGGACAATCCTTGGTCTCATGATTCTCTGAACAAATCGCACATGTTTCTACAACTTTTGCATCCATGGGACATTCCCTGAGAGCATGTTTTTTTCTACATTTTGGGCAAAAGATGGCTAAAGCTTCAGCTTCCGCTTTCTACTTATTGTGGATCTTAAGAGTGTCTAGTTGCTCACTAAGACTCCTTAAGATATCAGTTTTGAATTCATCAAGCATATTGCCAATCTCAACCCTACTTACTGATCCAGTTGCATATTTGTTTGCTCTTATGAGAGAAGGATCTCTAGGCCCTTTTCCAGTTTTAGATTTTCCTCTTGAGAGATGGACACACAGTTCTGCTATGTCATGAAGTGGAAGTTGAGATATGTCTCCTTTTCCCATCATGTTCAAAATATCTATCCATTCATCTCTAATGGCTTTTAATAGAAGGGCTTTCAAGGTCTCCTCATCTAAGTTACTCATTTTTGCTCTTTTCAGATTGTATTGGAATCTTTCAAGTAAATCCTCCAAGTTTTCATCTTCTCTTTGTACCATTTTAAATACTTCATCCTTGTGGTTGGTAGGCATACAATAATCCATGTATCTATCCAAAAATGTTTGTTTCATATCATTCCAAGTCCTAATGGATTGAGTGAGTAATCCCATGAACCATTTCAAAGCAACTCCTTTCAATGTTGAAGGAAACAGTTTGAGTTTTTGAGAGTCTTCCAGATAATCATAGGTTCGACACACGACCTCAAACTCAAATAGAAATGTTTCAGGATCTTCATTTCTTAACCCATGAAAGTTTTGGAGGACAGATGGTGAAATATTTTTCATTGTTGCTCAAGAATCCTCATCGACTATAGGAAATCCAAATGAGTTATCTCCATCCCTATTTCCCCCATTGTTACCTCTACCTCCTCCATTATTTCCTCCTCCCCCTCCTCTACCTCTACCTCTACCAAATCCGTTAACTCCCTCTTCTGTCATGGTAGTTTTCTCAGAGATTTCAGAGTCCTCTGGTTCCTCTACTAATGGCGAACGAGGAGGAATTTCTCCCTCTTCTTCATCAGATGATTCTACTTCTTCAATTACAATGTGTCTCCCTGTAGAAGAAAAGAAAGGATCTTTTCCTAATTCAAATTCGATGGATGGTGAGGAAGAGTCTCCTAAATCAACTACTGTCTCTTGAATTCCAGGAATCCTAGGGCTAGGAGTGTAGGTTGGAGATGATGGAGGTGTCTCTTGTCTATTCCTTGAGGTAGAAGGAGTTGTAAAAATTGAACTCTTGGCTCTAGCTAAAAACCTTCCCCTAGAATCTCTTGCTCTATGCATGTCATTTTTTATTTTCTTCAAGTCGGGCTAATAATTCTCTTTCTGATCTTCCAGGTCACTCTAGGTGCAAGAAGAGAGCATACTCAAAAAACTATTAAACCAATAACTTTCTCTTTTCTGGTCCTCTAGATCACACTAAGTGCAAGAGGAGAGCATACTTTGAGAGGTTATCAATTTTCCTTCCTTGAAATTTTCTTGTTTTTTTTTTTTAAGAAATTGGCTACCTAATTTCACTTCCCTGGCAACGGCGCCAAAATGTTTGGTCAATTTAGTGTGTTCTAAATTGTTATTTAAAATGTCAATCCGGGATTCGTAAACTGACGAAGTGAAGTGTACTATATGTACAAGATAACCATTTTCTTAGTCTTTTGTCGTTTTTGAGTTTTTTTTTTAGTTTGTTTTTGGATTTATCTTTTCCCTAATGTGTGATGGCGAAAATGAAAGTTAAGTATGGATGGTAATGGTGATTTCTACAGTGATTTTCCAAAACTTAAAAATGTTCAAAAAGAAATCTTTAAAACAACTGTAATGAAATCAATTCTTAAGAGGAAGTAAATGTATCAAACAGTGAACTAATGACAATGGCCCAGTATCCTTGCTGCTGTATGAAAAAGAAAGTAAAAACTGAACTTAAAGCAACTCAAAAACTAAAAGCAAAGCAACTAATTCACACTACTTCAAATCTTCTGATCCTTTACCCTTCAGCTCAATCTACCTTGTGGGAAGCAATCATGAACAAGTTAAGCACTATGATATCTAAATGGCAAGAAATTAAATTGCATAAAGGAAACTAATCACACTACTTCAACTCTTCTGATCCTTTACCCTTCAACTCAATCTACCTTATGGGAAGCAATCATGAACAAGTTAAGCAATATGATATCTAAATGGCAAGAAATTAAATTGCATAAAGGAAACTAATCACACTACTTCAACTCTTCTGATCCTTTACCCTTCAGCTCAATCTACCTTATGGGAAGCAATCATGAATAAGTTAAGCAATATGATAACTAAATCACACTACAATAAGTAATATTCTGATTCCTTACTAATAGAGTCACTTGACTATAGAAAGAAACCATAAACAAATGAGTAGTATGATGTCTAAGTAGCAGAAAAATAAATAAGCAAAACACAATTTGAAAAAGGACAGTGCTGGAATTAAACTTCAGAAAATGAAAATTAGCAGGAAGGACAAGATGATCTCATATGTCAGTAGTTATCAAAAAGATGAAAATTTGCCCAGGCTGCCTAAGAAAACCTGTAGAAAAGCATTGATCAGTTGACAGCTATAAGAAAACATAAATGAAAATGTAAACAGTAGTGAAATAAAAACATCAAAATAGCATGTTATATACAAGCTAATGATTATGAAAATAGAAACATAATGAAATCAAATGAAAACTATACAGGGCTTTAGTGCGCAGGGGCCCTCTGCGACCTCAGCTAGTCAACGAACAGTCACAAAAACGAGCTCAGGAAAGTAGTCTTCTCATTTACTAAAGAAGCAGCAAAATATGTAAAACAGAGTGCAGTGGGGTGATAATAACAACAGTTCAAAAATTACATCTCCAAAAGCTTCTACACAGCATTTATCAACGCGTTATTTATAATGAAAAAGTGCTGTAACTAACTAACTAAATCCTATGCTGTCAATTGCGTTGCCAGAGACACGTAGATCTCCTTAGCCCGAGATCTAGCGTAACGGTCATCATGTTCATTAAATCTTCGGAGTGGTAGCTGTTGGATTCAGGTTACGGGGTTGATCTCCAGGTGTGCCGATGTCTCTATGAGCTGAGGATTGTGCCACGTAAACTTTCACGTGCTCAAAATAGAGACGTGCCACCGCTAAATTCCTTGGTTGGCTTTGCCTTTGACCCTTGTTGACCGTGACCTTTTATGGATGATTTGGCTGATCTGAAGGGACACATTCCATGTAACCGTCACCTGTAGCTTGCCCATGTGGCTCGTTTCTTCATAGGACACCTGTAGCATAGCCTTTAACAAAATGGCTACGGAATCTTGTGCTGGCTGCGGAAACTGACAAGTTTCCGCAGCTGCCTGAACAAAAATCTAAACCAAACAACAGTCATAATCATAGTTAGAAAACCATGTCAGAAGCTCTTTTTAGACTATAATGCAATGATTTAACAGCTTGGTGGATGAAGTAAGTGGAAAAAGAAGGCTGAGAGGGTGTATAGGAAGGTGCAGGTTTGAGGCTCAACACCAAGGACCTGGACAAAACCAAGAATTCACTCCAGACCCTGCTCCTCCCAGACGGCATTGTGTTTGAAGGCACGCACTTGGGCCGCGTGCCAACCATGAAGTTTGAATATTGGGACCTCATTGACCGCGAGAAGTTCCCTCACCTGGAGACCGAGAACCTCATGAAGCAGAACACCGCAGGGGTGGTGACAATGTTAGAGCCATGGAAGTGGCTACGCGGAGTGGAAAAGGTCGGGCTACTGAACTTACTATGGGTGCCACATTTCCACCGCGCACTAATAGCCATTTTCGTCGTCAAGCAGCTGCTCTACCTAGATCATGATGGGTATCTATGGCTGGAGGAGCGCATCCCCATCACGGCAGACCTAATTCATCGCATTTCCCGGCTACCATACAAAGTAAAGGACCCCGCAATCATATCGGAAGGGAAGGGTAGTGATTTTTCCCTCACAGAGGCCATGAAGATGAAGTATAAGCTAGAGAAGAAGAAGAGGGGCTACGCCATCTCCAGCATCAAGGACAAAGCAGTACGCATAGCAACCCAAATCCTGGCTGGCAAAGTTATGCGAAAGTGTCGTGCAGACGAGGTACCTGCATCGGTGATCACCCTAGCCGAGAAGTGTGCAGAGGGGGTCCAGTTTAACTAGGTTGAATTCATTTGCACGAAATTCTTGAAGAATTGTCGTGAAGCCCAGGAGCAAGGTAAAAAATTCCACTATGCGTGGTTGTTGCTATCCATAGTGCTCGTAGTGGGGGAACTGCCGGAGGATAATTAATTCCCCACAATTGATAGAGATTTACTAGAGGCCGTGAAGTACGCTTCGCTCTGGGCCACGAAGGATGCGAAAAGGATACGCGACAGCAAGATCTTCTGGGTGCTCATGGAGATGAACATCCGAATGTGGATCAACCGGAAGCCGCGCTTGTCGCCCATGGTGTACAACAATCTGCAGAGTTTTGTAGAATTCAAAGCTGACATGCATAATATATACATTCGAGTGTGAAAGGATCTGACGAAGCTGTGGACAAAGCTACCCTTAGAAGCCACTGACGACGCCATTTTCACTGTCTTGGAGGCATGGCCTTTGGAATGGCGCGCCCCACATCTTGCAGAACTCGAAAGGGAATCAACATAGAAGAAGAAGGACAATGCCAAGCTGCGCCTCACACAGTTGGCCGAGAAAAGGCGGAAGGAAACAGTAGCAGCTAAGGTACGGGCAGCGCGACAAGTGGCACAGAAAGCCGCCAAGCAGAAAAAGGCCACAAAAGAAGCAGTAGCAACACAGGAATCAATAGGGAAGGCGGGCAAGGGCCAAGCAATTCCCTCATAGGGGCAGGAGGCAGAGGATGCAAAAACAAAAAAAGGGAGATCAAACCCAGGGACTGCATCCACATAGTTGAAGCGCCCACACACGGTAGAGCGAGCAAGACTGAGGAAGAAGGTCAAGACCTCGAAATTGGCCATTGACCCGATCACCTTAACCGAGGGTGATCTGCATGACATCGACGAGATGGTGCGTGATGTCACAAATGAGGCTCTTCAGGATTTTATGCAAGAGCACCAAACTGTGTTGGGGGCCCTCAGAGCGCAGTTACAGGAGTTACAGGTGCGTCCCCCTCAAGTGGGTACCCTTTCAACCCACCTCGCAGCAGGATCCTCGGCAGCAGAGCAGATGTTGCGCGCACGGATGGAAAACACAATAGTGTTGCTAGAAGGGGCCCTAGTGACATCAAATGAGGTCGATAGGTTTTCGGTTAGCATGATGAAAGGCCTTGGCCTTAATCTAGCTGCCCTTCCGCATGAGACACTATATCTGTTACAGGATGGGATAACGACAGAGATGCGCGCTAGGGAGAGCCACACGATCCAAGTCCTCAGCGAGCAAAAGATAAACATGGAACAACTCAGCTTTCAACATAATGAATTGGTGTCGCAAAATCAGTAGTTGGTGCAGGTGGTAGGCGACACTTGTCGCAGTGTCCCGGAGCTGGCCATCCCAACAGATCTACCAACGGAGGTGCGGATCCACAGGCTAGTAGCAGGAGTTCGTGAGGCTAGGGAAGAAACGACAAAGGTTCAACTGGAGCTGAATCTTCAGATCACCGAGCTGCAGTTAAAGGCGCAACCATCCACTCCCCCAGAAGTCAAAGAACAACGTGCTAGCGCTATCATAGCGGGACTAGAGGAAATTGGAGGTGCAGTGCGAGACTATACCAACATGTTGGAACAAGCACTTGAGGTCCTCACAACTCTGCAGGAGGACCCCAACATCCAACACTTGGAGACAGAAGCATGAGAACTCCAATAGCAATACGACAATGTCTGAGGAACTGCGCAGACAGTAGTCCTCACCCAGAGGCTTGCGAGGATGCAGCAAGCCAAAGCACTAAAGGAGCAGGTGGACGCGACGCGACACAAGGAGGCAGTTCTCAAAGTGCGCGTTCAGCCTTGGATCGACGAGGCCTTCACTATCACGGCAACATCAAAGTAAAGCTTGCACACATACAGGGGATGCACGCATTGATGCAGAGAAGCACGCCAAACATAGAGGTCTCGGAACAACGAATGCAACAGATCCAACAAGTAGCAGCTTAGTGCGCTGCGAACCTCATTACAGTTGGAGGGACTCCGTGTTGATCGAGTGACTCGAGGGCGAGTCACGATGTTTGTGTTGGGGGCCTGTTGGGCAAGGAATTGCCCCCAAGGCATGTTTTGGGGCTCAAAACCCAAGTTTTCACCTGATATTATTGTAAAGACTCCACGAATTGCGGGCACGGAGCATGAAATGTATGATAGAGTCACAGGGTTGTCCGACCTAGTCTTGTAATGTAAGGTCAGCCTACCCATGGTCTGCGGACCATGGGATTGTATAAATAGAGTGAGGCTATAAGTGTAAAAAAAGAAGAAGAGCATAGCAAAGTAGAGAGAAGAACAAGAGTCTAAGTGACCAAGTGTGTCTTTGGGTCGTAGGGTAGGAGAAGGCTCTGTGGCTGAGTGCGCAGAGGCCTAGTAGTTTGCAGGGGAGTGCGCGGACCCCTGCAGCTAAGTGTGCAGGGCAAAGTCGAGTCTGTAACCGAGGAAGAGATTAACAAAGAGAAGTTTTGTTACCAATTTGTGTATCTGTTCTTGGGTTAATGCATGTTTGATATAAATTGCAAATATACTGTTTAGTTACTGCGCGCACCTGTATGAATGATTTATATTGCTAAGTATAACTTAACGCATACAAGTAGGCTAAGTTAATCAACTAACATTGGAATACTAGTAAGGACTTGGACAATAACAACGTTCGGCCCCCAAGTAGGGCTGCGCAAAGGAAACATCCCAGGCTGTGAGTAGCGATGTGCACGCAGGGTCAAACTGCGGACCACTTGAACTCATCATACATCTCCAGGGTGCGGAAACCTGGTTCTAGCACTCTCCCATACTACTTCGGGTGAGACCTCAGTCTGCGCTCCCTCGACTGTTGCCGAAAGGGCCAGTAGTACCAGGATTTGTTTGGCTAAATCAACTTAGAACATGGGTCAGGCTCTACTAAGCCAACAAATGATTCCGTTGCTGGGACCGGGATCTGCATAAGAGATGTCTGATGTCGTGTAACTGGAATTCGACAAAGAAAGAAATTGAAGAGTGGTTGGACAAGAAAATTCATGAGTTCGCGGCGTAGGAAAATAGAAACCCACGAGTATCGAAGGAAGAGTGGTTAGAGCGCTACTTATACATGGAAATCCATGAAATTTTATTTGCATCCTTCCCCTCTGAGTTGTACGAGTGGATCACAAAGCTAGCAGACAGTCAAGGAAGGTCTAGGATCGACAAACCTATTATGTGGACTCCAGAGTTGGTGTGTAGACTAGAAGCATCGGAAGATAGGATCACGCGTGCTGTGGACCATTGGCTTGATCGAATTATAGGAGTGGTCATCACCGAGTTCGCGGTAGACACTTTAGTCAGCTACAACGAGGCGAAACGACGCTTCCTCAAAGGTTCGCGAGGTAAGTACGTTAAATATTTGAACTCTTGGATTAAGATGCTATTGTGTGAAAAGTGGGTTATGTGAATAAATTGATGTTTGGGGCTACGCGAAGTGGGAGGATCTATTGAAATGAAGGTAGTGCAGAACTAGAGTCTAGCCACTTGATTTCACCTCCGCGGAAAAGCAAGGAAGAGCTTGTGAAAGTTTCACCATGAAGTGCGATCAGTTTGATAAGGTAGCGAATTCCGCGCATACCACTTCCACCTACACCACCACCAGTTTCACCATCTTCACGCCCATCTTCGCCCACACCACCACAGTTCAATATGGCGAGGGCAATAAAATTTTCGGTGTTCAAAGGAGTAGGGAACGAAGATCTGGACCAATTTTGGTTCGTGGTAAAGGCTGTATGGGAAGCACAAGGAGTCACAAATGCCAACATAAAGAAGGAAACGCTAGTCAGCGCCTTGTAGGATCGCGCATTGACATGGTACATTAAGCATTCCAATGACAATCCAAAGGTAGGGATTGCGGATATCCAAGTTGCACTAAATAGGGAATTTAGTAGGCTAAAATCAGAGACACAACCGATTATCAGGTTTAAAGAAATCGGGATGCTTCCAGGCGAGACCCCTTGGGAGCTAGATCAGAGACTAAAGGGTATGATTCGGGAAGCCAACATGACCTTGACGGATGGGCAACACTGCGCATGGTTTGTAGTGTCGCTAATGCCGCATCTAAGGACCCCGTTGTCACAACAAAAGTTATCCACTCAGGCTGAAGCGTTGGAAATCGCAATGAGATTGCACGAGACCATGATATAAGATCCTAACCTGGAAGTCCAACAAATCCATGAGAATTTGAAAAACTTGTGTCTTGAGATGCATACTTTGAAGCAAGACAGGACAACTCGCCCAGAGGCACACGAGGAGGTGTGGTGCTTCAAGTGCAAAGGCCAGGGGCATGACAAGGACCATTGTTCAGTCTTCGCGAACTACCTGGCAGGAGGAGGGCCAATGCCATTGAGACCAGAGGCACAAGAAGGACCGAGGGCGGCGCCTGCATTATGGTGCACGATTTGTCAAATAGGAGGGAAGCATGCTATAGATAACTGCCACTTATTACAGAAGTATACGCAGATGTCCCAGCTGTTGTTCTATAATTTCCCCAGGTCAGTAGGCCATGATGAGCACACCTATAGAATTTGTGAATTGATGATGGATCAAACTCCTACTTATAGAGTTCAGACTGAAATGCGAGCCCTCGATCAAAATGCAGGGATGGGGTGCACTAGATTTCAGGGGCTTGGACGAGGTCGACGTGGAATGGGACCAGGAAGGGGACGCAAACAACTGATTTGTTACAATTGCAAAGGGGCAGGGCATTATGCTGGCGATTGTACAAATTTGATGAGAGCATCATGTTTATATTGTACCCAATTTGATCATGAGACGGAGGACTGCCCCACACTGATAGCGAGGTTGCGCGATAAAGGAACACTCCAACCTTCCCCGACTCAGAACCTGCAAATGATGAGGTCTGAGCCGCGCGAAGAGGACCCGAATGTAAACATCGTGCTCTGAAGCAGTATCACGACAGGAGATGACAAGGGCAAGCAGCCTGAAGAAAGTACCTGGGTTCGCAAGGCTCCAACAAAGGAACTAGAGTTCGATTTGGAGCGCGCGAAGGAGACATTCATGGAAGCTAAGAAGAGCTTCACGAAGGCCTCCACTTCAGGTAGTAAAGACAAACTAGAACCGGAGATGGACCCATCAATGCTCACTACCTTTTTGGAGACATGCATGAAGCTGTTGCGCGATAGCAAGGCTGTGAAGGGACTGCGAGAACTCATCACTAGATGCACTGGGTCAGGATAACCGTGTGTAGTCCAAAAGCTGAGGAAACACACAACGCGAATAGGAAGGGAGTTGAGATTGACTGTGCAAATTGGAGAATATGAAATGGATCAAGTGATTTTGGATCTAGGATCGGACGCGAACGTCCTACCAAAGCAGACATGGGAGCGCGTGGGTAGGCCCGCATTGCAATAGTCACCAATCCAACTTGGAATGGCGAACCAGCAAAATATCCTACTGATGGGAAGATTGCAGGGAATAACGGTAGATATTGAAGGTGCGAGCGAGCTTGCAGATTTCGAAGTGATAAAGATTGTTGATGACAAAAATCCCTATCCCGTGCTACTGGGAATATATTGGGCCACTGACATGAATGGAGTGATAAATCTAAAGAAGCACAAGATGATTTTTGAGAAAAAGTCACTATGCGTAGTGGTACCTTTAGACCCTGCAGAAGGATCATGCTACACAGAGCCAGTGCGCAATAGTGAGAGCGACGACAATCTAGACTGTCTCTACAAGATAACTGCTCGGGAGCAGGACTGGGTGAATCCAACAATGGATGACAGGATTTTGTGGGAGCGCGAAAGCTCTTATACCTCAAATTCAGACAAGGAAATAGAACGATGGCAGAACCAGTTACAAGAGGTAACCACGCTCAACTGCAACATGATTATAAGGTCACTGCGTTGCGTGAAAACAAAGGTAAGATATCTACTTATGTGTGATGGGTTGAGCAAAGTGGAGGATTTCATGAACAAATTTGAAAAGGAAGTACTGGAACAACAACAGTTCGATGCTCTGAAATGGGTATTGCGCGCTACACCCGCACCGTGGTGGGGTACGCATCAAAGAAGTTTTGAGGACTGGTGCGAATGCAAAAAGACGACGCTCATATGGCTTAGAAAGTCTCAGGTGTGGATGAAATTTGGGTATGATGGATGAAACAGCCTGCGCACCCACCTCTCCATATGGGTACCGACGTATGGTACGCAACCTACACAAATGCACATCGTTCTCGTGATAGGAAACAAGACCAACAAGCAGAAACGAGCAAGACAATGGTGCGAATGTTGAAGTGTGATAAGACCAAGCGCGCCGCAGATTATTCGCGTGGAAGCCTTTGACAAAGTATGCGAAGTACTGAACATGGTCCACTAGGTGAGACGCATTGACTGGGACCTGTGCCTACCATTGGTCCTATGGGCTTATAGGACCATGTGCAAAACCCTAAACGCGCAGGTACTTCTGACGTTGAAGTATACCTATTAATAAAAAAAGACATAAGACCATATAAAATCATACTTTAATAATTTTTTCTTTACTTTAATAATAGTTTTTTCTTTTGTTAAATAGGATACATATTTTTCTTTTGTTACATAGGATACATATTTTATATAGCCATATTTTAATATAACTTTTTCTTTTGTTCTTTATTTTAATAATAGCTTTTTCTTTTGTTAAATAGGATACATATTTTTCTTTTGTTACATAGGATATATATTTTATATAGTATACATATTAATTAAAAAAAAGGGCCTAAAACCATATAAAATCATACTCCAATAATTTTTTCTTAATTTTAATAATAGTTTTTCCTTTTGTTCTTTCCTTTTGTTAAATAGGATACTTATTTTTCTTTTGTTATGTAGGATAATTTGTTCTTTACTTTAATAATAGTTTTTTCCTTTGTTCTTTTCTTTTGTTAAATAGGATGCATATTTTTCTTTCTTTTGTTACATAGGATACATATTTTATATAACAATATTTTAATATAACATTTTCTTTTGTTCTTTTCTTTTGTTACATAAGAAACATATTTTTCTTTTGTTACATAAAATACATATTTTATATAGGATACATATTAAAATAAATGACTACAACACAATTATGAAGATCGAAACTAATCACATTTCCAACAACACAATTATAAAAAACCGAAACTAATCACATTTCCATATTTTTCTTTTGTTACATAAAATACATATTTTATATAGGATACGTATTAAAATAACTGACTACAACACAATTATGAAGAACGAAACTAATCACATTTCTAATAACACAATTATGAAAACCCGAAACTAATCACATTTCCATTTCCTCCTTTTGACGGGCTGGAATATTTTGCCAACAGTCAAGGGGATCTCCCCAGTGTAGGATCCTAACTAGAATCTGCACCATTTGTGGTAGGGATCCCTTTCGGTATGTAGGCCCGACTGTCGTTCAGTTTTGTAGAGTTTTCTTTGGACGAAGGTGAAATGTAGACCCAATTGAAAGCATGAACCTCAAATAAATACAAGGAAATAATTGACAAATATCCTATGTCACATATACCATGAATAGCCAAACCATAAACGACATAAACCTTATGTAAAGTTACTGTTAGTAGACTCTAAATAAGACTCATGTATTCTAAGATAAAATGCTTAATAATTGTAAATCAGTTCACAACGATCAAACATTTATGAACATGCATAACTTGTGCGGTCAAAATAGATTATACCAACACCAAAGAAATAGTTCACTGGCACGAGTATAGAGTTAGCAAAACAAATACCATTCATATGAAGCAACATAAAGTGTGGAGTATGAGACAACATGTGAGCAGACCACAAATCAAATAGCTTTCAGGAACAATCGATCCATCAAGTGAAGGAAAATACTCATGGCATTAGCACATAAAACATTTGAAGAATCCAATAGTAGAAGCTTACAATCATTCCTTGCATATATTAAAAGGACATAAATTCTCTCAAGCAATGTATATCTAGAAAAAGTCCTCAGCAAAAAATTCCTTTACAAATGAGGCAGGCGGGTATATTTATAGGGTAAGGGTGACTCTTGGTCTACCCCTGACTCTTGGGCTACCTCATGACCTTTCATATTCTCAACATGACTTTTGGTATTCTACATGACCTTTCATATTCACAAGGTGTTCTATGCTACTGTAGACAAAAATGTCATGAAATCACTATCAATCTAATTCACTAATTTAATAATGGAAAATTTTGGAATGTCAAGCCCGAGCTGTTCCATCAAATATGTGCGCCACAAGTTATATTCTGCTGCAATGGGCATGACCTGTGGTTGATCTTCATCATGTCAGTGTAAGCACTCGAGGGCAACGGGAATGAGAGTGCTTCGTTTGGCATGCACCTGATTATTCAAGGTTACCAGTTTGGTGTAGATCCTCACTGGTTCTACCACATAATGTGTGATGTTTTCTTTGGTAATCGACATGTCCTTCATATGGGCTGCTTCTTTAAACGTCTCTATGAATGCATGTACTTCTGAGGTGATCTCTTCCTGCTTCCTGACCTGCCCAACCTCTCCTATCGCAGGCACTCCATGTAATTGGATTACTAATTCCAAGCCGCTAAAAATATGCTTGTAGGATGTCAGTACTCTTTCCACATCTTTGGCTAGTTTGTCTTTAGACTGAACTTTGATGCGAAGTTGGACCTTAGTATTTTGCATGGTGATCCAATCTTTCTTAGGGACCACTGCCGAGGCCCTCGGGTACTTAACGGACCATTCATGTATCCTATCCAAAGCATTCATAGCTTCTTTAAGCATGGCTACTCTTTCTTTTGTGTGAGCCTGGATGGCCACGATGGGGGCTACTGTGTGGTGTAGTTTAGACATTTCCTCATAAACTACTGTCATGGCTTCCCACAAAGTCTCTGTTTCCACCTCAATGGCTGCTTAGAACTCTGTTGCACTTGTGTGTACTAAGCGTAGTGTCGCATTCTCTTCCTCCATCTTCTTCTTCTCCTGTTCTAACATGGTGGCCCTCTGTTCGGATGCATAAAGCCTATTCTGCAAATCCACAATTTGTTTGCTCATCCTGGCCACATTGGGTTCTATG
The DNA here is from genome assembly GCA_031772625.1 of Pinus tabuliformis. Classification (NCBI taxonomy): domain Eukaryota; kingdom Viridiplantae; phylum Streptophyta; class Pinopsida; order Pinales; family Pinaceae; genus Pinus; species Pinus tabuliformis. Next base: position 964,144,739 of record CM062809.1, on the reverse strand, counting down.
GTGGTCGCGAAAGCTGTCCTGTCTGAGGCAAGCATTTGAGGGTTCGCTGTAATATTAGGCACAATATCTTTGGCCATGGTCACTAATAGAGGCTCCACTAGGTTCCTGCTGTAAAACTTCTTCCTTTCCTGTACGATCTTGAGGTTTATCTCATCGAAAGTGAGTCGAGTGAGATCTAGGACCTCTTCATCTTGATCCTCTGTGATGCCCAACTCTTGGAGTGGAAGATGTTCACTAGTGAGGGGAGTAGTAGGGGGTATGTCTAATGGAGGAACATCGTTTTGTCCCACGACAAAGACAGCTGTTTTGTTGTTCTCCCCTTGTTCGCTTTCTCAGACTTCCTTTTCCTTATCCCTCCTAAGCTCTTCTTCTCGTTGCCTTTTTTCTTCCTCTGCTAATTCCTGTTTCCTCTCTAGTTCATCTTCCATGTTCTTTAGCTCTTGTTCCAACCTCCTGTTTTCTTCTTGCCTTCTCTTCTCGGCTTCTTCTTCCCATTTTTTCTGCTCTTCCTCTTCCTGCTTTTTCCTCTCTTCTTCTTCCTACTTTTTCCTCTCTTCTTCTTCCCGCTTTTTCTTCTCTGCCTCTTCTTGTTCCCATTTCTTTTCTCGCAACTGTTTCTCCTTCTCTTGTTCCTCCTGCCTTCTCCTTTTCTCATTCTGGCTCTGGTTGCTGGAATCTAGAGGTTGTTTGTTCTCCAGCTCCCTTTGCCTCTTGATCTCTCGCTTTTTTCTTGCCAAGCGGGCATTTCTTTTTTCCAGCGTTGCATCCTCCTCCTCATTGTCACTCACGGGGTCTTCAACCTCCTTCCCTTTGCACTGCTTAGCCTCCCCAGTGCCTGTTGGTCTTCTGAGATGCTTTTTCTTTATGGTAGAATCTCTTTCTTTGAGGCTTATATCTTCCTAGGAATCGTCTTGGGGATCATCCTCTGCATCCTGTTCTTCGCTTGGGCTGAATTTCCTTGTAGCATTATACCAGTTCCTAACCTTGTCTTCAATGTCCTTTTGGGTATGAGAATATGACCAACTGAATTTTGCCTTCTTGCAATGGGCGGCTACTATTTTCTTTGGATCATAAGTTCGGTAGTTGAGCGTTACGAAAAGGCTTCCTTTCAGCGCATCGGCCTCTGCCTCTACCTGTTTGAAATTTTCTACCACATATGCCTCGATGGTGAGGGGGAAGGCGGGCCAAGGTTTCTTTTTGCCTTTGTTCAATATCTTTGAAAACCCTTGCATCATTTGGTAACAGACCTCTCGCAGGAGCATCCTATCTGTGGCAAACCTGGGTAGGGCATGCGAAGGCTTATGGGTACCGAACACCCTAATGAATGTCCCCTCTTCAATGGGGAACCAATGTGCTACCTTGATGAGTGTCTTCATGGCCCTCTTAGACATGCATGGTGGTTCCTCACCAAAAAGTAATTGGTACAATGGGCTGATGAAAGTTTCGGAGATGATATCTAGCATGCCTCTGTAACCTGTGTCCCAAAAAACTTTATAATGGCTATGCACGGGGTTGGCTGCCGACGAGTCCTAGTTGCAACTCCAGTTTTTGAAGTAGCATCTCGAGCAAACAACATCGAGGAGGTATGATGACATATAGAATTCTGGAGGTTGTTCTGGTTGTGGGAGCTTGGCAGCCATTATGTTTGTTTTCAATGATGAGCATAGGATGCTTTCCCAATTAAAAATGGTCCCTCGGGTGGCAATGACGTACATGAGGGGGACCCAGGTGCCATAGAAAATGTCACAGTCTAGCTTGCCATACAACCGACACATCATTGCAGCAATTAATTGATACACTTTTCGCAATCCCTCTGTTTTGTAAGCTTGATCTATCTTGACCTGGAACTTTGCAGGGTCTTACCACCATTCCCTGAGGATGTATTTTGTGGGAGTCGAGAACCCGACAAGCCACTTGGTATTGAAGACCTCCTGTTTCTTAGGGAACCTGTAGTAAGTACTGATGTTTGCTGGGGAGATAACGGCTATGGGTGCTCCATCGTGGCCTCTGATCAACCAGGATTCTATATCTGTGCATTGCAAGAACCTCTAAATGGTTTCCGAGCACGGGAAGACTGAGGGTGTGCTGCCACCTTGTGTAACTTCGATCTCTTAACGTTTATGTACACCTGGAAGTCCTCCTGGGTCTCTAGAATATCTTTATTAGCAAACTCCTCGTAGATGGTGTACCAGGAGAGCCTGGTGGTTTTTCTTATATTGCAAGTAGTGTCCCTAAAGATAGGTGGCTCCTCTTCTGGGTCGGCTTCCCATGACCCACTTCCCGAGGCCCCTCGAGCAGCTTTAGCGGTAGGGGGAGCCATCTCGTCCTCAAAATAAGAAATGGATATGCACTCTAGATCGACGTCACCTGGCATGTCAAAAACACAGTCCCATAATGAGAGAGACGGCATGAAAATCAATTAAAACTGCAAAATAGAAAGGGGTCCAGTAGGTGACAGGTTGCAGGGAAGACAGGTCACATGGTCGTAGCTATAGGGATGCGACTAAGCGACTAGTAACATAGGTCGAGGAAAAAAGGGTCGTAAGGTCGCAGATTACGAGATATGGTCGTAGGTCACAACATGATGGAGGTCGTAGGGTCGCGGGGTCGTGAAGTCACGAGAGAAGGGGTATCATGGCTTCAAGATGCACGACTTAGGCTTAGAAAAGATCAGGGAAGCTACTGAATGACTTTAGGAGGTCAGGGTCTCCTTCAGATGAGTGAATCCAGGCCTGCTGGTAAAAGCAAGGGGGGCTGGGTCGAGGGAAAACACACTGTCTGGGTCGAGGAAGGGAAGAAGTAGCTAGGGCAACCTTTCTAACACAAAATGAGAAAGAAAACTTAAGTAAAAGAGATAAACCCTAAGGTGAGGGAATGCCAAAGGTCGAGGGAGCAGACACTGACACTTGGAAGAAAAAAATGATTGCAGGACAATGGATGGTTACTTACCTGGATCCAGATGCATGCGCAAACTCAAGTCGAAGGACCTCCTAGCTCTTCGTGCGACCAGAGGAACATTTACAAATGCGACTGGGGTGACTTCATATATATAGAGTTGGTCGCACATGTGAGGTTGCGAGGGACTGGTACGCGACTTTGCGACCTATGCGACCATGCGACCTGGTAGGTCACATGGTCACGTTTATGACTGTGAGTGAACGATGCAACCTTGTGACCTTGCGACTTTGCGAGTCGCAAGGTCGCATAGTCACGTTTATGCTTAGCGGGGAGTGGCGCGATCTTGTGACCTTTGTGACTTCTGCGACTCAGAAGGTCGCTAGGTTGCAAGAGTTCACGAGGATGGAAAATACGATTTTACGACCTGTGCGACTGTGAGTCGCATTGGTCGCAATAGTCGCAACGGTCGCAAGGATCAGTTTTAGTCATGTTCCGACGCTGCGACTGACCTACTAAGGCAGGAACTGGCAACCTGCTTTTACTTAGCAGAAAACTTAGATTCTTCCTTAGGCTCCTTGAGACTGTTGAACTCTTTGAGTAGAACCTGGTGGGGCTGGTGGCTTGGCCTGGTGTAGGGGCTCCAAAAATTTCAAGGTTCTCGGATTTTTGGAGGGGTTGTTGCAGCAGCTACAACAATTGGTGATTCCCTGGGAGACTCCAGGATCTCTGACGTCTTCGGGCCTAGCTTAAGGGGGACTTAAGTTAGTATTGCTTCGTGGAGCTGTGGGTCCCACTGATGGTATTTGGGACTCCCCTTCGAACTTGGTCAACTATCCCAACTGGCATAACATGGTCTTTGCACACGCGATAGGGCACTACTTCCTGTTGTCCTGGGAAAGAAAAGGGAAACTAAAGTTACACTATGAGCTTTTGAAGTTTTCTCGATATAGCGGTCATGGTACTCTGGTGTTGCTCCGCTGCCAGCGAGCCTAAATAGTACCCCAGTAGAGTCACTACCTAGAAATCGCGTACGTTGCTCCGCTGCCTGCGAGCTTGGTCAGTACCAGGCGAAGTTGTTGCCTCACCTCTTTGCATAAGAAGCCTTTCTTGGTCCTTTATCCCTTATTATGAAATGGATGGAGGTGCTCATTGGCACTTATTTATTTGTCCATATATGCACTTATTTGATGGTGGCTTAAACCCTGGGCGGACGAGGGATCCCAACTTATTTAACTTGCAAAGAGGTTGTTTCTGGTTTTTTAGAGACCTTATTGTTTTCTCAAGATATATGTATGCTCAAAACTGGTTTCTTTAGTTTCTCCTTCATTCCCAAAACTATAGGTGAGCTAGAACAATTCAAGACTTTTCTACCATGTAAGCAGCTGGGTCAGACTGACGTAAGCAGGAGTGAAGACCGTGTGTGCCATCGAGTTCCCCATTATCACCAATCTGGCACACTAGGCTTTTGTCGCGACTTAAGTCTTGGTCAATAAATGGTTCCGGAGGGCATCCGCGGGAGCCAATGTGTAGGGCCGCTCTAACCTTAACCTGCCATCTCAAATTTATTCCGAAAGACAACAAACAAAAACTCACAAAACGAAAACTATACTGACAGAAAACGATGATTATCTAAGAAAGCAAAGGTAAACTATAGTACAAGGTGGGGCCAACAACTCTGGGGTTGCTAAGTGAAGTAATATTTGAGGTCATGGTCATTCACCGGGAGGGGTTCTACTCGCCCTCCTAGGGTTTGCAATTTGAAGGTGTGATGGCCAATTTTTTCTATGATCTGGAACGGGCCTATCCACAAAGCCTGGAACTTCATGTGTTTTCCTTTGTCTTCGTGGGCCCGATCCCACTTGAGCACTAGATCTCCTACGTCAAACTCACAGGACCCTGCGGATTTTTTGTCGAACCACCTCTTGATCTGGGCTTGATGGATGGAAAACTTTTCCTTAGTTTTCAATCTTTCCTCTTCCAATCTTACCAAGGTATCGATTCGGCTTTGAATGACCAGACACGGGGAGCCTTACGACTCTTGAGCCAGTCTAAGGGCAGAGAGGTATAGGTTGGGTGGCAGAATGGCTTCTTTCTCGTACACAAGGAAATAGGGAGATGTGTCGATTGACGTTTTGGGAGTGACCCGGTCAACCCATAGAGCGTTATTGAGGGCGTTGTGCCAATTCCTTTGTTGTGAAAGTAGGGTTTTCTTGATGATACAGATGAGGTTTTTGTTGGTTGATTCTGCTAGGCCATTTCATCAGGGATATTAATTGGTCGAATGTTTCAACACGATGCTATTTTCCAAAGAAAATTCATACAATTTTAAAGACGAAAAATAAGTAGCTTTATCAAAGACAAGAGAGGTTGGAACATCGAACCTGGCTATGATGCATTGATTAATAAAGGATATTACCTCAACGTCGTTAACTTTACGCAATGGAACTGGCTGAAAGTTGGTGGCTGTGAGTATGTATCTATGTTGTTTTGACGAGTTTGGCATGATCTTTCCTATGATGTCCAACCCCCATTGTTGAAAAGGTTCCTTAACTGCTATGGGTTGGAGTGGGGCAACAGACCTTGCTTGTCTGCCTGCATGTATTTGGTAGATAGGACACTTCTGCGCATAGGCATGAGCGTCCTTGAATAGTGTGGGCCAATAGAAACCTGCCCGCATGATCTTATGAGCCATGGTGTCGCCTGCATAGTAACCTCCTACAGGCCCATCATGTAGATCTTTTAGCCACATGTTGGGCTACATCATATTATTCAAGTAAAGATCCCTTTACTAGGTATTGCTTTACATCAAAATACCATGATGAGGCATCGTGTGAGCTGAGGAGTTCATTCTGGTACATTTCAATTTCGTGCTCCCATCCTTCTGTTTCCTAGGTCAGTCGATCAGGCTCCGTGTTTTGATGATCGGCTACTTTGGTGGTTAGTTTACAAAGTCTGTTCCCTTTCAAAGTGTGGGAAGGTTTGAATTCCAAATCATATTCTTAGAGGGAGGTCATCCAATTGGCTCTCCTTTCTCCCAGCTCTTGTTGTACAAAAAGGGATCTGACGGCTGGGTGTGGGACCATTACTGTGACATGGTTTTTTAGGATGTATGGTCTGAAATGTTTCACTACTTTGTAGACCACGTACGCTTGCTTATCAATGTCCGGGTAGTTTAGCTCTGCACCTTGGAGTCCTGTACTCATGAACGATATGGGACGTTCGTCGTGATCGTAGTCCTTCTGTGTAAGAACCGCGACCAATGATGAATCTGAGGTGAAAGTGTATAAGATAAAGTCTTTGCTGAAATTGGGGCTAGAGAGGGATGGGGCCTCCGCGATCGTTGTCTTAATCCAATCAAAAGATTCCTTTTCCTCTCGATCCCATTTAAATATTGAGTCCTTCTTTATCATGTTCTATAAAGGTTTGACAATTTGTGCAAAATCTGAAATAAATTTACGAAGGAAATTAATTTTGCCGAGGAAAGATTGCATACCTTTTTTGGTGCTCAGCTGGGGAATCTGTGCTATAGCTTTTACGTGGTCTGGATCTACAGTGATTCCATTCTTGGTGATGATGTGGCCCAGCAGGTTGCCTTATGAAACTGCGAATATGCTCTTCTTAGGATTGAGGGAGATCCCATACTTCCAGCATCTTTCGAAAATCTGCTTTAAGTGGTGGAGGTGGTCGCTCCTTTTCTTCGAAAAGATGGTGACATCGTCCAGGTAGACCACCACACTTTGACCCATAAGGCCCCAGAAAGTGATATCCATTGCTCTTTGAAAGGTTTCCCTGACATTTATCAATCCGAAAGGCATGCGGTGAAATGCAAACGTCCCCCACTTAGTTCGGAACGTTTTTTTGATCTGATCTGGTTCAGCTACTAGAACTTGATTGTAACTAGAGAAGCCATCTAGCAGGGAGAAAACTTCAGATCCTGAAACGGTTTGGAGGATTTGTTCCATGGAGGGGATTAGGTAGTTATCTTTATCCGAGGCTCGGTTAAGGTTCTGGAAATCGACGCATAGACGTATCTCCCCTAATTTCTTACGCACTGGAACCAGATTAGATACCCATGTGGAGTGCCTGACCTTGAACATAATGTGGGCATCCAATAATTTCTTGAGTTCCTTTTGGATGAGAGGTTCCAATGCGGGGTGCACCTTCCTCAATTTTGCTGAAAGGGCTTGGCCCCTTCTTTGGTAGGGGTGACATGCTGAATAATTCGGGTATCGTATGTCTTCAGATCATCATATGTCCAAGCAAAAACATCACAGTATTTTCTAAATAAGCTGATGAATGCATGTCTTTCTTCTAGGGTGCACCCTACCCCCAAGTTGACATACTTGGGGTCAGACTCAGTCCCGAGGTTGATTTGCTCGTGCGAGAGAGTTGAACTATGAGTTTTGGTATTCGGGGGGCCCCTGAAACAGCTCTAGAGGTCGAACAGTTTCTCTAGTGTCACTACCCCTTTAGGTAAGGGATTTCCTTTACGCGAACCTGCTTCCTCTTCAAACGATCTCTCGTGTTCCTCTTCGTCGATAACTGCGTCTTTGAACACTTCCGCATTTGTCATGAATTCTAGAATTTGCTGGTCATCATTGAAAACGCGCAAGTTAGTTACGTTGTCAGGCACTGCTGGTTTATACATAATTTCAATAGAAAACCCGTCTCTAAGGGGTGTGAACTTGGTTGCAACATTAGCTAGAGTGTCGGCAACAACATTATTAAATCTAGGAACAGAAATGATATTGAAAGCTTTAAATGAATTTATGAGACGCCATACCTCTTGCTGGTAATTCTTGAGGTGTGGTGACAGATAATGAATGGTATTGCGTACCTGTCTTGTAATGATTTCTGAATCCCCAATAACCTTCAGGCATTCCGCTTTCAGGTTGATGGCCTTTTTGAGGTTGAGGACCAATGCTTCATATTCTACAATATTGTTGGTGCATTGGAACTCCAACCTGCACGAGATCAGGAACCTGTTTCCTTTGGGGTCCAGCAAGATGCAGCCTGCCCCTACTCCATCGTGAGTTTTAGATCCGTCATAGTACAATGTCCATGTCTCGGTACTGAGGGAAGGTAAACCTGATGTATGTAAATTTAAGGAACAAACTTCACTATCGGGGCTTGGGGTTTGTACGAGAATTTCAATCTGGATATCCTGGGGAACGATCGACATCTGGGGTTGATAGCACCCGAACAGGGACTCTAGAAGGCATACTCGCAACTCTTGTTGGGCATAGCTGATTGGCTCGTTGGAGCTCTCAAGGTTGGTTACAGTGTGTTTCATACAAGGTTCACTATTGACCCTGATTTGGTTATTCCTTCCCTTGTACGGTAGCCACAAGTGAGACCAGTCTGTGGCGAAGTAGCCCTGCAATTTACAAGACCAATCTCTGCTGAGAAGAAGACCGTAGGCCTTTGGGATGTCTACAACTATTATGTCAATGCATTGGTGGACTCAAGAATCAAAAGATAACCGAATGATGACATTATTCAATTCTCCTACAGCCAGGACTTGAGACCTGTTGAGTTGGATAATTTTGGCGTCAGTCTTTTCTGGTTGAATGTTTAGCTTCTTGCATATCGACCAGGGCATGACATTGGTCGATGCTCCAGAGTCGACGAGGTAGTTGTGCACATTAAAATTAAACATCTCGAAGGTTAAAAGGAAAGGAGGGGTCGAACCTCTCGAGTTGGTGTTTGCAGCGTTTACTATAGCTTGGAGGTCGACCATGGCTGGGGCTCAGCCTGCAACGTTACCTTTGCTTGATGTGGAGGATTTTGAAGGTGTAGGAGGGAAAGTGAAGGCCTTGGCCATTAACTCACGCTGACTGGCCAACTTGCATACCTCATACAAAGAGATGTTTGCTTGAGTTTTCTTCAAATCTTCTATGATATTGTAATCTAAAACCACGGATGAGGATTCTTGTGCTAAGTGTTGTGTTGTCGAGGCGGTTTTGGCTGTAACCCCTTTAGCTGAATTTCTAGGTGTGGGTGAGTCTCCTTTAGTACCGGTTGGCGACTTGTTCAGACTCACCTCATTCGTCCCTCTGGGAGAAGAAGTGGATGGTTGGCTAGCATTTGTGGGGGGAAGGATCTGTCATAACAACGCTCATTTCTTGTCTTCCAGAGTAGAGTCCGACACAGTGCCTTTACTCCTGAGGTTGTAACTTTTGGGGGGTTTTGGGGGGGCATCTCCAACGAAGGCCTCTTGAGTAGTGCACACCTCACCCCCACGGATAACATCGAAGGCTAGCACAACAGATGGGGTATCATCACCGGGAGGGGAGGCATCCTCTTCAGAATCGTTAGTGTCCTCTTCCCCTTCCTCGCAGCTTGATCCTCTAATAGCTGGGTGACTATGACAGTCATGTTATGAAGCCACTGTGGGTAGGTCTTCTCAGAGTGGGAGGCTTGATGGAAAGTGCAGAAGTTATCCTTTCCTAATTCTTCCACGTTGAAAGTTGAGCTAGAAGTTTGCGACACTTTAGGGGGAAGGTTGTTAGTCTTCCGGAAAAAGGGCTTAGTAGGCTTGGCTCCTCCCGAAGCATCACTGGTTCTTCGCTTTAGCTCAGCCACTTCGTTAGTCAATTGTTTAAGGGATTTGGCCAGTCCCTCAAAATTGAAGGAATCTTTATCCTTATCTAAGGTTTTACTTGAGGAGGCCTGATTTTTCTTCCCAGAGGGCTTTGTATCCTCTCAGGATTCATGTTCTAAGGCACCGATCGAAAGAAGGTCCTTTTCGACCTCGAGCGCAACAACAAAATTCTCAACCAGGGTGAGTTTGGCTTCTCGTTTAACGAACACGACAATATCCCGTGGCAGGGCCCTGGTGTAATAATCAATCGTGATGGAATCATCAAGGGCTACGTCCATGGGGAACTTATTCAGAATGGTGGTGAAGCGTTGATTGAAATATTTCACCTTCTCCTTCTTATGGCATTTCAGTGTGCTGAGCTCGGTGAGGAGCATAGAAGGAGTCTTGTCTTCTGAGAATTTGTCCAGGAAAGTTTTTGTTGGCATTATGATACAAGTGTTGTACTTGATGACAACCCTCTCATAGAAGAACATCTCAATTACATATAACTAGATCAATCTACAGATGTGACTAAATACATGGGATGCAGGACAACTCAAAGGAACAAGAAGATCAAGTTCTAAGTGTGACGAGTTAGCTTTGCCATCAAGTCCAAAGGGGGAGATTGTTGGCATTATGAGACAAGTGATGTCCTTGATGGCAAATCACGCTGATGACAAATCATAGTGCAGAAGGATAGCAGCAAGTAATTGATGATCAGACTATAAGAAGAAGAGAAAATTCATATACGTAGGTTCATTAAGCCCAAGTCGCGTATACATGCAGGTTCGCTATATACCAAGTAGGGTATACACGCAGGATCATGAATGGAAAAGAGCGTACGTGTCGGAAAGCTTACTTTTGGTCCGTGTTAGTTAGTCCTCGGTACTTGAGCCTATGTTTTTGGACCAAAGTATCTCGACAGACGTGTTGATCCCTAGTATTGAGTTGATGGTATTGTTTTACTATGGTTTTGGACCGTGGTATTATGAAAGGTCTAAACCTATATAAGGAGAAGATCATTAGGCCAAATGGGGTGAGTGAGTAATGAATATCTGATGAAGTGTGAGATCCAAATGCTGGTTATGGATTGGTGATCTGAACCATGGTTTCACTCGTGGAGGATGATGAACTATGGAACGGGATCTCAAGGCTTGGAATGATTATCTTCATATGGTTTGACTATGGATAGACTAGATCTATTGACGCATGGTTATTGTTATGATCTGGGTATGTTTTGATGTCTGATATAGCTGCGGAATTATAAGTTAGGATTTGCAGATCTGTACGCAGGTTGTCTTTGGCAAAAGAGCGTATACACGCAGGTTGGGTTTGTCCAAGTAGCGTATACAATGTGATGTATGATATTTGAAGATGAAGTTGGATCTGGTTATTGTTATGTTGTCTATGTTGTTGACAGGGTTTCAGTGATTCAGTATTGGGTGATTCAGAGATTGATGATGCAGGTTGTTTTATCGATCCAGTATAAAAATGTATGAAACGTGGTCCCGGGAAGAACATAGAGTTCAGTAGGCTGGCGCCTACGTACTGGTAAACATATCAGCCAGTACAAGAGCTAGGGGGTTGTAGCTCCTTTCCAGGAGTAGCTGGAGAACGAGTAAAGGTTGGAGCGTTCTGTAGGCAGGCACCTACGTACTAGTAAATGGATCGGCTAGTACAAGAGCTAAGAGGGTTGTAGCCCTCTGCAGGTTGTAGCCTGCGTGCTGGAAAAGGACTGCATCAGTACATTGTAAAAGAAGTTTCTTATTAAAGAAGAAAGAGACGAATTGCAGCAGGTGGTTTTCACCCACATTGGGTTTCCACCTTATATCATGGTGTTCATGTGTGTGGCTTTTGTGTGATGATCTGTTCTGTTATACTGCACCTGTTTACTGTTAATATGGTTAATAATGTTCTGATGCATTTACTGAAGATAAGCTAACTGAATCATAAGATTTCTGGATATACACTAGTTGCTTTAGACACAGTAGCGTGTACACGCGGGTTCACTTAACTGAAGTAGCGTATATGTTTATGAGCATGAAATTTGAACAATATTATTGATCTGATAATACTGATTCACCCCCCCCCCTCTCAGTATTATTTCCAACAATTGGTATCAGAGCAGGTCCTTTGATAGAAGCTTGATCGCTTGAAGGAGATCCGTGGAACAATGGGAAAGAAGCTTAAGAAGAAAGCTCATAAGAAGAAGAAAACATCTTAGAAGGACTATGACAGTGGGAGAATCGATTGGGGATTAGGTATAAGAAGCTCTTCAGATTCAGAATCATTATCAGGTATGAATGTGTTATCCTCTGATGTTCCAACTATATTTCCTTGTGAAAGAGATGGAAGTGATAGTGAAACTACTGAACTTGCTCTTATGGGTGAATAAGAAAGATATCAAATAGAGGCAGAATTTAAAAGGCTGACAGACAAAATTAGAGATCAACAAGATCTATTGAACAAAAGGGAATGTGACTTCAAAGAAGAAGCTACCAAACTAAAGGCCCAACTTGAAGAAGGAAACAAGGTAAGAAAATTACTCAAGGACAAGGAAGCCCAATGTCAAAAATTGCAGCATGAAGTGACATCATTAAGAAAAGAAGTCAACGAAAGAAGCACAACCATCAAGAAACTCAAAGATAGATCCAGCTACTATGAAAAGCTTGAAGCTACAATCCTCTCACTAAAGGGAGATCTTGAAGAATCAAGGAAGCAGAATGAAGATCTACATCAAGCAATTGAAAAACAAGACAATGAAGTCATCAGCGTAAAATCCCAGCTGGAATGTGCCTTCCAAGTTCGTCAAATGCAGCAGGATCTGAATGAAGAACAAGAAAAGGAGATTCTCAAACTAAGGGAACAAATGGAAGAAGGAGGAAAAGCTGAAGAAGATTTGAAAAAGCAATCTCTTGAAAAGGAAGAACAACTTCAGGATGAGGTAAATATCTTGAAAGGTAAAATAGAAGAAAAGGAGAAGCTTTTACGATTTCAAGATAGCTCTAAAGTCTTGGATGATATTCTTAGTAGTCAAAGATCTCCTGCTATAAAGACTGGTCTTGGTTTCCATGAATCTATTGAAGGTGAATCTAGTTCACAAGGTGAGGCAAGGAACTCTAAAGAGAAATCTAAAGTGATCAAAGATCCATCTCATCATCAACCAAGGAAAGAGATTCTTCAAAGAAAATCTTTTACTTCTCCTATGAATAATGTTGAATGTTATGTATGTCATAATCTTGGACATGTTGCAGCTAGATGTGGAAGAAGAAGAGTTCAAGACCATCATGCAGAAAGATCATCACATTCATGGTACTTTAATGGATATTGCTTTGCTTGCAATAAGTTTGGTCACAAAGCTGCTGATTGCTACAGGAGGAATATGAAACATATAAGATGTTATACATGTAACAAACTTGGACATATAGCAAAGGAATGCAGGAACAAAGGAAGAACATCACACCAAAAGGAGAAAACATCATCGCACTTGAAGATATGGAAGAAGAAGGAAGTTCAGCCAGAAAGATGTGGCACAGCACAAAATACTCAGGTTCAGCACAACACAGACATAATAAACTCAGAGGGAGCTGAAGGTGTAAAACTTCAGTGTCGTGAAACTCATACGCAAGTTTCATAAATTGAAGTCGCGTATATACGCGATTTATACACTGCAAAGTTGCGTATATGTCAGTCTGTGGAAACGCAGTGGGGACAGGCTCAGAAAAGGGGTCTGATATGATTCAATCCAGTATCTGCTCTATTGGTTAACAGTTACAGTCTGCTGAGAATGTCTAGAAATGACTTGATACTTGTAAGATGCTAGAAGTGTTTTAATCCTAACTTAATGATGATGATGTCTTGATGCTTACTACTGATGTATGCATGTTCAGATCTAACAACAAACAGATGGCACAGGTTGAGGGGGAGAATATGCCTTTAACATTGCATTGTTGGCATTATGGATTAATAGTCCTTGGTGATGTTACTTATATGGCTAAATGATATATCTTGCTATGATGCGGTTGTGAGTAGTCCATGATAAAATCTCATATGATTCTTGGGGTTTCATAGTTGATGATCAGATCAGATTTATGGTTGACTCATTGATGATGCATATATGATGCTTACATGGTGATCTTCATAAGGATAAGGAGAATTACAAAGCTTGAATACACATCTTCCTCACTTGATGATGAGTCACTCATATGCTGTTGTCGTCATATGCATAAAGATCATACAGTTATGATGCAGGCACTCATGGGGATAAGGATTGTTGTTGTTGATGATATCAAGAAGTTTTGTCAAAAGAGTTTGAGCTCAAGATACATAGTGCTGATACATGGATGACTCCTCAAAGTCACTTTGTTGGAGACATGATGATGAGTTCATATCTATATGATGAGTTGATGCAGATGTTCCCAAGTAATGATACTTGGATCATGTATAGCTTGATGAAATGGCTATGGTGGTTTCACACATGATATAATGTGAATGACTCTGAATTCTGGTCAAAGGGATGAATTGATGCAGACATACCTTGTTATAGGTTGATGACTTATTCTCTACTGGACATTTACAGGTTGCTGATATGGAAATTTGTGTACGCGAGTTGGATAAGGACTATCCACGTATATACGCTTGTTTATGTAGATACAGTCGCGTATATGATAATTTGAAGGAAATCAGTGGGTCAAACTCAGAATGAGAAGATTCTGATATGGGTCTAACACAGACCATCTGGCACAGGTTCAAGGGGAGCAGATTAACATCTAATAATGCATTGTTGGCTTTTGGTTCTAGTTCACAGTTGTTGCTGGTTTCAAGTGGAATAGAGGTAGATGGAGAACAGAAGGAGAACATGATTGCTGATATATACAGTGATTGACAGATGCTGCTGATAGTAGTTATTGATGATTTGCATAGTCTTGATATTTCATCTCTATGTCATATATCGCTTTTATGTGGTATCTCTTTCATGGTGTCAAGGTCATGTAACGGCCTATATTGGTTTCCCTACTATGCCTGGGATGAAGATGTAATGTAATTGGCTGTCATATGTAAACTTCTGATGTATCCCCACTTGGTTGGGAGGTTGATCCCCACTTGGTTGGGTGAAGGATGTATGAGTCTTTGGTGTTAGGAAGGTCACTTATGATGTAAAGAGTTGTGTTCTTTCTTGTAGAACATCTTTTTGCAGATCTTGCCTTCAGTCAGGAATAGCACACTTCAGTACAGAGACTTGGCATGGACAGATTGGTACACTTTGACATATACAAAGGGGAGCACATTTGGAGATTTCAGCAGGTTCTCAGGGGGAGTATGGACAGCAGAATGTTTATCAAGGAAAGAGAATATCTTGGTCCACCCTTTGCCCTTGATGTCAAAGGGGGAGAGTGATTTTGTGTTGTTGCCATCAAGTCCAAAGGGGGAGATTGTTGGCATTATGGGACAATTGTTGTACTTGATGGCAACCCTCTCATAGAAGAACATCTCAATTACATATAACTAGATCAATCTACAGATGTGACTAAATACATGGGATGCAGGACAGCTCAAAGGAACAAGAAGATCAAGTTCTAAGTGTGACGAGTTAGCTTTGCCATCAAGTCCAAAGGGGGAGATTGTTGGCATTATGAGACAAGTGATGTCCTTGATGGAAAATCACACTGATGACAAATCATAGTGCAGAAGGATAGCAGCAAGGAATTGATGATCAGACTATAAGAAGAAGAGAAAATTCATATACATAGGTTCATTAAGCCCAAGTCGCGTATACACGCAGGTTCGCTATATACCAAATCGCGTATACGCAGGTTCGCTATATACCAAGTAGGGTATACACGCAGGATCATGAATGGAAAAGAGCGTACGTGTCGGAAAGCTTACTTTTGGTCCGTGTTAGTTAGTCCTCGGTACTTGAGCCTATGTTTTTGGACCAAAGTATCTCGACAGACGTGTTGATCCCTAGTATTGAGTTGATGGTATTGTTTTACTATGGTTTTGGACCGTGGTATTATGAAAGGCCTAAACCTATATAAGGAGAAGATCATTAGGCCAAATGGGGTGAGTGAGTAATGAATATCTGATGAAGTGTGAGATCCAAATGCTGGTTATGGGTTGGTGATCTGAACCATGGTTTCACTCATGTGGAGGATGATGAACTATGGAACGGGATCTCAAGGCTTGGAATGATTATCTTCATATGGTTTGACTGTGGATAGACTAGATCTATTGACGCATGTTTATTGTTATGATCTGGGTATGTTTTGATGTCTGATATAGCTGCGGAATTATAAGTTAGGATTTGCAGATCTGTACGCAGGTTGTCTTTGGCAGAAGAGCGTATACACGCAGGTTGTGTTTGTCCAAGTAGCGTATACAATGTGATGTATGATATTTGAAGATGAAGTTGGATCTGGTTATTGTTATGTTGTCTATGTTGTTGACAGGGTTTCAGTGATTCAGTATTGGGTGATTCAGAGATTGATGATGCAGGTTGTTTTATGGATCCAGTATGAAAATGTATGAAACGTGGTCCCGGGAAGATCGTAGAGTTCAGTAGGCTGGCGCCTACATACTGGTAAACATATTAGCCAGTACAAGAGCCAGGGGGTTGTAGCTCCCCTCCAGGAGTAGCTGGAGAACGAGTAAAGGTTGGAGCATTCTGTAGGCAGGCACCTACGTACTAGTAAATGGATCGGCTAGTACAAGAGCTAAGAGGGTTGTAGCCCTCTGCAGGTTGTAGCCTGCGTGCTGGAAAAGGACT
Organism: Pinus tabuliformis; assembly: GCA_031772625.1. NCBI lineage: Eukaryota > Viridiplantae > Streptophyta > Pinopsida > Pinales > Pinaceae > Pinus > Pinus tabuliformis. The sequence continues at coordinate 964,128,492 of CM062809.1, read as the reverse complement.
GCACCAGTACATTGTAAAAGAAGTTTCTTATTAAAGAGGAAAGAGACGAATTGCAGCAGGTGGTTTTCACCCACATTGGGTTTCCACCTTATATCATGGTGTTCATGTGTGTGGCTTTTGTGTGATGATCTGTTCTGTTATACTGCACCTGTTTACTGTTAATATGGTTAATAATGTTCTGATGCATTTACTGAAGATAAGCTAACTGAATCATAAGATTTCTGGATATACGCTAGTTGCTTTAGACATAGTAGCGTGTACACGCGGGTTCACTTAACTGAAGTAGCGTATATGTTTATGAGCATGAAATTTGAAAAATATTATTGATCTGATAATACTGATTCACCCCCCCCCCCTCTCAGTATTATTTCCAACAATTGGTATCAGAGCAGGTCCTTTGATAGAAGCTTGATCGCTTGAAGGAGATCCGTGGAACAATGGGAAAGAAGCTTAAGAAGAAAGCTCATAAGAAGAAGAAAACATCTCAGAAGGACTATGACAGTGGGAGAATCGATTGGGGATTAGGTATAAGAAGCTCTTCAGATTCAGAATCATTATCAGGTATGAATGTGTTATCCTCTGATGTTCCAGCTATATTTCCTTGTGAAAGAGATGGAAGTGATAGTGAAACTACTGAACTTGCTCTTATGGGTGAACAAGAAAGATATCAAATAGAGGCAGAATTTAAAAGGCTGACAGACAAAATTAGAGATCAACAAGATCTATTGAACAAAAGGGAATGTGACTTCAAAGAAGAAGCTACCAAACTAAAGGCCCAACTTGAAGAAGGAAACAAGGTAAGAAAATTACTCAAGGACAAGGAAGCCCAATGTCAAAAATTGCAGCATGAAGTGACATCATTAAGAAAAGAAGTCAACGAAAGAAGCACAACCATCAAGAAACTCAAAGATAGATCCAGCTACTATGAAAAGCTTGAAGCTACAATCCTCTCACTAAAGGGAGATCTTGATGAATCAAGGAAGCAGAATGAAGATCTACATCAAGCAATTGAAAAACAAGACAATGAAGTCATCAGCTTAAAATCCCAGCTGGAATGTGCCTTCCAAGTTCGTCAAATGCAGCAGGATCTGAATGAAGAACAAGAAAAGGAGATTCTCAAACTAGGGGAACAAATGGAAGGAGGAAAAGCTGAAGAATATTTGAAAAAGCAATCTCTTGAAAAGGAAGAACAGCTTCAGGATGAGGTAAATATCTTGAAAGGTAAAATAGAAGAAAAGGATAAGCTTTTATGATTTCAAGATAGCTCTAAAGTCCTGGATGATATTCTTAGTAGTCAAAGATCTCCTGCTATAAAGACTGGTCTTGGTTTCCATGAATCTATTGAAGGTGAATCTAGTTCACAAGGTGAGGCAAGGAACTCTAAAGAGAAATCTAAAGTGATCAAAGATCCATCTCATCATCAACCAAGGAAAGAGATTCTTCAAAGAAAATCTTTTACTTCTCCTATGAATAATGTTGAATGTTATGTATGTCATAATCTTGGACATGTTGCAGTCAGATGTGGAAGAAGAAGAGTTCAAGACCATCATGCAGAGAGATCATCACATTCAAGGTACTTTAATGGATATTGCTTTGCTTGCAATAAGTTTGGTCACAAAGCTGCTGATTGCTACAGGAGGAATATGAAACATGTAAGATGTTATGCATGTAACAAACTTGGACATATAGCAAAGGAATGCAGGAACAAAGGACGGACATCACACCAAAAGGAGAAAACATCATCACACTTGAAGATATGGAAGAAGAAGGAAGTTCAGCCAGAAAGATGTGGCACAACACAAAATACTCAGGTTCAGCACAACACAGACATAATAAACTCAGAGGGAGCTGAAGGTGTAAAACTTCAGTGTCCTGAAACTCATACGCAAGTTTCATAAATTGAAGTCGCGTATATACGCGAGTTATACACTGCAAAGTCGCGTATATGTCAGTCTGTGGAAAAGCAGTGGGGATAGGCTCAGAAAAGGGGTCTGATATGATTCAATCCAGTATCTGCTCTATTGGTTAACAGTTGCAGTCTGCTAAGAATGTCTAGAAATGACTTGATACTTGTAAGATGCTAGAAGTGTTTTAATCCTAACTTAATGATGATGATGTCTTGATGCTTACTACTGATGTATGCATGTTCAGATCTAACAACAAACAGATGGCACAGGTTGAGGGGGAGAATATGCCTTTAATATTGTTGGCATTATGGATTAATAGTCCTTGGTGATGTTACTTATATGGCTAAATGATATATCTTGCTATGATGTGGTTGTGAGTAGTCCATGATAAAATCTCATATGATTCTTGGGGTTTCATAGTTGATGAGCAGATCAGATTTATGGTTGACTCATTGATGATGCATATATGATGGTTACATGGTGATCTTCATAAGGATAAGGAGAAGTACAAAGATTGAATACACATCTTCCTCACTTGATGATGAGTCACTCATATGCTGCTGTCGTCATATGCATAAAGATCATATAGTTATGATGCAGGCACTCATGGGGATAAGGATTGTTGTTGTTGATGATATCAAGAAGTTTTGTCAAAAGAGTTTGAGCTCAAGATACATAGTGCTGATACATGGATGACTCCTCAAAGTCACTTTGTTGGAGACATGATGATGAGTTCATATCTATATGATGAGCTGATGCAGATGTTCCCAAGTAATGATACTTGGATCATGTAGAGCTTGATGAAATGGCTATGGTGGTTTCACACATGATATAATGTGAATGACTCTGAATTCTGGTCAAAGGGATGAATTGATGCAGACATACCTTGTTATAGGTTGATGACTTATTCTCTACTGGACATTTACAGGTTGCTGATATGGAAATTTGTGTACGCGAGTTGGATAAGGACTATCCGTGTATATACGCTTGTTTATGTAGATACGGTCGCGTATATGATAATTTGAAGGAAATCAGTGGGTCAAACTCAGAATGAGAAGATTCTGATATGGGTCTAACAGAGACCATCTGGCACAGGTTCAAGGGGAGAAGATTAACATCTAATAATGCATTGTTGGCTTTTGGTTCTAGTTCACAGCTGTTGCTGGTTTCAGGTGGAACAGAGGTAGATGGAGAACAGAAGGAGAACATGATTGCTGATATATACAGTGATTGACAGATGTTGCTGATAGTAGTTATTGATGATTTTCATAGTCTTGATATTTCATCTCTATGTCATATATCTCTTTTATGTGGTATCTCTTTCATGGTGTCAAGGTCATGTAACGGCCTATATTGGTTTCCCCACTATGCCTGGGATGAAGATGTAATGTAATTGGCTGTCATATGTAAACTTCTGATGTATCCCCACTTGGTTGGGAGGTTGATCCCCACTTGGTTGGGTGAAGGATGTATGAGTCTTTGGTGTTAGGAAGGTCACTTAGGATGTAAAGAGTTGTGTTCTTTCTTGTAGAACATCTTTTTGCAGATCTTGCCTTCAGTCAGGAATAGCACACTTCAGCAGTACAAAGACTTGGCATGGACAGATTGGTACACTTTGACATATACAAAGGGGAGCACATTTGGAGATTTCAGCATGTTCTCAGGGGGAGTATGGACAGCTGAATGTTTATCAAGGAAAGAGAATATCTTGGTCCACCCTTTGCCCTTGATGTCAAAGGGGGAGAGTGATTTTGTGTTGTTGCCATCAAGTCCAAAGGGGGAGATTGTTGGCATTATGAGACAAGTGTTGTACTTGATGGCAACCCTCTCATAGAAGAACATCTCAATTTCATATAACTAGATCAATCTACAGATGTGACTAAATACATGGGATGCAGGACAGCTCAAAGGAACAAGAAGAACAAATTCTAAATGTGACGAGTTAGCTTTGCCATCAAGTCCAAAGGGGGAGATTGTTGGCATTATGAGACAAGTGTTGTCCTTGATGGCAAATCACACTGATGACAAATCATAGTGCAGAAGGATAGCAGCAAGGAATTGATGATCAGACTATAAGAAGAAGAGAAAATTCATATACGCAGGTTCATTAAGCCCAAGTCGCGTATACACGCAGGTTCGCTATATACCAAGTCGCGTATACGCAGGTTCGCTATATACCAAGTAGGGTATACACGCAGGATCATGAATGGAAAAGAGCGTACGTGTCGGAAAGCTTACTTTTGGTCCGTGTTAGTTAGTCCTCGGTACTTGAGCCTATGTTTTTGGACCAAAGTATCTCGACAGACGTGTTGATCCCTAGTATTGAGTTGATGGTATTGTTTTACTATGGTTTTGGACCGTGGTATTATGAAAGGCCTAAACCTATATAAGGAGAAGATCATTAGGCCAAATGGGGTGAGTGAGTAATGAATATCTGATGAAGTGTGAGATCCAAATGCTGGTTATGGATTGCTGATCTGAACCATGGTTTCACTCATGTGGAGGATGATGAACTATGGAACGAGATCTCAAGGCTGGGAATGATTATCTTCATATGGTTTGACTGTGGATAGACTAGATCTATTGACGCATGGTTATTGTTATGATCTGGGTATGTTTTGATGTCTGATATAGCTGCGGAATTATAAGTTAGGATTTGCAGATCTGTATGCAGGTTGTTTTTGGCAAAAGAGCGTATACACGCAGGTTGGGTTTGTCCAATTAGCGTATACAATGTGATGTATGATATTTGAAGATGAAGTTGGATCTGGTTATTGTTATGTTGTCTATGTTGTTGATAGGGTTTCAGTGATTCAGTATTGGGTGATTCAGAGATTGATGATGCAGGTTGTTTTATGGATCCAGTATGAAAATGTATGAAACGTGGTCCCGGGAAGATCGTAGAGTTCAGTAGGCTGGCGCCTACGTACTGGTAAACATATCAGCCAGTACAAGAGCCAAGGGGTTGTAGCTCCCTTCCAGGAGTAGCTGGAGAACGAGTAAAGGTTGGAGCATTCTGTAGGCAGGCACCTACGTACTAGTAAATGGATCGGCTAGTACAAGAGCTAAGAGGGTTGTAGCCCTCTGCAGGTTGTAGCCTGCGTGCTGGAAAAGGACTGCACCAGTACATTGTAAAAGAAGTTTCTTATTAAAGAAGAAAGAGACGAATTGCAGCAGGTGGTTTTCACCCACATTGGGTTTCCACCTTATATCATGGTGTTCATGTGTGTGGATTTTGTGTGATGATATGTTCTGTTATACTGCACCTGTTTACTGTTAATATGGTTAATAATGTTCTGATGCATTTACTGAAGATAAGCTAACTGAATCATAAGATTTCTGGATATACGCTAGTTGCTTTAGACACAGTAGCGTGTACAAGCGGGTTCACTTAACTGAAGTAGCGTATATGTTTATGAGCATGAAATTTGAAAAATATTATTGATCTGATAATACTGATTCACCCCCCCCCCCCCCCTCTCAGTATTATTTCCAACAATTGGTATCAGAATGGAAAAGAGCGTACGCAGGTTGGGTTTGTCCAATTAGCGTATACAATGTGATGTATGATATTTGAAGATGAAGTTGGATCTGGTTATTGTTATGTTGTCTATGTTGTTGACAGGGTTTCAGTGATTCAGTATTGGGTGATTCAGAGATTGATGATGCAGGTTGTTTTATGGATCCAGTATGAAAATGTATGAAACGTGGTCCTAGGAAGATCGTAGAGTTCAGTAGGCTGGCGCCTACATACTGGTAAACATATTAGCCAGTACAAGAGCCAGGGGGTTGTAGCTCCCCTCAAGGAGTAGCTGGAGAACGAGTAAAGGTTGGAGCATTCTGTAGGCAGGCACCTACGTACTAGTAAATGGATCGGCTAGTACAAGAGCTAAGAGGGTTGTAGCCCTCTGCAGGTTGTAGCCTGCGTGCTGGAAAAGGACTGCACCAGTACATTGTAAAAGAAGTTTCTTATTAAAGAGGAAAGAGACGAATTGCAGCAGGTGGTTTTCACCCACATTGGGTTTCCACCTTATATCATGGTGTTCATGTGTGTGGCTTTTGTGTGATGATCTGTTCTGTTATACTGCACCTGTTTACTGTTAATATGGTTAATAATGTTCTGATGCATTTACTGAAGATAAGCTAACTGAATCATAAGATTTCTGGATATACGCTAGTTGCTTTAGACACAGTAGCGTGTACACGCGGGTTCACTTAACTGAAGTAGCGTATATGTTTATGAGCATGAAATTTGAAAAATATTATTGATCTGATAATACTGATTCACCCCCCCCCCCTCTCAGTATTATTTCCAACAATTGGTATCAGAGCAGGTCCTTTGATAGAAGCTTGATCGCTTGAAGGAGATCCGTGGAACAATGGGAAAGAAGCTTAAGAAGAAAGCTCATAAGAAGAAGAAAACATCTCAGAAGGACTATGACAGTGGGAGAATCAATTGGGGATTAGGTATAAGAAGCTCTTCAGATTCAGAATCATTATCAGGTATGAATGTGTTATCCTCTGATGTTCCAGCTATATTTCCTTGTGAAAGAGATGGAAGTGATAGTGAAACTACTGAACTTGCTCTTATGGGTGAACAAGAAAGATATCAAATAGAGGCAGAATTTAAAAGGCTGACAGACAAAATTAGAGATCAACAAGATCTATTGAACAAAAGGGAATGTGACTTCAAAGAAGAAGCTACCAAACTAAAGGCCCAACTTGAAGAAGGAAACAAGGTAAGAAAATTACTCAAGGACAAGGAAGCCCAATGTCAAAAATTGCAGCATGAAGTGACATCATTAAGAAAAGAAGTCAACGAAAGAAGCACAACCATCAAGAAACTCAAAGATAGATCCAGCTACTATGAAAAGCTTGAAGCTACAATCCTCTCACTAAAGGGAGATCTTGATGAATCAAGGAAGCAGAATGAAGATCTACATCAAGCAATTGAAAAACAAGACAATGAAGTCATCAGCTTAAAATCCCAGCTGGAATGTGCCTTCCAAGTTCGTCAAATGCAGCAGGATCTGAATGAAGAACAAGAAAAGGAGATTCTCAAACTAGGGGAACAAATGGAAGAAGGAGGAAAAGCTGAAGAATATTTGAAAAAGCAATCTCTTGAAAAGGAAGAACAGCTTCAGGATGAGGTAAATATCTTGAAAGGTAAAATAGAAGAAAAGGATAAGCTTTTATGATTTCAAGATAGCTCTAAAGTCCTGGATGATATTCTTAGTAGTCAAAGATCTCCTGCTATAAAGACTGGTCTTGGTTTCCATAAATCTATTGAAGGTGAATCTAGTTCACAAGGTGAGGCAAGGAACTCTAAAGAGAAATCTAAAGTGATCAAAGATCCATCTCATCATCCACCAAGGAAAGAGATTCTTCAAAGAAAATCTTTTACTTGTCCTATGAATAATGTTGAATGTTATGTATGTCATAATCTTGGACATGTTGCAGCCAGATGTGGAAGAAGAAGAGTTCAAGACCATCATGTAGAGAGATCATCACATTCAAGGTACTTTAATGGATATTGCTTTGCTTGCAATAAGTTTGGTCACAAAGCTGCTGATTGCTACAGGAGGAATATGAAACATGTAAGATGTTATACATGTAACAAACTTGGACATATAGCAAAGTAATGCAGGAACAAAGGATGGACATCACACCAAAAGGAGAAAACATCATCACACTTGAAGATATGGAAGAAGAAGGAAGTTCAGCCAGAAAGATGTGGCACAGCACAAAATACTCAGGTTCAGCACAACACAGACATAATAAACTCAGAGGGAGCTGAAGGTGTAAAACTTCAGTGTCCTGAAACTCATACGCAAGTTTCATAAATTGAAGTCGCGTATATACGCGAGTTATACACTGCAAAGTCGCGTATATGTCAGTCTGTGGAAAATCAGTGGGGACAGGGTCAGAAAAGGGTTCTGATATGATTCAATCCAGTATCTGCTCTATTGGTTAACAGTTACAGTCTGCTGAGAATGTCTAGAAATGACTTGATACTTGTAAGATGCTAGAAGTGTTTTAATCCTAACTTAATGATGATGATGTCTTGATGCTTACTACTGATGTATGCATGTTCAGATCTAACAGAGAACAGATGGCACAGGTTGAGGGGGAGAATATGCCTTTAATATTGCATGGCATTATGGATTAATAGTCCTTGGTGATGTTACTTATATGGCTAAATGATATATCTTGCTATGATGTGGTTGTGAGTAGTCCATGATAAAATCTCATATGATTCTTGGGGTTTCATAGTTGATGATCAGATCAGATTTATGGTTGACTCATTGATGATGCATATATGATGGTTACATGGTGATCTTCATAAGGATAAGGAGAAGTACAAAGCTTGAATACACATCTTCCTCACTTGATGATGAGTCACTCATATGCTGCTGTCCTCATATGCATAAAGATCATACAGTTATGATGCAGGCACTCATGGGGATAAGGATTGTTGTTGTTGATGATATCAAGAAGTTTTGTCAAAAGAGTTTGAGCTCAAGATACATAGTGCTGATACATGGATGACTCCTCAAAGTCACTTTGTTGGAGACATGATGATGAGTTCATATCTATATGATGAGTTGATGCAGATGTTCCCAAGTAATGATACTTGGATCATGTAGAGCTTGATGAAATGGCTATGGTGGTTTCACACATGATATAATGTGAATGACTCTGAATTCTAGTCAAAGGGATGAATTGATGCAGACATACCTTGTTATAGGTTGATGACTTATTCTCTACTGGACATTTACAGGTTTCTGATATGGAAATTTGTGTACGCGAGTTGGATAAGGACTATCCGCGTATATACGCTTGTTTATGTAGATACAGTCGCGTATATGATAATTTGAAGGAAATCAGTGGGTCAAACTCAGAATGAGAAGATTCTGATATGGGTCTAACAGAGACCATCTAGCACAGGTTCAAGGGGAGCAGATTAACATCTAATAATGCATTGTTGGCTTTTGGTTCTAGTTCACAGCTGTTGCTGGTTTCAGGTGGAACAAAGGTAGATGGAGAACAGAAGGAGAACATGATTGCTGATATATACAGTGATTGACAGATGCTGCTGATAGTAGTTATTGATGATTTGCATAGTCTTGATATTTCATCTCTATGTCATATATCTCTTTTATGTGGTATCTCTTTCATGGTGTCAAGGTCATGTAACGGCCTATATTGGTTTCCCCACTATGCCTGGGATGAAGATGTAATGTAATTGGCTGTCATATGTAAACTTCTGATGTATCCCCACTTAGTTGGGAGGTTGATCCCCACTTGGTTGGGCGAAGGATGTATGAGTCTTTGGTGTTAGGAAGGTCACTTATGATGTAAAGAGTTGTGTTCTTTCTTGTAGAACATCTTTTTGCAGATCTTGCCTTCAGTCAGGAATAGCACACTTCAGCAGTACAGAGACTTGGCATGGACAGATTGGTACACTTTGACATATACAAAGGGGAGCACATTTGGAGATTTCAGCAGGTTCTCAGGGGGAGTATGGACAGCAGAATTTTTATCAAGGAAAGAGAATATCTTGGTCCACCCTTTGCCCTTGATGTCAAAGGGGGAGAGTGATTTTGTGTTGTTGCCATCAAGTCCAAAGGGGGAGATTGTTGGCATTATGAGACAAGTGTTGTACTTGATGGCAACCCTCTCATAGAAGAACATCTCAATTACATATAACTAGATCAATCTACAGATGTGACTAAATACATGGGATGTAGGACAGCTCAAAGGAACAAGAAGATCAAGTTCTAAGTGTGACGAGTTAGCTTTGCCATCAAGTCCAAAGGGGGAGATTGTTGGCATTATGAGACAAGTGTTGTCCTTGATGGCAAATCACACTGATGACAAATCATAGTGCAGAAGGATAGCAGCAAGGAATTGATGATCAGACTATAAGAAGAAGAGAAAATTCATATACGCAGGTTCATTAAGCCCAAGTCGCGTATACACATAGGTTCGCTATATACCAAGTCGCGTATACGCAGGTTCGCTATATACCAAGTAGGGTATACACGCAGGATCATGAATGGAAAAGAGCGTATGTGTCGGAAAGCTTACTTTTTGTCCGTGTTAGTTAGTCCTCGGTACTTGAGCCTATGTTTTTGGACCAAAGTATCTCGACAGACGTGTTGATCCCTAGTATTGAGTTGATGCTATTGTTTTACGATGGTTTTGGACCGTGGTATTATGAAAGGCCTAAACCTATATAAGGAGAAGATCATTAGGCCAAATGGGGTGAGTGAGTAATGAATATCTGATGAAGTGTGAGATCCAAATGCTGGGTATGGATTGGTGATCTGAACCATGGTTTCACTCATGTGGAGGATGATGAACTATGGAACGGGATCTCAAGGCTTGGAATGATTATCTTCATATGGTTTGACTGTGGATAGACTAGATCTATTGACACATGGTTATTGTTATGATCTGGGTATGTTTTGATGTCTGATATAGCTGCGGAATTATAAGTTAGGATTTGCAGATCTGTACGCAGGTTGTCTTTGGCAAAAGAGCGTATACACGCAGGTTGGGTTTGTCCAAGTAGCGTATACAATGTGATGTATGATATTTGAAGATGAAGTTGGATCTGGTTATTGTTATGTTGTCTATGTTGTTGACAGGGTTTCAGTGATTCAGTATTGGGTGATTCAGAGATTGATGATGCAGGTTGTTTTATGGATCCAGTATGAAAATGTATGAAACATGGTCCCGGGAAGATCGTAGAGTTCAGTAGGCTGGCGCCTACGTACTGGTAAACATATAAGCCAGTACAAGAGCCAGGGGGTTGTAGCTCCCTTCCAGGAGTAGTTGGAGAACGAGTAAAGGTTGGAGCATTCTGTAGGCAGGCACCTACGTACTAGTAAATGGATCGGCTAGTACAAGAGCTAAGAGGGTTGTAGCCCTCTGCAGGTTGTAGCTTGCGTGCTGGAAAAGGACTGCAGCAGTACATTGTAGAAGAAGTTTCTTATTAAAGAAGAAAGAGACGAATTGCAGCAGGTGGTTTTCACCCACATTGGGTTTCCACCTTATATCATGGTGTTCATGTGTGTGGCTTTTGTGTGATGATCTGTTCTGTTATACTGCACCTGTTTATTGTTAATATGGTTAATAATGTTCTGATGCATTTACTGAAGATAAGCTAACTGAATCATAAGATTTCTGGATATACGCTAGTTGCTTTAGACACAGTAGCGTGTACACGCGGGTTCACTTAACTGAAGTAGCATATATGTTTATGAGCATGAAATTTGAAAAATATTATTGATCTGATAATACTGATTCACCCCCCCCCCAGTATTATTTCCAACAATTGGTATCAGAGCAGGTCCTTTGATAGAAGCTTGATCGGTTGAAGGAGATCCGTGGAACAATGGGAAAGAAGCTTAAGAAGAAAGCTCATAAGAAGAGGAAAACATCTCAGAAGGACTATGACAGTGGGAGAATCGGTTGGGGATTAGGTATAAGAAGCTCTTCAGATTCAGAATCAGATTCAGAATCATTATCAGGTACGAATGTGTTATCCTCTGATGTTCCAGCTATATTTCCTTGTGAAAGAGATGGAAGTGATAGTGAAACTACTGAACTTGCTCTATGGGTGAACAAGAAAGATATCAAATAGAGGCAGAATTTAAAAGGCTGACAGACAAAATTAGAGATCAACAAGATCTATTGAACAAAAGGGAATGTGACTTCAAAGAAGAAGCTACCAAACTAGAGGCCCAACTTGAAGAAGGAAACAAGGTAAGTAAATTACTCAAGGACAAGGAAGCCCAATGTCAAAAATTGCAGCATGAAGTGACATCATTAAGAAAAGAAGTCAACGAAAGAAGCCCAACCATCAAGAAACTCAAAGATAGATCCAGCTACTATGAAAAGCTTGAAGCTACAATCCTCTCACTAAAGGGAGATCTTGAAGAATCAAGGAAGCAGAATGAAGATCTACATCAAGCAATTGAAAAACAAGACAATGAAGTGATCAGCTTAAAATCCCAGCTGGAATGTGCCTTCCAAGTTCGTCAAATGTAGCAGGATCTGAATGAAGAACAAGAAAAGGAGATTCTCAAACTAAGGGAACAAATGGAAGAAGGAGGAAAAGCTGAAGAAGATTTGAAAAAGCAATCTCTTGAAAAGGAAGAACAACTTCAGGATGAGGTAAATATCTTGAAAGGTAAAATAGAAGAAAAGGATAAGCTTTTACGATTTCAAGATAGCTCTAAAGTCTTGGATGATATTCTTAGTAGTCAAAGATCTCCTGCTATAAAGACTGGTCTTGGTTTCCATGAATCTATTGAAGGTGATTCTAGTTCACAAGGTGAGGCAAGGAACTCTAAAGAGAAATCTAAAGTGATCAAAGATCCATCTCATCATCAACCAAGGAAATAGATTCTTCAAAGAAAATCTTTTACTTCTCCTATGAATAATGTTGAATGTTATGTATGTCATAATCTTGGACATGTTGCAGCTAGATGTGGAAGAAGAAGAGTTCAAGACCATCATGCAGAAAGATCATCACATTCAAGGTACTTTAATGGATATTGCTTTGCTTGCAATAAGTTTGGTCACAAAGCTGCTGATTGCTACAAGAGGAATATGAAACATGTAAGATGTTATACATGTAACAAACTTGGACATATAGCAAAGGAATGCAGGAACAAAGGACGGACATCACACCAAAAGGAGAAAACATCATCACACTTGAAGATATGGAAGAAGAAGGAAGTTCAGCCAGAAAGATGTGGCACAACACAAAATACTCAGGTTCAGCACAACACAGACATTATAAACTCAGAGGGAGCTGAAGGTGTAAAACTTCAGTGTCCTGAAACTCATACGCAAGTTTCATAAATTGAAGTCGCGTATATACGCGAGTTATACACTGCAAAGTCGCGTATATGTCAGTCTGTGGAAAATCAGTGGGGACAGGGTCAGAAAAGGGGTCTGATATGATTCAATCCAGTATCTGCTCTATTGGTTAACAGTTACAGTCTGCTGAGAATGTCTAGAAATGACTTGATACTTGTAAGATGCTAGAAGTGTTTTAATCCTAACTTAATGATGATGATGTCTTGATGCTTACTACTGATGTATGCATGTTCAGATCTAACAGAGAACAGATGGCACAGGTTGAGGGGGAGAATATGCCTTTAATATTGCATGGCATTATGGATTAATAGTCCTTGGTGATGTTACTTATATGGCTAAATGATATATCTTGCTATGATGTGGTTGTGAGTAGTCCATGATAAAATCTCATATGATTCTTGGGGTTTCATAGTTGATGATCAGATCAAATTTATGGTTGACTCATTGATGATGCATATATGATGGTTACATGGTGATCTTCATAAGGATAAGGAGAAGTACAAAGCTTGAATACACATCTTCCTCACTTGATGATGAGTCACTCATATGCTGCTGTCCTCATATGCATAAAGATCATATAGTTATGATGCAGGCACTCATGGGGATAAGGATTGTTGTTGTTGATGATATCAAGAAGTTTTGTCAAAAGAGTTTGAGCTCAAGATACATAGTGCTGATACATGGATGACTCCTCAAAGTCACTTTGTTGGAGACATGATGATGAGTTCATATCTATATGATGAGTTGATGCAGATGTTCCCAAGTAATGATACTTGGATCATGTAGAGCTTGATGAAATGGCTATGGTGGTTTCACACATGATATAATGTGAATGACTCTAAATTCTGGTCAAAGGGATGAATTGATGCAGACATACCTTGTTATAGGTTGATGACTTATTCTCTACTGGACATTTACAGGTTGCTGATATGGAAATTTGTGTACGCGAGTTGGATAAGGACTATCCGTGTATATACGCTTGTTTATGTAGATACAGTCGCGTATATGCTAATTTGAAGGAAATCAGTGGGTCAAACTCAGAATGAGAAGATTTTGATATGGGTCTAACAGAGACCATCTAGCACAGGTTCAAGGGGATCAGATTAACATCTAATAATGCATTGTTGGCTTTTGGTTCTAGTTCACAGCTGTTGCTGGTTTCAGGTGGAACAAAGGTAGATGGAGAACAGAAGGAGAACATGATTGCTGATATATACAGTGATTGACAGATGCTGCTGATAGTAGTTATTGATGATTTGCATAGTCTTGATATTTCATCTCTATGTCATATTTCTCTTTTATGTGGTATCTCTTTCATGGTGTCAAGGTCATGTAACGGCCTATATTGGTTTCCCCACTATGCCTGGGATGAAGATGTAATGTAATTGGCTGTCATATGTAAACTTCTGATGTATCCCCACTTAGTTGGGAGGTTGATCCTCACTTGGTTGGGTGAAGGATGTATGAGTCTTTGGTGTTAGGAAGGTCACTTATGATGTAAAGAGTTGTGTTCTTTCTTGTAGAACATCTTTTTGCAGATCTTGCCTTCAGTCAGGAATAGCACACTTCAGCAGTACAGAGACTTGGCATGGATAGATTGGTACACTTTGACATATACAAAGGGGAGCACATTTGGAGATTTCAGCAGGTTCTCAGGGGGAGTATGGACAGCATAATATTTATCAAGGAAAGAGAATATCTTGGTCCACCCTTTGCCCTTGATGTCAAAGGGGGAGAGTGATTTTGTGTTGTTGCCATAAAGTCCAAAGGGGGAGATTGTTGGCATTATGAGACAAGTGTTGTACTTGATGGCAACCCTCTCATAGAAGAACATCTCAATTACATATAACTAGATCAATCTACAGATGTGACTAAATACATGGGATGCGGGACAGCTCAAAGGAATCAGAAGATCAAGTTCTAAGTGTGACGAGTTAGCTTTGCCATCAAGTCCAAAGGGGGAGATTGTTGGCATTATGAGACAAGTGTTGTCCTTGATGGAAAATCACACTGATGAAAAATCATAGTGCAGAAGGATAGCAGCAAGGAATTGATGATCAGACTATAAGAAGAAGAGAAAATTCATATACGCAGGTTCATTAAGCCCAAGTCGCGTATACATGCAGGTTCGCTATATACCAAGTCGCGTATACGCAGGTTCGCTATATACCAAGTAGGGTATACACGCAGGATCATGAATGGAAAAGAGCGTACGTGTCGGAAAGCTTACTTTTGGTCTGTGTTAGTTAGTCCTCGGTACTTGAGCCTATGTTTTTGGACCAAAGTATCTCGACAGACGTGTTGATCCCTAGTATTGAGTTGATGTTATTGTTTTACTATGGTTTTGGACCGTGGTATTATGAAAGGCCTAAACCTATATAAGGAGAAGATCATTAGGCCAAATGGGGTGAGTGAGTAATGAATATCTGATGAAGTGTGAGATCCAAATGTTGGTTATGGATTGGTGATCTGAACCATGGTTTCACTCATGTGGAGGATGATGAATTATGGAACGGGATCTTAAGGCTTGGAATGATTATCTTCATATGGTTTGACTGTGGATAGACTAGATCTATTGACTCATGGTTATTGTTATGATCTGGGTATGTTTTGATGTCTGATATAGCTGCGGAATTATAAGTTAGGATTTGCAGATCTGTACGCAGGTTGTCTTTGGCAAAAGAGCGTATACACGCAGGTTGGGTTTGTCCAAGTAGCGTATACAATGTGATGTATGATATTTGAAGATGAAGTTGGATCTGGTTATTGTTATGTTGTCTATGTTGTTGACAGGGTTTCAGTGATTCAGTATTGGGTGATTCAGAGATTGATGATGCAGGTTGTTTTATGGATCCAGTATGAAAATGTATGAAACGTGGTCCCGGGAAGATCGTAGAGTTCAGTAGGCTGGTGCCTACGTACTGGTAAACATATCAGCCAGTACAAGAGCCAGGGGGTTGCAGCTCCCTTCCAGGAGTAGCTAGAGAACGAGTAAAGGTTGGAGCATTCTGTAGGCAGGCACCTACGTACTAGTAAATGGATCGACTAGTACAAGAGCTAAGAGGGTTGTAGCCCTCTGCAGGTTGTAGCCTGCGTGCTGGAAAAGGACTGCACCAGTACATTTTAAAAGAAGTTTCTTATTAAAGAAGAAAGAGACGAATTGCAGCAGGTGGTTTTCACCCACATTGGGTTTCCACCTTATATCATGGTGTTCATGTGTGTGGCTTTTGTGTGATGATCTGTTCTGTTATACTGCACCTGTTTACTGTTAATATGGTTAATAATGTTCTGATGCATTTACTGAAGATAAGCTAACTGAATCATAAGATTTCTGGATATACGCTAGTTGCTTTAGACACAGTAGCGTGTACACGCGGGTTCACTTAACTGAAGTAGCGTATATGTTTATGAGCATGAAATTTGAAAAATATTATTGATCTGATAATACTGATTCACCCCCCCCCCCCCTCTCAGTATTATTTCCAACAGTTTTCCAGAACTCATCCCAAGTTCGAATAGAGGTGATAGGCAGCGACCGATACCAGGTGGCCGCTTTATTCTCAAGGGTGTGCAGGAATAAACGGCATGTTACATCGTCGTACTGGACCTTCATCATCTGCAAGGCTAAGTAGAAGTTGCTTATGTGGTCATCGGCTGAGGTCCCTTTCTCCAGGTCAAATTTCGGAAGGTGTTTCTCAGAATGGTGAGGCATATCATGAAGTAGGCCTCTAAGGTTCAAAGGGGATTGAGCCATCCAGGCGAGCGGCAGTGGATGATGATTTTCTCTAGGGTTGAAAAGGAGGTGGCGATCATTACCTTCTGATTCATTATCTGTGCCTGACCCCCCACTGTTTCGGGGGGGGGGGGGGGCGCCTGCCTTCTCCTCGAGGTACTCTGAGGTGTCCTAGATCTCTAGTGTTTCTCACGTTCCTGGTATTCCTCAGATTTCTCAGGAGACATTGATTGTTGTAGAAGTTTATACGGTCTCTAAGGTAGTCCCCAGCTCCTGGTCCCAGGATCCCATGAGTGCCCCCAGTGAGGGGTTGATTGTTAACGGGGGTCCCCTTGAGACCGGTTATTTTCACCAGTAACAGTATTCCTAGGGTCACCTCCCTCATCTTCAAGTTGGCTTTCCAATCCTTCGATAGATAGTCTCTCAACAACGTCCGCGTAGTCATCTAGTGCTAGGCCGATTAACTGCGATATGGAGTTAACAAGGACGCCTTGACGTGTATGATGCAGGTTGGAGGTGCGCGTGTTGGATAGGGAGTTAGTGGCGGGAATGCATTTCAGACCCCTGGCGAATTGTCAAGTAATAGGGCACAGAGCCCTGAGTTGTTCGTTAGTGACCTCGAAAAAGGGAAGTTCCTCCCCTCCGGGAGCATCTTCAAGAGGGGGAATTTGGGATTCTTCCTGAAGCGGCTTTGTGAAGGCTGGCCCATAAGGGGGAATGTATGGTACCTCAGGGGGCGTGGGAGGTCGAGGCTGGCTACTACCTTGATGGGAAATTTCGGTGTGAGGGTGTGGATTAGTACTTGCCATGGCCCTCCTTCTAGCGCCAAATCTGTTGACAGGCTAGAATATTCTGCCAACAGTCAAGGGGATCTCCCTGGTGTAGGCTCCCAACTAGAACCTACACCATTTATGGTAGGGATCCCTTCCGGTATGTAGGCTTGGCTGCCATTTAGTTTTGTAGAGTTTGCTTTGGACGAAGGTGAAATGTAGACCCAATTGAAAGCATGAACCTCAAATAAATACAAGGAAATAATTGACAAATATCCTATGTCGCATATACCATGAATAGCCAAACCATAAATGACATAAACCTTATGTAAAGTTACTGTTAGAAAAATCTAAATAAGACTCATGTATTCTAAGATAAAATGCTTAATAATTGTTTATCAGTTCACAACGATCAAACATTTATGAACATGCATGATAACTTGTGTGGTCAAAACAGATTATACCAACACCAAAGAAATAGTTCATTGGCACGAGTATAAAGTTAGCAAAACAAATATCATTCACACAAAGCAACATAAAGTGTGGAGTAAGAGACAACATGTGAGTAGACCGCAAATCAAATAGCTTTCAGGAACAATCGATCCATCAAGTGAAGGAAAATAGTCATGGCATTAACACATAAAACATTTGAAGAATTCAATAGTAGAAGCTTACAATCATTCCTTGCATATATTAAAAGGAAAAATTCTCTCAAGCAATGTATATCTCCAAAAAAGTCCTTTACAAATGAGGCATGAGGGTATATTTATAGGGTAAGAGTGACTCTTGGTCTACCCTTGACTCTTGGGCTACCTCATGACCTTTCGTATTCTCAACATGACTTTTGGTATTCTACATGACCTTTCATATTCACAAGGTGTTCTATGCTACTGTAGACAAAAATGTCACGAAATCACTATCAATCTAATTCACTAATTTAATAATGGCAAGTTCTGGAATGTCAAGCCCGAGCTGTTCCGTCAAATATGTGCACCACAGGTTATATTCTGCTACAATGGGCATGATCTGTGGCTGATCTTCGTCATCTCAATGTAGGAAATCGAGGGGATCGGGAATGAGAGTGCTTCATTTGGCATGCACCTCATTATTCAAGGTTACCAGTTTGGTGTAGATCCTCACTGGTTCTACCACATAACATGTGATGTTTTCTTTAGTAATCGGCATGTCCTTTGTACGGGCTGCTTCTCTAAACGTCACTAAGAATGCATGTACTTGCGAGGTGATCTCTTCCTGCTTCATGACTTGCCCGACCTCTCCTATCGTGAGCAATCCATGTAATTGGATTACTGATTCCAAGTTGCTAAAAAGATGCTTGTAGGATGCTACTACTCTTTTCACATCTTTAGCTAGTTTTTCTTTAGACTAAACTTTGATGCAGAGCTGGACCTTAGTATTTTTCATGGTGATCCAGTCTTTCTTAGGGGACACCGTCGAGGCTTCCGAGTACTTAATGGACCATTCGTGTATCCTATCCAAAGCAATCATGGCTTCTTTAAGCATGGCTACCCTTTCTTTTGTGTGAGCCTGGATGGCCACGATGGGGGCTACTGTGTGGTGTAGTTTAGACATTTCCTCGTAAACTACCATCATGGCTTCCCCTAGAGTCTCTGTTTCCACCTCAATGGCTGCTTGGAACTCTACTGCGCTTGTGTGTACTAAGCAGAGTGCCACGTTCTCTTCCTCCATCTTCTTCTTCTCATGTTCTAACATGGTGGCCCTCTGTTCAGATGCGTAAAGCTTGTTCTGCAAATCCGCAATTTGTTTGCTCATCCTGGCCACATTGTGTTCTGTGGTGGCTGCAAAAGTCGTCCCAGTAGAGGCAATCATTTGAGGGTTCACTGTAATATTAGGCACAATATCTTTGGTCGTGGTCACTAACAGAGGCTCGACTGGGTTCCTGCTACAAAACTTCTTCCTTTCCTGTATGATCTTGAGGTTTATCTCATCGAAAGTGAGTACAGTGAGATCTAGGACCTCCTCTTCTTGATCCTCTGTGATGCCTAACTCTTGGAGTGGAAGATGTTCGCCACTGAGGGGAGTAGCAGTGGGCATGTTTAATGGAGGAAGCTCGTTTTGTCCTGTGCCGAAGTTAGCGGTTTTGCTGGTCTCCCCTTGTTCACTTTCTTCGGCTTCCTTTTCCTTATCCCTCCTAAGCTCTTCTTCCTTCTTCCTTTGCCAATGTTCGTTGCCTCTCTAGTTCATCTTCCATGTTCTTCAGTGCTTGTTACAACCTCCTGTTTTCTTCTTGCCTTCTCTTCTCGGCTTCTTCTTCCTGTTTTTTTTGCTCTTCCTCTTCCCGCTTTTTCCTCTCTTCTTCTTCCTACTTTTTCCTCTCTTATTTTTCCCGCTTTTTCCTCTGTGCCTCTTCTTGTTCCCATTGCTTTTCTCGCAACTGTTTCTCCTTCTCTTGTTCCTCCTGCCTTCTCCTTTTCTCGTTCTGGCTTTGGTTGTTGGAATGTGGAGGTTGTTTGTTCTCCAACTCCCTTTGCCTCTTGAGCTCTCGCCTTTTTCTTGCCGAGCGGGCATTTCTTTTTTCCAGCATTGCATCCTACTCCTCGTTATCGCTCATGAGGTCTTCAACCTCCTTTCCTTTGCGCTGCTCAGCCTCCCCAATGCCTGTTGGTGCTCCGAGCTACTTTTTCTTTATGGCAGAGGATCTTTCTTTGAGGCTTATATCTTCCTAGGAATCGTCTTGGGGCTCATCCTCTGCATCCTATTCTTCACTTGGGCTGAATTTCCTTGTAGCGTTATACCAGTTCCTAACCTTGTCTTCAATGTCCTTTTGGGTATGAGAATGTGACCAACTGAATTTTTCCTTCTTGTAATGGGCGGCTACTATTTTCTTTGGATCATAAGTTCGGTAGTTGAGCATTATGAAAAGGCTTCCTTTCAACGCATCGACCTTTGCCTCTACCTATTTGAAATTTTCTATCATGTAAGCCCCAAAGGTAAGGGAGAAGGCAGGCCACGGTTTCTTTTTGCCTTTGTTCAAGATATTTGAAAACCCTTGCATCATTTGGTAACAAACCTCTCGAAGGAGCGTCCTATCTGTGGCAAAACTGGGTAGGGCATGCAGAGGCTTATGGATATCGAACACCGTAATGAATGTCCCCTCTGCAACGGGGAACCAATGTACTACCTTGATGAGTGTCTTCATGGCCCTCTTAGACATGCATCGTGGTCCCTCACCAAAAATTAATTTGTACAATGGGCTGATGAAAGTTTCAGAGATGATATCTAGCATGCCTTTGTAACTTATGTCCGAAAAAACTTTAAAATGGTTATGCATGGGTATGCCGACGAGTCCTAATTGGAACTCTAGTTTTCTAAGTAGCATCTCAAGTAAACAACATCGAAGAGGTATGACGACATATAGAATTCTGGAGGTTGTTCTGGTTGTGGGAGCTTGGCAGCCGTTATGTTTGTTTTCAATGATGAGCATAGGATGCTTGCCCTATTAAAAATGGTCCCTCGGGTGGCAACGACGTACATGAGGGGCACCCAAGTGCCATAGAAAATGTCATAATTTGGCTTGCCATACAACCGGCACATCATTACAACAATTAATCGATACACTTTTCGCAATCCCTATGTTTTGTAAGTTTGATCTATCTTGACCCAGAACTTTGTAGGGTCTTGCTAGCATTCACTAAGGATTTCTTTTGTGGGAGTCAAGAACCCGACGAGCCACTTGGTATTGAAGACCTCCTGTTTCTCGGGGAGCCTATAGTAAGCATTAATGTCTGCCGAGGAGATAGTGGCTATGGATGCTCAATCATGGCCTCTGATCAACCGAGATTCTATATTTGTGCATTGCAAGATCCACTCATTGGTTTTTGAGCACAGGAACCCTGAGGGGTGTGCTGCCACCTTGTGTAAGTTCGATCTCTTGACGTTTTTGTACACCTGGAAGTCCTCCCGGGTCTCTAAAATATCTTTATTAGCAAACTCCTCGTAGATGGTGTACCAGGAGAGCCTGGTGGTTTTGCTTATATTGCAAGCAGTGTCTCCGAAGATAGGTGGCTCCTCTTCTAGGTCGGCTTCCCATGGCCCACTTCCCAAAACCCCTCGAGCAACTTTAGTGGTAGGGGGATCGATCTCATCCTCAAAAGAAGAAATGGATATACACTCTAGAGAAATGGATATGCACTCTAGATTGATGTCACCTGGCATGTCAAAAACACAGTGCCACGATCAAAGAGACAACATGAAAATCAATTAAAACTACAAAACAAAAAAGGGTCTAATAGGTGACAGGTCACAGAGAAGATAGGTTGCACGATCGCAGCTATAGGGATGCGACTAAGCAACTAGTAACATAGGTCGCGGAAAAAAGGGTCGCAAGGTCACAGATTACGAGATATGGTCATAGGTCGCAACAAGATGGAGGTCGCGGGGTCACAAAGTCGCGAGAGAAGGGGTATCGCGGCTTCAAGATGCATAACTTAGGCTTAGAAAAGATCAGGGAAGCTACTAAATGACTTTAGGAGGTCAGGGTCTCCTTCAGATGAGTGAATCCAGGCCTGCTGGTAAAAGCAAAGGGGGCTAGATCGAGGGAAAACACACTGTCCGGGTCGAGGAAGGGAAGAAGTAGCTAGGGCAACCTTTCAAGCACAAAATGAGAAAGAAAACTTAAGTAAAAGAGATAAACCCTAAGGTGAGGGAATGCCAAAGGTCAGAAGGGAAGAAGTAGCTAGGGCAACCTTTCCGGCACAAAATGAGAAAGAAAACTCAAGTAAAAGAGATAAATCCTAAGGTCAGGGAATGCCAAAAGTCGAGGGAGCAGACAATGACACTTGGAAGAAAAAAATGATTGCAGGACAGTGGATGCTTACTTATCCAGATCTAGACGCACGCACAAACTCAAGTCAGAGGACCTCCTAGCTCTTCGTGCGACCAGGGGAACATTTACAAATGCGAGTGGGGTGATGTCGTATATATAGAGTTGGTCACACGTGAGGTCGCAAGGGATTGGTACGTGACTTTACAACCTATGCGGCCTGGTAGGTCGCATAATCACAACGATCGCACGGTCGCGTACCAATCCATGAGTGAACAGTGCGACCTTGCGACTCGCAAGGTTGCAAAGTCGCATAGTCACGTTTATGTTCGTCGGGGAGTGGCGCAATCTTGCAACATTTGCTACTTCTGCGAATCGAAAGGTCGCTAGGTCGCAATAGTTTACGAGGATGCAAAATTCGATTTCTCCACCTCTGTGACCTGTAAGTCGCACTAATCACAATAGTCGCAACTTCTGCGAATCGTAAGGTCGCTAAGGTCGCAAGAGTTTACGAGGATGGAAAAATCGATTTCTCAAACTCTGCGACCTGTGAGTCGCACTAATCGCAACGATCAATTTTAGTCATGTTCCAACGCTGCGACTAACCTACTAAGGCACGAACTGGCAACATGCTTTTACTTAACAAAAAAATTAGATTCTTCCTTAGGCTCCTTGAGACTGTTGAACTCTAAGTAGAGACTGTTAAACTTTGAGAGTAAAACTTGACTAGACACTGTTGAACTCTTCGAGTAGAACGAACCTGGTGCGCTGGTGGCTTGGCCTAGTGTAGGGGCTTCAAAAATTTCAAAGTTGTCAGATTTTTGGAGGGGTTGTTGAAAATTAATCACATTTCCAACAAAAATATGCCCAACCTTTCTCAAATTTGAGGACGAAAACTAATCACATTTCCAACAAAAATTTGAGGACCAAAACTAATCACATTTCCAACAAAAATAGGCCCAACATTTCTCAAATATTTAAAAACCTAAAAAATTGATCACATTTCCAACAAAAATAGGCCCAACAATTCTCAACTTTTTCTTTTCTTCTTTTCGTTTGAAACTTTTAAATACGCCAACATTTCTCATATTTCTCAAATTTGAGTACCAAAACTAATCACATTTCCAACAAAAATAGGCCCAACATTACTTAAATATTTGAAAACCTAATTCTCAAATATTTGAAAACCTAAAACTTATTTTTTTTTTCTTTTGAAACTTTTATCTCATATTTCTCAAATTTGAGTACCAAAACTAATCACATTTCCAACAAAAATAGGCCCAACATTACTTAAATATTTGAAAACCTAATTCTCAAATATTTTAAACCTAGAACTTATTCTTTTTTTCTTTTGAAACTTTTAAATTCTTTTTTTTCTTTTGAAAACCTAAATCCTTATGAAACTTTTAAATTTTGAAACTTTTAAATTCTTTTTTTTCTTTTGAAACTTTTGAAAACCTAAATCTTTTGAAACTTTTTGAAAACCTTAAACTTTTTCTTTTTTTTTTCGAAACTTTTAAATACGTCATCATTTCTCAAATTTGAGGACCAACTAATCACATTTCCAACAAAAATAGGCCCAACATTTCTCAAATATTTGAAAACCTAAATCAACCTAAAACTTTTTCTTTCGCTCTTTTCTTTTGTTCTTTCAACATTTCTCAAATATTTGAACTTTTTCTTTTGTTCTTTCAACATTTCTTTTGTTCTTTCAACATTTCTCAAATATTTGAAGTTTTTTTCTTTTGTTCTTTCAACATTTCTCAAATATTTGAACTTTTTCTTTTGTTCTTTCAACATTTCTTAAATTCTTTTTTTTTTTCTTTTGAAACTTTTGAAAACCTAAATCTTTCGAAACTTTTTGAAAACCTTAAACTTTTTCTTTTGTTTTTTTGAAACTTTTAAATACGTCATCATTTCTCAAATTTGAGGACCAACTAATCACATTTCCAACAAAAATAGGCCCAACATTTCTCAAATAGGCCCAACATTTCTCAAATATTTGAAAACCTAAAACAACCTAAAACTTTTTCTTTCACTCTTTTCTTTTGAAACTTTCTTTTGTTCTTTCAACATTTTTTAAATATTTGAACTTTTTCTTTTGTTCTTTCAACATTTCTCAAATATTTGAAGTTTTTTTCTTTTGTTCTTTCAACATGAACTTTTTCTTTTGTTCTTTCAACATTTCTCAAATATTTGAAGTTTTTTCTTTTGTTCTTTCAACATTTCTCAAATATTTGAACTTTTTTTTGTTCTTTTCTTTGGAATTCTTTCAACATTTCTCAAATATTTGAAGTTTTTTTCTTTTGTTCTTTCAACATTTCTTCAAATATTTGAAGTTTTTTTCTTTTGTTCTTTCAACATTTCTCAAATATTTGAACTTTTTCTTTTGTTCTTTCAACATTTCTCAAATATCTAAACTTTTTCTTTTGTTCTTTCAACATTTCTCAAATATTTGATGTTTTTTTCTTTTGTTCTTTCAACATTTCTCAAATATTTGAAGTTTTTTTCTTTTGTTCTTTCAACATTTCTCAAATATTTGAACTTTTTCTTTTGTTCTTTCAACGTTTCTCAAATATTTGAACTTTTTCTTTTGTTCTTTTCTTTTGCTTTTGTACTTTTCTTTTGAAACTTTTTATTTGAAGTTTTTTTCTTTCCAACATTTCTCAAATATTTGAACTTTTTCTTTTGCTTTTGTTCTTTTCTTTTGAAAACTTTTTATTTGAAGTTTTTTTCATTTCTTCTTTCAACATTTCTCAAATATAACTTTTTCTTTTGCTTTTGTTTTTTTCTTTTTATTTGAAGTTTTTTCTTTTGTTCTTTCAACATTTCTCAAATATTTGAACTTTTTCTTTTGAAACTTTTGCCTTTTTCTTTTGTTCTTTTCTTTTGAAACTTTTTATTTGAAGTTTTTTTCTTTTATTCTTTCAACATTTCTCAAATATCTGAAATTTTTCTTTTGTTCTTTTCTTTTGAATCTTTTGCCTTTTTCTTTTGTTCTTCTTTCGAAACTTTTGCTTTTGTTCTTTTCTTTTGAAACTTTTTAGAGACATTTTATATAAAAACTTTTTAGAGACATATTTTATATAGAAAAAATATTAAGAAACTTTTTAGAACTTTTTCTTTTGTTCTTTTCTTTTGAAACTTTTAACTTTTTCTTTTGTTCTTTTCTTTTGAAACTTTTTAGAAACTTTTTAGAGACATATTTTATATAGAAAAAACATTAAAATAGAATAGAAATTTATTAAGAAACTTTTAGAACTTTTTCTTTTGTTCTTTCCTTTTAAAACTTTTTAGAAACTTTTTAGAGACATATTTTATATAGAAAAACATTAAAATAGAATAGAAATTTATTAAGAAACTTTTTAGAACTTTTTCTTTTGTTCTTTTCTTTTGAAACTTTTTAGAGACCATTTTATATAGAAACTTTTTAGAGACATATTTTATATAGAAAAAACATTAAAATAGAATAGAAATTTATTAAGAAACTTTTTAGAACTTTTTCTTTTGTTCTTTTCTTTAGAGACTTTTTAGAGAAATATTTTATATAGGAAAAACATTAAAATAGAATAGAAATTTGAAACTTTTTAGAGACATTTTATATAGAAACTTTTTAGAGACATATTTTATATAGAAAAAATATTAAGAAACTTTTTAGAACTTTTTCTTTTGTTCTTTTCTTTAGAAACTTTTTAGAAACTTTTTAGAGACATATTTTATATAGAGAAAACATTAAAATAGAATAGAAATTTTCTTTTGTTACATAAGAGTATATTTTATATAGAAAAGAGTATTTTCTTTTGTTCTTTTCTTTTGAAACTTTAAAAACTTTTTCTTTGAAAAATAGGCCCAACATTTCTCAAGTATTTGAAAACCTTAAAAACTTTTTCTTTGAAAAATAGGCCCAACATTTCTCAAGTATTTGAAAACCTAAAACTTTTTCTTTGTTCTTTGCTTTTGAAACAAACTTTTTCTTTGTTCTTTTCTTTTGAAACATACTTTTTCTTTGTTCTTTTCTTTTGAAACAAACTTTTTCTTTGTTCTTTTCTTTTGAAACTAACTTTTTCTTTGTTCTTTTCTTTTGAAACATTTTGAAACTTTTTTTTCTTTGTTCTTTTCTTTTGAAACAAACTTTTTCTTTGTTCTTTTCTTTTGAAACTAACTTTTTCTTTGTTCTTTTCTTTTGAAACTTTTTGAAACTTTTTTTTTGAAACTTTTTCTTTGTTCTTTTTTTTTAAACTTTTGAATCTTTTTCTTTGTTCTTTTCTTTTGAAACTTTTTCTTGAGACTTTTGAAACTTTTTCTTTGTTCTTTTCTTTTGAAACAAACTTTTTCTTTGTTCTTTTCTTTTGAAACTTTTTGAAACTTTTTTTTTGAAACTTTTTCTTTGTTCTTTTCTTTTGAAACTTTTTCTTGAAACTTTTGAAACTTTTTCTTTGTTCTTTTCTTTTGAAACTTTTTCTTTGTTCTTTTCTTTTGAAACTTTTTCTTGAAACTTTTGAAACTTTTTCTTTGTTGTTTTCTTTTGAAACTTTTTCTTGAAACTTTTGAAACTTTTTCTTTGTTCTTTTCTTTTGAAACTTTTTAAAAGTGTTTCAAAAATTTTTCTTTTGAAACTTTTTCTTTGTTCTTTTCTTTTGAAACTTTTTAAAACTTTTTCTTTTGAAACTTTTTAGAGATCTATTTTAATATTTTTGTTCTTTTCTTTTGAAACTTTTTAAAACTTTTTCTGAAACTTTTTAGAGAGACATATTTTAATATCTTTGTTCTTTTTTTTGAAACTTTTTCTGAAACTTTTTAGAGACATATTTTATATAGAAAAAATATTAAAATAGAATAGAATTTTTCTTTCGTTACATAGAAGTATAAGAAGTATTTTATATAGAATAAGTATATAGAATACATGACTAAAACAATACAATTATGAAAAATGACATTTCCAACAAAATACAACCAACATTTCTCAAATTTGGGAACCTTAAAGAAGTATTTTATATAGAATAAGTATATAGAATACATGACTAAAACAATACAATTATGAAAAATGACATTTCCAACAAAATACAACCAAGAATAAGTATATAGAATACATGACTAAAACAATACAATTATGAAAAATGACATTTCCAACAAAATACAACCAACATTTCTCAAATTTGGGAACCTTTTAAATTTTGTAATTTAAAGCCTCTAAAATCTCTACATAGACCAATTTTTGAACACTACTAAATTATCATAAAAGGTGAAGATCACTTCCACATTAAAGATCAACTTTATTTCAGTTTTTATTTTAGTTTTGTACATCAATGAGTAGTAATCATATTACAACGATATTGCGATTCTTTTGAAACTTTTTTTTTTGAAACTTTTTCTTTTTTGAATTTTTCTCAAATTTGGGAACCTTTTAAATTTTGTAATTTAAAGCCTCTAAAATCTCTACATAGACCAATTTTTGAACACTACTGAATCATCATAAAAGGTGAAGATCACTTCCACCTTAAAGATCAACTTTATTTCCGTTTTTATTTTAGTTTTGTACATCAATGAGTAGTAATCATATTACAACGATATTGCGATTCTTTTGAAACTTTTTGAAACTTTTTCTTTTTTGAATTTTTTTTGGAAACTTTTTCTTTGTTCTTTTCTTTTGAAATCTTTTGAAACTTTTTAGAGACATATTTTAATATCTTTGTTCTTTTCTTTTGAAACTTTTTAAAACTTTTTCTGAAAATAGAATAGAATTTTTCTTCCGTTACATAGGAGTATAAGAAGTATTTTATATAGAATAAGTTACATAGGAGTATAAGAAGTATTTTATATAGAATAAGTATATAGAATACATGACTAAAACAATACAATTATGAAAAATGACATTTCCAACAAAATACAACCAACATTTCTCAAATTTGGGAACTTTTTAAATTTTGTAATTTAAAGCCTCTAAAATCACCTTTTAAATTTTGTAATTTAAAGCCTCTAAAATCTCTACATAGACGTGGGACAATTTTGAACACTACTGAATTATCTTTGTAATTTAAAGCCTCTAAAATCACCTTTTAAATTTTGAACACTACTGAATTATCATAAAAGGTGAAGAACACTTCCACCTTAAAGATCAACTTTATAACAAAATACAACCAACATTTCTCAAATTTGGGAACCTTTTAAATTTTGTAATTTAAAGCCTCTAAAATCTCTACATAGACGTGGGACAATTTTGAACACTACTGAATTATCATAAAAGGTGAAGAACACTTCCGCCTTAAAGATCAACTTTATTTATTTTAGTGTTTAGATCACTTCCACCTTAAAGATCAACTTTATTTTAGTGTTTAGATCACTTCCACCTTAAAGATCAACTTTATTTTCTTTATTTATTTTAGTGTTTAGATCACTTCCACCTTAAAGATCAACTTTATTTTCTTTATTTTAGTTTTTATTTTAGTTTTGTACATCAATGAGTAGTAATCATATTACAACGATATTTTTATGCGATTACCAAAAGTAGCATTATCATATCACACAAAGATGAGACTACCTTTTAAATTTTGTATTTTAAAGAACCTAAAATCTGCACAGAGACGTATCACACAAAGATGAGACTACCTTTTAAATTTTTTGTACATTAATAAGTAGTAATCATATTACAACGATATTTTTATGTGATTACCAAAAGTAGCATTATCATATCACACAAAGATGAGACTACCTTTTAAATTTTGTATTTTAAAGAACCTAAAATCTGCACAGAGACTGTTGGCATTATGATTCAAGTGTTGTCCTTGATGGCAACTCACTCAGAGGTTGGTACAGGTGCTCAGAGACTGGTACAGGTGATGACAACTTAACTAGTGGACAGATCTCAGTACAGCAGGACAAGAAAGAAATATACGCAGGTTCAGCAAGGAGAATCAGCGTGTACACGCAGGTTGGCTTCAGTAAAAGCGCGTACATATGAAAACGTACCTTTGGTCAGTGGCAGTTAGTCCTTGGAAGTTGTGCCTATGGTTTTGGACCATGGCGTCTCGACGGACGTGTTGATCCCTAGTTTTGAGGTTGATGGTATTGTGTTACTATGGT
Organism: Pinus tabuliformis; assembly: GCA_031772625.1. Taxonomy (NCBI): domain Eukaryota; kingdom Viridiplantae; phylum Streptophyta; class Pinopsida; order Pinales; family Pinaceae; genus Pinus; species Pinus tabuliformis. The sequence continues at coordinate 964,099,305 of CM062809.1, read as the reverse complement.
TTTGGCTCTTGGTATTGAGCAAGGCCTAAGGCTATATAAGGAGAAGATCACTAGGCCAAAGCATGGAAGTGTGAGTGATGAAGATCTGAGAAAGTGTGTGATCCAAGTGCTGGTTATGGGTTGGTGATCTGAACCAAGGTTTCACCCATGTGGAGGATGATGAATGATGGAACGAGATCTCAAGGCTTGGAATGATTATCTTCATATGGTTTGACTCTGGATAGACTAGATCTACTGACGCATGTTTATTATTATGATCTGGGTATGTTTTGATGTCTGATATAGCTGCAGAGTTTTAAGGATGAATTTATAGATCTGTACGCGAGTTGGTTTTTGTAAAAGAGCGTATACACGCAGGTTGGGGTCATCCAAGTAGCGTATACAATGTGAAGTATGATATTTGAATATGGAGCTGGATCTGGTTGTTGCTATGATTGTCTGGTTATTGTTGACAGGGTTACAGTGATTCAGAATTGGGTGTTTCAGTGATTGATGATGCAGGTTGTACTACAATGATGATTGTCTTATGGATCCAGTATGAAAATGTATGAAACGTGGTCCCGGGTAGATCGTAGGCCGGCACCTACGTACTGGTAAACATATCAGCCAGTACAAGAGCCAGGGGGTTGTAGCTCCCTTCCACTAGCAGCTGGAAAACGAGTAAAGAAGCATTCTGTAGGTAGGCACCTACGTACTAGTAAATGGATCGGCTAGTACAAGAGCTAAGAGGGTTGTAGCCCTCTGCAGGTTGTAGCCTGCGTGCTGGTAAAGGACTGCACCAGTACATTGTAAAAGAAATTCTCATTAAAGAAGAAAGAGACAAATTGCAGCAGGTGGTTTTCACCCACATTGGGTTTCCACCTTATATCATGGTGTTCATGTGTGTGGCATTTGTGTGATGATCTGTTCTGTTATACTGCACCTGTTTACTGTTAATATGCTTAATAATGTTCTGATGCATTTACTGAAGATAAGATTAACTGAATCATAAGATCTCTGGATATACGCTAGTTGCATTAGACACAGTCGCGTGTACACGCGGGTTCACTTAACTTAAGTCGCGTATATGTTTCTGAGTATGAAATTGAAAAGTTTTATCTGATCTGATAATACTGATTCACCCCCCCTCTCAGTATTATTTCCAACAATTGGTATCGGAGCCGGTCCTTCAGAGAAGCTTGATCGCTTGAAGGAGATTCGTAGAACAATGGGGAAGAAAGCACGTCAGAAGAAGAAGACAGCTCAAAAGAACAATGACAACCTGTCGTTGTGTGGAAGCAAGTATTCAGATCCTGAAGCACCTCAGATTGAAGATGGACAAGCAAATGAAGCGTCAGATCAAATCATAGATCAACAAGATCTACCTAGCAAAAGGGAGAATGCCCTCAAAGAAGAAATCATCAGATTAGAAGAACAGTTGGAATGTGCCTCCAGAGTTCGAGAAATGCTGCTAGCACTGAATAAAGAGCAAGAAAACGAGATCCTCAAACTAAAGCATCAGTTGGATGAAGGAAGGAAAGTTGAAGAGACCTTGAAGAAGCAATGTCTTGAAAAAGAAGAACAACATCAAGTTGAGGTAAATATCTTGAAAAGCAAATTAGAAGAAAAGGATAAGCTTTTACGATTTCAAGATAGCTCTAAAGTCTTGGATGATATTCTTAGTAGTCAAAGATCTCCTGCTATCAAGACTGGTCTTGGTTTTCATGAATATGTTGAAGGTGAATCTAGTTCACAAGGTGAGGCAAGAAACTCTAATGAGAAATCTGAAATGCCTAAAAAGGAACAACCAAGGAAAGAAATTCCTCAAGGAAGATTCTCTACTCCTAACTATGGACGTGATAGACGATTATTTCCTCCACTGAATAATGTTGAATGTTTTGTATGTCATAATCTTGGACATGTTGCAGCCATATGTAGAAGAAGAAGGTTTCAAGACCATCATGCAGAAAGATCATCACATTCAAGATACTTTAATGGATATTGCTTTTCTTGCAATATGTTTGGCCACAAAGCTGCTGATTGCTACAAGAGGAATATGAAACATGTAAGATGCTATGCATATAACAAGTTTGGACATAAAGCAAGAGATTGCAGGAACAAAGCTCATGATAAGAAGAAATCATCAACATGCGTAAAGATATGGAAGAAGAAGGAAGTTCAGTCAGAAAGATGTGGCACAGCACAGGGTACTCAGCACAGCACAGACATAACAGACTCAGGGGGAGCTGAAGGTATAGAACTTCAGTGTTCTGATTCTCATACGCAAGTTTCATGAAGACAAGTCGCGTATATACGCGAGTTACAGGCTGCAAAGTCGCGTATATGGAGAAAGGGCAACAGAACAGACCCAGGTTCAGTCATGGTTGGCTCAGGCTCAGGGGGAGCAGAACAGACTCAGGAAATGGTTCAGACATGGTTGGCTTACACTCAGGGGGAGAATATTCTTCGAATAATGCATTGTTGGCATTATGGTTAGAAGGTGTTGATAAAGTCTATGAAGCTAAATGATACATCTTACTGTTTAGGAATGGTATTGCAGGGTGATGCTTATGGTACAGATCATGATGCTGTTGGTGGCTTTCATAAGTCTTGGTCTAGATATTTCATCACTATGTCATGTATCTCTTTTATGATGTCAAGGTCATGTAACGGCCTATGTTGGTTTCCCCACTATGCCTGGGATGAATGATGAAATGTTCATGTATTATCATGTATCTTCACATGGTTAGGTGGATGAGTCAATATTGGTATATCCCCACTAGGTTGGGTGATGAATGTATGTTGAGTCTTTTGGTGATAGGAAGGTCTTCTATGATGTATAAGTCTTTGTTCTTCTTGAAGAACATCTTTTGCAGATCTTGCCTACAGTCAAGGGGAGCATGAACAACACAATTCAGCAAGAGCAGGATGGATAGATTGGTACACTTTGGCATACACAAAGGGGGAGCACATTTGGAGATTTCAGCATGTACTCAGGGGGAGTATGGACAGCAGAAGGTATACCAAGGAAGAGAATATCTTGGTCCACCCTTTACCCTTGATGTCAAAGGGGGAGAGTGACTTGGTGTGGTGGTTGCCATCAAGTCCAAAGGGGGAGATTGTTGGCATTATGATTCAAGTGTTGTCCTTGATGGCAACTCACTTAGAGGTTGGTACAGGTGCTCAGAGACTGGTACAGGTGATGACAACTTAACTAGTGGACAGATCTCAGTACAGCAGGACAAGAAAGAAATATACGCAGGTTCAGCAAGGAGAATCAGCGTGTACACGCAGGTTGGCTTCAGTAAAAGCGCGTACATATGAAAACGTACCTTTGGTCAGTGGCAGTTAGTCCTTGGAAGTTGTGCCTATGGTTTTGGACCATGGCGTCTCGACGGACGTGTTGATCCCTAGTTTTGAGGTTGATGGTATTGTGTTACTATGGTTTTGGCTCTTGGTATTGAGCAAGGCCTAAGGCTATATAAGGAGAAGATCACTAGGCCAAAGCATGGAAGTGTGAGTGATGAAGATCTGAGAAAGTGTGTGATCCAAGTGCTGGTTATGGGTTGGTGATCTGAACCAAGGTTTCACCCATGTGGAGGATGATGAATGATGGAACGAGATCTCAAGGCTTGGAATGATTATCTTCATATGGTTTGACTCTGGATAGACTAGATCTACTGACGCATGTTTATTATTATGATCTGGGTATGTTTTGATGCTGATATAGCTGCAGAGTTTTAAGGATGAATTTATAGATCTGTACGCGAGTTAGTTTTTGTAAAAGAGCGTATACACGCAGGTTGGGGTCATCCAAGTAGCGTATACAATGTGAAGTATGATATTTGAATATGGAGCTGGATCTGGTTGTTGCTATGATTGTCTGGTTATTGTTGACAGGGTTACAGTGATTCAGAATTGGGTGTGATTGATGATGCAGGTTGTACTACAATGATGATTGTCTTATGGATCCAGTATGAAAATGTATGAAACGTGGTCCCGGGTAGATCGTAGGCCGGCACCTACGTACTGGTAAACATATCAGCGAGTACAAGAGCCAGGGGGTTGTAGCTCCCTTCCACTAGCAGCTGGAAAACGAGTAAAGAAGCATTCTGTAGGTAGGCACCTACGTACTAGTAAATGGATCGGCTAGTACAAGAGCTAAGAGGGTTGTAGCGCTCTGCAGGTTGTAGCCTGCGTGCTGGTAAAGGACTGCACCAGTACATTGTAAAAGAAGTTCTCATTAAAGAAGAAAGAGACAAATTGCAGCAGGTGGTTTTCACCCACATTGGGTTTCCACCTTATATCATGGTGTTCATGTGTGTGGCATTTGTGTGATGATCTGTTCTGTTATACTGCACCTGTTTACTGTTAATATGCTTAATAATGTTCTGATGCATTTACTGAAGATAAGATTAACTGAATCATAAGATCTCTGGATATACGCTAGTTGCATTAGACACAGTCGCGTGTACACGCGGGTTCACTTAACTTAAGTCGCGTATATGTTTCTGAGTATGAAATTGAAAAGTTTTATCTGATCTGATAATACTGATTCACCCCCCCTCTCAGTATCATTTCCAACAGAGACGTGGGATAATTTTGAACAATTTTGAATTATGAGTTAGAAGGTGAAGATCACTTCCAGCATGATCAACTTAATACATCAATAAGCATCATCATATGACATAAAAGAGAACTTTATTTTAGTTTTGTACAGCAATGAGTAGTAATCATATCAGTGGTAATCATATCACAACGATACTTTATGCGATTACAAAAAGTAGCATTATCATTTCACACAAAGATAAAGACTTCATTACTTCACAAGCAATTTGCATCTCCATCATCACATCCAATTACATGACATGCTTACAATCAGAATTTGAAGGTCCATAACCGAAATATTAAAGCTACAAAAAGTAGCATTATCATTTCACACAAAGATAAAGACTTCATTACTTCACAAGCAATTTGCATCTCCACCATCACATCCAATTACATGACATGCTTACAATCAGAATTTGAAGGTCCATAACCGAAATATTAAAGCTACAACGTACTTACTGTCTCTCTTTGGAGATAAACTAAATTACTAAAACCAAAAAGTAACCACTGTCACTCTTATAAACTTACTGTATACAAACTTACTACATACATAAGCACCAAATTACTAAAGCCAAAAAGTAACCACTCTCTCTTATAAACTTACTGTATACAAACTTACTACATACATAAGCACCAAATTACTAAAGCCAAAAAGTAACCACTCTCTCTTATAAACTTACTGCATACATAGGCATCAACTGCTATTGATGCTGCATCTTATTACTAGTGGTCATGGAATCCTAAGTTCTAGCTGAGAAAAACAAGTATCAACTGCTATTGATGCTGCATCTTATTACTAGTGGTCATGGAATCCTAAGTTCTAGCTGAGAAAAACAACCAACTGGTTACATTCCGGATCTGTATTTGATGCTGCATCTTATTACTAGTGGTCATGGAATACTTTCCGGCTCCGTATTTGGAAATAAACTTACTACATACATAAGCACCAAATTACTAAAGCCAAAAAGTAACCACTGTCTCTCTCATAAACTTACTGCATACATAAACATCAACTGCTATTGATGCTGCATCTTATTAGTAGTGGTCATGGAATCCTAAGTTCTGGCTGAGAAAAACAACCAACTAGGCTATATTCCGGCTCTGCTACAGGTGCATGTTTCGCAGGCACAATTCTCTCCACATTTACAGAAGGACTTCCCACTAGCAGTCTCGTCAATCTTTGAACAGTTACACGGATTGCAGCTGCAGTGTTCTCCACACTTGCAATATGCATGTCCCCCACTGCAAAATCCAAATCCAAAATCAGGTTTCAAGAAAATACATAAATTTAAATATTAAAATGTCTAATCTTATTTGATCTTATTAAACACTTTAAATGCCACTCCAAATAAATTTAAATATTAAAATGCCTAATATTATTGATCTTATTAAAGACTTCAAATGCCGCTCCAAATTTTCCTCTGTTGCTGGGAGCTCAAATGTACCTTGTTTGGTCGGATGGAGGCGCAATACTCACAACTCCACACCTAAATAGGCATGTCAGAATTATATGCATCACGTTAGTAATCTGTTTAACAATATATTTTAAAATCAACAATACTAATCTATTTAACAATATATGAAAATCAACCATACATATGCAATTCGATCATGATTTTACGATTGATAGTGATCATGTAATTGGAGGATATATACATCGTTATGATACATCGACGATTGAATGGTTCATATGCAATTGGATCAGGATTTTACGATTGATACGTGGTCATGTAACTAGATCATATATGCATCGGTATGATACATCGGCAATTGGATGGTTCGTTTTGTACATTGCCACCACTAAAGACATGGAGACACATACAATGCATCGAAACCCGAAAGGTAGATTGGAACAGACAAATCCCCACAGCACAAAACCCAAAGCCAGTTTCCAAAATGGACACTGGATACATGAACACCCTCGATGCACATTGAAAACTCACAATGCGAGAATCTGTTTATAGGAAACTCCCTACAAAACCCAAAGCCACTTCCCAAACGGGAAAGTGGATACATAGACACCCACAAAGCAAGCCCACAGCCAGCTTCCAAAATGAAAAATTGAAACAGGAAATTCACACAAAGCCCAAAGCCAGCTTCCAAAACGGAAAAGTGGCACAAAACCCAAAGCCAGCTTCCAATGGCAGAGAGTGGATAAATAATACTACACATGAACTAACACAGATGCACACAGCTGGCCAGAATCCAACTTCCAAATTGGAATAGTGGGATGAATACAGGTTTACACAAAAACCCAAAGCCAGTTTACAATGCACATGGAAACCAGTAACGAAGATCGACAAATCTCCTAAAACAAAACTCCCCTTCCTAAAATGAAGTGTGGATATATATATATATACCCACAAAGCCCAAAGCCAGCTTTCAAATTGGAAGAGTGGATACATACAATACTACATGAACTACCGAAGCCCAATACTACACGAACTACTTGGAAGAGTGGATAAATACAATACTACATGTTCCAGGAAGAGTGGATAATACAATGCTACATGAACTACCGCACCGAAGCCCAAAGCCAGCTTCCAAATTAGACCTACAATACTACATGAACTACTGAAGCCTAAAGCCAGCTTCCAAATAAGCAGAATGGATGCATTCATATACACTTCCCATGTCCACAAAGCACACTATCAACCTCCAAATAGTGGATACATACAACGAACTACCCAGATCAACAGAGCCCAAATCCAGCTTCCGAATAGAAAAAGTGAATGCATACAGTATTCACATGGCTTAAAGGTATCCACACGGATTGAGCCAGTACAATGAACTACCCATATCCACATACCCCAAAGCCAGTACCCATATCCACAGAGCCCAACGCCAGCTAATACAAAAAGTGAATGCATACAGTATCCACATGGCTTAAAGTGAATACATACAGGACCCAAATGAACTTTCCATAATCCAGAGTTGATACATACAATAATACATAATACCATTAAAGCACACTATCATCTGTAGACGTTATTAGTGCCACCTCTACTGATGTCACTATCTCCTGTAGATAGGCTACCTTATGGATATGATTAAAAAAAGTGTATGGAGATGAGACTATCTTCAGAATTGGATAGACTACATTTCTGAATTTGACTTTTCGTATAAACTAGACTACCTTTCTGGATTCTATCCTTTCTGGATTTGACTTCTAGGAATTTGAAGCTGAGCATCAATTTGAATTTGAACCCGTGAATCTCAACTCCTAAAAAGGGAAGAAAGGAAAGAGACAGTGAACGTGACCACCTCAAAGGAAACCTGTGACTGTGACCTAAAAGAAAAGACTGTGCCCGTGAGCTCCTTAAAAGGAAAGCGACTGAACCCTGAATTTGAACCTGTGAATTATGGATTTGGTAAGGTGGGACAAGAGACCCTGCTGGATAAGATGGAGCCTTCTGAATTTGATTGCAATGCAAAGTGTATAGCAAAGAGTTCATGAGTTCATGTATCTGTTTGAACCGTATAGAGATATGATAGCAATATGATTGGAAAAGCCTACGGAGGTGGATAGGGGTCTATTTGATAGAAAAAAGAGTTCATGGATCTGATTGCAAAAGTCTAAGTCTATAGAGATATACTTCAAAAGTTTAGGAGTCTATTTGATAGCAAAGAGGGTTCATGCATCCGATTGCACTATCCTGCAAAAGTCTATAGAGATATCCAAAAGTCTAGCCTACTTGATAGCAAAGAGGGTTCATGGATCTGATTACCTTTCTGATTTTGATCCTAAACCTCCATTTGAATCCGAACATTTGAATCTAAACTCTTCCTAAAAGGGGAAACGAAGGCCTTTTAAGGAAGGAAAGAGACTAATGAAGGAAGGAAAGAGACTAAGGACTGTGACCTCCTCACCTGAAACCTGTGAGTGTGAACTAAAAAGACTTTAATTAGGAGACTGAACCTAAATTTGAAACTGTGAATTCAGAAACCTAAACCTCAATTTGAATCCGAACATGTGAATGTAAACTCATCAATTAAGGCCTTTAAAGGAAGGAAGGAAAGAGACTATGAACGTGACCTCCTCACCAGAAACCTGTGAGTGTGAGTGTGAACTAAAGAGACTTTAATTGTGAGTGTGAACTAGAAAGACTTTAAATTGTGAGTGTGAACTAGAAAGAGACTAATGAACATGACCTCCTCACAGGAAACCTAAATGTACTAAAAAGAAACCTGTGAGTGTGAACCAAAAAGACTTTAATTAGGAGACTGAACCTAAATTTGAAACTGCGAATTTAGACACCGAAACCTCAATTTGAATCCGAGCATGTGAATATAAACTCTTCCTAAAAGATGAAAGTAAGGCCTTTTGCCTTTTAAGGAAGCAAGGAAAGGAGACTATGAACGTGACCTCCTCAGCGGAAACCTGTGAGTGTGAATTAGGAGACTGAACCTAAATTTGAAACTGTGAATTTGGAAACCTAAAACATGTGAATCTAAACTCTTCCTAAAAGAGGAAGGAAGGAAAGGAAGGCCTTTTACTGTGAATTTAGAAACCTAAACCTCAATTTCAATCCGAACATGTGAATCTAAACTCTTCCTAAAAAGAGGAAGGAAGGAAAGGAAGGCCTTTTAAGGAAGGAAGGAAAGAGACTATGAACATGACCTCCTCACCGGAAACGTGTGGGTGTGAACTAAAGTGACTTTAATTAGGAGACTGAACCTAAATTTGAAACTGTGAACTCCTAAGAAGAGAGGCTCACTGAACCTAAATTTGAAACTGTGAACTCCTAAGAAGAGAGGCTCACCTGTCCAAATCCAAGGAGGAAACTAGGAAACTGAGTTCCTTCCTAGGAAACAAGTGGCATTTTCTTGGACTTAACCTGAATTTGAATTTGATCTGTGAACTCTAAGGAGGAAACTAGGAAACTGAGTTCCTTCCTAGGAAACAAGTGGCATTTTCTTGGACTTAACCTGAATTTGAATTTGATCTGTGAACTCTTGAAGTAGCATTTTATTGGACTGAAGAAAGAATTTGAATCTGATTTGTAAACTCTTAAAATTCACCTTCCCAAAAGGAAGGAAACTAGACCTGGAAAAAAAAAGAAACCAGCCCTAAATTCGAATCTGTGAACTCCTAAAAGAAGGAACTCTCTTGAAAGAGAGTAAGAGTGAAAGACAGAAGGAACTCTCTTGAAAGAGAGTAAGAGTGACCTGTCTTTCAGGTATTACTCTTAAAGAAAGAATAGTGACCTGAGGAAAAAAAAGAATAGTGACCTGTCTTTCAGGTATTACTCTTAAAAAAAGAATAGTGACCTGTCCTTCCGGTCTTAGGCTGAACATGAATTTGAACCTAGAACCAGCCCTAAATTCGAATCTGTGTACTCCTAAAAGAAGGAACTCTATTGAAAGAGGTAAGAGTGACCTGTCTTTCAGGTATTACTCTTAAAAAAAGGAATAGTGACTTGTCCTTCAGGTTTTAGAAGGGAACCTGAATCTGAACCTAGAATTTGAATCCGATCTGTTGAAATCTTAAAAGGAGGTGACCTCCGAAAAGTAGAGACTGGACCTGAATTTGAACCGAACCTAGGAACCCTTAAAAAAGGTAGAGTGATCTATCCAAATTAAAAGTTAATTTTGCCTATTGGAGGAGGAAACTGGTAAAAACTGACTTCTTTCCTAAAAAGGACCTGAATTTCTTTGGACTGGACCTAATTAGATTAATTTGACCTATTAGAGGAGGAAATTGGGAAACTGACTCGAATTTGAATCCGATTCGTTGAAACTCTTAAAAAGGCGGTGACCTCCCAAAAGGAAAGAGACTGGACCTGAATTTGATTCAAGGAACCCTTAAAAGAAGTGAGAATTTGATCCTACGAACCCTTAAAAGAAGGGAGAACCTTAAAAGAAGGAAGAATTTGATCCTATGATCCCTTAAAAGAAGGGAGAGAAAAGAAGGGAGAGTAATCTATCGAAGGAACCCTTAAAAAAAGGGAGAGTGATCTATCCAAATTAATCAGACTAATTTGGCTTATTGGAGGAGGAAATTGGGAAATTGACTTCTTTCAGAAAGAATTTCTTTGGATTGGACCTAATTAGATTAATTTTACCTATTAAAGGAGGAAACTGGGAAACGGACTCTTTCCTAAAAAGAAGCTGAGTTCCTTTGGACTGGATCTGAATTTAAACTCGTAACTCTGAAAAGGAGGGAGACTGATCTCTCCAAATTTTAAACTGGGAAACTCATTATCCAAATTGACTCATCCAAGGAGAGAACTAGGAACTACTCCCAACTTTTTAGGATAGAATATAACTCGCCTTTTAAATTGAACCTGACTCAAACTGAATTTGAACCCGCGACATAGACTAGCCTGTCCAAACCGTCCACATTTACCTATCCAAAGAGGAAACTAACTTCCTAGGACATAACTGACCTTAGTTTCAGCCTTTAAAATCTAGAAACCGACTTCCGAGAACCACTTCAAACTAGGAAAGAAACAGACTTCCAAAAACCATTTCCTAGGAAGTAACTGACCTTAGTTTTAGCCTTTAAAATCTAGAAACCGACTTCCGAGAACCACTTCAAACTAGGAAAGAAACAGACTTCCAAAAACCATTTCCTAGGAAGTAACTGACCTCTTGGTCTTAGACTTCTAGGAAAGAAACAGACTTCCAAAAACCATTTCCTAGGAAGTAACTGACCTCTTAGCCTTAGACTTCCGAGACCTCTGAAATCTTAGTCTTAGGAGGAAACTAGGAAACTAACCTCCCAGGACATAACTGACCTTAGTTTTACCCTCTAAAGACTAAACACCGACTTCCGAGAACCACTTCAAACTAGGGAAAGAAACAGACTTCAAGAACCATTTCGTAGGAAGTAACTGACCTCTTAGTCTGAAGACTTCTGAGACCTCTGAAATCTTAGTGTCAGACCTCTGAGACCTCTGAAATCTTAGTGTTCGACCTCTGAAATCTTAGTGTTAGACTCTGAGACCTCTGAAATCTTAGTGTTCGACCTCTGAGACCTCTGAAAACGAGGAAGTCAAACAACTAGAAAACTGGCTCCCTGAGACCTCTGAAAATTCCGGCATGATTTATGCGGTAATTTTTAAAAATCCAAAATCCAGGTTACAAAGTAACTTGTGGAAATTCCTGCCTAAATCTTTGTGGAAAAAACGGCATGATTTATCCAGGTTACAGCGTTTCAAGATTGCGGTTGACGACGAGCTTAATCCATTTCGGCCGTAAAAACAATTTAAACGAGTTTCACTCAAAGTGAAGATTATAGAAGCAACAGATTCTTACACTTAACGGTCTTAACCGTTAAGAAAATTCAAAAGCAACAATAATATTCTGATCCTTTAAAAAGAATTCAAAAGCAACAATAAAATTCTAAACCTCTAAAAAGAATTCAAATGCAACGATAAAATCCGGCAAATTACACTGAAAGAAAAGCCAATACATAAATGGAAACCACAAACAATGGAATCCTTCCTAAGTCTAAGAACTGTGAAACAAACAGTAAAGTAAAAGAATGTGTCACCATACTTGCAGTCGACGCAAGCGCAAGTTTCTCCGCACCCACACTGAGGGCTGCGTGTGCTTGACATCTTGGATTATCTTCTTGTTCTGCAAATGATTTTTCCTAGTCCTCTTCTTGCTGGATCTCTGATTAAAATGCTGCTGCTTCACAGTAATTATTTATCGGTCTTCAATGGCAAAATGAAGTCAGACGTATCACGAGTTAAACCAAAGGCATTGTGTGTGTATATATAGAAGTGATGGGCGTTGTTGATTTGCTTGTGAGGGTCTGCATGGAGGTAACGTGTCTAGAACAGCGGTGCACTATCTGATGACAGAGAGTCGTATTGATGTGTCTATATTTTTCTGGAAGAAAGAAAGGGCTATGGATTGCTTTATCAGCAGGCTTTTCGTTGATGACACGCAGGATTATTCAGAATCAAGAAGAATGGGTAAGGACTGCTTTAGGGCACACGATACTCGTGATGTGTCTAGATTTTGGGCACTTGGAATTATATATAGATATACACACGTGTATGGGTTTAGTGGTTTTCCATAGTCGGTGGTCGGATGATAACTGATAATATATGTATGGCACACGATAGTCGTGATGTGTCTAGTGGTTTTCCATAGTCGGTGGTCGGATGATAACTGATATAGATATATATGTATGGCACACGATAGTCGTGATGTGTCTAGATTTTGGGCACTTCGGATTATATATATATACACACACGTGTATGGGTTTAGTGGTTTTCCATAGCCGGTGGTCGGATGATAACTGATATATATATATATATACGTTTTAGTGGTTTTCCATAGTCGGTGGAGTCGGTGTGTTATCGGTCTTTGCCCCTTCATGTTTTGATTTGATAACTGGTTGGTCACATAGTTATCAGACTCTCATAGTCAATATTTTGATTTGATAATGGGTCACTAGCATAGTCGGTTGCCATGGGCATATAAAACCAGTAAGTAATAATCAATTATTTGGTATTATATATATATATTTTTGGAAATTTGTAAATACATTTTTGATTTATAAGTAGAATTTCGGCGTAAATTACATAAAAAGAGACATTTGTCGACGTGTTTGAATCAACCAGTGTGGTTCATCGTGAGGACAAGTTGAAGAAACAAATCCAGCTATGCATGCTAAATAGTCTGAGCAGAGCTTCCAATGGCTATCTTGATCAACAACTATTTTTGACTCCAGGCCTAAAAAGTCAAAAAGATCAATTACTGGAAGTTAAAGAAATAATTATATATGCTAATCCTGTTAATAGTTTAATAAAATTGGTTAGAAAGGACTGATATATATATATATATATATATATATATATATATATATATATATATATATATGATGATGATGATGATGGTTAACGTCCACTGAGACCAAATTGGTCTATGGGACCTATAACTTTCTTAGTTTTTAATTATCTGGCTCCTCGTCTTTCTTGGTGAGATTGGTGTTGTAGCTTTCTTTTTTTTCTCTACGGTCTTCCAACTTCTTTTATCTTGCATCCCCTTCATCTCTTCTGGTTCTTGGGACATTGGTGTTTTAGCTTCACAATCTATTGTGTTCGTCTTTTTGAAGATAGTCGGAGAAGAAGTTTGATCTAGGAGATCTGCTTCGCTGTTAAATGAAGACTTATTTTGTGCGGTCGAATCCTCATAATTGTTGATTTGTTGGGCGGGGCTTTCTCCCTGCCTGTCTTGAGAGTTGTTTCTTTCCTGCCCGATTTCTTATGATTCAGAGTTTTCTCCAGAGTATTCTTCTTTGATGACAGTGTAGTGTTCTTTTTGTGCTCCTTCCCACCATGTAGATCTGTGGTGGTTGTTTCTAGTAGAATTTTTCTAGGAGGCTTTTGGGCAATTTTTGACTAGATGCCTTGTCTCAAAGCAGGATCGACATCTGAAGAGGACACTTTCGTAATCGAGTTTCTGGTTCCATACATAGTCTTTACTTGTTAGGTTTATTTCAGCTGGAAATCCGGCGCTAAAATCCATTTCCACACAGATGCGTGCATAGGTGGTTCTTGCATATTCCTCTGTTTCTGGGCACATGCAGTATATATATAATAAATAATTATATATGTTAATTCTGTTAATAGTTAAATAAGAATTGGTTAGATTAAGGCCCATATATATATATATATATATTATTTATACAAGTATAAAATATAATTATATGTGAGACAATTCTAGTATTTTATTAGAGAAAATATTTATAAAAATAATACAAGATATTAAAATTAAAATTATTGATATTAAAATTATTTTTTCATGTGTAATAATCAACTATTTGGTATTATATATATATATACTTTTCGAAAATTGTAAATACATTTTTTTGATATTAAAAATATTTTTTCATGTGTTTTTTTAAACATGTTTGTTTAAGATTTTTTATTTCAACTAAAATGGATGAAGATTTGTTGACTATTTTTATTTTTTTAATTGAGGGTCTAGATTGATTCTCAATTCCAATTTTCATAAGTTCTTCCATGACAAGTTTTTCATTATTATCTATAACATTCATTAATATATAACCACATTTTATTTAGCAAAATAGTTCATTACTTTTAATAAATTTAAAAAATTAAATTAGTCAAGTGGCTCCCCACCCACCAATTTATTAGGGATTTGAGATTATTCCAATTCTAATAAGTTCATCCATGATAAATTCCTTGTTATTATCTATAACATTAGTTTATAATTCTTTTTTTTCTTTTTAAGTTAAAGTTGACCCATAATCTTTTTATAGATAGTTAATTTGGTAAATGTGTGTATTGGTAAGGCATTATTCGTGTTGCAATAGTTTTTTTGTTATATTTATGGAGATGTAATGTGGTTGTACTAATTTTATTCATGCGGATTTAATAGTGAATGAACACATTTCTTAGCCATAAGTTATTCTCACATAGTTATGATTGACACATGTTGGTAAACATGGATAGGCAAGAATCCTTAATAAACATTGAAAACTTTAAAAATCATAAAAACTAACTATATTTTACATTATTATTATTATTATTATCATTAATTATGGAAAAATATTAATGCATAAAAATGAAACAAGATTAATAGCCATAGAGATTTACGCCCCACTTAATTATAGATTGTAAATGGGCTTTGTTATAACATGATGGCTTGCCAATATCATGAATTATCAATACCACATGCCCAAAAAACCAAAACTCATTTCATATTACACTTATTTATATGACATTTTTTTAATTAATCAATTTAATTAAAAAAATAAAATTGACATAACTACTTTAAATCTTAACCTTTGATTCGTGTATACTATGATGAATATTATAAAATAATTTGTGGAGGTTAAATCTAACCATTCACTTAATAATTATTCATAATTAAATTAAAATTCTAAAAACTTATTCCCAAATAAACATATGAACAATAAATATTTTGATTTTCCATATAAATAGTGCCTGATTTTTTTTAGTCATAAATTACAATAAAATAAAATAAAAATATAAACTAAAGGTGTTATAAAAAAGATTATAAAGAAATTTGATTTGATGACATAGATAAGAGGAATTTGATTTAGCCAAAAAAATTATATTTATATATATATATATATATATATTTGAAATTACATAAAAATACATAATGTTTTTAAAAAAATGCATATAGGTATAACATGCGAATATAATTGAGACATCAAATCTCAATAAGAGTTGCTGAGAACATTTATTAAGGATGAAGGCTAGGTCTAAATAAGAACTTAAACACGAACATACATCTTAATTACATTATCCATTATGTCTAAATATACTAACTAAGTATTATCAAGTAATTTAATTGCATAAATTTTATGACATTTAATTATTGACATGTAAAGATAAACTTATGAAATCCAAATATTGTAGGTACAAAGTTGGTTTTTTAATCACTCAAAATTCTAAAAGTTATCTAAAATGCAAACTTGAAAATATAAATAAAGATGATTCACAATTAATTTGTAATAAAAGTCATCTGGAAACTATTTATTAATTTTTCCATGAAAGTCATTTTGAGTTATTTACCATTTTGATTTATGATTATAGGAAGTCGGATTACAAATATATTTGTACAAATATTGTCTATAACATATATTAGGTCTACAATGGTTGAATTTATAGTCCATTAAAGAAACTTTTATATGACAATCCCCCAACTATTATATGAGCAATAATGCCAATTCAAAGTTCAAGAAAATGAAAAAAAATTAGTAATTCTTCTAAGTACACAACTAAACCAACACAAGATTAAAGTCAAGCTTTCAATCAAAATTTACTAAAGTTATGGGAGTGGAAAAGCAAGTTAGTGTTTTATATCTAATTCAATGATTTGAAGGAATTATGTAACAATTCTTATTTAATGTCATGTCCCCAATAAATAAATTTTACTAGATAAATTCACAATTTTGCAATTTTGGCCATTGATGCAAATTTTGGCACTTAGACTTAGGAGAAAGGGGTTAAGAGATAAAAAATTAATTTTTCAAAAAGAAGGGAGAACCCACTTAGGAGAAAATGAAAATTAAAAATCTAGTGAGTAGTGGAGGGCATCCAAAAAGGGGGAAATCAAACCCTTAGGATAAATTTGACCCATAAAGAAGAAAAGGCTCAAGGAGTTCAAATTAGTGGGACCTACATGGGAAGAAGGGGCAACAACTATAAAGGGAAGAAAGCAATCTCATTTTGGGGTATTTGTTTGTGCATCTAATATTGAGAGTTTTCTTGTGATGTTTATCCAAGTCAACTGGTGCTATTGAGCACAGGGATTTCCATGGAGATTCCCAACTCTCTTTTAGTGGACCAAGAGTGCGACCCTAAGAGAGAATTTCAAAGCTTAATGGAGAGGAGAATGTTGGAGTTCGTGGGCTTGTTTAGTTGTTCCATCAGCCAGTTCGAGCTTCCAGGAGGACATAATAGAGGAATTCGTACCATTGAGTTGAGCAGTCATTAGAGAAATTTTGAGGTCTAAAATGGGTCTCAAAACAAAATTGTACAACTAGAATCAACTTTCTAAGAACCAATAGGATTCAAGATAATGATGTCAACCATGGGGGATGATTCACCATTTTTGGAGTAAAAAAAAAAAATTACTTTTTCAACTTATATTTTCAACAAGTATCTCTTTACAATTTTATTCAAATTTCGAGAAGGAGCACTCGTTGGATGAAAAAATTAATTCTTCATCCAAGGAGTACCCATGTGGCATACTTTCGATGGACTTTGCTACATGAAAAATGAGAAATACATGAAAAACGTGATTGCAATCATGTTTTTTTATGTATTTCTCATTTTTTGTGTAACAGGGTCCATTGAAAATATGCAACATGGGTATTCCTTGGATGAAGAATTAAATTATGCATCCAACAAGTGCTCCTACTCAAAATTTGAATAAAAAATTAAGGAGATAAGTTGAAAATACAAGTTGAAAAGTAGTTTTTTTCTTTTTTCCCTCTAAAATTTGATGATGTACTCTAATCTTATTTTATTATTTTCACTAATTTTTTTATAATATTCCTTAAGAGGCACATATAAGACCTCAAAATTTCTCCAATTCAAAGGGAATTTTAACTAGAGAATTTAGAGGAAAATTCCTTGAGGGTGAACGAAATTTTGTGGAGAGTTGCAGAGCTGGAAATTGTTGCTACAAGGAGAGCCAAATTTGTCCATTCTAGGGCCTGTGTAGTAGCTTCCTGGGCAGAAATTCATGGGTCAGAATTGTAGCAAGGAAAGGCTAGTTTGAGCATGGATTTTGGCCACAATTTCCAGGAAGACATTCCATAAATTTTCTAGCTATTTGGAGGGAGAAATCAGAGGCAAATCAGCAGTTGTGCTACAGGTGGGACACAAAACTAGTGAAGGAGGTTGTACACAGGGGCGTCACTGAGGGAGAAATATGATACCACGTGGGTTCATATTGGGGGATATATATTGAAGAAAAAATGACACAATATATTGAGCATATAATAGGGGGTAAAGGGTTTTAATATTGGTAGGTATAAAAAATGGTGCTCAAAGTTAATGAAAAATATAAAGGGGTAGAAAAAATGCTAATGAAAAAATGGAAACCTACAATATCTAGTGAAAGTAGGGGTTTTTTAAATTGAGAAGGTGTATTGGGTTTGTATGGTGGGGGGTAAAATAATGTGATTTTAGAGGTATTTTCCAATATATAGTCAAATTAAGGGTATTGTTTAGTATTCCATGAACGCACGTGCTACGTTAGAGTTTCATTGAGTGAAGCCCCCTTGAGGTTGTAGCACCAAATGGTTGGAATCAACCGGAAACATTTCTGGGTTTTTTTGGTCTGCTATCAAGGAGCTTGCTCCTAATTTTGCAGTTTTTTTTGTGAAGTTTAGAGGCCTCAAATCGCAGGTTGCCTCCAACAGTAGTTGCATGAAAATTTCCGAGTTGAATGTACAACCCGAGGAAACCATTTTGGGAGGAGTAACTCACCTATTATCACCTGGGTATTTGCTTTCTTATTTTAGAAAGCCGAGGTGAACACTTTCCATACCATTTATTCTCAAATTTTCTTATATGGTTGACCAATAAAATGACTCAAATTCAATATTTTGACCCAATGGTGTCTAATTTGTAATTGCATGTGATGTGTTTCAGATTTTTGCATCTTAAGTTGTGTTGTAGCTAGTTCATGTCTTTGGTATTTCCCTGTAATTTTTTAGTTGGAACATTACAGTGGTATCAAATCATGTTCTTGGCCAGCTGAGGGCATGGGAACAGGTGATAAAAGGGCCATTTAGTGGAGTAGTATATATACCTAGAGGCAGAGGCAAAGGAAGAGGAAGGGGTTGTGGTAGAGGAGATGAGCCCGACCATTTCTCAAAAACAGAGCTTGACAACACCAAATATTTCATGGGGGATCGTGGTGGTGATGAGCAACCTTGGTAGGGTGGGTGTGACCCACTATTGGAGGAGGTAGTGAGAATGAACCAATAAATGATGACGATGATGACGCAAATGATGGAGCTCCAGTCGCAGAACACGCATGGGGGAACCCAGGGAGGAACTAATGGGGGAGAGGGAGGCTCACGTGCAAGGGAAGAGATCCAAGCACACCCTCACACAACCCATCAGATCATACACACATATGGCTTGACCCACAGGCCCATTATGCCACGCTTCACTAAGGAGCCAGACCGTGAGAGAGAGGTTGATGCGTTCACGGAGCTGATCAGATCATTTACTGACATGATTGATGACTATGAGTCTTTAGATCCCAGGATTAGAAGGACCCTCTCTTTTGCAAATTATTGACATCTGAAGGATAAATTTAGAGGAGCTGGGACCCCTTCCTGGGGAGGGAAGTAGTGTCAGAGTTGGGAAAACCAAAGGGTGGCAGGGAAGGTGACCCTACCTAACTATGATGGATTAGATAGGAGTTCGGTGAGAGTTTTGGTTTAGAAATTGGATACATATTTCACCCTGAAGTCAATGAGGGGGACAAATGCCATAAGATTCACCACACTACATCTGGAGGGTGATGCACTGGAGTGGTGGTACCACGGGCTGGTCACACTTGGGCATGCCTCCATTGCTTCTTACACCGACTTCACTCACAGGTTGGTGTAGAGATTTGACTGGAAAGATCAGGAGTTGCACTTTATGGAGATGGCTAACTTGAAGTAGTCAGGCAGCACAAAGGCCTTCATAGCATAGTTTCAGAGACTGACAATGATGGTCTTAGACATTTCGAAGGTGAGATTAATCATGATGTTCATATAGGGTTTGACCAAGCCACTAAGAGGATGAGTACGTGCATATGACCTGTCTCATTGCAGGACACTATTAGCAGAGACTAAGACATGCTAGATGTTGTTATGAAGACAAGAGCTCCTACACCCACTAGACCTACTTCCCCTTAGAAAGGGAATGACATCAACCCTCTGCAGAAGGAGTGGATAGGGAGCAGAAAAATGGATGAGGAGGCTAGGAGGGGCCTCAGGAGGAGGACATTGTGTTTTACATGCTAGGAGTCATGGAAGCCAGGGCCTCATCGTGACAAGGGCAAGACCCACTACATTAAGGTGTTTTCATACACTGAGGTTGATGAGGAGGAGATAGAGTAAGATCTAGACACAAGAGGTAACAGACCCCAGGGCACTGGAGGAGATGGCCCACCACCCCCACCTACTGGAGGGGAATTTCTACCCACAGGAGGAGTTATTTCATCACTTCAAGGAGTTTTGAAGTATCTAACATTGCGGATTCAGGGCACCGTATAGGGGCAGAGGGTGTCAGTGTTGGTGGAAAGTCGGGCTACCCATAATTTTATTGATGCACATTTGGTGGAGAGGTGAGGAATTCATATAGAGGCTTTAGAGAGGTTGTCAATTTTCGTGCCTAGTGATAGGACTATGTAGTATATGAGGTATGTCCCGAGCATGACAGTGATTATGGGGAACTACTCGATGTTGGATCATTTCTTCGTGGTGGACCTTCTAGACACCAATGGAGTGATGATAGTTCAATGGTTGTATTCCTTGGGGCATGTCACTACAGATTGGAATAAATTGGAGATGGAGTTCACTAGCCCAGACAGGAAGCTAGTGGTATTGAAGGGCATGCATTCATATCGACATGAGGAAGTGTCAACGCATAAGATGGAGGTAGACTTGAGGCATGGTGACATCGCTTGGGCTGTAGAGTTGATGATTTCAGAGATAGGGGGACAAATGCAGCAGACACATTCAAACATACTGGCGCTCCTAGATAATCATTAGGACATATTTGGGGAGATTCCACCTGGCAGACCACTCGAAAGGGTCTTCAAGAACACCATTGAGCCGAAGGAGGGGTTGCATGCAATCATCACCACTCCCTACAGGCATCCCAAGGCATATCGTGATGAGATTGAGAGGGTGATACAAGAGTTGTTGAGATTGGGGCACAACAAGCTTGTATCTAGGCCCTTCGCTTCTTCAATGTTGTTGGTGAAGAAGAAGGATGGGACCCTTCGCATCTGTATAGATTACTGGGCCCTCAACAAAAGGACATTGAGGAACAAGTACCCCATTCCACACATTGACGAGCTGATGGAAGAGCTAGAGGAGCTAAGTACATCTCTAAGATAGACTTGTGCTCGGGGTACCATCAGATCCGAGTGAGGGAGGAGGACATCCCCAAGGCTGCTTTCCTTTGCCACTATGGACATTTTGAGTTCTTGGTGATTCCCTTTGGGCTAACCAATGAACCAGGCACATTCCAGTCTTGCATGAACCGCATGTTCCGCAAGAAGTTGTGATGATACATCCTTGTCTTATTCGATGACATTCTGATATACAATAGGACATGGGAGGAGCACCTCCAAAATCTAGAGGATGTATTGTACTTAGTGGAGGAGCAAAAATTGTATGCGAAGATGTCCAAATGTGAGTTTGAACTGACTGAGGTGTTGTACCTTGGGCACAAGATTTGGGAGGATGGAGTACAGGTACACCAAGAGAAGATCGGGGCCATCTTGAACTGGCCTACACCTAGGAAAGTGACCGAGTTGAGGGGATTCTTGGGTATTTGCACATATTACAAGAGGTTCATGAAGTGCTTTTCCCAGCTAGCAACACCCCTCACAGATATGACGAAGAAAGGGAATTTTGAGTGGACAAATGTGGCACATGAGGCTTTTGAGTGCCTCAAGAAGGTGATGATAAGCTACCCTATTTTGGCTCTACTAGATTTCTCAGGGCCATTCATTTTAGAGTGTGATGCATCTGGGGAGGGGGTCGGGTAGTAATGACACAGGAAGGACATCCTATAACATTTGAGAGAAATAAGTTACCACCATAAGAGAGGTTGTATTCCATCTATGACAAGGAGATGTTGGATGTGATGCATGCACTTGCTAAGTTTAGACAATACTTGGTGGGAAACAAGTTCAAGGTGAAGACTGACCACAATAGTATTCGATTCTTATTGGAGAAGCAAAACCTACAACAGAGGCAGCATAAATGTGTCAGTAAGATCCAAGCATATGACTTTGAGATTGAGTATGTCAAGGGAAAGCAGAATATAGTGGTTGATGCACTATCACAGAGGCCTACAACACTCTCTTTGATGTACATTTCTCAGGACTGGAAGGAACAACTATTGGTGGAATACTCTAAGGATCGACATACGTATGAGATCTTGGATGGTACTCATGGGGACAACATATACCAGGTGATGGATGGGGTTATCTACTACAAGGACATGATTTATTTACTACCCGTCTCACAATTGAGGGAGAAGATTCTGCGAGTAGCTCATGACTCACCTTTGGTAAGGAATCAAGGGTTCCTCAAGACGTATAGGGCCATTAAGGAGGATTTCACTTGGAGGGGGCTTAAGAAGGATGTTCTGAGGCATGTACGGGAATGTGATACTTACCAGAGGAACAAGTGGGATCACACCCATTTGGATGGACTTTTGCAACATCTTCCCATTCTTGAGAGGATGTGGGAAAGTATAGTGATGGACTTCATCACAGGACTGCCAACAGTACAGGGGTGAGATTGCATCTATATGGTGGTTGACAGGTTGATGAAGTTCGCCCACTTTTTCGCCATTCCATCCAAATACTCAGCTTCCCAGGTGGCCGAGTTGTTTTTTAGGGAGGTGTTTAGGCTACATGGGTTGCCTAAGACCATCATCAGTGACAGGGATAACAGATTCATGGTTGGTTTCTCGTAGGAGCTAGTTTGCCTTGTGGGCACTGAGTTTACCCCCAACATAAGATACCACCACCAGATGGAAATTGTGAACAAGTGGTTGGAGGGATACCTACGCAATTATGTGACAGGGCAGCAAAGAGTGTGGGTGAAGTGGTTGCAGCTTGGGGAGTATTGCTACAAGACCACATATCACATGTGCATAGTCCTATCACCCTTTCGTTCTCTATATGGTTATGATGCACTAACTTTTTTTGACATTATCTTTGGAGACAGCAAGGCCCCAGGGGCCAAGGACTGGATACGGAAGAGTCAAGACATCCTTAGAGCTCTCAAGGATAACTTACAGACTGCCAAAAACCAATATAAGATGTATGTAGAGAGGGGAAGGGTAGAGAGGTAGTTTGAGATAGGGGACTTGGTTTTTTTGAGACTTCGGCCATATAAGAAGTCCACATTGAAACAGAAGAGAGCTAAAAATCTCAAACCCTGCTTCTATGGGCCATACAGGGTGACCAAGAGAGTAGGAGAGGTAGCGTATGAGCTGGAGCTTCCACCGGAAGCAAGATGCAAAATGATTTCCATGTCTCATGCCTCAAAAACGCCTTGGGGGAAATAGGTGACAACTACTACAAAGCTACCACCCCTGGTCCCTGGATAATGAGGGGCACTTATTTTTGACATCGGAGGCTATTTTGCAGGAGAGGGAAAGGATGCTCAGGAGTGGAACTATTAGAGAATTCCTTGTGAAGTGGAAGGAATTATTTGAGGAGGATGCCAAGTGGGAAGGAGAGAAAATATTGCAACATCCAACACTTTAGTTTCTTGAGAACAAGCAACATTTTGGAGGGGAGGATTGTCATGTCCCGAACAAATAAATTTTACCAGATAAATTCAAAATTTTGCAGTTTTGGCCATTGATGTAAATTTTGGCACTTAAACTTAGGAGAAAGGGGTTAAGAGATAAAAATTTAAATTTTCAAAAGGAAGGGAGAACCCCCTTAGGAGAAATTGAAAAAGTTAAAAAGCTAGTGGGTAATGGGGGGGCACCCAAAAAGGGGGAAATCAAACCCTTAGGAGAAATTTGACCTACAATGAAGAAAAGGCTCAAGGAGGTCGAATTAGTGGGACCTACATGGGAAGAAGGGGAAACAACTATAAAGGGAAGGAAGCAAGCTCATTTTGGGTTCTTGTTTGTGCATCTAATATTGAGAGTTTGCTTGTGTTGTTAAGCCAAGTCAACTAGTGTTGTTGAGCACAAGGATTTCCAAGGAGAAATTCCAAACTCTCTTTTGGTATACTAAGAGTGCCACCCCAGGAGAGAATTTTAGAGCTTGGTGGAGAGGAGATTGTTGGAGTTTAGGAGCCTATTCAGCTATTGCATCAGCTAGTTCGAGCTTCGAGGAGGATGTAGTAGAGGAATTTGTACCACTAAGTTGATGGGTATTTAAGGGAAATTTCAGCGAGAGAAGTGAGAGGAAAATTACTTCAGGGGGGACCAAATTTTGTAGAGAGTTGAAGGACTAGAATTTTCTTCTACAAGGAGGGTCGAATTTTTCCATTCTAGGGCCTACGCAATAGCTTCCCAGGAAGAAATTCGCGGACCAAAATTGCAACAAGGAAGGGCTAGGTTGAGTAGGGATTTTGGCCACAATTTCTGAGAAGACATTCTAGAAAATTGTCAACTATTTAGACGGAGAAATCCGAGGCAAATCAATAGTTGTGCTACAGGTGGGATGCAAAACTAGTGAAGGAGTGTATAGCACCAAATTTGGGTAATTCTTGGAGGTTAGAATCAACTCGAAACATTTTTGGGTTTTGCTGGCCTGGTAACAAGGAGATTGCTCATAATTTTGTAGAAATTTTGGTGAAGTTTTGAGGCCTCAAATCATAGGTTGCCTCCAAAAGCAATTGTTGGAAATTTTTTGGGTTGAACGCACAGCTTGAGGAAGCCATTTTGAGAGGAGTAACTCACCTATTCTCCCTGGTTATTTTCTTTCTTATTTTAGCAAGCCCACGTGCACACTTTCCATCCCATTTGTACTCAAATTTTCCATGGTTGATCAATAAAATGGCTTAGATTCAATATTTCTACCCAATCGTGTCTCATTTGTAACTGCATGTGATATGTTTCAAATTTTTGCATGTTAAGTTGTGTTGTAGCTAGTTCATGACTTTGGTATTTCACTATAGATTTCTAGTTAGAACAATACATTTAACATAGTTCAATAACTAACTTTTTTTTTGCTTAAGCAAGAGACGGTCCTTCTATTGACTTAGATAAGAAAATAAATTACAAAGGTTACAACAAGCGTGCAGAGGTGCAAACCCCCACAAAGGAAGAGGGAAAAATACACAACGTGCCCGTAAAAAGCCCGCCCATAGGCAAACTAAAACCAAGGCCAAGCCAACCCTAGAAACTTACATCTCTACCCCAAAGTCCACTTACAAGGTAGTCACCAATGATCTGTCTCCTTTTTATCTGGCAATCTAAAACCAAATCGCATGGAGCAGTAGCCCATGGAAAACTCCTAAACTACTTGACCATCGTTGGCCGTCGATCTTCTCCTTCTGATCCGACGGCTAGAATCCAAATCGCGCGGCTTAAAAGCACGATAAATACCACGCAATGAGGGTGGTTTACCTTTCCCATCCCCCGCCACGTGTTGCTCACTGAGTGGCATCGCTGGCTTTCCAAGAAAACCATCTTTTGGTTTGAGGGCGCCCAATGAAGGTGGTAAACCATAGCAGTTTTGACCTTCCAAACCCACAAACTTTCACTACAAACCTCGGCCGTTGATTTCCCCCCTCCTGATCTGATGGCCACAATCAATATCGCGCCTCCTATAAGCTCGAGGAATACTGTGCGATGAGGATCGTGTTCTCTCTTCTTCCCCTGCCATGCATCGCTTACTAAGTGGCATCGCTTACCATCCGAGAAAACCTCTTCCAAGGCAAAGGGCACCCGATGCGAGTGGTTTCTCTCAGGCAGTTTTTTATTCCAGTTTCCTAATCCACTGTCCTCCAATGTATTGCGCGTGGACAACATGCCTGGAAGGGTCACCTCGTGCATGGAATGTCCTAGGATTTGTGATGGCCTCCATCATCCTTCTTCCTCATAGCTATTTCCTTTTGAGCAGAAATCCCCTGGCCCGATGACTGTCTCTGTCCAGGATTCCTGTGAGAACTTACAGTGCTCATCCTCTGAGAAATACCTATGCTTCATTGACATGGAGTGAAACATTGTCTCGTTGTCTATTCTGATAATGTTGTCTGTCGCTGAGGGCCCACGCTGAGCATTCATCTCTCATTCTGTCATCCGTTACCTCCTCCCACCAGCAACACATGTCGGTAAGCTTGCTTCTAACCCCCTCATTGGCAAGCCAATCCACCACTTTGTTGGCTTCCCTGCGAACATGTACAAACCTAAGAGTTCTTAGAATTCTTAGGTGTGATTGAATTCTTTGGTAGACTTGCAGAAGCCGCCAGTGACCTGAGATTCTTTCTGGTGTTGCTCCTGCACTTATCCGCTTGACCGAATTAATTACTAATTCCGAGTCAACCTCAATGATGACATTATGTATGTTGTGCCTGAACAATATTTCCAAGCATAGCTCCATCGCCATGAGCTCAGCCATATTGTTGGTTGCCTTCCCTAGATAACTGTAGAAAATGACCTGTATGTTTCCCTCCTCATCTCTCATGACCCCTCCATAACCTGCTTCTCTAGGATTTCCTTTTGAGGCTCCATCTATGTTAAATTTTAAAAAACCTTGAGAAGGGGGTTGCCAGAAAGCCTTACCTTCTGAGGTATTCTTGTTGAACAATAGAGGACACTGAGGGAGATGAACTTGAAGCTCCAACTTTTCCAGGATTCTGGCCTCTCTATGTCCTATGGGTTTTCCTGTAGAAACACCCCCTAGGATGTGGATAGTCTCCTTGAGTTTCTTAAGGATTAGCTCTAGGATGCTGCTCACTGGGCCCATTTTGTCTTTGAAAATCCTGTTGTTGCGCTCCTTCCATACATTCCAGATTAAGAACCCTGGAGTCAATGCCCAGGCTAAGTTTATTGTATCATTATCTGAAAAAAAATTCCGCCAGTTTTTCAGCGTAGCAATGATGTCATCTTCATGCCTGTCTGTCTGCTCGAAGACATCTCCAACCCAGTTCCATAGTGTGGCAGTGAAGGAGCATCTGTTGAGGAGATGATTTGTGGTTTCTTCCTGTTGTCCACATAGGTGACATCTTGAGGGGCCAACAAAGCCTCTTTTTCTTAGATTATCCCATGTCAGAATCTTGCCCTGATGAACCAGCCACTTGAACAATTTGACCTTCATCCAATGAGGGTTATCCCAGAGTTCTTTCCAAGTCTTGTCAGTGCTTGGAAGGTTAAGCCCTATGGCTATTCTTTTGGCCTCTTTAAGGGTGAAGAGACCTGCCTTGTTCTTTCCCCATCTTAATTGATCATCTGAGGTTGAGATTAAGATTTGCCTTTTTTCCAAAAGACCTTTGAGGGTTATAGCTTGAGTATTCAGCCTGCTCATCTCATTGTAAACTGGAAGTTTCCATATTCTCCATTTTCCATTGTTCCTTGATTGATCCCAAAAGTCCCTTACCCTCCTTAATCCTTTGCTGATGGTATCTGTTTGGATACTAGCTAAATCCTCACTACTGAGATTGCCCTCCTGCTGCCAATTGTCCTCCCAGAACCAAGCCAAATTTCCGCTTCTGATCTCCTAGAAACTATGTTTTTGGACTAGGGCCCTGTTCTCCCAAGCCCTGTTCCAAACTTGTGAACCTTTTACTTGTCATGTCATTCTTATGAGGTTCGTATCCTACCAATTCATTGCATACTTTTGTTTCCATAGTTTCGCCCAGGGGGATTGTATTTCCTTTAGCCATCTCCACCAAACTTTAGCTCCCAGAACTCTGTTTAGAATTTCTGGGTCATGTAGACCCAGGCCCCCATGGGATTTAGGTTTGCATACCCTTTCCCACGCCACCAGGGCCCATTTCTTCTTTTCTTCACCTTTCCCCCAGAGAAAGTCTCTTTGAATGTTTCTTATTTGAGTACTAACTCCAGTTGGTGCCGGAATGGTTGATAGCATATAAATAGGGATGGTTTGGAGGATAGCCTTAGTGAGAGTCAGCCTCCCTGCTAGATTTAGGGCTCTATTTGTCCACTTACTGACTTTGTCTTTCAATTTATTTAGAACAGGCTCCCAGATGTCCTTGTGCAACGGTTTGTCAGTGAGGGGAACTCCCAGATACTTCGAGGGCAATGAATCTCTTTGAAAGCCCAAAATTCTGGAAAGATTTCTTTGAATCGAAATATCAGTATTGAAAAAGAAGATTTTTGATTTAGTAAGACTTACCTCAGTGCCAGCTGCCATTGCAAACTCATACAGAATTTGCTTGAATGCTTTGGCTTCCTTGACTGTGGGTGTGCCTTGAAGCATAGTATCATCCACAAATTGTTGATGTGTCACCGTGTCTCCACCTCGAGTGAGTCTCAGACCTTGAATTCTTCCTTCCACCTTAGCAACTCTTATAGCTCTACCCAACCCTTCCATCATGAGAATGAAAAAGAATGGGGAAAGAGGATCACCTTGCCTAAGACCTCTTGTAGGCTTGAAGGTTATGGAGGGAGAGCCATTGAGCAGAATAGAATAGCTGGCAATCGTAACTAGATCCATGACCCATCTGATCCAGTTGTAGTCAAAGCCATAAGATTTTAGCATTGCTCTTATGTAAGTCCAGCTAACTTTGTCATAGGCATTCACTATGTCCAGCTGAATTATCATCCCTGCCTGCTTATTGGTAATGTGTTGGGTCCCTATAATACTAGTGATTACCCCATTACTATTATAGTTATACCCCTTATTTATGTCGTTGTGCCCCTATTACCCCAATATTGTTATTTCTGTGCCCCATAGAATCCCTCTATTGTTATTTTTGTGGCTTTATATTATTATTGTTAGGTCGGCTGGATTATATTGTGACTCTTTAGACTCCTATATATAGAAAGGAGGTTTTGTCATTTGAATCATCAAAGAATTGTTCATTTATGTAATGTAAAGGAGTTTTCCCCCTCGAAGAGGCTGAATTCTAAGGCGTTGATCTATCTTTTCTATCTTTTCTTGAGCTGGTTTCATAACATTTGGTATCAGAGCTTTGGATTCTAGGGTTTCGCTGCTCCAAACAGGTCATCGTGGAATTTTCGCTATAACTTTTTTTCTGTGACGTTTCAGAAGTAAAAAAAAAAAACCCATTTGAGAAGAAATCGCGCTGAACCTTGGGTCCGAATTTCAGAGCTTTTCGCGCGATATTTTCGGAGATATGATCTGAGGAAGTTGGTCTTTTTGCAGACTCCTGAATTACATTCAAAACAGGTGACCTGGGGAAAATTGTCATAACTTTCTCTCTGGGAATCAGATTGAAATTTCGTAAGAAGGTACAAAAAGAGGACAGACTTTAGTTTCTTGTGTATCTTTTTCAGAACCAAATATCGAAAATTGTACACGTGGCACTTCATACAAGTTCGCTCTTCTGAAAGGTCTATAATCAGGTCATCTTGGGAGATTGTGCATAACTCTTTCTTGGAGAATCCAATTTGGATCAGACTGGTGGCATTGGAAAGAGGACACAAAGAGCTACTACAGGTCACAAATTCAGAACTAGATGATTGGAAAGTACAGAGATACATCAGAGGCAATATCGAGCTCCTACAAAGTGAAAAAAGGTGTGTAGATTTTTTTAAATTTTTGCTTACGCTTGGTTTGAAATTTTATTTTGAAGGAATTCAAAGGGCATAGTAGAGAATTATTATCGGTAACTGATGCCCCGAGGAAAGAAAATGCAAACACCTAGTAAGGAACCTGAAAGCTCTAGCATGACTCATGAAGAAGAGGAAGAAATGCTACATGATATATCAAAATTACAAGAACAAGTGCAACAAATGTCACGCTCACAAAAGTTAACAGATGCTAAGATAAATGGCGTGGAAGCTAAGATGGACAATTTGAAGATAGATTTGAACACAAATTTGAAGACAGGCATGGCAGATTTGAAGACAGATTTGACAAATTTTCTACAAGAAATACTTACTAATGGTGAAAAGGTAGTAAAGGAAACTCATGATGAGAACAAAAGAAATGTTAATCATGATTCCATAGACGCTAATGTTGGATCGAAGAATCACCATATTCCAAAAATCGATATGAGGAAGTTTGATGGCAAGGATCCCGCCACATGGATATTACAGATGGAGCAATTCTTCGATCTCAATAATGTGCAAAACGCACAAAAGGTACGTATGGCAACTGTATATTTGGAACCAAATCAGTTTGTATGGTATCAATGGCTTTGTTTTTTACGGAAGAATTGATAGCACATTATGAGGATACAAAAAGAAACACTTTTTTTAGCCAATTGATAAGTCTCAAACAAAAGGGTTCAATAATGGAGCACATTGAGGAGTTCCAAAAATTGAACATAAGGGTAAAAGATATTCCAGAGGAGCATAGGATTGATGTGTTCATAGGGTCTTTAAAGGATAATATCCAACATGATGTTCGCCTTTGGGAACCTGATTCATTAGAGAAGGCATTCAGGTTAGCAAGAAAAATGGAAAGCAAAATTATGGCAACTAGGAAGCATACCACTCACAACTATAAAGACGGAAGTGTTGTTGCCCCTAGTCTTCCACAACCTACAAGGTTGACACCACAACAATTGGAAGAAAAAAGAGCAAAAGGGCTTTGTTACAATTGTGATAGCAAATACACAAAAGGTCATAAGTGTGCTGAGAAGAAATTATTCTACATAGATTGTGAAGAGGAAGAAGAAAAGGAGCAAGAAAGGTCAAAAGAAGAGGATATATTCCAGGAACAAAGCCTAGATGAAGAACAAATAAATCCGACCATATCTTGTAATGCATTGGCGGGAATTACCACTCCTCAAACCATCAAGATAGAAGGACAAATCAAGAAGAAAAAGGTAATAGTGTTGATTGATTCAGGAAGCACCCACAATTTTATTCATTGTAGGGTAGCAAAAGAATTGAATTGCTTCCTATATCCAGCACCAGAGTGTCAAGTGATGATTGCAAATGGAGGAACAATAAATTGCTCTGGAAAGTGCCATAATATCAAGCTATCCATGGGAGAATATGTATTGACTAGCCCAATGCTTTCCATTCCAATGGGAGGTGCTGATGTTGTACTAGGAGTCCAATGGCTACAATCCTTGGGTACAATAGCTTTTAATTTTCAAGAACTTTTCATCAAATTTTCTACGGAAGGAAAGGAAGTTGAATTAAGGGGTATTGCAGGGAAACCAGGAAAGATAATCAGCTCTAATGGCATGACAAAGCTTCTAAAAAAGGAGCAAAGAGGTGTAATTGCACAATTATGTTCGCTAGATGTTTCCACATTGGAATCATCTATTTCTCCAGATCTCCAAAAAGTCCTGGACAATCATTCCAAGGTATTTGAGACTCCCAAAGGTCTCCCACCTATGCGTGATCATGATCATGCTATTCATCTGATTCCAGGAAGTGTTCCTCCAAACATCAGGCCGTACAGATATCCCTATGTCCAAAAAAGTGAAATTGAACGTATGGTTGCAGAAATGCTAGAGGCTGGTATAATTCAACCGAGTCAAAGTTCTTTCTCAGCTCCAGTAGTATTGGTGCACAAGAAGGATGGATCATGGCGCATGTGTCCGGATTATAGGGAGCTCAACAAGCTCACTATTAAAGATAAGTTCCCCATTCCTGTCATTGATGAATTACTGGATGAATTGCATGGATCAATTTACTTCACCAAGTTGGATCTTCGTTCGGGATATCATCAAATCAGAATGAAGATTGAAGACATTCCGAAAACGGCATTTAGAACTCATGAGGGTCATTATGAATTTTTGGTCATGCCTTTTGGCCTTACCAATGCACCTTCAACATTTCAAGGTTTGATGAATTCAATTTTCAAACCATTCCTTAGAAAATTTGTGTTAGTATTTTTTGATGATATACTAATCTACAACAAGTCTTGGAAGGATCATGTTGAACATGTTGACAGGGTGCTACAACTATTGGAGGAGAAACAATTATATGCAAAAAGATCCAAATGTTTCTTTGGAGTCCAGGAGGTGGAATATTTGGGTCATATTGTATCTCATGAAGGAGTTAAGGTAGACCCTAGCAAAATTAAAGCCATTAAGGAATGGAAAATCCCCACATCCATAAAGCATCTGCGAGGATTTCTTGGGTTGACAGGGTATTATCGCAAGTTTGTTAAGAATTATGGGAGAATAGCAGCACCTCTAACAACATTATTGAAGAAAGATTCATTTTCATGGACTCCGGAAGCAACAAAGGCCTTTGAACATCTTAAAGAGGCAATGTGCCAAGCACCGGTCTTAGCTACACCGGACTTCACAAAAACCTTTATTGTGGAATGTGATGCTTCAGGAAATGGAATTGGTGCTGTTCTAATGCAAGATGAAAGACCCATTGCTTTTGAAAGTCGTCCAATCAAGGGAAAGTTTTTAAGCAAAGCTATTTATGAGAAGGAAATGTTGGCAATACTCCATGCACTTAAGAAATGGCGACCCTACCTAATGGGAAGACACTTCAAGGTAAAAACGGATCATGATAGCCTTAAATACTTTTTAGAACAAAGATTATCCTCTGAAGAGCAACAAAAGTGGGTCACAAAGATGTTGGGTTATGACTTTGAAATCATCTACAAAAAAGGGAAGCAAAATGTGGTGGCAGATGCACTCTCAAGAAAGGATGAGGATGTGGAAGCATTGTTGTGTGCCATTTCTATTATCCAACCAGATTGGATAAACGAAGCAAGGGAGGAATGGAAGAATGACGAAGAAGTGTGGGCACTTATTCGAAAGCTACAACAAGATTCCAGTACTTCTGATACATTTAGCTGGAAAAATGATTCGTTATGGTACAAAGATCGCTTATACCTCTGTAAGAATTCCCAGCTAAAACAAAAGATTCTTATGGAATTGCACACTTCTCCCTTAGGAGGGCACTCAGGATTTTTAAAAACTTACCACAGGGTTAAGAAGGAATTTTTTTGGGATGGCCTTAAATCAGATATTCAAAAGTTTGTGGCGGAATGTTTGGTTTGCCAACAAAATAAAGTTGAAACAATTAAGACACCGGGTCTATTACAACCTTTATCCATTCCAAGCCAACGTTGGGAGGAGGTTTCAATGGATTTTATCACAGGTTTACCCAAGTCTGAGGGAAAGAGTGTCATCATGGTGGTAGTTGACAGACTTACCAAGTATGCACACTTTTGTGCATTATCACATCCATTTAAAGCCAGTACAGTTTCTACTGCATTTATGGAAACAATTCAAAAGCTACATGGAAACCCAAAGATTATTGTAAGTGACAGAGATCCCATTTTCACTGGAAATTTTTGGACAGAATTATTTTCTTGTCTTGGTACTCAGTTAGCTCATAGCTCATCTTATCATCCTCAATCTGATGGGCAAACTGAGATAGTAAACAAATGTTTGGAAGGATATCTTCGTTGCTTTGTATCTGATAAACAGACACAATGGGTCAAATGGTTGCCTCTGGCTGAATGGTGGTATAACACTTCCTTCCATACAGCAACAAAAATGACCCCATTTATGGCACTTTATGGGTATCAACCACCATCCATCACATCATATTTAAGAGAAAATTCTAAGGTTCAGGCAGTGGAACATCACATCGAACATCAACAACAAGTCCTCCAACTCTTAAAGGATAACCTCGTGTTGGCACAAAATAGAATGAAACAACAGGCAGATCAACATCGCAGTGAAAGAAGTTTTGATGTAGGTGATTGGGTATTCCTACGGCTACAACCATATAAGCAAATGTCCCTAAAGCAAGCTAAGAAGGATAATAAATTATCACCAAAGTATTATGGTCCGTACAAGGTGTTGCAAAAGATTGGTACTATGGCATACAAATTGGAGCTTCCTGCAGCTTCTCGATTGCACCCAGTTTTCCATGTTTCATGTTTAAAGAAGGTTATAGGTGACAAGCTCCCAATTCAAACAATATTGCCAGAACTTGACGAGGAAGGAAAAATTATATTGGAACCGGAAGCAGTCACAGAAACAAGAACTCGACAGCTACGAAATCGATCAATTTCAGAGTATCTTATCAAGTGGAAGAACTTATCCGCTGAAGATTCCACATGGGAGGATGAGAATTTTATGCAGAAGTATCCAGAACTACTCAAGCGTTGAGGACAACACTTTTTTGAAGGAGAGGGGCATGTTGGGTCCCTATAATACTAGTGATTACCCCATTACTATTGTAGTTATACCCCTTATTTATATTTTTGTGCCCCTATTACCCCCATATTGTTATTTCTGTGCCCCATAGAATCCCTCTATTGTTATTTTTGTGGCTTTATATTATTATTGTTAGGTCGGCTGGATTATATTGTGACTCCTTAGACTCCTATATATAGAAAGGAGGTTTTGTCATTTGAATCATCAAAGAATTGTTCATTTATGTAATGTAAAGGAGGTTGCCCCCTCGAAGAGGCTGAATTCTAAGGCGTTGATCTATCTTTTCTATCTTTTCTTGAGCTAGTTTCATAACATTATGAGTGAATGAACCACTTCATGAGCTTGAATTATGTTGTCAAGAATCTGTCTTCCTTCCACATAACCCGTTTGCTCCTCTGACACCAGGGTAGGGAGGAGTGGTTTGAGTCGGTTGGCAATTACTTTGGATATTATTTTGTACACCACATTGCATAAGGCTATAGGTCTGAATCTATCTGGAGAGGTGGCCTTTTCCTGTTTGGGGATTAAGGCTATGAAAGATTCATTAAGCGCCCTCAAGACTGTTTTAGATCTTCGCGAGTCTTCCACCACCTCCAGAATATCATGCTTTACAATCCTCCAGCAAGTTTTGAAAAAGTCCACATTGAAGCCATCAGGGCCTAGAGCTTTCCCATTGTGCATCTCTGTGATGACTTCCTCAAGCTCTTCCTCTGTTACTGGTCTGTTGAGATTGTAATTGTCTTCTCTGGAGACCAATTTAGGAATGTACTACGTAAATATTTTCATAAACTGTGATCTATCAACAGTGGTCTCCTCAGCAATTCTCTGAAAATGCTGGACTAGAACCTCTTCCATCTCCTCATGCGTGTTTCTTTCAACTCCATGTTGGTCTGTGAGTTTCACAATTCTATTGTTGTTTCTGTGATCTATAGTGGATTTGTGAAAGAATTTGGTGTTTCTCTCCCCTTCCTTAATCCATTGGACCCTGGATTTCTGTCTCCAGAATATTTCCTCTTGTAGACATCTATTCTCCCATTCATGCTGAAGTGAATCTACAAGCTCTTTCCTTTCCTCTGTGTAGCCTTCTGTGATAAGAATTTGGTTGATTTCCTTTAGCTTCTTTTCCACTTCTCCTTTAGCTTTGAAGATGTTGCCAAATTCATTTTTATTCCACTCTTTGAGTCTGCCTTTAATGTGTTTGAGCCTGCAATGAAGAAGGAACATCTTTGTGCCTTGAAGGTGTATCTCTTCTTTCCACCATTTTTCAATGTTTTTGAGGAAATCTGAGTGCGTGAGCCATACATTCTCAAACTTGAAGGGGCTGTTCCTAGGTTTACCAATTAGAGAAGCTTCTAATTGGATGGGCCAATGATCTGAACCACCAAAAGGTAGGATGAACGTAGCTAGGCTTCTTCCCATGAGTAGAAGTTCCTTTGAGATAATAAATCTGTCTAATTTTGAGGCTACTTGGTTAGAGCCCCCCCTTTTGTTATTCCAAGTGAAAATTCCATTGTTAGTGTCCATATCCACCAGTTTCATATTGGTGAGGAAGTTCTGGAAGGCCTCTGAGTCCCTACCAAGTGTTCTAGTTCCCCCTTTTTTCTCCGTGAGAGATTTTATCATGTTAAAATCTCCCCCTAGAATCCAGGGTAAAGTTGGGTATCTCTTTTTCATATCCTCCAGTGTAGTAAGGAGCCAAAGTTTGTCCTCCACTGGTTGAGGACCATAGACATTGGTGATCATATAACACTGCCTGTCACCCACAGGTTGGATGATCAAAGAAAGGTGGTGTCTGGATGCCTCCGCATCTTGTATACCAAATTTCTAAGGATCCCATAGAGTGAGAATGCCACCGACGATTTATTTGCCTTGACCTCAAGATATTCATATCTATTTAACCATTTGTTGTGTTTTTCTCTGATCTTCTCCACAGAGCTTTTTGTTTCATGTATGAACACTATGTCAGGTTTCTCCTCTTTGATCCTATTGCTTAGATTCCTCTGTTTCCTTCTGCTCCCTAGTCCTCTAATGTTCCAGGTTGTGATCTTCATTGAGGTGGGGTTTTGAAGGAGTAACTGGATAGATCTTTCATCCTTCCTGAGTCAATCATGAGTTTGCCACATTCTAGCAACAATTCTTTCTGTCTCTTTCTTCCTCTCTTCCTGCCTGGGTTTTTTGCCAATTTTCCTGTTATTAATCCTGTTGAGGAAACCCCTTTGTTTCCCTGATTGTCATGTCCTCTTTTTACTCCTGCAGCTGTTTGGTGTGACTTGCTAAGGAATATCTGCTGAACCTTGTCAACTTCCTCCTGAGGTATGGAGTTAATACCCAGGCTTCCTCCTTGTTCTAGAAACTTTTCTAGCTCCAGGTTCTCCCTTTCCAGGATCTCCTGTAAGTCTTGGTCCTCTGTACCACTTTCACTTTGAGTCATTTCATGGTATTTTTCTATTTCCATGGTACTCAAGGGGTCTGTTGTGTGTTCATTCTGTTCCTGTGTGAACTCCATACTTGTCTCTTTTCCTTTCCCTCTTTCCGCCTGATTCTCTGTTTGCATTTGGTTTCCCTCATCTTCTTCTCTTTCTTCTAAGATCTCAAAACCATTGTGACTTCTTGTTTTGTTATCGTTAGGGTTCTTTTGTGTCTTCCTTCCCCCTCCTTTCCCTTTTCCTCCCACTTTAGTAAAACTGGTGTGGTCTTTCCCTTTACTGGTGTTTAGGTATTCCTCCCTTTTGTTAAGAGGGCAATCTCTGAATAGGTGTCCATGCTCATGACATTTGCGACATCTGAACAGGATGTGCTCATAGTCAACTGCCTGGACCCATTCGTCGTCATAGACTTCTAGAATGACCTCATCTAGAAGAGCTCCTGATAGGTCCATCTCCACACATATACGGGCGTAGGAGGTATACTTTCCTCGTAGTGTTGCTTCTGAAATCTTTAAAAAATGACCTAATTTATTGCCTATAGCTTTTAAAGACTCTGGCATCCAATAATCTAAGGGTAAGGAGTAGAGTCTAATCCATACTGGTACCGATGTGAAAGTTTCTCGCTCCGGCACAAAGTTCATCGTCCATGGGCGCATATAGAGACCAGCTGCCACATAGAAGTATGGTCCTCCTTCAAAAATCCTATCTCTATCCTCCATGTTCGTGAACACCACTGTAAAGAAACCTTTGGATCCTAGATGTATATTTAACTCCCCTTTTTGTTTCTAGTTGTATTTTATCCAAGTGTATAGCGCTTTCTCTGTCAGCCAGATTCCCATAAACTTGCATATTATAGCGTAGTTTGTCATATGATCCCTGTGCACTTGTAGAGCAGGATCATTCAGTATTACCCGCGGTTTAGTGTTGGTTTTGGGTTTGCAGGGCCCCATCTTGGTTCTGTTCTCTGTTCCCTGACCTCTATCTTCCGCTTTATCCTCCTGTCGGTCTTTCTCGTGGGTCCCTTGCTCTGCATGGGTTTTGCTGCCTTCCGCCTTCTGGGTTTCAGGAATTTTTGTCTTGTCCTCCAAGGAGTGTGGAGGCTTGTTCCTATTCCCTGCTTTTCCTCTGTTTGAAACCACATTACTGTAGGAGGGAGTGGAGCTCCCTCCTCCCTGCGCTTCCATGGTTACCTGTTGACCCCTGTCTCCTTCTTTGTTGAACCCTAGAACCTAGTCGCTCGCATCATTCGTAGCCACTGTAAACTTGTTTAAGAATCTCCTGAATTATGGAATCTAGTTTAATAACTATTAAAAATAAATATTTCATGTAAATTACAATCATGACCATATTATTATCAATTTGTAAAACCAATAAATTTATACTGCAAATTAAAACACTCTAAATATCATAAATTTGTATTACACCAAAACTAACCATTCAAATATAAAAAAAAAAAAATCAAAACCTATAAAAAAAACACCATATATGAGAGAAAAAAAGGCCTCTAAATTTAACACACATTGCAAAAAGACTCTTAATACTATAAAATTATCACACACCCCATGTGGTAACAACAAACTTCATACTCAATTTAAGATGTAAATCAAACTACAAATATTGGATTTATAAATTATATTATCTTTTTCCACTTTGTCTTCAACTAAAACTATATTTATAACAATACAATACAAACTAAATTAATGATATCCAACTCCTAATCCTATTATCCTTAATACAATACAAAAATAAATTAATGATATCCAATGCTTAATCCTATAATCATTGTCTTCTATTATATTCATTAATAAAAGCTACGTCCCAAAACAAAGGATCTAATACTCTACCTTCCTTGAAATCTAGGTTACATTCAAAGAACTGGTGAGCAATCTCCAAGTGGAAGACTTATGTTGATATGTAAACCATCGATCGATAACAAAATCCATAGGTTGGTTATAGGGTTTACGCATCAATTACATGATGCACATCTTCACATTCGACCACCATGCTTTGACTACAGGCCTTCAATCATCTTTGAGAGGATAGGGAATTTGACCATGCCATGAAGATCACGAATATCTTCTAGGAGGTAATTTGACTTAACAAAATGTTTATAGTAAATTGATGGAAAATTATCAAAATAGGTTTTTATATAGTTAATAAATTAATTTTTAATAACATTGAATGAATGAAAATACTTTAATACCTTATATGTTTACATATTTATTTTAAAATTCAATATCTTAAAAATATAAAAATATAAAAATAAATTTTAAAATTCAATATCTTAAAAATATAAAAATTAAAAAATAAATTTTAAAATTCAATATCTTAAAAATATAAAAATTAAAAAATAAATTTTAAAATTCAATATCTTAAAAATATAAAAATTAAAAAATAATATAATTAAAGTAAAAAAAATCAAATTTTGTTGATTCACCTTTCGAATAAGGATGAATTACACACCCAACAATCTTAATGATAATTGTCATTATATTATAAAACTTCTATATTACATAGTGTTAAACAAACAAACAATGATAGTCAATGAAACAATTTTATATTTATATGATAATTTTATAATGTTTTTAAAAATAGTTTATTATTATTATTATTATTATTATATAAGATGTTATAAATTTTATATATATATATATATATATATAATTTAACTTTATTTTATTTAAGAGTTTGAAATTTAAATGTTATCATTTATAATATATTTTATAATATTTTTAAATATTTAAATATTAAATTTAATTTAGGTATATATAATAAAAAAATTATATCTTATTTAATTTGTTTTTAAATCATTATTATAATAAATATTTCATCTAAAATATTAAAAAACAAAAACCATTTCCTTATAAGTGAGGTTTCTAATTTTTGCATAAAAAGTGAAACAATTTTTTTATACCATTTCTAAAAACTTCTAATGATTAAATTAATTTGAAGAAATTAAATATTTTGAAAAGATTTTATTTTGTAAACGATTTTCTTATAAATGAGTTTTTTTATTTTGACCATTAAAAAATGAAACTATTTTTTTTTGTATAATTTCCAAAAACTTTTAATAATGAACTTAGTTTAAAAAAAAATTGATATTCTGAAAAGATTTTCTTTTATAACCATTTCCTACTTTCTAATTTTTTCTAATTTTTGCAATAAAAAGTGAGAGTAAACTGTTGCCGGTTTCAAAAAGAAAACCTAAAACATTTTATATAATTTACAAAAACTTTTAATAATCAACTTAATTTATAAAACTTTTAATATTTAACTCAATTTTAAAAAATTAAATATTTTGAAAATATTTTCTTTTGTTTTTCACTTTATAAATTAAGACTTGTACCAAAGACTTTTCCCTCTACTTATACACCTTATGGGAGTAGACTTTTCCTTTTTTAGCTATAATTTATTTATTTTTATTAAATTTAATTTAATAAAAAAAATCAAAATATGTAATTTTTTATAAAGGTGTTTTTTTTTTCATTGATAATTATTATGATTTCAAATTTTATTAGTATTATTATTTGAATTATTATTTTTAAATATAATAATAATTTTTCAAAATATTTTCTTTATAATTTTTTTATAATATATAAATTTTTTTAGTGATTTAAATATTTACTCTATTCTTTATATTAGGATGGACAATGTGGACAATATTTTTTGCTTTATGATATGCAAAGTAGTTAAAATTTATGTAAGTAGACTTTTTCCTCCTAAAAATGTGTTGTAGCGGCTACAACCACCCTCCAAAATTTTGCCTTAGCTTGTTTTGGAGCCTCCCTACCAACCTTCACAGCAACTTGCCTTGTTTCGTCAAGTCCTCAAACTTCAGAGTCTTTCTTGCTCAAAGGCAGCCTGTCGACCACAGTTTGATCTTTTCCTTTCACAGGCTGCTCACTCGGACTTGGTTCAGCTGCAGGGCTGAGCAACTTCCCCTTGAAAATTGTGCATTTCTGGAGGGAAACCAGCCTTCCCTCCAGAAATTGTGCAATCCTCTTTGACAACCTGTTGGGCTCTAGGATTGCGCAATCCTGCCAGCCAACCCTCCCAACAAGATTTGCCCAAATTTTCCCAGCAGCAGGCTGTTCATCCCAGGATTTGTGCAAATCTGAGTGCAGTCACCTGCATTGCCCAGAAATTGCGCAAATCTAGCGGGTAGCCAACCCAGCTCCCAGCCAGAAATGCGCATTTTTCTCCAGCAGTCAAGCAGTGTTTTGCATGTGCAGCTGAGTTGACCGGTTCCCTTTGGGACTGAGCAAAACAAACTTGCATGCATAGGTCGTTTCTCCCAAGGTAGC
Source organism: Pinus tabuliformis (assembly GCA_031772625.1). Lineage (NCBI taxonomy): Eukaryota > Viridiplantae > Streptophyta > Pinopsida > Pinales > Pinaceae > Pinus > Pinus tabuliformis. The sequence continues at coordinate 964,058,497 of CM062809.1, read as the reverse complement.
ATGCAAAGGCATCCCTTGTTTTAGGGATCTATGTTTAGCAGTTGGAGTTTATATGCAAGGAACAATTCAGAAACCTCCCTCCAAGTGTCGCTTCCCGTAGATTTGTGGCATGTGCGTCACAACCAAGATGTTATCAAAACTTGTCCACCAGACACTGCAAAGCTCATTCCTCACATCAACCTTGTAGTTCTGACATCCCACATCACATCTAAGAGCATTCGGCACATTTAGCTCAACTATTTTGGGTTAAGCTCGCTTCCCATGCCTTGTGCTGTGTTTCTGTCGCTTTTTGTGTATTCGCTTGTTGGAGTGATGTTAGCTTGATTTCTTTGAACGCTTACTGTCGTTTACATGAATTCTAGCTTGTCCTATCTCTGTTTCAATTTTCATTGCTATCTCATTGTTGTCGCATGCATGAAACTGTTTTGCATAGACGTTCGCCCAACCTGCAAACTGCCTCACCCACATGCACGTTGATCTATTTGCAGAATCTTTATTCATGTTTTGCATGCACTGTTAATCTCTTATGCTATCACTTAGTGTCGCCATGCATTCATTGACTTACTTTCTTTCAGTTGCCCGTTTGCGCAAACTTGTCCCTGGGGCAGTAGTCCTTCCCAGCTGGAATTGCGCAAAGCGCAATCCCAATAGTTAGCGGCCATACTGGACTGTGCATTGCGTAGTTCCAGTAGTCAATCAGTCTCTCAGTATCCTAGACTGTGCCTTGAGCAGTCTTGGTAGTTGGTCTCCCGACCTCCCGGTCAGAATTGCGCAACCTTCATGATCATTTACCCAGGTATGTTGCAAGTCAATTCTCATGTTCATTTTGGTTTTCCACTACAGAATGCTTGCTATGAGTGTTGCCATGTCTCCAGTTATCGTAGGTGTTCATCTACCTCTCAACAGTACAGATACAATGGTTTCCAGGAGAGCAGAGCCAAAGACAACATTCAGAGCACGCTTGGGGATGCAGTCGATCAAGTGTCTATGAGCTTGCCTACCCACGAAGACATCAAGTTGTTCATGGATAAGGACATCAAGCAACAACATCACAGGAGTGACATCATGAACAATAGCTAAAGGCAACATACCGAATGCAGCGAATGCAACGAATGAAGCGAACACGATGAATGCAAGAGGAAGGTTGTTGACAAAATAGAGGCGGAGCAAAGTTGCAAGATCAAGCATATCCACTAATAACGAAAGCAACTTTGGAGACTCAGGCTATGAAGTGATGGCACGACATGAAGATTGCGTGAAGGAAGAATATGGAACAAAGAAGGAGTTGCATGTGCTGAAGCAACAACTCAGGAAGAACATGGAGCTGCACAGATAGTCCAATGAGTTGCAGCAAAAACATGAACAACAGTGGGCGCAACATGCACTCACAGATGAAACTGCGGTAGTACAAGTTAAGGATCCATCCCAGCAGCTGACACAGAGCAAACATGGTGAGAAGTGTTATTGATCGCATGCAAAGGATCCAGTAGCATGCATGTCATTAAGCGCACACATGCATTCCAACTCATTCAACACACTCACTAAGGCGAAGAAAAGAAGCAAGTCCAATTGGGGTTGAACATGTACTTCAGCAAGTTGATGCGCATGACCACTAGCACACACTTGAAGATCATCACAGACACTATGCATCAGTGTGTTGCTGGTTCAACTGTACCTAAGAAGACCATGTGCATGTTAGGAGACGAGTTGGATGAAAAGGGCCGAACTAATGCACCGGTTGCAATGGAGGTAAGAGTTCGCTTCAGTGTGATGTCACCATGAGGTACATACACACCATCACGGATGACCAAGCTTGGCGTCATCTTGTTGGCATTTTGACACAGGTGTGGCGCTATGGTACAGGTGTTGTCCTTGATGGCAACTCTCTTTAGTGACAGATCTCAGTTCAGATGCTTAGAATGAAGGAAATCTTTTATACGCAGGTACACCTTGAAGAAGTCGCGTATACACGCGGGTTATACGTTCTGAAGTCGCGTATGCGTATACACGCACTTTTATGCACATAAAAGCGTGTACATGGTGGGAAACTTACCTTTGGTCCGTGGTTGTTAGTCCTTGGAATTTGAACCCATGGTTGTGGACCATTGTATCTCGTCAGAAGAGTTGACCCCAGGTTTTGGGCCCTTGGTATTGTTTATTATGGTTTTGGCCCGTGGTATTGTGCAAGGCCTATAACTATAAAAGAGGAAGGAGATCATGTGGCAAGGGATCATCTGAATTATTGAATATCTGATATTGTGATAGATCTGGAATACTGGTGATTGGGTTATAGTGCAGATCTAGATCTGAATGAAGGAGGAACCTCAGCGCAAGAAGGATAAGGACTATTGATGGATCTAAATCTCAAGGCTTGATCATTGGTATCTCTGTATGATTTTGATCTGTTATATGTGGCGCACTCTTGATCTATAAATCTGGGCTAACTAATGTCTGAATGCTTAAAAGAATAAATTGTCCTTTATAGATCTGTACGCAGGTTCAGTGAATTGAAGGTGCGTATACACGCTTTTTCTGTGAATGAAAGACGCGTATACGCAGGTTGGGTGTGGTACAGAAGCGTATACTCGCAGGTTGATGAACAGTGAAGTAGCGTATATATCTTGATTTATGTTCTAGCTGCTTCTGTTTTATTGCTGCAGTGCTCTGGGTTCAGAATTGGTGTTTGATTACAGTTACGGTGTTCTGGGTACAATGGTCAGAGAAGTGCTTATTTGTTTCAGCTTTTGATTGGTGAAAAGGAGTTTGGGTTACGCAGAAATTCTTGATGTTTGATTGATGTTATTTGTGGATCCAGTCTGAAAATTAATGAAACGAGGTCCCTGAAAGCAAAGAGAAGGTTGCAGCCTTCTGCAGGTAGGAGCCTGCGTACTAGTATCTCAAGCTAGTACAAGATCTAAGGGGGTTGGAGCTCCCTTCCAGGAAAGCTGGAAAACGAGAGAGAGTTGTAGCTCTCTGCAGGTTGCAGCCTGCGTACTGGTAAAGTCTGCTCCAGTACAAGACTTTGTAAACAGAAGTTTCTAATTAACAAGAAGATAGAGACGAATTGCAACAGGAGGTTTTCACCCACATTGGGTTTCCTCCTTATATCTTGTGTTCTTGTGTGTGACTATCTTCTGCTCTGTTTCACTGTTTCTGGTACTGTTTATGTGCATCTAAATCACAGATTAATAACTGACATCTAAAAGATAATTCAAATTCTAAGTCTGCTTGATATACGTGGGTTTCTTTATCTGTAGTTGCGTATATACGCGGTTTTTATTAACTGAAGTAGCGTATATAATCTGAAATTTAAAAAGGAAATATTTGGCTTGATAATACTGATTCAACCCCCCCCCCCCCCCCCCCCCCCCCCTCTCAGTATTATTTCCAACACATCTCACTAGCTTCACCATCACAAGCATGTCAAAGAGTTGGTCTCACCTCAATGGACCAAGTGTCAGTGATGTTTTGCAAGGCTTTTTCAAGCCATGTTGTCTCACATGAGTACATGTGCATTGTAATGTTGAGTCATGTCAAGTGTAAGTCAAGTGTCAACAGTTGGATGTAACAATCATAGAGTAGGTGAAGAGTCATGAGGGCAGTTGAACTGTCACAAAGGGGAATGTCAAGGGTTACCCCACCCTTTGCTATCAATAGTCCCTCGTAACTCATTGTAAAGGCTTTTGGTTAGCCAAGCTTCTACTAAGACTATCTCGAAGAAGGCTTGGACAATATTGTAATGTGCCTTGGCTTCTCCACTACACTGAGCTAGTATATCTCTTTGGAGGAGTAGGTGAATGTAGCTGTAACGTTCCACTATTGTGGCTAGCAGGTTGACATGGTGTATTATATGATTGTGACTTACAATTGTTTAATAATAAGAGCCAACACATTTTCATGCATATGTTGTTATTGTAGTTGGACTATTCCGGTTGCCTTAATGATATATGTTGTTTAACTTACGTACTTGTATATGAACTGATTTGTATGCAATTATATGAATCTTGTTGTTAATGTGTTGCATATGTTGTTATTGTTTTCATCGACCGTGTCAACTTCTCTGCCGGACATCAGAAAGACCTTTCGCATGAACCTTTCTATATCAATCGTCACACTTGTCTCAGAATGATCCGCAAGTGTTGTACGTGTTATCTTACCGTGTATAATGTGATTTTCACATCCGAGTGGACTGCTCCGTCAGAAGCTATGCATGTCCTTTGTGTTGTGTGTTCCTACCCAAGTTGAGACTGATCCATTTCAACCTGGAACTCACCTTCACCTCCTTCCCCTTTCAAAGTGTTGGAACCTCTCATACACCTTCCTTGACTCACTGCATCAGTCACACCCTTGATGTTGACAAAGTTATCCTACTTTCCTTTGTGCGACATCGCAGTCAAGGCATTACCTTACGACCCACTACTGGGACTCCTACATCAAACAGTTTAATGTCTAATTGGGACTTCTTAACGGGCAGATCCCCTTGACATGTTGGCGGGTCTAACATCGTCAACATTTCTGGTGCTAGAAGGAGGGCCTGATGACAAGTAGTGTCCTCTCATCTAGTTTTGAACCTTTGCATATCTTTCATGGAGTCTAGCATTCTTCTTCCCCCGAGGTGTTTTCTGAATCGTGAAGATGTCTCCATCTCGAGGAAGCTTTTCAATCTTTTGTCCACTCACACGTATGATGGTGAAGGTGAAATGGCCTAGCTTGAGCACTTACATAAATTTTTTTCCATGATTTATGAGGAAGATGAGTTTACTAACGAATAGGTCAGGTTGTTTCTCGCATAAACACTTTGCAAATCTCCATTTCCTTGGGTGTTCAGCCTACCGGCTGACACCGTGCACTCATGTAAGCACTTCTGTGATCTTATTGAAGACACATTCTATCACTTTGATCCAGACCATCTTGATCGGAAACTGTTACAACAACAGAGGGTTGCACATGAAGCCATTATTGATTTTTGGCAGCTCTTCCGTGACTTGCAGTTTCAAGCTCTGAGGAGCCAGATGAAGTTCGCTTATCTTTGGGACCAGTTCGAGTATTGCCTTAAGAAATCTACCTGTCCTAAGGGAAATCTTGATGTTAAGCCTCACTCAACCTTCTTCGTTGATGAAACTGCGCAATCCCATGTGGGAGCGGGCATTGTCTCAACGGACTATCTGCCTCCCTCTCATTCAATAGTTCCACCATCACCCAGTGATGCTGGGGATAATGTTCGCACATCTGTTCATCCTTCACACCCTCCCAACATCACTCCACTCAATTTTCGCGTAGATTTGGTTGTGAGTCCTTCGAGTTCCCATATGAATTCTTTTCTTCGACCTCTGTCTTCGCACTCACGTGTTCCTGCAGAAGATGTTGTCTTGTGTTCTTCCATTATGAACACTTCACTTGACACTTTGGTGCTGGATATAAGAAGCAATTCAATTATTTTGCTACCTTACAATGAATAAAATTGTGGGTACTTCCTGAATCAATCAACACTATTACCTTTTTCTTCTTGATTTGTCCTTCTATCTTGATGGTTTGAGGAGTGGTAATTCCCGCCAATGAATTACAAGATATGGTCGGATTCATTTCTTCTTTATCTAAGCTTTGTTCTTGGAGTATATCCTCTTCTTTTGACCTTTCTTGCTCCTTTTCTTCTTCCTCTTCGCAACCTATGTAGAATAATTTCTTCTCAGCACACTTATGACCTTTGGTGTATTTGTTATCACAACTGCAACAAAGCCCTTTTGCTCTTTTTTCTTCCAATTGTTGTGGTGTCAACCTTATAGGTTGTGGAAGACTAGGGGAAACAACACTTCCATCTTTATAGTTGTGAGTGGTATGCTTCCTCGTTGCCATAATTTTGCTTTCCATTTTTCTTACTAACCTGAATGCCTTCTCTAATGAATCGGGTTCCCAAAGGCGAATGTCATGTTGGATATTATCCTTTAAAGTCCCTATGAACACATCAATCCTATGCTCCTCTGGAATATTTTTTACCCTTATGTTCAATTTTTGGAACTCCTCAATGTGCTCCATTATTGAACCCTTTTGTTTGAGACTTATCAATTGGCTAAAAAAAGTGTTGCTTTTTGTATCCTCATAATGTGCTGTCAATTCTTCCGTAAAAATTGCCCAAGTGATAATTTGTTTACGAGAGCAAAGCCATTGGTACCATACAAACTGATTTGGTTCCAAATATAAAGTTGCAATACGTACCTTTTGTGTGTTTTGCACACTATTGAGATCAAAAAATTGCTCCATCTGTAATATCCATGTTGCGGGATCCTTGCCATCAAACTTCCTCATATCGATTTTTGGAATATGGTGGGTCTTCGATCCCGCATTAGATTCTAAGAAATCATGATTAACATTTCTTTTGTTCGCATCATGAGTTTCCTTTACTACCTTTTCACCATTAGTAAGTATTTCTTGTAGAAAATTTGTCAAATCTGTCTTCAAATCTACCATGTCTGTCTTCAAATCTGCCATGTCTCTCTTCAAATCTGTCTTCAAATATATCTTCAAATCATCCATATTAGCTTCCACGCCCTTTATCTTAGATTCCACGCCATTTATCTTAGCTTCTGTTAGCTTTTGTGAGAATGACATTTATTGCACTTGTTCTTGTAATTTTGATATATCATGTAGCATTTCTTCCTCTTCTTCATGAGTCATGCTAGGGATTTCAGGTTGCTTACTAGGTGTTTTCATTTTCTTTCCTCGGGGCATCAGTTATTGATAATAATGTTCTACTATGCCCTTTGAATTCCTTCAAAATAAATTTTCAAACCAAGCTTAGGAAAAAATTTAAAAAAATCTACACACCTTTTTTCACTTTGTAGGAGCTCGATATTGCCTCTAATGTATCTCTGTACTTTCTAATCATCCAGTTTTGAAATTGTAACCTGTAGTATCCCTCTGCGTCCTCTTTCCAATGCCCCAGTCTGACCCAAATTGGATTCTCCAAGGAAGAGTTATGCGAAATCTCCCACAGTGACTTGATTATAGACTAGTTTAGTATAGCGAACTTGTACGACGTGCCATGAGTCACTATTTCAACCTTTGGCTCTGAAAAATATCTACAAGAAACTATAGTCCATCCTCTTTCTGTAACTTCTTACGAAACTTCAATCCGATGCTCAGAGAGAAAGTTATGACGATTTTCCCCAGGTCACCTGTTTGGAATGTAATTCAGGAGTCTGCAAAAAGACCAACTTCCTCAGATCATATCTCCGTAAATATAGCGCGAAAAGCTCTAAAATTTGGACCTGAGATTCAGCACGATATCTTCTCAAATGGGTTTCTTTTAGCTTCTGAAACATCGCAAAAAAAGTTATAGCGAAAATTCCACGATGACCTGTTTGGAGCAGCGAAACCCTAGAATCCAAAGCTCTGATACCAAATGTTATGAAACCAACTCAAGAAAAGATAGAAAAGATAGATCAACGCCTTAGAATTCAGCCTCTTCGAGGGGGGAAACCTCCTTTACATTACATTAATGAAAAATTCTTCGATGATTCAAATGACAAAACCTCCTTTCTATATATAGGAGTCTAAGGATTCACAATATAACCCAGCTGACCTAACAATAATAATATAAAGCCACAAAAATAACAATAGAGGAATTCTATGGGGCACAGTAATAACTATATGGGGATAATAGGGGCACAACAATATTAATAAGGGATGCAACTACAATAGTAATGGGGTAATCACTAGTATTATAAGGACCCAACAGAGTTGGTGTTGCACAACTAACATATGCTGTCATTCATGAATAGTATGAGTATGAGCTTGAACATCAACACTCATCGAAGGATGACTCCCTTTCGTCCGAGGCCCCTCCATTCTTTCCTAACTTCTTTGGTGAACCTACCATCCATGACTTTGCATGTGTGTCTTTATCCACGGATGCACCCATTGTTAATCACTCTCAGGACTCACCAGATGCTAGTCCATCATTCGACAACAGAGAGGATAAGTTGTTCATTGAAGATCCACTTGATCCTTCATTTGTCTTTTCCAGAAATATAGAGGATGAGTTTGTTTGCTTTTCATATACCCCTCTGTTTGATTCATTTGATCATGAGGATGCTGAAGAATTCATTGATTTTTCTGATTGTGGTGGTCATGATCCATTTACTTCCATTTTTTATCATGATCATGAATATTTCGCAGTTGGTATTTCGAAACCACTGGTTTATGATGATCTACCTGATGATGAAGTTGAGACACCCAAGACTATCGAGGCACTGCAGCCCGAGCTGATGGTTATGTTAGGCCCTCGCTTTCTTGGGGTCAGTCTCACTTCCGATCATGAAACTGTTCAATCACCCAAGGCTCCTCATCACTCATCTGTATGCATTGAAGATCCATCTCACACACAGATCACACTTCCTCCACTCGAACTGCATGATCCCATTGCTCATGCATTGGAGGAGTCTTACATTGCAAGCACTCGTGTGCGATGCAAGTTATCTTTGTTTCTTTCGTTTGCTTGCATGTCTCAGTCAAGAGTGTGCTTTTGCTTCAAAGTTGCACATAGTGTCACATAACACCATGATAAGTCCACGAACTGTCCGTCATGCACACACACTCACTTATATCCCATAGGCACTTTGAAACACGAAGTGTGGTTGTATTCACTATTATATCTTTCTTGTTTGCTGGTCCGCACAACTGGGTTACTCACGGACCAAACCTTCACCAACATGGGTCTACCAATGCGTTGGTGGCTGCATTGGAAATATCACTTCACGTGATCAAGCCCATGCACCGTTAGTGTAGGAGTAGGAGTAGTGTTTACTTTCATTTGTTTGCTTGCATGCTTGTTTGCTTGTTTTTTTACTTGCTTCTCTTTCATTTTTGCTTCTGCTTTTGCTTTGCTTTGTTGATTGATTAGTTCGTTCGCTCGTTTCATTTGTAGGTTAGTTGGCAAGAAACCATGTATGACTCTTGAAACGAGCTTGGTGAAGTACAAGAGGGCTTGTACAACTATCACTACTTGGTTATCTGTTGTATTATCTTTGTATGATGAACTTGTTACTCTTAGTCCATGATATGTCAAAGGAAAATACATACTCTTCAAAGTGAACCTTGGTGTAAGCACAACACTTGCGTGCTAACTAGTGTCACCTTCTCTAGTCGATTGTTTTTTGGGTTAACCCTTGTCAGCTCAGTCAAGTAGAGTAAGGTGAGGGGGAAAACCTTAATAGGCACATCAGAGATATAATAAACTAATTCTCTGCTGGAACAACCTCCTTTGCTCTCAATAAGTTAGGATCCCTCTTCCTCCTTTGAAATGAATAAGTGCTATGCACAGTGAAAATGAAAAAATAAAAATATCAAAAATTCAAAATGAAAAATGAATAAGGCGAAAGAAGAGAAAGGCTTCCTACACAGGGAGGTGATGCAAGTAACTCCGCCAGGGTACTGACCAGGCTCGCTGGCAGTAGATCCATGCTTTTGTTCCTATGTGACTCCACTGGGGTACTGTCTAGGCTTACTGGCAGTGGAGCAACACCAGAGATGAAACTAAGACTCTGACGACTATACTGCTTGTGCACCTCTACACCCCTCAACCCCAATCGAAACAAATGTGTTTCCTTGGCTTGGAATGTGTGCCAATGGACCAAGAGTCTGGTAGATGCTACATCTTACAATCATGCTAGTGTGAAGCCAAGATGAGCTGAGAGCTGAACAATACTTCCGTAGGTGTTAGACTTGCCTTTCACGAACAAGGTCCATTCAGAGAGATGGATTTCTACCAGTGTGTCACCAAGTGTTGTAGCAGTTACAACCACCCTCCAAAATTTTGCCTTAGCTTGTTTTGGAGCCTCCCTACTAACCTTCACAGCAGCTTGCCTTGCTTCGTCAATTCCTCAAGCTTCAGTGTCTTTCTTTCTCAAAGGCAGCCTGTCGACCACAGTTTGATCCTTTCCCTTTACAGGCTGCTCACCCGGACTTGGTCCAGCTGCAGGCTGAACAGATTCCCCTTGAAAATTGCGCATTTCTTGAGGGAAACCAACCTTCCCTCCAGAAATTTCATAATCCTCTCTAACAGCTTTCTGGGATCTAGGATTGCGCAATCCTGCCAGCCATCCCTCCCAGCAAGATTTGCACAAATTTTCCCAGCAATCCTGCCAGCCAACCCCCCCAGCAGGATTTGTGCAAATTTTCCCAGCATCAGGCTGTTCAGCCCAAGATTTGCACAAATCTGGGTAGCAATTAGTTTCTTTTCCCATCAATTGAGTAAATCTCCTAGGAAGTCAGCCCAACTCTCAGCCAAAAATGCACATTTTTCTCTAGCAGTCAAGTAGTCTTTTGCATGTGCAACTGAGTTGACCGGTTCCCTCCGGGACTGAGAAAAACACTCTTGCATGCATGGGATATTTCTCCCAAGGCAGCATGCAAAGGCATACTAGTTTCAGGGATCTATGTTTAGCAGTTGGAGGTTACATGCAAGGAACAATTCAGAAACCTCCCTCAAGGTGTCACTTCCCCTAGATTTGTGGCATGCGCGTCACAACCTCGATGTTATCAAAACTCATCAACCGGACGCTGCAGATCTCATTCCTCACATCAACATTGTAGCTATGACATCCCACATCACATCTAGGAGTAGTCAACACATTCAACTCAACGGTTTTGGGGTAAGCTTGGTTCCCATGCCTTGTGCTACATTTCTGTCGCTTTTTGTTTATTCGCTTGTGTGAGTGTTGTTTGCTTGATTTCTTTGAATTTCTGTTATTGTTTACATTTATTCTAGCTTGTCCTATCTTTGTTTCAATTTTCATTGCTATCTCATTGCTGTCGCATGCATGAAACTTTTTGGCATGGAAGTTCGCGCAACCGGTGAACTGCCTCACCCAAATGCTTGTTGATCTATTTGAAGAATCTTTCATTCATGTTTTGCATGCACTGCTAATCCCTTTTGCTATCACTTTGTGTCGCCATGCATTCATTGACTTACTTGCTTTTAGTTTCCTGTTGACGAGTCGGGCCAACCTTGGCCCGAGCTCTACTTTCACCAAGGCTGCAATGCAAAATCTGGGAAAGGAAGGCTCACCTTCCTCTCTAGATTTGCAAATTCCTGCCCAACACTGGCCTCCAAGACTATTTTACGCATTTCTGGAGGATAGTGGTTGCTTGGCCCAAGAAATTGCGCAAATCTGTCCCTGGGCCAGCAGTCAGTGGTAAGACTGGACTGTGCATTGCGCAGTTCTAGCAGTGAGTCAATCTCTTAGCAACCTAGACTATGCCTTGAGCAATCTTGCCAGTCGGTCTCTCGACCTCTCGGCCGAAATTGCGCAACCTTCATGATCATCTACCAAGGTATATTGCAAGTGAGTTCTCATGTTCATTTTGGTTTTCCATTGATAGATTGCTTGCTCTGAGTGTTGCCATGTCTCCAGGTATCGCGGGTGTTCATCTGCCTCTCATCAGTACAGGTACAATGGTTTCTAGGAGAGAAGATCCGAAGACATTGTTCAGAGCACGCTTGGGAATGAAATTGATCAAGTGTCTATGAGCTTGCCTACTCACGAAGACATCAAGTTGTCCGTGGACAAGGACATCAAGCAACAACATCATGAACAACAACTAAAGGAAACATACTAAATGAAGTGAACACAACGAATGAAGCGAATGCAAGAGGAAGGTTGTTGACAACATAGAGGTGGAGAAAAGTTGCAATATCAAGTAGATCCACTGATAATGAAAGCGACTTTGGAGACTCAGGCTATGAAGTGATGGCGCGACATGAAGATCATGCGAAGGCAGAAGATGGAACAAATAAGGAGTTCCATGTGCTGAAGAAGCAACTCAGGAAGAACATGAAGCTACACAAACAATCCAATGAGTTGCAACAGGAACAGGAACACCAGTGGGCGCAACATGCACTCATGGATGAAACTGTGCCAATACAAGTTAAGGATCCATCCCAGCAGTTGAGACAGAGCAAACATGGTGAGCATTGTTGTTGATCGCATGCAAAGGATCCAACAACATGCATGTCGTTGAGCGCACACATGCAATCTAACCCATTCAACACACTCACAAAGGCGAAGACAAGAAGCAATTCCAACTGGGGCTGAACATGTACTTAGGCAAGTTGATGTGCATGACCACCAGCACACACTTGAAGATCCGCACAGACACTAGGCATCAGTGTGTTTCCAGTTCGGCGGTACCCAAGAAGACCATGTGCATGTTAATAGACGAGTTAGATGAAAGGGGTCGAACCAATGCACCGATAGCAACGGAGGCAATAGTTCGCTTCAGCAAGATGTCACCATGAGGTGCATACACACCATCATGGATGACCAAGATTGGCATATGCTCACCAGCTTCACTATCACAAGCATGTCAAAGAGTTGGTCTCACCACAACGGACCGAGTGTCAGTGATGTTTTGCAAGGCTTTCTCAAGCCATGTTGTCTCACATGACTATATGTGCATTGTGATGTTGAGTCATGTCAAGTGTAATTCAAGTGTCAACAGTTGGATGTAATAATCATAGAGTAGGTGAAGAGTCATGAGGGTAGTTGAACTGTCACATAGGGGAATGTCAAGGGTTACCCCACCCTTTGCTATAAATAGTCCCTCGTAACTCATTGTAGAGGGTTTTTGTCAGCCAAGCTTCTACTAAGACTATATTGAAGAAGGCTTGGACAATATTGTAATGTGCGTTGGATTCTCCACTATACGGAGCTAGTACATCTCTTTGGAGGAGAAGGTGGATGTGGCTGTAACGTTCCATTGTTGGGGCTAGCAGGTTTACATGGTGTATTGTATGATTGTGACTTACACTTCTTTAATAATAAGATCCAACACATTTTCATGCATATGTTGTTATTGTAATTGGAATGTTTTGGTTGCCTTAATGATATATGTTGTTTAACTTACGTACTTGTATATGAATTGATTTGTACGCAATTATATGAATCTTGTTGTTAATGTGTTGCATATGTTGTTAATGTTGTCACCGTCTGTGTCGATTGCCCTGCCAGACATCAAATAGACCTTTCTCATGAAACTTTCTATATCAACCGTCACACTCATCTCGGATTGATCCGTGAGTGCTCTACGTGTTATCTTACCCTGTATAATGTGACTGCCGCATCCGAGTGGACTTCTCCGCCGGAAGCTGTGCATGTCCTGTATGTTGTGTGTTCCTAGCCGAGTTGGGACTGATCCCTTTCAACCTGGAGCTCACCTTCACCTCCTTCCCCTTTCGAAGTGTTGGAACCTCTCATACACCTTCCTTGGCTCACTGCATCATTCACACCCTTGCTACTGACAAAGTTATCCTACTTGCCTCTGTGCAACATCAAGGTCAAGGCATTACCTTACGACCCACTGTTGGGACTCCTACACCAAATGGTCTATGGTCTAATTAGGACTTCTTACTGGGGAGATCCCCTTGACATGTTGGCGGGTCCAGCACTGTCAACATTTCTGGCACTAGAAGGAGGGCCTGATGATAAGCAGTGTTCTCTCATCCAGTTTTGAACCTTTCATGGAGTCTGGAATTCTTCTTCCCCCAGGGTGATTTTCGAATCGTGAAGATGTCTCGATCTCGGGGAAGCTTTTCAATCTCTTGTCCACTCACACATATGATGGTAAAGGTGAAGTGGCCTAGCTTGAGCACTTACATAACTTTCTTTCCATGATTTATGAGGAAGATGAGTTTACTGACGAACAGGCTGGGTTGCTACTCGCATACACACTTCGCAAATCTCCATTTTGTTGGGTGCTCAGCCTACCAGCTGACACCGTGCACTCATGTGATCTTATTGAAGACACGTTCTATCACTTTGATCCAGACCATCTTGACCAGAAACTATTACAGCAACGGAAGGTTGCGCATGAATCCGTTATTGATTTTTGGCAGTGCTTCAGTGAATTGCAGTTTCAAGCTCCGAGGAGCCAGATGAAGTTCACTTATCTTTTGGACCAGTTCGAGTATTATCTTAAGAAATTTGCCCATCCCAAGGGAAAGCTTGATGTCAAGCCTTGCTCAACCTTATTCGTTGATGGAACTGCGAAATCCCATGTGGGAGCAGGCACTGTCTCAATGGACTATCCGCCTCTCTCTCATTCAACAGTTCCACCATCGCCCAGTGATGCTGTGGATCATGTTCTCACATCTGTTCATCCTTCACACTCTCCCAACATCACTCCACTCAATTTTGGCGTAGATTTGGTTGTGTGTCCTTCGAGTTCCCATATTGATTCTTTTCTTCGACCTCCATCTTTGCGTTCAGGTGTTCCTCTGGATGATGCTATCTTGTGTTTGTCCATTCTAGACTCTTCACTTGTTGTGAATGAGGAACAGCCCACTGGCGGAGTTGGTGTTGCACAACCAACATGCGCTGTCATTCATGAAGAGTATGAGTGGGAGCTTGAATATCAACACTCAGTGAAGGATGACTCCCTTCCGTCCGAGCCCCCTCCGTTCTTTCCTAGCTTCTTTAGTGAACCTGCCATCCATGGTTTTGCATGTGTGTCTTCATCCATGGATGCACCCATTGTTGATCACTAATAGGACTTCGGATGTCAGTCCATCATTCGACAACAGAGAGGATAAGTTGTTCATTGAAGATTCAATTGATCCTTCATCTGTCTTTTTTGGAAATACAGAGGATGAGTCCGTTCACTTTTCATCTACCTCTCTTTTTGGTTCATTTGATCATGAGGATGTCGAAGAATTCATCGTTTTTTTCTGATCGTGGCAGTTGTGATCCATTTGGTTCCATTTTTCATCACGATCATGAATCTATCGCAGTTGATCTTTTGAAGCCACCGGTTTACAATGATATACCTGATGATGAAGTTGAGACACCTAAGACTTTCGAGGCACTTCAGCTCGAGTTGATGGTTATGTCAGGCCCTCACTCTCTTGGGGTCAGTTTCACTTTCGATCATGAATCTGTTCAATCACCCAAGGCTCCTCATCACTCATTTGTATGCATTGAAGATATATTTCTCACACAGATCACACTTCCTCCACTCGAATTGCATGATCCCATTGCTCATGCATTGGAGGAGTCTTACATTGCAAGCACTTGTGCGTGACACAAGTTATATTTGTTTCTTTCGTTTGCTTGCATGTCTCAGTCACGAGTGTTCTTTTGCTTCAAAGTTGCACATAATGTCACACAGCACCATGATAATTCCACAGACTATCTGTCATGTACACACACTCACTTATGTCCCTTGGGCACTTTGAAACATGAATTGTGGCCGTCTTCACTGTTATATCTTTCTTGTTTGCTGGTCCGCACAACTGGGTTACTCGCGGACCAAACCTTCACCAACATGGGTTTACTAATGCGCTGATGGTTGCATTGGAAATATCACTTCATGTGATCAGGCCCATGCACCGTTAGTGTAGGAGTAGGAGTAGTGTTTTCTTTCAGTTGTTTGCTTGCATGCTTGTTTGCTTACATGCTTTGTTTTCTTTCTTGTTTGCTTGCTTCGCTTCCGTTTGTCTTTTGCTTTATTTATTGATTAGTTTGTTCACTCGTTAGTTGGCATGAAACCATGTATGACTCTTGAAACGAGCTTGGTGAAGTACAAGAGGGCTCGTACATCTATCACTACTTGGTTATCTATCATCTTTCCTCTGTATGATGAATTTGTTACTCTTAGTCCATGATACGTCGAAGGAAAATACGTACTCTTCGAAGTGAACCTTGGTGTAAGCACAACGCTTGCACTCTAACTAGTGTCACCTTCTCTAATCGATTGTTTTTGGGTTAACCCTTATCAGCTCAGTCAAGTAGAGTATGGTGAGGGGGAAAACCTTAACATGCACGTAAGAGATATAATAAACTCTTCTTTGCTGGAACAACCTCCTTTGCTCTCAATAAGTCGGGATCCCTCTTCCGCCTCTGAAATGAATAAGTGTTATGCACAGTGAAAATGATGCACAGGGAGGTGATGCAAGTAACTCTGTCGGGGTACTGACCAGGCTCGCTGGCAGCGGAGCCATGCTTGTGTTCCTATGTGAATCCACTGGGGTACTATCTAGGTCTGCTGGCAGTGGAGCAACACCAGAGATGAAACTAAGACTCCGACGACTATACTGCTTGTGCACCTATATACCCCTCAACCCCAATCGAAACAATTGTGTTGCCTTGGCTTGGAATGTGTGTCAATCGACCAAGAGTCTGGAAGATGCTACATCTTACAATCAAGCTAGTGTGAAGCCAAGACGAGCTGAGAGCTGAACAATACTTCCGGAGGTGTTAGACTTGCTTTTCACGAACAAGGTCCATTCAAAGAGCTGGAGTTCTACTAGTGTGTCACCAATTGTTGTAGCGGCTACAACCACCCTCCAAAATTTTTCCTTTGCCTATTTTGGAGCCTCCCTACCAACCTTCACAAAAGTTTGCCTTGCTTCATCAAGTCCTCAAGATTCTGTGTCTTTCTTGTTCAAAGGCCGCCTGTCGACCACAATTTGATATTTTCGCTTCACAGGCTGCTCACTCGGACTTGGTCCAGTTGTGGGCTGAGCAGCTTCCCCTTAAAAATTGCGCATTTCTAGAGGGAAACCAACCTTCCCTCCAGAAATTGCGGAATCCTCTCTAACAGCCTGCTGGGCTCCAAGATTGCACAATCCTGCCAGCCAACCCTCCCTGCAGGATTTGTGCAAATTTTCCCAACAGAAAGCTATTCAACCTAGGATCTGCTCAAATTTGGGCAGCAATCAGCTGCCCTACCTAGAAATTGCACAAATCTCCTAGGCATCCAGCCCAGCTCCCTACCAAAAATGCATATTATTCTCCAGCAGTCGAGCAGTCTTTTGCATGTGCAGCTGAGTTGACTGGTTCCCTTCGGGACTGAGAAAAATAGACTTGCATGCATGGGTTGTTTCTACCAAGGTAGCATGCAAAGGAATCCCTTGTTTCAGGGATCTATGTTTAGCAGTTGGAGGTTACATGCAAGGAACAATTCAGAAACCTCCATCCAAGTGTTGCTTCCCTTAGATTTGTGGCATGCACATCACAACCTCGATGTTATCAAAATTCATCAACCGGATGCTACAGAGCTCATTCCTCACATCAACCTTGTAGCTCTGACATCCCACATCACATCTAGGAGCAGTCGGCACATTCAGCTCAACTATTTTGGGGTAAGCTCACTTCCCATGCCTTGTGCTGCATTTCTGTCACTTTTTGTGTATTCGCTTGTGTGAGTGTTGTTTGCTTGATTTATTTGAACTCATGTTGTCTTTTATATGTATTATAGCTTGTCTTATCTTTGTTTCAATTTTCGTTGTTATCTCACTACTATCGCATGCATGAAACTGTTTTGCATAGACGTTTGTCCAACTGGCGAACTACCTCACCCACATGCATGTTGATCTTTTTTCTGAATCTTTCATTCATGTTTTGCATGCACTATTAATATCTTCTGTTATCACTTAGTGTCACCATGCATTCATTGACTTACTTGCTTTCAGTTGCCCGTTGGTGAGTCGGGCCAACCTTGGCCTGGGCTTTGCTTCACCAAGGCTGCATTGCACAATCTAGGAAAGGAAGGCTCACTTTCCTCTCCAGATTTGCGCATTCCTGCACAACACTGGCCTCCAGGATTGTTTTACGCATTTTTGGAGGACATTGGCTGCTTGGCCCAAGAAATTGTGTAAATCTGTCCCTGGGCCAGTAGTCCTTCTCAGTTGGAATTACACAATGCGCAATCCCAACAGTTAGTGGCCAGACTGGACTATGCATTGCGTAGTTCCAACAGTCATTCAGTCTCTTAGTAGCCCAGACTGTGCCTTGAGCAGACTTGGCAGTCGGTCTCCCGACCTCCCGGCCGAAATTGCGCAACCTTCATGATCATTTACCCAGAGATGTTGCAAGTGAATTCTCATGTTCATTTTGCTTTTCCACTGATAGATTGCTTGCTAGAGTGTTTCCATGTCTCCAGGTATCACGGGTGTTCATCCGCCTCTCAGCAGTACAGGTACAATGGTTTCCAGGAGAGTAGAGCCGAAGACAGCGTTCAGAGCACGCTTGGTGATGTAGTCGATTAAGTGTCTATGAGCTTGCCTACTCACGAAGAGATCAAGTTGTTCGTGGACAAGGACATCAAGCAACAGCATCACAACGAGCAACATCATGAACATCAACTGAAGGCTGCATGTCGAATGCAGTGAATGCAACGAATGAAGCAAACGCAGTGATTGCAAGGGAAAGGTTATTGACAACATAGAGGCGGAGAAAAGTTGCAAGATCAAGCAAACCCACTGACAATGAAAGCAACTTTGGAGACTCAGGCTATGAAGTGACGGAGCGACATGAGGATTGCATGAAGGCAAAAGATGAAACAAAGGAGTTGCATGTGCTGAAGCAGCAACTCAGGAAGAATGTGAAGCTGCACAAATAGTCCAATGAGTTGCAGTAGGAACACGAACAACAGTGGGTGCAAAATGCACTCACGGATGAAACTGCACCAATACAAGTTAAGGATCCATCCCAGTAGATGACACAGAGCAAAACATGGTGAGAATTATTATTGATCGCATGCAAAGGATCCAACAACATGCATGTCGTTGAGCGCATGCATGCAATCCAACCCATTCAACACACTCACCAAGGTGAAGACAAGAAGCAAGTCCAATTGGGGTTGAACATGTACTTTAGCAAGTTGATGTGCATGAACACCATCACACACTTGAAGATTAGCATAGACACTATGCATCAATCTGTTGTTAGCTCAACCGTACCTAAGAAGACCATGCACATGTTAGTAGACGAGTTGGATGAAAGGGGTTGAACCAATGCACCGGTTGCAATGGAGGCAAGAGTTCGCTTTAGCAAGATGTCGCTATGAGGTGCTTACACACCATCACGGATGACCAAGCTTGGCATCAGCTCACCAGCTTCACCATCACAAGCATGTCAAAGAGTTGGTCTCACCACAGTGGACCGAGTGTCATTGATGTCTTGCAAGGATTTCTCAAGCCATGTTGTCTCACATGAGTACATGTGCCCTGTAATGTTGAGTCATGTCAAGTGTCAACAATAGGATGTAACAGTCATAGAGTAGGTGAAGGTCATGAGGGCAGTTGAATTGTCACAAAGGGGAATGTTAAGGGTTACCCCACCCTTTGCTACAAATAGTCCCTCGTAACTCATTGTAGAGGGTTTTGGTCAGCCAAGCTTCTACTAAGACTATCTTGAAGAAGGCTTGGACAGTATTGTAATGCGCCTTGGCTTCTCCACTACACGGATCTAGTACATCTATTTGGAGGAGTAGGCAGATGTGGATGTAACGTTCCACTGTTGGGGCTAGCAGGTTTACATGGTGTATTGTATGATTGTGACTTACACTTCTTTAATAATAAGAGCCAACACATTTTCATGCATATGTTGTTATTGTAGTTGGACTGTTCCGGTTGCCTTAATGATATATGTTGTTTAACTTATGTACTTGTAAATGAACTGATTTGTATGCAATTATATGAATCTTGTTGTTAATGTGTTGCATATGTTGTTAATGTTGTCACTGTTCATGTCGACTGCTCTTCCAGACATCAGACAAACCTTTCTCATGAACCTTTCTATATCAACCGTCACACTCGTCTCGAACTGATCCGTGAGTGTTGTACGTGTTATCTTATCTTGTATAATGTGACTACCGCATCTGAGTGGATTGCTCTGTCAGAAGTCGTGCATGTCCTTTGTGTTATGTGTTCCTAACCAAGTTGGGATTGGTCCCTTTCAACTTGGAACTCACCTTCACCTCCTTCCCCTTTCGAAGTGTTGGAACCTCTCATACACCTTCCTTGACTCACTACATCAGTCACACCCTTGATGCTGACAGAGTTATCCTACTTGCCTCTATGCGACATCGCGGTCAAGGCATTACCTTACGACCCACTGTTGGGACTCCTACACCAAACGATCTGAGGTATAATTGGGACTTCTTACTGGGAAGATCCCCTTGAAATGTTGGCGAGTCCAACACCATTAACAAAATGTAAAACTAAAATTACAAACTTTTATAGTTAATTTTTCTCAAAAGTATTTAAATTTAAAAAAAAATCCTTGAACATGTAGGGTGTATCACTATGAATTTAATTTTATATGTATATATAGAAATTGCCATTAAGTAGAGAGAATGTGAGCACAAAAAGAAATGTAAAGTTATATGTTATTTTAAGTTTTACATATATATATATATATAAAAAACTGACTATTAATTGTAATTTTATTGTTTGTTTGTTAATGTGATAAATTATTTTATTTTATTTTTATTTTTTTTAAGTGTGGTTGTATTTTTTCATTAATTTTCGAATATAAAGCAGGTTACATCCATATGTCTAAAGTTTATGTAGTCTCAACCTGCCCTGAGGGAAACCAAGTCTATTGACGACCTAACCGCAAAATATGCCATCCAGAAAAAAAAAAAAAAAAAAAAAAAAGAAAAAAAAAAAAGAAAAAAGAAGAAGAGTCTAACCAACCACGCTATGTATGTCTGAGAGTCTTTGTTCTTCCTATTTGCTAAATATCTATAAACATAACTACTAATATGCCTGAAAATTTGAAACTGTTTCATACAAAACTATAATCAGAGATGCATTGTCGCTACTCATCATCAGTTGAATCCACCAGAGCAGGGTCCTTCACAGTGGAACCTGGCAGCTCTATGTGGGGAATACAGGGGATGTGTTGCTCTATTCAGCTGAGCCGACCATTCTACTGCTACAATTGAAACTAAATCTTTTGAAACTCTTTGGTATAGTCTGAGTGTCCATGGGAGCGCTATGGTTCCCATTCATAATATGCTCATATGGGTGGGGCCAACTGTGAAACGAATATTGCTTTCCAATTCAATATGAAATATAGGGATTGAATGGGCTTATTTCATTGGTGATCCCCTCTGCCTATTCTCTCCTCTGATCTACTATGCCTATGTCTATCCTTTCGTCGGTAGGCTGCTAGCTCAGTGTAGAAGGGAAAGAAGGGAATAGGTAAGGATAGGAGGTGTCGTTAGGGGCTGACCGGGACAAATGCATATTAGGAGGAAAAGCTTCAAGGCTTTAGCCAGAATTATCTTCATCATCCAAAACAAATGGATTGGTTTCTTGTATTGAGATGATCTGCCATGGGTGTGGCCTGGGTTTGGAACCAAAGTAGTCCAATAGTATAAATCAATTTCAAAATCCTCCTCAGTCTGTTGGATCTCTTCTTCCCAATCCGTAACAAGCTGCTTGATTGGATTTGAACTACTAGAATGATAAGCTTGAGCAGCTTCATGTATAATACGGGAGGTCTACTTGCACCCTCGCCCAGTCCCCCCAGAAGAACTGGGTTGACTGGTCTAAGAAGGGTAGGCCTTCGTCTGCTTCCCACGACCATGAAACCCATGACTATTCTTGCCTTTACGAAAGGCTCAGACCATGATTCGGCTTCTGCCAATTAGATGTGGACCTATGTCAATATTTGGAGGTCGACTCAAACTGGGTCATAGCTTAGAATCCCGATGCTGCCAAGGGTCACTCAGGCTATTCAGACTTGTCAAATAAATTTCAAATGAAACCAACCAAGTAAGGAACCAGCTCTGAATTATACTGAAAATCAGCTGCCAACATAGTTTTACGAGTCCACTTCTACCATTGTTCCACTAGTGCCCACTGATGGGCCTAAACTGACTAACAACACCTTCCATAGGTAAAACCCCATAATTTTCTAGGTGAATCTCATGATTTGTCGAATCAACCAACATAACAATACATGGAGAAAAGAAAGAGAATTTGAGCTGATAGCTTCC
Source organism: Pinus tabuliformis (assembly GCA_031772625.1). Taxonomy (NCBI): domain Eukaryota; kingdom Viridiplantae; phylum Streptophyta; class Pinopsida; order Pinales; family Pinaceae; genus Pinus; species Pinus tabuliformis. The sequence goes on along the minus strand of CM062809.1, from coordinate 964,036,711 downwards.
CCTTGCCTGCAACCCATAAACACTCGTACACCGAAACCAAATGCAGTAAGCCCGGGTTGCAAAAACCAAACCAAATTGTCCTAAAGAAGACTTATATTAGCAGGAATTGAACCAATAGTTTCACCTTGACTAGGACTATCCCACAACCAGATGAGAGATCCAAATATGACATACTCTATCTAGTAGTCTAGGACTAGCCCTAAGATGTTTCAACAAAGTTCCCCAAACCGCAACCCTATACTGATTAAGGCCTAGATGAAGTATACAGAAAATCGTGGCTCAAATTCGAGCCCGCACAAATTCGAAATACCCTAGAACCAAACATAATTTACCATAGACCCAAACCCTTACAGTTCCACAATTATCCAAGCAAGGAGTAACTTGACATACAAAATATTCTGTTGACCAAACCCTGCAAGATCCCATGTGGGACAACCAAATCCCATACATCACAGACACTGGGACATACAAGACTAAAGACTCAGCACAAACCAAAAACCATACGATGCCATGCTCTAGGAATTTTCGATTCCAGTCTCGCCAAACCATAGTACCATGCATCTGATAGACCGGAGGGCATATACACTAATCCATAGATGCATAGGGAGCTAAAATAAGAGTGGGGACATACCAGTGGCCACTACCAAGACCTAGAGTAGAATAAGACCAAAATTTTCCCAGAACGATCACATCGGACAAGATCCACAGTAGACGAAGGTTGCAAACCAACTTACCGAGCACACCAGAGGGAAACCTCACCTTAACGCCTGTCGTAATGGCTCTGCCATCTTCAAGGTTGGAAATTAAAGTTCACATGGACACCACCACCTCTCCAAGTTTTGCATGCATGTGGAGGGTGTCCGGAAAGATCTAGGATATATGCATTAAACTATGGGCCAGGGCATGCCCAATGGGGCCAGCTCACACCTCGATCGGGGGATAAATCATTTCATTTTAAGGATTATAATTTTTTTTCATTTATAGTAAGGTTTGCACTTGTTAGTCTATAACTCACCAGGGACTATAGAATTTTCCTCACGATCAAAGTGCATTGACTTCCCATTATTTTTCCGAGCTTATACAATTTTAAGAAAAGTTTCGGGAAAATGTTGAATAATCCTATTTTTGTGTAAATTCAATATCATTTTCTAAATTATGGAAATCTTATTTCTAATTTTTCATTTCCCGAGTAGGGTTGGATGGAACATAATTCCCTTGGTGGAGGACAATTTATTTTCACTATTTATCAATACTTGATAAATCATTTTAAAATATATTAAAAAAGACTAATTTTGTGAGTGGTCATTGTGTCTGACACTGTTATGTTTTTGACATTGTTATTACTTTTTCTAAAGATGCTAAAAATGACAAGGTTGGGAAGTGTGAAGAAATTGTTCGTGAAGTGTAGAAGGAAGGACTATATCAAGTCAAACTTGCTTCCTATGCATTCTACATAAGGATAATTTCACTGTAGGATAAATTTACTTAGCAAGAGACAGTGTTGTGAGAATATCATGTTTTAAATTAAGATCATATATGACTTATACTAATGTTATTATATTATTGTGATGAGGTGCAGAGCAAATAACATTGATACATTGTGTGAAGTGATTAAGCATGGTTGCAAGTCCCTTATGTAGATGGGGGGGGTAATTATTATTATTTCATTATACAGAGAAGGGGTGTGTTACAAGTGCAGGAGAAAGGGTGTACAACAAGTGTGGGAGTAGGGACTATATCGAGTCAAGCTTTCTTCCTTTGCATTTCACATAAGGCTAATTTAACACTATAGTAAAAGTTTACTTAGCAAGTGAAAGTGCTCAGAGAACGTTACATTTTAAATTAGATCATATTATGACTTATATTAATGTGCAAAGGTGTGGAAAAAGTAACATTGATATATTATGCGAAGTTCTTAAAGATCATATGGAAAAAATGATGGGGTTGCAAGTTCCACATAATCCTAATTTAACATTGTAGGAGAAATTTACTTGGCAAGAGGAAGTGCTCCAAGGATATCACAATTTAAATTAAAGACCATATTATGAATTATATTAATTTTCTTATATTATTATGCAAAGGTGTGGAATATGTAATGTTGGCACATTGTGTGGAGTGCTTAAAGAGTCCAATGATTCCAGAACTAATGGGGTTGAAGGTCCATTACAAAGCGAGGGAGGGGGGGGAGGTACCACTATTATTTCATTGTACAGAGAAAGGGTGTGCGGGAAGTGTGGAAATAGGGACTATATCAAGTCAAGTTTTCTTCTTTTGCATCCTGTATAAGGTTATTTTAACATGGTAGGAGATATTTACTTAGAAAGAGGAAGTGCTTAGAGAATATCATGTTTTAAATTAGATCATATTATGACTTATATTAATGTGCTTATATTATTGTGAGGAGTGCTTAAAGTGGATCCTTAATACAATTGTATGTTTTGTTTGATAAATTCAAAGCGGCTAGATCTAGCAGATTCAAAGGAGATGGGGCAAGTTCAGGAGTGGCAAGACTTTTTTTTCATTTTTCTGGAAACATAATGAATTAATATGCATATGAAAAATTAATTAATACTAATAGAATATGTGAAGGAGATATGTAAATTTGTGGCTAGAGTGGCAAGACTTTCAAATGAGGAAGTAATTGTGGATAATTGTTCAAGAGACGTTGACACAAGGCTATTAAAATATTACATTTTCTATTGTTTGTCAAGAGTGGAATGGTGGCACTGTTATTTGCAATTTTATGCAATATTAAGTGAAGTGGCTTTTTTGTGCGGAAGAACCGTTGTGCGAGGCGGGGAACAAAAACATTGTTATGTAATGTTTCGTATGTCTATATACATTTATGTATGCATTTTTAATACAACATTACATATTATAGAGTACATAAAAGATATAGAAAAAAATACATAGAGTTGTATAATGTAAGAATAATAATCAAGCGAGAATAAATTGAATAGAATCACACCTCTTAGTAAAGTTATCATTATATATTATTATCTTTAATTGTATATGTTATACTTGTGTTCATTTTTCCATATTTCATATTAAATTAATATTTCAAAGATACTTCTACATATTTGTTCCCAATTTTTCTGCACAGCATTTCTGGCGCACTTCTCTAACAAGCTTTCTCTTTCCTCTACATATCACAAAACTAGCCTGATAAAACAAAATAATAAAGCAATATTGGTAGCTCCAATTTTTCCATGTAGCTCTGATTTTGCTTGGTTTCTAGAGATTAAAAAAGTATTAAGGCCCCTACAATATTTAAGCACTTTGTACAGTATCAACAGTATTTGCTCTCCACCTCTTTAGTAATAATTATCAGCTTCTCAGTCAGTTTTAACACATACTTTGAACTAATTATCTTACAACACCTCCCAATAAATAGTAGAACCATAATTATAAAAAATTGTTTCATTGTTTGGCACTTTCCTGGTGTTGAGCTTTCATTGTGTGAAGCTTACAATCAAATCTTTCATTGTGGAAGAAGCTTCCTCTGCATAGTGAAAGCTTTGCACAATGAAACATTAACTATAACCAAATAAAATTTGACTTATACTTTATGGGAAAATCAAATTTATTTAATGATACATTTTTATTAGTACCACTCACTTTATGGTCAAAGTGTGTTGACTATTCATTATTTTGTCGAGTTTTTAATTATTATTATTAGCCTTCGCCTTGATAGATTATAACACTCACCTCGTGGTCAAATCCTATTGACTATCTATTGTTTTTTACTACAATTTTTTAATTTTTAGGTCGAAGTTTGTTGACTATCGATTATTTATGTTAGTACATTAACCATAGTTTCGGGAAAATATGATTTTCTAATTTCTATAAATCTTATTTCTAATTTTCCATTCGTTGAATGAGGCTTGTCTTTACCTAGTACCTAACACGTATGTTGAATATTTATAAGGTAACGTGACAATTGTAACCACTAATTTTAGTTATGTTGTCCATAGGAGCATTCATTGGGTGTTTATCATGCAATTTTTTTAGCATACATATTACGAATGCATGTTCGATTACTTTTTAGGGGAGATGGTTACAAATAGATTTCTTGTCTAGGTTGTACGGTGGTCGTTCTAGTAGTTGCATGGCATGAAGGATTTTCTCTGCAAGCTCATTTCGAATGAAGGTGCAAAACGTGTAGCATTTTTGTCAAATAAACAATGCATTCTTTCTTCTATATGTGAGTACTTAGAGCAATTATACAATATATGTTATATCCCTGTAGCAATGAGTTGCAGAGTTCAAAAAGTGGATAATGTGAGAGTGTTAAACATGTTTATACAATGTATGTTACTGTTGTGTAGTTGTTATGTCTGAATTGCTTTCATGCTATGAAATTAGAACCTATTAGTTTTATTATCTCTATTTATTTGATCTAATTCATATCGTTAGAGTAGGAAAGATGAACACAAGCAAAATACATATCATTAAAGACAATGATAAATTTTCTAAGAGGTGTGTTTCCATTATATTTATTGTCATTTGATTATTTTTACATTGTATGGCTCTCTTTCTTTTTCTTTTGGCTATATTTTTAATGTACTATAACTAAAAACAAGGCTTTTTCAATTTTTAGGAAACATATAACACTTAGAAATACATATCCATGACAACAATCACATGGAAAAAGGTACTTTGAATATTTCTATAAAACATTTGTGTCTGTTGAAACTAAAATCAATTTATAATTTTACCTATATGCATAGAATTAGATTCTATCTGGTAACCATGAACCTGATATTGGAACATGCGAAAAATATTAGATTCAAATGATGTGACTATAGACATGGATGTGGGAGTAGAGATAACGATTAACACTATTGAAAAAATAGATGTCACATGAGATAAAACAAAAGGAATAGAAAATAGGATAGAAACAAAAGAAAATAGGTTGTTCTATCTAGGTTTAGTTAACTGTATGTCAAATTATTATTATTTCTAAATTAATTTCAATTCAATGCTCATGACTAGGAAAAAAGAGATCGAGTTTATGCCATTATTGATTGATGATATTGGTAACAATATAACATGGAGCGTTTTTCATGGTGTTGTCTTAGTTACATATCAAACTTTTTTGGACAAATTAAATAAGAAAAAATTAATACTCCATAGATATTTAAAAAATAAGAAAGTTGAAATGACAATAACATTGTTTGTGCCAACATAATTTATCAAACAACATGAGACAAAACATATTGCAAATGTTGGTGTTTATATTGGAGATTTCAAAATAACTCCAAAGCATAAATATGATAATGGTGATTGTGAAAAAACTATTTGTCTAAATAGATATAGCACTGTAGAAAGGATTTGCCTTATTTGTGCATAATACTGGTTCTTTCCAAATTTGATGATTGCAAATCTATCTCGTAGTCAATATCTGTTTCCAATAGGCATAGTTAGTGCTATTGCAATTTCGGAAACATAGAAAACAATGCAATTTGTATTGGAAATAAAATACGACAACACAGAATAGGATAGGGGAACAATAAGCTTTGATTTATTTGAATGTTTAATTTCTACAAAGTTATTGTCCATATGTTATATGGTTTCCATGTACTGTTTTACAGATGCCGCATATGTAATAGGTTCAAGTACAGGACAAAATTCTTTCAACATATCTTTCAATTCAAAGCAATTTGTAAGAAAATGTTTTATAGTTGATTTTGCTAAAAAATGTAGCTAGAAAACAAGAGAGAGTTTTCTTAACTTCATAATCGACATTCATATGTTCATTGAAAATGGGAAAGAAAGTAAAAAATATAATAAAATTGCTTTCTTCAATGACTAGAATATGCACAGTAAAATTTATTATATTGTAGTTAGTACGTGTAGTATATATAGATATAGATAAAGAAAAAAGAGAGACATTTGATTTCAAGTTGCAAATACTCTATTTTCTATATCAATTTTACACCACTTCGAGGACACCTAATAATGCCTGGTGCATATTAGAATCCATTTGAGACTATATGTGCAAAATGTAGAAGTCCAATTAAAATTGCTAGAACTATGAAGGAAACTATTCTTTATTATACCATTTTCAACGAGGATTGTTGCTTCGTTTATTTCCATCAATTAAACTATATCATACATGCAAACGAAAAGACTAAAATACATTGTGTTCTAAGAGGCATGAATTGGATAAGTATTACTCGAATGATGAAAAAATTCTTAGGATCAAATACTATGCGGGAAAATCAATTGATATTTATTTGTTATCCAATTTCGAGACACATGGAATATTAACAATAAACCATCAAAATGCGATTATACATATACAATGATTGTTCTCTTTGTTTGCATTGTTGAGGAATCTAATTATGGTATAATTCTCATTGCTTGCATTGTCAATGAATCTTAACATTACTTATAGTTTTTTCTTGAAGAATTTGACTATTGTGAGGCAACTCTTCTGGTCTGTTGGATGATTGGGATCTGATTTCATGTTATGATTAACTGATCTACTATTCTCTTTTCTTGCATTTTTAATCAATCTACTATTGGCTATTAGTGAGGGGTACGATTCTGATCCAGGTGGGTGTTGGTGGCCACCCACCTATCCCACTTGGATCCCCACAATTGTCTCTTTTAGTTTTTTAGTTTTCGTAATTGTAGCACTGTTACACAGTAATTTGTCACCATTGGTCACCCTCCCTGTTACCCCTGTTTCCGTACATTGGAGGACGCAATTCGGGACCTGTGAACAGTGACATAACCTAAAAACACTTGCATTATGTTCCCTTGAGTATCTACTTCATGTTCCCTGAAGACACCTTCTGCAAAATATCCCTGAAAAGTGCCCTTTTCCCATTAGCGCGGGTCCACAATGTCTTACCCGCGCCAATCACTGAGATCCTCAAAAGGGGGTGCGACCATTGGCGCTCTGTCTCAGAACAACACCCACGCCAACCAATTTTGGTAATGATTTTTGACAAACGCGTGCCCAGATGTTTTTTCCCTTCAGATCACGAAGTCTTTTGAGGATAAAGTTTATCTGATAGAGGTCGAGAGTCATCATCTATCCTTAACATCTATCCACACCGGCTTTTCGGAGATAATGCCAATCCACAATGGGTGTCCTGATGCATTGTATCTTCCTCCCTTCTCCATCTATAAAAGTCTGTCCTCATGCATTAGACAAGCTAGTTTTTGGAGTAATGCTAGTTGTGATTATGCTTGTCTTGAGTGATAGTAAGAATCTTGAAGCATAGGGAGGTTATGCTGCCGGAAGTCTGAGAGAGAGAAGGTCTATTGCAAGATATACATAGCTGCTCGCCCAACCAGAGGAGAGGTTCAACATCAGAACCTTGGTTGTATCTTTCTCTGTTGATTATTCATTAATAAACGACTACTGTTATGGTTCCAATCTCATTGTTCATCATGATAATGTTTGGTTTATTTCCTTTCTGACTAAAATATAGTTGTATTTTAGTCGATTTTATGCTTGTATTCGCTTCGTTCTTTGCATGTGCAGGTATCCATACGTGGGGATCGCAAGGATTGTGACCTGCCGGAGCAAGGGAACGGGAGTATCAACTCTTCTTCGACATTAGCGTTGGACTCCAGGTTGGTTCTCGTAATCCACTTTCATTATGCAAGTAGGAACTTGCATAGTAGCGTGATTTGATTGTTGCTAGACCCATTTTGGGCTAGTGGGATCGCCTCTGTCCGCAGAGGGGATTTACCTCTCCAACAAGCACAATTTAATATTTTTAGTAGTTTTTCAGGTTCTGAATTTCCAGAGCCATTTTGAGGCCCTAAACGACGCTTTTTGGGAAATCTGGGAGCAACATGGGTCCATGGATCGATGTTGCTCTTCCAAAAGTTGTAGTGCTCAGACAGATCTTTCTAACGAGCTATTATACGTGTCAAACGAAGATTGGGTGCCAAAGTTATGACCCTGGGAAGTTGATGTACCAACTTACCCAAAACGGGGCCCATAATTTGGTGTTTCATCTTCTAGGGTTAGGTTTTGGGATGTTAAGGGTTTTCCATTGTTTCTAAACAATAAATAGAACTTCGACCTTCATTGTAACACAATTCAGAGGCATGTAGCCGCCACATCTCTTCTCAGAGATAAGCTACCATCGCCTTAGCTGGTTTATTTCCATTTCTGTTTGTAAGCATATTTCAGTATTTTACATTAATGAAATGAAGTATTATTTCAGCTGCATATTTGTATTTATGGTTATCTTTGTATTTTATTGTGTTCCTTCTTAAATCTGGATCAGTGGTATCAGAGCGGTATGCTTTTTCTCTGTTTTTCTTTGCATGTCCCTAACGAGGTCGGGATATAAGGAGTTAGGGCTTGAACTGGTCGAACCTTTGCAAGACCAGCGTCGCAAATCTCGACGACCTCCCATGATAGATGAAAAGAAAGTTGAGGGGGCAGGAGATCCTATCAAAATATTGCTCGAAGAAGCCCTCGAGCGATATAGAAATGCAATGATGGACAACTTTGCCCAAATCCTTCAACGGCTACCCAGTGGCGACGCATCTGCTTCCAACAGCTACTCTGGAAATGCCACACCGTTTAAGATACAAGTTAATTTTGAAATCCCCATATTCGAGGGTCAGATAAACATAGGTGTCGTCAATAAATGGTTAAATCTGTTAGAGGGTTATTTTTATGTTCATGATTTTTCCAGTCGGGAAATGATTATTTTCTCTCTTCTCAAAGTAGCCCCCCACATCAAGCATTGGTGGGAAACCTACTGCGAGCAAAAGGATGAAAGTATAGGCTCATTATTTTTAGTCGCACCCACTTGGGATTCATTCCGGGATGCCATTAAGGAGTAGTACTACCCTGTCAGAAGCTATGAGGATCAATACATAAAGTGGACCATGCTGCGGCAGGGAAGGGACCAAGATGTGCCGGAGTTTACTAATAGTTTCCATACACTTCGCACAAAGTTGGGTATCAAGGATTCGAAGCAGCGTTTGGTACTCAAATACTGCGGCTGCCTGCACATGTACATCCAGGAAGAATGGAGTTCCTGAACATCTCCTCATTTGGCACGGCGTACCGATACAATATCAAAATCAAGCAGAAGTTGAAACAAAAGAAGCGAGACTTTGGATCTGCAAATCCGAAGATCAAAGGACAAAGCCAAGGTGAGATGACCCAAGACAACCCGTCGAAGCCACAAGAAAAGAACAACACTACGAAGTCGAAGAAGGACACAGGAAAGTGGTGTGAGTTCCACAAGAGTCCCACTCATAACACAAGTGAGTGTCGGACCAAGCAATCGCTAGTGGCCGAGTTGAAGGCTTCCGAATCAGATGCATGTTTCGACCCTGAGTCAGAACCCGACAAGAGGAATGGCAAAGGAAAGCAAATCATTGATGCGGAGTCCAGCGCCACTATTGCCATCGCCAAGATCCAAAATAATGAGCCCGAAGATCCAGAGGAAGGGGAGTGACTTTTCCACTCACAAATGTGGGTGAAGGGTTCGCCGCTGCAATTCATTGTTGACTGTGGAAGCCAAAAGAACCTCATTTTAGCAGAGGTCGTGAAGTGGTTGGGCCTACCGACTACACCACACCTATAGCCGTACAATATTGGGTGGCTTCACGAAGGACGAGATCTCCGAGTCTGCCAGCAATGCCACCTTCCTTACAGCATCAAGCCCTTCACAGATGAGGTATTGTGTGATGTTGCACCACTTGATGTTTGTGATGTACTATTTGGCTAGCCATACTTGTGGAGGCAACATGTTGTGTATGAGTCAAGGCCTCACGCTGTTATTATTTCTTTGGGTAACTCATTATATAGGATACCAGAGGTAGCCCCGCCTACCACCACCTCTTTGATCGTTGCTAAGAAAGGCAACAAGCTCATCCCATGTACTAGGAAATTTATCTTCTGTCTGGTTCGCTCCCAAAGTAAGCGGAAGATCGTAGCCACATCCATGACCCCTGCAAAGGGTTCCTCCATGCAGCAGTAGCAGCAGAGGGATACGGTCATGAAAGAACACAGCAACAACTTCTCCTCACCCATAGGGGTACCACATAAGCTTCAGGTGGGCAACAAAGTCTGGTTGCATCTACAAAAGGAATGCCTTACAAGAGCCCATCAAAAGCTCCGACCTCGCCGACATGGTCCTTACAACATTACCAAGGCTGTGGGAAACAATGCTTTGGAGCATAGCATTCCTCCATTCCTTCGCCTACACCAAGTGTTCAATGTGTACCACCCTCGACCATGCTTCCCACCATTACTGGACACGTCAGAGATTGTAGAACAACTCACCAGGGACCAAGTTCAACAACAGCTTCCTCATCTCATGGAGGAACTCAACGCAATGGGGACCATTGCTTCCTAAGGAGGGAGGAATGATCCAGGTGGATGTTGGTGGCCACCCACCTATCTGTTAGGCCCCTATACTACTAGTGTAACCCCTTATTGCTATTAGTACAACCCACTTATTGTATTGATGTACCCATGTAGTGCCCATATTGTTACTATTGTGCCCCATAGAAGCCCACTATTGTTATTATTGTGCCCTTACATTATTATTGTTATTTCGGCTCTGATTATGTTATGATCCCTTAGACTCCTATATATAGAAAGGAGGTCTTTTCATTTGTATCATCAAAGAATTGTTCATTTATGTAATGTAAAGGAGGTTTCCCCCTCGAAAAGGCTGAATTCTAAGGCGTTGATCTCTCTTTTCTATCTTTTTGTGAGCTGGTTTCATAACATTTGGTATTAGAGCTTTGGATTCTAGGGTTTCACTGCTCTAAACAGGTCATTGTGGAATTTTCGCTATAACTTTTTTTTCTGCGACGTTTCAGAAGCTAAAAAAAAACCCATTTGAGACGCGATCGCGTTGAAGCTCGGGTCCGAATTTCAGAGCTTTTTGCACTATATTTGTGGAGATATGATTTGAGGAAGTTGGTCTTTTTGCAGACTCCTGAATTACATTCCAAACTGGTGACCTAGGGAAAATCGTCATAACTTTCTCTTTGAGCATCGGATTGAAATTTTGTAAGAAGGTACAGAAAGAGGACAAACTGTAGTTTCTTGTAGATAGTTTTCAGAGCCATAAGTCAAAACAGTGACATGTGGCACTTCATACAAGTTCGCTCTTCTGGAAAGGTCTATAATCAGGTCATCTTGGGAGATTGTGCATAATTCTTTTTTGGAGAATCAAATTTGTATCAGACTGGTGGCATTGGAAAGAGAATAAAGAGGGCTACCACAGGTTGCAATTTCAGAACTTAAAGATCCGAAAGTACAGAGTTACAGTCGTTTCAAGATCGAGCTCTTAAAATCAAGAAAAGGTAAGATGAGGAAGTTTGATGGCAAGGATCCGGTAAATTGGATACTTCAGATGGAGCATTATTTTGATCTAAATGGTGTACCACTATTACAAAAGGTATGTATTGCATCTTCATATTTAGAACCAGATCAATTTTTATGGTATGAATGGCTTTGTTCTCGTAAACAACTTGTTATGTGGTCAATTTGCATGGAGGAAATGATAGCACATTATGAGGATACAAAGAGCAACACCTTCTTTAGAGCAACACCACAACAATTGGAAAGAGTAAAAGGGCTTTGTGACATAGTGGAAAGAAAAATTATGGAAACAAAGAAGCATACCCCTCACAACTATAAAGATGGAAGTGTTGTTTTTCCTAGCCTTCCACAACCTACAAGGGTTACACCACAACAATTGGAAGAAAAAAGAGAAAAAGGGCTTTGTTACAATTGTGATAGCAAATGCACTAAAGGTCATAAGTGTGCTGAGAAGAAATTATTTTACATAGAATATGAAGAGGAGGAAGAAAATGATCAAGAAACATCAAAAGAAGAAGATATACGCCAGGACCCCACCCTAGAGAAAGAAGAAATGAATAAGACCATATCTTGTAAAGCATCGGCAAGAATTACCACTCCTCAAACTCTCAAGATAGAAGGACATATCAAGAAGAAAAAGGTGCAAGAAGTGAAAGATCACATTGAGAAAGAAGAAATGAATCCAACCACATCTTGTAATTCATTGGTCAAAATTACCACTCCTAAAATTATCAAGATAGAAGGACATATCAAGAAGAAAAATGTTCAAGAAGTGAAAGATCACATCGAGCATCAAGAAATGAATCCGACCATATCTTGTAAAGGATTGGAAGAAATTACCACTCCTCAAACTCTAGAGATAGAAGGGCATATCAAGAAGAAAAAGGTTCAAGCAGTGAAAGATCACATCGAGCATCAACAAGAAGTTCTCCAAATTTTAAAGGATAACGCCACTTCGGTGCAAAATCAAATGAAACAACAGGTAGATCAACATCGTAGTGAAAAATGTTTTGATGTAGGTGATTGGGTATTTTTACTGCTACATCTCAAGCAAGCTATTTATGAGAAGGAAATGTTGGCAATACTACATGCACTTAAAAAATGGCGACCTTACCGAATGGGAAGACTCTTCAAGGATGAGGATGTGGAAGCATTGTTTTGTGTTATTTCTATTATCCAACCAGATTGGATAAACGAGGCAATGGATGAATGGAAGAAGGACGAAGAGGTATGGCCACTTATTCAAAAGTTGCAAAAGATCCCAATTCAAACAATATTGCCAGAAATTGAAGAGGAAGGAAAAATCATATTGGAACCTGGAGCAGTCACAGAAACAAGAACCCGACAACTACGAAATCGATCAATTTCAGAGTATCTCATCAAGTGGAAGAACTTACCCGCTGAAGATTCCACATGGGAGGACATGAATTTTATACAGAAGCATCAAGAACTACTCAAGCGTTGAGGACAACGCTTTTTGAAGGAGAGGGGCATGTTAGGCCCCTATACTACTAGTGTAACCCCTTATTGCTATTAGTACAACCCACTTATTATATTGATGTACCCATATAGTGCCCATATTGTTACTGTTGTGCCCCATAGAAGCCCACTATTGTTATTATTGTGCCCTTACATTATTATTGTTATGTCGGCTCTGATTATGTTATGACCCCTTAGACTCCTATATATAGAAAGGAGGTCTTTTCATTTGTATCATCGAAGAATTGTTCATTTATGTAATGTAAAGGAGGTTGCCCCCTCGAAGAGGCTGAATTCTAAGGTGTTGATCTCTTTTCTATCTTTTTTTGAGCTGGTTTCATAACACTATCCCACTTGGACCCCCACAACTGTCTATTTCAGTTTTTCAGTTTTCGTAATTGTAGCATAATTTACTATTTTTAGTAGTTTTTCGGGTCGTGAACTTCCGGAGCCGTTTTGAGGCCCTAAACAACATTTTTTGGGAAATCTGGGAGCAACATGGGTCCTTGGACTAATTTTACTCTTCCCAAAGTTGTAGTGCTCAAATAGATCTTTCTAACGAGCTATTGTATGCGTCAAACGAAGATCGGGTGCCAAAGTTATGACCCCGGGAAGTTGATGTACCAACTTACCCAAAACAGGGCCCACAATTTGGCGTTTCATCTTCTAGGGTTAGGTTTTGGGATGTTAAGGGTTTTCCATTGTTTCTCAACAATAAATAGGCCTTCGAGCCTCATTGTAACACAGTTCAGAGGCATGTAGCCGCCACATCTCTTCTCAGAGATAAGCTACCATCGCCCTAGCTGGTTTATTTCCATTTCTGTTTGTAAGCATATTTCAGTATTTTACATTAATGAAATGAAGTATTATTTCCATTGCATATTTGTATTTATGGTTATCTTTGTATTTTATTGCGTTCCTGCTTAAATCCGGATCAGATTCCATCCGAATTTTTGTGCTTCCACATGTCCATACTTCTAATCTTAAAATCATCTTCCAATTTTTGGTTCAAGAATTTAAATATTGCTGAAGAGTTTTTAACAGGGAAGTGGCATCTGATTGCATTGTAAAAAAACATATTTCGATGAATTTCTTTGTTCAAGTTCTATGTTTTGTACTATGCTATTTACTAATTTTATTTACTACATTTTGATTATAATGTGTAGCTAGTTCATTTTGTTATGTCATGTCTACTCACTTGTAGTCCGATTTCTTACATTGTTTTATTGATTTATCAAATTTGCAAATTCTATAATTATTCAAATAATATTACAAACTATGTGAGGAGTTTCTATATTTCGAGATTTACAGATCATATGGATCCTTAATACTTGTTTGACATCTCTAGAAAGAAATAATTGCATTTAATAATATTTGACAACGAATGTCATGTTTTTCAGTTTAACTCACTATGTTTGAAACTCGGTTTTTATATTTCCAAGGCCATGCGTACAATTACAAGATGCCTTCTCGTTTCAAGGCGTTTGCATAGTTCATGGAACTGTTAATGTTGATAAATTGTGCAGAGGTGTGGAGGCAGATTTGTTCACTAGCCCACCCAATTGTTTGTTCTTTTGCACTTTGCACAATGCCCCCCTTGCTCCACCCCTTGAGCATTGATGTTTGTACTATGCTATTTACTAACATTCTTTACTATGTTTTGATTGTAATGTGTAACTAGTTCATTGTCCAATGTCATGTCTGCTTCTTTGCAATTTCATTTATGTTGAACTTAAGTTTACATTTCCAAGGCTATGCATACAATTACAAGATGCCTTCTCGTTTTGAGATGTTTGCATAGTTCGTGGAACTATTAACATTGATACATTGTGCGGAGGTGTGGAGGAGGATTTGTCCCCCACCCCGCCCACTCAATATTTTTTTCTTTTGTACCCCATATAATCCTGCCTCTCGCACCTCCCCCTCCACCCCTCAAGTATTGATGTTTGTAATATGTTATTTAATAACATCATTTACTATGCTTTGATTCTAATGTGTACATTAGAGAAATTTTGAGGTAAAAATGGGCCTAAAAAAAACATGTACAACCAAAATCAACTTTATAAGAACCAATAGGATTCAAGATGATAATGTCAACCATGGGGATGATTCACCAATTTTGTAATAAAAAGGTAAAAATTTAAAAAATTATATTTTCAACTTATCTCCCTACAATTTTACTCAAATTTCGAGTAGGAGCACTTGTTGGATGCATAATTTAATTCCTCATATAAGGAGTACCCATGTTGCATAATTTTGATGGACCTTGCCACACAAAAAATGAGAAATACATGAAAGTATGATAGGGTCCATCGAAAGTAAGGTCCCTTGAAAGTATGCAACATGGGTACTCTTTAATTAGAAAATAAATCATGCATCCAATGAGTGCTCCCGCTTAAAATTTGAGTAAAACCTTAGGGAGATAAGTTGAAAATATGAGTTGAAAAAATAGTTTTTTCCTTTTTTCTGTCTGAAATTTGATGATGTAATATAATCTTATTCTATTATTTACACTATTATTTCATAATATTCCTAAAATGGTCCATTTTAGACCTCAAAATTTCTCTAATGACTAGTTCATTGTTGTATGGCAAGTCTATTTTTCTGCGATGTGATTTTTTACATTGTTTTATTGATTTATCAAATTGTGAATCCTACAATTATTGAAATAATATTAGAAAATATATTTTCATTTGTTTGTAATACATTTACATATTTCTAACAACTTGTTATTATAACTAATTTCTATCAAAATGGGTTTGTCACATAAAATTTAAACAAATTTCTAAACAAATCATTATCATACAAAACTCAAACAAATTTGTAAATCGAATGCTTATTTGAAGAAACGACGTATGGAAGAGTACGACATAGCTTATAAAATACTTTACATGCATATATACGTGTATATTCGACAATATTCCAATATATTTTTTTACATAGTAGGCGAAATTGTTAACATTGATACATTGTGCAGAGGAATATTTGTTCGCCCGCCCACCTAGTCACTTTTTCATCTACACTCTGCATAATGCTCTCCTACCCCACCTATTATCGACTATTAATTCTGTAGTATGTTATTTACTAACATTATTTACTATTTTTTTCATTGTCCTATGTCATATGTGCTTCTTTGCAATGTGATTTCTTACATTGTTTTATTGATTTATCAAATTTACAAATTTTTCTATCAAAAAGGATTTTTTACATAATTTTTTTTTTTTTTTTTTCTAAATCAATCATTATCATACATAGTTGAAACAAATTTATAAATTGAATAATCAAGACTACGACATAATTATGAAAATGTGTTGCATGTATATATACAAGTATATTCCAAAATATTTCGATACAGTTTTTTTACCTGTGCTAAGAAGATTACAATAAATAGCCTTCAGCATATACTAAATTTCAAAATTGGTTGAGCAAGTGACAAAATTTATTAACAATTTCTTTATTAATCAACCATTATTCTTGGAGGTTAACGCTTCTACTGATTATGCTGCGAAAATGGAGGTCTGATTTCTCTGTTCATGTTTTGTAAAATCTCTTCTAACAACGTTCTTATGATGTCCATTTCATCTTCGAGTCGCCTAAGCATTTGTTGAAGTTCCAATATCTTATGCATTAGCATTAAAATATCTTGCCTAAGCATTAAGATATCTTGGTTTAGCATTAATGTATCTTGGCAATCTACATATACCTCTTCCTGTGTGCTTCAACCATTGTTTCTTTAGGCCACTTGTTTTGTTGTTGGTCTCAAAATAAAAAAACAATAGACAAATGATAAAGCAAATCCTGAAAACACTTATTAGTTTCAGAAGAAATGAAGCAAGTCAGTTTCCTAGAACTTTTAGTGGAAAATTCAATACTAACAGGTCTACAACAAGATGAACATTGGCAAATTTATTTCCCAAGCTATTAGAAACTATTTTAGAGCCAATATGCCTACATATAATGCGTCAAAGGCGATAAGTCATGTAAATCACGAATTGACATCAAAGTTCTGAAAGGACATTTAACTACTATCGATTTTAATGGTATTCATTAACCAATGATCATCATCACTGATTTTCCTGATCTGTAAATCATAAAAGACTATTCCGAAATCAATTACTTTAAATCATATCGATTTTTGTTAAATTCCAGCTAAAGATAGTCCCATTGATACAATTATGTTTCATGATTGTTCCATTTGGCACGCTTTAGAAATTGATATCAACATACTATTTTATTAATATCCTAAATCTCATTCTATTTTGATTAACTAAAGCTCTCCTACCAATAAATACAAGTATTTTTGGCATTTATTTAGTGAACCAACGTGTATTGAGGACATTTATTCTGTTAACTTGATTTTCTATCAGTCATTTTTTTGCGAATAAAATAGAGTGAACGAATTTTGGTATCAATGTTTGTCGAATAATAAGTGCATTAGTGATTTCACATTTGTTAATTGAACTTGCACTATCCAATATTAAATGAATTGTGTTTTCAATTAGTGTGAGGAAGAAGTGTTGCATGGGAAAATGGATATATGGACCATAGTATGGATGAGTCAATTAAGTAATATTTTTTGACTCAGTATGGTTTTTATCGTTTTACGTTATGCTAAAAACTAGCTTTCCAAAACTATTATAGGCTTCCTCTGCATAATGAAAGCTTTCATTGTAAACTCCGCACAATGAAAGCTCCACACAAGGAAGCTCTAGTATGAAAAGCATAAATTTGAAAATCAAATTGTGAAAGTTTACTATTTTGAATGGATTAGACATTAGTCATTTATAAAATTGAACATTGCAACTATAATTTACATTGTAATTGACGTGTGTTTATTGAATATGCAAAGGTAGTGTTTGTGTTCATTGCTTCACACATGCACTCTCCACATATACTTTTTGGTGCACTCTTGCACATGATTACTGCAACAAACTCCACACAACTTTTTGTCGATATACTAACACAGATGTGGAGGAAAATGGCTATACGGAGCAAGGAGCAAACACTTTACCCTGCAATGTCTCATATGTCCATATACATTTCCGCACATGACATATTTGGTGCCAATATCCAAACTTTAGTCTTGATACAAAGTAAGTGTAGAGATGTGGAAGTTCACACAATGAGAAAAGATCCACATAAAAGATATTACGCCACTTAGCTCTACATAATAGATAAAACATTGCAAAAAATAGAATAAAATCATTAAAATCAAATTCCTCCTCCATACATTTGTTTTTGCAAATTGCAAATCATTAACTTTTACGTTATTTGATACAAATATTTTCTCATTCGGATATAATGATTTTATCGATAAAACAAAACTATCAATTACTTTATCTTCACAATTTGCTTTTGTAATTGTGCTTATATTGTTTTAATAATGAAATGATTATACTTGACATTGTAATTTCCACAAAATAGATGTGTGAGAATGTAGATGAAGCCGAATAAAGGCTTTGTCCGCACTTTACATGTATTGTTTAGATATTTTGTGTTTTTCCAAAATTTAATAATACAATTCATCAATTTTTATTTATTTATTTAATTAAATAAATTGATCTAAGATAGCCAAATAAACATGTTTTTAAAATTATTTATCTATTCGTTTATGCATTTCAACATTTCTTTCAATTGACCAAAAGAAAATGATTTATCACTCAAACCAAGTCACTCTGCATAATGAAACATTGACTATGACCAAATCAAATTTAAATTTAACTTTATGACAAAATAAAATTTATTCAATAACAAGTTTTGTCAATTTCTAAAAACAACAGGGACTTATGATACAATAAATTATTTTGCTGAACTTGAAAGCATTATCTCATAATACATTAAACTATGGGTTTTATTTTACAAAACATTCTAAAAATATTCATATTTCATTTTCTAATATTCAATGCTAAATTACTCTTTGTAATTAATTTGCAGAGAAAGGAGAAAGATTGTGGGGGAAATGCGATAGAAAGGGTGTGTGGAGAAATTGGGCACGGGGGAGTTTGTTAAGGACCGAGGACTATATCGAATCATGTTTTCTTCCTCCATGGTGCGCATAAAGCTAAGCTAATTTTGTGAATGGATATTTCATTATTAAGTGCTCTTACACTGTTATAACTAAGATTGTTACTAATCCCTAAGAAGTTTTTATTTTAAACTATTAGTGTAAAGGTTTAAGAAAAGTGTACAAAAATCCCTTACTTAAGTTATAGTGGCTTATAACCCTAACAACAAAAGATGATTGTATCTATGCTTTAGGTCTACAAAAAGATGTTAGAAAAACCCTGTAGAAAAATATAGTATGAAAATAGAAACATATAACAACAAAAATATAAGTGCAACAACCCAATGGATAATATGAATGATCAATTTTATTAATCAAGAACAATACACCTGGTGAGGAGAAATTACATAATTGGGCTTATAGATCCCCTTCGTGGGATGGTTCCTTCTTGACCTTACTCTTTAGCAACATGCTTCTCTCTCTCAATATGTGATATGCAACGAGAAAAAAGAAACAAGGGATGTTTGAACTCATGTGGGAGCTCAAATGTTATGAGATGATCATGGGGATGATGAAAATGGTCATGGTAAATAATCGAGAGAAAACCCTCTATTTATAACAAAATATTGAGATAGATTGAGAATTAGAAAATAATAAAATATTGTTGACTAAATCAAAACCCAATTGTTATGAATATTTAATTATATTTTTTGAGAGGGAAAAGATACTCAAAATGGTCAAACATCTTTATTTAGAAAGTGGTTGAAGTAATTAACAAATAAAAATGATTAATCACTTTGTGAGGATTAAGACAAGTATGAATTTGAAATAATTATTAAAAAATGATTTAACAATTATCTCATAAGGAAAATAGGGGATAAATATGGAATAATAAATAAATAATGATTTACTTAAATATTCCAGGGTGATTAAGTCAAAAGTGACAAGAAATAATTATTTCTAGAGAATTTTAAATAAATAATGATTTATTTAATTATTCTCATAGAGTTTTTGGATTTTAATGAGAAATAATTTAGAAAACGGTTTACTAAATTATTTCCTATGGTGAAAGTGGGTTTTACTATGGTAACACTCTTCTTACATGGTGTATTTCAATCAACCTAGTAAAAAATGGTCAGTTGAACATTTTTTGGGTGATAACATAATTTATTTATTTTTAAACATTTAAGCATGGTGCTATGTAATATGTTAAATACAAAATATTTTGAATACATCAAAGAAATTGCTAAAGATCAATAAAGTGTGAAGCATAAGATATTAAGATTAAAAATGAATTCAAGTACGTAGAGATAAACGATCATCTCATCAAATTTTAAATAAAGTATCAATTTAGAAGCGTTTGTAAATGAAACTAAGTATTAATTTATGCAAAAAAAAGATTACAATGTCGATAACAGCTTAACAAAACGTTGTTTCACTGCCAAAAAAGGAAAATAAACATAGATCCAGAAAACTTTCAGGATCAATACATACCCAAAATCCATTAACTATAAGGGGTAGTTATGAAACAAGATACTTTGTTCCTGAACCCACTAGTAGAGGAAATTGAAACTCACAATGTACATGTTTCTCCATATGAGCCAATCTGCCTTCAAAGCAATTTATTTTTCTTATAAATGCTCATGAGCTCTCTGCAAATTTGTTAATCTATCTTGCACCTACCACTGGTTGCTTTGGAGATTATTCATGGATGAGATAATAATATTTCAGTCAACGTGTATGTTTCTTAAGAGTTGTTCCAGAAGCATCTTGAGATATGCAAGCTCATTACCAATGTTGTGTTGATCAAATGGAGAGTCGTTAAAATTAGATTTTTTGACATGGCTAGGATCTATAGCCTCCCCCTGACCAATGCTCTCTAAGTGTCGTCGACTTGAATGTACTTGTTCACTGGTTCCACACCTCACTTTTCCTTGTTTGCATAGCATCTTGTACTTTACCAAAAAACAGAAAAGTCTCAAATACAATAAATGTTATGAATGAGATAAAACAACAAAATATTTTACATTAAACACAATAGTGTGTTAGCTAATAACAACAACAACCCCCTTTGACTTGCATTATAATGAACCAATACCTAGTCCCAAAAGAAACTGTTTAAATGAATAGTAATAGACCGCAAAATAAAAGTTACAAAATAGTAGCTAATAATAACAAAAAATATTGAAATTAGAGCATAGAAGTGTTCCACCTTAGTTTGTTGTTGAATATGATAAAAACTGTTGAAAATAGCAACAAGAAATGATAAAAATAGAATCCAGAATATTCCAATTTTAATTTGTCCTTGAATTAAAATTGTGAATTTAGTCTCACCAGTTGCTTGGAATTAATTAATTAATTAATTATGAGTTAATTAGTTGGAGAAATTCAAGCTATAAGTCTTTGTGAAGTCATGCAACAATTATCCCTTAAATTAAGGAGATTATCCCTTAATTAAGGAGATAAGGATGAATTATATTTGAGTTGTAATTAGTTAGCTCAGTTTACTGAGTTAAGTCCAGTTAAATTAGTTCCAAACTGTTTTAGGAACTAATTGTGAGTTCAGTTAGTTAATGAATGCATGCACCCAACTAGTGTAGTCCAGATAACTGAAGATTCTCTTATCAGTAACTCATGCATGTCTATTTAGAGAGAGACCCAGTTGAGCTAAATGTCAAGGATAGGTTATTATCAGTTGCATGTGCTTTCCTATAAAGGAAACTCATCCATGCAGTCAAGAGAGGTTCCTTGAGGATCACACGGTTTTGATAGGGTATGAGATTAGTGTGAGTGATTAGTGTTCCACTTGGTTGAGAGTCTTCCACTTGGTAACAGTAGGATCACCCAAGGAAAACTGCACAAGGAAATAGGAGGTTTGGAGGGCAAAGGAGAAGGCTTGTGAGAAGCTTTGTTTGCCTGTGAGCATCTGTGAAGATTGTACTGAGAGATGGCTAGCTGTGAGAGCTAAGACTTTTTGTAATCCTGATATATTTCCACCTTGTATGATAATACAGATAGTGGGCTTTTTAGCTGAGGCTTTCCCTTGAGTATTTTCCATGTTTCATGTGCATTGATTCTTCTTCTTATGGTTATATGTGTTCAGCTCTAATTCAGCTTGATCTTTACACTTCCGCAAGTTTGATAGTAGAAGTATATTATAGCATTTTGCTTTGGTATATTGCATTATCAAGCTAATCTACAGTCAGATTTTCTACATAGATCTCAGAGCGAGATTTGTAGAGAATTTGCAGGAAATTCTACATGGTATTAGAGCAAGGTTTTGTAGAAAAAGTTCTACATGGTATCAAAGCCAAGTTTATTGGAGCTGTGAACAATATACGAAGAATAGAATTCAAAGTTTGAAGTTTGGGGTTGCAGGTGCAAATTGAATTCATATCATACTTCGAGTTTGGCCAATGGCGTTCTATGGCTTGAGACTGTTGGGTCCCTATAATACTAGTGATTACCCCATTACTATTGTAATTATACCCCTGATTGATATTGTTGTGCCCCTGTTACCCCCATATTGTTATTTCTGTGCCCCATAGAATCCCTCTATTGTTATTTTTGTGGCTTTATATTTTTATTGTTAGGTCGGCTGGATTATATTGTGACTCCTTAGACTCCTATATATAGAAAGGAGGTTTTGTCATTTGTATCATCCAAGAATTTTTCATTTATGTAATGTAAAGGAGGTTTCCCCCTCGAAGAGGCTGAATTCTAAGGCGTGGATCTCTCTTTTCTATCTTTTTGTGAGCTGGTTTCATAACATTTGTATCAGAGCTTTGGATTCTAGGGTTTCGCTGCTCCAAACAGGTCATCGTGGAATTTTCGCTATAACTTTTTTTCTGTGACGTTTCAGAAGTCACAAAAAAAACCCATTTGAGAAGAAATCGCGATTAACCTTGGGTCCAAATTTCAGAGCTTTTCACGTGATATTTGCGGAGATATGATCTGAGGAAGTTGGTCTTTTTGCAGACTCCTGAATTACATTCAAAACAGGTGACCTGGGGAAAATCGTCATAACTTTCTCTCTGGGGATCGAATTGAAATTTCGTAAGAAGGTACAAAAAGAGGACGGATTGTAGTTTCTTGTGTGTGTGTTTCAGATTCAAAGGTTGAAACAGTGACTCGTGGCACGTCGTACAAGTTCGCTCTACTGAACCAGTCTAAAAGAAAGTCACTGTGGGAGATTTCACATAACTCTTCCTTGGAGAATCCAATTTGGCTCAGACTTGTGGCATTGGAAAGAGGACGCAGAAGGCTACTACAGGTAACAATTTCAGAATTGGATGATCTGAAATTACAGAGATACATCAGATTCAATATCAGGCTTCTATAAAGTGAAAAAAGGTGTGTAGTTTTTTTTAAATTTTTGTGTAAGCTTGGTTTAACGGAATTCAAAAGGCATAGTAAAGCATTATTATCGGTAAATGATGCCCCGAGGAAAGAAAATGCAAACACCTAGTAAGGAACCTGAAAGCTCTAGCATGACTCATGAAGAAGAGGAAGAAATGCTACATGATATATCAAAATTACAAGAACAAGTGCAACAAATGTCACGCTCACAAAAGCTAACAGAAGCTAAGATAAGTGGCGTGGAATCTAAGGTAAATGGCGTGGAATCTAAGATAAAGGGCATGGAAGCTAAGATGGATGATTTGAAGATAGATTTGAAGACAGACATGGAATAATTGAAGAAGTTGCTACAAGAAAGGGTCACTAATGGTGAAAAGGTAGTAAAGGAAACTCATGATGAGAACAAAAGAAATGTTAATCATGATTCCATAGACGCTAATGTTGGATCGAAGAATCACCATATTCCAAAAATCGATATGAGGAAGTTTGATGGCAAGGATCCCGCCACATGGATATTACAGATGGAGCAATTCTTCGATCTCAATAATGTGCAAAACGCACAAAAGGTACGTATGGCAACTGTATATTTGGAACCAAATCAGTTTGTATGGTATCAATGGCTTTGCTCTCGTAAACAATTTATCACTTGGGCAATTTTTACGGAAGAATTGATAGCACATTATGAAGATACAAAAAGCAACACTTTTTTTAGCCAATTGATAAGTCTCAAACAAAAGGGTTCAGTAATGGAGCACATTGAGGAGTTCCAAAAATTGAACATAAGGGTAAAAGATATTCCAGAGGAGCATAGGATTGATGTGTTCATAGGGTCTTTAAAGGATAATATCCAACATGATGTTCGCCTTTGGGAACCTGATTCATTAGAGAAGGCATTCAGGTTAGCAAGAAAAATGGAAAGCAAAATTATGGCAACCAGGAAGCATACCACTCACAACTATAAAGACGGAAGTGTTGTTGCCCCTAGTCTTCCACAACCTATAAGGTTGACACCACAACAATTGGAAGAAAAAAGAGCAAAAGGGCTTTGTTACAGTTGTGATAGCAAATACACTAAAGGTCATAAGTGTGCTGAGAAGAAATTATTCTACATAGATTGTGAAGAGGAAGAAGAAAAGGAGCAAGAAAGGTCAAAAGAAGAAGATATACTCCAGGAACAAAGCCTAGATGAAGAACAAATAAATCCGACCATATCTTGTAATGCATTGGCGGGAATTACCACTCCTCAAACCATCAAGATAGAAGGACAAATCAAGAAGAAAAAGGTAATAGTGTTGATTGATTCAGGAAGCACCCACAATTTTATTCATTGTAGGGTAGCAAAAGAATTGAATTGCTTCCTATATCCAGCACCAGAGTGTCAAGTGATGATTGCAAATGGAGGAACAATAAATTGCTCTGGAAAGTGCCATAATATCAAGCTATCCATGGGAGAATATGTATTGACTAGCCCAATGCTTTCCATTCCAATGGGAGGTGCTGATGTTGTACTAGGAGTCCAATGGCTACAATCCTTGGGTACAATAGCTTTTAATTTTCAAGAACTTTTCATCAAATTTTCTACGGAAGGAAAGGAAGTTGAATTAAGGGGTATTGCAGGGAAACCAGGAAAGATAATCAGCTCTAATGGCATGACAAAGCTTCTAAAAAAGGAGCAAAGAGGTGTAATTGCACAATTATGTTCGCTAGATGTTTCCACATTGGAATCATCTATTTCTCCAGATCTCCAAAAAGTCCTGGACAATCATTCCAAGGTATTTGAGACTCCCAAAGGTCTCCCACCTATGCGTGATCATGATCATGCTATTCATCTGATTCCAGGAAGTGTTCCTCCAAACATCAGGCCGTACAGATATCCCTATGTCCAAAAAAGTGAAATTGAACGTATGGTTGCAGAAATGCTAGAGGCTGGTATAATTCAACCGAGTCAAAGTTCTTTCTCAGCTCCAGTAGTATTGGTGCACAAGAAGGATGGATCATGGCGCATGTGTCCGGATTATAGGGAGCTCAACAAGCTCACTATTAAAGATAAGTTCCCCATTCCTGTTATTGATGAATTACTGGATGAATTGCATGGATCAATTTACTTCACCAAGTTGGATCTTCGTTCGGGATATCATCAAATCAGAATGAAGATTGAAGACATTCCGAAAACGGCATTTAGAACTCATGAGGGTCATTATGAATTTTTGGTCATGCCTTTTGGCCTTACCAATGCACCTTCAACATTTCAAGGTTTGATGAATTCAATTTTCAAACCATTCCTTAGAAAATTTGTGTTAGTATTTTTTGATGATATACTAATCTACAACAAGTCTTGGAAGGATCATGTTGAACATGTTGACAGGGTGCTACAACTATTGGAGGAGAAACAATTATATGCAAAAAGATCCAAATGTTTCTTTGGAGTCCAGGAGGTGGAATATTTGGGTCATATTGTATCTCATGAAGGAGTTAAGGTAGACCCTAGCAAAATTAAAGCCATTAAGGAATGGAAAATCCCCACATCCATAAAGCATCTGCGAGGATTTCTTGGGTTGACAGGGTATTATCGCAAGTTTGTTAAGAATTATGGGAGAATAGCAGCACCTCTAACAACATTATTGAAGAAAGATTCATTTTCATGGACTCCGGAAGCAACAAAGGCCTTTGAACATCTTAAAGAGGCAATGTGCCAAGCACCGGTCTTAGCTACACCGGACTTCACAAAAACCTTTATTGTGGAATGTGATGCTTCAGGAAATGGAATTGGTGTTGTTCTAATGCAAGATGAAAGACCCATTGCTTTTGAAAGTCGTCCAATCAAGGGAAAGTTTTTAAGCAAAGCTATTTATGAGAAGGAAATGTTGGCAATACTCCATGCACTTAAGAAATGGCGACCCTACCTAATGGGAAGACACTTCAAGGTAAAAACGGATCATGATAGCCTTAAATACTTTTTAGAACAAAGATTATCCTCTGAAGAGCAACAAAAGTGGGTCACAAAGATGTTGGGTTATGACTTTGAAATCATCTACAAAAAAGGGAAGCAAAATGTGGTGGCAGATGCACTCTCAAGAAAGGATGAGGATGTGGAAGCATTGTTGTGTGCCATTTCTATTATCCAACCAGATTGGATAAACGAAGCAAGGGAGGAATGGAAGAATGACGAAGAAGTGTGGGCACTTATTCGAAAGCTACAACAAGATTCCAGTACTTCTGATACATTTAGCTGGCAAAATGATTCGTTATGGTACAAAGATCGCTTATACCTCTGTAAGAATTCCCAGCTAAAACAAAAGATTCTTATGGAATTGCACACTTCTCCCTTAGGAGGGCACTCAGGATTTTTAAAAACTTACCACAGGGTTAAGAAGGAATTTTTTTGGGATGGCCTTAAATCAGATATTCAAAAGTTTGTGGCGGAATGTTTGGTTTGCCAGCAAAATAAAGTTGAAACAATTAAGACACCAGGTCTATTACAACCTTTATCCATTCCAAGCCAACGTTGGGAGGAGGTTTCAATGGATTTTATCACAGGTTTACCCAAGTCTGAGGGAAAGAGTGTCATCATGGTGGTAGTTGACAGACTTACCAAGTATGCACACTTTTGTGCATTATCACATCCATTTAAAGCCAGTACAGTTTCTACTGCATTTATGGAAACAGTTCAAAAGCTACATGGAAACCCAAAGATTATTGTAAGTGACAGAGATCCCATTTTCACTGGAAATTTTTGGACAGAATTATTTTCTTGTCTTGGTACTCAGTTAGCTCATAGCTCATCTTATCATCCTCAATCTGATGGGCAAACTGAGATAGTAAACAAATGTTTGGAAGGATATCTTCGTTGCTTTGTATCTGATAAACAGACACAATGGGTCAAATGGTTGCCTCTGGCTGAATGGTGGTATAACACTTCCTTCCATACAGCAACAAAAATGACCCCATTTATGGCACTTTATGGGTATCAACCACCATCCATCACATCATATTTAAGAGAAAATTCTAAGGTTCAGGCAGTGGAACATCACATCGAACATCAACAACAAGTCCTCCAACTCTTAAAGGATAACCTCGTGTTGGCACAAAATAGAATGAAACAACAGGCAGATCAACATCGCAGTGAAAGAAGTTTTGATGTAGGTGATTGGGTATTCCTACGGCTACAACCATATAAGCAAATGTCCCTAAAGCAAGCTAAGAAGGATAATAAATTATCACCAAAGTATTATGGTCCGTACAAGGTGTTGCAAAAGATTGGTACTATGGCATACAAATTGGAGCTTCCTGCAGCTTCTCGATTGCACCCAGTTTTCCATGTTTCATGTTTAAAGAAGGTTATAGGTGACAAGCTCCCAATTCAAACAATATTGCCAGAACTTGACGAGGAAGGAAAAATTATATTGGAACCGGAAGCAGTCACAGAAACAAGAACTCGACAGCTACGAAATCGATCAATTTCAGAGTATCTTATCAAGTGGAAGAACTTATCCGCTGAAGATTCCACATGGGAGGATGAGAATTTTATGCAGAAGTATCCAGAACTACTCAAGCGTTGAGGACAACACTTTTTTGAAGGAGAGGGGCATGTTGGGTCCCTATAATACTAGTGATTACCCCATTACTATTGTAGTTATACCCCTTATTTATATTGTTGTGCCCCTATTACCCCCATATTGTTATTTTTGTGCCCCATAGAATCCCTCTATTGTTATTTTTGTGGCTTTATATTATTATTGTTAGGTCGGCTGGATTATATTGTGACTCCTTAGACTCCTATATATAGAAAGGAGGTTTTGTCATTTGTATCATCCAAGAATTGTTCATTTATGTAATGTAAAGGAGGTTGCCCCCTCGAAGAGGCTGAATTCTAAGGCGTGGATCTCTCTTTTCTATCTTTTTGTGAGCTGGTTTCATAATAGAGACTCAAGTATGCCTTGGAAGGCAGCTCAAATTACATAGCATGGAAATGTCACATGGAGGCTGTATTAGAAGACAACGGCTTGAAGGATTTCATTCATCAAGAAATCCCAAAGCCAGGTTCAACTAATGCATAAGAATTAGTTGAGTGGAAGAAGTGTGTGGCGAGGGTGAGACGGATCATCCTTGAGGGAGTTCGAGACCATATTGTCTCGAGTCTCCATGGGAAGGATACTCCATATTCAATGTGGAAGACATTGAAGGACCTCTACTAGAACAATAGCAACTAGAGGAGGTTGGTGCTCAAGGATAAGCTTCAAAGAATCAAGATGGAGAACGACAATACTATTTCCACATCTCTGAACAAGCTCACCACTTGTAGAGATGAGCTTGGAAGTGTGGGAATAACTACTGCCGATGATGATATGGTGAGGCTCGCTCTCCTTGGCCTTCCAAAGAGCTAGAATAACTACCAGGACTATGTGAATGGAAGGGAGAAACTTCCGGATTGGGAACGACTGTGGTCGGATCTCATGCAGGAGGAGATCAGGAGGAGCACACGAGATGGTTCTTCATCCAAGGATGATGATGAAGAAAATCTAGCCTTAGAGAGTAAGGAAAGGAAAGGGAAGGGGAAGGCATCCCATTCCGAATCGAATTCTTCTCATGGAGGGAAGAAGGGTGACAAGTCTAAAGTGAGATGCTTTAATTGTCATGAGATGGGTCATTATGCGACTAATTGCCCATTGAAGAAGTCCAAGAAGGGATCCTTGGATGGATCGAAAGGTGAGGCATTAACCTCTTAGTTTGAAATGGACTTCACCCTCATCGCATGCTTGGTGTCATCAATGATGGGTTGTGGTTGGTATCTTGACAGTGCAGCGTCATTCCACATGACCAACGATAAAAGTTTAATCAGTTCCTTGAGGAGAAAGACCTCAAGATGCGCATAGAGATGGGTGATGACGAAAGTTTTAGTGTTTTAGGAGTGGGCACTATTGCTTTTCAGAGGGAGCATGGAGCTCCTATCACCTTGACAGATGTGAAGTATGTGCTTGGACTGAAGAAGAACTTGGTATTAATCACGATGTTGGAGGACAAAGGCTACGATGTTGTCTTCAGTAAGGGAAAGGTTTTCCTTAGACACATCACCATGAGAAAGGTGAAACAGATTGGTTCACGAGTCAAGAATCCGTATGCTCTTGAGGTTCAAGATGCGTGCAAAGCCTTGAGGAGCAAGGCAAATGTTAGAGACTTGGTGGTTGAGAGGGAGAGTAAATTACCTCTTAACCTACAGTCCCAGAAGAAGTCTCAGACAATTGTGGAGGAGCCACAATTGGAGATGTTGAGAGGAGACTGAGTGGAGGCATCCACTCATGCAAAGACCTCCAGTAGGGGGAAACTTCAAGCCAAGTGGGCAGAGGGATCACATGCAGCCATACCTCTAGGTGTGAGGTGGGGCGATGTGAAGTGATAGCCCCAAAAGGGCTAAAATTGGGCAAGGTCCATTGAGAGGTTTTATCTCATGGATTGTACCTTGCTACGGGAGCTCAAAGTACATAGTAGCAGAAGGAATCAGTGGGATTGATGCAGTCAGAGATCAAAGTGACAGAGGCTAGAGCAGTCAGATATTGAAGAGCACAGAGAAGGATTAACAATAGTGTAGAAAGGTTGAATCAGCAGTAGCGCAAAATTTTCAGTTGACAGAAGCAATAGTAGTCAGAGACTTTGATGACAAAGGCATCATTTTGATTCAGGTTGGATGTTTTTTTTTGTTTCTGGAGTTGCTGGAGCAACAACACTAGAGAGAAGTGTTGCATGCAGAACATTCCGAAGGTTTAGGATCGGGATCGAGTTGAATACCTTTCTTGTTGAGAGGGAGTGTTGAAAATAGAAACAAGAAATGATAAAATAGAATCCAAAATATTCCAATTTTAATTTGTCCTTGAATTAAAATTCGAATTTAGTCTCACCAGCGGCTTGGAATTAATTAATTAATTAATTATGAGTTAATTAGTTGGAGAAATTCAAGATAGAAGTCTTTGTGAAGTCATGCAATAGTTATCCCTTAAATTAAGGAGATAAGGATGAGTTATATTTGATTTGTAATTAGTTAGCTCAGTTTACTAAGTTAAGTCCAGTTAAATTAGTTCCAAATTGTTTGAGGAACTAATTGTGAGTTCAGTCAGTTAATGCATGCATGCATCCAACTAGTGTACTCTAGATAACTGAATATTCTCTCATCAGTAACTCGTGCATGTCTATTAAGAGAAAGACCCAATTGAGCTAAATTTCAAGGACATGTTACTATCAGTTGCATGTGTTTTCCTATAAAGGAAATTCATCCATGCAGTCAAGAGAGGTTCCTTGAGGATTGCGTAGTTCTGACATGGTGTGAGATCAGTGTGAGTGATCAATGTTCCACTTGGTTGATAGCCTTCCACTTGATAACAGTAGGATCACCGAGGGAAAATTGCACAAGGAAATAAGAAGCTTGGAGGGCAGAAGAGAAGGTTTGTGAGAAGCTTTGTTTGCCTGTGAGCATCTGTGAGGATTGTACTGAGAGATGGCTAGCTGTGAGAGCTAAGGCTTTGTGTAATCCTGATATATTTCCACCTTGTATAATAATACAGATAGTGGGGTTTTTAGATGAGGCTTTCCCCTGAGTATTTTCTGTGTTTCATGTGCATTGATTCTTCTTCTTATGGTTATATGTGTTTAGCTCTGATTCAACTTAATCTTTAAGCTTGCGTAAGTTTGATAGTAGAAGTATATTATAGTATTTTTCTTTGGTATATTGCATTATCAAGTTAATCTATAGTTAGATTTTCTACATAGATCTCAGAGCGATATTTGTAGAGAATTTGCAGGAAATTCTACAGCAAAATATTTTACATTAAACACAATATTGTGTTAGCTAATAACAAAAACAACCCACTTTGACTTGCATTGTAATGAACCAATACCTAGTCCCAAAAGAAACTGTTTAAATGAATAGTAATAGACTGCAAAATAAAAGTTACAAAATAGTAGCTAATAATAACAAAAAATATTGAAACTGAAGCATAGAAGTGTTCCACCTTAGTTTGTTGTCGAATATGATAAAAACATAATAGAATATAATCAAATTTGATGAATAAGAAATGTTTAATTTCCATGTGTGACAGTTATCTATATACCTCTCTTTAATTCATTGGCTATACCCTACATTAATGTAGATCATCATTGATTTAGACATTCCTCTGCTTTGGGTGTAAAATCTTATTTTCCCAATCTTTTCGTAGACCAAAAAATATTTCCCAAGTTTTAAAATATTTTTGTAACTTAATTTGCATATTTGTCTATTTCCATTTTCAGTTAATGTAAGCATTTATTTAGTAAATCGACATTATATAATGATTATTGCTTTTTAACAAATCGATCGATATTATAAAATAGTATTTTCAACATTTATTCAACAAATGCATGCATAAACATTGCTCCACAACCAATTTCTATTCTAACATAGTGGAAGGATGTGCGGAAAGAAATATGTCTAGCATAACCTTTTTCATTCTTTTTTACACTTTCATATACATTACCCATCTGCACATACCAACTTTTGGGAGTGCGGATTACTGAATATTAAAAAAATAATTAAGGCTAATAATGAAATCATTATGCCTCACTTTACAATTTGTGAAGTGTGGATATGCAGGAATAATTGATTAAAGCATTGTGGAATTCATATTATGTTGTTAATGGAAAAATTAGTAAGTGGTAACTAGAATACATGTGGAAGAAAGGTGTGCCAAAGAACTGTGTGGAGGGAGAGTGCATGAAGAAGTACAAATCAAGATCTCATTGTGAAGGAAGATGGCTTGCATTGTATGAGATTGATGTGCTATGTAAGATCTAGAGTACCACGTCTATAAGGAAACCTCTGCACTTTGCATAATGAAATCTCCTTTCACTAAGGTATGTAGAGAGAGAATGCATGCAAAAGTAAGAAACATCGCAACATACGTGTTCTGCTGCACAAATCAAAAATTAAAAAACAAATTTCATCTAATGTTGTAGCATTTAGTGCATTTGATAATGTGAAGAACCTTATACAAATCCGAAGTGAGAATACTGGAGTTTTTTGTCTCAACAATCTTCACTTTGAAATATGTGCTAACATGTTTTGAACTTAGATGTGGTTTCACTAGATTCAGTTGTTTAAAATCTAGTATTGTGTTGAGGGAGAATGCATGAAGAAGTATAGAACATTGCAGTAGAATAATTCATAATACTGAGATATGGATCAAGATTTTTCATTTGTGGAGGAAGATGGCTTTCATTGTGTAGGATTGATGTCTTATGTAAGAGCTAGAGTACCATGTCTATAAGGAAACCTCTTCACTTTGCATAGTGAAAGCTTCTTTCACTAAGGTATGTGGTAGAACTGTGCAGAGAGAGAATGTATGTGGAAGTGTAGAACATTGTGACACACTTTTTTGGTCACACAAATCACAAATTAAAAAATAAATTTAATATAATGTTGAACAATAAGTGTTCAATTCACAAATTCTCAAAGAAATATAAGTTTTATGAAGCTTTCATGAATATAAATACAAATTAGCGTGGAGAACCTAATGGAATTTTAACAAGTAGCGTAATTGTAGTTGCATTCGTCAAGTATTTTTTTGTTCGAAAAATGGATGTGTGGGAACTGTGAAAGAAAGGGTGTATGGAATATCAAATAAAAAACTAGTATCTTACAGAATGAATGTGTTCAGGAGAACTATGTCGAGGGAGAATGCATGCGAAAATACAAAACATAGTAGCAAAACAATTCAGAATGCAAAGATACATATCAATCTTTCATTGTGGAGAGAGATGGATTTCATTGTGTGGGATTAAGGTGCTATGTAAGAGATAGAGTACCATGTCTATAAGGTAATCTCCACACTTCGCAGAATGAAATCTTCTTCCACTATCATTTTACCTACCTCTTTGTGTGGTAGGAAGGTGTGTGGGAGAATTGTGAGGATAAACAATGCATGCAGAGAATTCTTTCATTGTGGAGGAATATGAATTTCGTTGTGTGGGATTGACGTGATATGTAAGAGCTAGAGTACCACATCTATAAGGAAACCTAGGAATGTTGCATAATGAAATCTTCTTTCACTAAGGTATGTGAGAGCACTGTGTGAAGAGAGAATGCAAGTGGAACTATAGAACATTGCAACACACTTGTATTTGTTATTATGCACACTTTCACTTCCATAGAAATCACAACTTAAAAAACAAATTTCATCTAATTTTGGAAAATAAGTGTTAATTCACAAATGCAATGCAAATTACCATGGAGAACCTAACATAATTTTAACAAGTAATTTGTCCATAGTTTCATTCGTCAACTATTTTGTTGTCTGAAAAATGGATTATATGAGAACTACAGAAGAAATCGTGTTCGAAATATTGAGTCAAAAACTAGTGTTGTGTGGAAAGAAGGTGTGTAAGAGAACTATGTAGAGGGAGAATGCATGTACAAGTATAGAACATAGAAGTAGAATAATTTGGAATGCGGAGATATAGATCAAGCTTTCATTGTGGAGGAAGATGTTTGTCATTGTGTAGGATTGAGGTGTAATGTAAGAGTTAGAGTACCACATCTATAAGGAAACCTCTGCACTTCGCACAATGAAATCCTCTTTCACTAAGATATTCAAGAGAAGTGTGTGAAGAGAGAATGCATACAAAAGTGAAAAACATCACAACACACTTTTATTTTTTATTTAACGCACTTGTTCGACCACATAAATCACAAAAATAAATCATCTAATGTTGGACAATAAGTGTCGAATTCACAAATGCTCAAAGAAATCTAAGTTTTATGAATCTTTCATGAATATAAATGCAAATTAGTGTAGAGAACCTAACATAATTTTAATAAATAATGTGTCTATAATTGCATTCATCAATTATTTTGTTGTTTGGAAAATGGATGTACATGAATTCCGAAAGAACGGGTGTGTGGAATATCGAGTCAAAAACTTGTATTGTGCATAAGGAAGGTGTGCGAGAGAACTATGTGGATGGAGAATGCATGTAGAAGTACATAACATAGAAGTAGCACAATTTAGAATGCAGAGATACAGATCAAGCTTTCATTGTGGAGGAAGATGGATTTCATTGTGAAGGATTGAGGTGTTATGTAATATCTAAAGTACCACATCTATAAAAAAACCTTCATACTTCACACAATGAAAGCTTCTTCCACTATCATTTTACCTACCTCTTTGTGCGACGGGAAGGTGTGTGGGAGAATTGTGTGGATAGAGAATGCATGTGGAGCATTCTTTCAATCTGGAGGAAGATGGATTTCATTGTGTGGAATTAATGTGATATTTAAGAGCTAGAGTACCATGTCTATAAGGAAACCTTCACACTTCGCACAATGAAAGATTCTTTCACTAAGGTATGTAGGAGAACTGTGCGGAGAGAGAATGCATGCAAAACATCACAACACACTTGTATGTGTTATTGCACACACTTGTTTAGTTGTACAAATCACAAATTTAATCTAAGATCGGAAAATAAATGTTCAATTCACAAATTCAATGCAATTTAGCATGGAGAACCTAATGAAATTTTAACATGTAACATGTTCGTAGTTGCATTAGTCAACTGTTTTGTTGTTCGAAAAATGGACGAGAACTACAAAAAAAAGGTGTGCTAAATATAGAATAAAAAACCAGTATTATGCGGAAGGAAGGTGTGCGAGAGAACTATGTGGAAGGAGAGTGCATGTAGAAGTATGAAGCATAGTAGCAAAATAATTTAGACTGCAGAGATATGGATCAAGCTTTCATTATGGAGGAATATGGCTTTCATTGTGTGGGATTGAGGTGCTATGTAAGAACTAAAGTACCACATCTATAAGAAAACCTCCACACTTTGCACAATGAAAGCTTCTTCCATTACCATTTTACCTGCCTCTTTGTGTGGCTTGAAGGTGTGTGGGAGCATTACTGAGAGAGAGAATTCATGTGGATAATTCTTCCATTGTGGAGGAATATAGCTTTCATTATGCGAGATTGATGTGCTATGTAAGAGCTAGAGTACCACGTCTATAAGGAAACCTCCACACTTAGCACAATGAAAGCTTCTTTCACTAAGGTATACAAGAGAACTATGCAGAGAGAGAATGCATGTGAAACATTGCAGTGCACTTGTATTTGTTATTGCACACACTTGTTCTGCCACACAAATCACAAATAAATAAATAAAATCATCTAATGTTGGAGAGTAAGTGTTCAATTCACAAATGAAATGAAAATTAACGTGGAGAACCTAACAGAATGTTAGCAAGTAGTGTGTTCGTAGTTGCATTCATCAGCTATTTTTTTGCCTGGAAAATGGATGTACGAGAACTATGGAAGAAAGGGTGTGTAGAATATCATGTCAAAAACTAGTATTGTGTGGAAGGAAGTTGTGCAAGAGAACTATGTAGAGGGAGAGTGCATGCAGAAGTATGGAACATAACAGTAGAACAATTCATAATCCAGAGATACAGATTGAACTTTCATTGTGGAAGAAGATGGCTTTCAATGTGTAGGATTAAGGTGTTATGTAAGAGCTGGATTACCACGTCTATAAGGAAACCTCTGAACTGCGCATAATGAAAGCTTCTTCGACTATTGTCATACTTGCCTCTTTGTGCGGCAGGAAGGTGTGTGGGAGTGTTGTGGGAATAGAGAATGCATGTTGAGCATTCTCAAATAAATCTATATTCTCAAATAATGAGAAAATGTAGGCCCCACATAAAGAAGCATGGCCGTAATCAATTAATTAGTGGTAGAAGCAGGGATTATGTTATGTTGCATCTATTACATTTGTATTGGCATGTATTATCATCAATAATGTCATGCCACCATAATAATGGAAAACTCAAACAACCACCTCATTGCTAGCACATAACCCAAAGTGCTTGCACATAATAAGAAATGAGTGATAAAAGTTGACCAATTCATTGATGAACATGTGCTTGAGGTAATGATTACATCTAAAAAAGTAATATATACTTTAGCTAATGTCAAATTGGGGAATAGTTGGCAATCAACATCTTACATTTTTCCAATGGTTGACCATTAAAAACTACCTTGGATGAAGCAATGATCATTCGTTCTTCGATTTAAATATCTTATGATATCTCATTTACATTTTTTATTAAAATCTCCTTCCATGAAATTGGAACATACTAGGTTATTCCAAGATTAAAAACAAAAATAAGGCTAAATTTTGGATCAATTTGTAATGCAATAAAATTATAAAACATTGATCCAAACATTTGTCTCATCTTATTATGTTTCATGCAATGTTCTTGGATAATCTTCTATCCATTTATTACATAATTAAACAAATATAAAAATACTATACATGACATTTAATTGTGTTTAATTAATATCCACTTCACCATTATACATTATTCCATTTTAGTGTATTGTGTATCTCTAAATTATTGATTATGAGTGATTATAAGATTGGTTTATTTATTATTCATTAATATCACCATGAAATCTTATGTGGCATTACCACTTAGTTTATAAGTGCACAACAGCTCTCGTCTGTAAGATAACTCATACATTCACTTATGCACTGCATTGTCATATTCTATAATATTTGTCTTAGCTTATGCAATTAAACTATGTTACCTTTAGCATAAATTTGTTCAATTTACTTATTAGCATAAATATCTTTTTTATGTGCATAACTTTTGACAAATCACAATCCTTTGGAGACCTAAAAATCCTACTTAAATTTAGATCATTCATATAATATATTAGATACATGTATCAAGTTCTTATCTAACTTCGATGAAAACACTATAGGGTGTTTATTTAAATGAAATTAGAGTCCAAGAAGAACAAGGTTGATCCTACTACCTCATCCAACCTTTTTACACACTTCCATAACCTCCAATGGTAATAGATCCCAACCCTACTAGTTTCATAGGTCAACGATGATTGATGATGCACTCCCAAAATAGTGCGAAGATGTTTCCAATCAATCATATTACTAGATCTATGGAATCACACTAAATGAAGTGACATCCACATCCATACACACAAATCGAAACCATTAAGTATTCACAATAATTTCAAGGGCCACGTAAACTCTGACATCAAAATATTTTAAGGAAATATTGATGTTAAAATACTCGAGGACTAGTTAGGTCAGCAGTGTTATTAATTACAAACATGATCAAAATTGCAACCATGAAGACAATATCCTTAGCTGCATACAGTTGGTATGAATCATACAAGGTAACTTCAAGGAAATTTTAATAGCCATGCATGAAATGTATTATGCATTAAAGCACCATGAGAATTCGGACATCCCATTATCATTGTAACCCATGTATTCGTGACAACATAAATGGGTTCCATTACCTCATGACTCGTATAGATATTATGGAGGTTGAGTACAACCTAATTTCCAAGTATAAAGCATGGAATTTGGGCCATCATATGTCCAATTATTCTGATGGTTTTCCGTTATAATCTAATCAAAATCTAGTTGGAATTTTTAATTGGATGTAAAACTACAATTTTAACCATTGAAAACTACATATTTAGATTAGTTATAGGGGATTTGAGCAATGCAAGCCAACGTTTAATCAAGTTTTCATCTATTGATTCCACTCGATACGAGGTTTATTCAATGCCCCAATCATTGTATATTATCGATACTAGGTATAAGATCATTGTAGATTATTAAATCCAAATTGAGATTAAGTGTTTATATTTGGGGTGCATATTGGCTTGCATCAAATATTAATAATTAGTTTTATGCTAATAAATTAAATAAAATCTCTTGTGGTTATTAATGTAATTGACACAAAAACAAATATAATAAGGAGTAACATTCTACACCATATAACATCTATTTTCGTACTTAGGATAAAACAATATTAAGCAACCAACAATTTTCCAAGGAAAAAGAAATCCACATAAGGCGATGCTAATAGAAGTAGTGAAAACAAAGTAATAAATTGCGTGATTACCACAATTTTACTTAATAAGTATCATGTATGTAAGACACTTTTGGAATAGTTTAAGAGGGATACAAGACTACACATTTGAGCAAAGTAATTAATCACATCATTTGAAACCAAAACCTCGAGAGCACTCATCACTGCAAATGCATATATAATGACATCCCATTTTGTAGATATGGAGGAAGAAAAAGAGTTTATGTTCCTCTCATGAATGTGGTCTCATCAACAACCTATTCATTTCATTATATAAGTAAGAAGAGCTCGATTCTTGTAGTGTTTGAACTAAACCAATTCAAGATTCTTACACGACACTGATAGAAACTCGCACCGTTAGTTGGTTCAACATAGGTAAAAATTGTGTATGATGTATCAATGTAGATCCCATATTATGCAATTTATCCATTCAATAATGAAGTCATATGTGACAAAGACGCTCTAGAAATAAACTAAAATTTGTTGTTTGGATAACCATTATTATTTGAGTGCCATGGCATGTGTGACTCAAGTTTTGATAACATCATGGCATACAAAATCAATTTTTCCTTATTCCTTAAATAAAACCCACCTATACTACAATTCCATTCTAGAGACTAAAGAAATTTAACACTAAATTCAAGATATCTAACAAAAAAATATATGCTAGATTGCAAGGTTATCCTTATAGAAGCATGACTATCCTCAATTTGAATAAATATGTTTATTTTGAGTGTTCCATTACAAAACCAACCAATAGGAACTAGGGGTTATAATAGGTTTACCCATTCCTTCATGCTTATGGGATTCTACCTCCAATTTTACGAGAATACTAAAAATGCCATATAACCATGATATATTTTTTTTGGTTTGCAATCAATCATTAAAGACAACAATATTTGTGCTTTGTGTGAAGCTTGACTCAGCATAGTACATAATAAAACATTTGGGTCAATTTTGAGATGCCCAAATCCATTATAAGTAATAAAGACCCTATATTTATCTCCAACTTCTCAAAATCCATTTGGAGCATGTTGGACATAAGACTATGAAAAAGTTAGGGATGTGTATGACCTTTCACCCACACACACACACACAGATATATATATATATATATATATATATATATATATATATATATATATATATGTGTGTGTGTGTGTGTGTGTTATTAACCAAGTCATCCTCAAGTACCTTTGGGTGACATTGCCTATCCATCTCCTTTAGTTGAGTTATTTTTATATCAACATAGAAGTAATTTAACCAATTAGTGTAGTTCATCATGTAGAAATAGAATGT
Source organism: Pinus tabuliformis (assembly GCA_031772625.1). Classification (NCBI taxonomy): domain Eukaryota; kingdom Viridiplantae; phylum Streptophyta; class Pinopsida; order Pinales; family Pinaceae; genus Pinus; species Pinus tabuliformis. The sequence goes on along the minus strand of CM062809.1, from coordinate 963,997,318 downwards.
ATAACATCAAGTTTAAGATATTCTATAATAGAGTATGTAGAGATACAATCAATTTTTTGACAAGCACCATATTTGACACAACTATTTAGTTGGGGATAATGTATGGGATCACATTTACAAAGAAATATCTAATGTCAAAAAATTGCAAGATCTAACAATTGCAATGTGGTCCCTAAACCACCATTGAAGAATGTCATGGTATTTCCCTCAAGATTGATTTGCCACCACCATTATTACCTTGGAATGCATACATTATTGTTTAATATCTCATTGTTATGACTGCATTGTCCTCTAATTCTTGTGCAAAGTTTTATGTAGCCTGAGCCTCTATCTAAATTAACCTAAATTTTATCATGTCGACTCCTCATTATCAAATCATTGACATGATGATGCAACACAATTACTAGAAGGATAACTAACTCTTTATAATTGTCAAGGTACGTAAGTTCCTAGCACATGATATGTTATGCTTGAGTAGATGTTAAAGAAGTTTCCAACCAACAATGCTCATCTAGATGCAATTAGGGTTATTTCTAGCAAGGGGAGGTTAATATGTGCATTAACACTCTTTTAGTATATGCCACATCTTTTTAAAGCTTAAATTCACCAAAAAAATAATGTGTTGGCACTTTATAAAGTGCATCACATTACCTCCCTAAGAAAACCATACATTTTATTCATTGTTCCTAATCCCTCATGCACAGAGACTTGTTTAATATCTAGTGCATGTACCTTCTAGTGTAAACACTTGATTGGATTGGTGTTCGATCATAAGATATATCAACATATGATTTAGAATGCCACTTAAGTGATAGCTCAATAATATTTGTCAACAAAACACATCACAACTTAAAGGATGGGTAGGGTCAATTAATTGGTTGATAAAAGTTGTCAATTTGAGAAACACCACATTAACTAAGTATGACCAAATTAGGATATGCACAATCCAATGTGATTTTTCATGTTCATATTCAAGTGCACAATGTCAATGATTAGGGGTTTCCTCTTTTAAATATATTTTACCATTAAATATTATATAAATATGTCTTTGTACTTAAAATAAGGTTAGAAAAATGTTTGAGTGGCTCTTCACGACTATATAAGATCTAAATCCATGCTCGTCCCTTTATACAACTCAATCCATAATTCCCCTAAACATTTTTATCTATGAATAATCTTACATACTTTTATTGTTAAATTAGAAACTATACAATTGACCAATCTTGATGTCTTTTTTTTGCAATATTGTGATTGTTCAATTGCTTATTATTTATTGTTTAGGTTTCATAATCATAAAAATAATATTAACAATTAGTTTATTACTTAAGATTAATTCCATTACCACACCTATGTATGCCAATTCCTTAATATGTAACATATATAGTACACTCCTTTCCTATAAATTGATAAAACTCCTCACTTCATTGATTAACATAATCTTATGATAATATTTATTGGATTCACAATAGTCACTCCTCGTTGTGTTGATTGAATCTCAATTAGTATGAAAATAATGGGAGTTAATAAGGGGGATATGTACTTAGGGATATTTGGGAGTTATTCTCTGAACCTTTAAGGGGTTATCATGTAACTCATCACAGTTGTCAATTTGGGAAATGTGTTATATGCCTAGATTTGATATACATTGTGGGTATGCAATTTTATCATGCTATTTTTGTTGGAAAGTTGAGGCTCTCATACTACTTATTGAACAATATTGAGAAGGGAGGGGGGGTGAATCAGTATTGTGCTCTATGGATTAATTTTACCTCCTTTTCCCTTTTCTTACATAATAATTGAATCATGCATTAGTCAACCAATAACATATTTAAATAACACATGCATAATCATAAACATAAGCAGTGATCATCATAAGCACAAGTAACCATGGGAATCAACACATCATCAAAACAACATTCACATCATCACACGTAGAGACACCAAATGTTAGGTGGAAACCCAAAAGGAGAAAACCATCGTTGAATGTTATGCTTTTCTCTTTTTCTATTAATATAAATACTCTTCTTTTACATATGCATTGGCCACCACAACTTGACAATCACGTGAACTACTACTCGCTCCAAGCCACTACATGTATGAACTTTGCAAGCCACTTCCTACTGGAACCCACCACTCCCTCGACTTTGCAAGCCACTACCTGCTGGAAGCCGCCACTCTTAATAAGTCTTTCCCAACCACCAACGGATGGAAGCCACCACTCCCAAGTTCTTAGGTCTCTACTTAAAGGATTCCACTACACCTTGTCACAACAAGCCATTACTTGCCTCAATGAAGACCCCAACCTTCAAGCACATATCATGGACCTCATTTCATTTATTTTCAAACTATGTCCCATATATATAATAAGGTCATCATCAACTGAATCAATACCTGCGACACATCCTTCTCCAACACAATCAATCTTTGTAGTACAATCATCTCACACAATCAATATGCTCATCAAAATCATATTCATCCATCACTAACCTACTCTAGAAACCATACAAAACACATACAAATGTGCTACAATAATAAACTCTCCAATAGAACCCCTCTAACACAAACATATGAGAAAATTGATCTCTTATCTACAACTTCAACAACTACAACAATACATTGTTCTCCATATCAGCAACAACTGACATCAATACAATCTATAACACAATCAAGTTGGACATATATAAACACCACATATTCATCTTCCTCTTATATATGCTCCATATTCATCTTCCTCTTATATATGCTCCAAATCTGAGCTATGATATGCACTCTATCTCTACAAGATTGTAGCTCAAATTCTCTCTCAGCCTAACCCCTTCTATTTCATACTCTAACCTTTTTATTAGTGATGAAATATGCAATCAATTCAAAGCACTAATCCAGATCATCTTTGACTTGGACAACTTCTATAATGAATACCAACTCAAGCTAACTCTAATACCATGTGCAAAAACCATAAATAATGCCCTTGGAATTGACTGAGTTGTGCACACAACTTGGGGAAATCCAATCACAGGAAGTAACACACCATGTACACTAGGTAAGTGTGTTATAATTTAATATTTTGGCTTTCTAGGGTGTAAATTATAATTCTTTTGGCCTCCTACTTTGTTGTGTTACTTTATTCATTTACCCGAACCTCTTACAATGAAACTACTCCAACACTTCCAGAACTTGTCCACCTTCCTCTGCAATCACCTCTAGAACCTGTAGATCCTCTAAAAAAATTGGGAATTCCATAGTAACATTTCATTAGGCCTCTGATAATCATGGCAACTCCTCCAAGTTAGTTGACATCAATGCCAACACAACTGATCTGAAGTGGAAAAGGTGAATTATGCCTCTCTTACCAAAATCAAATAAAATAAAACTAAGGATCATGTCATCATTTGCAAGAATGAAAATGGGACTTGAAACAACTGATGCACAAAAAAGAGCAAAAGAAAGGATTTGTTAATGGAGTTCACCCCTCTTGGGCTACATCTTCGGGCTTGTCAACATGACTAGACCACTCATATATTCAGTATCAATGGAGTACATAAACAAGTGTTGCAATAAATATGTGGCTATTACCCCTCCTGGGTAATGTTCTCCTACAAAGAACTCTCACAATAACATCAACTCAAAGCATCTCCTATAAAGATGACAAAAATCCAACTGAAATGAGCTAAAACAAGCATGTGAACACCTCAATTCCACATTGAAGTACATACACAAAACTTCATAATAAAATAAGTTGAATCTGAGCTGAACCCTGCTGGTTACAACTGCTATAGTAGCCTTCTGAAATTGAGAATACCCCTACAAGGTCTTATCCATGTCCAAATAGCCTCCAGAACTGCTTCCAAACTCTGATTAATCCATACAAATTTAGTATTAAACCTGCAAAAAGGCTCTATAGATGTGCTATAATTAGAAAACAAAGGTTAACAATGGATTCAAAACATCCAAAATCCCCTAAACAATCTCTTTCTAATCTCAATTTGGATAAAAAATCCAAAATCTATGAGCTTCTTACTCCTCCATGATTTTAACTGTCCTACAAATTCGATTGTTTGTCTAACGGTTCTACAATTCCACCCAAAATTATGCTAACCGAGCGACAAATTCACCCTCTGTTGGTGCATTTTGTAGGATTATTAAATTGTCCAATAATGCCTTAGCTCCGAAAATCATGGCCATATGGGCTCCTCGGGCCGAGGGCTGGGCTAACCGTCACCCTTCTCACTGGGTCGCTTTTCTTCTAGTGCTGGGTCACATTGGGCGCATATACCTTGGTGCTAGCCCCCATTCCTTAGCGCCTTTTTGTTGGCTTATTTTCTGTGTGCCTATGGTCATGTGGGTGCATGCGGCTTGGGGCTAGGCCCTTAGGAGCTAACCCCTCCACCATACTCCGCGCTTTTAAAACTTAAATAAAGTTTTTTCCATAACCATATCAATTTACATGCGTTGGTCTAGTGGTAAAGCTTGTGGTTTTGTTGTGGGAAGTCATGAGTTCAACTCCACCCAAGTGTTGTTTTATCTAAATGAATTTTTTACCAACCTCGGGATGCCATGTGGCGGCCTCCCATTGGGCCACGCCAATCAACAAAAAACTAATAAAATCTAACCATGCAACCAACCAATCAAGTTGTTCCACATGTCTCCCATTCATTGGCCAATGGAGGTCCATTCAATAGTATAGATTGTTGACTAGGCATCCCTACAACTAAAAATCCCAAAATTTTCTGTTTCCCAAAACGATCAGAACATGATTCTAGGAGCATCCGATGTCGGATTTGATTGAAATGAGTTGCGTTGGATTCAAATATATGGGCTCTTCGATTTCACACTAGTTTCAATAAGTTCTGGCACTTTCATTTTTGAGCCCAAAATTGATCTCGTGATCACTCCTCCCCACTAGGAACTTTTGGACCCCAAAATTTTACTTCCCTAGTCCATATGAAGAGTCTGGAACTCAAAAATACCCAAAAACTCAATTCAAATTACAAAATTTTCAATTGGTGCCCTTCAAGCCCCAATCAAGGCACTTCACTTATCATCCTCATGAAGACTTGTTGTCCTATCAAGAATCGAGCCAATTTTCTTATTGTTGTTACAGGAACAAAATATCGATGAGTGGATTTTGAACATTCTCTTTAATATCATCCTTCCACGACTCTAAAACACTTCATCTTGAAGTAAAAATTTGTTGAAGACAAACTTGATTCCATCTTGGAATTTAGAAGCAAAATAAATATACTTTAGTGTCCTCAAACGAAGCTTGTATACTACTGCAAAAAATTTCATTGACAACAATGACCTTGCCTAAAAACACAATCATCTTATATAATCTTGAAAATAAAGATTTGATTTCACACAAGATTCATCTTGAATACTTGTATGACAACTTGTAGACAATATTGAATGACAAACTTTGTACATTCACTAAAAAGTCTTGAACATGTGGACTTATAAAAAGAAAATACATACATCAAATGAAAACAACTTCTTATTGATCATAGTGACACTGATGTTCACTTTAAAAAGTACCCAAAGGTAATGTCAACAAGTATTTACAAACAATTTACAAGACAATTGTACAAAAATTCTACCCACATCTTGCCTCTCCTAGGCGTTTAGGTTCTCTTCTTGCAAAAGAAAATCGCCATGTTTGATGCCTAGAATTTCATTCATTATTTTAACCATTACTAGGCATTGCTCGCACACAACTACACAATGGTTAGCAGCATTACAAAAAGTACAAGGATATTGGTTCCATAGGTATTCAAAATTTCCATGCATTGGAATGTTATACCTTTCTCTGGAGTTGCAACTCTGATGGTTGTTGCAAGGTGGTGACATCTCATGCTCAGATGTTTGATGTCCTTCAAGCCTTTTGGAGCATTCTCCAAACTCCCTTTGGTTGTATCCCAATCCCTGGTACTTTGGCCTTTCCTCAACCATAACCAGATTGGTAATGCCTTGACCATTCTTGCCAAGACCTCCACCTTCATATCCCATCTTGGAGAGCAACCTCATACCTATACCCTTGGTATGCTGCTCAAATGCCGCAAAAGAGTTATTGTATAAATGAATGGAAGGAGTAGTACTTGAGATACTGATTACCTCTTTAAATTTGTCATGCATCCTTTCTGCTCTTGATGATGACGATGATGGCCAACTTGTAGACGAATCTAACCATCCACTCTTGTTCATTGGCATAGGATGTGCTTCTTCGAGATGCTTGCAAAAATCACATGCATCATCTTCTACATATGGTCCAAAACCACTTTTCGAACCATGTGCACATACCGACTTCATCTTAGAGGTCTCTTTTGTTGGTACAAGAGTGACACTTTCTGCAACTTGCTCATCAAGCACTTGTTGCAACACAAAGTGCATGTGTCTATTCTCCTCTTTAGCTATCTCCAACATCCTTCTCAATTCCATATTCTCCATTTGAAGAGCCAAATTTCACTCCTCAAGCTCTTGAATACTCTTTTTTTTATGCCCATCTTGCAACTTGGTCAACTTTGTGCTCTGATACCAAATTGATCTAAAAGTGGAAAAGGTGAATTCTGCCTCTCTTTCCAAAATCAAATAAAATAAAACTAAGGATTGTGTCAACACTTTGAAAGAATGAAAAATGGGCCTTGAAACAACTAATGCACAAAAAATATAAAAACAAAGGATTTGTTAACAATGTTCACCCCTCCTGGGCTACATCTCCGGGCCTGTTAACATGACTAGACCACTCATATATTCAGTATCAATGGAATACATAAACAAGTGTTGCAATAAATATGTGGCTATTAGACCTCTTGGGTAATGTTCTCCTACAAATAACTCTCACAATAACACTAATTCAAAGCATCTCCTATAAAGATGAAAAAACTCTAAGTGAAATGAGTTAAAACAAGCATGTGAACACCTCAATCCACATTGAAGTACATACACAAAACTTCATAATAAAAGAAGTTGAACCTGAGTTGAACCCTTCTGGTTATAATTGTTGTAGTAGCCTTATGAAATTGAGAATACCCCTACAAGGTCTTCTCCATGTCCAAATATCCTCCAAAACTACTTCCAAACTTTGATTGATCCATACACCTTTAGTATAAAATCTACAAAAAGATTCTATATATTTTCTCTAATCATAAAACAAAGGTTACCAATGGATTCAGAACATCCAAAAACCCCTAAGAAGCCTCTTTTTGTACTCAATTTGGATAAAAACTCCAAAAACTATGGGCTTCTCACTCCTCCATGAATTTCACTGTTAATTATCCTACAAATTTGACTGTCTATCTAACGGTTCTACAATTCCACCCATAATTCCACAAACTGAGTGACAAATTTTCCCTTTGCTGGTGCATTTTGTAGGATCATTAAATTCTCTAATAACACCTTAGCTCCGAAAATCATGGCCATATGGGCACATGGGGCCGAGGGCTGGGCTAACCACCCACCCTTCCCGTCAGGCCCCTTTTCTTCTAGCGCTGGGTCACATTGGGCGCATATGCCTTGGGGCTGGCCCCCATTCCTTAGCACCTTTCCATTGGCTCTTTTTATGTGTGCCTATGGTAATGTGGGCGCATGCGTCTTGGGGCTAGGCCCTTAGGGGCTGGCCCCCTCCACCATACTCCGCGCTTTTAAAACTTAAATAAAGTTTTTTCCATAACCATATCAAGTAACATGCATTGGTCTAGTGGTAAAGCTTGTGGTTGTGTTGTGGGAGGTCACAAGTTTGACTCCACCCAAGTGTTGTTTGACCTTAATGAAATTTTGACCAACCCCAAGATGCCACGTGGTGGCCTCCCATTGGACCACATAGCACACAACAATTGGGCCACATCAATCAACCAAAAACCAATAAATCTAACCATGCAACCAACCAATTGAGTTTTTCCATGTGTTGACTAGTCATTGGTTGATGGAGGTCCAGTTAACTGCCCATTCATGGTCTAGTCAGCAATACGGATTGCTCATTTGGCATCCCTGCAACTAAAAATCCCAAAATTTTGTCGATGTTGGATTTGAGTGAAACGAGTTGCATTGGATTCAGATCACCGAGCTCTTCGTTTTCGTGCTAGTTTCAACAAGTTCTCGGAACTTGCATTTTTTAGCCTAAAATTGATCTCGTGATCAACAACTGACTCCGTAGCTAACTCCTTAGGTAGACACCCTAGGTTCACATTAATGCCAACACCATGAGGCCAACAATTTTAGGTATTGGGTTTCATAATAACAACCAACATGATCCTTTGTATTACCATGACCAAAACTATTTAGCTTCGCCATTCTTCATAGAATGAAGGACAACACATGCATAAGGTGATACAATCCCCAAAAATATATGTTAATAATTTTAACAAGCCCAAATGAGAAAAAATATTGGTGGAAAAGGCTTAAAGTCACTCTGGACACATTATATTGATTCCTTGATATCAATTTATATCCCATGAATTTGACCATTCTAGATCTAGATCTCACTAGAAACTCATTAGTGGGTTAAGAAAACACATCATCACAGATAAGGATTGAAAACTCATAACAAATATGGTCTCGAACTTTATGATTTTTTAGGGTGTCAAGGTCTAAACTTTTATCCTATGGAATGTAAGACACCATAATCCAATTGCCTATTCTACAATGCATATGTCAAAATGTCATGACAAAATAGGAGGTAAATCTTTTATGTGTCTCCCACAAATGAAAGGGTGGAAAGAATTTTGGACCTATTCAAGTATGTTAAATAGGACTGGAAAATAACAATCTTCGCAAAATATTTAGATAATGAAGACACTAAAGTGCCCCATCACACCCCATGTCCTTTTACTGTAGGTACAACCTTGTGGAAGCTCATGAAAATATCTTAGTCAAAACTAATCCTAATTTAATTATACCATAAGGAAGGTCGAAATATAAATGTACATTTTGTTTTTTAATCATTTCTTGAGCATCAATTGGAATATTGTAGTCATTAACAAACTCTCTTTTGTTTTCCTATCCCTGTCTACCTTAATTATTATGATATGTTGAGAAACCTTCTCATTGGCCAAATCTTTAAAATTTCCCTTGCTCGACAAGGCAACAATCTAGTTCCATTGTAGTCAAGTTGAAGTCAAGCTGAAACTTGAGTCTTTTTCACTCTACTCATCTTCGATACCTTGAGGGTATGCCAAAACTTATTAGTATGACTTTGAAATTATTCATCGTGATGGATAAGATGTAGACAATTAGTGATGTAATCATTTTTCCATAGCTTCTCTTTGATGCCTTTTTCTTATAAGTAAAATATCAAAATCCCATACCATGGACACCTCATCATTCCACCATTGTACCCTAATGACCATGGAGCTGGCACATGCATGGACATATCAATTTTTCTAAATGTGAGACATTGGAGTGTACAATTTATTACTACTCTAAAAAAACCTAACTGGGCATAAATCCCTAAAAAGCAATAACAAACATATTTGGGTCGATGAATGTAGATCATTTAGCTTTCTTTCCTTGAAACAATGTTTGATAAAGTTAACTATAGGTCCTTCCTTTAACTTCCCAATGTTTGATCAAGTTAAGTAGAGATTTGAGGAAATGATTCTACTGTAAATATTTAGGTTGTAAATCCCTACAATAGTTGTAAACCTCTATAATACAACACAAAATTAAATCATGCCTTTATACTCATTGGGGTAGTGACCATGTGAAAAGAGAATTTTTGTTATCCTATGTTTCATTCATGTTAAAATCTCCACAAATTTTGTTTTAGTTTAGAGCATATTAATTGCATCCAACACAAAAGAGTTGTGTTTTAATAGCATCATTTAATATATAAATGTTAATTACTCCTAGAATGTGACCATTAGAGTGTAGTAATACTCATTAGCTTTTCAAATAGATTTGAACCAATACTTAAAGAGATAAGCACTAACCTTAGGATCTAAAAGGATATCTACTCCATCTTTCCCTTCCTCTTATTATAATGACAAAATTAGTTGCAAGCCAAATGAACCTAAGTAAAATGTAATCTTCAATAAGAACAATGTTGATTTCACCATCTAGAGGAAACCAAATATAAACTAAACAATGCCGATAATGAACCATGTCATTTCTATTGAGGTCCAAGTGGCAAAAATCTATCATAAAACACTTTCATGTAAATATCTATCATAAAACACTTTCATGTAAATTGAGATAGGGAAGTCACCACTTTATTATTGTTATTACTGTTAGTACCATTATAATTTATCTTGTGAAATAGTTTATAGGAATTAGCTAACTTCTTTCATCCACACCTTCATACGGTGATTCAATAACAATAGTGTTAACATTATTTTCCTACTTCTATAGGGTGGGGTTATGTGCTACAATAATTAAAGGCTACACCCTTATGTGCCACAGATTAACATGCATGTGTTTCTTACGACCTATAATGCTTGATCAAAGTTAATATGTTGCCTACAGATATTTCTATGGAGATGTATTAACACCCGATTCTTTGCTTATTACCAACACTTAATGTTGTTGGTTGTTTTATTCACCTAAAGGGGCCTACATTTTTTAGTAGTTTAGGGGTCAATTGCAATTAATGGGATATTGGACATATGGGATGGTCCTTAATATGATGGTTGAGACATAGGACATAAAAGAAAGCATATAGAATGTTTATGTGACACAAATGATTAAAAACAATCACACTCACACACACACACACACACACACACACATATATATATATAATTTTATATAATTTTAGTTTGTTTGACAAATTAGTTTGGATATAGTGATGACAATTATTAAGCCTTGGTTGAAATATCCTCTTATTCATGTTACAAATGTCTATGGGTTGATATGGCCTCTCTAAAAAATTAAGTGTGAAAGTTAAATTTGAAAGATTAGGAATTTTACGCAAATGAAACAATGAAAACTATTCAATTTCATTGCTAAGAAATTTCAAACTAGTGAGAAAGAACTGCTAACATGTTATGACAATCCTACAACATGTCATAACCCTACAACATTTGATGCATAACAATAATATAACTTGCAATGTCTTTAACTATAAACATCTAAGTTTATATTTGTCATATTATAAATGCTTTTATAATGCAAGTCTTCCCAAACCTAATCTCTTATCATATGCTTAGAATGGATTCTTTATAAAATATAGACTTTAAAAAACTTTCTCATTTTCCTTTGGACTCTTTATCATCCATGTTCATTAGCAACCTAGGTATGGACTACTCTGAAGTAGCAACTTAACTCATAGGAAAATCCAAAAATGAAAGTTGTAGATGGATTGCATGTCAAAGCTAAAATTCATTTACCGCATATTAAGATGACATAAAAGAATATGGACCATTAATAGCAACCAAAGCCTTTGCTCCTTTGAGTCCCCATTACCAGTCTCCATTACCAGCATCTTTTGAGGAAAGCTATCACTTTGGAATATGTAACTCCCACTTTTCTTAAGTATGATCATATTTGTGGATTGTTAGGATTATTAATCATTATTAGATAGAGTTCATTTCTATGTAGAGAATTTGCTTCTAGTCTTTAGCAAATTGTTGGCACTAGTTGGATGTGAGGGTTTCTCTTCAATAATTAATTTCGTAAATTATTGTGTGGTTGATATATTCATTCAACTAATAAATTGTGGATCAAGATAATTTGTCTATCTTAAAAAACCATTATTGAATTTATATGCATTATTATATTGATTACTATAACATTTCAAATATTTTTGATATGTAATAATATTTATTTTCATATTTTCTAACATCACAACTAAAAGATACCCAAATCAAATATGTATTTCACCTAATGATTGATTCTCATTTCTATCCAGAACTTTGATTTGCATACTCTAAGCTAAAGAGGAAGAAAACCATCCTAGAAACTTTGATGATACATAATTTAGAGAGAAATCTAAAAAAGAAAGAAACTATTATAGAAACTTTGATCTGCCTAATTTAGAAAGCCAAGGCTATTTCTTAATTACAGGTTAGTAATTATAAGCTAGTAGTAGAGAAAAATATCCTGGAAAATGTAACCAGAACAATCAAATACAGTAAAACTTCATTGAGTGGTACAAGGCTCCATCAATGGGGAGTCCCCAGCTGCCCATGATGCCAAACCTTTATCTGTTAAGGATGATGACACAGATTTAGATGATATATCTGTTGAGGATGATGACACAGATTTAGATGATATTGTGGAAAGAATTGTGGTAAAACCAATAGATTTGGATCTGCCCACTTGCACCGGCTGCTTTCTACCCACTTCCAGAAACCCTCCGACCTTTATTTTATATCATGAAAAAACATTCACCAAATGCTATGGTATGAGTTGCCTTCAATCTGATGGCAATTTTTTTTCAAATGCCCATTATTGCCCATCACAGTTTTCAAATCTCGGATATGTCTTTTTATATCGGCATCCTTTAAAATTGAAGGGCGCATGCATATCAAAGTAAATCTACAAACATTATCAGCCATCTAACTCTTGGCATGGGTGGCCTGTGACATGTCCTTTCAGATTGGGTTCAAATGTTATCACAGATTTTTGTTGATGAGACATGAGAGCGTAATATGGCTATATTAATGGTTGGAAATCCCGATTGTTATTAGAGTAAAATTTGGTTTATGTCATAAAACATGAGGGAGTGTTGGTTTATCTAATGTTTAATAATTTTTCCCAACACATGTAATTAATAATGAGAGCTTTTATGATATTTTGTATTGACCGTAAGTGATTTGCTGGTTAATGTCAACCAGCACTGATTTGGTAGAAATCAATAATGATGAAATGTGGGTATGGAGATTGTGAGTGGTATGTGAGATTTGGTTTGCCTTATTATGGGAATTCGTGACTTATGATCTGATACCATTCCTGGATTCGTAAGTCTTAGTCAATGATTACATTGTTAATGATAAAGAGACTATTTTTGGACCCGTAAGTCTTAGTCAATGATTACATTGTTAATGATAAAAATCCAAAAAAACAATTACTCCATGTCACAAAATACACTAAAAATGTTAATTTATCTAGTATCAACACAGAACTAAAAATTCACAGAATCGTTGACACAGTTCTCGCTGAATTATTTTAAAAAGGTCCAGGCAAATTGCTGCTGCCTAACTTGGGATTTTGGAGATCTAAAAAATGATTAGCGTTTGAAACTTTCGACATCGGCAGTGGAGAAGAAAGGTGGGTTGAATTAAAAAGCTTCAAGTTGCCCATTGTTATTTATCCACAAGTCAAAGAAAAACACATATAAGTTGGTTGAAATAGATGTTTTATATAATATTTTCAGATATTTTGAGATAGAGAAACAGACCAAAGAGGATCAGATAATGTTTGATTTGATGTCATCTAAATGAATGATGTTCAGCACCTTTAGTTAGGTCGGTAGGCAACCAGTTTCCAGATGGCTTATTTATATGCACCTCATATCTGAATATGAGTGGGATTTCACTGAGTATATTGTTTTCTGTAACTTGATGTTGAATTATATTTTCTCAAATCAAATTTATATATTAATAAAATACCTCGTTGATAAATATGTTATAAAAATATATTTTATGGGAGATATAATATAAATAATTATATTTTCATGCCATTTGAATGTCGGTAAAAGGAAAGAGAACACTTATTTTTCAGCACAGGGATAAGGTTGAGTGAGGATCAGCTGGATCTAATTGTGATGGATAAGGTTGAGTGAGGATCAGCTGGATCTAATTGTGATAGAGAGGGAAGAGGAAGTGATTAGAAGTGAAATTAAAGGAAGTTGAGTGAAAAATATTATGTAAGTAGTGGTGTGTTTTATATTTATAAGTTATTTATTTATTTTAATGAATATAATTTATTTATTTTATGTTTTATTTATAAATATTTGTATTTTATAAAAAATAAAAGTTAATATTATGACTTTTTTAAGAGTTAATTTTTAATTTTAGATCATATTATTATTGGATTGAGTTTATTAAAAATTATTACGATTTTATTTTAATAATTTTTAATAACAAAGTGCAGATTAATTAAATCTTATACTTAACAAAGTAAGGATAAGAAAATGTTTCAATGTGAAAATTATATTAAAACTCAAATGAATGAAGAGCAGTTAAAATAAGCTTATAAACTTTTTTATCTATTTATTTTTTAATCATTAAAATTTGGTTATTTTTTCGTCAAGTCAAATGGCTTCACTTTTATGTACTTTTATCGCACTAAAACCTTGGCAATGTTATAATAATTAAAACATACATGTGATCCAAACTTATGATAAAGGAATTTGAAGCAAAGTGTTGTGAAGTTAATAATACAAGTTATTGAAAATTATTTATTTAAAACTATGTAAATAAAGTGATTTTTAACCCAAAGTGAGAGTTGTTTTTGTTTTTCTGATAAATATTTTTAAACATCATAATCTCCAACCACTCCTACTCTTCTTTTATCAACCTGTATAAACTTTAAAGGCATTTTTAGTATCATTCAAAGATTTTTAAATAATTCTACTTTGAAATCTATCTTTTTCATATATTCTATATTATTATAGCCTTTGAATATGGAATTGGTGAAAATCCTTAGAAAAACACTAAATCTATATGGGTTTCATCAAATCCCACGAGCGATGTAATTATTAAAACAAACATTTAGAATTAAAAAGCTACTTGATTTTTTACTTGAAGATGAACTTGAATCCATTTATCTTGGTATTTTCTAGCCCCTCTCCCAATTCACCAACTAGTTTATCTAAACCTAAAGGATAAAATTACATTGGACATTTTTTTAGATCCATTCTCTTGGAAAACTTTGTCCTTTCTCTCGTTATCCCATAGACTCTAAATGCTTCGAGGGAGGTGATTAGGTAGATCCTTTCATTAGAGATTGAGTAAAGTGCTTAGGTGGGTCTTCTTATTAGAGATTGTTTTATGGATTATTTGAGTGAACAAAGTTATTTCCTTACATTTTTTTTATAAGATTAGTAGAAATCATGATCACTAGACAATAATATATGAAAATAGATATCTTAAAAATGCACAATCACATCACTTTAATAATAATAATCATCTCACTCACTATAAATAATTATGGCTCGAATTTTACTCTTTAATAATTTGTTTAAAAAAATCCTACTTGCACTCATAATTCCAATTCCAATATAGATAACTATGACCTAAATCTTACTCTTTAATAATTTCCCAAAAACAATCTTTACAGATAATATCAAAGTTCATGAACAACTACTAATAATAATAAATAAATGACTACACCAAATCATAATCATTGTAGTTAATTGAAGTGTTGAAAACCTCACAAGATCTTATTATTGTAGTTAATTAAAGTGGAGAAAACTTCACAAGATGTTATATGCTAAACCAACCAAGCATGGAACTTAAGTTGTCTTTAAGTTCCCTTTATTCAATTCCCTACAAGACAATTAATGTCAAAGAGGCCACGAAAAGGCTTACATGTCACATATGTCTAATCTTCCTTTCAATTGTCGAGGTTCTTCATTAATTGTTAACGAAGGAGAATATTTTCTTTAATATCAACTAGATATGTGAAGTGAAAACTCTAGCTTAAGTTAATTGGAAAAATGAATGATTATAAATATTTTCTTTAATATCAACTAGATATGTGAAGTGAAAACTCTAGCTTAAGTTAATTGGAAAAATTAATGATTATAAATGTCGAAATCTTAAATTTATTAACTTTCAAAATGATTATAATGAAAAAAATGAATAATTATAAATGTTGAAATCTCAATGAAATTGATTAATTTTTAAAATGATTATAATGAAATAAGGATTATAATGAAAAAATGAATGATTATAAATGTTGAAATCTTAATGAAATTTATTAATTTTAAAATGATTATAATGAAATGTTTAGTGATATATTTATGAAAGTATTTAAATTATTTAAGATTTTTATATATTTTAAAATATTTTGATAAATTTATAAGTAAAATTATTGGTAAAATTTATAAATATTTTTGATAAATTTGTAAGCAAAATAAATTTATTTTTTAAAGTTTTGTGAATAGTTTTTTTTAATTAGAAATTGAGGAACCATGTTTGAAAATGAGGGAAAATTAATAATATGCGTCAATAAGTTATAGGTGCATGGTAAGAACCCTTTTTTATATAGTTTTTATATGACAAAGTTGAAAATAAGAATTTACATATATTTAAACTAAATTTCTAAAAGTTAAGGATGATAGAAGTCATGGTTGGACTATGATATGTCTTTTAGATTTGGTTAAAATTATTACTAGCATAGTTATATAAATTAAATGTCTAGTAAACGTTGATAAACATTAAAATAGTTTGTGATACATCTTATATTGCTAAAATAAAAAAAAATAAAAAAATCCTAAAAATTAATTAAATTATAACCTTAATTTAAATTATTATTTTTTTTAACGAAGTCGGGTACTTATCTATTATAAAAGCCTGAGTTATAGAGATCTATTACATTGCAGAAGAGAGATTTTTGATCTGAGGAGCAAAAGCGGGTTCGCAGACCCATATTCCTCAATACTTCTCTTGTTTAATCTGAAAGCAAACTGAAGACCACTGTATTGCCTTACAAAGGAACCTCCTAACCAGCTAAATTTACAATGCATCTGTTAAGGGAAATGTTGGGTGACAGAATCCTCCTGGTTCCTGGCGCTTGCCTTGGTTGAGGCTTCAGCCTGGTAACTCTGGGTAAGGGAGCGGATGTGTTCCATGGCCGCCTCCAGGTGGCTGCATCGCTCTTTCAACCCTTCAATCTCATTCTTCCTTTTGTCCAGTTTTTTGCGCTTTGAGTTCCTATCTGCATGGTAATCATCTTGCAGCTCTTTAAGCTGCTTGGTTAGCCGATTGATCATAAATGTATGGGCCTTGCACATGGTGCAGTCCCTGTTGTTGAAGATGTTGTCCAGAGGATTGGCTGGATGAGCTTGGTCAGCGGGTTGATTCTGTTGTTCGGCCATATTAGCTAACAGAGGACTGGGATTCGAAGGAAGAGAAGTCCCAAGATGAGCGAGGAGCTGGAGAATAAAGAGAGGGGACGAGGTGTCACAGTGGTTCTGTCTCAGGCGAGAGGAGAGCGAAGGAATCAGAGTGATGAGGGTAGGCTGTGGAAGAATATCCGGAGCTTTCCTGCCAACCAGAAGCAAAGATATCAGAGGATGTAAAACAAGTAAACTTAATACAGCAGTTACCAGGAGCGCTCTGCTGATCTTTGAGTCCCGATGAGTGATGATGCCTTCAGCGAGGTGTCTTCTACTTATGAAAATGCAGTGGAGGTGCAGAGCATTGCCCGGAGCTGTGACCACTGTTACCAGGAGCTCGTTGTTGACCTTTGTATCTCGTTGAGTGGTGCTGCCTTCAGCAAGGTGTCTTCGACTTGTGAACCTTAATTTAAATTATTACTATTATTAATTATACAAAATTAATACATAAGTTAAACATATATACATTAAAAAATATGTAACAATTATTTTAATTTTAGAGATTCACCTCACTTTATCATGGAGATTCATAATATGTAAATAGGCTTTGTTACAATACCATGGGCCCATACAAATAATAGCATTCAAATAAAAAATATTGTCTTTGCTGCTCTACCTTGCTAAATGGCCATGTAACTCTTAGTGTTTATGCTCGTTCTCAATCCTGGTTAATCAACGGCCCTTTGCCCTCTACCTTCTCTTTGATGGTCTCTCTGTGCTTTCTTAGGCCCGCCTTCCGCATTTCATTTTTTTCTTGTTCTTCCATATTTGTTCCTATGATTTCGTCTGAGTTCGCCACAAATCTCAGTCAATTACTTCATGCCTTTCTAGTTAGATAGTCAACCATGACCAGTCCATCCCCTAATCCCCTTTGGCCCAAGAAATAGCTACCTTCAATGCCCTCGTGACCGATGGGCCAAAGTTTTAGAAAGCTCCCTCATTTAGATTTGTCAAGAAACTAGACAACATTTTGAAGGTTGAAGTATCTGACTCCCAAGCTAGATCACACGCTCTCCAACTTGCTGAAAGAGGCCTTGTGTGTCAATTTATGGGTTTATGGCCCTCTCCTCGAACTTCCCATGGGTGGATCGAGAAAAACAAGAAGCCTCTTATCACTAGCGAGGTTGTCTCTTCCTTCTACGGAAAAGGGTTTTTCGCTTTTTATTTTGAAAATAAGTCAGACAAGGATTTGATATTAGGGAGTGGACCATATTTTTTGGGGACCTAGGGCCTCTATCTTGATCGATGGAGCCCTAACTTCAACCTCAATTGTGATGTCCCTACCTTTTTCCTTGTTTGGGTCAAACTCCCCTTTCTTCCACTTCATTACTGGAATGATGCTACCTTCATATGCATAGGTAATGCTCTTGGAAAATATATTGATTGTGCTGAGCCACATGAAGGGACTTTCTCCTATGCTCAAATTTGCTTTGAGGTGGATCTTGACAAAGGCATCCTTGTTGCAATTGATCTCTTCCTAGATAATTGGTATCACATTTAAGAATTTGATTATGATCAACTACCTTTCAAATGCAAATTCTACAATGAATACAAACACTTTGTTAGAAATTCCCTATAATGCAAGAGGAGTAAGAAAAACAAGGAGATCAAGTCAAACAATGGAAACAATGATCCGAATGGAAAATGGCATCAACCCATGGTATTCATCCACCCATGTTATTCATCCACCCATGGAATTTACCCATGGTATTGTAAGTGGCATCCATCCATACTATTTATCCACCCATGGTATTGTAAGTGACATGCACCTATGGTATTCATTCACCCATGGTATTGTAACTAAACAATACTATAAGTAACAATTCACATTCTGTAAAAGGACATATTGTCCACCACAATGTAGTCTTTACAACTATTATCAGTTTTAATAAAAAAAATCTTTGTGGTTTTGTTTATTGGGAATTATACTCTTTTTCTTCTAGAAATTTCAATTTTTCAGATCTTGGGGGCCTCCCCTCCAAGATCCATTTTAATCTTTTAGATCTTGAGGGCCTCCCCCTAAGATCCGGATCAGTGGTGTCAGAGCAGGTTACGATTCCAGGGGAATGAGGGTTTCATGCATATTTCACTTTCAAATTTTTGCAGCAATATTTAACAAACTTCAAGCACGCACTGCGACTTCCACATAGCACTTTCTTGGGCCAAGCAAGAAGATTTTTTTTTTTTTTCATTTTTTTGCAGGAATTGTTTCTTGGGCAGTGAGTTTGGAGGTCATATTTGAAACATTTGGTGCAATATTTACTTAAAAGAAATAATAGATACAGATTCCTTGCGAAAAGATACCCAAAAAAAAAAAAAAAAATCGGTCAAATCAGAGTCTAGATGAGGGAGATATCGTTGATTTAAAATCAATTATGTTGTAGAAATTTTTATTTTTATTTCTTATTTATTTTTATTTTATGACAACTGGTAGACGGCGACTCTCCTATCATTTTTTGAAGATTTTGTGTAGAATTTCAGAAAAAAGGATTGTAGATCTGAGCTACTCTTGAAAAATCACCCAATTTGAAAAAAAATGGGTCGAATCGGAATTCGGATGTGGGAGATATTGCTGATTTAAAATCAAATATTTTTTCAGAACTTTTGTGATGGCGGAAAAATTGCAGCGCGAATTTGAGATACTAGAGTGTCCAGATAAGGATTTCCAACATATGGGAAGATGAAAAATGGTCCTTCCGCTTCCAAAAATAGGTTATAATAAATATTCTGAGTTATATTGACTGAGTTATGTCCATTTTAATTCTGGAGCAGCATTCAGAGCGGGTTTGCATTGGAGATGTGCCCTCCCACCCCACTCAACTGCTTCACATTCATCAATTTTAGCATAGCATCACTCGTCTTGGGTCATTTGGAGATGTGCCCTCCCACCTCAGGATATGTAGGCACCTGCTACTTCATCAACAACCAACATCACAGTTATGGGTCAACCGCACAAAATCCTTGTCATCAAAGTCCATTTGTTAGGCCACACATTGTTAGTATCACAGTTGGTCACAAGTATTACATCGTATCTCTATCCTCAGATCTTCGTTTGTCATGGTTATGGGTCATCCACAAACCCACACTTCATCGAAGTCCATTTGCTAGGCCGCACACTGTCAATATCACAGTTGGTCACAAACATTACAGGGTATCTCTATCCTCAGATCTTCGTTCATCACAGTTATGGGTCATCCACAAACCCACACTTCATCGAATTCATTTGCTTGGCCGCACACTGTCAGTATCATAGTTGGTCACAAGCATTACAGGGTATCTCTATTCTTGGATCTTTGTTCATCATGGTTATGGGTTAACCATATAAAACCCTTCTCTTCAATGGCTCTTCATATTCAACAAAGGTTTCGTAGGAGAGAATTTCACGCAATGGGGACCATTGCTGCTTAAGTAGGGAGGAATGATCTGAATGGAAAATGACATCAACCCATGGTATTCATCCATCCATGGAATTTATCCATGGTATTGTAAGTGGCATCCACCCATGGTATTGTAAATGACATCCACCCATGGTATTTGCCCATGGTATTGTGACATCCACCCATGGTATTCATTCACCCATGGAATTGACCCGCAGTATTGTAACTGAAAAATACTATAAGTAACAAGTCGCATTCTGTAAAATGACATATTGTCCACCACAATGTAGTCCTTACAACTATTATCTGTTTTAATAAAAAAATCTTTGTGGTTTTGTTTATTGGGAATTCTACTCTTTTTCTTCTAGCAATTTCAATTTTTCAGATCTTGGGGGCCTCTCCCCAAGATCCGAATCAGTGGTGTCAGAGCAGGTTACAATTCCATGCGAATGAGGGTTTCATGCATATTTCAGTTTCAAAATTTTGCAGCAATATTCAACAAACTTCAGGCATGCTCTACAACCTCCACAGAGCACTTTCTTGGGCCAAGCAAGAAGAATTTTTTATTTTTTCACTTTTTTGTAGTATTTTTTTTTTTTGGCAGCGAGTTTGTAGATCAGATTTGAAACATTTGGTGCAATATTTACTAAAAAAAAACATATCTGGATTCCTTGCGAAAAGATACGAAGATTAAAAAAAAAAAAAAAAAAAATCGATCGAATCGGAGTCTGGATGAGGGAGATATTTCTAATTTAAAACCAACTATGTTGTAGAATTTATTTATTTATTTTTATTTATTTTTAATTTATTTAATTTATTATTTATTTGATGACAACTAGTGGACGGCGACTCTCCTATCATTTTTTGAAGATTTTGTGCAGAATTTTAGAAAAAGGATTGTAGATCTAAGCTCCTCTTGAAAAATCACCCAATTTAAAAAAAAAATGGGTCGAATCAGAGTTCGGATGTGCGAGATATCGCTGATTTAAAATCAACTATTTTTTCAGAATTTTTGTGACAGTGGAAAAATTGCAGCGCGAATATGAGATTCCAGAATGTCTAGATAAGGATTTCCAGCACATGGGAAGATGAAAAATGGTCCTTCCACTTCCAAAAATAGGTTATAATAAATATTCTGAGTTATATTGACCGAGTTATGTCCATTTTAATTCTGGAGCAGCATTCAAAGCGAGTTCCCATTGGAGACGTGCCCTCCCACCCCAAGCTATGTAGGCACCTGCTACTTCATCAACAACCAACATCACTGTTATGGGTCAACCACAAAAGATCCTTGTCATCGAAGTCCATTTGCTAGGCTGCACATTATTAGTATCACAGTTGGTCACAAGAATTACATCGTATCTTTATCGTCGGATCTTCGTTTTTCATGGTTATGGGTCATCCACAAACCCACACTTCATCAAAGTCCATTTTCTAGCCCGTACATTATCATTATCACAATTGGTCACAAGCATTACAGGATATCTCTATCCTTGGATATTCGTTCATCACAGTTATGGGTCATCCACAAACCCACACTTCATCGAAGTGCATTTACTAGGCTGCACATTCTCAGTATCACAGTTGGTCACAATCATTACAGGGTATCTCTATCATCGGATCTTTTTTCATCATGGTTATGGGTTAACCACATAAAACCCTTCTCTTCAGTGGCTCTTCATATTCAACAAAGGCTTCGCAGGAGGGAACTTCATGCAATGGGGACCGTTGATTCTTAAGGAGGGAGGAATGATCTGAATGGAAAATGGCATCAACCCATGGTATTCATCCACCCATGGAATTTACCCATGGTATTGTAAGTGACATCCACCCATGGTATTTATCCACCCATGGTATTGTAAGTGACATCCACCCATGGTATTCATTCACCCATGGAATTGATCGTGGTATTGTGACATCCACCCATGGAATTGACCCGTGGTATTGTAACTGAAAAATACTATAAGTAACAAGTCGCATTCTGTAAAAGGACAGATTAACCACCACAATGTAGTCCTCACAGTTATTATCTGTTTTAATAAAAATTTCTTTGTGGTTTTGTTTATTGGGAATTGTACTCTTTTTCTTCTAGAAATTTCAATTTTTCAGATATTGGAGGCCTCCCCCACAAGATCCATTTCAATCTTTTAGATCTTGAGGGCCTCACCCCAAGATCCGGATCAAACAAGCAAAGAAGAGGTGTGGTCCCAATAAGCAGCAACCTCCCTCCAAGCCCCTATAAGAAAAGGAAAGCTTAAATGGAAAAAGACCCACCTCCCTCATGAATAAATTCTTTGCTAGTGAAGAAGAGATGAGAAAATTAGGGAATGTTGGAGGCAATGAAGGCACGTTAGAAGCCTTAGCCATGGAAGAGGAGGAAGGGGAAATCCCACATCAAGAAATACAAGACCCAAATAAACAACCTAAGAAACCCTCCCACCTGATTCTAGAGACGGAGCCCATGAACGAGCCTAGATAATGTAGATCTAGATAGTAATATCAAGGAATAGTTGGAAGATGATGAAGCTTTCCTATCCCCAAGACAACCTACAACCACCTTTGTAATCGCAAGTTCAGGGGATGAAAAATTGAAAGCAAAGAAAAATAAAGAGTGTGAATTTCATTCGCATGGATTAGGGAGTAAATCCAACAGAGAAGTTCACATCGAAAAGACTGAAAAACAAAAGGAGTTAGGCCACCAACATACTATCCCCTGTCAACTAGAAAAACACGATAACAAAGGTAATAAGAAAGTATTTGAAACATCCTCTCCTAAAGGGGAAACCCAGTCTAAGAGTAAGTAATGATCGTAGTCTCCTGGAATTGTAGGGGCCTTGGATTTGAAAAAAGAATAGTTGAAGCAAATTCAGTCATCAAAAATTTAAAACTCTCAGCGACCCTACTCCAAGAGAGGAAATTGGAGGATTGGAATATCTTATCTAGGCACAACAATATTTGGAACAACAATGACATCTCCTCTATTAGTTCTAGAGTAGCTTGAAGCAGTTTATGTACCTTATGGGATCCCAATCAACTCTAGCTCCTAAATTCCCTCAAGACAACACATTGGATTGAGACATCTTTTCGTATTCTTGAATCGAACCAGGTATGTGTTGTTACTAATGTATATATGACAGTGCATTTTAAAAAGGATTGTTGGAAATCTCTCATGGTGCTTAAAGACATTTAATTTGGAACCAATTGCATTTTTTGTGGGGATTTCAACACCACCCTCCATAAAAAAGTGAAGAAAAAGACTCGTTATGGGTTATATCACTGCAATATTGGATCGATCCTTAGCCTTTGATGATTTCTTGGCCCTTAAACTTTCCTTGCACTCCTCTATTCTCCCATGGAATGACTTTGATCATTGCCCTATCAAGTTGTCTCTCTCCTCCCAGCTTAACTATGGTCGAATCCCTTTTAAATACTCTTTGCTTTGGATATTGTCCCCAAACTTTCATGATTTAGTTTCCTCCTCGTGGCTCCATCAAGTGAAGAAAACCTGATTCATATATGGGAATATAAAATCAAAAGACTCAAAACCAACATAAAATTTTGGCTTATGGAATCCAATTATGACTGGAAAACAACAATACAGGAGATGGAACAGAAAATAGAACAAATCCAAACTTCCATGGAAAATGAGCCAATCACAGAGGAGATGTTGCTTTAGGAAAAAAATTATTTCACAAAGTATCACTTACTTCGAAAATATGAAAGCTCAAATCATTGCAGTATATGGCTTCAAGTTGGCACGACCAAAATACCATTTTTTTCCACAAGCAAGCAAAAAATCAGGAAAGGAAAAATAATATCTTCGAAATTCAGGTGCAAGGAATTGAAATAGACAACTTCCAAAGCATCAGAGAGGAAGCTACATCTCATTTCAGTAATTTGTATAGTCAGTGTGATCCACTCTTAGAAGAAGATTAATCCTACATGGTTGAGCATATCCAAACATTGGTCACTGAAGGCATGAATCACTAGCTAATATCTCACCCCACTAGGGAATAAATACTTGAAGTAGTCTTTCCCCTTCATCCTTATAAAGCCCCTGGCCCAGATGGATTCCCTACTCACTTATACGAGTACTTTTGGGACATTATCAAGAGATATTTGTGTAGAATGGTTGACTATTCTTTATAACACCAACATTGGTTGAAGCATCAACTCTTCCTTTATGGCCCTGATTCCTAAAGGATATAACACATCTTCTTTTGATAGGTTTTTCCTCATATTCCTCTGCAATATTTCTTACAAAATCATCTCTAAGATTCTGGAAAATCGTCTCAAAAAAATCCTTCCTCATATTATATCTGAAAACCAAGGAGGCTTTGTCCTTACTCAACAGATCATAGACAATAGCATTCTTGTCCAAGAAACGATTGATTCCAATTGAACAAGGGGTGATCAAGGAATTCTTATCAAAATGAACTTGGTCAACTCCTTTGACTAAGTAAGGCATAACTTCCTTCAAGTCATTAAAAATATAGGATTCCAAGATATATTCATCCAATGGATTTCCCTCCGCATCAACTCCTTCTAGATTTCCCCCTTGGTGAATGGTTGAGTCACAAAAATTTTCAAGGCTTATTGAGGCCTTCAACAAATTTTCCCCTCTCTCCCTTTTTATACATCATCAAGGCAGATGCTTTAAGTCATCAGCTGGAATTTGAGCATACTAATGGTCACCTCCCAAGTTTGAGATATGTGCCAATTGTAAAAAATTCAAATCACTCACAATTTGTTGATGACACCATCCTCTTGGGTGTAGCTTCTTTGTCCATTTCCAAGAGGTTCAAATTTGTTCTTAACAAATTTCTCTCATCTTCTAGAGGACTAGTCAATGCTTCCAAATCCAAAATATTTTCTTGGAATATATTTGGATCCAAACAAAAGTAAATTGGAGATATTCTTTGTTTTAATCCTATTGAAAGCTAGAAATAATTCAGCGATGTAAGGATCCCCATCTATCTTAAACTCCATTCCCGTCATGGAAAACCTCTCTTGTGAATTTAAAAGGAAATATGGAAGCTTGGGGAGCCAGATGGCTTAACTTAGCACACCACACCATTCTCAAAAAGCAGTCTTATAAACTATTCCCCTATTCTAGTTCTCAGCACTTCTTGCACCGCAATATGTTCTCTAGCGTCTCAGCATCTACATCAGAAAATTTCTACGGGAAGGAGGCAAATCCTCCACAAAAAGTTCCACCTAGTAAATTGGGCCAATGTGAGAGCTCCTAAACTTCCTGGAGGATTTTGTATCTATGACCCCATTTTAATGAATTAGGTCATAGGAGCTATGCTAGCCCGAAAA
The DNA here is from genome assembly GCA_031772625.1 of Pinus tabuliformis. NCBI lineage: Eukaryota > Viridiplantae > Streptophyta > Pinopsida > Pinales > Pinaceae > Pinus > Pinus tabuliformis. Next base: position 963,971,626 of record CM062809.1, on the reverse strand, counting down.
TTTAAATCTCATCTGGAGTCTTGTTGGGTTCAATTCCTCAAAGAAAATATTTGCAACATTACAACCAAAGAGATATTGATCCAATCCAATGAGCTCAGTGTGGCTCCCCAATTTGGAAGCTTATATCACTACAATAGAACAGGTGAATAGCGCCTACAATCACTGTTATAGATCTGATCCAAAAATATAAGATAATAGACATAAACCCAAGAAATAACAAGATCTGAATATAGATATAAATGCTTCTTTATTGATCAAACCCTTAAGGTAGGGCAATAGCATACATTCACTCCTTAAGGAAGGAGAACACTCCACAAGCCATATGCCTATTCATACAATCATCCTTGACATCTCTCAATGGGGAGTCTCTAGCCTCTATATAGGCCTCATACATACAATACCATGGGTCATTACCATGGCTCCCTCAATACCGTCTACCTAATACCATGGGCTTATTACATTATTGTTAACTACTTGTGGTCTCTTACATGATACGGGTTAACCACCTTATTTATTACTATGGCCCATTCCATTATTATATTATTTCCTTGGGTACCTCCTTCTGTACCCCATATTATCCCCCCTAGGTATACTACATTCCACCCCCCTTAAATGTTTCGTCTTCGAAACATACGAAGAACACCAATATTAAGATCTACTCAAAAGAGTAGTCCACTAGGACTATGCACGTGCATCTAGCCATCCAAGAGAAAGGTGAACCCTCGATCCAGCTGGTGCCCCGCTCACTTGAGATGGAAGTTGACCCTGGCGGCTCTTCTGTGTTGATGTGTAGTAGATGGATCATCGCTCCTCTCTATCTATCATGTGGGGGTTGTTGTCCTTGTGGCTAATTCGTTGCCATCTTGCTGGTTGTTTTCTTGTGGAGTGATGTGGTGGTGATATGCTAAAGTTTTAACCAACAATGTCTTTTTCTTTAATTCATCACCTAATGGATCCTGATTTGTAGCTGGTACATGTTGTGGTGCCTACTGTTGTTTCTTATCTTCCAATATTACTTCAACCACTAAGTCCTCATCTGATGTATCCATACTTGTAACAGTTTCTGCTACAGCCTCCTTGGAATCTACCTATTTTTCTTGTACCTGGTTTGATGTTTGTGTTTGGTTGTCGACCATCAAGGGCTCATCATCTGAACTGTCAGTCCCTGGAACATCTTCTGCTTTAGCCTCCTTGGACTCTACCTGTTTATTGATGGAAATATCCTGTAATGTAATTTTCTTTTTTTTTATATCAGAGCTTCAGGAATTTCTTCTGCACATTAATATTGATAGTACCCATCGATTCCATCCAAGGGTATCCCAAAACAACATCCACATTAGCCATATCTGAAGCATAAAAATCAGAATGAAATACATACTTGTCCATAGAAATCTTCAAATCTTTATAAAATTGCACATCCTCATTATTAGCCTGTGTGTGTTCCATTTGTTTTGGTGGAATTTGCAAATTTTTTTTCCAAATTGACATTTATAAGATTTTGCTTGCAACTATGATTTATAGACACAATGATCTTCTCCTTCTAAATATATCCATGAACCTGTAATAAGCAGATACCAATAGAAAATAACTCCACATGTTTCTCATTATCTTGTCTTCTAGCATGAGACCATTTGTCTAAAAGGAATTTTTCAAATTCTTCATCAGGCAGGTTGGAACACTTCTTTTTGTTAAGTAATTCCCACCATGTGGCCGCCTCATCTGAAAAATTAGCCACTACCCAAAATCTCCAATGTTTTTCCCATAATGACTTTTTTTCTTTTATGTATTCTTCAATAGTAGGACCATTATCTTTTCCTGTAAAATATAGAACCGCCATGAAGAGGGTTTGGGAAAAAAATTCACTTACTTGGCGAAAATTTGAAATTGTCACAATTTAGTCAATATTGCTCAGAATCCCTATTATGACCTGTTTTCAGAAATGGAACAACCATTCTGCATCTTCCCATGTGATAGAAATCCCGATCTAGGCATTGGAATTTCAAATTCGTGCTGCAACTGTCCCGCCGTCACAAAAATGTCTGAAAAAGAGTTGTTTTTAAATCAACAATATCTCCCTTATCCAGACTCTGATTCGACTGATTTTTTTTTTCGAAATTGGGTATTTTTTTGCAAATAACCCAGATATGTAATTAGATTATGCAAATGTTGTCCCAAAATGTACAGATCTGATCTGCAAATTCGCTGCCCCGAAAAATCTCTGCAACACAGCTGATTTTTAAATCAGTGATATCTCCCTCATTCGGACTCTGATTCGGCTGATTTTTTTTCTTTCAAATTGGGTATTTTTTTTAGAAAAAACCCAGATCTGCAATTAGATTCTACATATTTTGCACCAGAACTTACAGATCTGATCTACAAATTCGTTGCCCTGAAAAATGTTTGCAACATAGTCGATTTTTAAATTAGTGATATCTCCCTTATCTGGACTCCGATTTTTTTCAAATTGGGTATTTTTTTTGCCAAGATCTACAATTAGATTCTATAGATTTTGCACTATAATGTACAGATCTGATCTGCAAACTCGCCGCCCAAAAAATTCCTGCAAAAAAATTAAAAAATACTCCGTTTTTCCCAAGAAAGTGCTCTGATACCACTTGTTATAGATCTGATCCAAAAATATAAGATAATAGAAATAAACCCAAGAAATAACAAGATTTAAATATAGATATAAATGCTTCTTTATTGATCAAACCCTTAAGGTAGGGCAACACCATACATTCACTCCTTAAGGAAGGAGAACACTCCACAAGCCATACACCTATTCATACAATTATCCTTGACATCTCTCAATGGGGAGTCTCTAGCCTCTATATAGGCCTCATACATATAATACCATGGGTCATTACCATGGTTCCCTCAATACCATCTATCTAATACCATGAACTTATTACATTATTGCTAACTACTTGTGGTCCCTTACATGATACAGGTTAACCACCTTATTTATTACTATGGCCCATCCCATTATTACATTATTCCTTTGGGTACTTCCCTCTGTACCCCATATTATCCCCTTAGGTATACTACAATCACATCAGAATTTAGTGTTTTTCAATTCAAGAATTGGACACTTTTCTTGGTACAAAAATAGGTGCGTCCAGGTATGTTTATCCTAGTGCCAGATTTTGTGTCGCAAATTGGTTCAGAAATAGCTTCGTAAATTTCGCCTGGAATAGCACCCGAAACATAGCGCCATAAATAGCGCCCAAAATCTTGCTTGAAGTTGCGTCGGAAATAACATCATAAGTAGCACTAGGAATAGCAATGTAAATAGCACTTGGCATAGTGCCGTAAACAGTGCCCAAACTCTTTCTTGGAGTTGTGCTGGAAATAGCACCATAAGTATTACCTGGAAAAGTGTCGTAAATAGTGCCTAGAATAATGCCATTTTAGTGACATAAATAATTCCAGGAGTTACTTCCAATTTGTTTTTGGTTTGGCTCCCATTTTAACGTCCATTTTATCTTCTCGTTTTGCTTCGAGTTTGGATTCTAGTGTGGCTTCCAATTTTGCTTCCAGTTTTTCTTCTAGTGTGGCTTCCAATTTTGCTTCCAGTATGGCTTCCAATTTTTCTTCTAGTTTTGCTTCTAGTGTGGCTTCCAAATTTGCTTCCTTTTTTTCTATTGATGTGGCTTCTAATTTTGCTTCTAGTATGGTTTCCAATCTTGCTTTCAGTTTTGCTTCTAGTGTAGCTTCCAATTTTGCATCCAGTTTTTCTCCTAGTGTGGCTTCTAATTTTGCTTCCAAAAATCGGAAATAGCACCAAGATAGACGTCCAGTTTAGCTTTTGATTTGGCTTCCACTTTTGCTTCCTGTTTTTCTTTTAGCGTGGCTTCCAATTTGGCTTCCATTGTTGCTTCTTTTTTTTGCTTCCAAAAAATGATTATTGTTTTGCATACAATTAAATTAATATGTTTTATTTCAATTTAATTAGTTAAATATATCATGTCTCTTAAATAAGTTATATGATTATACATCATATGAATCCATTTGAAATATTTTATAGAATAAGATTTATAAATAATTTTTAGGGAAACAGATATCCATACAAATTAACCATAGTGGTTGGTTTGAAATGTCGATTCCAAGAAAACATGAATGTGATGGCTCCGGAAATATCACCATACAAAAAATCATTATGCTTATTAAATCTCCATCAAAATAGCATCTACAACATAATATATATATAAAATAATAAGAAAGTTATTGTAACATGATCATCATCTATAATTAAAACAAGTGATTCAAATATCTATAATTTAAGTGAATTTGACAACATACATCATGAGAAGTAAATCAAAACCATCATACGTAATAAATATGCATCCAAATCATCAACCACTTTCAACATATAAAAATTGACGAGTCAATACTAACAAGATCATCATCATATATGTCTTTGGAGACTCTCTCATTACAATTAAAAAACGTATTAAAATGAATCATTGCAAGGACATAAATATAAGACAACCTCTACAAAGAATCCAATTGATCATGGAAAAATTTGAAATTTTGGAGTTATATCATATCAAGAGAGAGAACAACACTTTGGCAAACGATCAAGCCAACAAAGGCGTCAATTTGGTTCAAGGTGATTTGATGGAGGATGGCAACATAACAACTATATGTCACATAGCATGATTGCTCATAACTTGAGGATCTCAAGATGCTTAAGGGTAATTAAGGAGGATAATTTGACTGTTAGGTTGTATAAATTTGGTATTCATTTCACGATACAAAATCTCATCAGTGATCGCTCTAGCAGAATGATGGGCCATTCATCCAACAGATGGTTAAGTGCGAGGATTAATGCTAAGTGTGTGGCTAGGTGGGATTTCATTAGAAAAGACTTAAGGATTAGTTGTGAGGGATTTTATATTTATGTGGCCAAGGAAGAACATCTCAGTTCAACCGTGTGTTTTTATGGTCCAGACCAAGAAGCAATGAATTCGTAATTGTTTGCAGGGTGTGAAATGAATGTGAACAAAATTAAACTCTAAGGGACTCCTCGGGCCATCATTTTGGATTTAAGTCTGGTTATAAGAGGATGGTTATGCAGAATTCATCCACAGTGGCTCTCCATACATTCTTTTTGAGTCGAAGTGATGGCCTCCTCATTAGGAAATGGAATTGGTGGATCCCTAGATGAGACTGACTAGGCGTTAAAGCAGGAAATCAATGAGATTATCTCCAGGATAGGTGGGAAAATAATTTATGAGGCTTGTTATCATTTCACCCTGGTAACAGGTTAGTTGGAAGGTCTAAAAAAATATGTTGAAATTGTGCAAGCGGCGGTGGAGGTAATCATATCCAAGATAGAAAATCTTGATTACAAGGTGGAGAACTATGAGGTCAATGTGGAGATTGCAGTTGTTTCAGTGTTAAAAAAAATATTTGACCTGAGTGACAATAGTGAATAATATATGGCGAATGGTGAGAGGGGGTCTCTACTACTAGTGTTTCTTGATCAGTAGGAGTTGCAGCAGGAGCAGGGCAGCAAGGAGCAGCAAAACCATTCCAACAGGAGGAAGCAGACAAGGATGCTATGGAGGAACTCAACCAGAATAATGTGGAGGGAACTGGGTAGTTAATTTCATAGTAATAGGTAGATTATGTTATGTAGGTATGTAAGTATTAATGGGGTATTTTGGAGAAATTACAAGAAGAATGATGTAGTAAATCTAGAAAAAAACATTACTGCATACCCAAAGATACTAGTCAGAGCAATTTTGGAGGACTCTGGAAATTTTGATGCTTTTGAATGTAATGGAATTGGCCAAATTCTAGTTAGATTAATAAAAATATACCTATTCCTTTTTAAAAAGAATAGCATGTGAAAATGATGCATGTCCAATAGTCAACATAAGTCAAAATGATATCTTGTACAAATGATATAAATAAAAATGATTAATTATGTAAGACAAAATGATACAAGTCAATATGATACGTCATGTCCAAATGATATAAGTCGAAATGATACATGTCAAAAAGATACAACTCAATAATATGGTACAGGAGGTTGTGAAAATGATACATATGATAGTAACCATGAAAATTGGCATCATAACAATATATCAAAAATGATCCATGATGCAGTCTATATGATCATGAATGTCACTAGCTGCTACCAACAACTGCCTCATGATCATCATCACCATTGTGATCATCATTATCATCATCACCATTGTGATCATGATCATCATCTTCTATATCAGCATCAACCTCGTTATCATTTGTATCTATCTCATCATGAGAATCATCTACCATCTCAGCATCAGACCCAATGTGATTTGGATCTATGTGATGAGGATCATTCAGATCTTTTGGAAGATCCTTGTTCTGCAAAAAAAAAACATTTAGAATGAAAAGTTATTATTTATTTCATGTAATAATTAATTTATATATTATATATCTAATATATTTTTTTCTACGTAATACTAATTCAGTGCTAGAATAGAGTTATATCATGTTTGGACATTTAGAACTGAAACAGGACTGCCCACCGAGGGGAAGCCAGTCCAAGTAAACCGATGATAAGTGTTTCCCATGCAAGGATTACAACTCAAAAACCAAAAGAGACGTTTGTGGAATATTTCAAAATTGACAACATACTTTGAAAAAACATTAAAAAAGCCCCTGAGAGTAGGAGCGGGGAATTGAAACTTAGCTGCATGGAAATCTAGCTACATGGACCCACTAGGTGTTGCTTGGTGGAGGAGGCTCTTCCACGATGAGACATCTGTACTCATCCCAATCATCCTTAGTTGTTTGCGTGTCATCGGAGATGCCCCCGATTTCTTACGTGCCACCAGGAATGCCCCCGACTGCCTGTGTGCCATCAGGGATGTCCTTACCATGCTGAGTGTTGTCATGGGCGTCTTTGCATTTGCGAGAACCATAGCTGCTGTCCGAGCGCTTCTATTTGCTGGTGGCATGCTTCTCCTGGGCCATCTTCTGCTCGCTGATATCCACCTTCTCCTGAACCGTGTCCTGAGTCTGTGCCTCTTGCGGGCGGATCTCTTCACTGAAAGCCACTATGACAGTGGCAATGATGTCAAGGCGGTTCATGGTGTTGTGGAAACGTAATTGGGTCACATGATGCAATTGATGAGGGGACTCAGTGGGGTTGGTTGTTTGGGTTGCAACATTTACTCTCCAAGCGCCAAAGGATTGGGCTATTATATATCTAATATTACAACATATGAAATGAAACAATAATCATATTATAGCATATCAAATTGCACATATGATAATAAAATTTCAAATAAGTTACAACTAAGATGTTGTAACAACGTATCTTGTAACAACATATGTTGTAACAACGGATCTTGTAACAGCAAGTCATTTCATCTTGCTTGTCATAGCTTGAAAGTGGGAAGCCAAAGAGGCATTCTTGCCACCAAACACTACACTGGCACTTGGGGGATTAAGAAAACAAATTGAGAATCACAAACATAGGTAACATTGGATTAAGAAGAAGATGTTGCAAGAACATATGTTGTAACAATAGATGCCATAACAACATGAAATTATTGTTGAAATTGTTGTAAAAATTGATTCTATAACAACTACTAATATTGAAACTACTAAAACAGTGACCATTATAGTGGATGTTGGACAACAGATGTTGTAACAATAGAGAGGGTATAAATTCATTTCATATTTCTTTTCAAATATTGAAAGTGGGAAGCCAAAGAGGTGTTTCTGCCACCCAACACTACACTAGCACTTGGGGGATCAAGAAAACAAATTGAGAAGCACAAATATATGTAACAATGGATTGAAAAGCAGATGATGTAACAATAGATGCCATAACAAATGTTGTAACAACAAGCCATTTCATCTTGCTTGTAAAAGCTTCAAAGTGGGCAGCCAAAGAGGTGTTTTTGCCACCTAACACTACACTGACACTTGGGGGATCAAGAAAACAAATTGAGAAGCACAAACATAGGTAACAACGGATTGAGAAGCAAATGTTGTAAGAACATATGCCATAACATTATGTCAATGTTAAATATGTTAAAAATGTTGTAGCAACTGATGTTGTAATACCCATTAATGTTGAAAATGTTGAAACTATTGTAAAATTTGATGCTATAACAACTGCTACTATTGAAACCACTGAAATAGTGACCATTACAGTGGATGTTGTAAAAATTGAGGGGGTAGAAATCCATTTCATTTTTCTTGTCAAATCTTGAAAGTGGGCATCTAAAGAGGTGTTTTTGCCACCCAACACTACACCAACACTTGGGGGATCAAGAAAACAAATTGAGAAGCACAAACATAGGTAACAGTGGATTGAGAAGCAGATGTTGTAACAACGGATGTGTAACATCACCCAACCCCTCATACTATTAGAGGAATGGGGTAAAACATATTTATTTATTTTTTTCCTTTGAACTCTACTTGACTTCCCAACTCATCATAAGGGCCTCACAACTAGAGTTGTTACTCTACATGCTTATATATATATATATATATATAGATATCAGGCCCTGCCGAATGAACCAGCCTTCGCTCACCGCATCAGCCCCTCACCGACCTGTCAAGAGTGTCCACCACTGACCAATCACAGTAATTCCTGACTGGTGTGTCATCGAGCTCATCCCGGTTGAAATCATCCTGGTCAATACCATAGCTACGCCACATAATCCTCCAGGGTAATCTTTCAGGTTTGTACCTCTGGGCCACATCGTCACTTCCTCATCCAATTATGTTAAAGGAAAAATCATGTTGCGCCAATGAAGAGTCTCCATGGCTAGGGTTTGGAGCAGTGCAAGGTTTTGTCGAATTTTCATTATAAGTTTAAGGCTTTCCCTCCTGTGTCACATCGAGCTTGCCTTCAATCTCTACCATGGATCGACTAAGGGATCTTGACCCTGCCTTAAGAAATGCATAAGACAGGGATCTTTATGACCGTCGTAAGAGAAAGTCTCAACCTGACCATAATTTCCTTGAGCTGGTTATTTCGACCATGGATCTATCTCTGAGGTCTTGCAGACCTCTGAATCAACGCCAGTACTCGGGGCCAATGTTGATGGCTTATTAAGGTTCCCTATGGTGCTACCCCTCTTGAACTTGAGCCAATCCAACTCCAAGGTGTTCATGGCCCTTATGCATTCCCCGTTCTCAAACAAGGAATCCCACACATCTTGGCATAAGTGTTCCTGCAACCCTTACCTACCATCGATTGCATGTGAAATCCTGAAAGGTATCCCCCTCGCCTGCTACACGCCAAAGGTTTCAAGCTTCAAACTAGGCTTGTAAGTAGCTCCATGGCGATATGCAGACACTTTTGGGGCCAATCTAGCTACACCTTGATGCAAGAAGAAGACATCCAAGCTAGTTATAATGTAATATTGATGAAGCTTACCTGCATGGGTTTTGTCTATTCCTACACTTAAAGGGAGGATAACCCTTCCAACATTGACTCAACGCCTTTTGCATAGGTTCAAGGGCTTATAGCCCGGTGAAGGAACATCCATGTATATGTACAAACCCTGCCAAGCGGGTGGTCTCTTATGTACTTATTTTATGTTAATAAAAAGGGTCTTTGTGCCCAATGTTCCAAGTTTTCATTCCAAATCCTTATGGATCCTTCCACTGCCTGTGGCGTTTCATGACATATTTGTATTACTTACATATGCGTTGTTAATCAGTATGAATGATCATTTACCGCAAGGCAGGATTCTAGTTCAGAAACTTGACTCAAGTTAGTTTATTGTAAACAACATTACACATTCTTTTGCAAAGTATATGTTATGAACTTTAGTAATGAGAATTTAACACATCACTCCATTCCATTGCAGATGCATACACTAGTTCAACTTTCTTATCAACATTGTTCATTTCAGAGGTGTGACATATGTGTTTATGTATGCATTTATTTATCATAACTATAAATCTATCTTTGCATAGAGATACATCCACATGCTCATCACATTAACAATGTTGTTACAGTCCAAAAATAATCCAAACCATTTCAACCAAAAATGCATCATAAGTTCATTAATATTTAAGCAACACAAATAGATACTTATCTTTAAATTTGCATGGAAACTGAGTCTAGGACAAGGACTCTCCACCCAACCATAGGTAGCTGCAACCACACTTATTTGTAGTTTTCACCCCTAAGCCATATCCATATTCTAAAAGGGGTGGTTGTTTAAGGGATTAGAACACCAACTACCAACAAAAATGGGGAATCCAAAGGGCCTCTTCCTCAATCCCACTAGTTTATGTTGCCATCTTCTCATAACAAGGAGTCTATATTTTCTTGCCTCATCCCAAGTGCGTACACAGTGATATACTCCCTTCCAGGGATTCTAGGATCCACTATAACAGTAATGTAGTAACCAAGGTATTTAATCAAGTCTTATTTTGATGTTGTTGTAGGATTAACATCTTCCTAAGATGTTCAGGGATCCACAGCCTATTATCTCAACCCACAAAATCTAGGGGATCCAAGTTCTTACAAGGCACGTCCTAACCCACAGCCTCAAGGGACCCAAGTTGTTACAGGGATCCATAGACTCTGTCTCAACTCACAACCCCCAGGGAGCTAAGATGTTACAGGGCTCCAAGGATCCTATCTCAACCCACAGCCTCCAGGGAACCCCAAACTATTACAAGGCTCCAGAGACTAGTATCTCAACCCACAACCTCCAAGGAAACTGAGAGCCAATCCCCTTCTCTTCTCTCTTGTTTTGCGCTGCCTGTTGATTGAACCAAATTTCTCTATTTTTTTGTTGCTTGAATTGTGTCTCCTCTCTCCTTCAGCATGAATTTGAATACCATGCCTTTCCTTCTTTTCTTGGCTTGCATTTACTACTTCATCCTTTATTTCTTGCACTGTGTAGTTCCCCTCTTGGTTTCTTGTCCCTTTTCCTTGTGAAGGTTCCCAAGTGCATGGGCCTGTGTACCTTCCTTGCAGTTCATTCAATTTTAAGAATCAGTTCATTAATTCATGCACCATCCAAATTTTAATGGTTGTCCCAAACATTTAAGATTTTATCCACAAGAAAACCTCAACCTCCCAAGTAAGAAATCCTCCTCCCCAGCTCTAGAATCTATGTCCCTTTGACTCAGTCCCTTTTTCTTAATTTCACATATTTGTAAAAAATATTTACAATGCATTTTATGATAGAATCATGGGTGGGGTTGTCACAGGATGTTGTAGTAGCAGATGTTGTAACAACAAATGTCATAACAACTATCAATGTTAAATCTATTGAAAATGTTGTAACAACTAATGTTGTAACACCCATAATTGTTGAAAATGTTGAAATTGTTGTAAAATTTGATGTTATAACAACTTCTACTATTGAAACTACTGAAACAATGACCATTACAGTGGATGTTGTAACACCCATTCAAATCCCTTCAACCTAGTAGTATCACCACTTTTCAATGATTTAAGAAGTATTTCCTAAAAGATGGTGTTGTACCTATTTTATCACTGTCTTTAAAAAAAAAAAATTAATATATATATATATATATATATATATATATATATACACAAAGAAAAGGGAGATATAGGGACTCTTTGAGCCAAGATTTTGTAAAATTGTGTGTTATACACTCAAGTGAAGGGATGATCAATGTTTCCTTTCAATTTTGAGTAGCTATATGTGGTAAAGGTGTTGAAGATGAAATGGCTATGGGGAATGAGACTAGAGTCAACTATAGGTGGAGCAGAAGGATCAATAAGAATGGCATAAGTCCTATTGCAACTGGTAGTGTTGACTCTCTAGTTGCAAGAAGTGGTGAAAGGGAGCTTCCCTATGTCACTCACTGGAGAATGGTTGTGTTTGAAGTTCACATGTAGAATAACTAGGCGATAGATGGATCGTTCCACCCTAGTCTTAGTCTTAGAGGTCAAAACAAGTCAACGACTTGTGGGACGACGAAAGAACTTGAATTTAGTCTAAGAATGAAGCCAAGGAAGGTGACTTAGAGGTGACCTAGGGTTGTCCTAAAGAGCTGATACAAGTCTACACTAAAACTTTAAGTTGATTGTTCACTGCGACTTCTATAGAGTAAACACTTTCCATATAGATGATTGTTGCAAACAATTTGTGCTTGCCTAACAGTTTGAGAACATATTCAAGGTAGATTTTTCTAGGGATAGTAATTATGGGTCAAAGTCAAAATCAAGATAATCCATGGAATCTATGAATTGGCATCGGTCACTTCACAGATTGGGCATGATGAACCTTTATTCACTAGTGAACCTATGGATTTTAGATGTTGTAACAATTTTCAACTAAATAAATCGAACTTCCTTATGAAATAACCTCTTATTGATGAATTATAATGTTGGAATCCATTTGGAATTAGGCTTGAAACCTAATGCAAACATAGTCGATTATGCCCTTTGTTGATCAAGAGCATTGATCCCAACAAATGTTTCTTTTGGTTAATTGTATACAAGTTAAAGGTTGAGCATTGGTTATGTGAATTACAACAATGCATCATGGGTAAAATATTTTAACCTGCTTGGACTAACAAAGCATCATTGAACTTGACTTGACAAAGTTCTCATTTTGTAAATGAATTGCATTGACAACTAATTAATGAATTGCAATGGAAACAATCATTGAGTTTGAGAGACATCATAGTTTTCTTTTATATTTATTTTCACAATGATCCATCTTGATGAGATAAGCAGGCCATAGGCCTACTGTTTATGGATCGCATGTTATCAAAGCAGCTGAATTTGTAGCCTTGAAGGAGAGGTAGCACCTTGAGGAGAAAATTGAGGAGGTAGAAGGCCATTTCAATTGACTTGTCAAAGCTTGAAAGTGGGAAGCCAAATAGGTGTTTTTGCCACCCAACACTACACCCGCATTTGGGGGATTAAGAAAATAAATTGAGAAGCACAAACATAGGTAACATCAGATTGAGAAACAGAGGTTGTAACAACATATGTTATAATAGCAAGCCTTTTCATCTTGCTTTTCAGAGCTTGAATGTGGGTATCCAAAGAGTTGTTTCTTCCACCAAACACTACAACACTTAGGGGATCAAGAAAACAAATTGAGAAGCACAAGCACAGTTAATGGTGGATTGAAAGACGGATGATGTAACAGCGGATGTTGTAACAACATGTCAATGTTAAATATTTTGAAAATGTTGTAGCAGTTGATGGTGTAACGCTGATTAGTATTGAAAATGTTGAAATTTTTGTAAAAGTTGATGCTATAAAAACTTCTACTATTGAAACTATTGAAACCGTGACCATTACAAGAAATGTTGTAATAGCAGATGTTGTAACAACAGATGTTGTAACAACAGATGTTGTAACAACATATGTTGTAACAACAGATGTTGTAACAATTGAGGGGGTAGAAAGTCATTTCACCTTGCTTGTCAAAGCTTGAAAGTGGGCAGCCAAAGAGGTGTTTCTGCCACCCAACGCTACACCAGCACTTGGGGTGTTGTAACATTTTCTTGTTACATTGAAAATTTCAAAATTTTGATTAAAATTAAAAAAAAATTGTGGACGATAACATGTTGTTTGGGCACCCTTCGGTTCAAGAGGCCCTAAAATTCAAATCCCTACTCGATGATTTCTCAGAAGCATCTGGAGCCAGCATAAATACTGTCAAATCCCAAATCTTCTTTTTTCACACTCCCTCCATAACTCAATCCTCTATAGCCCGCATTCTTGGATTCTCTGTCGCCTCTCTCCCATCCAAATATCTTGGTGCCCCCTTGACTGATTCTGCATTAAAGCATACCTCCTGGCAATTGCTCCTAGAAAAATTTGAAGCCCGCCTTTCCTCCTGGACTTATAGAGCCCTCAATATGGCTAGTTGTCTAGTGCTAGTCAAAGTTGTCTTGCAATCAATGCCTCTTTATCTCTTCTCTATTTTGGCGGCACCAAAATGGGTGCTTAAAAAGATCAAAAATCTACAACGGAACTTTTTATGGGGATCTTCTGGTCAAAATCGCAAATGGGCATTGGTCAAATGGGCAACAATATGCCTCCCAAAAAACTCTGGGGGTATTGGTCTCCGAGACCCTCAACACAGTAATGCAGTCATGGGAGCAAGAATATGGTGGAAATGGCTCTCTGCTCCACACACACCTTGGGCCATCCTCTGGACTGCCAAATATGCAAACAATAGACCACCAAACGATTTAATCTGACTCACAGATATGGAAAAAGGCTCCTTAATCTGGAATGCTGCCAGACAACACAGAGCCATGATTCAACAACACAGTTTCTGGGAAATAAGAGACGGCAACAACGCCCGCTTCTGGGTCGACTCTTGGCAGCAAAGACCCAGGCTAAGCAACCTGATCAGACCACCCCAAATAGAGGATTGGGATGAGCATCAGATGGACAAAGTCAACCAGCACTGGACTCCCACCCTCAATCAGGGTTATAGACAATGGCTAAGCACGACACACATCATCAGGCAAGGAACAAAGCTAATACATAAGGAGATTGACACAGAACTCACAAACCAGAAAATTAGATTTTCTGATAAGAAGGATATCTTACGTTGGGGGTACACTCCACGTGGGACCTTTACCTTTGAGGTTGAATAGATTAAAAATTGGGTAATGATGTGTTAGAATTAAGTTGAATTTGAATGTTGATTGATTAAAATTAAGTTGAATTTGAGTGTTTAATTTTTTATAAATTTAATTAAACTTTTCAATATACTAAAATTATTTATACATTAAAAATACATTTAAAAAAAAAAATCAGTTGCCATTACCTCAAAAAATTATTTCTCAAAATTCTAACAAAAACTTTGGAATAATTGGACGCCCGGTTACTTCTCAAAATTCTAACAAAAACCTTGGAATAATTGAATGCCCAGTTACTCTAGGTGCATTCCGAAAAACGAGGTTGAATTTTATGGCAATGCCCAGAGAACTCGTCACTCCAAAGAGAAACTTCTCCACGTTAAAGCTAGTGTATCACTCCCAAAAGAGTCTTCTCCGGGGATACGGGCCACGTATCTAATTCTTAACATGAAAAAAGAGTATTTTGCAATGACACGGGTTATGAGCCCCATCAAAAGAGCCTTCCATGGCGAAAAATATGTGTTGGCTCTGGTTGCATGTTTATTGCTAGAGGACAGGGTTCACCAGCAATATAAGTGCCTTATTGAATCAGATGTCATTTCCTCCGCAATACCATGTATTGCCCCCACACAATTGAGTCAAAATGGTGGCCATCATCAACTTATCATGACAGGGATTGAGCTCCATCAAAGTCCTTGAAAAGTTGTAAATCACAAAGGTATCCATATTTTGTGTAAATATTAAAGCATTACCCCAAAATCTAATATTCTAGGTAAGGTTTTAGTAAGATATATAAGTTTGATTTAGAGATAATAGAGAAATGATTATTCTAGATTTTTGTGAGTTTGGAGGTGATATTTTAGAAGTTTTGTTTTTCTTATGTGTGTGAGTTGTAGTTGAATCAGAGTCCTTATTATTCATCCGAGTTGTTATATCTATTGAGTTTGTTGATCTCATTGTTATATATTGAGGCACTTTCATGTATTTGGTGTGTGATCAAGCGCAGGCCTGAATTAATATAAGTCTTTTTTTATCAATTATTTGTGATCCTTATTTGTTTAAGTTAGTATTAAAATGTCACAATATGAGATTTTTGTGACTTGTGTTTGTCATTAATTCATTCGAGATGAAACAAACATCGTTTTTATTGTTGTAGTTATGGGATGTTGTGGAGTGTGTGCATGGAAGAGTGTGGAGGAATGACTATTAGGGCAAGGTGTTGTGTATTGAAAACCACTAGAGTGGTTACAAAGTAGTTGTAAGAGTTGTGTGGGAGCATGATTAGACCTCCAAAGTGTGTTGTTTGCTCCAAAGTTGGCTATATGGAAGAGGTAAAATGGTGAACTGATGATATGTCTATCTTTTTAAACTTCTTTGACAATGACCCTTTTGATGGTCATTTTTTCATAAATCCATTTGGAAGCATTCTTAGGTCACATAGTATTTTTTAGTCAGAAGAATTCTTTGACAAAAAGTGTGGTTTTATTCATGACAAGTAGTATCAAGAACCACAGTCTACTCAACAAAATCCTGCAATTAAAGAGCTACGAGTCGTTCATGAGGAAGGGTGTAACTAGTTAAGTCAAGAACTTAATATTGAAGATCTAGATGACGAACAAGGCTACACAAGACTAAGAGTGGAATAGAAACAAAAGGAAATGGGAGTGTGTTCAAAGGAACTAACAATTTTAAACCAAGGCAGTCCTCGTCTCAAAATTTCAAAGTGAGAATGAGTTGTAAAGAAATTAAACATTATTATGGTGATGAGCCTCATCATTGGGTAATTCTATGGGCCTTAATCCACCTCCTAGCTTAGTCAAACCAAATTTTATCACAAATTATTACATTTTTTTTTTACATTTTGTTTATGAGATGAGTTAGAGTTGGATATTATGCCTAGTGGACTAATATCCATTGAATGCAGGATTGAAGGAGAAAATCAAGGAATTTGGCAAATACTAACGTTAAAACTAGAATGGGACAAGGGAGAAGGATTGTAGGAGGTAAATCCTCCTCATTTACTTCTCCCCCATTCGAATATTCCTCCATCCACCACACCAGCTCGAAGTGAAAGCAACCAAGCCATGAGGATTAGAGGGCAGTTGAGCAAGTGAAAAACAAAGAGCTATTTTATCTCGATTTTGGGAGCCAAGCCTCCCTATTTTAAGGAAGTCGTTGGGGACTTCAGTTGTATAAGTAGAGAGGCCTAGAGCCTCATTAGGATTCGAATTTTTGTTGTAAAAATCTAAGCTATTTTCGAGCTCCAGACTTGTGAAAGTTTTATTGATGTAATTTTATGTTTTGTAATAAGAATGTGTTTTATTTTAAGCCAACACTGAGTTAACTTAGAGGGTTGAAGCTCTTGGGTTAGGGCCCAACCTTAGCATCCAAGGCTCCTCTTGCTTGTATTTGAATGTTTAGATTTGTCTCATAGCTTCATTGCAAGTAGTGTAGATTGGATTGGTTGTTTATTAGTTTGCTTCCGTTTGGGCCTTACTTCAGTAGCAGGTTATCAAGGATAAAAGGAGTACCACAAGGTTGTCAATGGGTCTCTTGGCCTCATTTACTCCCTTTGGGATCATGATTTGAGGAAGGGACCCTAATGCAGCCCCAAAAACACATATTTATATTTCTTGCATAAGCTTTAGAGTTTACTGTATTTAAGTTAGCATTTGATCAGTTTTTCAAAGTATGATTTCATTTCCATCTCTTCTATCTTCAATCTTGTAGTAGATCTCATCCATGCTTTCATTCCTTTCAACAACTTTCCTCATGCATCATGTAGGTAGTTAGTTCATTAATTCTTCTTTTCTAGCTTATGAGAATGCTTCTTGTTTACATAGCTTTTTGGGAATTATACATGTTTTATGTAGAGCAGGTGCTTCAAGAGGAGACAAAGACTTCATAGCCAGCAACCACCTTCCACTCCATCCACCATAGTCATTCCTTGTTTTCACCATTGCCTTCACTAGTTTTCATCATTTTTCATAGAAATTCTTCTAAGCACATTGAGTGAATCCAACCATCCTCTATCTTTGATGTTGACTTCTAAGTGATCCTAGACCTTCCCTCACTTCATTCCACCCATCTACCACCTTCCCTAAGCCTTACATCACCTCCAACACCTTCCATTTTTCTCTCGACTGTATCCTGTAGGTTTACAGGGAATCCTGTAGGTTTCTAGTACATCCTGTAGGTTTTCTTGAAATGGCCTGTTTTGAGGCTGAATTGAGGGAAAACATCTAGGAAGTCACCAAAATACTCCCAAGGGTCTCCCACACCATCCAACCATCTCCGAACCTTTCCAGTCATCCTCCAACATCCTTAATTCACCTGCCACATCACCAAGAGAAATTAGTTTGCATACTTGATTTTGCATGAAAAGACAAAAAGACAAAAACATATTTATTTTAGTCCCTTTACTTGCACATTAGTGATGTTTGATGCTTATTACTTCCCTTCTTAAATAGTAGCATTTGGTTCATGTTAATTTAGCATTATTTCAAAGCATAGTTTCTTGGTAGTTAATTAGGAGATGGTGTGGTTTAGCATTGAATTTTGGTCTTTTCCATTATTACAGTAGAGTAGCTCTCCCTTAGAGTAGATTTCCCTTTCTTCCATCAAGAAACCAAGCTTCTTCTAACTCCATAGAAGTCTGGCTTGAAAACCCCAGTGGTCTCTTGCTAGCTGAACCGTGACAAAAGAAAAAACCATCACTTTTACTTGTGTATACAACACTGTCACCTCCAAGTTTGTACGAACACCAGATTGACCAAGTAAAGTTGGTAGCCCAGGAGTTGCAGCATTCTTGCTGCAATACTGGCGCTCATCACTTTTTGGTGCCATTTCCAGGGAGGTGTCTGAGTAATATGTGAATACTGATTCTTTCTTCTATTTCTTGTCCCTAATATTCTACCATTAGTTTATTTCTACAAAACTAATTTAGTTGCTTCCTTTTTCATTCTACATTTTCCGCTTTCCTTTCCATTTTGCAAGCAATATTTCATTTCAGCAAGTAGTTTTTCATTCAATCAGTAGTTTTAATTTAATCAGCAATTTCAATTCTACAAAGTACTTTCCAAGTTTGAAAAAAAAACACAAAACCAACCCAAAAACATTTCCTTTCATTCCTTGTAGGAATAAGGATAACTTAGGGATTTTTTTTCCAAATACCCCCACTGCATCAAACAGCCAACCTTCCCTCTTCTTCGGTGGCTGTGAACTGGAGGAACCCTTAAGTGAGCAACTTGACATATTTGAAGAACCTACAGGGGAAGAAGAAGAAGAACCCATTCCTACTGAACCAATGGCTGAAAACATAAATGACAGAGGGAATAGAGAGAGAGTTGAGGGTGCCTTCCCCATTAGGGAAACCAATGGGGACACTAAGATGAAAAATATAAGCCCCTCTGCCCTACCTCATTTCCATGGCTTGACCACAGAAGACCCTGACACTTTCCTATTTGAGTTTGTTGTTATATGTTGAACCTATGACTATACAAATGATGAGCAGAAGTTAAAACTATTTCCATCTACCCTCAAGGATGCAGCATTGCGCTAGTTCATGGGTTTACCTAGGGATAACATCACAACTTGGGGTCAGATGTAGTGGGCCTTTAACAACAAGTATCGATACTATTGTCAGTCAAAGGATACTAAAGAGGAAATTTTTAGGATGACCATAGGCAATGATGAATCCCTATAGGATTACAAAGCAAGATTCCAACTTAGTTACAAAAGGGATAGGTGCACACTTGAACCTGAGTCACTAAAGCTGGTCCTACTTAGGGGAGTAAGGGAAGATCTTCTGGATACCCTACACTTGTTAGCAGGAGGAGATATCTACCAATTACCCTATGAGGATATCAGGATTGTCTTTAGAAACCATTCTAGGGAAGCTAGGAAAAAGGGTAGGGGTAGTCAACCTATGGTCAGTACATCCTCTTCCAACTCATCCGTCAAGGGTGAAATTGGAAATATGCTGGAAGATTTCAAGAGTGAGATGTTGCAAACCCTTGCCTTACAAATGGACACTATGCACATTAAGAGAAAGCGGGAGGAAGCAAAGAGAACCTTGACCATTTTTTGTCCTAGATGCACCAAGAGGCATCCTAGGAATGAATGTCCATTGAATTCTATTGAAATTTTCTCAATCTGTGTAGAAAACCACTCCACAGAAAATTTCTCTTCTTTTCCTGGACTCAAAGTTGTATATCAAGGAGTTGAAGGGGTCACTAAGCAGCACTACTACATAAACCAATTTAGGAGACCTCATGGGCCTAGACCATACTAGCAGGGTATGCAAGGGTCATCCCATGCATATTAAAACCCCAAACAAACCACACCCATACCTTCTTAGGGACCACAGCCCACACTTCTTCATCATTCTTCCATTCCTCCCTTGCTTCATTTATCCAATCTGGTTGGATGATAGAAATAGCGCACAACAATGCTTCCACATCCTCATCCTTCCTTGAGAGTGCATCTTCCACCACATTTTGCTTCCCCTTTTTGTAGATGATTTCAAAGTCATAACCCAACATCTTTGTGACCCACTTTTGTTGCTCTTCAGAGGATAATCTTTGTTCTAAAAAGTATTTAAGGCTATCATGATCTGTTTTTACCTTGAAGTGTCTTCCCATTAGGTAGGGTCGCCATTTCTTAAGTGCATGGAGTATTGCCAACATTTCCTTCTCATAAATAGCTTTTCTTAGAAACTTTCCCTTGATTGGACGACTTTCAAAGGCAATGGGTCTTTCATCTTGCATTAGAACAGCACCAATTCCATTTCCTGAAGCATCACATTCCACAGTAAAGGTTTTTGTGAAGTCCGGTGTAGCTAAGACCGGTGCTTGGCACATTGCCTCTTTAAGATGTTCAAAGGCCTTTGTTGCTTCCGGAGTCCATGAAAATGCATCTTTCTTCAATAATGTCGTTAGAGGTGCTGCTATTCTCCCATAATTCTTAACAAACTTGCGATAATACCCTGTCAACCCAAGAAATCCGCGCAAATGCTTTATGGATGTGGGGATTTTCCATTCCTTAATGGCTTTAATTTTGGTAGGGTCTACCTTAACTCCTTCATGAGATACAATATGACCCAAATATTCCACCTCCTGGACTCCAAAGAAACATTTGGATCTTTTGGCATATAATTGTTTCTCTTCCAATAGTTGTAGCACCCTGTCGACATGTTCAACATGATCCTTCCAAGACTTGTTGTAGATAAGTATATCATCAAAAAATACTAACACAAATTTTCTAAGGAATGGTTTGAAAATTGAATTCATCAAACCTTGAAATGTTGAAGGTGCATTGGTAAGGCCAAAAGGCATGACCAAAAATTCATAATGACCCTCATGAATTCTAAATGCCGTTTTCGGAATGTCTTCAATCTTCATTCTGATTTGATGATATCCTGAACGAAGATCCAACTTGGTGAAGTAAATTGATCCATGCAATTCATCCAGTAATTCATCAATGACAGGAATGGGGAACTTATCTTTAATAGTGAGCTTGTTGAGCTCCCTATAATCTGGACACATGCGCCATGATCCATCCTTCTTGTGCACCAATACTACTGGAGCAGAGAAAGAACTTTGACTCGGTTGAATTATACCAGCCTCTAGCATTTCTGCAACCATACGTTCAATTTCACTTTTTTGGACATAGGGATATCTGTACAGCCTGATGTTTGGAGGAACACTTCCTGGAATCAGATGAATAGCATGATCATGATCACGCATAGGTGGGAGACCTTTGGGAGTCTCAAATACCTTGGAATGATTGTCCAGGACTTTTTGGAGATCTGGAGAAATAGATGATTCTAATATGGAAACATCTAGCGAACATAATTGTGCAATTACACCCCTTTGCTCCTTTTTTAGAAGCTTTGTCATACCATTAGAGCTGATTATCTTTCCTGGTTTCCCTGCAATACCCCTTAATTCAACTTCCTTTCCTTCCACAGAAAATTTCATGAAAAGTTCTTGAAAATTAAAAGCTATTGTACCCAAGGATTGTAGCCATTGGACTCCTAGTACAACATCAGCACCTCCCATTGGAATGGAAAGCATTGGGCTAGTCAATACATATTCTCCCATGGATAGCTTGATATTATGGCACTTTCCAGAACAATTTATTGTTCCTCCATTTGCAATCATCACTTGACACTCTGGTGCTGGATATAGGAAGCAATTCAATTCTTTTGCTACCCTACAATGAATAAAATTGTGGGTGCTTCCTGAATCAATCAACACTATTACCTTTTTCTTCTTGATTTGTCCTACTATCTTGATGGTTTGAGGAGTGGTAATTCCTGCCAATGCATTACAAGATATGGTCGGATTTATTTGTTCTTCATCTAGGCTTTGTTCCTGGAATATATCCTCTTCTTTTGACCTTTCTTGCTCCTTTTCTTCTTCCTCTTCACAATCTATGTAGAATAATTTCTTCTCAGCACACTTATGACCTTTTGTGTATTTGCTATCACAATTGTAACAAATCCCTTTTGCTCTTTTTTCTTCCAATTGTTGTGGTGTCAACCTTGTAGGTTGTGGAAGACTATGAGCAGCAACACTTCCATCTTTATAGTTGTGAACGGTATGCTTCCTAATTGCCATAATTTTGCTTTCCATTTTTCTTGCTAACCTGAATGCCTTCTCTAATGAATCAGGTTCCCAAAGGCGCACATCATGTTGGATATTATCCTTTAAAGACCCTATGAACACATCAATCCTATGCTCTTCTGGAATATCTTTTACCCTTATGTTCAATTTTTGGAACTCATCAATGTGCTCCATTATTGAACCCTTTTGTTTGAGACTTATCAATTGGCTAAAAAAAGTGTTGCTTTTTGTATCCTCATAATGTGCTATCAATTCTTCCGTAAAAATTGCCCAAGTGATAAATTGTTTACGAGAACAAAGCCATTGATACCATACAAACTGATTTGGTTCCAAATATAAAGTTGCCATATGTACCTTTTGTGTGTTTTGCACATTATTGAGATCGAAGAATTGCTCCATCTGTAATATCCATGTGGCGGGATCCTTGCCATCAAATTTCCTCACATCGATTTTTGGAACATGGTGAGTCTTCGATCCAACATTAGAGTCTATGGAATCATGATTAACATTTCTTTTATTCTCATCATGAGTTTCCTTTACTACCTTTTCACCATTAGCGACCCTTTCTTGTAGCAACTTCTTCAATTCATCCATCTTATCATCCATGCCATCAATTTTAGCGTCCATGCCATCAATTTTAGCGTCAATCTTAGCTTCCATGCCATCCATCTTAGCTTCCATTCCCTTTATCTTAGATTCCACGCCATTTACCTTAGATTCCACGCCACTTATCTTAGCTTCTGTTAGCTTTTGTGAGCATGACATTTGTTGCACTTGTTCTTGTAATTTTGATATATCATGTAGCATTTCTTCCTCTTCTTCATGAGTCATGCTAGAGCTTTCAGGTTCCTTACTAGGTGTTTGCATTTTCTTTCCTCGGGGCATCATTTACCGATAATAAAATTTTACTATGCCCTTTGAATTCCGTTAAACCAAGCTTACACAAAAATTAAAAAAAAAAACTACACACCTTTTTTCACTTTATAGAAGCCTGATATTGAATCTGATGTATCTCTGTAATTTCGGATCATCAAATTCTGAAATTGTTACCTGGAGTAGCCTTCTGCGTCCTCTTTCCAATGCCACAAGTCTGAGCTCAATTGGATTCTCCAAGGAAGAGTTATGTGAAATCTCCCACAGTGACTTTCTTTTAGACTGGTTCAGTAGAGCGAACTTGTACGACGTGCCACGAGTCACTGTTTCAACTTTTGAATCTGAAACACACATACAAGAAACTAAAGTCCGTTCTCTTTCTGTACCTTTTTACGAAATTTCAATCCGATCTTGAGAGAGATAGTTATGACAATTTTTCCCAGGTCACCTGGTTTGAATGTAATTTAGGAGTCTGCAAAAAGGCCAACTTCCTCAGATCATATCTCCGAAAATATCGCGCGAAATGCTCTGAAATTCGGACCCAAGGTTCAACGCCAATTGTTCTAAAATGGGTTTTTTCTGCGACTTCTGAAACGTCACAGAAAAAAAGTTATAGCGAAAATGGCACGATGACCTGTTTGGAGCAGCGAAACCCTAGAATCCAAAGCTCTGATACCAAATGTTATGAAACCAGCTCACAAAAAGATAGAAAAGAGAGATCCACGCCTTAGAATTCAGCCTCTTTGAGGGGGAAACCTCCTTTACATTACATAAATGAACAATTCTTGGATGATACAAATGAAAATACCTCCTTTCTATATATAGGAGTCTAAGTGGTCCCAATACAATCAAAGCCTACATAACAATAATATTGTAGGGCACAACAATAACAATAGTGGGCTTCTATGTGGCACAATAGTAACAATATGGGCACTACATGGGTACATCAATATAAATAAGGGGTATAACTACAATAGTAATGGGGTAATCACTAGTATTATAGGGACCCAACAGACCCCTTGCTCATCCTTCCTGGTATACACCTCATCCTTGGTCCTTTGCATCTTAGTATCACTCCCAGCCAACCATCTAGTCATTTGAACCATATGCTCTGCCACAACCTCAGTGGAATGCATCGCCCCAGTGGTGGAGGCCCCAATACAACAATGCTCCAACTTTATTGCCTCCACAACATTACCAACCATAATTATTACACTCTACTCCACCCAAGCAACCCCAGATGCCTACCCAGCCAAATCCAGATTCAAACAACAGACAGGCTCAACAAGTATACAGTGGAGAAACATCATATCGAGGTTACGCTGTGGAAATCCAGGAGATTAACTTGAGATCTGGGAGAGCTCCCGGATAACCAACCTCCACCTCCACCTAGGGAGGTTGAGGAAGAAAGAGAGGAAAACATTCTTAAAGTGAATCCACACTTTCCTAAGAGATTAACCCAACCACTCCAGCCTACCCCAGAAGAGACTGGACTTCTAGGAGAATTGAAAAATCTATGTGCAAAGATTCCACTTCTCGAAGCAATAAAATATGTTGTTATTTACAATAAGTTGATTAAGGAGAAGTGCTTCAAGCATCCAAGGAGGCGAAGAAGAGATGCCCCTACCATTAATGTCATTGGAAAGTTGTCTGACTTAATGCTGGGGCAAATAATTTGTCCAAAGTATTTGGACCCTGGAAGCCCTGTAGTAGATGTGCACATCAATGGCACCATTGTCCCACACACTTTAATCGATCTTGGGGCTGCCATTAATGTGATGACTAAGGACACCATGCTCAAGCTCAACCTCCAAGGTTCATTGAGGAAGACCACAACAGTTCTGCGACTTGCAGACTACTCCACAGTGACCCCTGAGGGGATTTTGGAGGATGTGATGGTCTCCGTTGATTCTTGGGAGTACCCTGCAGATTTCCTAGTTCTCCAGCCTAAGGATAAGCTTACTGGTTACCCTCTCATCCTTGGGAGACCCTGGTTGGCCACTGCTAATTCTTACATTAGCTACAAAGCTGGGAATATGACCATCAAGAATGGGCATATGTCCAAGCAGTTAGTCCTATAATCTCCTGCTCAGCCATCTCTAGAGCATGATTTACCTCTATGGTTGGAGGAGGAAGAAGATGAAGTTTATTCCACCCAAATTTATACTTTAGAAACAACCATGGGAGGAGGACAGTAGGATGAAGATGGGTTTCATAGAACACCTACTCCAAAGTCCAACTCCAAGTACATTTCCCTTAAAAGATGTAGTAAAGGAAACCCAGAACAATCATCCAATTGACCTATGCTTGGTCGATTCCAAGCCCCTTTGTGTCAAAACCATAAAATTATGCCCTGAGAGAACCTTGAAAATAAATCCATCTCTTTCTTCTCTCTAAGAAGAGAAGCTATGCAACATGCTAAAGGAACATCTAGATGCCTTCGCTTGGAGTTACAAATAAATGAAGGGAGTACACCCCTCAGTGTGTACTCACCACATATACATCAAAGAAGGTTGCAATCCTGTCTGGTGGCCCCAAAGGAGGATGAATCTAGCTCTTAAAGATATAGTCAAAGAAGAACTGCAAAAACTGCTAGATGCAGGATTCATTTACCCTATCTCTGACAATGAGTGGGCCTCTCCTTTGGTGTTAGTTCCAAAGAAAAATGGTAAGTGGAGGATTTGTTTCGATTACAAGGAGTTGAACAAAGCCACAAAGAAGGACCATTTTCCTCTACCCTTGATTGACCAAGTGCTAGATGACCTGGCAGGGAAAAAGTTTTTATCTTTCCTAGATGGATTCAGCGGGTACAACCAAATCTAGATCAACCCGGAAGACCAGGATAAAACCACCTTCACTTGTCCTTGGGGTACTTTTGCTTATAGGATCCTTCCTTTTGGCCTATGCAATGCTTCTGCCACTTTCCAGAGAGCAGTCTTGAGTATTTTTGCCGAGTTAGTCCATGATGCGTAGAAATTTATATGGATGATTTTACACCTTATGGTTGTGATTTTCAAGAGGCTTTGTCCAACCTAGGCAAAGTACTACACAAATTCATTGAAATGAACCTGTCTCTCAATCCCAAAAAATGTAAATTCTTGATGACTACAGGGACTATGCTAGGTCATTCAATATCTCAGCAAGGACTGCAGGTGGACCCAAACAAAATAGCTATCATCCAAAGGGTCCCACCTCCTCAAAAGCATAAACATGTGAGAAGTTTTATCAGGTTAGCTAGATACTACTGAAGGTTCATAAAGGACTTCAGCAAGTTGGCCTCTCCTTTATTTGGTTTGTTGGCCAAGGACTCTGAGTTTATATGGTCAAAAAGTTGTCAAGAGGCCTTAGACACCCTAAAGAACAAGTTAACCACTGCACTGATTCTTCGAGGCCCAAATTGGGCCCTTCCTTTTCATATTCATGTTGATGCCTCACACAAAGCCATAGGAGAAGCCCTAGGTCAAATAGATGAAAATTGCTTTATGCTATCTACTTTATCAGTAAGAATCTGTAAAAGGCTTAATTAAATTACATAGTGACCGAAAAGGAACTCCTGGTTGTTGTGCATTCATTGAACAAATTTAGGCATTATATTACAAGCTATCAAACATTTGTACATATTGACCATGCTGCAATCAAATATTTAATGAATAAACCAGATGTGAATGCTCGGATTATAAGATGGTTACTTTTATTACAACAATTTGATCTAACTATTGTTGATAAACCTAGTAAGGAAAATGTTGTTGCAGACTTTTTGTCCAGATTAAATTTGCCTGCAAGTGAAGAAGGAATGGTTGATGACTAGTTACCGGATGAGCACTTATTTTCTATTTCAGTTCTCTCTCCATGGTTTGCTGATATAGCAAACTATTTGGTATCTGCACATTTCCCACTGAACTTGTCCTCCAAAGAGAAAAGAAATATAGTGAGGAAGAGCGCCCCCTTTACTTGGATCTGGGGCAATCTCTTCAAACTTCGCCCAGATCAAATCTTGAGAAGGTATGTCAGGGAGGAGGAAGTATTTGACATCATTATGACCTGTCATGATGGGCCTTGTGGAGGTCACTTTGCAGCAAAGAGGACAACATTCAAAGTGTTACACCAAGCTATTATTGGCCCACTCTTCATCAAGATGTGAAAAGATACACTAGTCAGTATGATCGGTGCCAAAGGATGGGAAGGCATACTCCAAGAGATGAAATGCGTCTGCAGCCTCAGGTGACTTTCGAGCCATTTGACAAGTGGGGCATGGACTTCAATGGACCTATTGACCCTCCTTCCAAACAAAAGTAGTACATCATTGTGTGCATTCACTATTTGACTAAGTGGGTTGAAACCAAGGCAATTAAGGCAGCAATAGAAGAGAAGATAGTTGAGTTCCTAAGGGAGAATGTATTTTACAAATTTGGGTACCCTAGAGAGCTGGTCACGAACCAAGGCAGCCAGTTTACCTCCAACATGATTGAAGACTTGCTCAACCAGCACAAGATCAAGCATAGAACCTCCACTCCCTGTCATCCACAAGCTAATGAACAAGTGGAGGTGACCAATAGAGCACTGGAGGGCATCTTGACCAAAGTGGTAAGCAGCAGTAGGAAGGATTGGGCAGATAGACTAGTTGAGGCCACCTGAGCCTATAATACCACCTAGAAGACCACCACTGGATTCACACCCTATGAGTTGGTCTATGGGAAAAAGGCCCTGTTGTCCATTGAATTTGAGTATAACACATGAAGGATGGAAGCCAAACTAGATCTAGATCTCATCAGTGCATAGAAAGAAAGATTTTTCCAGTTGAATGGTCTAGATGAGTTCAGAATGCAGGCCCTCCTACATATAGAGGTAATTCAACTTCAGAGGAATATTTGGCATGATAAGAACATCAACGAAAAGCAATTTCAAGAAGGTGATTGGGATTTTTTATATCATTCTAGGTATAAAGACTTCAAGGGAAAGTTAAGGACAAGATGGCTAGGACCTTATGTTGTAGAAATATGCCATGATAATGGTTCAGTACAAATCAGAACCATAGATGAAGAGGCCATTCCTTTACTTCTTAATGGACACGGACTGAAAATTTACAAGAGACCATTATCAAAACAAGAGTTCATTGATGATATCAATAAAATAGTGATGGTAGTGGAGCAAGTTTTAGCTCCTACCTCATCAAATCACTAAGAGAAAAAAAGAAAAGGAATAAGGACTCAGGTGAAAACCTCTATGAGGCATATGAGTCCCATTATCGAGTTGAAAACCTCTTGGGGTAGCCTAATGGTGTCAATAAAAAAAAGGAGAATAAAATGAGAATAAAAAGATTGTTGGGTGAAAACCTCTCTTGAGGCGCCCAGGGAAAATAGCTAGGATGAAAACCTCTCAGAGGTAGCCTAGTTGTTTTCAAAAAAAGAAAAAAAAGAGAAAAATCATGAAAATTTCTATTTTGTAGGTCAGCAAGAAGGATGATCAAAGAGCAAAGGAGGATCACCAAGAGACCTATTTCACTCACATTTTATTTTTCCACTCATTTTCATTCATCACTCTACCATTTCTTTCATTTTTTCCACTCCTTTCCTTCAGTTTACAAGGGGACTGTGTTTTCTATAGGATCCCCTGTAAACCTACAGGATCCCCTGAAAACCTACAGGATGATCCTGTAGGAATCACAGTGACCCAGAAATCCTATAGGAAGTGACCTTAAAGGAAAAAATGACTTGCTATGTCAATAAAATAGCACCCCTACATCATCATTCCATGACCATACCTATGTCCACCTTCATCACCCCTGCATTCACCCTTAAAAAAATATCAGTTTCAAAAATTTCACAGTCTTCGAAAAAGAAGGAAACAGAGAGAAATAGGGAGCATCACCTGAGTATTCCTCATTCTCCACACTCCTAGTCTCCCTCTCCATCCATGTCACCATCCTCAAACTCCCAGCAAAAGGTATGATTAAGAGTTCTGAGGGAGAAGCAACTATAGGACATCTTGTAGGAAATCTTATAGCAGCCTATCCCACAGAATAAAAATCATAAGAACAACAAGCTTCTAGCATGATGATCCAAGAGTAGAAGGGACTCCAAAGCAACATCATCAGCATCATCTTCAAAACCAGGTACCTGCACCACAAAAAAATCATCAGAGAAGAAAAAAAAAAGGAAGAACAATAGCATGCAGCCAAGACACACAGCAAGCACCTCCGGTCTTCAACAACTGCAGCAAGGTATTAGCACCACGGGTAAGTATCCCGCTCACTCTCTCATGTGCATAATGTAGTCAAAAGAAGTAAAGGTTATGAGTAAGTTGGTTTATAAGCGAAAGGTGGCTAGCTAACTTGGCCACCTTCAATCAGTCAACAAAGACAAATCAATTTGTCCTCTCACACGTGGCAGTGGTCAACTCAAAAACAAAAAGGAGAAGAAAAAAAATAGTTAAGGCTATGGAAGCATGAAGTGGGAGTTTATTACAAGGAGGTGGGGAATTATGAGGTGGTAGTGGGGACCAACGGTCCAAAAATGGAAACCATACCTCGGTTGCCAACACACCACCTCACCCCAAATGACCATAAGAGGAAATAATCATCGTCCCCATGCATTCATGCATTCACTTCCTCGAGGCTCGCTCTCACAAGTCACTCTCATACCCAGGCAACCTACAGCAAGGAAGACACCATCATTTTTCTGCATAGGAATTCCTATAAGATTGCACAGGAAATCCTACAAGATTGCACATAAGATTCCTACAGGATACACAGAGACAGTCTACAGGATAGGTCGAGAGGAGTTTCAAAGGGGAAAACACGGGGGTTGGCCACAGCAAACACTATGAAGAGGTAGGCTTTGTAATTACATCCCTCTTTCCAAGTAAATTGAACAAAAAATCCTCTAGTTTGAGTGAATTTGGCAGCTGTGCAAGAGAATTGTCCACACAGTCATCTCAGTTTTTTACTTCTACATTTGAAAATTGTATCAACCATCTCATCTCCTCAAACCTCACCAACCAAGATGACAGGAGGGTTTAATAAAAGGGAGCCCACTAACACTGTGAGAATCCAACAACACCCTCAGGTACTATAAATCTTCACAAGGCATAATTGGATGGGGTTTTTCAAAAAATTAAGGGGGTATGATGATGAGGTGGCCCGATATTTTGCTCTCTCCCTCATTCCACTTACCAGAGTCCATGCCATTGTTGTGGTAAGAGGCCTCTCCATAGATCTCACCCCTGAACTCATCAGCAGAGTTAAAACACTTCCCCTAGGAGTAGCATGGAGGAAGGAAGACAAAGGAGATAGTCAGGTTGCCAAAGGAAATTCTTTGTAGAAGTTGAGGAACCCATTGAAGACAAAAATGGAGTAAGGAGAGCAAGTCTGCCATATCCCTGGAATGAGGTGAGCTACCAACTTATCAAATACATATCATGTGAGAGTAGTTATAGTGTGGTCTATGGCTATCATTTTAGGCTTCTTGAAGAATTGAGATTTTGAGCAGAAACACCCCCTCACCACAGGCTCAGCATACCATACTTCTTGCTGCAATCACTGATAGACACAAGCATCAAGGTGCAAAATGGAAATTCCCAACAGTTAGCTCACCATGGGTTAATTAGAATCCTTATAGAAGATGCCCTCTAAAACCTCATAATTCCTATACAATGGTTAGTTTTCAGAGACATCTAGGCAGAGGAAGACATCAAAGCTCTCACATATGATGTTATTCCTATTGTCATTGAAGAGGATGAGGAAGACAATGAAGCAGAGGAAGAAGAATTAGAGCAGGAAGAAGAAGAAATAGAAGGAGATGAAGATGAGATGGATGAAGAAGAAGATGAAACAGAAGAAAATGAGGAAGATGAAGAAGAAGAGGAGAAAGAGAAGGAGGATGATGAATAAACACAAGAAGGTGTTAAGGAGGAAACTAATAAAGATGATGATCTACAAGAGGAAGAATAAAGGAAATATATAGGTGAAGAAAGCAATGGGAAACAGGGGGCAGAAGACAAGGAGGAGTCACCTAGGGTGTCCCCAAAACCCACTGAGAGAGAGGCAGCAGTTGCCCTCACTTCTCTTAGCACCCCCATCAAGCAAAAAGGCAAAAGACATAGGCAAACCCTCTTATATTTTAGGACAAGGAAAAGCACAATAATAAGGCAAGGGAAACCCCAAACACCAACCAAAATTCCCATTGTGATTGAGGAATCACCTAAACAACAGGAGAAAATGTCCTCTCCTAGGCCTCCTATCACCTATGTGAGAAGGCTTATGACTAGATCCACCTCCTCTAAGGCAAAATCAGTCCTACATGATACAGAGCAGAATCTACAGGAAGTAGAAGCAGTCCTAAAGGATACTCTGTCGAACCTACAGGAGACACAAAAATTGGAAAAGGAGGCAGGCCAACAGCAAGAAACTAAAGAAGAGGACCCAGAGTCAAAAGAACCTAGCCCCCAACCTAACCTTGACTCCTACTACAGGTTTATTGAAGGAGGCAGGGTCATTCCTCAAAAATTTGTTATTCCATTGTTCTTCGAGCTTGAGAAGGAGAGAGCTAGAACTCACATATGGATGCAGATCACCAAATCCAAGGGGGTAGAAGACATTTGGGGACATGGAGGAGAAGGTCAAGGAGATGGGCAAAGAGCTAAGTAGCTTGAGAGACAAAGAGGCCATAATGAAAAATCAACTAGAAACATAAAATGCATGGTTGAGAGGACAACTGCAAGAAAGAGAGAATCAATTGGCATGTATGGCCAGTCTCTCTTTGGAAGCAATCCAGTGTAGGATGCCAGCTAAATCCTATGCCTTATACCTCAAGGAATAGTGGCTTCAGTTCCATATCAAGACCCTACCACAGAGAGGCACCATGCCATTTCAAGACTACAGGGAATTCATTGATCTTTGTGATCAGAGCACACTAGAAGATAGGGCCAAGATGTCTGAGTTTTATTTCCACAAAATGGCCTTAATAGACATGAATGTATGGGACCCTAATGCCAAGCTAGGAGATTTACAGTTGACGGGTTTGGCATCATGGATGAACCATGAGGAATCAAGGGCTGCATAGATGAAGAAGATATTGGCAAGAGAGAAAACTGAACCTCTTATGATCAGAGCTAAACAGTCATATCCCATGGCCCTCATCAGTACCCATAATTTGATTGCAAATGATCCTCAGCTTGCACCTAGGTATCTTGCTACCCAAGAGCAAGCAATTTCACATTTTTAGGACATGTTCAGACTGTTAGGGAATGATAGCATACATGCTCTCCTAAGGAGATGGAACACATTGCCATACATCTTAAAGATAAGAGAGTACCACTCTACTCAAAGATTGACAGAAGCACTAAACAGGACACCTATGTACAAGCAATCTATGCAAAGGTTGAAACTCAATTGGATTGGTCTGAAACTCAATCCACCACTACTCTTAGGAATTCTAGAAGGAAGGAAGGAAGAAGAAGAAAAGAGGCAGTGGGAGGAGGTAGAAAGGAAAGCAGGCTTCTATGAACAAAAAGAAGAAACCATAGCAGAGGCATGGGATTTCAGGGAGGCCACTGGAGCTATGATGGATATGGATATTGATTGAGTTTCTCAGAGGATGAGAAGCACTTTCAGTAGGGGGGTGATGATGAGAATCATCATTGGGTAATTATATGGGCCTTAAGCCACCTCCTAGCTTAGTCAAACCAACTTTTCTCACAACTTATTACATGTTTTTTATTATATTTTGTTTATGAAATGATTTAGAGTTGGATATTATGCCTAGTGGACTAATATGCATTGAATGCAGGATTGAAGGAGAAAATCAAGGAATTTTGGCAAATACTATGGTTAAAACCTGAATGGGACAAGGGAGAGGGATTGTAGGAGGTAAATCCTCCTCATTTACTTCTCATCCATTTGAATATTCCTCCATCCATCACCAGCTCAGAGTGCAAACAGCCAAGCCATGAGGATTAGAGGGCAATCGAGCAAGTGAGAGACAAAGAGCTAGTTTATCTCGCGTTTGGGAGCCAAGCCTCCCTAATTTTAAAGAAGTCACTGGGGACTTCAGTTGTATAGGTAGATAGGCCTACGACCTCATTAGGATTCGAATTTTTGTTGTAAAACTCTAAGCTATTTTCAAGCTCTAGACTTGTGAAAGTTTTATTGATGTAATTTTCTGTTTTGGTAATAAGAATGAGTTTTGTTTTGGGCCAACACTGAGTTAACTCAGAGGGTTGAAGCTCTTGGTTTAGGGCCCAACCCTAGCAGCCAAGCCTCCTCTTTCTTGTATCTGTATGTTTATATTAGTCTCATAGCTTCATTGTTAATTTTCCTTTAGATGTGTTTTCATTGCAAGTAGTGTAGATTGGATTGGTTGTTTATTAGTTTCCTTCCATTTGTGCCTTACTTCAGTACCAGGTTAGCAAGGATAAAATGAGTACCACAAGTTTGTCAGTGGGTGTCTTGGCCTCATTTCCTCCCTTTGGGATCATGATTTGAGGAAGGGACCCTTATGCAGCCCCAAAAACACAAATTTCTATTTCTTGCATAAGCTTTAGAGTTTATTGTATTTAAGTTATAATTTGATCAGTTTTGCAAAGTATGATTTTCATTTCCATCTCTTCTATCTTCACTCTTGCAGTATATCTCATCCATGCTTTCATTCCTTTCAGAAACTTTCCTCATGCATCATGTAGGCAGTTAGTTCTTTAATTCTACTTTTCTAGCTTATGAGAATGCTTCTTGTTTACATAGCTTTTTGGGAATTATACATGTTTTATGCAAAGTAGGTGTTTCAGGAGGATACAAAGACCTCATAGCCAGCAACCACCTTCCACTCCATCCCCCATAGTCATTCCTTGTTTTCACCGTTGCCTTCACTAGTTTTCATCATTTTTCATAGAAATTCTTCCAAGCACATTGAGCGAATCCAACCATCATCTATATTTGTTGTTGACTTCTGAGTGATCCTAGACCTTCCCTCACTTCATTCCACCCATCTACCACCTTCTCTAATCCTTACATCACCTCCAACACCTTCTATTTTGCTCTTGACTGTATCCTGTAGGTTTACAGGGAATCCTGTAGGTTTCTAGTACATCCTATAGGTTTTCCTGAAATAACCTGTTTTGAGGATGAAATGAGGGAAAACCTCTAGGAAGTCACAAAAATCCTCCCAAGGGTCTCCCACACCATCCAACCATCTCCTAACCTTTCCAACCATCCTCCAACATCCTTAATTCACCTGCCACATCACCAAAAGAAATTAGTTTGCATACTTGATTTTGCATGAAAAGACAAAAAGACAAAAACAGATTTATTTCAGTCCCTTTACTTGCACATTAGTGATGTTTGATGCTTCTTACTTCCATGCTTATATAGTAGCATTTGGTTCATGTTAATTTAGCATTATTGCAAAGCATAGTTTCTTGGCAGTTAATTAGGAAATTGTGTGATTTAGCATTGAATTTCGGTCTTTTCCATTATTGCAGTAGAGTAGCTCTCCCTTAGAGCATATTTCCCTTTCTTCCATCAAGAAACCAAGCTTCTTCTGACTCCATAGAAGTCTATCTTGAAAACCCCAGTGGTCTCTTGCCAATTGAACCGTGACAAAAGGCAAACCATCACTTTTACTTGTGTATACAGCACTATCACCTCCAAGTTTGTACAAACCCCAGGTTGACAAAGTAAAGCTGGGAGCCCATGAGTTGCAGCATTCTTGTTCAATATTGACGCTCATCATATAGACTGATGTGGCAGAAGTCCACTAAACAAGACTTAAAAACTCGCAATGATGGAAGTGAACACTTTGAAAAAGGAGATGAAATGAATTGGCACCATTCCAATTGTAGCAAGAAGTGATATCTAAAGTTCATGATCTGAAGTAAGAAGAAGAAGAAAATTGAACACATCAAATTTTGGAGCAACAAGTTCAAGAAGAAGTTTCATCAATATATTGTAGCAAAGAAATGCCACAATTTGTAAGCCTAACTGAGACTTAGACTAGTGGATGTGTTTTTTATGTTATGCATTCTAGAGAAATTAATTATTAGAACATTGTTAGGTATGGTAAACAATTCATTTATCCATTAAGGGGGAAACTTAGAGATAATAAAGAAATGATTGTTTTGGATCTATGTGAGTTCCAAGGTGTTATTTTAGAAATCTTATTTTTCCTATGAGTGTGAGTTATAGTTGAGTAAGAGTCCTTATCATCCAAGGTGTTATGTCTATCGAGTATGTTGATCCCATCATTATATAATGGGGCATTTTCATGTATTTGGTGTGTGAGAAGGCCCAAACCCGATTAATACAAGTCTATTTTTATCAATTCTTTGTGATCCTTATTTGTTTAAGTTTTTGTTGTCCACTTGCCATGATACTTGGGGATTTTATGAGAGTTCAATATCAAGATGGAACCCATCTCTAAACCATGAAGAAAATACAAACCTCCATTTTCATATATATGTATGTATGATTTTCAAATAGGTAACCCCTTGAATAGTCAAGTAATTGTAGGTAGATAGGTACTCTAGGATTCTAGAATTATTTGCAATCTTCACTAGGACCAGACATAACTAGTGGAAAAAATCACCTAAGTTGCAGCTCATAGATCCATTTATTCTAGCTAATAGCACCATGTCCTAGGCCATTCGCTTAAATCCATACCCAACTAGGTAATGCTAGAGAGACACTATATATTCCACCAAGTTTAGGGGTCCAGGATAATCCCATATTAGAATGTGCAGGGGCCACAAGCACATGAGTTTAGCACTTGAAAGTTGAGCTTCAAAAATTATGAGAAGACTACAGTATAACTAATTTTTCTTTTAATACTTGAGATTTTCAATTGTCATTAAGGGAATTTTGAAGTTTAAAATGGGCCTCTTAAGGAAATTAGAAAATAATAGTGGAAATAATAAAATAAGATTAGATTACATCATCAAATTTTAAAAGGAAAAAAAGAAAAGGCTACTTTTTCAACTCGTATTTTCAACTTATCTCCCTATTGGTTTACTCAAATATCGAGAAGGAACACTCGTTGGATGCAGAATTTGATTCCTCATCCAAGGAGAAATCGTGTTACATACTTTTGATGGACCCTACTACACAAAAAATGAGAAATAAATGAAAAAATTGATTGCAATCATGTTTTTTCATGTATTTCTCAATTTTCGTGTAGCGGAGTCCATTGAAAGTATACAACATGGGTACTCTTTGGATGAGGAATTAAATTTTGCATCCAAGGAGTACTCTCACTTGAAATTTGAGTAAAACATTAGGGAACTAAGTTGAAAATACGAGTTGAAAAAGTAGTTTTATTATTTTATTATTTTTTAATCTTTTTACTTGTTTACTCCAAAAATGGTGAATCATCCCCCATGGTTGACAACATCATCTTGAATCATACTGGTTCTTATAAAGTTTATTTTTGTTGTACATTTTTCTTGGGAGACCCATTTTAGACCTCAAAATTCCTCTAATGTATAACTGTCAACAAACCAAGCACTCAAGCTTCTAGTGGTCTCTTCAAAAACTCTCTTTAATGACTCAATTTGTTTAGCCAAAATATAAAAATCATTACCAAATTAACCTTACACAACATGCAACATCATATTATACAATGTACCAAATACATATACAATTGAAGGATATCAAATTAAAACAATTACATAGATTTATCTGAAACAAATTGATTGCAACTGGAGAACGATGTGTGTCTTTCCAACCGATCATAGGCTTAGCTAGGCATGCCTTGCCTACAACTAGCCACTCCATAGAAAATCTATGATAACTCAAGTTCTCTAGAAAATTTCTCAATTGTGAAAGTCGCACTCCTTCACATGAAACAATGACAGTCACCCTCTACCCACTAGTGAGGGCATCCATGAATTGCTCAGATGCTTTCCCAACTAGTTTCTAGTGCATAAGGGAGTCCCTTCTCTACCGACGCAATCCCCCTCTGTGTGCTCTTCAACTCAACCAACATCAAATTCATAGCCCTACTTTCCCAGTTTTAGTTTGGGTTTCGTTGCCCCGCATTAGTGGTCAAAATCAAGATTTAGCGTGTCCAAAAATTCAAGAATAGTACCCAGTTGGCTTCATCTCCATTTGGGCATGAAATTCAAATGCCCTAGGATCACAGTTCTAACATCCAAGAAACAACAAGAATGAATCCACTCGTGAATTTACTTGATTATCACTCATGGGTATTCTTCCCTCTCTACAAACTCTTCCACAGTTCAATTTGGGCCTTCAACACCCTCCCAACACTCAATCAACTACTCCATTCTCCCCCTTCTCACATTTCCTTGCTCTAGCCAATGGAAGACCCATGTTTCATGAGCTTTGATAGGGATTTCCTGGGTCAACTTTCACAACCTGAGATGGGTACTAGTACCCATTTGTGGTCATTTTCAATTGTTTGTGTTGAGAAATCTAGAGCATAGCTATTATATGATTTATCTTCTTTAGATAACTGCTTGTCAATGTTTTTTACTTCTTAGATTAGGATCTTATTTTACTTAGATTATTATACTGTTCTTATTCATCAAACAACTACCAATGCATAAACCATAAAGAGACAAGAGACACAGAATATAGGCTATTAGCCAGGGCCAAAACCTCTCCCACTTGAGAGGAAAACCCGAATAAATTATTCTTCTTGTAGAGACTCCAATTTGATGAATAGCAAGACCAATACCCTTGACCTATTTTCCACTCTAATACCAAGACACAAGATCCTTCATTTTTCTGCCTTCTTCTTGACCAAGTCAATACTAGTCAAAACTTCTTCTTCCACTACACTTTTTAGCTACCCTAAAGATTTTGGCCTTCCTCCACAGGTCTGCAATTTCGGCTACCTAAAATCACTGCATAGACACATGTGTGGGCTGAGATATGGCCTTCCTTGTAGTGTCTCTCCTTCGCTTGTCTTGAGGATGGTTCCTTGTTGTTTCGGCTAGCAAGAGTGATGGTGTGAAGACCCTTTTCTCGTCCTTTATCACAACATATGTACCCACTGCAAAAACCCTAGTTTCTGCCACACATGTGAAGGTGTTTTCCCAAGAAACAGTCCCAAAAGAGCTCGATCTTCCTCTTCCTTTCCTCGTTGGTTAGTAGGTTGCCTTCCTTGAGAACTTTGCACTCTTTTTTGTCCTCTTCTCCTTCACCGAAATTGTGTCTCTGAAATAAGGTTGAGCTGCCCTATTTATAGTTGTTGCTCATGATAATAAGCCGACTTGACAGTGAGCTAGGTCGACGTGTCTTTTGGAGAGGTTTCATCACTTTATTTAAGGCCAACTTGCTAGGAGATGTGTGTTCTTGTCTTGGAGGGTCTTTTGACTCTTTTAATGACTTATACAAATATATAACATGCCCAAGAAGGGTCCTTCATACATGACATTGACTCAATTTGACTTTATGACAAATCCTAAGGGCTCACAATGGGATCCATTACTAAAAATAAAATTCCTTTCTCATGAAACCCATGAGACAAGCATTACAATAATAATTTTATTTTTCTTCTTTACATCAATTACATAAAATCACAATTACACATGTCATTATGAAGACCGAACCTAGTTACACTTTTCAATAGTTTGGGTAGTTGGCCACCCAACTACCTAGCTCCCTTCATCATACTAATTTTTAGGAAATGGAAAAGGAGGGAAGAATGTTCAAATTCAAAATTTGGCATTGTTGCAAAATGGGTTGTTGGCTATGGCTATATTTTCAATAGGAAAAATAATTTCCCAACCCCCTCAGTTATTTCCACTAGTGGCATCATGGTTCAAACTAATGCTCTACCCCCCACTCATTTGGTCAAGGATTTTTCATTACTTCATGAAATATTTTATAAAATTAAACATTTATCCATAGAAACTTGAAAATTCACCGAAGTATATGTGTTGCAATGACAGTGACAGTAATTCATAATTTACAATTACAAAATGGTAGAAAATAGGGTGCTACGTTCCCCTCCTTAAGAACATCATCCTCTATGTTCTACCATTTGAAAATTGATTTTATATAGTGAAGAAAAATGGTTATGCCACTTTCATGGCATCCTCTAGTCCCTATGTGGCTCCATCGGTTGCACTGCACAATGGCTTAGTTCTGGAGCAATGTCTCCTCCCTATCTAGTATGCATTGAGTCTTAGGTTGAAATTCTCCTTTGGGTTCCACCTAAATCAAAGCCCAATCAATGGTGTGATTAAAATCATATACATATTTCTTAAGCAAAGACACATGAAATACATCATGGGATTTAACATTGGGAGGTAAGTCAAGCCTATAAGCCATGGGTCCAATTCCTTCCAAAATCTCAAATGGTCCATAATACAAGGCACTAACTTGGCACAAACTCTCGTTCTCAAAGAACTTCTCTTAGGTTTAACCCAAAGATCCACATGATCTCCCACTTTAAATTCCCTATGGATTTTGTTTCTATCTGCATAGCTCTTTTGGTGATCACAGTTTTCCTTCAACCTTTGCTTGACCAATAAGACATCACGTTCTGTTTCCTTTAGCATGTCGAGTTCAATTCTAATCTAGTCCATTAGATGGTCCCAACTAATTAGGGTATGACACTTACGATCATATAGTGCCTCAAAGGGAATCATAATTAGTGATTCCTAATATTCATTGTTGTATGCAAACTCTACTAACGGCAAACAATCCTCCCATTTAGTTGATTTACTCATCATGTACATGAAAAGCAAATATTCTAGGATATGGTTTGTCCTTTTGTTAAATTTAGGTATGTTCTGTGCTAGAGCAATTTATTTAAATTTTCACAGTTAGCTCAATATCTTTTTTAGATTAGCAATCACATCAGCATTAAAGTAAACTGCAGATAGAACATAAATATAAATCGCAAAAGACAAGCCAAGACAAGAGGACACAATATGTGGCGCTAGCCAGGGACAAACCCCAATGTGGGAAAACCCTTGATCAATTCTTCTTATATGTTCTTCAATAGTTCAACAGAGAGAGAGATAGTACATATACATCAGAAGTCAACATATTGACTTATCTAAATAAGAGCAGAGATCTTCTCTACAAAGATAGCATATGAGGTAGTTGATCTGAGCTGAGTAGAAGGCATATTGCTTCCACTGATCCAAGGTGACTCCATCACCATGCTGCTCCTCATTGTGTTGCAACTCACAGTGTTGCACTCAATCATCATGTTGGACCTCATTACCATGTTGCACACATCATATTGTTGCATCATCAAGTTGTACCTTATCATCATACTGCACCCACCAGTGCTACCTCTACTGAACCTCACTATGTCCATCATGATGCATCTCACTATAGCATTTATTTATCAATGTTGACTACACTTCATCATGATGCCCATCATTATCTATTTGTTGCATTAACAGAAGATAGGGCAACCTTCATTATGTCAAGACAGTGCTATCTAACGGTCATCAAATCCTTGACTATGGTGTCATGGCCTGCGGCCTGACACACAGTCTTCCTGTAGCTTCTAGGCAACACAAATATGATCATTGATCCTCCAATGGTACCTCAACAGATCTGATCCTAAGCTCCCCTAATTCTTCCCTCCTAAATAGCCTCACTGTCTTCCTGAAATAGCTTCAGAGAAACCTTATTTCTCCACGCTGAATACTCCTAGTTGTTGTTGTCACGTAGTTCCTTTAGGGCAGATTTAGGCCTAATGTATGGACTTGTCACCCTCAAACAGTAGTTGTACCTTCCAGCAAACCCTCCTTGTCTCGACCTCCTCCAACCAGTCATATTGTCCTCTAAACAGACCCCTGAAATAGCCCTCAAATGTCCATATTGTCCAGTCCTTTCCTTGCTGCAGCTAGGGCTTCCTTTTGGACAGTGAAATAGGACTGTGAAAGGATGACCTTGGAATAGGTCTCTCTAGACTGCAAATAGGGCTTTATTTAGGCAGCGGATTAGGGTAGATTTGGGCAGCGTATAGGAGCCTCTTTAGGTTGCGTATATAAGCTCCTCTAAACGTGGATAGATATCCCTTCAATGATTTGCCTTTTGTTGCGACTAGGAGCCTCTTTTGACTGCGGTTAGGGAATCCCTTTTTGTTGCATCCAAGGGCTATCTCAAACCCTTTCAAAATAGTGTATAGGATTAGGGCATGGCTGCGTTCTGTAAGGGCATGATAACACCTGCGGCTAGGGCATGATAAGACTACATTAGGGTCATTTGTTAGGCCTCCTTCACCGTGCTAGATCTCCCTTCTTGGACTGCAGCTAAACCACCTTCTGCGGCTAGGGCATCATCCTCTAGGACTGCGTTTTTCCCTTAGATATTCTTCTTTCCACTAAAACCCAAAACAAGTGGAGAAGAAGAAATCTCAAGAGAGTTGTGTGTTCAAGTGACTTGCAAGGCACTTGTATTTATACCAAAATGTGGAGCACAAGTGGGGGCAATTTAGTTGTTGGTCGACCTTGACGAAATGTCCCATAACACAAATAAATTCATATCTCCATGAATACTTATCGGAATCGGATAATCTTTAGATCAATCCTACACCTCTCGATGAGAGGGATCCAAGAAAAATATGAGCTACCATTAATAAGATGACCCACGTGGAGTTTGGCCCTAGTTTCCAATTTTAACACACCCTCTCAACTAGGGAGAACTCCATCCGCTG
Organism: Pinus tabuliformis; assembly: GCA_031772625.1. Taxonomy (NCBI): domain Eukaryota; kingdom Viridiplantae; phylum Streptophyta; class Pinopsida; order Pinales; family Pinaceae; genus Pinus; species Pinus tabuliformis. The sequence continues at coordinate 963,929,922 of CM062809.1, read as the reverse complement.
ATCCATATGTCCGACTACACTATCTCTGCCATCAGTGCCCTGCACTTCTCTGCTCTACTCTGTTGAACCATGAACAAGAAGAATTGATCGAGAATGTCTCATACCATTCTCTACTGACCCAAAGTCAGTTTCATCTTAAGAGAGTGTGTCATATCACTCTTACTGACCCGAAGTCAATTTTATTGATCCCAGATCAATATCACAAGAGAGTGTCTCAAACCACTCATACTAATCCCATATCAATGGAGGTCATCCTAGCATAGGGAGTACGTTGATACAACGATGCGTCCATCGATAGTACTACAATGGTCCCTAACCCCATTTCCCTGCTCATTGATCAGATAAGAGGTACTTCCCATGAGTCCCAGACTACATGGGTAGGATGCCTTGACAGGAGAACTAATCATCATGGCCACAGGAGAACGAATCATCATGTCCATTGGTCGTCACAAGGGAACTAATCATCCTGGCCCACAGGAGAATTAATCATCCTGGCTCACAGTCGCCATGGGAGAACTAATCATCCCGGCCCACAGGAGAACTAATCATCATGTTCCATAGTTGCCACTAGATAACTAATCATCCTGGCCCACAAGAGAACTAATCATCCTATTCACGAGGTATCACAGGGAAAGGTTGAACTTGTCACCCTATACATAACGCACCACCAAGGGAAGGTGAGTTTCCCTATGGTCGTATGTTGCTCTAGTAAGTACCCCAAGCCCCCTAGAGCTCCCGGGGCTTAGTGCATACAACATGTAAGACCCTTATACGAAGGTCTCTCAACGACTCCAAGTCGTTCAGGAAAATCACATATTTGACCTTTCCCCGGGGCTTTGACAAAGTGTTTGCGACCTGTACATCAGTCTCAATGCGATGGAGCCTCATCGTTCATCGACTTACCATATAACAGATAAGGTAGTATCTGATGTCTATCTGCTGGAGCAATCATCGAATACAGGATTCCTCAATAATCGAATCCCCCCCAGTTGTCACAAAGGATCACAGTGGTATTCATCATGTGTACAAACAACTCACTGATGAGCTTCCACAACCAAGCAGCTTCACACGAGATCATACTCATAGCTATGTATTCGGTCTCGGCGGTGCTTATAGCAACCGACTTCTATTTTCTGCTCATCCATGATGTTGAAGAAGAATCTAGAGAGAACCCACACTGAGAAGTGCTCTAGCGATCCTCCAAACTACTTGCCTAGTCAGCATTTGAATAATCATGCAGCTTCATATTTCCAGCAGTGTATCTCAATCCATGAGAGATTGTGCCCTGAAGATATCTCAGAAGATTCTTGGCACCAATATAGTGAGGCTCAACCAAATATGAGCTCACCATGCTAACTGCAAAGCATATATACGGATGGAAGTTCACCAAGAACATCAATGCATATGAGTTTATGAAACTCAAAGGCATTTCCCAAATCTGGTCTGGCATCACCACCATATAAATTCTAAAAGTTAAGACCCTCGAGGTAGTCATGGGCTTGCAGTTTACCATTCCATATCTGGAATCCAACTCCCTCTTACTTCTGCAAGTGAGAGGGTCTGCACCTTTTTGAAATAGGTCGTTTCTCAGAAGGTGTCGGTATGAGAGGTCTATCATCCACAGCCTTCAAACAACAGTTTGGATCAGCTTCACTTTTAGTGAATCTCAGCTTCATCAAATAGTTATCAATCCTCTCATATTATGCCTGAGGTGTTTTACTTCAAGCCATAGAGGGCTTTCTTCCACCTGTATACATGAGATTCCCAATCATGAATCTCAAACCCCTCGGGTTGTTCCAAACTTGTGGACCTACTACATGAGGGGAATGGTCCCCTTGTAAGATTTTCCTTCGGTACATCTCAGACGTGTACCTTCATGCTCTTCTTGAATTCAGGTATTCGAGTCACCATTTGACTCACATCGGTTAGGGCCTCATAAAGTAGATCTCAGGTGTTATAGATGAGATATGTCATGATCCCCAATGGACCATCCTGCAACTTGAGAACCCATCAGTAAAAGCATCTTTGAAAATTTCATTTTCAAACACGTACCTTTCCATTGATGAATGCCACCCTGTAACCTTTTACTTTCATTGCCAAAATGGACACCAAGTTCTTCTTGTGATCAGGTACATAAAAGAGATTTTTTAAATGAATCGAGTTACCCTCATTCAATTGAGGGGTAACATTCCCTACACCCTTTCAGAGATAGGTGGCATCGGCTCCAAGTATAATCCCATGATTGTTTCCATATCTACAAAATTAGAGAGAGCACCCTTCTATCTGATGAAGTGCCTTGAAGCACTATAATCGATAAGCCAGATTCCCAAAGAATCTGAAAGAGAGGGCCAATATAAGATAACGCTTTTTTATCTTATCAGAAACAACATTTGATTCTTCATACCTTGGGTTCCTTGCTTTCTCTGAAGAGTCGGTCGTTTCCTTGATGACCTGCATTACCTATCATTCCTCTTACCATTAAAGATGTCCCTGGAATTATTGTTATCATCATCAAGTGACGTGTCCCTGCCATTCAGACACTCCTTCACATAACGGCCGAATTAGTTATCTGCCTTTCCTTCCACCCTGAGATCCGGTCTTCCCAATGAAGTGATCTTTAGGTAGGCCATATTTCGCTGCGCCATTCTGATAATATTCTCTGCTTCGATTTCACCCTCGGTGAATTTGAAGAGGGATGAGGAAACCATTGATCCTTTTGTCCTTTCCCAACTGTCTTCGTTGATTGCTCTTTCACTCTTGCTTTGGGCATTGTCTTCACCTCCGCTCCAATACCATGTGTGTTGTATGTTAGAGCAATTTATTTCAATTTTCACAGTTAGCTCAATAGCTTTTCCAGATTATCAATCACATCAGCATTAAAGTAAACTGCAGATAGAACATAAATATAAATCGCAAAAGACAAGCCAAGACAAGAGGACACAAGATGTCACACTAGCCAGGGACAAACCCCAATGTGGGGAAACCCTTGATAAATTCTTCTTATATTTTCTTCAATAGTTCAGCAAAGAGAGAGATAGTGCATATACATCAGAGGTCAACATATTGACTTATCTAAATAAGAGCAGATATCTTCTCTACGAAGATATCATATGAGGTAGCTGATCTGAGCTAAGTAGAAGGCATATTGCTTCCACTGATCCAAGGTGACTCCATCACCATGCTGCACCTCACTGTGTTGCACCTCACTGTGCTGCACTCAATCATCATGCTAGACCTCATTACCATGTTGCACACATCATATTGCTACATCATCAAGTTGTACCTTATCATCATACTACACCCACTAGTGTTGCCTCATACTGAACCTCACTATGCCCATCATGTTGCATCTCATTGTAGCATTTATTTATCAATGCTAACTACACTTCATCATGATGCCCATCATTATCTATTTGCTGCATTAACCGCAGATAGGGCAGCCTTCATTATGTCAAGACAGTCATATCTGACGGTCATCAAATCCTTGACTGTGGTGTCATGGCCTGCGGCCTGACACACAGTCTTCCTGTAGCTTCTAGGCAGCACAAATATGATCCTTGATCCTCCAATGATTCCTCAACGGATCTGATCCTAAGCTCCCCTGATTCTGCCCTCCTAAATAGCCTCATTGTCTTCCTGAAATAGCTTCAGAGCAGCCTCACTTCTCCACGCTGAATACTCCTTCTAGTTGTTGTTGTCACACTATTCCTTTAGGGCAGATCCAGGCCTAATGTATGGACTTTTCACCCTCAAACAGTGGTTGTACCTTCTAGCAAACCCTCCTTGTCTCAGCCTCCTCCAATCAGTCATAGTGTCCTCTAAACAAACCCCTGAAATAGCCCTCAAATGTCCACGTTGTCCAAACCTTTCCTTGTTGCTGCTAGGGCTTCCTTTTGGACAGCGAAATAGGGTCTTTAAACTGTGGATGGATGACCTTAGATTAGGTCTCTCTAGACTGTGAATAGGGCTTTCTTTAGGCAGCGGATTAGGGCAGATTTGGCAGTGTAGAGAAGCCTCTTTTGGCTACATATATAAGCTCCTCTAAACGTGGATAGATCTCCCTTCAATGATCTGTCTTTTGCTACAGCTAGGAGCCTCTTTTGACTGCGGTTAGGGCATCCCTTTTTTCTGCGTCCAAGGGCTGTCTCAAACCCTTTCAAAATAGCATAAAGGATTAGGGCATGGTTGCATTCAGCTAGGGCATGATAACACCTGCGACTAGGGAATGATAGCACTACATTAGGGTCATTTGTTAGGCCTCCTTCACCGTGCTAGATCTCCCTTCTTGGACTGCAGCTAGACCACCTTCTGCGGCCAGGGCATCATCCTCTAGGACTGTGTTTTTCCCTTAGAGATTCTTCTTTCCACTAAAACCCAAAACAAGTGGAGAAGAAGAAATCTCAAGAGATTTGTGTGTTCAAATGACTTGCAAGGCACTTATATTTATACCAAAACGTGGAGCACAAGTGGGGGTAGTTTAGTTGTTGGCCGACCTTGACGGATTGTCCCATAACACAAATAAATTCATATCTCCATCAATACTTATCGGAATCGGATGATCTTTAGATAAATCCTACACCTCTCGATGAGAGGTATCTAAGAAAAATATCATCTGCCATTAATAAGATGACCCACATGGAGTTTGGCCCTAGTTTCCAATTTTAACATTATCTGACCATCCATTTGTGGATGACAAGCAGTACTCAATGATAATTGTGTTCCAATTCCTTCAAATAATGCTTTCCAAAATCTTCATATGAACCTAGAATCTCAATTAATTGTGTTCCATTTCCTTCAAATAATGCTTTCCAAATATTGATGTGTACTTAGCATCCCAATTGGACACAATCACCTTCAGCATACAATGTAGTAAAAGAAGTTATTTCATGAAGATCTTAGCAAATATCAAGTGCCTTGTGAGTGGATTTCATTAGAGTGAAATGAGTTGCTTAGACTAGATTGTCCACTACTACCATTATGGCATCACACTAGAGTCATGATCTTCAACAAACCTGTAACGAAGTACATGGTAATGGTTTCGCAAATCCATTCTAGAATCAGGAGTGGTTGCAACAAACCTACCAAATGCCTATGCTCAGCCTTAACCTATCAGATGTCTATGTGTGGATAACTACACAAAACAACAAAATTGGAATACTTAATATTTATAACATAAAAATCCAATCATTTATTAAAAACATAACTTTGTTCTAGGTATGGAACTCTTTATAATGCTTGCCTTAAAATCTATCTCAAAGGGACTATTGTAGAATCCAGTTAATGTAGCATCAATTTAAATGCTCTCTCTCTCTCTCTACCCCCACACACACAAGAAACAAGGTGCAACCACCTCAATCCATTGTCGACTAGGTTGTGTGACTATGCAACTCATGTCTAATAAACGCTTGCATGCATATCCATCCAAAGGTGGCAGATATTGGTGAACACAAGAGGTACATGGAGGATTCATAGGAAAGCATTTGATCGCATCCCTGCAACCTATCACATCACCTATGTAAATATAATGCAAAATTAATCACACGTAACATGTCTTCAATGTAAAAATATTTTTGTTTCGGTCATATATGATCACTAAAAAGCCCAGATGAAATTAGTCATCTCACTAATTTGCAAGAGTGATAAGAACATACCCAACCACATTTTTGAAAAAGTTATACATTCACAAAAATGATGATAAATCACATTCTCAATTGCAATGATGAAAGCAAGAAACACCACCACATAACAATATTTAAATAAAATTGTTGAAAGAAAACCGCATAAATTCATGCCTTGGATATAAAACCTCATCTTACAATCCCTTTATTTATCTTCCATCTTCCATCTTTGGTGTGCTAGGTGCATATAAATTAGCATGGAATATAAAAGTAAAACATTTTAGAGAGAACATTTATAAGAAGCTTTAATTGCTATGTTGATGAAGAAAAGACATTAATGATTATAACAAACCTAAACCTTTATCAATAAACAACCATAATCATGTTATTATAATGTTTCTTTAATTCTATGATAACAAAAAAGATGTTATTATAATGTTTCTTTATTTCTATGATAACAAAAAAGAAAGTACTTAATAATTATTATATATTATTTTATTAATTTTTTATAAATTAAAAATACAATTCTTTCATAAATATAACGCAATAACCAATAAATACAACTCAATAATCAATATCATGTATCACTTGTGATATATTAACCATAATAAAATAATTTGTAGATTGCAATTAAAACATTTATAAATATTCTCCTTCATATGTTTTATATTTATATTTGCACTAAAAATGAAACAATAAAGTAATTCTACAATTGCAATTAAAACTTCTTATAAGTTATCTCCCTCAAATATTTTATATTTATATTGAGTTGTAATTTATGTGCAACCATTTTATATTTATATTGAGTTGTAATTTATTTGTAACCAATATAAAGACATAGTAACACAAACCATTTTATACTCCTTGTAAACCATTATTATATGCATTGAATATATATGGAAAAGTTATAGCATTTTAGTTTGAACTTTAGCTTTAGTTGTTTAAATTTAAAGATTCTACGGGTGGTTAACAAAATAGATCCATCTTTTAGGCAACTCGTCAATCTTATTTAAAGACTTTGCTGGAATAAAGGTATTTACCTAGTTTTTACTTCTCAAAAAGATCAATGAGATGATATAAATATTTACATACATTTGTATAAACTGCCTTTTTTAAGTGGGAAAATATATTTGCTTTAGTTGTCAATCTATAATGAAGATAGTCATTATTGACTAATATTTGGAAATGCAAGTTGCTTGTCATTATTATTCAAAAACTCACATATATACATTTGTATAAACTGGGTTTTTTTAAGTGGGAAAATATATTTGCTTTAGTTGTCAATCTACAATGAAAACAGCCATTATTGACTAATATTTGGAAATGCAAGTTGCTTGTCATTATTACTCAAAAACTCACACCACTTGAAATACCTTCTTAGTGGTCCATAAAAAAAAAACAAATTTTTCTGAGTCATTTCATATTTCCTTATATTTTAATAAAAACAAACTCTTAACCAAACAAACAAAAACTCACACCACTTGAAATACCTTCTTAGTGATCCATAAAAAAAAAAACAAATTTTTCTTAATCATTTCATATTTCCTTATATTTTAATAAAAACAAACTCTTAACCAAACAAACAAAAACTCACACCACTTGAAATATCTTCTTAGTGATCCATAAAAAAAAAAACAAATTTTCTTAATCATTTCATATTTCCTTATATTTTAATAAAAACAAACTCTTAACCAAACAAAAATATTTTTAGCTCCCCCGATCGAGGTGAAAGAAGTGGAGAGGACATGTGATAAGATGATGAAGGAAAGAGGGTAGCAAAGCTGGCCACCATACATCCTAATAATTCCACAGGACGTGGAGGCGGCATGCAGGTATAGTAGAATCTCGAGGCGTGGAGGTGACAGGGAAGTGGAGGAAGAAGCAAGAGGAAACGGTGGCGGAAGGATGATGGGACGTCGGGTAGGTGGCAGGAGGTTAACAAAGGTGGTGAAGGACAGAACCAAGGTTATTATGCAGCAAGGGAAGGAGACGACGGGAGCTCGGTGCGAACTGGTGTTCTCTGCAACTTGGCTTAGGACGAGGTATGTATTCGTAAATCCAATCCTTGCATTTCTTTTAATCTTTTGTAATATTAGGGAAGAGGGGGGAGAGCTAGACACAACAGAGGGAAAGAGAAGCGAGAGGGGCATGGAATTATTTCCTGCTACAAACAGTCAGAAGGCAGAGGGTGGTAGGATGAGAAATGTTGGGGAAGAATCTAGTAAGGCTGGGAGCCATGCAGGCCAGGGTAAATGCATGCAGGGATTCTGTACAGATAATGATCAGGGGCAGTTTGAGGAGGTAAAACAGGTGGTCTGGGAGGCCGAGAAGACTCCCGAGAACATTCACCAACCTTATCTCAGGGGAGGAAGGTTGGGGAATAACCCAACCACTGGAAAAGCGTAGCAAGGGGAGGGTAAGAACTGGGAGCGGAAAGCAAAGGATCCCGGAATAGAAGAATTTACAAAGAATATAACATTTGTTGTTGGCCCGGGTAGTCAGGCGGCAGCTAAGAACAAAACGGCTCGCCTAGTTGAGGAAGAGGCATAGGGGCAGAGGCGGACATAACCAAACAGGAAGATGGGAATCAAAGCCTTCCTCTCCAGCATGTCAGAGACGCAGCCGAAAAACCATGAGACATACTGTGCAAGAGGCAGAAAAAGCTTACAAAGAAGGAACTGACGAGGACATCCATAAGCTTATTCAAGAATTGGAGGCAAATGTAATGGAAGAAGACTCGGATCCTGAAATGGAAGAATGGGGTAACCTCATTCCTAACCCGGGCAACACCAGGGGACGCATGACCTTATATAAGCAGGCTTTACATGTTTATTGGGTGCTGAAACAGTTACTGGCAAAGGCGATGGAGCAGGTAGCAGAGGAAATGGCTGAGTTGGCTCAGGGCATGCCCAATATGAAGCGAGAAATGAAGAATCTCCAAATCACTATGCTCATGCAGGACAGTAAGCTGGACGAAATTCAGCAACAACTGAAGAAGATTGCTCCAGCAACGAGAGACGCAGAAGCACCTCCTAAAATTGTGGAAGATTAATCCTCTAGTTTGAATCAATGGTTTACCATGTTTGTTCCTTGAGAATAGTATCTCATTTTCTTGTTAGTAGTTTTTAATGATTGTCTGGAACCAGATTAGTAGTTATTGTTATGAATTTTATTTAGCATGGATCCGTAGACTTATTCTTTTTTGTTACTAGACGGCTTATAAAAACTTAAAGTGGCCAACAAATCCGATTTCCCATTTGGACGAGTTGAGGCCACCAAACATTTTGTACATGTTTCACCCTATTTTTGATATAAATAAAAAAAAAAGAGTCCTACCATAGCTTTTATATATATATATATATATATATATATATATATATATCATAATCTAAAATCAATTTATCAAAACAAACATATGCAAATAAATAAATAAAAACACATTATAATATAAAAGTATATCTATAAAGGCAGGGGCAGCTCAATAGGTTAACGTCACATTATAAAATATAATGTAAAAAAGGGCACCTTAATAGGTGAACATCATGTTATAAAGTATAATGTAAAAATCGGTGAATGTTGGTTTATAATATAAAATTATATCTATAAGGGCAGGGGAAATTATATCTATAAGGGCAGGGGCAGCTCAATAGGTGAACGTCACGTTATAAAATATAATGTAAAAAAGGGTACTCAATAGGTGAACGTCATATTATAAAGTATAATGGAAAAAGGTTGGTTTATAATATAAAATTATATCCATAAGGGCAGGGGCAGCTCAATAGGTGAACGTCACGTTATAAAATATAATATAAAAAAGGACACCTCAATAGGTGAACGTCATATTATAAAGTATAATGTAAAAAAGGGCACCTCAACAGGTAAACGGCATGTTATAAAGTATAATGGAAAAAAGGGCACCTCACGTCACGTTATAAAATATAATGTTAAAAAGGGGCACCTCAATAGGTGAACGTCACGTTATAAAGTATAATGTTAAAAAGGGCATTCAATAGGTGGACGTCATGTTATAAAGTATAATGTAAAAAAAGGCACTCCATAGGTAAACGGCATGTTATAAAGTATAATCTATAAAAAAAGCAGGCGAACGGCATTAACGGCATGTTATAAAGTATAATGTAAAAAATGGTGAACGTCATGTTGTTATAAAGTATAATGTAAAAATCCCCAGAGTCAAAAGGAAAAAAAATGATAATCGAAGACTATTATATAAATTAAACTTAGTTTAAACTAAACTTATTCCCAATGATATATTTGTTCAAATTAAAATTATTTTAATTCACTATCAAAAGAATTCATGTTTTGTAAACGTCTATCTAACACGTGTAGATGATATCAATCTTCAAAATGGCACAGTTCCAGTCTGAAAAATCATGTCTCAATTTTCAGATGGTTCAAATAAAAAGTAGATCATGCCGAAATGGACATGAGCCTCTAAAGGTGGACGCAGGCCAACATGGCGGGCCTCCCATCATCCTCTGCTAACATCCCCGAACGCCTATGCAACCCAGTCATCCCGGTGTAGCCATGTGAGGTGGAATTGCGAAACAACCTGCGTTGGATGACAGTTTCGCAAGCACCTGAACAAAGCTTCCATGCCACAACACACGCCTTTAGAATAATTACATCATCCCAATCACGACCCTAAATATTTTTAACAGCGGAAAAACAACATATGCTATTATCTGTGAACAACAAAATAGGTTAAAAGAGAAAATACAATGTGGCTTCAAAATATAGCCCAGCACCAACTAAGGTGATATCACTTCGGCATGGAGTTTATAGCGTGTTGTGCTTTCTTTCTTCATGGAGATGAACCATAAAGAAATTTGAACCATTACAGACAAAAAGGATTTTTGCAGCTGAAATTTATTTGTTCATAAAGAATGAATGTAGTTCCCTAACTGCAAACATGAACCAGCGCAAGCATCGCTTCTGTTGTACAAACGACCACAAACAATAAGCAAAAAGAATCTGACATCCATAGAACCAAAAATTGAGACATCGCAATTTATGACATTTTGTGAAAAGGAAAATAATTGCTACCACCTTCATGTTTTACCTAGCATCTGTACATCATAAAGAAAACCATGAATTTCATCTTAAAATTTTTCACTGGCACCAATAAATGGTGCAGTACAACCATCCATACTCTACAAATATTGTTTGGATCTTGTTCTAGTTCTGTTCTGCGTGGCTGACTATACAAGCTTTGTAGCTGAAGTTTCGTGTAACCATATTGATACAATTTTACAGCAATGGCATCCAAACTTGATGAGCAAACCTGTATGATGACATTGTGTTGACCCCATTTTGATTAGTTGGTTGGGCAGAACAAGGCGTTCAAATGCCATTTTCTTCTTTCGACATAACAAGGCATTTTATTACCAGGTAAATTACATTATAATATACAACAAAGGCCGGGGAATAAGCAACTACAGAACTTTCCTTCTGAAATCGGACATGAAAATAGCTTTGGCTACATGTTGCAGTATTCCTTCAAAGTTCAACCATCCACATTTAAGAAAACTCTAAGCAAAACTCGATACAAACACATAAGAACTTCGTCCCGAGTTCTCATTTTTCTTCCAGCATTTGTCTGGGCTTAAAGCACTGCAAATTTTACTGGCTGGATACCTGCAACCATAATTCAGTGCTTGCTGCTTTGAATCCACATTTTGTAATCTGCAAGCAGCTTTTCCCTCTCAGACGGTGAAGCTGAAAGTAACCATTTGCTAAAATCAAGTTCTGCCATGCCTGTGAACTGAGCCAGGAGATTATATAGCTTCGTCTTATCGTGTTTTTCTCTAGATGTTCCTCCAATTTTCGTGCTAACCACTTTTGTCTTTTCCTTTACTTTCTGATTGGCTACATCAGAATGAAGTTTGCTGTAGCTTGGCTTGAGGTTAATTTTTTGGGATAAATTTTTTGATTGCTTTCTTTCAGACAGATGTCCACCCTCTACTCTGTTATGGTTTAAATTTGCATCTTCAATGGGTCCTTCCAAATGTTGTGCCCCGAAATTCACAACATCTTCATTTCGATGAGCATATATGACTCCTGCATATATGAATACGTACACCATTTCAGCTTTGTTCCATGAAATATAGAACTGGTGAAAAATAAATTAAAGCTGAAATTCAACGAGTTGCAACAAGTCCAATAAAGCCACTGAATGTAAAGGTTACAATCTAACATAGCATGCACAGTAAAATAGGCAATATATGTGAGATGCAAGTACTAACATGTTGAAAATCCAGAATTAATGGATGGCTTCTATTTAACTAAGATGCAATGGAAATTAAAATTTCCTGAAGCAAAAGCAAGTATAACTTCATTTCAAATACAAATGGTGGAAATGCACAGCTCACCCAAAAGAGGTGACTATTTAGAATCTGAAAATCAAGTTGTTCATCCTGCAAATCTTTTCGAGGGGCAATCGATATCAATGGGAAAAATTCTTCTAACACAAGAAAATTGCACTATCTTCAAAACAACGTTGGAGAGATCAATTCAGAAGGGGAAAAGGGGTTCCCAAAGTCTCAATAGTCATGAGTTAACAAATATAATTCAGAGTGCACTTGAGAAGTGCAAAAGAGCAAAAAATAGGAAATATGAATCAAATTGTTTTCCTATAAATGCTTGGTTTGATGAGGAATGCAAAATGGAAAGGAAAACCTTGAAAAAGGCAGGCGAGGAAAAGATGAATGTAAAGTTATATAAGCAGGCAGATTTTAAAAAGAAAAAATATGAGTTCATGCAAACAATGCGAGAAGAGTTAATATATCTAGGCAAAAATAACCCAAAGCTTTTTTGGCAAGAACTTCAACAAAGAAAAAAGCAAATTGAAAATAATATTACAGCCAATCAATGGTTTGATTATGTAAAACATCCTTATAAGAAAAAATCAAAGGAGCCTCCTCCCAGGATCAACACAACTACAAAGCTTTTCACATTACAGGAAGTAGAGACAGGAATTAAGAAGTTGAAAATAGGAAAGGCAAAGGACTTGGTTGAACTTCAAGCAAATTATCTAAAGTTGGGAATGAACATTCTTGCACCGCACATCATGAGAATATTCAATAAGGTCATTCGACAAGGATTCCCAAGAGATTGGACAACTAGTCTAGCAATACCCGTTTTTAAAAGTGGAGACATTAATAATCCTTCCAACTATAGAACCATTATGATCAATCCTTTGTTTGCAAAGCTCTTCAGCGGCATGCTAGAAAATAGAATCAGTGAGTGGGCGGAAGTCAAAGAAAAGAGGGAAAAAGGGCAAGCAGGTTTTAGGCTGAAGCATTCTACAGTAGATCATGGTATCACATTGAAACACATTATTGAAAAGGTTTGGGAGGGAAAGAAGAAGTATTTTGTTGCTTTGTTGACTTCAAAAAGGTATTTGACACAATCTCTAGAAATAAGTTGTGGAGTAGAATGGAAGAACTTGAAATTCCTTTGCATTATAGAGTTGTTGTCCATAGACTTAATGAAGAGGTGAAAGTCAAAATTAGAACTTCAGCAGGCATTTCAAAAAGCTTTAGAAGTGACATCGGAGTTAAGCAAGGCTGCCCTTTATCCCCTACTCTTTTGGTTTATATATTGATAAATTGGAAGAGTGGCTAAATCTGCAAGGTGGGGATGGTGTTCGGTTGGGGGAGTTTGTGATAAAGCTTCTTTTATATGTTGATGACCTTGTATTGATTGCTAAATCAGCCCAGGGATTGCAAATGCACCTATATGCCCTTGAGCATTTTTGTAAAGAAGTGGGGATGCAAGTCAATACCAGCAAGACCAAAATAATGATTTTCTCAAATAAAAAGAAGCAGAGCCAGCATACATTCTTCTTTGAAAGCAACATTCTTGAAGAAGTAAATGAATACAAGTACCTCGGGATTGATTTCAACAAGCAGCTTAACTGGGAGCATTGCAGAAAGAAGAGAATTTTAGGAGGGTGGAAAGCACTATATGCTCTTCAAAAGAGATGCAGAGAGGCAAAGTTATCAGATTGGAAAACAATTAAAGTGATTTTTGGGCTCCTAGTTTGTCCAGTGATATTATATGGGTGTAAAGTGTGGGCTAGCAACATCCCTGTCTCAAAATGGAAGTAAGTTGAGAAAATCCAAAAACATTTTATCATGAGCAAGTTTAAAATAAAAAGTTCAGTTTCTTATGAGGTAATGCTGAGTGAAACAAGAGCAACTTCCATCGAAGCAATTGCTATAGTGCGTCTCATAAGGTATCTACAAAAACTTGAGCAAATGGGAGAAGATAGATGACCTAAAGTTATCTTCAATGAAGGAATGAGTGAAAGAAAGAGATCATGGATGAGACAAAACAACAAATGGATGCAAAACTGAAATATTTACCTCAATGCATGTCCCACAAATAGCAAGGATTTAAATAGTTTTATTATGGAGAAGTTTGGTAAGCATATATGGGGAAAAGAGTTGGGTAGAAAGAAGAATTACTATGTTCAAGAATTCAACCCCGCTTGTGATCTCCAACAAAAAGAGTACATTGGAGCTAGCATTCCATGGAGAGCAAATATTCTTATTCCTCAATTAAGAACTAACTCACATCAACTACGGTGCGAAACAGGTCGGTGGAAAAAACCTAAAGAAGCTTGGGAAGAATGGGTGTGTACTTTTTGCACTTTTGGGGCAGTGGAATCGGAAAAATATTTGATTTTGGAATGTGATGCTTTCAGAGACATCAGAGACAGTAAAGCAGTATGTTAACATCAGTTCCTTGGCATTGTCTTTTCAGTGAGGGGACTGTTAGAAAGTTGGGTCAGCTCATCATTAATTTGAATAATAAGAGGATTGAATTGCAAAAGGAAAAAAGCAGAGAAACTAGTGGTCCAATAGACTATATCAAGTCTCGTGGACATCAAAATTTCATTTCTTTTATCTGATGTCCCAGAACTAGAATTTGGTTATTAAAATTTATTGCTTTATTTTGTTTAATCCACGCAATGATAGTCTGCAAAAATTGTCTTGGTTTTAACTTTTAAGAAAATACATTTCACTCTGAAAATTCATTTTTCGGTGGAAAAAACACAATACACACAATACAGCACATCTGCCAAATTATTGAAAACACTATTTTATCTGATATTCCAGAACTAGAATTTGGTTATTAAATCTCTCTCTTCATTTAGTTTCATCCACAAAATTGTTTCTTATTGTTCTTAACTTCTATGAAAAATGTTACCTATCTGAAAATTCATTTTTTTTTGGTGGAAAAAAAAAAACAATACAGTACAGCTGCCAATTTATTGAATTGTAACATTATAATTTCTCTCAAATACATTAACAAGGCATTCACTTTCTAAAAAATGAAGCGTGCAATATGAAATTCGTTTGTTTTTGAATCTGGACTTGCAGGAATTTTTCTCTTAATTTAACACACTGTATAAAAGCTACACACATGCATTTCACGATATTGTCAAACTTGTTCAGGCATTTCTACCTACGCAAAACTTTAACATTTTGCAAAGACACTGCAAGTATGTCCGCTATTGATCTGGCAAAGAAAGGTAATATAGAGGTAAGCAGATGACTGATTAATCAACTGGATGGGCTGGTGGGCATTAGGCCTCAAATGTGACTTTGCAACTGATTTGAGCATGTTGTAGGGTTCAAGAAGATAATGTCTGAGATGTATTTTTTACAATCTGCAATTTGTATGCTCAAGTGAGTGTTGCACTTGTGTGAGGTGTTCGTAGCTTTTTCAACTGTTTCTGAGGTCCAATTCCCCTACAAATTCTTGCCACAACATTCCAAGTTGTTGGTAGTGTTAACAGTGAAGATATAAAATGGTCTTATAATAAAGATGAAATCTACTTTGGGACAATATTAAGTGCCCTGTGTCAACCCCCGGGGCAGCTCAATTGGCAATGGCCGTAAAAATGAAGTGTTGTGTACCAGGAAGTTCAAGGTCCAAATCCTCCCAATTTCCTCGTATCTGCAGAAGAGGCATACGTAGGCACCTAAGGATTACAGTGGCAGAGTCAGAATCGACCCCATGTCATGCAAGTACGAAACCAGCGCAGTTGCAGATTCCTCTGTTCAGACTATATATATATTAAATGACTTATGTCACATGTCATAAATAGATTTGTGTTAGATTAAGTTAGAGATTAACCAACAAAGTGGTTTTAAGGGATTTTTTGGCACAGGACATTGTCTCCCTTGTATGTATCAACATCCACACCATATTGAGTATGTACCAAGCCTATTATTCTTTCTTTAAATATATTATGGTTTGCATTACTTTTCCACGTTCTTGTGTGATTTTTCTCACATAGAATAAAAGCCACAATGGAGAAGAAGCCAAGAAAGTTGCAGGTGAAGGAACCAAGCAACTGCTATCATCATAGAAGGCACCGAAGGACAGCAATCACGAATATGGTTGGACAAAGCAAATTGATCTTTGACATATTTAATAATTGATTACTGGTTGATCAGGTTGGAATGGATATTTGTAAAGTTCAAAATAATAATAATAAACTATGAAATCAAATCAAATAATTCATGAAGTATTATCATCTAGGCACATGGATTGAAGGCACAGAGATCGATGAATCATTGCTCAACAATTAACAGATAGTCAGATACATTGTGATGTGTAACCTCCAAGATGAGAACCCGTGAGGTAAGTCACTATTAAAAAGTGACTCTGAATAGAAGGTGACAGAAACCCTTCGGCGACACAGCAACCTGTGTGGAACTATGAATTACCTCTTTTGGTTAAGTCAATGTGGAAGTCTTCAGCCTGAGCTGAAAGGCCACGAATTGCTAAATAACTTGTCTAAACTTAAGCATGAAAAGCACTGAAAAAGAGGAAGTACCAAGGAACCATTGAATCAAGGGAATGACCACTGTTGTGCTATGCAAGCCCATAGTGGCATCACTGTGAATGGTAGCAGGCCTTGGCTCAGAAGGTTGAAAGACAGTGAACTGATTTTTGTGTATGAAGGAGAGCTGCCTTCATGATTCCTTACCCTGATATGAGCATTGTTAAAGCCTGAGTGAGTCTTTTACTTGTGCTGTAGGATTTGGCTCCGGGGTGACCAACTGCAAAAAAGCTACAGTGTAGTTGAGCCTATGGTTGGGTGGAGAGTGGTTTTTCCTTTTTTAGTGTCCAACAATGCTTCAAGTGATACAGTAAGTGTATTTATTTCTCTATATTGAAATGCCTTTATTTGTTCAAAGCTTCATGAATGTTGTCAAGCTGGGTTGCTGAGTATGTATGAATGATGAGGGAGAAGTATTGTTTAATTGTGTTTGATTACTAGCTGTGAATACCTATAAGAATAAATGATTGTAGGCTATGGAACACGAGATCTCCAAAACCCACAAAAGGTTTCGCGAGAAAAGACTTGGAGACGTGTCAATTAAATTAATTAGCCATAATTAAAATATTTCCTAAATCTAACTTAGAAAAAGTGGTTAATTAAACTGAATTAAATGAGGAAGTTCAATTTTGCTCTAGGGGCTTCTATTGATGAATTCAAGTTGATCTCAGCCATTGGTTGAGATGTAATCATGGCCATTGAAACTCCAACGAAGATGGGTTTGGAGAAGGCATCAGTTGTAGTGTGAGCATTTCGACTACCTTGTTGCAAGTATTCAGCAAAGGCACAAATGAAGCTAGGGAAGCACCAAAGGTAGGGGTTTCAGCAGAGATTTGAGAGCAGGAGTCCATAGGAATTTTCCTCGGTATTTTCTAGTGTCCAAGTGACAGGAAGAGGAGGCTAAATTCATCTGCAGAGGAGGCCACTACAGCTAGTGCAAGTAGTCAGATTTCCCAGTGCGAGTTGTTGGAGGAGCCACATTTCAGTGGCCAGTTTACCGAATTAGTGTCCCGAAGGCAAAGCGAGTGGGTTTCAAAGGCAAAGAGAGGCAAGATGACTTGCTAGGAGGTGATTCCGGAGCTATATAAATTTTCTGGAGGCAGTCGTACGGATTCCCAACTAGGCAGTGTGAGTACCCTGAAAGTGTGAGTTGCTAGGAAAGATGGCCAGATCAATTGTAGAAGGAGACAAGGGTGTCTCCAGATTATTTTGCCAATAGAGATTGTCGGAGCTTTGCCTGAAAGGAAAGCAGATTATTGTACTCTTGAATTTGCTAAAGATCATAATAAAACCCTCATCTGTTGCACTAGTTTTCCCTTTGGGGTTTTTCCAAGGACAATTGTCCAAAAGCAACGATGTCAAATTTTTGTGTGTGTGCATATTTTCTCAATTCCAGTTTTTATATTCTACAACATATTTTTATTGGTGAAGATTGCAATTGTGAATTTATCGTTATTTCGTAATATTAAATTACAATAGACAAATAAACTGCATTCAGTTAGAAGATAAATATCCAGTAATTGCAATCATGGAAATTTCACATGGTATCAAAGCAACAAATATTGGATCAAAGGCTCTAGAAGTGAGGGTTGCGCAGTTCATAGGGAGATCTGAAGCACAGTAAACCAGATAGTGTGAATTGCAAAGAGGCAGCAGTTCGATATCCAATCCAGGTTGGAGGAAAAGTTTGATTTGTCTCAGAGCAGTAGCAGTAGGCAGTAAGGTTGCAGGAAGACGGTTTCCATTGAGTAGATCAAAGATTCACAAAGCAGATCTAGCGCAAAGATTTGCAGAATAAGGGTTTTGCAGTAGCAGATCAGCATAGGGCAAGGAAGAGAAAAGTGCACGAATATTTATACCCAGGACTTCTCCAATGTATTTGAGTTTCTCAAATTTACCAGTATGGTTTTAGAAAGATTCAGTGATCAAGGTGCTATGGATTTTTCTTCCAGATTGGAAGATGAATTTGCTCAGATAGCTTGCCTCTCTAGCTCGACTTCACAGGGTGTCTGGGAAATTGACAGTGGAGCATCAACACACATGACAATAGTTAGAGACCACTTCTCTGGCTATAGGGAGGAGTAGATGGAATTCCAAATCTAGATGGGAAACAAAACTAAATGTACTCTAGTTGAGAGAGGTACCATCGAGATTCAGAGAGAGTCAAGAGCAAGCACCAGTGTTACAGATGCGTTGCATGTGCCAAGCTTAGGTATGAACCTAATTTTAGTCTCAAAACTACAGGGTAAGGGATATGATGTCCAGTTCGTAGCTAAGAAGGTATTTATCAAACACCAAAACTGCAAGAAGGTGAACAAGAACGGGGTTCGAAGCAACAGGTTATATAAGTTGCAGTTTGATTCTCCAAAGGCACTAGTCTACAGCACCAGTAGAAATGGGTCATCTATACCATGGAGTGTTGAGAAATGTAACTAGTTTCGGTCTTCATAATTGTTGTACTCATTTCAATATGTATCCTATGTCAAAAAAAAAATTATTATTATTAAAGCATGGGTTTCATGCTCATTATTGATGGTCTTCTAGGTAAAAGCATGTTCTTTGTGCTTCTAGGGTTTGTTAGGTCTTAGGGTTTATTGTCATGAGTCAAAGGAGTCAACATCATGTTTATGAGACCCTTCCAGGCAAAATGTAATTGGAAAAATAATTATTTTTTAGTCTAGAAAGTCCTTGAAACTCGTAAAGTACAAGTCGGCCCTAGCAGCATCAAGTCGCCTTAAAGGAGGGGATTTGACTCCTTTTGAAGGTTATATAAAGGAGCAGTTCGACCTCATTTGGGACACACTCACACAAGTTCAATCTATCAAGAAAGAGTTCAATCTGAAACTAGGAAGTAGCAAAAGAAGAGCGAAGGTCTGGGAGAAGAAAGAAGGACGAAAAATATCCATTTGGGGCTCTATCTCTCTCACAAGTGCGAAGTTCTAGGGTTTGTAGTGCTGCAAAAGGAGGATGAAGTTGCAGATCTGAGTTGCAATAGGACAGTGAAAAATCTTGTAGCTGGAAGGAAGAAAGCCCTACCTTGACCATGTTGACCTTGGGAGAGTTGTCTTGCTCTAGGTAGGTCTCAGGAAAAGCTAGATTAGGGTTTCTGAGGAAGCTACAAGTCCGAAATTGCAAGGTCGAAGTTGCAGGACGAGTTGCAGTATTGAAGTTGGCAGGTCAAAGACGCAGTATTGAAGTTGGTTGGTGCAGAATCAAGGAAGGTTTTGAGGAAGGGCCGACTTGCTCAGGGAAAATTTTGAGGATGGATATCCATTTGAAAGTTTAGAAACCTTCGCGAATCTTAGTAATCTATAATTGAAAATTTGGGAAATGTTTGATGATATTTTTGTAAAAAAGATCTAAATGTCTAATTATATTATATTAGACTATATAAGATCTTGGTGATTTTTAAGGTAAAATAATTTCATACTGTAAAACTTGGGCAAATTATTTTCATAAAAATGGAAATTGGCAAATCTTTTTTTTTGAAAAAAGTATAGAAAATTAGCCCACTTGCGAATATTAACCCCTAAATCTCTGGATTTGGTACTACGAGAAGGACTTGGTCTAGGGTTTGGGTCTTTGTATCTCATTTGAAGCATATTCTAAGAAGATAACAGTTTCCAGGTTTTCCCCTTGGAGGGGTTTTTCCCTAGCCGAGAACCTAATATCTGTGTCCTCTATTGTTGTCGTTTTTGTTCTTGATATTTTTTGATGAAAAGATCTAACTAAAGAACATAAAGAAGATAATTAAGATTCAAAAGCAAATATCAAGGTTAAGGAAAATAAGGTTAATAGCTGCCACTATCCATTTTCCAACATGGAATCAGAGCTAAGCTAAACAAGGAATGCAATTGAAAGGACACTAAAAGGAATTGATTGTCAAGAGGAAAAGGAAACTCTCAAGAAGACTTCAAGAAGGATTGAAGACTCTTTAGTAGAATACCTAGAAGGAAGGTTTCTACTGAAGGAGATCAAGACTACATCAAAGGAAAAGTACAGAAAGGGTGTTGATCTCTCTCTAGAAGATCTATTTGGAAGGCATCTTTGAAGGAAGAATCAAGGGACTTTGGAAGTTGTTATAAAGGACTCTTCAAAGATCTTAAAAGCATCAAGAAGATTGAAGAAATCATCAAGAAGAATCTTAATCTCAAGTAAGTATCATACTATAACATCATGTCTGAATCTTCAAGTCATATGGGTTGTTTTTGCAAGGAGAGAAATAAGTTTGTTGGGGCATCAAACTATCTAGCATGGAAGAAAAGAATTGACTTGATACTCACAGAACAAGAAGTAATGGAATATGTTACTAGGGAAATCACTGAACCAAGCAAGGACAAGACACAAGAACTAGCAAAGTACAAGAAAGGGGAAGTAAGGGCTCAAAGGATCATAGTTGAATCAATTAAAGATTCTCTTGTTCCATTTGTTGCAAACATGAAGACTTCCAAGGCCATGTATGAAAAGCTAGTGAATTTGTACTTTGTAAGTACAACAAGACAAAAGATGTCTTTGCAGAACAAATTATATAGAATGAAGAAATCAAAGGATGAGGATGTGGCATCCTTTCTCATGAGAGTCTCTCAACTAAGAGACCATCTACAAGGACTTGGGGAACCAATTACTAATTTTGAAGTAACCATCTGTGTACTAAATGCATTGCCACCAGAATGGAGCAGCTTTGCAACAAGCATTTACTCCAAGAAGGATTGAACTCCATTTGATGAGTTGTGGGCTCAATGCATATTGGAAGAATCAAGGATCAAAGTAAAAGATGATATTGGATCAAATGAGCAATCTCAAGCCTTTCTAGCTCGAGTCAAGAAGCTAAAGAAGGGAAAGTTTGGTAAATCCAGAAGAACGACATGTCCAAGGTTCAATGCTTCAAGTGCAATGAGTTTGGATACTTTAAAAGGGACTATCCAAACCAACAAAACAACAAGAGAAAGGAAAGGAGTGAAGCTCATGTAGGCGAAGTAGTGTGAGAACCTGAGAAGAAGACAAAAAAGGAAGAAGTGAAGGATCTTTACTATTGAAGAAGGTTCTTGACTATCAGGTTCTTTATAGGGATTAATCTTTCTTTTAGAATACAATGTTTTGCATAGCATCATAGTAAGAAGCATATGATAGTAGAATGTCTAGAATTTACATGATTAAGTTGCTTTGTAGAGATAATCTAAACAAATGGATAGATAGACCATTTTGCATATTGATCATCCAGGCATTATCTAACATTATTTTAGAAGTCATCTTTCTTAGGTGGATCATCATGATCCTAGAAGAACCATAATCATGAAAGGTTCTTGAAAGAAGAACTATGACAAATGTTAGTAGACATTCCATGTAATGTGGAATCAATACTGGTAAAGGGATGAAAGAATGCAATGGGTCAAGATGCAGGGTCTTTGTGAGATATATGAATAGATAAATGATCGGATGAAAGCATAGGAACGCATGTTGGATATAAAAACTTTGGATAAGATTCATATGTATACGGTCTTGTGGAAAGAAAGTTGATCATAAAGTATGCTTACGTATATGGATATATGATGCTTGAAAAGAATAAGGAGTTGACTTAAGGATGTATAAAGATTAAGACTTTCTCTAGAATATGTAAGATAATGATTAACATCCGGTATAGTCTCCGGAAGAAAAATTTGTAACCTGGTAATCAACTTCTATCCTTGGGCACTCTAATGCATGAAGGAAGATTCATATGGAGATGGACCATGAGGATGTTGATGGAACGAGAAGGTCATCATAATCAGGTAAGTATGATTTTCATTATTGTTGGTTATCCAGTTAACATATTATTTTGCTACCTAGTATAATGTTGCAGGAATACATGATGATAATGAGGCAAGTTCAATTATATGGATGAAAATGTATGAGGATTATTGACGGAAGCTCAATATCTAGTACCTGGCTACTGTGAAGTCAAGATGTGAACATCTTGCGATTAAAAGGTAGCAACGCAAGAAGATAACCTGGAGATCAAAGGAATATCACCTTCAAGAAGAAGTTATGATCAGCTTGAAGTTTGGAAAGGCTCAATGTAATTCCTTCATATCAAAGAAGAAAGTGATGAGCAAGAAGGTTGGCCAAGAACCTGTCACAACATTGAAGAGAGAAGATGGCTCCATGATACCTTAAAGAAAGAAAGCTCGATGATGCAAAGAAAGGAGGGAGTTAGGCAGTTATGAAGAACTAGTAGTTGATACTCTTACAAAGACTAGATATAAGACTTGCGATGATGACTTTCCAAATAGAAAGGAAGTCTAGATCTCCTCTAATTTGAGAGGGAGTAAAGGAGTCTCCTTGTATAGGAGCAAGGTTCTATTCTCAAGATTAAAGGAGAATAGGGACGTCCTCTCTGGTTGAGAGGAAGTGATGTTGGACATCACATGTGCATTCTCCTTTTCAGGCGATGAAGAGAGAATAACAAAGTATTGGATAAGCATCTGTGGTTTCCTTAAGGATAAAACATCCAAGAAAGGAAAGGTACCGACACTCTTTGAGGATGTGACATCTATCAAAGAGAAGAGCGGTCGAAGAGGATTGATATTCTTTGAGGAGATGAGATTTTTCCTCTTTTAAGTGATTTTCATCAGAAATCCTAAGGGCACGGGTGGCAAGGGTGTTAAGAACACCGAATTTTTGCGCCGGGAAATGATGGGAGCTAGCATGAAGATATTGTTTCGTGTGAGATTTCTTTCAAAAACTCGGTGAGCAACGGAACCATCCTCCATTCTAGAGAGAAGAATATCAAGGAAGGGAATGCAACCATTAACCTCTACTTCCATTGTGAATTTGATGGAGTCAGATTGGGAATTGAGATGGTTAAGAAACAAATCTAATTTTTCACGACCATGGGGCCAAACGACACAAGTAACGTCAACAAACCCTTCCAGATTTTCATAAAAAAAATAAATGGGGCCTTTGCTCCTTTCTAGATCCAGACAATCGAAAATGTTATCTCCTTAAAACAAAAAATAGAGAAAAAATGGGGATTGCCAAATACCGTTTCAAAGTTTACAATTTGCAAGGAAATTCCTACAAGATACAAACCTGCTCCAAGATTATAATGTCACCAAAAATTCAAATATTATCCTCTGCACTAGGTTGTCAGGGGGTGCACCTGGTGCAAGACCACCAAATGGAACATCAAGCACTTCGAAGAATGCAATTCAGGGGAAGGTTTTGACCCCTACAAATCTGAATTAGAACATTTCAGGCCCATATATTGTGGACCAAACAGAGCAAGCTCCATCCATGGAGGTCAATATCCCACAGGTATCCTCCTTATTCACAACATTGGAATCTAAAGCCATTATTTGTAGATTTAATGGCTTCTGGCCAAAACCAGAAGCATTACATTAGTGGGTGTTCTCTTCATGGACACCGAATCGTGACATCTACCTTTGCTCCAAAGGATTTTTATAGCCTAATTTGACATTCAAAAAGGAACTAGACTTTGTACTAAAAGAAGGGCCTTGGTTCTGGGGTAGGGCTGGACTATCAATTACTCCATGGTTACCAAGTTTTGATGCTACATCCTTAGTGGTTACCACTATGCCATTCTAGGTTAGACTCCCAAATCTTCCCCTTCCTTTCTGGCACCATCAAGTCCTTGAAGACATTGGGAACAAATTGCGCATATTCAAAAAAATAAACATGGAGAGAACAGAAAAAGAAATATTCACCTTTGTTAGGATTTGTGTGGAGATGGATCTTAGCAAAGGATTATCAAATCACATCACCTTGAAGCACAAGAATTTTCAGTGGTCACAAACTCTAGATTATGAGAACACAGCCTTCAAATGTCATGTGTGTTTCCAAACAGGTCATCTTCAGAACACATGTCCTATGGAAAATAAGATCCCAAAAAGGAAAAAGAAGCAACCAAATAGACCAAAAGGATGGCACTATAGTGAACCTTCATTTTCGAAAGATGCGAAGGATAACAAAGAGACACAACCAACACAAACTAAAGATAAAATGGAGGGGGAGGTTGCGGTTCAGGGTGGATCTACCACTCCACCACCGATGGGTCCAAAAATATAAGAACAAAAACCTATGATAGGTCTAGGTGGAACCAAATGAGCACATTCCTTAGAGGGTTCAGATTCAGACAAAGAACCCCCACATCTAGAGGAGGGTCAAGAACTAGCTTTGGTTCTGGTTGATCTAGATCCCAATGCGTTGCAACAGGTGCAAAGAAGGAAGGGAAAAAATGAAAAGATTAGCACTATTTGTCATCCATATATTTCTCTCTTTGTTTTCTCCTTTTTTTTTCTTTTTCTTGGCATGGACATTTTAGCTCCAGATATGCACATTTCTGCTCACTATTGTAATGTCTTCCTTATTTGTGCCCCTTCAACATACACACTATGTGTGTTTACAAAATGTAATTTTTATTTCTATTAATAGAAGTTTCGGGTTTCTTCTTGTGGGAAAAACAAACTTAATCAAACTTATCCCCAATGATGTTTTTATATGTTTTGGTGGCTAAAAGCCTTTATGACCAATGGCCAAGATCATAAACTCAACCTTCATACTAAATGCGATAACCAAATCTAGCTTACAAATTAATTAACCAAAATATTTGGAATATAAAGATACCCATTAGAATAAATAATTAGTATATAAAATGTATGACTAAAAATGATATGATGGAATACAATGAGGGCCTCGTATATATACCTAGGCAAGATGCCCTTTCATGAATAGTCATGTCCTCTGAGACATGTACTTTCATGTGAGACCTCCATACTTAATAAAAAGTGTGGCACATGCACACACACACACAGACATATATATACTTCATATCTTTGTTGCGAACCTCCCAATAAAACCGGCAAATTGTGAGTTTTTCAACTTGCAAATATTTTCAAGAGCTTTCCAAATTTCAAGAAGCCGTGATTTTATTGTGAGTTGAACAAAAAAAATCATTGGGGGGTTTGCAAACCCGAGATTAAATTGTAAAAATCGAGCTGAAATCATAAAAATCATGAGCTTTCATAAATTGGAAAAAATAGATATTTTTGTACATTCTTAATTTTGTTGAGTTTTTTCTGATTTTTTCGATTTTCTCCCAACTTATACAACTTTTTCAATTTTCAAACCCTTGTCTATTTATTCCCAAGTTCGACTTTTGCAACACTGCTTCATACAACTACTTCACACCTCTTTTCACATATGCAAAGTTACATTCATTCAAGTATAAGCAAACATAAGAAATTGCTTTGTAGAATTTGTATTGTAGCCAAACCCTAGCTACTGAACTTCTATTGACTCCTCTACCACTTTTCCTATGAAAAATGTCGGCGGAGTGAGAGGATCCTCTTCCTACAACTGGATTGTTTCCAGTTGCAACAACACAGGGCAATCGTTTCCTGCTAATCCTACTAACTCAAGGCAAAACCCCGATGGAAATCAGCTAAAAATTTAGCAACCACCCCCCTCATCAGGGAGGTGTAAACCCAAAAATTGTCTATCAAAAGCAGTTGTAGACCTGATATTTGAAGTCCATTGCAATGACATCGAGGACAATATTCAATATATGCAGGATCATGCCCTCGTTGGGAAATTCCTCTGCATTTGGACTTTAAAAAATCCCTCACTCAATGGATCCAACTCAAATGGAAACCTATGGGGCAAATAAAGTTAGATTTGGGTGCAAAGGGTTTCTTCACTATCGCCTTTGCCAATTTTAAGAACCGAATGGAAGTATTTGAGAATGGGTTGTATTTCTTCGATTCAGCGGGCCTATATCTCCATTTTTGGATATATATTTTGTGTTGAGCAAGGACTTTATAGTCGCCTCGATATGGATTAGAATGTACTCATTACCACAGGAGTTTTGGTATGAGGAAACCCTGGTTGGCATCGACAATGATGATCGCCACTACATCAAGTCTTCGGAAGCTACTAAGAAACCAAGCATATCTCCTATGCCCACATTTGTGTTTATATGAATATCTCGGAGACGCTTCCAGAGGCCATAAATATTTATTATCAAGAAAGCTCTGGAAGAAAACCCTCAATTATGAGCACATCCCGCTCAGGTGCCGAAGATGCCATGAATATGGCCATCTTTACCGAAATTTCCCTTTACTTACTGCAATTCTAACTCTATTGCACCTTTTGCTCATGATAAGGATGGCTTCAACAAAGTGGGGGGTAAACGCTCAAACCCTGAGCCCTTGGCCTAGGAGCCCTCCTTCTAGATGGATCCCCCTCCCAAAACCCTTTTAAATGCCTCTCTTCTTTGGACGTCACCAACCCTCCTCCAATCGTGTTGCCACCAAAAGTTTAGATGCAAGACTCTGCCCATTCCCTGCCCACCTCCATCATTCGACCTGCCTCTTTTGTCGATCCCCTGCTCCCTTCACCTTCCCAATCCGCGTCCCAAGTTCCCCAACTCGAAACCCCTAAAATAACCCTCGACCCAATTGATGAAATGAAGCTCAATTCCCTCGACTAATTCTAGGATGCTCGAGCTCTAATCCCATCCTCTAAAGGGACTCAACAAAAACTACACAAAGAGGAAAAGTGAAAGGGACAGACAATAAATCTTCAACTTTTGGATGAATTAGGGGGTAGGCTAGTGAGTTCAAGACGAATAAGGATGATAACATATGTTTTCCATGTCTCCAGCATACTGCTGAAATGAAGAACATCTCATGGAATATTAGGGGCCTCAACTGCAAAGGTAAATAGAGACTCCTCAAAGAAAAATGGAAGCCTAAAAACCCTGAAAATATGATGATCCAAGAGACCAAATCATCCAGTGAGACATCTCCAATATAATAAGAAAATAAGGCAAGGACTTCCATGCAATCGCTACAAATGCCCAAGGACATTCAGGAGGCCTTGCTATAATATGGAATGCCCAGGAAGTTCAAATCTTAAATATGTTTGTTGCTTTCTGCATCCTTACTGTCCAATTTCAACTAATTGGATTTGTTGCGCCCATTTTCTTTCTAATGTAAATGGACCAGCGTCTTCAAGAGATAAGTCTATTTTCCTCCAATCAATCGTTGGAACGCACAAACTCTTCTCTCTTGCCACCTAGATCCTCAGCAGCGATTTCAACCTAACCAAATCACTAGATGAGAAGCATGGAGACATTAGGCAGATTGATGCAGATTCAACTCTCTTCCAAGATATAATGACAAACTTGCACTTGGTAGATCTTGCCACCATCATTGTGTTCAAAAGTGTAACTAGGTTCAGTCTTCATAATGACATGTAAATATGATTTTATGTAATGAGATGTAAATAAGAAAAATAAAATTATTTTATTGACTTGCTTCATGGGTTTCATGAGCAAGGGATTTTGTTTTTGAGTCAAGACTCCCATTGAGAGTCTCTATGATTTATTTGTCATCTAGTCATAAAATATGAGTCATCATCATGTAATGAAGTCATGTTACACTTTGTAAAAGGTCAAGCTTGTCTATGCAAAGTATCCTCCAAGAACTTATCATCTATCATCTTCAAGTCAGCGTACAACAATGAAGGAACTCTCTAGAAGAAGTCGGCCTACCTCCAACAGCCATGTTGGCATAAAGGACATGAGGTGAGGTGTATATATAGACACACTTGTCCTCCACTATGAGCAAGCAATTCAATCCAACTTCGACAAGCAGAAGTGCAAAGGAGAAAGAAGAACAAAAATGTGAAGAAAGGTAAAAGAGAAGTGCGAAAAGGAAAGGAGTATTTCTTCTAGGAAGTGCGAAGATAAGGATTCTTTTGGGCAATGCAAAGGTAGGGTAGTGAAGGAGTTTCTTCTAGGGCAGTGCAAAGAAGGGTTTCTTCTGGGACAGCGAAGTTTCTTCTGGAATAGCGAAGGAAGGTTTCTTCTAGGGCAGCAAAGGAAGATTCTTCTAGGTGACCAAAGTAGAGATCTACAGACCGAGTTTCTCTAGAGGAGACCAGTGAAAGCCTAGAGACCAAGATTCTCTAGAGAAAGTCGAGAAGGAGCAATGTGAAGGATAGAGACCGAGTTTCTCTAGAAGGGGTCAAGGAGAGCAGTTTGAGACCAAGAAGAAGGCAAGGAAGGGAAGAGGCAGAGCATCATGGTTAGTGACAAGGTTCTTGGGAGGATACTAGAGTCAAGGGTTTGTGTCATGGTCTTGGTACTTATGAATTGAAGATCTAGAAGAAGAATTTTGATCGGGTTTTCCTCTAAAGAGGTGAGAGGTTTTGGCCCTGGCTGAAAAGCCTACATACTGTGTCACTTGTCTTTTATTGTGCATATTGGTAATTGTCTTGATGAGAAGAACACATTAATAAGCTAGCAAACAGAAGACTATACGTTAAGAAGTAAAAGTATATCACAAGCAATTATCAAACAAAGAAATCTCTTAACCCTCAATGACCTAAATTTCTCAACACATTGAAACCTTCACTTGGAATAGCAAAAGAGGACAGGCACAGCAAGTGGCATCAAAACTGGATTGCTTCCTAGTCATTGAGTCTATAATGGCTTAGGACAGCTTTTTGTAGGCATTTCTACCCTCGAGTAATAGACCACGCAAAAGGCCTTTTCATTTTGGAAAGTTTTGGCTTCAACATCATGATTTGCAAGCAAACATCAAGCAATGGTGGGGAGAATTGCAAGGCTTAGAAGGCTCTTCCATGTATAAACTCCAACAAAAATTGAAATACATCAAATGGCAGTTCAAACGCTGGAACGAAAACAAATTCGGTAATATCATAGACAAAAACCATAAACTAGAGCAGAAAATGGAGACCATACAACAAGAAGCCATTCTATATGGTTGATTTGATGCATTAATCATAGAAGAAGCCACTACCCTCACTAATTTTGAGGAACGCAGGAAGCAAGCATAACTCTTATGGCAACAGAAATCAAGAGTTGTTGGCATAAAGAAAGGTAAAGGAATACAACTTTATTCCATAAATTTGTGCTTCTGCACGACACCACAATAGTATATCCTCCATTAAAAACTCAGCAGGTGACAAACTACTAGATTTCGAACAGATTACCAAAGAGCTTATCCACTTTTATCAAAACATTTTGAACAGGTCAGAGGTGATCCAACATATCATAAAGCATATACTTATATGGTCATCAACGAGCAGAATGAAGCCCTGCTCTGTGGAATCGCTAATGAGGAAGTGGAAATGACTGTTAAAAGGGATGCCAAACAACAAGGCCCCTGGCCTGGATAGCTTTACTATAGAATTCTTTCACAGCTGCTAGTCCATAATGGACCACAAGGTATAGCAAGCGGTGGAAGAATCTAGGAGGACTCGCTCCATCCTCAAAGCTCTTAATGCCACCTTCCTTACATTGTTTCCAAAGCAAGATACGATGGAGGATCCTAACGGATTCGGACCCATCGCTCTTTGTAATGTTATATACAAGATCAATACTAAAATCATTGTTGATCGTCTCAAGACCCTACTCCCAAAGTTTATCTCGTCAGAGCAAATTGGCTTTATAGAAGGCTGCAAAATCCTTAATGGCATCATGCTTGCTCACGAAGTCATCCACTCCCTAAAAATCTCACATAAACCTGGGATGTTGCTTAAGCTAGACCTTTGAAAAGCTTTTGACAAGCCTAACTAGAAATACTTGTTCCACATCCTCAAAGCTTTTGGCTTCTCCAAGAACTGGACAAATTGGATTTGTAATCTCTTATCTTCTACCTCCTTCTCCATCCTTGTCAATAGTTCTCCATCTGCCCTGCTTAAATCCTCCTGTGGTATCCGTCAAGGTGATACCTTTTTGCCTTTTCTTTTCATTCTGGCCATGGAAGGGCTGGAGCAATCTCTTAAAGTAGCAGTCTCCATGAACTCACTCCAAAGCCTCCGTCTTTTCGATGATGATCTCCCCCTCACTCATCAACAGTTCGTAGATGCCACAATGGGAATGGGCACCCTATCTATCTTTGAAGCCCGACAGTTTCTTTGAATTCTCGAGGCATTTTCTCTTGCCTCAAGTATGGATATCAACAAATCTAAATCTCATGTTTTCTTCTTCAACACTCCTCTCTCTATTCAACAGCGTATAGCCAATATCCTGAGCTTTCAAAAATGCAAGTTTCCCTCAAAATATCTAGTAGCCACGTCAGTAGAAAGCTCATTGAAATGGGGCCTGTGGGAGGTCCTCATATCAAATATCAATTGCAACTTAACAAGATGGGCCTTACGCTCTATGAATATCGCTGACATACTAGTCCTTCTGAAAGTTGTGCTTCAATCCCTCCCCATCTATTTGTGTTCAGCATTAATGGCACCATTCTTGATCCTTCAACAACTCTGGCGAATTCAACAAAAAATTCCTTTTTGGGGGGGCCTCTAGTTTGGAACACAAATGGTCCATGGTGGCATGGGACAAGCTCTACAAACCAAAACTCAAAGTTGGACTTGGTTTGCGAGAGCCAACCACCATGGCGATAATCCTGGGTGCAAAAATTTGGAGGAAATGGATCCAAGGAGGCCCTGACCATTGGAAATATATCTAGCATCCTAAATACACCCCCCACACACCAACGAAGCCCCTAATTCACTTACACACCATGGCACCTGGTTCATCTATATGGTCCCTATTTCCTAAAATACTAGCAGGTCTTGAGAGGGGAACTCACAAGACAAGCACTAGACCAAGTGACAACACTATGAGGTGGGACCCAATGTCACCACAACCACCATCACTTGCTCTTTAGTGGTTGTCACCACAAGGGAGGCTTCCCTATGGCAGTCACCTAATGGATATTCAAGTCTAAGGCTTGGAGGTGACACAGATAGACTTAGGTGGGACACTCAACTTAAGTACAAGGGTTAAACTAGAATAGACAAGGCAAAGCATGCCCTCCAAAAGACATATCTAAGGCACAAGCTACCTAGGGTTTGTGAATAAGCAATGATAACAAACTTACCAAGGTACACAAGGGCAAGAAAAGGCCTCATAAGATGAATATGATCAATTTTTGGGACAACCCTTCAAAAAGCCCCAAGTTGAAGCTTAGGGCTAGATTAAGGTTTACCTTAGGGAAAAATTACATAGGTCTTATGACATCATCCCTAGAATGGAAGATTTTACCATGAAATTGGGGTGATTTTGTGGCAATGAGTCACAAACCACAAGTTAAATTCGACCTTAACCCTAGCCTAGCAACTTGCCTTAAAGGAATGAAAATTTGAGGAGGGAGAGAAGAATTTGTTTTAAAGATATTTTTGTGGTGTGATAACCTATGTGGAAAGGCCAGTGCTTGATCTTAGATGATGGAGTCTAGAGGAAGATCCACTTATGACAATTTAAACCCTAAAATGGAGTAACGGATAATGAAAAACCATAGCTTTCATACCCTAGCTATCATTTTATGAGGGAATAAATTCATTGAGCGGAGCTTAACATGAAGTATCACTCAAGGGATTGTCACACAAATCTTAAAGGGTAATGCATCCAATACATTGCTAAGATTTCATAGAAAAATATTCAATAAAACTAGCACATAGAAACCCTAACAATATCCATTCCATGCAATAGCCATAAAGATATTCAACAACATAGAATACTTACAAGAAAATGCATGAACCAATCCTTTATTATTCCAAAATGATGTCTCCAAAGCAAGAGAATGTCTCCATAAGCAAATACTCCACAAAAGATCACATCTCCACAAGAAACAAGTCTATTTCAACGATGTTGAAATCTCTCAAAGAGGCCAAATTGATCCACAAGTGATGATGAACAATAAAAATGAGTTGACCTCTATTTATATGAGGTCTACCTCATCAAATTTATGACTAATGAAGCCCCTACATCAAGTTTGACACAAAATAACCTTGGGTTACAAGCCAACCCACTAGCTAAATGACAAAATAGACCATAATTTCCCACACGTGAATCATAGCCTCCAAAAGTGTTGATGTCACGACCATTTCTAGCTCCAAATGCCATGTCAACGTGTGATGAGGTGTGAAAATGTGTCATAGTGTTAGAATCATCCAAAATTTGAGGAAGGTCCTTTAAATCCACCTCAAATCCTCCTCTGGTGTCCCAAGTCTAGCTAGGGTGCCATCATGTCAACTCCTTTGTCCAATGTTAGGGCTTCCCAAAGTGCAACAAGCCCGCCCTAGTCTCACAATGGGAGACCATCCTCATTTGTGCTCTAAATCAATTTGTGCCCATCAAGTTGTGTCAAGGCCATCTTGGGAGCATGTTGGGTCCAGTGATGTCGTCATGAAGCATCCTCATTGCCAGCTCAAAGTAGACTAATGTCCTGGGTCCTGAGAGTGCTCAGGGATATGTAATATCTGCTTAAGTCGTCAGGAGGCCCAACTCTCTCAACGTTGCATTTGTTGAGCCATTTTTCTCTTTGAAGAGGCTTGGGTACCTATGGAGTGGGTGCCCTCAAGGTCTGGGTTGTTGTGGACCACCTGATAAAAAATAAAAATAAAAAAAAAAAAATGTATACCATTCATCAGACACTAAGACCATATATGTATCTAAGTGGACCAAACTTGAATGATAAGGGCATATTAATACCTTCAAACAAGGATCACCTTATGATATCTAACTAGACCAAGTCCTATAAATGTGTTCCCTACCTTGATAAAGCTAGCTTATGATCAACCCTATTAGGTGCTTCCAACCCTCAAGGGGAAGTGACAATTCCAAGGTTGACTCCTCAATCAATAGGTGTTAGTGTAAATATGTGACAACGGAGAGGGGAAAAGGCTCCATGGCCAAGTGCCATGGTCAAGAGGACTAGTTTATGGGGTGTACACATCCTCAGTGTATGAATGTAAAGGAGGGAGCAATCATGGAGGCATGAGTTACCATGCACGACCTATTTTTTCCACACCTCTTGTGTGTCTTTTACTTCTTATTGATAATGCCTTGTATTACTACATATAGCTCAAGGATTTAGAGCTTTCTCTTTGTGATGTAGCATTTTTATTACCCCTTAATATGATATAATTGATCACTCATCAGGGTTGGGACATGCAAGGGTACCTTTTGATGTAAAGGAGCATCATGTGCTCAGGAAACGGGTGATGGATAAAGAGGAGGGTGCTGCTCATGCTAGGTTTTTTCCCATGCACTAATTTATGTCCCTAGCCATCTTTTAAATTTTGATTTTCTTCTTTTCTTTTTATTGTGGCCATGATATGTTTTTCCATTCTTTTAGTTGCATCAACCTCCAAGGCAATGTTTTCTAGTGCTACTCAAGGATTTTGGACATATGGGTGTCAAATCCCAATGAACCAATGACAAGTTAGACCCAAAGAATGGATGTGGTATATGGGACTTGTAATGTGTCATGGAAAGTGTCTAGTATAGTATAGGGGATAATGTACACATTATCTCAATCTAGGTTCTTAAAGTAGTGCCCCTCCTATAACCCTAATGTAGAAATTTTCAGATCTGTAGCCCTCCCAGTTTCAAAGTTTTTTGCATATAGTTTAATGCCCACAACCCCAAGTGATAGCTGATAAATAAAACTTTTAGCAAATTATTTTGAAACGCTTTAGATTGCTTCTACACTTTTTCATTTTTTCCGACTAACAAGAAAATAAAAGCACAAGCATAAACAGATGTTTACACAATGATTTTTGGTCTATCTTGACCCTGGAAAAACCCCACAATGGAGAAAACTTGTGATAAGGAGATTTTTATTTTTGCTATTTCTTAGAAAATTTACACAGCAATAAATGACCACATTTATACTCATCTCTCCCAGATAATTGATCCATTGTCTAGCCACTGACAGTCATGAAAACTGTGCCTCTGCCAAACTATATCACTTTAGAAATTCATGCCATAACTAGTTGATAATCACCCTCAAATCTCATGCTTCAGAACAGCGATTGTCCTTCGAAATTTGGGCCAGTCAACCCAAAAATTTCTCTCAATTTTATGTCAACTAACAAGTTGTTCTCTCTCAAATTTCATGTTAAATATCTACTTGATAACTTAGCCTCAAACCCGATTTTTTTGTCACAAACTATGGATCTGCAAGACTATACTTATGACAGTCAAAACCTCCTCGAAATTGCGCAGACGCCCTTCTCCATCCCTCAAAGCTCGTGCTGATAATGAGTGAGAATAGTCTGAAGTTTTGTGTTTGCAATCACTGCTTGAGGTTTGAATTATTACTCTTGTTTTAGTTCGATTTCCTTGGCAAAAATCTCCTCTTGCAAACTCGTGCTTTGTTATAGCAACCTCCTCTCCTTCTTTGCTCCTCTCTTCTTCTCTAACTCTTCACAAGTAGAATGAGAGATCTCTACAACATTTTCCTCCCTTTTAATTTTATTAAGTTAGGAGAACCCTAACCTTTTTTATCAAGGATTGAGATTAGACCTCAACCCTCTAAATCAATGGTGGAGATCATTCCCCCACTTGACCCCATCTTCATGTGGTCCCCCTCATTAATGACTCCTAGTCACTTTATAACTTTATATTTGTACCTTATACTTTTTCTCCTTTATCTAGACTTTAATATAACTCATAAAGTCATATGCTAAAAAGTTGTTTTAAAGTGTTTTCCTAGGCAAAAAAATAAATGCACTAGGAAACACCTCCTTGGTACCTTTTTCTTCAACACTCCCTCTTATCAAGGAAGGTGTTTGTCACCACTCCCATCTTGTCTCTGAAATACACATTGCTTGCCCCTTGCTAATGACTTGGTGAGAATATCTCCAACCTTTTCATTAGAGGATATATATTGAAAACTCACTGCTCCTCTTTGAGTTTAATGCAAAACTCTGATTATCACAGTATATCGTAGTTGGTCTCAGCCTCTAACCAAATTAACCACATATCATTTTGCAAAACCAAATAGCCTCGCAATTGGCCTAACTAACTGCAATATACTTCGCTTTCGCTGAGCTCAGTGCCACTAATCTCTGCTTCCCGTTGAACCACGACACCATTGTCGAACTCAACATGAATCAACATCCGGAAGTATTCTTCCAATCACTAGCACTTCCTACCCAGTTTGAATCTATACATGTTAATTTTAGGCAACAATGGTATGTCCTATGCTTTAGAGCAATTTTACTTCAATTTCTTTATTAGCCCAATATCAATATCCAGATTAGAAATCACATCAACATGATAGTAAAATGCAGATAGAACATAAACATAAACAGTAGAAGACAAGCCAAGACAAGAAGACACAAGATGTGGCACCAGCCAGGGAAAAACCCCAATGTGGGGAAACCCTTGATCAATTCTTCTTATATTCTTCAATAGTTCAGCAGAGAGAGACATAGTACAATTTACAAATCTGATAATTTATGACCGCAGCAAAAGAGCCCTACCCAGAAAAGTTAATGCTGGTCAACAGGGCAGATTTGACCCTCAATAAATTGGTGAGCTTCAATCAACTTCAGCCTCCAAACAACAAGATGAATCAGCGTTAAAAAGAACCCAAAATCAGCCCAGTGAAATCTGGTCAAACAACCAACCTGCAGTCAGCCCTAGCTGTAGTCAACGTTGGTCAAAGTCAACGTTTGGCCTTGATTTCTGTGCCCGGAAATGCGGCCTGCCCAAACAAAGATAGCCCCCACAAAAACACAGTCAAAGGAGGTCAATGCATGCTGGTCAATCCTTGGTCAAACTATCCAAAAATTTGGTCTCCTGAAATTTCGGCCTCCTGAAATTTCGGACGTGTGGATAGAGAGAGGCCTAGAAATCCATACCTAATCAATGTGAGAGAGAGAGAGAGAGAGAGAAGTGTGAAGATTAGTGTGTCCAAATGAGGCTAAGGCATCATGTATTTATAGCAAACGTTGAGGATGAATAGACGTGACTATTGGGCTTCTGAGCCTGCAAAAGTTTGTTGGTCGACCTTAACAATTTGTCCATAATCAAAATAAATTCATAACTTCATTTGTACATGTCGAAATCCGATGATCTTTAGATCAAGCCTACACCTCTCGGAGAGAGGAATCCAAGAAAAATATCAGTTGTCATAAATAAGACGACCCATGTGGAGTTTGGCCCTAGTTGCCAATTGTAACACTCCCTCTCAACGAGGGAGAACTCCATCTTCTAATCCATCTGCCAATCTGTATTATCTCTGCCATCAATCCACTGCTCTGCTCTACTGAACTATGAAAGAGAAGACGTGATCAAGAATGTATCATACCATTCTCTACTAACCCGAAGTCTGTCACAATCAAAGGAGAGTGTGTCATACCACTCTTACTGACCTGAAGTCAATTCCAATCAAAAGAAAGTGTCTCATACCACTCTTACTAACCCGAAGTCAATTCCAATTGATCCTAGATCAATATCAGTCATCCTAGCATATGGAGTACGGTAGTACACGATGCATCCATTGGTAGTACTATGGTCCCTATCCTCATTTCCCTACTCATTGGCCAGATGAGAGGTACTTCCCATGAGTCCTAGACTACATGGGTAGGATGTCTCAGCAGGAGAAGGATGAACCACTTATCGTGCCTACATGTCGCTAAGGGGTATAGTAGGGGAAGGTTGAGCTACTCACCCTGTAAACAGCAAACCACTAGAGGAAGGTTGAACCACTCACCCTATGGTTTCTCATCGCTCCAAGAAGTACCCAAGCCCCCCAGAGCTCCCAAAGCTCAATGTCCATCTCATACAGGACCCTCATAAGAGGGTCTCTCCACGACTCCAAGTTGTTCTCGGAAGGCCAAGAACTTGACCTTCCCCAGGGGCTTTGTCAGAATATCGGCGACTTGCTCATCAGTGCCAATGTGATCGAGCCTTATTGCTCCTCGTTGTACCATATCCCGAATAAAGTGGTACCTTATATCTATATGCTTGGAGCGATCATGAAACACGGGATTCTCTGATAATTGGATCCCACTCTGGTTGTCGCAGAGGATCACGATGGTATCCAGCACATGTCCAAATAGCTCACTGAAGAGCTTCCTCAACCAGACAGCTTCACAGGAGGCCATACTAGCAGCTATGTATTCGACCTCGGTGGTGCTCAAGGCAACCGATTTCTGCTTCCTACTCATCCAAGATATCAAAGCAGAACCCAAAGAAAAATAGCATCCATAAGTGCTCTTGCGATCCACCACACTGCCAGCCCAATCAGCATCAAAATAACCATGCAGCCTCACATTTTCGGGAGTGTATCTCAATCCATGAGTGATTGTACCCCGAAGATATCTCAGAAGATTCTTGGCACCAATCCAATGATGAGACTCAACCATATATTGGCTCAATGTGTTAACTGCAAAAAAATATGTCCAGACGAGAGATCACCAAGAACATCAGTACTCCTATGAGTTGACGATATTCAGAAGCATTTCCCAATTTAGGTCCAACAGCACTACCACATAACTTATTAAAGTTAAGTTCCATCGGAGTAGTCACAAACTTGCAATCCACCATCCCAAATCTTTCCAATATCTTCAAAACATATTTTCCTTGAGAGAGGAAAATTTCACCTGGCTTTTTCCAAACCTCCAACCTTAGGAAATAGTGCATCGGTCCTAGGTCCTTCATCTCAAATTCAGAAGCCAACTCACTCTTACATTTGCGAATGAGAGGGTCTGCACTTCCATCAGCTACATGCTTGATTTTGTAGAGCCACGTAGAGGTGACAAACAATTTGTCCTGGGGTCTAGGGACCACATCCCAGACAACATTCTTCATAATTGATTCGTATTCTGTTGGGTCCCTATAATACTAGTGATTACCACATTACTATTGTAGTTATACCCCTTATTAATATTGTTGTGCCCCTATTGCCCCCATATTGTTATTACTATGCCCCATAGAATCCCTCTATTGTTATTTTTGTGGCTTTATATTATTATTGTTAGGTCGGTTGGGTTATATTGTGACTCCTTAGACTCCTATATATAGAAAGGAGGTTTTTTCATTTGAATCATCCAAGAATTGTTCATTTATGTAATGTAAAGGAGGTTGCCCCCTCGAAGAGGCTGAATCCTAAGGCTTGATCTATCTTTTCTATCTTTTCTTGAGCTAGTTTCATAACATTTGGTATCAGAGCTTTGGATTCTAGGGTTTCGCTGCTCCAAACAGGTCATCGTGGCATTTTCGCTATAACTTTTTTTTGCGACGTTTCAGAAGCTAAAAAAAAACCCATTTGACAAGACATCGCGCTGAATCTCGGGTCCGAATTTCAGAGCCTTTTGCGCTATATTTGCGGAGATATGATCTGAGGAAGTTGGTCTTTTTGCAGACTCCTGAATTACATTCCAAATAGGTCACCTAGGAAAAATCATCATAACTTTTTCCTGAGCATTGGATTGAAATTTCGTAAGAAGATGCAAAAAAAGGACGGACTGTAGTTTCTTGTATATATTTTTCAGAGCCAAAGGACAAAACAGTGACTCGTGGCACGTCGTACAAAGTCGCTCTACTGAACTAGTCTATAATCAGGTCACTGTGGGAGATTTCGCATAACTCTTCCTTGGAGAATCCAAATAGGATCAGACTGGTGGCATTGGAAAGAGGACACAGAGGGCTACCACAGGATGCAATTTCAAAACTGGATGATCTGAAAGTACAGAGATACATCAGAGGCAATATCGAGCTCCTACAAAGAAAAAAAGGTGTGTAGATTTTTTTAAATTTTTGCTTAAGAGTGGTTTGAAAATTTATTTTGAAGGAATTCAAAAGGCTAGTAGAGCATTATTATCGGTAACTGATGCCCCGAGGAAAGAAAATGCAAACACCTAGTAAGGAACCTGAAAGCTCTAGCATGACTCACGAAGAAGAAGAAGAAATGCTATATGATATATCAAAATTACAAGAACAAGTGCAACAAGTGTCACTTGCACAAAAAGCAACAGAATATAAGATGGATGGTCTAAGGAAAGATGTAGAAGCTAAGATGGATGGTTTAAAGAAAGGTGTAGAAGCTAAGATGGATTGTTTAAAGAAATGCGTAGAAGCTAAGATGGATGGCATGGAAGCTAAGGTGAATGGCATGGACGCTAAAATTGATGGCATGGATGATAAGATGGAAGAATTGAAGATAAATATGAATAAGTTGCTACAAGAAATGGTCACTAATGGTGAAATGGTACTAAAGGAAACTCATGATGAGAACAAAAGAAATGTTAATCATGATTCCATAGACTCTAATGTTGGATCGAAGACTCACCATATTCCAAAAATCGATATGAGAAAGTTTGATGGCAAGGATCCTGCCACATGGATATTACAGATGGAGCAATTCTTCGATCTCAATAATGTGCAAAACACACAAAAGGTACGTATGGCAACTTTATATTTGGAACCAAATCAATTTGTATGGTATCAATGGCTTTGCTCTCGTAAACAATTTATCACTTGGGCAATTTTTACGGAAGAATTGATAGCACATTATGAGGATACAAAAAGCAACACTTTTTTTAGCCAATTGATAAGTCTCAAACAAAAGGGTTCAATAATGGAGCACATTGAGGAGTTCCAAAAATTGAACATAAAGTTAAAAGATATTCCAGAGGAGCATAGGATTGATGTGTTCATAAGGTCTTTAAAGGATAATATCCAACATGATGTTCGCCTTTGGGAACCTGATTCATTAGAGAAGGCATTCAGGTTAGCAAGAAAAATGGAAAGCAAAATTATGGCAACCAGAAAGCGTACTACTCACAACTATAAAGAGGGAAGTGTTGTTGCCCCTAGTCTTCCACAACCTATAAGGTTGACACCACAACAATTGGAAGAAAAAAGAGCAAAAGGGCTTTGTTACAGTTGTGATAGCAAATACACTAAAGGTCATAAGTGTGCTGAGAAGAAATTATTCCACATAGATTGTGAAGAGGAAGAAGAAAATGAGCAAGAAAGGTCAAAAGAAGAGGATATACTCCAGGAACAAAGCCTAGATGAAGAACAAATAAATCCGACCATATCTTGTAATGCATGGGCGGGAATTACCACTCCTCAAACCATCAAGATAGAAGGACAAATCAAGAAGAAAAAGGTAATAGTGTTGATTGATTCAGGAAGCACCCACAATTTTATTATTTGTAAGGTAGCAAAAGAATTGAATTGCTTCATATATCCAGCACCAGAGTGTCAAGTGATGATTGCAAATGGAGGAACAATAAATTGCTCTGGAAAGTGCCATAATATCAAGCTATCTATGGGAGAATATGTATTGACTAGCCCAATGCTTTCCATTCCAATGGGAGGTGCTAATGTTGTACTAGGAGTCCAATGGCTACAATCCTTGGGTACAATAGCTTTTAATTTTCAAGAACTTTTCATCAAATTTTCTACGGAAGGAAAGGAAGTTGAATTAAGCGGTATTGCAGGGAAACCAGGAAAGATAATCAGCTCTAATAGTATGACAAAGCTTCTAAAAAAGGAACAAAGAGGTATAATTGCACAATTATGTTCGCTAGATGTTTCCACATCGGAATCATCTATTTCTCCAGATCTCCAAAAAGTCCTGGACAATCATTCCAAGGTATTTGAGACTCCCAAAGGTCTCCCTCCTATGCGTGATCATGATCATGTTATTCATCTGATTCCAAGAAGTGTTCCTCCAAACATCAGGCCGTACAGATATCCCTATGTCCAAAAGAGTGAAATTGAACGTATGGTTGCAGAAATGCTAGAGGCTGGTATAATTCAACCGAGTCAAAGTTCTTTCTCTGCTCCAGTAGTATTGGTGCACAAGAAGGATGGATCATGGCGCATGTGTCCGAATTATATGGAGCTCAACAAGCTCACTATTAAAGATAAGTTCCCCATTCCTGTTATTGATGAATTACTGGATGAATTGCATGGATCAATTTACTTCACCAAGTTGGATCTTCGTTCAGGATATCATCAAATTAGAATGAAGACTGAAGACATTCCGAAAACAGCATTTAGAACTCATGAGGGTTATTATGAATTTTTGGTCATGCCTTTTGGCCTTACCAATGCACCTTCAACATTTCAAGGTTTGATGAATTCAATTTTCAAACCATTCCTTAGAAAATGTGTTAGTATTTTTTGATGATATACTAATCTACAGCAAGTTTTGGAAGGATCATGTTGAACATGTTGACAGGGTGCTACAACTATTGAGGAGAAACAATTATATGCAAAAAGATCCAAATGTTTCTTTGGAGTCTAGGAGGTGGAATATCTGGGTCATATTGTATCTCATGAAGGAGTTAAGGTAGACCCTAGCAAAATTAAAGCCATTAAGGAATGGAAAATCCCCACATCCATAAAGCATCTGCGAGGATTTCTCGGGTTGACAAGGTATTATCGCAAGTTTGTTAAGAATTATGGGAGAATAGCAGCACCTCTAACAACATTATTGAAGAAAGATGCATTTTCATGGACTCTGGAAGCAACAAAGGCCTTTGAACATCTTAAAGAGGCAATGTTCCAAGCACCGGTCTTAGCTACACCGGACTTCACAAAAACCTTTATTGTGGAATGTGATGCTTCAGGAAATGGAATTGGTGCTGTTCTAATGCAAGATGAAAGACCCATTGCTTTTGAAAGTCGTCCAATCAAGGGAAAGTTTTTAAGCAAAGCTATTTATGAGAAGGAAATGTTGGCAATACTCCATGCACTTAAGAAATGGCAACCCTACCTAATGGGAAGACACTTCAAGGTAAAAACGGATTATGATAGCCTTAAATACTTTTTAGAACAAAGATTATCCTCTGAAGAGCAACAAAAGTGGGTCACAAAGATGTTGGGTTATGACTTTGAAATCATCTACAAAAAAGGGAAGCAAAATATGGTGGCAAATGCACTCTCAAGAAAGGATGAGGATGTGGAAGCATTGTTGTTCGCCATTTCTATTATCCAACTAGATTGGATAAACGAAGCAAGGGAGGAATGGAAGAATGACGAAGAAGTGTGGGCACTTATTCGAAATTTACAACAAGATTCCAGTACGTCTGATACATTTAGCTAGCAAAATGATTCGTTATGGTACAAAGATCGCTTATACCTCTGTAAGAATTCCCAGCTAAAACAAAAGATTCTTATGGAATTGCACACTTCTCCCTTAGGAGGGCACTCAGGATTTTTAAAAACTTACCACAAGGTTAAGAAGGAATTTTTTTGGGATGGCCTTAAATCAGATATTCAAAGTTTGTGGCGGAATGTTTGGTTTTCCAACAAAATAAAGTTGAAACAATTAAGACACCGGGTCTATTACAACCTTTATCCATTCCAAGCCAACTTTGGGAGGAGGTTACAATGGATTTTATCACAGGTTTACCCAAGTCTGAGGGAAAGAGTGTCATCATGGTGGTAGTTGACAGACTTACCAAGTATGCACACTTTTGTGCATTATCACATCCTTTTAAAGCCAGTACAGTTTCTACTGCATTTATGGAAACAATTCAAAAGCTACATGGAAACCCAAAGATTATTGTAAGTGACAGAGATCCCATTTTCACTGGAAATTTTTGGACAAAATTATTTTCTTGTCTTGGTACTCAGTTAGCTCATAGCTCATCTTATCATCCTCAATCTGAATGAGGCGAGAGAGAGAGAGAGAGATGCCTAGAAATCCGTACCCAATCAATGAGGAGAGAGAGAGAGAGAGAGAAGTGTGAAGATGAGTGTGTCCAAATGAGGCTAAGGCATCATGTATTTATAGCAAATGTTGAGGATGAATAGATGTGACTGTTGGGTTTCTAAGCCTACATAAGTTGGTTGGCCGACCTTGACAATTTGTCCATAATCAAAATAAATTCATAACTTCATTTCTACATGTCGGAATCGGATGATCTTTAGATCAATCCTACACCTCTCGAGAGAGGAATCCAAGAAAAATATTAGTTGTCATAAATAAGATGACCTGTGTGGAGTTTGGCCCTAGTTGCCAATTTTAACAATACAACATGTCAACCTGGCTCCATCCCATCGAATATAGTCCAAACCATAGTACATTGTGCCCTTCAAGTACCTCAACACATGTTTCACAGCCACCTAGTGCACTCTCTTGGGATCCATCATAATTGAATCAATGTGTTGATTGCAAAACATATATCTAGACTAGTGTTGACCAGATACATCAATGACTCGATCAACCAATGATACAAGGTGGGGTTTGGCAAGTCGGAATCAGAAGCATGCATCTTCTTCCAATTAGTGATCATCGAAGTAGCCATAGGCTTGAATTCCTCCATATAAAATA
Source organism: Pinus tabuliformis (assembly GCA_031772625.1). Classification (NCBI taxonomy): domain Eukaryota; kingdom Viridiplantae; phylum Streptophyta; class Pinopsida; order Pinales; family Pinaceae; genus Pinus; species Pinus tabuliformis. The sequence continues at coordinate 963,886,297 of CM062809.1, read as the reverse complement.
TCCTCAATATGTCTCCTGCATATTTGTGTTGGCCCATGAAAATGTACCTATCCTCTTTCCAATCCTCCAACCCCAAAAAGTAATGCATCAATCCCATATCGATCATGTCAAACTCTGAAGCAAGGTCCCTCTTGCAGTGTTGGATGAGTCTCTCCTCTCCTGTAATAAACAAGTCATCCATATACAGAACTAGAATGAGTGAATCATAACCGACCATGATGAAGTATAGGATTGGATCTGCATCACTCTTCTGGAAATTTATCTGCTGCAAGTAAGCATCAATCCTCTCATACCATGCTCTCGACACCTGCTTCAAACCATATAAGGCTTTCTTAAGCCTACACACATGAGACTCTCTCCCATGCACCTCAAAGCCCCTACGGTTGCTCAATATACACCTCCTCATGTATGACCCCATTGAGAAAGGCAGCCTTCACATTTGTCTAGTGAATCCTACAACCCATTTCAACTATCATAGATATCACTACTCTAATACAAGTATAATGAGCAACCAGTGTGAAGGTCTCCTAATAGTCAACTCCCTCAACCTGTGAGAACCCCCATGCCACAAAAAGAACTTTGAACTTCTCCACACTGCCATCCACAGCATGTTTGATCTTGTAAAGCCACCTTGAAGTCACAACTGACCTCCCCTCAAGTCTCGTCACTATCTCCCACACATCATTCTACCTGATGGAGGCATCCCTCCAGATTTGCTGACTAGTAGCCTCCTCGAAGCTAGTTGGCTCAGTCTCCACAACATCTGCCACATAGCCACCCAACCTCTCTAGTGGTCTGCCCTCCCTAACTAACCACTTTCCCACTGCCTTTTGTGCTTCCTTCAGGATCTCATAGAGCCATTTTGACTTCCTCTTCCCTGTAGTAGCCTCGTCAACTGGTATGGGAAAATCCTCCACTGGAGCCTCTCCTCCTGAGGAGGAAGCCCCTATTGTGGTCTATGGTGAACCTATACTCTGAGATCCTATTCTCGGTGATCCTGGACTCTGTGAGCCTGTCACCCCAGAGGTAGGTGATCCTCCTAACCCTAGTGTACCATCTGAAGATCCTGAGTGGTATGGCCCACTACTAAGGAGCATATTGCTCTACCAGATCAACCTCCTGAGACCTCCTCAAGGCTCTCTCCTCCTCAAATCTCACATGTCTGTTGGTCTCACTATAACCCACAAAGATACCCTTCTGCGCAGTGGGTTCCAGCTTCATCCTCTTCTCCTCAAGGACGTGTCAATATGTAAGGCACCCAAAATTCCTTATGTGTTGAATCTCAAGCTTCTTAGTTTTTGTAGCATCGGATGTGTTCTAGCCACGAAATTTGATGGAGAGGCTAGAACGCATGAGATCTCCAAAACCCAAAAATCGTTTATGGAAATTCCACCTAGAGATGAATTCTTTAGATTATTAACCAATTTTTTAATGTTTCCTAAGTCTAAACATAGGAAAACTGGTTAACTAATCATGATTAATTAAGTCAAGGTGAGAATTCTCTAGAAACTTACACAGATCGATCCATAAATGATTTGAGCCATCGATTAAGATTGAATCTTGATCATTGGAGTCCCAACAAGAAGATATAAGAAGGCATCGATGTGGTTATGGAGAATACACTAGAGTCACTTGGAGAATTTGAGTTTCCAAAGTAGCAGCAATCAGTTTGCCGGAGAGTTCGAGCTTCAGTGAGGAAACAGAGATAGTGAGGGGCGGAGACAGTGATCCAGAGGAAGTTTTCCCGATTTGGAGATGCAACAGCAAGAGACTGAGTTATTCCCAGTGAGGCAATGCAAAGGACTGCACAGTTGCTTCAGAAAAGCAATTTGATTTGGCTAGAGGAAAATTCAATTCAGCTGTCAAAGGCCAGGAGAGTCTTCCAAAGGGCCAGAGAATCAGTTTACTTAGCAGAGACAGACAAAACAACTTCATCATATGCAGTTTCAAACTTAGACATCCAAGGGTTTGTACAAGCACTGCGTAAAGGCTGACACAGAGGGTCCATGATGACAAATTTTCTAAAGGGAAGTTGTGTCAGGGTTAAATGTTGAGGAAGGGAATTCCCTTAAATAATTTTGGCTGGATTTTCTTGTTGTGGATTGCCAGTTTCAGGCATCTAGATTGTACTCAAAATTTCACTACTTGATAAAAACCCTCAGCTGCTGCACCGGCTTTCCCAAGTTGAGTTTTTCTAAGATCAATTGTCCAAAAATAACGGTGTCATTTTTACAGTGTTTGTGCTAGTATTTTCTCAATTTACAGCGCTATTATTTCCGCAGTATTTTATTTGTGAAGGTTGCAGTGTGATTTATTCAATATTTGTCGTACCAAATAAATTGTTAAAATTAATTAATAATTAGAGGAATAATTACCAGTTGTTGCAATAGAATTTCAGTTTTGAAATTTTCACCTGTTATTGGAGTGTGAGTGATCAGCCGAGAAGCTCAGAAGCGGAAGAGAGAATTTCGTTGTTCAAAGGGAGAAACAGGCCGAAATTCTCAAAGGTTGTGCAACACCAAGATTGGCAGTTCAAATTGTTGGGGAAAATGTTCGCTTTTTTAGTGCAGGTTGGTAGAAAAATTTGATTTGCCCAAGACAGTGATTCCAGCGGTCAGAGGGAGCAACACCAGCTCAATTTTCACTAAGCAGATTTCTGGTTGGACGTAGAAGGTATTGCAGTAGCAAAATCAGCATCGATGGAAGAGAAAAGCACACACAACAGAGGAAAAATCTCTCAAGGAACTTCGAGTTTCAGAGGTTTGATTTTCCATTCCAAATTGGTGGTTACCTGAGTCACCGGATTCGTCCTAAACCCCCTGCGAATCCCGAATCCAGCGAATCCGACACGATTCGGTCCAGATTCGTGTCCAAATCACCGAACACGTCGTGTCCGAGGGCGTGTCACGTTTTTCAAAAGCGTGTCGCGATTTTAGGACACGTGTCTGGTTTCCAGGACTCGCTAAGCTCAGCGCGGGAATGAAAAGGGCGTGTTTGCTCATTAAAATTGTCATTTGGCAAGTGATTTGTGATGTTGGATCAAGGAGTAAAGCATTTTGGCAGCTTCACGATCAAGTCTAGGCCCTAGTATTGATATGCTATTCATGGTAATGTTAAATTCTTAAAGTAAAAGTGACATTCTCCTTAATCTTCATTTTCATCCTTTTACTTAAATTTTTAACATTACCATGAAATGACTCAAGATGTTTGAGAGTGGTTCCGGCCTCATTGGATTTGATATGGAGAAAGTAGAATTTTAGATTTCGTTCAAAATCCAGCAAACTTATCAGTTTTTCAGGATTTTAGGATTGGGGGATTGCAATGTTTCCATTGAATTTTGTCATGTATTAGGGTATGGAACTTGTATTTATTCAAGGGCACCAAACCAAGAGCTTCTGAATATGTCGCTCCCACTCCCGCTTTCGCTCCCGCTCCCAAGTAACACTGTTCCTGATGATATGGGTCTGGACACCACTGTTGAGTTGGCATTGGCCAACATGGATCTCAATGATCCAGTGCTAGAGCCTGTTAGATTTGATGACTTAGAGGGGTCAACCTCCATACCAGCAGATGCAGAGGCGACTATGGATACAGCGGAGTAGGAGGATGTAGAGGAGAGCAGTGGGGACCATGATGATGGGGACAGTGATGCTGATTCTGATGCTGATTGATGCCTTGAGGCTTGTATACCTATAGTTGTTTTATATTTTCTATTTCTATTTGCCATTGGCATTGCACCAACACTACCTATGTAACACATTTTGATTTGATGACTTAATGAGAAAACTACAGTTGTCAGTTTGTTTATCTTACTATCTTGTAGTTGTAAGTTGTCTTTCAGTTATGAATTATGAATCATGATTTAAATTTTTAATAGATTTATCATTTATGTGACCAATACCACTAACATTTATTTGAATTTTGTATGTACTATGCATGCTAATAGCTATAGATGAAGATCTATGTTTGAAATCAATAAATTTGCATCATTAATTAAAATTTGTGTAAGAAATATGATAATATCTAATTTTTAATATATATGTATATTTTTTAAATATATATATATATATATATATTTTTAATAAAATAATATATAACGTGTCCTGTTCCGGGGGGTCAGCGTGTCCGAATCTGACACCACGAATCTCGAATCCTACGTGTCCCGAATCCCCGTGTCAAGCGACTTAGGTGGTTATTGTGAGCAGATTTTCTCACTCCATAAGGGAGTGCAAGTAGCAGTTCCAGCAGCCAAACAGAGGGAAAGAGGGAGATTTTTGAGGTTTTCTCTAGTTTTGAGTTTCCAAATGTTGCAACTCTACAAGGATGACAGTATGAGATTGCTAGAGGAGGTTTTGTGAGTTAGCCAGAATGCAGATTTGGGCAGTAGATTGACTTCCAATTGTCGGAGGCAGATGTCGAAGGAAGTGGGAGTTGCAAAGAAAGGAAGGGTCCCAGCCAAGGACTAGACTTGAAAGGAGATAGTGGGGCACCACATCCAGGAGGAGGAGTATGAGACTCCAATGTGCCAGATGGACAAGGTCCAGCACAGTTGCAATAAGAAGATCAATTAGATCAGTGCCAGCCTGTTACAACGGGACCATCACGTTTGCTACAGTAGCCCACAGTATCATAGTAGCAAGTTCAATGTCAGCAGACGCAATTTGTCATTAGAAAGTTGCAAATCTAGTTGCAATTAGTACCCGGGAGACAGTTGCAGAGCTAGATGCAGTGACACAAGCAGTGTGAATTGCCCAGTTGCAGTATGCAGGTGCAGTTCCAACCAAGAGATTCCCAATGAAAAACTACGCAGTCTAGTTTCCAATGTAGGAGGGCAATGCGAGTTGCCAAGAGGGAGGAGAGAGATTTCCCATTTGGAGATCGAAACTCAGAGGGAGTCTAGTTTCAGAGGGAGCATCGCTATGGAAGCTAGTACTTCAAGATCTGCGTAGACCATACTCATTATTACAGTAGTTGCAACAACAGTGCAAAGATAGCAGCAGAGAAGTAGCAAAGACAGTATGAGTAGATCAGATCTACAGAGTTGGGCAAGGTCCTTAATGAGTCCACCTCATGGATAATTACCTTGCTACGGAGAGTGATAGTTGCAGACTAGTAGCAATCAGATGTTGAGGAGCGCAGTGCAGAGTTGACAACAGAGCAGATGGCTAAGTGCAAAGTTAGCAGCAATGCAGATTCTTCAGAGACGGTGCAGATGCTAGTAGCAGTCAGGACTCAGGACACAGATGCATCATACTAAACATAGTTGATTCAGTATTTCGGATGCTTCTCAGTTGCAGTAGTTGCAATTGCAATAGCAACAGATGAGAGGGAGTTGCAATACAAATGCAGAGTTGGCAGTAGTGTCAGCAGCACTACAGAAGCAACATCAGAGTTGTGCAGTGGTTGATAGGCAGCAGTGGTTATACATCAGCAACGTGACAGGAGGTGATACAGAGACAGGGTGTTGTAGCAGGACATGCAGCAATAGAGAGAATATAATCCCCGCTAAGAGGGAGTCCCAGTTTATGTAGCAACAAATGTGTTCTAGCCACGAAATTTGGTGGAGAGGCTAAAATGCATGAGATCTCCAAAACCCAAAAATCGTTTCTGGAAATTCCACCTAGATATTACTTAATTAAATTGTTAACCAATTTTTTTATGTTTCCTAAGTGTAAACTTAGGATAACTAGTTAATTAATCAAAATTAATTAAGTCAAGGTGAGAATTCTCTAGAAACTCACACAGATCAATCCATAAATGATCTGAGCCATCGATTAAGATTTAATCTTAGTCGTTGGAGTCCCAACAGGAACATATAAGAAGGAATTGATGTGGTTATGGAGAATACACCAGTCACTTGGAGAATTCAATTTTCCAAAGTAGCAGCAGTCAGTTGCCGGAGAGTTCGAACTTCAGTGAGGAAACAAAAATAGTGAGGGGCAGAAACAGTGATCCGAAGGAAGTTTTCCAGATCCGGAGAGGCAGTAGCAAGAGCCTGAGTTATTCCCAGTGAGGCAGCACAAAGGACTGTGCAGTAGCTTCAAAAAAGAAATTTGATTTGGCTGGAGGAAAAACGATTCAACTTCCAGAGGCCGGAAAGTCTTCCAGAGGGTTGGAGAATCAGTGTCCTCAGCAAAGACAAACAAAACGACTTCATCAGAGGCAGTTCCCAACTTAGATATCCAAGGGTCTGCGCAAGCACTGCGTAGAATCTGACGCAAAGGGTCCAAGAGGACGAATTTTCTGAAGGGAAGTTGTGCCAGAGTTGCTTGTGGAAGAAGGGAAATTCGCTTAAATAATTTTGCCCAGATTTTCTTGTTGTGGATTGCCAATTTCAGACATCCATATTGTACTGAGAATTTCACTATTGCTTAATAAAAACCCTCAGTTGTTCCACCGGTTTTCCCAAGTTGATTTTTTCCGGGGACAATTGACCAAAAATAACAGTGTCGTTTTTACTGTGTGTGTGCTAGTATTTTCTCAATGTCCAGCACTATTATTTTTGCAGTATTTTATTTGTGAAGGTCGCAGTGTGATTTATTCAGTATCTGTCGTAGCAAATAAATTGTTAAAGAGAAGGTTGCAATGTGATTTATTTAGTATTTCCTCCCTTTAAGCTTCATTAAGTTAAGAACCCTAACCATTTTGATCAAGGGCTAAGATTAGATCTCAACCCTCTAGATCAATGGTGGAGATCGTTCCCTCACTTGACCCCCTCTTCATGTGGCCCCCCTCATTAATGACTCCTAATCACTTTATAACTTTATATTTGTACCTTGTATTTTTTATCCACATAAAGTCAACTTTAAAACATAAAGTGACTTTAATAATAGAAAGTACTTAAAGTACTTTATCAAGTGACTTATCATGATTTTAATATAACTCATAAAGGCATATGCCAAAAACTTGTTTTAAAGTGTTTTCTTAGGCAAAAGGGTAAATGCACTAGGAAACACCTCCTTAGTACCTTTTTCTTCAACACCTAAGGCCATAAGGGAGGTCCCACTAGACTAAGGCTAAAGATTAACCCCACTAGTAAGGTAAGAGAACAGATTTACAGTCAAGATTGGTCAATCTTCCAGATCACCCGTTTATCCATACTAAATGCCCAAAATAAACAAATATAAGCACCTTATTACAAAATTATCAAAGCACCTCCATTCAAGTGGTAGTGTCGGATGGTGAGAGGCACATGTCTGATGCAAATGGTGGAGGCACATGGCATATCACTATCAAATAATGGATGTCAAGGGATATTGGTTGGTTGATTGTCTGACTGTAGGAGAAAAGTTTTCTCCTATGCGGTTACTCATTTTGGTTGATAACAGTCCCTAGACAAGAAAGGCATGCACTTGATCTAGCTGTGCTACTTTTGGGAAATTAAGGATGGCAACAATGCTATGTTCTGGGAAGACTCCTGGAAGCAATTCCCAAAGCTTTGTGACAACCAGCAACTTAACAATATGGAGTTGATGATAGCCCAGTGCTAAAATTGCTAACTATTGGCACAACACTGGGACCACTCATCAATGGCGCTAATGGTTACCACCAACATCCTGGCATCCTAAACCAAGGAAAGAACAATGGCAACAATTCTGACACAATCTTCAAGAAAGGTCAATTCACATCTCAACTCAACTAGTCAGAATCAAATGACGATACACCACAAAAGGCACCTTCACTATTCAAGAGGCCTATCATTTGGAAGCAGGTCACCATGCACTGCCAAAAAATAAGGTAAGGGTTAAAATATGGAAACAACACACTTGGCCAAAAATATCTTTCTTTCTATGATTGTTTCAAAATAAAATTTTAACATGGGACAATATTCTAAAATAGATTTATCAAGGGCCATCCAAATGCCCCCTATGCTTTCTCCACTCGTAAATTCTAGAGCATCTCTTTAACAGTTGCTCCTATGCCTATGATCTTTGGGCACGTCTTGAAGATTGTCTTTCCTGCTCAGAAAAATACCCCCTCAACGTCTCCAACACCATCGCTAATTGACGAAAAATGTACCTTCTCTAACCCGATTCTCAATCACATTTGGACGCTCACCCCTAGTTTCATTCTCCAGGTAATTTTGAAAGAGAGAAATCAAAGAATCTTCAAAGAATCCTCCTTGCCCGCTAATTCTATATGTAACTCTGGCAAACATTAAATAATACATTCTTACTTTCCATTGTTCTTCTAACTGGCAAGCCTGAGGACAAGAAGCCCCGCTCCTTCATCACTAGCAACTCGTTCCCTCCACTTTTCTCCATTCCTCCCCCCCCCCCCCCCCCCTCCACTCTACCCTTCGCTCGCTATTACATCTTTACAATCCTCTCCCCCACTTTTCTGAAACTCAACTTTAATGGAGCATCGAAGGGGAATTTGTGTCCAACTGGCTTTGGTGGTGTCATCAAAGATCATAGAGGCTTTCCACTCTTCATCTACTCAAGCTCCTTGGATATCAACAATAATAATACAACGCAATTTATCGACCTGGTCACTAGGCTGGAAATCGCACGACCACACGGGTACTTCAAACTGTTTGTGGAAGGTGACTCTGAAAGTACCATCAACATGCTTTGCAAGCTACAAAACGGCTCCCCTATCCATAAAGTTTCCAGAAGTTGACATCTCGAATTGCTCATCTACAAGGCCTCGACCCTTTTGGCCCACATTCAGTCATTATCCCTTTCCACATCTAGCAAACAGGCAACAAAGTAGCGGATATGTTAGCTCACCATGGATCTCTAGACTATCTTGTAACACTTTCCTCCACTTGGAACCTCCTAACAAAGTCTCCTCTCAAAGACGAGTGTTGGCACCTTATTAAGTAGGATACATTTGTCCTAGATGATGGTGCCTTTATGGCCAAGCAAGCATGGGACATGGAAGCACGTCCCCATAATGAGTCTTTATGACTGTCGCAACGTCAAGATCTTGCCTCAGGCAAGTTGGCCACAAGAACATCAATCCCAAGCCTGAGCATTATCATAACATTGAAGTTTTGTCGTCTCACTAGGTTTGTCACATCTCCGCTCGTGTGGTGATTGTTTTCAATTCAATTCAACTCATGGATCCCCCCCCAGTGGTGATACTTTCATTTGGAGCGGTTGCTTATCCATTCCCATTGCCTGCAATTTTCCTTTTGTCTCCTGTCAGCACAAATTGGGGGCTCTAGCTGGCCCACTTCAGAGATCCTAGGCCAGGCATGTCTCTCCAATTCGAGTCCTGTTCCGTTGTTTTAGGAATAGCTAGTCTCCCCTCCTCAACTAGAGACTCAACAGGACTTTCCAATTGACCTCCTAGTTTATCAGCATAACTCTATTGGTTCCCTTTCCTCCACTTGAAACCTCCTACTGAAGTCTCCCCTCAAAGACGAGTGTTGGCACCTTAATGAGTAGGATACATTTGTCCCAGATGGTGGTGCCTTTATGGCCAAGCAACCATGGGACATGGAAGCACGTCCCCATAATGAGTCTTTATGACTGTCGCAACGTCAAAATCATGCCTCGGGCAAGTTGGCCACAAGACCATCAATCCCAAGCCTGAGCATTATCGTAACATTGAAGTTTTGTCGTCTCACTAGGTTTGTCACATCTTTGCTCGTGTGGTGATTGTTTTCAATTCAATTCAACTCATGGATCTCCCCCCCAATGGTAATAATTTCATTTGGAGCGGTTGGGTATCCATTCCCCTTGCCTGCAGTTTTGCTTTTGGCTCTTGTCAACACAAATTGGGGACTCTACGTGGCCCACTTCAAAGATCCTAGGCCATGCCATGTCTCTCCAATTCAAGTCTTATTCTGTTGTTTCAGGAATGGCTAGTCCCCCCTCCTCAACTACAAACTCAATAGCACTTTCCAATTGACCTCCTAGTTTATCAACATAGCTCTATTGTTTCCTTTCACAATAAAACTAGTGACCATGTTGGTGCACATGCAGTGTCTCATGATACATGTTCCTTCGCATGTCGATTAACTGTCCTTGCAAACCCTAGACCTCTTCAGCGAGAGCCATCCTAATTGTCTCTAGTTTGCACTCATCTCTTTACCTTATCATTGTTTATGGTTTTGAATCTCTAATTGTTACTCTAGCCTACATTTTTGCCAGTCGCTCTCCTTGCACTTCTCGGTCCGCTCTTGAGGCTTTGTGCTCCTCCTCTAGATTATCATTCACAGGCTCTAGCTTCATTTTGCCAACTTCCTTGAAGGCTCATCATTTTCCTCCATGTTGGCACTGCTCTCCCATGGCGAGTTAACTATCCTCCCCTCTGACTTCTAGCTTCCTCTAACTCCATATTATCGATCCCCTTCTCATCTTTACGTGGCACACCTCCCTAAGCCTACTACTTGTTCGCTCACCTTCCCAACAGTTCGCTTTTGAATCCTTGCCTAGCCTTTCGTTATGACCTGTTAACGAGCATGTGTCCGCCAAGGGGCAACTTACTACCAGGAGAGAGCTTCTCAAGGACATACATATGCCCACCATCAACTGGAGAAATTAGTTGCCAGGTTTAGAGATCTCACCCTAGGGCCCATCCAAGAAGGGCTAGCTCGTATGGGACACGAAGGCGCCTCCCAACAGGAGCAACTTTCGGACATCGAGGTTCTTGCTGAACTTCATTGGGTCCCAGACGTTGGACACACGCAAGACCACTTTAACCAGTACATGTAAACCATCGACCTATATTGGCATATGAAGTTTCTCCTTCGTGTAATTCTGATGGACTGAGTGGCATCTTGGCATTCCTCCTTCGATAGGCAACACCCCTAAAAATTGCTAGAAACTGCTAAAAATAGTAAATGTTGCTATAAGCAAGGAAACTGATGAAACTCACTGGAGGTTCAGGTGGAACAGGCGCAGTGTTGCGTGGGAGCGCCCCCCCCCTGATCTCGCTCCCAATCCACGCTCCGGGCGAGAGCGACTTGAGAGCGGGTCAAGAGCGCACTCCCTAAAAAAAAAATCGCTCCCTGCCTTTTCGGGAGCGTTTTGCCTTTTTTGCAAATTTTTTTTGTAGTATTGTTCGAAATGCAATTTTTTTTGAAAGAAACAAATAATTTTTGAGTGGGGCGGCGTAATGATCAAGTCTATGGCCCTAGTATTGATATGCTATTCATGGTAATGTTAAATTCTTAAAGTAAAAGGATGAAAATGAAGATTAAGGAGAATGTCACTTTTACTTAAATTTTTAACATTACCATGAAATGACTCAGGATGTTTGAGAGTGGTTCCGGCCTCATTGGATTTCATATGGAGAAAGTAGAATTTTAGATTTCATTCAAAATCCAGCAGACTTATCAGTTTTTCAGGATTTTAGGATTGGGGGATTGCAATGTTTCCATTGAATTTTGTCATGTATTAGGGTATGGAACTCGTATTTAATCAAGAGCACCAATCCCTCTATGTACCTTGATGTTAGTGACATTGGTTGTCGAACTCCTCTATCATGACCCTCCTAAAAATGTACGCATCACTCAAACAAAATCTTGACTTGACATGCTATGCTTTTTCTATCTTATGTTAATGCTTAGAGGGTGATATTAATGACAAAGATCCCTATACAGATACAGAGGTAATGACAAAGATACCTCTAGAAATTAATGCTTAGAAGGTGATATTAATGACAAAGATCCTGATTTTTCAACAAGACTAAAAAATTAGACATTTCTCGTGGTGGCAAGAGGCCCAAGCATAAGAAATAGATAATAGATTTACTTCTCTTTTCTAGTTTCGAATAGTTTTTATAACTATTGACTCTTTCATATTTATTATGATATTTTTTTAAACAATATATGACAATTTATGTTTGAAGTTGGCAATTATAACTCATTAGTAATGAATTATGAATATGATGCTTCATGAAAGTTGAAAGTTGTTTCATTTCATTTCATTTTATAACATTTCATTTCATGTTAGATATTATTTGTTGTAATGGTTACACTTAGCCTAAAAGTACAACTTTGGTGATCAATGATGATAAATGTTATATATTGAATTTTGAAAGCTTGAAACTTTAAGATTGATGAATCATGAGACTCAATATGTTGTATGTTACTATGTTACTAATTTGTGGACATGGTTGATGAAGATTATAACTTCTAGATGATTGTTGTTATATGGTTCAATCTATGTTTTTTTATGTTTTTTATATCTAATTCATTATTCTACATGTTTTTGTTGACATTTATGTATCAAAATATAAATATATATATATATTACATAAAAAAGGCTCTGAGATTCGCTCCCAAACCGGGAGCTTCTAAAAAAGTCGCTCCCGCTCCCAAGTAACACTGAACAGGTGAGTGGCCACCAATATCCACCTAGATCAGTCCTCTCTATTTAGGAAGCAATGGTCCTCATTACATGTAGAGCCTTCATGAGGTGAGGAAATTTATGTTGAACCTAGTCCCTAGTGAACCACTTGCCATAGTGAAGGAGTTGGCCAGCGTTGATAACTCGATATAGTTGGATCCTTTGTTGGCAAGTGTTCTTGATCTACATGTCCATGATCTGATCAGTTGTGGCTTGTTCCATGCAGTCTGGGTTTAACTCCGTTGGTGTGAATTGTTGTGCAATGTCAGAGGTGTCCAACAATGGTGGAAAGTATGGCTGGAGGCAGTCCACATTGAATATTGGGTGAAGTCCAAGGAACGGTGGAATGTTGAGCTCGCAGGCATTGTTCCCTACTGCCTTGGTGAAAGTGTATGGCCCATATCAGAGAAAGTGAAGCTTACAGTGGGGCTCAACGAGGCATTCCTTTTGCAGATGTGGCCAAACTTTGTCACCCACCTGGAACTTGTGTGGCACCCGATGTTGATCATGTCGCTGCTTGTACTTGGCATTGGCTTTGTCCATTCTGTGATGGACTAGGTGGCGGATGTGCTGAATAAGCTCAATGAAGTTGTTAGCCCTGTTAGCTTACCATTGAACATGGGCCGAATCTGCCTGAGTAGCTGCAAATGGTATGGCCACATCAATGGAACATAGTGGTTGGAATCCCAATCCCACCTGAAAGGGGTTGTGGCCAGTTGACCTATGGAGAGCTTCGTTGTAGTTGTGTTGGACATAAAGGAGGTTTTCATCCCATGTGCATGGATGCTTCAAATTGTACATGCGCAAAATGTGTACGATCATCCTGTTGACGACCTCTGTTTGACCATCAATTTGGGGGTGGAAAGTCGTGGACTTAGTGAGCTTGGTATCCAACATCAACCAAAGACTTGACCAAAATGTACTTAAAAACCTGTTGTCCCGATCTGAGAGAATGGACTATGGGATCCCAAAGTGTACCCACACTCATTCAAAGAAGAGCTTAGCAGTGGCTTCTGCTATGATACTCTTCTTGTAGGCCGCCAAAACGGCCATCATAGAGAATTTGTCGACAACCACAAAAACGCAATTGTTGCCATGCTTAGTAGAAGGAAGGCCCGACATGTAATCCATGGAGATGGATTCTCAAGGTCGACTAGGAGTAGGCAGAGGAATATAGACTTTGCTTCTTGATGGTCGGTTTGGCAATGGCACAAGCAGTGCAGGATCTGATGTACTTCCCCACATCCTGTAGAAGGTTTGGCCAATAAAAATACTTTTGCAACACTGCCACTGTTTTCTTTACCCCGAAATTTCCAATGACCCGACTATAGTGCGCCTCCCAAATCATCTTGGCATGCTCACTTGAAGGAACACAAAGGTGTTCCAGGTGGCATAAAAGTGCATCCTAGAGGTGAAAATTTGGAACTTATTTGCCTTCCAAGATGTGGCCACCCCGCAATCTCGTGCCCACAAGAGTCGAGCACAGTGATTAGCGCCATGATTGGTTGTCGGCTGAGGCAGTCTGCAACATTGTTGGTTTTGCCCTTCTTGTACTTAATGTTCAAATGGAACTGTTGCGGGTATGTGGACCATTTTTTATGGCGATCGTTCTACAACTTCCCTTGTGTTTGTATGAACTGCAGGGGTCGATGGTCTGTGTGGATGATCGCTCCCTTCCCCATAATGTAATGCTTCCACTGTCGACAAGCCTGCACAATGGAATACATCTCTTTGTCATAGATGGGATACTTTCGAACTGTGTTTGAAATTTTCTCACTGTGATATGCCACTGGATGCCCCTGCGGAGTAAGAACTGCACCAATAGCATAATCAAAGGCATCTGTCTCAATCTCAAATGGTTGTTGCAGGTCTGCTAATGTGAGCACTGGTACAGAGCAGAGGCGGTGCTTCAACTCGACAAATGCCTTCTGTTGGGATTCGGACCAAAAGAACTTTACTTTCACTCCTCCCTTGGTGACTTGACTCAAAGGCCAAGTGATATGAGAGAACCCAACACGAACCTGCGGTAGAAGTTGGCAAGACCCAGAAAGCTACGGAGCTCTGTTAGAGTGGTTGGGGCTGGCCAATCCCGAATGACTTGTATCTTGGTTGGGTCCACATGCACACCCCGCTCATCAATGATGTACCCCAGATATTGAACCTGGGTCATACCAAAAGTGCATTTCTCCAAATTAGCACACAACTTGTGTTGTCGCAGAGTTTGGAGGACCTGTCAAATATGATGGTGGTGAGGACCTGTCAAATATGACGGAGGTGCTCTTCCCAACTCTGGCTAAAGATCAGAATGTCATCCAAATACACCACCATGAATGAGTTGGTGAAGGGTCGCAAGATGTCGTCCATCAGCCTCATGAAGGTTGCGGGGGCATTCGTCAACCCGAAAGGCATGACCAGTCATTCGAAAAGGCCTCCTTGGATTTGAAAGAGGTCTTCCACATATCGGAGGGTTCAATCGGCATCTAGTGATAACCGGACTTCAAATCAATCTTGCTGAAAATTTGGTGCCCTTGAGCTAGTCCAGAAAGTCATCAATCTGTGGGATTGGATACCTATTCTGGACAGTGATCTTATTCAGTGCCCAATAGTCAATACAGAGTCTCCAGGTCCCGTCCTTCTGTACCAACACGATCAGGTTCCCACAGGGTGATGAACTTGGCCTGATGTGCCCTTTCTGCAATAGCTCTTGAATCTGCCTCTTGATTTCATCGTTTTCCATAACAGAGCGTCAATAGATCGGTCCATTGGGTAGCAGCGTGCCCAGGATCAGAACAATGGAGTGCTTGACCTAACAGTGTAGAGGTACCCTTGTGCGTGAGGTGAAGATTTCTCTGTACACCTCCATAGCCTTGTCCATCTACTGTTGTCGTGCAAAAGAGCTTTGTCTGGAGGTCATGGCCACAATTGTCTTCTTGCCCTGACGACGAATCATAAGGAAAACAAATTTCCTGGAATGGGAAATGATCTTACTGCATTTCTTCGCAGTGATCAAAGAAATGGCAGTAGGCGGTGCTACCTTCAATATCTTGTACAACTTATTGCCCAAAGTAATAATAACAATGTGAAGCCTAGACTCATACACAACATGTCACTTCCACAAGTATGGTTGGCATAATAATACATCACAAACTTCAAGAGGAGAAACATCACACAGTACCTCATCTGTGAAGGGCTTGATGTTGGAGGGAAGGTGGCACTGTTGGCTGACGCGGAGATCTCACCCTTGGTATAGCTACTCGATGGTGTACGGCTGCAGGTGTGGTGTGGTCAGTAAGCCCAACTGCTTCACAAGTTCTGCTGAAATGAGGTTCTTTAGGCTCCCATTATCGGAAATGAACTACAGCTGAGAACCCTTCACCCACATCTGTGAGTGGAAGAGTCGCCCCCCCTCCTTTGGATCTTCGGGCTCATCCTTCTAGATCTTGGTGGTGGCAATGGTGGCACTAGGCTCCGCATCGATAGTTTGCTTCCCTTTGTCATTCCCCTTGTCAGCTTTTGACTCAAAATCGAAACATGCATCTTATTCAGAAGCCTTCAGCTCGGCCACCAATGACTGCTTAGCTCGGAACTCACTTGTGTTGTGAAGGGCTCTTATGGAACTCACACCATTTCTCTGTGTCCTTCTTTGTCTTCGTGGTGTTGTTATTTGCTTGTAGCTTCGGCGGGTTGTCCTGGGTCGCCCCGCCTGAAGGAAACTAACACACATAAAATAAACTCAATAAAATAAGCACTCAGAAATATAGAAACCAGACATGGTAGAAAAGGCCTCAGCCTTACAGCGTTCCTCACATTCTCATTATTAATCAATCCAATGTACAAAGAATGATAATAGTCCAAATAAATACATGAGGAAGTTGGTCTCAAGATAGTACGTCTATCTTGGACACTATGGTCGAAATATTTTCTCAACAAAACACTAATCTAGGAGAACTAGTTAGAGAGAATCTCTCATCCTAACTAAACTCGCTACTTTGAGGAACTAACTCCTAATTCTCAAGATTTGATTTATTTAATTATGATATTTGGATTTATAATTGTTTTATTATGAGAGTGAGGCTAACATTCCCCCCCTCAATGATAAATCCAAAATAAGAACAAGCAACCCTCTTCCAAGTTCTCAAGTTGATCCTCAAAAAACATTTGCCTAAAAAACCGCCAAAGCTGGATGCTGAAAAAACTCAAATCTGAAGAGAACATGAATCAACTGCATGTATGATTCATCTTTGAATGTCGCATGACAACTCCATCATGTGTCAGCATCCTGTGTCCACTGACAAAATGTGATGAACACCCATTGGTGTATCTGTTGATGATGATCGCCCACTGGCTGAAAAACAACTCACTGTTGCTTTTGTTGTTTTTGAAAACTGCTCACGACTGATTTTACTGTCAATCGCCCACTGGCAAATTTTGTTGATGCTCACTCGCTGATGAAAATGCCCACTGGCTGCTTTGTTGATGTTGTCGAGACTTTCAGTCTGACAACCTGTTAATTTCATTGACATTTTGCCCCCTTTGTCAGCTGAAAGGAGAGACAATCTTCTTCAAATTATTTTTGAACTCCCCCCCTTCAGGTGTAGGAGTGTTTCACTGGTGTACTCCCCCGTTCAACTGCATGAGAGTACCATCTTCATTTTTACTGTTGGCTGCAATATGTATGAGTGAATTCAATTGTAAAACCTATACAATCTTCTGACCATGGATGACCATTCCCAGGGATCAATCCATGAATAATCAATCTTCAATCTGCTTGATTGTTGTTGTTTGCTGCATTGTGTTGATGAATGATTTGACTTGCCACAATGGTGACAAGGATGGAGATCAAAACACTGATCTTCCAGATGATCGGTTCTTTGACAATGAAGGCATTTTGGTTTGACTGCAACTTCAGTTTGTGTGTATTTTTGTTTGTCTACAACTTTAGTTTGTGTGTATTTCTGTTTGTCTTCAACTTTCTCAGAACTAGCCGATGTGATTTGTGCTAGAAACCCTACACTAACAAACTTAATGGGCCTTGAATAATCTGGGATATGCAAGTTGGCATCATCTTTGACATATCCTAAGCCTCGTTGATTTCTGTTACTTTGGATTTCTTCCCATGCCTTGATGATTGGTTTGGAAGAAAATTGAACTGGATCAGGGACCACTTTGACACTTGAAGTTGGTTGGATCAGTGACTTGGAATCAACATCTTTATCTTCATCAGCACAGATGAAAGACTTGGAAACATCACATTTCTGTTGCAACTCATCTCTTTGAAGTTGCGACTCCAATTGAAGGAACTCAATTGTTTCATGTGCTTGTTGTAGATTCATGGAAATATCAACAAGAGTTGTTTTGATGATTTGTAGCATGTCTTCAACAACTGAGAGAATCAACTTGTTACGAATCTTTAACAACTGAATGCTTTTCGCCATGTGAACTTGTTGGAACTCACGCTCGCTTGCTTTTAATACTTGCTGGATTTGTAGAACTCGCTCGCTTGATGTTTGAATGACACACTCGCTTGCTTGGTTGTTTGAATGACACGCTAGCTTGCTTTGATTGATTGAATGACACGCTCGCTTGATTTATTACTTATTGCTCACTTGAAGAATAGAATACTAGAATTCACACCCATTTCATGATGATTGCTTGCTTGAACTTGCTTGATTGATTACTGACACTTTGTGCTTTCTTGAATGTACTCACTGAATGTGTTGAATTTAAAAAAAGAAAGGGTGTCGAACACTGTCGAAAATGCACCCAAGAGACAAATGACAAGTTCAATCTTGAGGACTCAGTTGAAGACTTACTTGACTTGATGTATTCACCTTAACAATTCAAATTAGGGTGTAGGTTACCACCGAGAATGCACCCGTACAATTAAGTTAAAAAATGTTTTATCTGCAAGTGATACAAAAAGTGTTGATGATGTTGATGTCGTCTTGGCTTGAAATGCTTGATTTTTGTAGCGTCCTTAACTTGATTGCCTTGATTACATGATGTGAAATGTACTTGCTTGTAAGATCATCTTATCAAGTTGATGATGTGACGCTTTGTGCTTGTGTACTTAAGCTTGATTACAGGAGTTTGATTAAGCGTTCTTATGCTCAAGAGTGCTTATGTGCATGTAGTTGTTTAAGCATAACATAGAGAGCGTTTTGATAATCTGAATACAAGTCATGCACACACATTCATTACACACGGTGTACCTAAGATCCCCTTATTCAATTTCGGGCAGATCTAGGACACTTCAACACCACAAAAAATATTTCTTTATTAAATATTGAAGTACATCAACCTTTCATCTTTTCAACATCTTCGTTGAAATCTCTCAAGCACAAAGTTTGAGAACTCCTTGGAGGCAGATTGTCTTCAAAATCTAGATGTTTAGTGATTCAATCTCTCTCAAAGTAAAATATTACTTTGGATTACAACAATAACTTCCTCTAAAACAAATTCCACTTATCACTCCAAATACAAAAAATCATTTCACCTTATTACTCCAAAATAAAAAAATTTACATTTAGCACTCCTCACCTTATATCTCCACAATAAAAAAATTTAATTTTTACTTTCATAAAATTTAAACTCCATTCCCAAAATCTCATACAAAATACTACACCTTATTACACCTCCAAAAAACTTCTGTTTAAAACTATTACACCTTATCTCTCCATCACTTCAAAATATAAGTTACATAAAAAAACAAAAATACAAACACTACTTATCTCTCCTTGATTTTTTAAATCACTTTGAAAAAAGTGAATTAAACTTTTTCTTTAAACATTCACCATAAGTGAATAATGGGAAAAATGCGTTTGAATACTATTCACCATATGTATGAAAACGTTTGTAATTTTTTTGTTTTGGTGCATACCTTTAGGCAAGTCCCGCACAACGGAAATTTTCGCCACTGCAGAAATCCCTTGGAATTATCATTGAAGAAGTAGAATGGCTCTCCGGCGCTCAGGAGGTTTGGCAGAGTTGCAAATCTGCCATCTTCAAAACCACCATCGCTGCTGCCCCTTGTTCAAGTAATCTGTTTGCTGCTGCAGCTCCCTTTGAGCAGTCTTCTAATGTTGAAGATTATGGTTCCCGATCATTTCCTGCCAAAAGAATTGAGACGGTGCAAAACGGGGATAAGAGTGTCTGTGGGAAACTTCCTGCTGTGTTAGGAACAGCTGATGTCTTCTACAAACAGATCATGTTTTTGTCAATGAAGGGTTATCGGGTAATTGTTGCAGATGCGCCACCTATATCTAGTCATCAAGAATGGCTTTATTCATTTGAGAAATTCCTGAATTCTATTGATATACATCATGTCCATCTTTATGGGACAGAACTTGGCAGTTTTTTTAGCACAGTTGTTTGCACAATATCGTCCAAGAAGAGTAAAATCATTGGTACTATCAAACACATTTTTGATACAAGCTATTTTGCAGATAAAACATGCTAGTCTTCACTGATAAATTGGACTCCATCCTTTTTGTTGAAGCGACATATCCTGACAGGAATCCCAAACGAACCACAAGATCCCTTTATTGCAGATGCTCTAGACTTTGTGGTTAACTAGCTCTGAGGTTGGTGACATGCAGCAGACCATGAGATTTGCCAGAATTTAAGGGAAAATTTAAGGCAGATCTCGAAAGAAAATTCTCAGGCAAATGTGGAGCAGAGCAGGCAAGAAAATGTCCGGCAGAATGGATATACTAACAATGATATGAAGGAATTGGTGGAGCGCCTATCCAAATTGAATCCTCCGATCAAGGGATTTGTTCCACATAGCAGACGATAGCTCTCTAGGGAATAGATCTGAGAGGCAGCATGTTGCCCATGGTGTGATTGGCCTTTTTACTGCTATAAACTAACTGGCCTGTATACAAACCCTCGGTTGTGATGAAAAGCTTTTAATGGTGCCTGTAGTGGAAGGGGTGCCTGAAAGTCACGGGATCTCTGAATACGCACGCTGAAATTATATTTATCAGCCAAGCCTGATTAAGGCCAGAGCCTTCGGAAAAGCTTGAGCGACTGTCTGAGAGCTAATTCGATGGAGCAGATTGCTCTATTAATTGCGCTAATAGTTTATGCAGTGATTTCCACAGCAACATCTCCCACAATCATCACATAGCAGTGATTTCTTGGTATTCATCAACCGCAAGAAAATTCCTGCTCCATATCAAACGCTCTTCCACGGTCAGAAAATTGTAGTCTTCCATAGCTCTCACAAGATTTTTTTTTTCATTGAGCAGGTTCAATCCACGCACAAGCTCTGCTGAACACTCTTTACACAGGCTCTGATACCACGTGAAGGAAACTAACACACATAAAATAAACTCAATAAAATAAACACTCAGAAATATAGAAACCAGACATGGCGGAAAAGGCCTCAGCCTTACAGCATTCCTCACATTCTCATTATTAATCAATCCAATGTACAAAGAATGATAATAGTACAAATAAATACATGAGGAAGTTGGTCTCAAGATAGTACGTCTATCTTGGACACTATGGTTGAGATATTTTCTCAACAAAACACTAATCTAGGAGAACTAGTTGGAGAGAATCTCTCATCCTAACTAAACTCCCTAGTTTGAGGAACTAACTCTTAATTCTCAAGATTTGATTTATTTAATTATGATATTTGGATTTATAATTGTTTTATTATGAGAGTGAGGCTAACACCGCCTTGGCTTTGTCCTTTCTTTTGTGGTTTGAGGGCGCCTTTCCCTTTCTTCGGATTCGCAGATCCAAAGTCTCACTTCTTCTGTTTAAATTTCTGCTCGATCTTGACAGCATATCGATGGGCGGTGCCAAGCACGAAGATGTCCAGGAACTCCATCTCGTCTTGGATGTACTTGTGTAAACAGTCATTGTACTTGAGTACCAAATGCCACTCATAATCCTTGATACCCAGCTTCATGCGAAGGGTATGGAAAACATTTGTGAACTCTGACACATCTTGGTCCCTTCCCTGCCACAGCATGGCCCACTTTATGTATTTATCTTCATAGCTCCCGACAAGGTAATATTGTTCCTTGATGGCGTCTCGGAAAGAATTCCAAGTAGGTGCGGTTGAAAATAGTGAGGATTCTCTCTCATCCTTTTGTTCACAATAGGTTTCCCACCCGTCCTTGACATGTGGGGCGGCTTTGAGGAGAGCAAAATTAATATTTTTCCGATTAGAAAAGTCATGAACTGAAAAATATCCTTCCAACAGATTTAACCATCTATCTACGGCGTCTGCATCTATCTGGCCTTCAAATATGGGAATGTCAAAGTTAACTTGTACCTTAAAAGGAGTGGTGCCTCCAGAGTGGTTGTTGGATGAAGATGTGTCACTTGTGGGTAGTCATCAAAGGATCTGAGCAAATTTATCTATCATCGCGCTCTTTTGTCGCTCGAGGGCTTCCTCGAGCAATATTTTGAAAGGATCTCCTGCCCCTCGGCTTTCTTTTCTTCTGCCATGGGAGGTCATCGGAGTTTGCAAGGCTACTCTTGCAAAGGTTCAACCAGTTCGAGCCCTAACACCTTATACCCTGACCTCGTTGGGGACATGCAAAGAAAAACAGAGAAAGAGCAGATCTCTTTGATACCACTAATCTGGACTTATGCAAGAACGCGACAAAATACAGATTTACACATAAACACAGAGATGCAATAGAAATAAAATTTTATTTCATTAATATCAAAGCACTGAAATATGCTTACATAGAGAAATGGAAATAAACTAGCTCGGGAAATGGTAGCTTATCTCTGAGAAGAGATGTGGTGGCTACATGCCTCTGAACTGTGTTACAATGAAGCTCAGGGGTGTTTTTATTATTTAACAACAAGGGAAAACCCTAAACAACCAAAACCCTAACCCCAAGAGATGGAACACCAAGAGTTTGTGGGCCCCCTTGGAGTTAGTTTGGCATCCAACTTCCCAAGGTCATAACTTGGTCACATTATCTTGGTTTGGTGCATATGATACCTAGTTGCAAAGATCTCTTTGAGTACTACAAGCTACAGGCTTGCTACGGACCTCAAGAAAACATCATTTAAGGGGTCAAAACTGCTCTGAAAGTTCAAGACTTGAAAAACTACTAAAAATGGTAAATGTTGCGATAAACAAGGAAATTGATGATACCGCCTGGAGGTCTAGGTGGAATAGGCGAGTGGCCACCAATATCCCACTGGATCACAAATAAAAACAACAATGTATGAATACCAAAAGACACCTTGACCTGCCCTTGTGTAACCTACTAAAGAAAACCAAAGACAATAGAAAGTTGTTGTATGACTTGTAGGACATGTTATCGGCTAGGTTGCACCTAGAAGAATTTGAAGACACCATGGCCCAAAGTACAAGGCACTCAAATTTTTCAGAAATCTAGAAGTCAACAAGCACTTGTTGACATTTTCTCTCTCCTCTCTCTACTTCTATTCTCAAATTTCACAACCTTGCAGGGAATTGTATTAAATGTCGCTAGTATGATGACCTTTTGTAAAAGGCTTAAGCGACTTAGGACTCAATTGTTGAGTGAGTACACTCTAGAGTATATTTTTCACTTACCTAATTATTCTTGTTTTTCAACAATGAATTATTAGATGAAATTTCACGCGCGTACATCCAAAGCTAGAGTAATGGCTTGATGATTGAGCCCTGGGTCCATCCTCGTGCCTAGAGTCAATGTATATTACCATATTAGGACATATCTAAAGTGTCACGAAATTTTATTAGGCTTTGATAGGATTTTTCAATTTATTAAAAATTCCCGCGGGACAGGGTTTTTAATTAAATTACTCAAAAAATTGTAAATAAGTGAGCCTAGAAGTTGTTGGTGGCATATAAGTACTTAAAAATCATGCTCTCCACCCCAACATTCTTCTATGGTCCACTTTGATGGTCAAAAAATAACTTCTAACCCATCAAAACCCACATTTCCTATGTTAGTGGCATAAAGTGGTGAAAATTTTGAAAAGAATTAATAAATGGTGGACATAATAAATGTCACCAAGTAGAAGAGGTGGAAAATAAAAGCATAAAAGTGAAGTCAAAGACCAAGTAAGTGATGACTTCGAAGATTACATAAGGGGCCATATCTCAGTGCCAAGTAGAAAGGCAAATTGGCGATTTCTATAGCTAGTTTAGGAGACTAAATCCCACGAAATGTGGTCCTAACTAAGTCTTCTAGGAGGCCGAGTCCATCACTTAGGAGCTGGCAGCTTTGTTTGAGTTACATGGCAGCCAATATGGGAGTTAACTCCCCCATCTCCTCCACTTATCACCAAGGTGCAACATCTTTCCACACAATAGATTGCTACAGCTAGTACACAGCTCCATTTTAAGAGATAATACATAGCATTGGTTGGCAGTGGGTTGACAATTGCTACAAGGTCTCACACTTGTGCTTTGTTGAGAGTTAAGTGGGAGCTTGCCTCCCCTACACTCCACCTTCCTTCACACATAGAAAACAAGGATCTAATAAGCACCAGCCAGCAGAGATAACACACTGCCAGTCAAGCAGACACCCACAGCCAGCGCAAAGACACTTATGGCAGCTCGACTTGCTTGGATTTTACACTTGGACCAACTTCATTACACTAAGATGAATTCGAGCTCATTGTAATCAAAACTTCTTTGGCAATTGGCATCTCTCATTTCATTGGGATTTTTTCCCAAATATGTAAAAATAAACCCACAAAGCTCTCATTTGTTCATGGTTGGGAAGCTCATGCTTGGATATATGTTGTTGAATTGTTTCATGATAATAAAGAAAGCCTTTGGAGGTTTTATCTGGGCTTGATGTTGGTGACTCCTCTGAATGCAAGGTATACTTGTGTTGTTTTGAATTGATTTTATTGCACTGTTTCTGGTAGATCAAGGCCCAAATAGGGGCAGTATTTCCTAGGAAGAGGTAGACAAGTATTTGCATACCTTCTAATGGTTGTGCAAATTTGAATTGATGACATTGTGTACTTGTGAATAGCACAAGTTATCTTTCTCTCTTTGGCAAATCTATTCCTTGAGTTTACTAATTGTTGGATGCAAGTATCTCAAGTGAAGCACAGCTTGCCTTTTGAAATATTGAAGGTTTGGGGAAATCGTTGGTTAAATCAACCAACCTTCAAGAGCTAAGGAATTCACAATCTTGCCATCATTTGGGGCAACCAAAGACATCCAAAAGGAGGACATCAAAAGAAGCCCAACATCTATTCTTCCCTCCTCAAAATTCTAAAACTGTTTTTGGTTACCTTATGTATGTATTTATTGAAAATCTAAGATATTTCAAGGCTATTTAGTGGCTGTCCTAACAGCTACAAATTGGCCAAGAGGAGCTGGTCTAACCAAGCATGTATTGGTTGCTATAGGATAGAGATTTATTCAAGTTCTAGTATAGTTAACTTGTCAATTTTTTCAGATTTAGTTTGATCACTAATCTTGCGGATGCCCAAGTAAGCTTGGCATCTTTGACCTTGTCTTTTGCTGACCTCTTTCTGCAGGGATCAAGTGTCTCCTAAGGCTGATCTCTCTTTCATTTTGGGACTGATATTGGGCAGCGAGCGACTTGTTTTGTTTGGCAGAATTTCTCTACTTAAGGGAACTGATTTTTACTACGTTTTGTTGGGCAAATCTGTCCTCTTTTGGACTGATATATTATAATTGTTTAGCAGACCTTCATGTAGGTTTTAACCCCGTACAGAAATTACCTGCATACGAATTCTAAAACATAGAAAATAAACAATGCGAGAGCATAACACATAAAACACATATACACAGAGATTTTCCCCTGGATCCCAAAACCGGGACCACCAGCTTGATTTTTCATTATATTCAATGTTACAATACATATTTATACATGCCGAAGCATCCAATACCATAGACCGAAAACCATCGCGTCCAAAACCATGGACCGAAAGAATATAACACAACCCAACACTTCAAGCTCCCTTTTTGGGCAGATTTGAGAGGAAAGTAACCAGTCCTTTTGGGCAGATATGAAATCCTCTTAGGGAGGGCACAATCATCTTTGTATTTGTGACATTCACCTTCTTGGAATTTCCCGAATCCCAATATTGCCAAGAAATTGGTCCCTAAGTGTGATTAATTCTCTAATTTTCATTGCATTCCTCTCAAGAAGAGGTTGTTAGTTATAATGTGCTTATTGTAAATAATTAAACTTGGAAGAGGTATCCATTCCCTCCTGAGGGACAATTTGTAAACCTCTCCAAGGGACTTGCTCCATATCCTCATCATCATTTAAGGGGGTCTTGACTCTTAACTCTAATAAAAATCACCTTTTCTTTTGGGAGCTTGGGGACTCTTTCCCCTTGGCATCCCACTCTTCCTAATTTGGGGAAGGCCTTCATGTGCTTGATTGATTGGTTTGTTTCATCACTTTAAAACGAAAGTAGATTAATTGGTTTGTACTTTGTTTCATTTCATAGATCACAGTCTCTAATATTTACATGCATACATTAGAATGAGTCTTATGAACTATTCTCATCTATCTTGAGCATTTCCTTTTCCTTGCAAATCAATCATTGTTCATAACTTGTTTTATTGTAATTTCACTTGCCTATTCATTTAAGTTGATCTTGGTCTCTTCCTTTAAAGCGTCATCTATGCAAGGCATCTTATCACGAGTTTAGAAATTGCAAATCCTTTCATTTCCTTTTGAGCAAATTAATTTAGTTGTCTCTTAACTTGTTAGTTTTATTGGATTTGAATTCCTTTGCATTTAGAGGAAATTAAGCTCCAGCTTAACTAGTTGTATAGTTAATAAGGCCCCCTTTCCACCCATAGCTTTTTCCAATCTTGGAGACGGTAAACACTCGACTTGATAAATCAGGTTGGGCATGTCCAATGTTGGATCTACTTGCGAGTGGGTTGACTTGAGAAATCAAGTGGATACTCATTAATGAAGCTAAGCTTCTCCACATTGGATCTCCTTGCAGCCATCCTTATCTTTGCTTAGATAAAGTTTTGGAGGAAAAGTTTCACATTAGATTAGGTGTCATCTCTCTAATCTACATTAACTCAAGAGATAACCTAATTAACTCTAAAATCAACCAAGAAGCAATTCATCACACTTTACATTTCGCATTGCGTACTCGATATCATTGCTTTGATTTTATAAGTTGGTTTACAATTTCAAAGCACTTTATTTCAAGCAACTTTTATTTCAAGTACTTTGCTTCAGTCTCTGTCATTTCCAACTTTTTTTTTTTGCAATCATCTAGTCGGATTTTGGCAGTGGTCTCTTAATTGATCATATCCTTATATTGCTTTGGTGTTCTTATATATTTTTGTCATGAATGATATGTGATGTACTTGAAAAGTTATTTCTTATGCTAAAGCACATGTGATGATTAGGTACTTGCGAATGCATTTATTTTGAAGCACATGTGATGATATAGCTTGATAATGTTGAATTGTAATTTCATTAACTCATCTTAACTCCTAGAACTTGTTTAGCATATCACTAATTAAGCCTTAGTTTTATCCTTTAGGGACGACGCCCCTTTGGCTTTGCCAGGAGTTAGCCGAGAAGGAGTTGGGAATTGGGTGGCGGCCCCAGCTTGCAACTTGCCCCCAAGGCCACACCAAGTGGAATTAGAGACTTTCTCCACGATAATCCCAGGCGTCGATTTAGGCAGCAACAAGACAATCTGTACAGCCTATCCGTACAATTGTATGGATCTATCTGTATGACTAGATCCATAGGGTACTGTTCGTGTGATTGTACTCATCCTTACAACAATATACATACAGCTGTCTGAACTTTCATACCACTATACAAAACTATTGTATGGAACTGTGTGCTGCTGGAAGCATCTTTTTCCTCACTGCATCCTCTCTCTCCCACTCCATAACTCAACTTGCCCAACTGAGTTGAGAGCCTCTACCTTTGTTGTTTTTATAGTTTTAGCAGAGAATCAAATTTTAAGATTACCCCTAATCCAAGTCATGCATGAGATATAATTTTAGACTCGTGCTAAATATGACTTGCACTTCTTTTTACTAAAGTGAATTATAAAATAGAATTACTTTTCAAAAATATCTCGAATTAATTTTCGCATGTTCACATTGAACATGTGTAAAAGTTCATATGTGAGCTATAACTCTCAACACAAAGCCAGAGAAAAAAAATAAAGCCTCGAGGACAAAACATTTTTAAAGGGTAAGGAATATAATAAACATATATTTATATAAATATAAATAGTAAATACTAATAAATAATAATAATAATAATTAATGAAAACACACATCCTAATGAAAGGACATGACTTTTAGTGAAAGGCCACCAATATACATGGCCCCTCATTGTAATATCATCATTAAATTATCATCTCTCATATTTTTATTCAAAACAATATTTTAATCCATATTGAATTTTTTATATTATTCCATTTTGTTGGATATTCATTTTATGAACCAGATTGGTTCCTTACAGTGGGAGCATCTTCAGCATCTAAAGAAGCAGTTGTTGCAGTAGACCAGATATTGATGAAGACCTCAGTAGACAACATATAGACAAGTACTTATTAAGGGGGACTATCGGAATAGTTAACTCCTAGTTGTCTTGTGTGCTAATGGTTGCTTAGTCACATGGTATGCTATTGTATTGTTTATTGTCACGTAGAGGGTATGTTATTCTATTGTTTATTGCTTCCATGCATTAATCACTCTGACAATACAGAATACTCATAAAACATATTCATCTGGTACTAACTTAAAATATGAAGAACGGCTTCTCCTTCCATATGGATTTTTTTATATTATTCCATTTTGTTGGATATTCATCATATGAACCAGATTAGTTCCTTACAGTGGGAGCATCTTCAGCATCTAAAGAAGCAGTTGTTGCAGTAGACCAGATATTGATGAAGACCTCAGTAGACAAGTACTTATTAAGGGGGACTATAGGAATAGTTAACTCCTAGTTGTCGTGTGTGCTAATGGTTGCTTAGTCACATGGTATGTTATTGTATTGTTTATTGTCACGTAGAGGGTATTTCTAAAAGTGAGTAGCGTTCTTGAGTGACTTTCGACGGATGTCAGATGAGAGCTAGATTAGCTCCTAGATAAATATGTGGTTGAGTTTATTCTCTCAACTAGTCATGATTGTGATAAGATGGATTGTCTATCTTAAGACAACGACTGATGCATAAATATATAACAATATTTTGATGTAATAAATCCATCATAGTTTTGTTGTGGGAACTCTCTACTCTTATTTTTTGATACTCTCTGCATCTCATATAATAACAAGGGAAGTCTTTTCTTTCACTGATAGGTTTTGGCTTCATAGGGGACACCTATGCACAATGACATGAAAGGCACAGGGATCATAACTCATTAAGTGATAGAATGCATTTTTGTTAAGAAGTGAAAATGCAAAATGATTTTAGTTGAAAGCCATAGTTCAGGGGATTACTGTGTTGCAAAATCTGTAGTAATCGTAGGGATATTGTTCAGATAAATACTGGCTTGCTTCCATGCATTAATCACTCTGACAATACAGAATGCTCATAAAACATATTCATCTGGTACTAACTTAAAAATATGAAGAATGGCTTCTCCTTCCAAATTTCTGGACTTTTTGCACTATGTTACTGAAAAAGCCGCCCTTAGGTGATGGAAACATGTTTACATATTCAGAAACATAGCCTTGTACAAAACACCTCTGAAATACAGTTGAAGCATTTCAGCAGAACATTTTTTAAATGTTTTATCAGTGTTCTCAGACAATGTATTGGCCATCTCAGTGGGTATTTTGCTCACTAAAACAAAAATAACAACAGAAGAATGCTAACCCTTTTTTCTTACAAATCAACTTATACATAGAAGGCTTGAGCCTTCCTTAATAATAACTCTCATTTTGGCTTTATTTCCAAACTTGAAATTCACAAATGATATTCCGATTTTTTTGTCTTATAAATTTTTTGCATGTGTGTGTGTCTGTGGTATAGCCTAGTTGGAACTTGGTTATCTGAACCTCAATCTGTTCAAACAGACAGTTTCAAGGCAGAGTTCGCCATGTGGTCTCCAGTTCTGGTCCAACTGAGGTTCAAGTTCCACTAAAACCCACTTTATTACCAGCCACTATTCTCATTGACAGTTCGGCTCCCATACATCCAGATATTCCAGGGAAGAGGGATATGAGGGATATCCCAGAAGGTTATTCTTAGAAAAAGAATATTTTATTTTCCAGTGAACCCAGTCAGCTTTGGCCAGCACAAAAGCTGGTAATCATCACCTCGCAGAGCACTCCCCCTCTTCCCCAAAATTGCCAAATGGAAGGAAAATCAACCACCAGCCTTGCAGCTGGTAACCATATGGGGCTCGTGACCTCCCCATTGCCAGCATGCCTATGGCATATGGTCCCAACCAATTGAGCTAACCTTTTGGGGCTCCTCAGAAATATATATATATATATAGAGAGAGAGAGAGAGAGATCCTTGCTGTGTTGTATTCTGATTTTCTTAAGTTTTGCTGAAAACATTCCGGGCACTGTATTGTACCTGTTTTGCTATTATGACCTGGGGATTACGACCATAATCTTATTATAAGCTTGAAGACCACTACTAGGACTTGTGATCACACCTGGTAGGAACAATGCCATATAAAGAACAGTGGGATTTCTGCCACATCAGACTGATTTTCTTGCAGACCCGAGCATAGAAGATTCTACAGCAGCAGATAGCATTTGCAAAGCCCAAAGTGATTTTATATTTGTGGATATGACACAGGCCAGTTGATCTGATCCTCAACTAGACCTTACATACACATTATAGTTGTACTAGTCTATCTATCATTAGATATTTGCTCTCTTACTAGCATTTGATGAGATGCTTTCCTTCGGCACACCTCCTTTTTATAGCCTTTTTCTGGAGGTGCCAAATCCACTCCATTAATTGTAATTCACATGTATATAAACAATCAATAATCCCATTGACTGCCTTTGGTCATTTGTAAGTATTAAAAGGATGTATTATTTCTTTCATATAATGAACCACATTCTACCAAATTATCGGACTGTTGTATTGAGCAGAATCCATACAGAGAATATTAATATCAAATATGCAAGGGTTGCCTTTTTCATGAAACTGCTGATCAGAACCACCAACATACATAGTTAGCAATCTGAGATGCTTGATTTAGCATGCAATTCTCATTCTATTAATGCTACAGGACTTCAGTTAGAATAGCAAGATCTGTAAAGTATCATCTAGTTAAGGAATGAGAGAAGCAAGCATAATTGAGAAGATGATGCATAGATTACTAACCAGCATCTGTTAGGATATCAGCCAGTTTTGGCAAATTCTCTCTGTGATTTTCCTTCATTAAGATCTCCTTATTACTTCGACTACCTGCAGGAACTATCTCTGGCGGTTCCACAGATTTAGAGCTAGAGGCTTTCTCCAAGATGTGCACTGGTTGATCCATAGGCATAGCTCTGACTGCTGTTTGACCTTTTCCAGCAGCATCACGGTGTCCAAAGCTCTGCAATCTTTTCTCATGAAGTTCAACAATTTCACTAGTGAATATCTTGTCAGAGAGGTCACGAAAAAGATTGCTGATGCCAAAAAGTTCCCCCTTAAATTCTTTCGAGTCCTGAACCACAAGATGGTGAAATATTTACAGCAACAGTTGCATGAATGAAAGTATTCTTTTGAAATTATAATGATGTTTTTGTTCACATAAATCTCAATAGAATAAGGGAAACAATACCACAAGGATTCTGCAATCATCCAAAGCAAGGATTGACAGGCCCACTCAAAAAGAACGCTGCAAAAAGGCATACCTGCACACCATCAAAGTAGCGTTTTTCAAGGTTTCCAGAAACAGCAATGTTGAAAAGTTGTTGTTTATATATCTGGCGGGTATAAACAAGTTCCTCCAGGGACCCTGCAGCAAGAAAGCGAAATACTGTAACATGTCGTTTCTGCCCATAACGGAATGACCGGTCCTGTGCTTGCAAGTCCGTTGCAGGGTTCCAGTTTGGATCAAATATAACCACTCGATTTGCACTAATGAGATTTAGTCCTAGCCCACCAGCACGAGTAGAAATAAGGAAGACCTGCAATATAGAAAATAAAACAATCAAACATGTGAATCCCTTTCTATTTACATCTGAGAAAACCCAAGGAACAAGTCACTCACCTGCTTGCTTGGACTTCTATTAAAATTGTCAACAAGGAACTGGCGACTATTCATTGGAGTTGACCCATCAAGCCGAGAAAAGCAATAGCCCTTACGAATAAGAAATTTCTCCAGTATGTCTAACATCCTGCAGAGAGAAAATTGTTCATACTTTTGAGTAATAGTATGATCAGATCCATTCTTTTCAAGTCTCAATAACCTCAAACAAAACATATTTGATTTGATAAATACTACAGAACAGGTCCATAGACTCGACTGGTTCCTTTTACATGGTTGTATGTAGAAACTTCACATTTCTCATTCCACAGGCTGCTGATTCACCAAGATAAGCTAAGACAAATTCTGGCCCTTCTTAATACTTTAGAATGCAACAAGTACAGCAAGCAGAAAAAGAAAATCAGGCAACTTCTTCTAAAAAGACATCAACAAAAAATGTATGACCTCCGGAATCATTTCCAAAGCAAACAAGTGAATAACAGTTTCAGGCGACAACAGGTTTGGATACCAATACTTCAATTATCAGGATTGGCAAAATAAAACAAGGCACACTGAGAGTAAAGTGCCAAAAGTATCTTCATATTACAGGTGCTATGGACTGACCATGACAGACTAGGACCTTCCAGTGCTGCATTTTAATGCAGATGCTGTAACATTTATAAAGATGGACTAATATGATAGCAGGATGGAAACTAAACATCAAACAATAATTCCTATTTAAGAAAGAGACTGCTTAAAAAATAACATTGATAATAGAAGAAAATGTGTGCATTCCAATCTCATTGCTTAAAATAGCCAATCAATAAATTACATCTCTATTTGAGCACAACAAAGTGCTTGAATTGAAATGAAATTCAACATGTACATGAAAATTTGGAAGATTGAACCAACCACACCAGCTAGAATGAATATTTTCAAGTTTCTTCAAAACTTTTTATCAAGATAAGATCACGTTATTCCAAGAATTCTTGGAAGCGGGAGTAGAAGCGAGAGTGGAGAGCGACAATTTTCAAAAGTTCCGTGACGGAAGCAATTTTGGGAGCGTTTTTTATATAATATATATTTTGATGCATATATGTCAACAAAAGCATGTAGAATGATGAATTAGTTATAAAAAGCATAAAAACATGGATTAAACCAAATAACATCAACCATCTAGTAGTTATAATCTTCATCAACCACACGTCCACAAGTTACAACATCTCGATTCTCATCATGTTGGGTGCGGAACCTGATTATCTTCCTGATTTAGAGGCCTTGTTCCAGCGGCGTTTGGATCCCAAGACGAGGGGGTTTGGGGGCAGCGCCCCTGAAAAGAAATTTTGAGAAAATTAACTTGTAAATATTGCAATTTTGTAGCCAATCTAGACCATTCATTAGGAAGATTTGATGCTAAAAGTTATGTTAATTTACCGGTTTTTACTCTAGCAGGCAACCCTTTCTTTCTATGAAGGAATTGTATTGCGGTTGGGCATTATTTTGTATCTATTCATATCTTTTGCTAGCACTTGATCACAAGTTTTGACTCATACAATCTTATTTTCATCACATGGCATAATCTTGTAGAGATGCTTTCTTGCACAAGTATATGAACTAGTGTAGGTTGTTTTACAATGGGAGCATGTAAAATTTGCTGTTCCAATCATTTTCCTTCTCACTAGCTTTGTCGCATACTTCTACAAGGGTGTTCGACAGCAGAGAGAGAGAGAAATTGTGAAGAAAAGCTAGGGAGCGAACAAAAATAAATAAATAAATAAAATAAAATTGTACGAGCATGCTCCCAAAAATCGCTCCTAAACCGAAGCAACTAGGGAGCAGGCTCCCGGGGTCACTACCTGAGGCGCTTCTATTCGGAGCGTGCTTCGGGAGAGGGAGCAAGGGGGGGCTGCTCCCCCACAGCACTGCTTTATTCATGACCACAAATTACCATAAAGACCATTAAAAGGTCAATGAGACTCAAACTACAATCCAATATAGATTTCAAACTTGGCCCAGTCTGATTCAGAACCAATCAAACCAGCCGAGCAAATGGCTGACCAAGTTAACTCAAGAAGCAAACTAGACAGGCAGACCAGTTTGGGCCAGTTCAATGCCAAACCCACCCAAACCAGTGCAAACTGGCCGAGCCAACTCACAGACCACACACAAGGACCCTTTTTATAATAAGGATTAAAACACTTCCTAAACACCAATATTCTACTACAATGAGACTCCCTCGCCCCTCCCCTTCCCGCTTCCTATTTGCCTCAAACCTCTCATTCAGATACTTCTTTAGCATATGTGAGCCTCCTAATTTCAGCAAAAATACTTGAGCAGTAGCAAGCATGTAGCTGCTTTGGAGCTAGTTCGGTGCTTTCTAGTGGATTTGGAATCTCTGGGAGGAGGCTTTAGGCCATCTTCTCATTCCCAAATATGTTTTTCCTTCTGAAATTGCAGATCTGAAATTTGTCCATTTTTCTTTCTTTTATTTCCTTTCTCAAGTTTAAATCTGCCCCTCTTCAATCTCATGTTTAAGATAGGGTTTGAATTGTATTGCAAATATTGCAAACAAAAGATTGGGGGTGGAGCTTGTCAAAGGCTGACACAACACTTGGCAGATGTAATGGGCCAAGTAACCAAACGCGAAGCAGCAAATGAGGTGACAAGGCATAATAGACCAGAAATACCCAGTCATTTAAAAAAATTGAAGAGGAGACAACTAGAGAATGTGAAAAATGGTGACCCGATTCCTACTTCAGCAACTGATGATATTTCTCCTATTTGTTAAATTAATTTGAACAAATTACTTGCGGTTTTCTATGGCAAATATCGAAATACATACACTGCAGCGTACACAAAATAAAATATTGTGGAAACTAAATACTACACTGGAGAGAAATAAACATACACACAATTACACTATTATTTTTGGACAAACGTCCCCGGAAAAACCCAATGTGGGAAAACTGGTGCAACAGCTCAAGGTTTTATTATTATGCAATAGTAATCTGAGTACAAATTATTAGATGCCCAAATTGGCAATCTGGTACAGAGAATAAACTAGAAAAAGAGGTAGTGAGAAAAATCTCACACTGTCACTGGCGATCCGAATCTGATCTGGGCTCTGGATGGCTAGCCCCACGTTGCCTCTGCGTCAGCCTACGCAGATCTGCGTCACAGCCTCTAGGGACTGCATCACCTCCTCCTCTGATCTTCTGCTAGCTGGAAACTTGATCCTCTGGCCCTTTGGTCTCAAACCTCAGCTTTTGACACTAGATCTCGACTGCTCCTCAGCAAAATTTCGAACTCCCTCTGAAGCACTATGTTGCCTCTACGTGGCACTGCACTACCTCTCTGAACCTCTTTCTGCCTTCTCTGCCTTGCACTCCCCGGATCTGGAAAAACTCTTCTCTGATCTACTATCCTTGCCTCTCTCTCACTGCTTCGACTTTATTGGGCCACTTCTAGCAACTCACAACTGCTACACAAGAAATACTTCCCAGCAAAATCAAACTGCACAAGTGTGTTCTCCAAGTGTCCATCGAACTCTTTATAATCTCTCGTTCGAGAACCAACAGCCAAGATTAAAACATAATCAACGGCTAAGTTTAATTGGGAGTTGATCTTTGTCTTCCTCTAGAAGATTTCCACCAGATTTAATTAATACCTTTTAATTAACCATATTTCCTAACTTTAGACTTAGGGAACCATTTAAAAAAAGTTAATTATTTTAATTAAATCATCTCTAGTTGGAATTTTCCGAAACAATTTCTAGGTATTGGAGAATGCATGTGTCTTAGCCTCCCTACAAAATCTCAAGGCTAGAGCACATCTAATGCTACAGAAATCAACACTCCCTCTTAGCGAGGAATGTTGTTAGAAATATTAATTTCTAATTGCGGACTGTTTTTGAGAAATACACAGAAGTTTTTGTAATATATATTTAATTGATTGATAATATTTGAATGATGATTACAAGGCTAAGGCGATGCTCCTTTGATAGGAGTTGACTGGCCATGCCTAATCAGAGGACTAATGTCTTTTCATTTAGCTATTTAATTGTTAATTAATTGATTACAATTAACCATTTTCGAGCAGACTCAAGGTTGTAAGTGGTATTTAGGGTTGATCACCCGATACCATTCATCGACTGACGCGTGGCAAGAGAAGGAGAGAGGAAACCGCCTTATCAGGCGGGTAATCCTCGTGCACGTAGCTCACCTGATATCATTGTCGAGCGTTGGATCAAATGCATTTTGATCTACGATGCAAGATCACCGAGCAACATTGTTGGTCGGGTGTAATATCAACCGTCGGATGGGATGGTAAGATCTACGGTGGAGGATTGATCCGAAAAAGGCAAACATCGGAAAATGTGCATGTGCGGACTCGACGATATATATGTCCGGGTGTATAAATAGTTGAAGTCCGGCTAAGTGTTTCGGAGCGGGGTTTTCAATGTATTTCATATGTATCCTTGTATTCCGGCTTTAAGCCTTGCCACATTAAAATATGCGATTGCAATATATATATATATATATATATATATATATATACACCAACGGGACCATTACAATATGATGTATTGTTATATCGCATCCGCTTATCGGAACTCTCATAGCGCAAGTTATAAAGGGTTGTCACCCCCAAACCACCGATTGCGATACGTATGCAGACCCGCTGCAACGTTATAACATGCCCTATTGTAATATTGCGTCCGTCGCAATATCGCAAACCTTGTTGAAGTTTCTTCCACATTAAAATCCGTCGATTGCGATATAATTGTGGACCCGACTACACCAATATAGCATGGCTAAATCAAATGTTGCATCTGCGGTAATCGCAATGTTCAAAGGAATGTTGATCTGGTGATTGCGATAAGCATATGGACCCGACGAACTTATTAATAACTGTTTAATACCATATCGCATCCGCTCTAGTCAGCAGTTGGGAATCGGCTATGTTATGTGCGAACCTCCAAAAGCGGCGATTACAATAAAAGGATGACGTGGCATGTGGAACCTTTTATATGGCTATAGTCTCTCTTATATGGTTTCTGTGAACAATTTATGTATATTGTATGAATATTAAAAAAAGGGCCCCTCTGATATTTTTTAATATGCAACACTATTGTAATTCGGCCTCTCTTCCACATTAATGTGTCCCATGTGTATTGATGGATTTGAAGAGACAAAGGAAGTTGAAGAGTGAGCGCGGAGGAAGCTGAAAGATGAAGCGAGCGTTGAGGAAGCCGAAGAGCCGGCGGAGAAAGGAAGACAAAGGTCAGGGGTATCAGGAATATAAAACAGAGAACAAGGAAAGTTTTGGATTACTGAAAAACTATAAGAAAATAAAGGAAGCCGAAGCTCTGGCAGAAGTGGAAGGAACAAGAGGACATAAGTAAATCATAGGCCCAGCAGGGTTGGGAGTAGAGAATTACAACCAAGTAGATCCAGATGGTTTACAGCAGAGGGTTGGAGCCCTTGAGGTAGGTGCCTCAAAATTGAAAGGATTGGTGTCCTTGGAAGTTGGTACTCCTAAATTCAAGGTTGGTGCCTTGACAAGACAGTGTTGGTGCTCTGGAGGTTGGAGCCTCACAAAGAGTCCAAGTTGGTGCTTGGCAACTGATTGAAACCATATATATATATATATATATATATATATATATATATATATTGTACCTAATTTATTGCAAATATCACATTAATAAAGGCATCTATCCTTGTTATCTACTTCTATGTTCCAAATATAAATGATTTAACTGATATAAATAATAATTGAAAAGATATATTGATTCACCCCCCCGATTCACCCCCCCTCAGCATTTCCAACAATTGGTATCAGAGCGGGCTTCTTCATATTAGCCTAACAGCTTGAAGAAGGATTCTTAGTCATGACAAGAAATCAATAAGTGTCAGGAAGACCTCCTCTGTTCGATGGCACAAATTTTGGTTTCTGGAAAAAGAGAATGTCCTATTAGTTAATGTCCCTTGGACCTGAGGTTTGGCATTCGGTCTTAAATGAGTACATAGCTCCTTCCACTCTTCCAACAGATCGAGACGAGAGGAAAGTCTACGTTGCAAATGCAAAAGCCTTAAACTCCATCACTAATCACTGATTCTGAATTTACAAAAGTCATGAATTGTAACTCTGCCAAAGGAGTATGGGATAAGCTAATTAACTTATACGACGGGGACTCCAAAGTCAAGAAGGGAAAGCTTCAAACTCATAGAATGCAATTTGAAAGTCTGAAAATGGATGATGAAAAAGATATTGCATCATACTTTCTCCGAGTAGCTTAAGTGGTCAACTCTCCTAAAGGATTGGACGAAAACATTGAAGAAAGCACCATTGTTCAAAATGTCTTAAGATGTCTCCCAGACAGATTTGACTCCAAAGTAAGTGCCATAAAAGAAGTGAAGGATCTAGATACTCTCAAGATGGATGAACTCCATGGAATCTTCATTGCCTATGAGATGAGAAAAGGTTGCCCAAGTTCCAAAGATGCAGCATTCAAGGCCTCAAAATCAAAAAAGGAGAAAGAAAGGAATGTTAGTAGTGATGACTCCGATGTTGAATCTGAATTGGCTCAATTTGTACGAAAACTGAAGAAATGATCTAAGTTAAAAGGTAAATACCCCCTTAATTATTTCAAATGTGGAAAAATAGGTCATTATGCTGCAAAATGTCCTCATAAGCATGACAGTGATGATGAAGAAAATTCTAAAAGGATGGTATACAAAAAGAAAGGGTTCAATAAGAAGAATTTCCTCTCTAAGCAAGATGAGTCTGATGAAGATGAATTTGTAGTCATCAAAAAGAAATCAACTAACCAGTTCCCTCACCGCAAAGGAGGTAATGAAGAATCAGATGAAGAAAATGATCATGCTGGAAGCAAGAAGTATTATTCATGGCATTCACAAATGATGATGACTCAGGCCTAGATGGAAATGTAGATGAATTGTTAATAAGTGCCATTGAATAAAATGAGAAATTACGGAATAAAATCATTTCTCTCAAGGTAGAAAACGAGGAAATAAAAAGAAGGGAATATCTCTTGAAAAATAAGCTAAAAGAAAAAGAAGCTTGCGAAGAACGTGAAGCCAAAATAGTATCTCTGAGGAAGGAATTGGAGCAAGTTAAAAAGGGTTGGAAGAGCTCTCAAATACTTGACACTATCCTAAATAATCAAAAACCTCAGTATGATAAATCTGGAATAGTTTTTAAAGGAGAATCATCAAGTACTAAGAATAATGCGAAAAGCTATGTCGATGTACTAAGAAAGATTATTTCATCAAAGGCTCATCCCAGATCCAAAGAATGAAGATAGAGTAACTCCAAGGAAGAATGTTGTTTCGAATCATGGATGTTACAACAGATACAAAACAGTATTTCATCAAAGGCCCATCTCAAATCCAAAGAATGAAGCAGGAGTAATTCCAAGGAAGAATGTTGATTCAAATCATGGCTATTACGACAAGTACAAAACTATCTTTATTGGGCATTGTTTCTATTGTAATATTTTTGGTCATCAAGCTAGACATTGCATGGCTCGTAAGAATGAAACACCAAAATTGAAGGATCAAATAAACAAACCATATGGCCCCAAAGGGCAAGGACAAATCAAGACCTACAATTCTTTTGATCCCTTGGCCAAATTTGATCTGATTTGCTCATTATGTAATAATAATGGACACAATGAACAAAATTGCCCACTCAAAAGAGGAAAAACAAGAAGTGAGAATCCCAACACGGATAAATGTGGCCTAGCTCTATGTGCTCAAAATAATGAAAATCATTGGTTTGTGGATAGTGGGTGCTCCAGACACATGACAGGGGACAAAAGGAAGTTTGTCTCATTGAACAAAAAGGAAGGAAATGTATCCTTTGGAAGTGGATCTGCCAAAATTGCTGGAAAAGGAACTGTTACTCTTATTAATGGAAAAGGAAAAGCTCAAAATGCTTTGCTAGTAAACGGGCTCAAACACAACCTCTTGAGTGTTAGCCAAATCTGTGATCAAGGACATAATGTTGTCTTTAGCACCAAAGACTATGAAATAAGGAACTCTTCCTCAGGGGAACTTGTGGCAAAAGGGGTTAGAACACCAGACAACATCTACATTCTGAACAAGATTCAAGAAGATAAATGCTACTTAAGTCAAATAAATGAAAGTTGGTTGTGGCACAAGCGACTTGGACATACAAGCTTCGATAACTTGATCAATATTAGCAAGATTAAAGCAGTACGAGACATTCCAAAGTTATTCAAACTAAATCAAGGAATATGTGGACCATGTCAACATGGAAAGCAAACCAAAACCAGCCACACGACGAAGGAGTTTTCTACATCAAAGCCTTTGGAGATCATACATGCTGATTTATGTGGACCAACTAAAACTCCGACACTGCAAGGAAAAAGTTATTTTGCTTTATTTGTTGATGACTATACTAGAATGATGTGGATATATTTTATATATTATAAATCTGAACAGAAAATGAAAATGAAAAGGACTCAAAGATTAAGTGCCTCAGAACAGATAGAGGGGGAGAATTCACATCAAAAGAATTTAATGAATTCTGTAAAACACATGGAATTAAAAGAGAACTCTCTGCTGCCAGAACACCCAAGCAAAATGGGGTAGTTGAAAGAAGAAACCGAACAGTTCAAGAAATGGCAAGAACAATGTTAATAGCAGTTGACTTGCAACCAAAATTCTGGAGAGAAGCAGTCAGGACAGTTTTCTATACCTTGAATCGAACTCAATTAAGACCAAATAATGAAAAGACTCCTTATGAATTATGGAAAGGAAGACCTGCTTCAGTAAAATACTTCAAGATTTTTGGAAGCAAGTGCTTCATAAAAATCAATGATGGCTCACCAGGAAAGTTTGATTCTCAGGTTGACGAAGGGATCTTCCTTGGATATTCTACACAGAGCAAAGCCTACAAGTGCTACAATAATCGACTACGGAAAATAGTGGAAAGCATTGATGTAAAGATTGATGAAGACCTTCCAGAAAAAGAAATTGAAGAACATGAAGTTGATCCTCTCATTGAAGAAGAACCTGAAAAAGAAGAATAAGATCAAGAAAAACCCAAGGAAAAAGAACCATCTCAAACCCCTTCAAATATGAAGTTTCTCCAAAAATATCACCCAGAAGAGCAGATTATTGGCAATGTAGATGAAGGGATGCAGACACGAAGACGAATGACAAGTACACCAAGGAAAAATGATGCTGCTCTTCTATCCATGATAGAACCAGAAACATTTACTCAAGAAGGATCCTCATTGGGTAAAAGCCATGGAAGAAGAAATGTCTCAAATTGAGAAGAATGAAACATGGGAGTTGGTACCTCGTCCAAAGGACAAAAACATAATAGGAACCAAGTGGATATTCAAAAACAAAATGAATGAAGATGGACAAATCATCAGAAACAAGGCAAGGCTTGTCTGTAAAGGCCATTCACAAGTTGAAGAAATTGACTTTGAAGAAACATTTGCACTAGTAGCTCGTATGGAAGCTATCAGGATGTTCTTGGCATTTGCTTGCTCAAAAGGATTCAAAATCTATCAAATGGACATAAAATTAGCATTTCTGAATGGGGAACTCAAGGAAGAAGTCTACATGGAGCAACCAGAAGGGTTTAATCTAACATAAGGAAAAGACTTTGTCTGTAAGTTGAAAAAGGCATTATATGGGTTGAAACAAGCTCCTAGAGCTTGGTACGCAAGATTGGATCACTATCTACAACAAGAAGGCTTCAAGAAACGGGTGGCAAGAAGTAATCTCTACATAAAGACAGATGAGGATAAGTTACTAGTCACACTTGTTTATGTTGATGATCTGATTTTTGCTCGTAATAATGATGAGATGAGCCATGAATTTTCTCAAAACATATCAAAAGAGTTTGAGATGTCGATGGTAGGAGAGTTATCTCACTTCCTTAGACTACAAGTATCTCAAACCACGGCAAGCTTGTTTATATCTCAAGCCATATATCTTAAAGACATGCTTAAAAGATATGGAATGGAAGATTGTGCACCCATGAGCACACCGATGACCACAAATTGCAAATTAGCAAAAATGATGACTCCCCTCCGATAGATGCAACTCATTACAGGTCAACAATTGGAGCCCTTCTGTACTTAACTGCTACAAGACTCGACATTATGCAAGCAGTAGGAATGGTGGGAAGAATTCAATCAGCTCCTAAACAATCCCATTTGTTGGTTGTGAAAAGAATTCTCAGATACCTAAAAGGAACTCCTGATTTCGGTCTCTGGTACCTTAAGAGCTCAACTCTTACTTTGACTGCATACACCGACGTTGATTGGGCCGGAAGTGTCGATAATTGGAAAAGTACTAGTGGAAATGCATTCTTCCTGGGAGACTATTTAGTATCTTGGCTCAGCAAAAAACAGACATCCATATCACTATCTACAGCTGAAGCTGAGTATATAGCTGCCGCAGATTGTTGTACTCAAATACTATGGATGAAGGAAGCTCTAAAAGATGTCAACATAGGTACAAATCAACCAATTACCATCTATTGGGATAACACAAGTGCGATCAATCTCAGCAAAAATTCAATGATGCACTCAAAGACTAAACATATACCAATCAAGTATCATTTCCTTCATGACCAAGTAGCTGAACAAAACATCATCTTGGAATATATCAATACTAAGGAGCAGATAGCTGATAATTTCACAAAACCTCTTCCTCGAGAAGCATTTGAACATCTTCGTCAAAAGATGGGGGTTGTCTCTTTAACATCACTTAAGTTGATTCATAAAGAGGTTGCAGGACAGGGGGAGCAGTTCGACAGGGGGAGTCCTTGTGCACTCCTTTGCCACTAATGTCAAAGGGGGAGAGAAGAAGAATATTGCAATCAATGACAAAGGGGGAGATTGTTGATCTAGATTGTCATTAATGTCAATATGAAGCCAAGGAGAAGCAGAGCAGACTTGTGAAGAACAAAAGCAAAGCCACTGGAAAGAGGATCGCATCATCGAAGGTACATAAACAGAGTCATCGGATGTCACAGAGAGATATGTCCAAGGGAAAGTGCTATCGGAAGAACAAAGAGCAACAGAGCATCAGAGGAGCTAACAGAGGAGTTAACAAAGGAGCGGCAAAAATCAAGACAATGCAAAATATCATAATAGAGACCATCGGAAGAGCTCATTGGAAGCTCAAAACGGGAGCAGTCAAAGAAAAGTTAGAGAAAGAAGTTCAATGGAAGAAACAAAGAGGAACACGTAGCGGAGAAGCATAAACAGTGGTATTGAAAGCCACAGGAAAGCCAAGTAAGTGTAAGAGCGAGAGAATGAGGAGGAGCCAAAAGAGCGAAGGAGTATATAATATAGGCAGAAATCAAGAATACAGATGAAGAGTGAATGCACGTGGTTATATTCCAAAAAGCAGGTTTGAAATAGTGATAGTGGTTTTCGGGTAGACTCAAGGCTGTAAGTGGTATTTAGGGCTGATCACCCGATACCATTCATCGACTGACGCGTGGCAGGAGAAGGAGAGAGGAAACTGCCTTATCGGGCAGGTAATCCTCGTGCACGTAGCTCACCCAATATCATTGTCGAGCATTGGATCAAATGCATTTTGATCTAAGGTGCAAGATCACCAAGCAGCTTTGTTGGTCAGGTGTAATATCAACCGTCGGATGGGATGGTAAGATCTACGGTGGAGGATTGATCCGAAAAAGGCAAACATCGGAAAATGTGCATGTGCGGACCCAACAATGTATATGTCCGGGTGTATAAATAGTTGAAGTCCAGCTAAGTGTTTCGGAGCAGGGTTTTCAATGTATTTCAAATATCCTTGTATTTCGGCTTTAAGCCTTTCCACATTAAAATATGCGATTGCGATATATATATATATATATCCACGGGACCATTACAATATGATGTATTGTTATATCGCATCCGCCTATCGGAACTCTCATAGCGCAAGTTATAAAGGGCTGTCACCCCCGAACCACCAATTGCGATACGTATGCGGACCCGCTGCGACGTTATAACATGCCCTATTGTAATATCGCATCCGTCGCAATATCGCAAGCCTTGTTGAAGTTTTTGCCACATTAAAATCCGTCAATTGCGATATAATTGCGGACCCGACTACACCATTATAGCATGGCTAAATCAAATTTCGCATCTGCGGTAATCGCAATGTTCAAAGGAATGTTAATCCGGT
Organism: Pinus tabuliformis; assembly: GCA_031772625.1. Classification (NCBI taxonomy): domain Eukaryota; kingdom Viridiplantae; phylum Streptophyta; class Pinopsida; order Pinales; family Pinaceae; genus Pinus; species Pinus tabuliformis. The sequence continues at coordinate 963,842,648 of CM062809.1, read as the reverse complement.
GATTGCGATAAGGGTATGGACCCGACAAACTTATTAATAACTGTTTAATACCATATCGCATCCACTCCGGTCGGCAGTTGGGAATCGGCTATGTTATGTGCGAACCTCCAGAAGCGGCGATTGCGATAAAAGGATGACGTGGCATGTGGGACCTTATATATGACTAGTCTCTCTTATATGGTTTCTGTGAACAATTTATGTATATTGTATGAATATTAAAAAAAAGGGCCTCTCTGATATTTTCTGTTATGCAACACTATTGTAATTCGACCTCTCTTCCACGTTAACGTGTCCTGTGTGTATTGATGGATTTGAAGAGATAAAGGAAGCCGAAGAGTGAGCGCAGAGGAAGATGAAAGATCAAGCGAGCATTGAGGAAGTCGAAGAGCCAGCGGAGAAAGGAAGACAAAGGTCAAGGGTATCAAGAATATAAAATAGAGAACAAGGAAAGTTTTGGGTTACTGAAAAACTGTAAGAAAATAAAGGAAGTCGAAGCTCTGGCAGAAGTGGAAGGAACAGGAAGACATAAGTAAATCAGAGGCCCAGCAGGGTTAGGAGTAGAGAATTAAAACCACGCAGGTCCAGACGGTTTACAGCAAAGGGTTGGAGCCCTTGAGGTAGATGCCTCAGAACTGAAAGGATTGGTGTCCTTGGGAGTTGGTGCTCCTAAATTTAGGGTTGGTGCCTTGACAAGACAGAGTTGGTGCTCTGAGGTTGGAGCCTCACAAAGAGTCCAAGATGGTGCTTGGCAACTGATTGAAACCATATATACATATATATTGTACTTAATTTATTGCAAATATCGCATTAATAAAAGCATATATCCCTGTTATCTACTTTTGTGTTCCAAATATAAATGTTTTAACTGATATACATAATAATTGAAAAGAAATACTAATTCACCCCCCCTCTCAATATTTCCAACAAAAAAAAATCTCCTCTGGTCTACTATCCCTGCCCCTATCTCACTGCTTCGACTTTACTTACTCACTTCCAACAACTCACAGTGACTACACAGGAAATCGACTTCCCAACAAAATCGAACTGCACAAGTGTGTTCTACAAGTGCCCATCGAACTCCTTCCTATAATATCTCGTTGGAGCACAAATAGCCAAGATTAAAACATAATCAATGCGAAGATTAACTAGGAGTTGATCCTCGTCTTCTTCTAGAAGATTTGCACCAAATTTAATTAATCCCTTTTAATTAACCAGATTTCCTAAGTTTAGACTTAGGGAACCATTTAAAAAAAGTTAATTATTTTAATTAAATCATCTCTAGGTGGAATTTTCCCAAACTGTTTCTGGGAATTGGAGAATGCATGTGTCTTAGCCTCTCTACAAAATCTCGAAGCTAGAGCACATCAGATGTTACAAAAATCAACAGAGAAAAGGCAATAAAAGAAGAAGTTGCAAAAAAGAGGCACCTTGGATTTATGAGAGCAAGTGCGATTGGTGATTTTGAACTCGAAGACTCTTCCTCTATCCCTTTTACCAATGTTCATGATCCCTTCCATTAAGTTCCTCCCCCTCCTATGTCTCATAATCAACCTAAAAAAACATTAGGAGCTATTTCACACCTTCCTCCAGCTCTGCCTCTACTAATGCCCCTCAAGTTCCAAGCCACATCAACCTACCTTAGATAGCCATTGGAAGAAGCAATGCAAAGAAGTTGTTTTTGATATTTTCCATTATCCCTTTAAGATGGGTTAGTTTATCACTCATCAGGGTTGGGACAACACAAGAGTTCCCTTTATGGATGAAGCATCATGTGCTTGAGGAACTGTGTGATTATTAATGAAGGGGGTAGAGCTCATGCTGGGATTTTTCACACATGCTAAGCAAATGTCCCAGCCATGTTTTGCATTTTATCTGTTTCTTTCATTGTGGTCATCATATGCGTTTACCTTTCTTTTAGTTGCATCAACCTACAAGTCTAATTCTTATGGGCCTAGACTGAAGGATGGGGATGAAAGGTGCCAATCCCAATGACCAATAACCACCAACCCAAAGAATGAAGATAAATAAGGGTAAAGATGGAGAATGGTATGGAAAATCTTAGACATGCTACTTCAATCAGTGCCTCCCTAGTAGTGCCCTTACTAAAACCTTAAGGCCTCGGAGGAGGTCCCACTTGACAAGGGTCAAAGACTAGCCCCCAGGTGAAGTGAGGGAACAAGAACACAATCAATATCTGTCAATTATCCAGATTGCCCCATGATCCATATTAGTATGCCCATAACATTAAGTGAAGCACATGACTGCAAAATGGTTAATGTACCTGCATATGCATAACCCACTTTCCTTCAAGAAGAAATGGAAGATGGAAGAGAAAAATCTGACCAGAGCAGAAGTGAAGGATCCTGGCATCATGTCATGCACTGGGCATATAGTACTGCTAGTTGGCTGCCTGTCCAATGAGCAGAAAAATTCTCGTATGGGTTACCCTCTTTTTGGTGGGTAACAAGTACCAAGATCTTTATGTCTAATTGGAAAGGCTGTTGGGCAATGGGAATAGTCGTGGATATGTCTAGAGGCCACTGTTACAGATGTTGTTATTGTATAGCCATCATATTTTGAAGCAAGGACATCATGTCCTATATCACCTTGGCCTGAATCTCATTTTTTGACTGCCTTTATTCTACAAGTTGACACAATTGCTTAGCAAGCTACTCTGCTATGAACTCATTCCATGGGCATTATTGCTATTGCAGAAGCTGAATGTGGTTCGACTCTTAGGAAGACTCTATCATTTGCAGCATGACGAACCAGGAAGGCAAAGTCACTGTCTAAAACCAATGTTGCAGTAATCGTTATCAGGATATTATCGGTGCGGGGAAAAAATCGGACAAAATCGTAAAAATCAGGAAAAAAATCATAACATACAAAAATATTCATTGTTTTCAATTTTTTTAATATCTAAAAGCATCTACAACATAAAATAAATACATTGACACATAAATATGATAAAAGAACTAATATATAAGATGTTTAATATCATTTCTAGTGCTACATCACACATTACAGTGAATCATGTCCTGAATAGTAAGTCCTGACTCATGACTCCCAACTCAGCCTCAAAATATCAACAAAAAATATAATAATGTATCTCATGAGTCATGAGTCATAATGTCATATACAATGAAATGAACCAAATAACTAAAGTCTAATACTATTGATTTCATCTACCCCTCTTGCGAGAAAATGCAATAGCTTTCCCTTTCCCTCTAAATGTAGATGTCGGTGGAGTTGGTAGTGGACTCCGTTGTGCTCTAGAAGCTGAAGAACTAAGAGCTATAGGAGGTAGACCACGTCCTCTACTTGTGGCAGGGGTAGCCCAGGTAGGTGGTGTCACCTCCTCCTCCTGTTGCTCTGCCTCCTCCTCCTCCTCCTCCTCCACTACCTCCACTAACCAATAATCAACAGACTCCATGAGAAGCCTCTCGACCTCAACCCTCCATGCAGTAGTGGTATCAATCCCATCCAATGAGATGGCCTCCATATCAGGTGTCCTCTCAAGTTGCCTCACCCACAATCGAAGATTGCAGTAGACGTAGACCCTGTCATTAAGTTGTTGGGACTCCAACCTGTACAAAGATCGTGAAATAATAATTATAAAAAAAATATATATTGTTTAATGAATTCAAAAAATTATTTGGAAATTTGCAATATTTTAAGTGTTAACCTGTTGCGTTTCTTCTTGTGTATTTTTTCAAATACACTCCAGTTGCGCTCACATCCTGAGGAGCTACATGTTTGGCTGAGGATTCGAATGGCAAGCTTTTGCAAAAGGGGTACCCTGGCACCATACATTCTCCACCATGCATCTACAACAAAATTACAAATAAAATTTTATATAAACATAAGAAAAAAAATGAAATTTGAAAGTTGAATCAAAGTATGAAGTTATGAACTTGAAGAGACAATGAAATTTGAAATAAAATAAAAAATACCTAGCATTTTAGTGATCCTATCAGTGACAGCCATGTCAAAGCCAAATGTGTCACCTGCCATCCTGTATGTCTCAATTTCTTTGGAGATTTTTGTACGTTCTGCTGGAGATTGCACCATCCTTTGAACAGAGGTTAAGAATCCATCCATGATCTCAGCGTCAAATACGAACCCACATGGGTAAGAAAATGTGGAGTTCAGGTAGATCCCTGCAGCATGAATGGGACAATGGAGTGTGTTGTTCCATCATTCATCAATCACTTCCCATAAGAGGAGTTGTCTCTAAAACCCCTCATCTCTCTTATCATCATAGTAGGCCCGAATGGATTCTTTCGCCCTGTCTATGGCCTCATATAAATAGCCCATTGCGGGCTTCTCACCATCAACTAATCGAAGAACCTTTACCAAAGGTTCAGTGACGATGCACACCTCCTGCACTCCCGCCCAGAAGTCTTCCTGGTATGAAACTAGTCTGCATATGGCCTCTCCCTCTGGTTTGTGGCTCATTGTCAAAGCACGCCACTCCTCTAAAAGAAACATTCTCTTCACATCCCACATAAAATTCAAGAGGGATTGAAGAGATATGAAACTGGTGGCAAACTGTGTAATGGCGGGGTGCACCAACTCTTTGTTGTTGGTGAATTTTCTCATCAAGCTAAGCACATATGTATGATTATATATAAATTTTGCAGCGTTGTCCGTTATGACTTGGACAACATGTTCTGCACCCACCTCCAAAATAAACACATCTAGCAAATCACATAAAGTTTTTGCGTCTTTGATATGTGCAGATGCATCAACAGATTTGATAAACATAGTCCCCTTGGAACAACTAACCAAGAAGTTTACAAGGGTTCTCCCCTTTTGGTCAATCCAACCATCTGACATCATAGTGCATCTTGTGTGTGCCCATGAGTCCCTAAACTCCTCCAATCTTTTGGTGTAGTCAACCTTTTCATTTTGAAGAATCCGGCCTTTAAAGTCACCATAAGAAGAGATTTTGTACCATAAGTCAACAGTTGTAATAGCATCAACAGCAATCTGGAAAAATGGATTATTCCTTAAAACACTGGAAGGAATATCACTCCAAAGGAGAAATTTGGCCAACAACTTGTCATCTTGTTCTTTCTCAGTTTTTTTAAGCATTGAAGTGATAGATGGTTGTGAACTAGGCGTGGTTCTAGGAACAAAAAATGATGAGGCAGCTATCGGGTTGGTTGTAGATATTGATGCTGAAGTAGAACCAGTGCCACTTCCTTATTCACCTGAGCCTAACACAGACTTTGTTAATTGCTTCTTCATTTTTGCTTTGGCCTTTCTATTGTGCTTTAAATTTTCCAATGATCTCATGGCTTTTCGAATGATTTTAGGATTTGTATTTGTGCAAGGCCCTACATCAAATCTAGAGATTTGTGCAAGGTGATACTTCAATCTGTAAACCCCCCCGACATATGTTGCCCACACAACTTGCAAGACAAATTTATTCTATCAATCCCTCCATCAGGGTCACCAAATTCCCACAGAGAGTCCAGTTTCCTTGGCTTGTTTGATTTTGAACTTTGAACTTTGAATTTGAATGGTGATTCGGTGAACCTATGACAAAATAAGGATTACAATTTACAAGTTACAAACTTACAATTTACAAAAACTAAAAAAAAATTACATACATGAGTAACATAACAAAACACATGGAATTTTTGACAATTTAAGAAATTTTAACAAACAAAATGAAAAATTAAATGACAAAAACCCCATCAAGATTCAAATCAATTCAAAAATATTTGATAACCCATTGAATTCTTTTGATAAACAATGGATTATCCAGATTCCAAACCCAACCAAAAACATGAAAAAATAAATAAATAAATAAATAAATTTACAAAACACAAAATTTTGGTGCCCATACCGGTTTGATGGAAAAAATTCGTCTCCTCCTTAGCTCTCACTCCGTTTTTCTCCTCCAATCAGCGGATTCAGCTCCCAAACGACCAAGAGGTCACTCCAAAACCCCGTCGCTGCCGCTGTCTGTGCAAATGATTTCCAAAAAATCATGTAATTTGCTCTTATAAACGCGCTGCTTTCTTAGCCGGCAATTTTTTGCGATCAAATCGCGATTTTTTCCAAAAAAAAAAAAAGTCTGTATTTATCGGGCAATATTATCGTTGGATTTAAAAAACCGCAATTTTACGATAAAATCACAATTTTATGGCGAGTACTGCAACACTGGCTAAAACAGTGATTTGCAAATAATGAGCAGACAAATGTGGAAATTCCACCAGCTTTGATGATTTTCCTGTTTTCAGAAGTGCATATAGTTATGTTACCTTTTGTCATTTCTATTGGAATACCCCATGAAAGAAGTGGAAATTCTGTTGGTTTTGGAAGGAAATCATAGGAATGGTTTTGCAGCAGAAAATTATGCCAAAAACCATCAGCAATCACACAGAATAATAGCAGGAATTGTGTCAATTCTGCAGTTGTCTGAAACGCAAAACTTTTGGGAGAAGCAATCTGCAGAAATTGAGAAGAAAAGAAACAATTTTCATGTATTTGGTTACCTGCAAGTGATGTCTATAAGTCACCCATGCACAAATTGTTCAAATTTTAGTTCATAACTCACTGAGAATTCAGGATGAATTCTGCATGGGAGAAGCTCCAAGGTAGACAGAATTGTATAACTCAAAAAAGATCTAAATCTGAGTCTCTAATACCAATTGATATGTGTACAGGTGATAACAGCAACAAGCATATTCACTCAAGAACATAAGTGTGCAGAGACAAAAATTTTGAACTGCACATATTGTATACTATATTTTATTTAGTATATATAAGAGTACACAGTTGTTACATGGAGAATATTTTAGGCAGAGTTAGGCAAGAAATTTACACTCAGTAGTTAAGGTAGTTGGACTGGTACCTGAGATGCACAAATATAATACAACATTGACTAAGTCTCCTATGGATAAGTCTCAGCACTTCACTAACTTTGATTTCTTTTCAAAGGAAAAATATATTTTTCACTTGGCAGCAAGACTTGCAATATGCAATTCAATGCACATCAGCAATAAATTCACCTGACGGAATAGCTAAAGAGCAAGATTTTGTCGCCTTGTGAAATCCAAGATGCCATTAATTTATCCAAGGCACGCATTTTTCCACAGTGTTGTGCGTCACTGAGGCCCATGAAACTCTCATCTTGAGTGACTCCACCAATCAATTCAGCATCCTTTCCAAAAACAGATGCGGCGAGGGCCTCATCCTTCTTTTGCTTCTCCAAATCATCCTTGGGGTTTGGTTTGATTAGCTCCAAATGGTTGCTGACCTGAAACACAAACAAGTAGAAAATTACTCTTGATACGTATTGCTGTAGGCATAGGAACAGCAAATAAAATAAAATAAAAAATTACGGACAACAATCAGCTTTCAAAATCAGAATAATATGGTATACCTGCTGAAGCTTTACCAGACAAGGGAGTACAAGACAAAAGGGGCATGAATCACAGCCATCAGGATTATTTCGATGAAGATAAGACCAAATGATCCCATCCGGAACTGTTCTGTGGCAACACTCAACCCGAGTTAGATGGCTCCCGCAGCTACAAGGAAGATCCTTTGAGATAAGGCATTGAAAATCTGGGCTGTCCAACAGTCTTTTGTAAACACGTCTCTGCAATGGGCTCATAGCACAAAAAACAACATTATCTTCTTTTCCCATCATAAGATGCCCTATAGTCTCTTCCTTTGTCCTTCTCAATAGGTATTTTCGCAACACCTGTAGCAAATGCTGTTTACGCTCCTCTGCAATGTGCACAAACCTCTCAGGTGCACTTATCCGTTGACCCTGCTTGAGAGGCTCATCATAGAACTCTCGAAAATGTTCACGGGTCCCCAAGCATCCAGGAGAAACCAAATCAAAAACATTGAATAAATCCATGATTTTGTTTTGCATTATTGTTCCTGTAAGCCCATAACACTTCTTAGTTTTAATTCTTTGACAAACCTTGTAAAGCTGTGATTTTTCATTTTTCAAACGATGAGCCTCATCAACAATCACCATTTCCCATTGCACCTCACACAAGCTTACACCATGAATACGAAATGTATCAAAACTCGTAAGAACTATTTCAACACCACTAGTTTCTAATTTCCCTAGAACATGTTCTCTGTTTGCACCATGATAAATAGCAACATTGAATGTTCCCCATTCATGAAACTCATTTTCCCAATTACGAAGAACAGATGTAGGACAAACAATCAGTATTATTTTTCTATTCTCAATATGCTTTCGGTTTGTCTTCTCTGTAGACAATGCAACAGCAATATCATCAGATTCTGTATCCTTTTCGAGCACGGCAGCAACAAATGCAATTGTTTGAATAGTTTTCCCAAGTCCCCTATCAAATTCAGACAAGACGACTGTGAGATGATAATCATTAAAGATCTGGTTGGGAAAATGCAAATAAGATATCATCCAACTATGATGCTTAGATAGTCTAACAGCAAGATAATCCAACATCTGGGACATCCAACCTGCAAAGAAACTGAGAATAAAAGAATTGAATACTGCAACTCAATAAAGGATGTACATAGGCAGAATAATAAATTAATAAACAGAAAATATATTAGTGCTCAAGTACAAATTTGGATTATTATAATCACTACCAGAACATCTTACAAGGATTCCAGGCATGCACAATCTCTAAATAAAAATCACACATAAGAAATTTACATTAGACATTGCAACTGTGCATCAATATAACACCGAAGGAGGTTCCTTGTTCCAGATAAGATAGGATAAGATAACTTTATTAATGTCTAATGTAATGGATCTACACCAGTGTTGCACACATCGCGATCGGGATTTAATCGGCGCCGGGAAAAAAGCGGAAAAAATCGTTAAAATCGGGAAAAAATCGCAAAAAAGCGGGAAAAAATCGTTTGGCACAAAAATATTCATTTTTTTTCAATTTTTTTCAATTTTTTTAATATCTAAACCATCTACAACATAAAATAAATACATTGACACATAAATATGATAAAAAAACTAATATATAAGATGTTTAATATCATTTCTAGCGCTAAAATCACACATAACATTGAATCATGTCCTGAATAGTAAGTCCTGAGTCCCAAGTCCAACTCAGCCTCAAAATATCAACAAAAAATATGATAATGTATCTCATCATGTCATAATGTCATATACAATAAAATGAAAGTCTAATCCTATTGATTTCCTCTGCCCCTCTTGCGAGAAAATGGCACAACTTTCTCTTTCCCTCTAGATGTAGAAGCTGGTGCCTGTGGTGGTGGAAATGGCAGTGGAGTCTGACGTGCTCTAGAAGCTGAAGAACTAGTAGTAGCAGCTACAGGAGGCTGAGGTGGACGGAGACCACGTCCTCTACTGGTGGTAGTGGTAGCCCGGGTAGCCCGGGTAGGCGGTGTCACCTCCTCCTCCTGGACAAATTGGCGATCTTGGCTTGGATTCCTCCTAAAATCGCTTCGATTCGCTCCCACAACCGACGGCAACCCTCTCCCTCTCTTCTTCTCCTTCTCCTCCGCGGCGGACTGCTGAATGAATTAAAAAAAAATCGTTTTTTCCATATAAAACCCCGCTGCCGCGCGCCCTCGCGATTTTAAGTGAAAAAATCGCGATTTTATCGAAAAAATCGCGATTTTTTCGATAAAAATCGCTATAAAAAAAAGGGGGCGATTTTTTCGATAAAAATCGCGCTTTGAATCGGCGAAATTAAAAAATCGCGATTTTACGATTTAATCGCGATTTTATCGCGATGTGTGCAACACTGATCTACACCTGTATCTACATCCCAGCTTATTATTCCGCTTTCAGCAACCAACAGCATTGTGGTAAGTTCACTGTCAAATAACTCATCGGCTTTGGAAATGCCTCCCCTTGTTGAGGAATTTAGGGCATTTAGGTTATAGTGAGATTCCTCTTTCGATGATAACTATTTGTGCGGTATTTTTACTTTTTCTTGTTATCACAATCTTCTCTTATTATTATTAGTGTGTTCTCTTACTTCATCAAACAGTTACCAAAACAAAAGAGACAAGAACACAAGATGTTGGCTCTCAGCCAGGGCAAAAACCTCTCTCACCTAGAGAGGAAAACCCTTCTGCAAATTTCTCTTATTGAAGCTTCAATTGACAAATGCCAAACCCTAGACCCTTGACCAGTAGATCCTCCAAGCACAAGACACAGTCTCTCTTTTGAAACTTCCCTTTTGTCCTTCAATCAATGCCTCCTTCTGCACTGCATTCTGATCTCTTCCTTCACTCTTCTTCCGGCAACTGGTAGCACAACTGTAGAAACCCTAGGTCTCCTTAGAGACCTATACTACAATGGATTCCTTCCTTTCTCTTCCTCGCTTGGCAGGCTTCCTTTTGCTTGATGCTTAGGCTAGAGGATGGGACTTTCCTTGAGGTATATTTCTGAGTTAGAGGCTGATCCTCTTAACCCTACTGCAGATCTGATTTTTCTCGCATGTGTGGCTGATTTGGGCTCAAAATTGTCCTTCTTGCTTGCTCCCTTCCTTCGCTTGATGTGGGACCTACTTCGCTTGAGATGGAGGCCTATTTGGAGCCTCTTTTGCACCCAATCGAACTCTTCTTATGTTGCTGCACTTATGGATCTGATATGACAGCAGAGATACCCTTTCTCCTCTGCACGTGTGACAGAAATTAGCCCCAAAACAGTCCTCTAAAACTTGGTTTCCTTTTCCTTCTTCTTCGCTGGACTAGAGGCACCTTTCTGCTCCTTTTCGAACCCTTTCCTTGTCCCTTTTCTTCGGTGATTTCAGAGATCACTTTATGCTTCTTTTGTGAGGTCGAGTTGCCCTATATACAAGAGTTTGTCCCTCCTATTTGCGCCGACTTGAGCTAGTGAGGCCGACTTGTCCTTAAGTGCATAAAAATTCATTTTTGAGCCGACATGAAGAGGAGACTTGTCTTTGCTTTGGAGGATCATCTTTGACATATTTACATAGTGTAACTTGCCCTTAAATGGGTCTTTCATAATTACATTGACTCTTTGACTTTCCTATAGCACTTCAACATGTGCTAGACCTATGCAATGAGCAAGAAACTCATTTTTACAATTGACAAAAATAATAATTGTTTTCTTTTACAAGTACAAAGATCAAAATTACATTTATGAAGACCAAACCTAGTTACACTTTCTTCAACACTCCCTCTTAACTAGGGAGGTATTCATAAATTACTTACAAGGTGTTTGGAAATTTTCAAACTGAAGAATTCACATAAGAGAAATCAGATTGGCAATCCATTTGTTATAGCATCATAGTAACCAACATTGTTTCCACAACAAGGCCTTGACTAATAGCTCTATCTCGCATCAAATCAAAGCACAATGTTGGCGAGACCAATGACTATAGACACCTTCATCATTGTCTCTCAAGGTACATAACCACCTGAGTGTTCACTGAGTATGACCTTCCAGGACTATTCTTGTCTTGGGTTCCTAGCCCTCAAAGAATATCAATCCTCTTGCCTACTCTTCTCTTGGATGCCCTACACATCCTCAAAGAGCATCGGATGCCAGATTATTACCCAATCCTCCATTCTTTCTTCCCAAGTAAAGACAAGAATGTTGTGTCTATCTCTCCCTCTCAACTAAGGAAGACATTCCCATTCCTATAAAGGAATGTACCCAAGCTCCCTCTGACCAGGGACTTGCCCAAGCTCCCTCTTAATTAGGGACTTGTCAGAGCTCCCTCTCAACTAGGGACTCTCCTTTTCATCAGCAACTTCTTCTTCGTGTGCCTTGCAGTTGCTTGATTGATTTCTTCCTTTGATGTCATGAAATTTAGTCAAGCTTCTTCTTTGTAGGGCATTAGCCATCGATCACTTTCCTTCTTGGTTGGTCATGTCATTCCTTTCTTCATGAAAAGTGGCCTTTTTGGTACATATCTGGAACCTTCTTCATATGGCTACTTCTTTCTCATCATGCTTCTTTCAAGAATTTCCATCTACCACATGAATGCTAGTTGTACTTGCACTTACAACTCTTGTTCCAATAACCCTGCATGATCCCATCCAGATATTATTCAAGAAATCAAAACATAACATTAAATCAAATAGTACCTTACGAGATGGCTCTTCATCATGACATCTTGTTGGCTTGAATCATCAGCATCCTGCATGTTCACATCTCCAAGGCCTTTCCAGGTGTCAAGGGTCCTTTGATCTTTTTCTTCCTTTGTCAGAATTCTCGTGCCTTCTTCCAAGAGATGTCTTAACAAATTTGTCGGATGTTGATTCCTAGTGTCCATGGTGTCCTTTTATCCTTGATCTCTTTATCTCATATGCTTCTTTATAGGTTCTCTTGTCAACCACCTCATACTTCATATGAGGACATTTCTCATGTTGACCTTATTAAGTGTGTGAACCATGCCTTCATGCATATTTTTAATGAAAAAGATCTATCCTTTTCTTGACCATGCTACCAGAGCAATTCCCCATGCTCATTAATACAAATGATGACATGACCTAACTGAAAACATAGATGCATACATACCTCATCTTAGTTCTTTCCTTGATCATTTCAGCTTCCTTGATTGAGATTAACTCAATTACCTTTGCTTTACTGCATCTTCCCTACCTACATATCATTCTTTCTTGAATCTCCAAAAGTGGAATTCTTATTGAGACATCTGCCTTTTCGAAAGTCATGAATCTTCTATTGAAGATTCTACCGAAGGATATTTATAATCCTCATCCTGCAAATGCTCCTTTCTACTGATGATAGTGGCTTTCTAAGATGATTCTCCTTGATCATGATCATTTCCTTATGCATTGATGAGGTCATTCAATGGTTACATCCTCCCTATATGAATACCTTTATCTGAGTTATCTCGATACAACGCTCCTATATTTTTGAAGATGCCATTCTCATAAATTATGCATTCTATCCTAGTACTACATATTCCTATGATACCCAAAACTTTAAAGAGAACTTATGTGCATAAGTTTATCTCAGTCATAGTAGAGATCTGAAAGGGCTTCCTTCATTTGCTTCTCTTCTTCTTTCACTTCTTGGGTAATGTGGGCTTCTTCTCATTTCCTTTTATTGTCCTTCTTGAACTTAGGACAATCCCTTTTATAGTGTCCAAATTCTTGGCAACCAAAACATTGGACTTTGGACATATCTCTTTTACCTTTTCTCTATGGACCAAACTTGCCAAATTTCCCTTTTCTCTTGGCCACAGCAGCAAATGCTTGCTCCTTTGATCCCACATCATCCTTGGCTTTGAGTCGAGTCTCTTCAATTTTGCATAGAGACCAAAGTTCATTCAAAGGGGTAGCTTCCTTCTTGGCATATATACTGGATGTGAAGTTGCCCCATTCCTCAGGTAATGCATTGAGCACTACAGTAGTCATCTCTCTGTTTGACATAACTTCTCCTAGTTCCTATAGCTGGTCTCTCATCTCAAAGACCTTCATTAAGTAGGGAGCTATTCCTTTTTCCTTGGAGATTTTCATTTTATATAATTCGTTACGCAATGATATAACTTCTCCGACTATACTAACTTAGAATCAATGTTTTACAACTCGGACTCCGACTCCGACTCGGCCGAGGATCGACTCCGACTCCGACTCCGACTCGGTAATGACTCGGCCAGCTCGATTTCAATGACTCGGTCGTTGTAAAAAATACATTAAATATTTATTTTTTTTATAAAAAAAACATAATTTTAAATATTTTAAACATAATTTTAAAGATTTTCATTCAAGTTTCCAAACACACAACATTATAATATACATGGAAGACAACATATGATCAAAGTAGGCTCATGAACCAATCCATTATATCAAAATGGTACCCAATGGCAATAGTAAATACATAGTCAACTGTAGTCTGTCATACATGATCAAAGACTAAAGAGTCAAAACAAAATACAAATAACCAAGGAGGCTAGTAGCTACTGCCAGAGGAGCCAAGATCATCTCGACCAATCTCTGGATCATCATCATCAGAGTCAGACAAGGGGCCCCATGGCTCCTCCTCATCATCATCGTCTCCAACTGCAACTGTAGAAGTGGTGCCAGTACCACTAGGCTGTGCAGCAGATGCAAGCTGAGATAGAGTACAAATGCGGCTGCGCTTCTGTCGTGGCTGAGCAGAGGAAGGCGAAGCACCTACAACTGGAGTCCTACTAGCTGGCTGTGAAACTGAGGCTGGTGGATCGGGATCTGCATTCAACTGAACAGGCTGCAGTGGATGTTCAGCATCAAGTTGATCAATCTCAAGATCCTCATCAGGATCAAACTCTGGTAGACGACTCTCCACTACCCAATCTGATGTTGGATCAATGTCTTCCAACACAATGGGATCTGAATCAGGTCTTTTGTTCAGCAATTGGTTCCGTCTGAGCCGAAGGTTGTATTGGACAAAAACTAGATCATTCAACCGTTTTTGCTCCAAACGATTTCTCTTCTTTGTGTGAATCCTCTCAAAGACAGACCAATTGCGCTCACACCCAGATGCACTGCAAGTTTGACTCAAAATACGAATTGCAAACCTTTGCAATTCAGGGCACTGGCCACCAAAGGCCTCCCACCATTGTGCTGCAAAAAACATAGGAGTGTAATGAATTATGAGTTAGATGAAGGCTGAAGCTCAACAAAATTTCTAATTATATCTAACTTTCAAATTATAAATGATTTAACAAACTTTAATAAAAAAAGTAAAACCATTAAGACATTGAAAATTGAAATTTTTGTTTACCTGGCTCATCTGCTTCTCTTGCAATCTTTGCTAGGTTCTTCCCAAAGGTACCTGTTGCATTGCTGAAGGATGTGACCTGCTGATGTATCAGCAACTGATCAGACTCCGATGGGACCATGCGCTCAATGCAATCAACCAGTCCATCTCTGACCTCCCCCCTCAAAGCTCCTGACTCCTTAGCTTTATAATGATACCGTGGGTTCAAAAAATACCCAGCTGCATGTATAGGGCGATGGAGTTGATTGTTCCATCTTTCATCAATGATTGCCCAAATGGGCCCATACTTTGCCACTCTATCCTTGTATGCTGTCTTTATTTGCTCCTTTGCTTGATCCATAGCCTCATAAATGAAGCCCATAGCCAACCTTTCCCCATCCACCAACCGCAACACCTTAACTAGTGGCTCAGCAAGCTTCACAATCTCTGCTGCCTTTCTCCAAAAAGTTTCATCATGGACTTTCCTTTTCAATTCTCTGCCTTCTAGTTTGTTAGACCAACTGCTTTGATTCCATTCATCACTGGAAAATATCTTTTGCAAGTTTCTATGTTGGGAAAGCATAGATTGCAATGTCAAAAAATGTGTAGCAAATCTAGTGATGGCAGGCCTAATAATATCCTTGCCTCCAGTGTGTTTCCTCATGAGACTCAAAACCAGTGTATGATTGTAGATAAATTTTGTTATGCTTTTGGCATTATCTACAGTGTTTCTGACCCAATCTAATTTTCCAATATCCTCAAGCATGAGGTCTATGCAATGTGCAGCGCATGGGGTCCAAAAGATGGTCTTGTGTTTTTCCTCTAACAGTCTACCAGCAAGAACATAGTTAGAGGCATTGTCTGTGATGATTTGAACAAAATTAGCCACCCCCACATCCTCAATAACCTCATCCAATAGCTGAAACAACAAGTGGCCATCTTTTACCTTATCAGATGCATCAACTGATTTTAAAAACATGGTTCCCTGTGGGCAGAAGACAAGAAAGTTTATGATGGTACGGTTTCTTTGATCAGTCCATCCATCTGACATGATGGTACACCCTGTTCTTGCCCATGATTCCTTGAAATCTTGCAAATACTCATTAATTGATTTAATTTCTTTCTGCAAACGAAACCCCCTTAGCTCTTGCATAGTAGGGCCTTTGAAGCCTTTTCCAGCAACATGTATGGCCTCAAACATAGGCTCATAATATGGTGAACGAGCAGCATTAAAGGGGATATCAGCATCATACCACCATCTAGCTATGTAGTCACAAGCAGTCTCCCTCAATTCTTTCTTCCAATGGTCATCTAAAGTGGGCTGAGCAAGACCTTTACTAATACTAACTTCAGGACCATGTGCATCTGATGGAGAGGAGCCTGAGTGAGTGAAAAAACTTTTGATAGTCCCATCACCCTTCATTCTACCCTTTCCCTTATCTTGAACAGAAGCAAAAGAGGGAGGAACATAACGGAAAGGGTTTGATGCATCAGTTTGAGGGATAGAGGAAGAACCCTCAAACTCATAGTGGGGGTTGGCAGCCATCATTCTTTGTATCTCCCTCTTCCTCCCAATTTCAGCCTGTATCTCTTTTTGTCTAGTCTTTTCTTCTTTAAATTTTTCAAAGCTTTCCAACAAATTCTTTCTAATCTCCCCAATTTGATCAGAGGGACATGGAGTAATATTGCCTTTAATCCCTGCCAAGTGTTGTTTCAGCCTATGAATCCCCCCAGGACCTGACTTAATTTTCCTATGGCAAAACTTGCAACACATCTCACTATCAACCATTTCAACATATGCCCAAGCAGGATCTTTTGCTCTAGGTGCCATTTTTTTACTAGGAAAACAATCTGAAAATGAAAAAAAAAAAAAAAAATTGATTCAATGTTCATTTATTTGACTAAAAACACTCTCTAAGCTATCTTGATATGCACCTAAAATTTACTAAGTAAAAACAGATTTATAGAGGTGGAAAAAAATACCTCCAGGCACAAACTGCCTCCTCAAGCTTGCTCCAAGAATCAGCTCCTCAATGCTGCTCCAAATGGCTGCCCAAGAAGCTCCTCACTCCAGCTACAATGCTCCTCCAAGACTCCTCACTGCTGCTCCAAAACAAGCTCAAGAACTGCTCACTAACTCTCATAGAAGACTCTCACTCAAATGCATAAGACTGCTGTGAGTGAAATGAGAGCATTTGGCTGTCTTAAATAGAGTTTGGGAGGGGGAAATGGACCCCAAAAGCATTTAACAACCTACCATTACCCTTTGGAATCCACAAACCCTACTTAACTTTACCAAAAAACAGCAAAAAAGTGAATTTAATTCATAAAATACGCTGCCCAACTGTGCTTTTAATGACTCGGTCGAGTCAATACGGACCCGGCCGGGTTGACCAAGTCAGCTATGACTCGGCCGAGTCATTGGATGACTCGGCCGAGTCATAGCTGACTCGGTCAGCCGAGCCGGGTTGCTGGCCGGGTCATTGTGTTGGGGTTTGACTCGGTCCGAAACGGCCGCTTCGGTTTCAACTCGGCCGAGTTGTAAAACAGAGCTTAGAATAGCTCCACCAATTTATCATAGATTCCTTTAAATGATTCAGGTTTGGAAACATAAGGTATGAGAGGGTCCTTGATAGATTCTATCAAAATCCTTTGAGCCCTGGTTTCATCCTTATTATACTTTGTTAGGGCTTGAGTTTGATCCTTTGAAGGAACAGTGACATTCCCTTTTATGTAGTCCATAACTTCATTTTCTTTGAGAAGGAGATCAGTCCTCTTTTTCCATGCAAGGAAATTCGTCGTCCCGACCAATTTGTTGCTTTCCTTGCAAAAAGACATTTTGATATGTTCAGAAGAGGACATAAAAACACTTACTTGACAGTGTTAGTGATGAAGAGATCTTGTTGCTTCCTTGAAGATTGATGTTTTGACTTCTGGGGTAGGCTAGGATTTCAGGGTTCTTCAAGCTGCTTCCTTCAAGGTGCCTTGTGAGAGATTTGGTTGGTGATGAAAACTTCTCTGGAGATCTTCACTGATAAGCTTAGATCAGGGTGCCTTCCTTTGAAGATGATCGTTCTTTGATGGGGACTCTTCTTGGATGTACCTTCTTGTAGATGCCTTTAGAGAGCTTTGTTCCAAGGATGGTAGTCATTCTTGATGGATCTAGGAGAGGAGATAGTAATCCTTCTTGTCTTTAATGGCCCTTGAACCCTTGCTTGTAGATCTGATGCTTCAACCTCTGTGTGCCCTTGCTTCTTGATCTTGATGCTTCAGTCTTTTATGTGTTCTTGAGATGCCCTTCCTTGATGTGTCACCTTAGCTTTGATACCATGTTGAGGAATCTAGGGCATTTAGGTTATAGCGAGAGTCCTCTTTCGATGATAACTATTTCTGAGGTACTTTTTACTTCTTCTTGTTATCACAATCTTCTCTTATTATTGGTGTGTTCTCTTACTTCATCAAAGAGTTACCAAAACAAAAGAGACAAGAACACAAGATGTTGGCTCTCAGCCAGGGCAAAAACCTCTCTCACCTAGAGAGGAAAACCCTTCTGCAAATTTCTCTTATTCATGCTTCAATTGACAAAATGCCAAACCCTAGACCCTTGACCAATAGATCCTCCAAGCACAAGACAGTGTCTCTTTTGAAACTTCCCTTTTGTCCTTCAATCAATGCCTCCTTCTGCACTGCATTCTAATCTCTTCCTTCGCTCTTCTTTCGGAAACTGGTAGCACAACTATAGAAACCCTAGGTCTCCTTAGAGACCTATACTACAATGGATTCCTTCCTTTCTCTTCCTCACTTGGCAAGCTTCCTATTGCTTGATGCTTAGGCTAGAGGATGGGACTTTCCATGAAGTATATTTCTGAGTTAGAGGCTGATCCTCTTAACCCTACTGCAGATCTGATTTTTCTCACACATGTGGCTGATTTGGGATCAAAATTTTCCTTCTTGCTTTCTCCCTTCCTTCGCTTAATGTGGAACCTACTTCGCTTGAGATGGAGGCCTATTTGGAGCCTCTTTTTCACCCAATCGAACCCTTCTTATGTTGCTGCACTTATGGATCTGATATGACAGCAGAGATACCCTTTCTCCTTCGCACGTGTGACAGAAATTAGCCCCAAAACAATCCTCTAAAACTCGGTTTCCTTTTCCTTCTTCTTCCCTGGACTAGAGGCACCTTTCTGCTCCTTTTTGCACCCTTTCCTTGTCTCTTTTCTTCACTGATTTCAGAGATCACTTGATGTTTCTTTTGTGAGGTCAAGCTGCCCTATATATAGGAGTTTGTCCCTCCTATTTGGGCCAACTTGAGCTAGTGAGGCCGACTTGTCCTTAAGTGCATAAAAATTCATTTTTGAGCGGACATGAAGAGGAGACTTGTCTTTGCTTTGGAGGATCATCTTTGACATATTTACATAGTATAACTTGCCCTAAAATGGGTCTTTCATAATTACATTGACTCTTTGACTTTCCTATAGCACTTCAACATGTGCTAGACCTATGCAATGAGCAAGAAAGCCATTTTTACAATTCACAGCAATAATAATTCTTTTTTTTACAATTACAAAGATCAAAATTACATTTATGAAGACCAAAACTAGTTACACTTTCTTCAACACCCCTATCCGTCCACATTCCATTTTTTTTGACATTAAACTCTGCACGTATTATGGTTGGTCAAGTGGTTTGGTTTTCCCTTATGTTTCTACTCCATTCGATCTAACTCAAATGCAAGCACAACGGCATGCATTGCCAATAGAGGAGTATCAGGAATCAGGATCACCTTCCCAAATTTGCAAGAAACGATATTGTTATGGTTAAGGACCATCTAAATTCCTTCTTGATGGTCATGGACAATTTCAAAGTCGAACCTGAAGATGTAGTGAAGAAGATCTTCATGCAGGCCCTGGAGAGGGATGCATGGACATGGTACAAGGATCTTCCAACTAAGTCAATTGATGGAATGAACTCTTTCCAACAAAAGTTCACAGAGAGATGAGCATGCAAGCAAGAAAGTTTTGTCTTGTCGAACACTTTCTCTTCCATCAACAAATAAGAAAATGAAACCGTCTCTGAGTTCAACAAAGGGTTTTCTAAACTCTATTACAGGATTCCTCACAACATCAAACCCAAACATGACGTGGATTTATTGTATTATTTTAAATCATTTAATGGGTATTTTGCCTTTTTTCCCAAGGAAAAGAAACCACAGTATTTGGACAATGCATGGGCTACCACTGTCAAGATCGAGAAAAATATCTTGGCAACCCTGAATGTTTAGTTGCCTCTTTCTAGATTATTTGATCCGGAAGCCAGGAGGGTACAAGACCCACCAACCAGAGGACCCCAAGAACCCAAAGATAAAGTAGCAGCCAAAAAAGAGGAATTACCTGCCGAGATTATTAACCTATTGCATGAATTGAGCAAAAAGGTCATTAAGATGAAAAAGAACATGCAGAGTCAAAAAATACACATGTGAATCAGAGATTTTTCCAACACAAGAAGCCTTTCCAACACGCAAAGAAATCCAATGCACAAAAGCCTCCAATGCCTATGATGGGCAACAACTTTTTGGACTTCCCATCATCTAGTCATTACTGCACGGCATGTGACTTACTACACAATAAGGAAGGATATGTCATATTTGCATGAATATCGTATATTTGCTCCTAATCAAACCGATGAAGTTTCCGAGCAGCATCAAGATACACTAAAGATGTCTGAAATGGAAGAATCCAACACACCTCAAGTCCTTCAAGTCTCAAGTGGTAAGTGGGTAATTTCTAAAGGTTACATTCATTTAAATCCAGAACAGTGTAATGCATGCAAAGCTAACACGAAGGCTACCAATCTGATTAACAAATGACTCCAGTGCATATTGAAAAGGACAAGTCGAAAGTTGCATGCATGGGAGTAGAGGTCACCAAAACATATGCAAGAAGGGGTAAAGTTTCAAGTGGACCATCAGCAAAGAAAGATACCCCCCAAGTTGTTGCCTCGATCCATCGACAAGTCGAAAGTTCCATGCATGGAAGTAGAGATCACCAAAACTTATGCAAGAAGGGGTAAAATTTCAAGTGGAACATCAGCAAAGAAAGATACCCCTCAAGTTGTTGCCTCGATCCATCATGATTCCACAGGATTCTCCATGGAAGGTTAGCTTTCAAAGATAAAGATCTCAATCCCTCTCAAAGATTTGATTTGGTAAAGAGATGGTAAATTGGTTTACAACTTCGAGTAGTTCTATTGATCCATCAGAATATCATCCTCAAGTGTATCTTGGTAGGGGTAAGGCAAATAATTATCCTATTCTTTCCTCTATTTCCTTGCCTCATTAATAGTTTGATATTATATAATTACCCGTTGGATTCAGAAGATTCGGTTAATGTAATGACCCTCGAAATTATGAATGAATTAGGCAATGTTACACTTATCGTTACCGGAAATTTATTGCTAGGGGTCCAAAATTTAAATTATTGGCAATATTGGGGAAAATATCGAAAATTATCAAAAAAAATAAAAATAAAAATACAACAATCATCATTTTTTTTCAATTTTTTAACCTCTAAAGCAAGATCAACATCAAACAAACACATTGCTACATAAATATGAAAATAAAATCGATATGTAAGATGCACAAGATGTCAAGTGGTACATCAAATATCGATACTGAAATATGATATTTGTCCTAAGTCATAAGATTTAACATAACGATACAAAATCATACCAAAACAAAACTAAATGTATCTCATGAAATGAATCATGGCAATGAAAACAATAGATTTCCCCATGTTTGCTTGATGGAAAAATGTCACAACATCCTTAGTAATGTTATCAAAACCAGACCAAAAGATTGGTCAACCAAAAAATACATAAACTATTCAAATTTTGAAAATAACATATAATTATTATGCATCCTTATGAATCCAAATTATTATAGACAAATATGCAAAGTTTCTCATGTATAGAGAAAAGGTGCATATAACCAAAATAGCACCAAATGCAATCCATCTTTGAATCAAAATAGATCAACAAAGAGGCTCTAAATGGCCTCTAGAATCCCAAAAAAAAAATCATGCTAAAACAAATAGTTTCATAACTTCAAAATCGTTGCCTATATTGGGATCCTCCTCATAAAGATCACCCTCTAAGCATTGAAATAAGATAGAAAAAGCTTCACATGCCTAATCAATGATTCTGCTTAATGAAGTGTACATCTTTACTTAGGTTATGATGGAGGATTTCAATAGTCAATGCCACCAACATGGAGGTACATGTTGAGAAATCTAGAGGCAGCCACTGTAGGTGATTTCTCTTATAATGATAATTGCTTGTGGTGTATTTTTGCTTTTAATACTTAGCTTCTTCTTTTCATTTGATTCTTATTAGAGTTTTTCTTCATCAAACAATTACCAAACCATAAAGAATAATAAGACAAAGGACACAAGATATAGGGAATCATCCAAGGCCAAAAGCTCTCCAAACTGAGAGGAAAACCCACAAAAATTCTTCTTCTTATAGAATCTTCAATTGACGAAGTCCAAGACCTAGACCCTTGACCATTAACCCCTCCAAGACCAAGTCAAAACACTTCTTTCAATTAACATTTCTTCCACAAATTTCAATGTTGGTCAAACTGAGTGTACTACTACGAACTTTGGCTCTTCTTCACTTTTCCGGCACCTATCACAGGTCTGCAATTTTGGTCTACATGTGATCTCTGAAATTCTTCACGTGTGGACTAACTATGACATATTTACTAGGCTTCACTTCTTCATTGTGGATGATCTTCTTAACTTAACAACTCGGCTTTATTAACAGATCTTGACCCCTTAACTTCTTGGCTTTCTGAGATGACTGTAACTTCAACCTTCACAGCCACAGAGAGTGGCCCTAATTGACTTGTACGTGTGAAATAAATAACCCAAAGAGAGTCCTTATAATATCGGTTCATCTCCTTCTTTTCTTCTTTCCTTTTCACTAGATTTTAGGCTCCTTCTTGTCTCTAGATCGAACTTCTGTGATACTTGAGTGAGTCCCTTTGAGAGAGGTTGATTCCTCCTTTATATAGGTGTTTTTGGGCTCCAAAATAGGTCGACTTCACTGGAAAGTTGACTTGACTTGTAGCTTGTATACTTGGCCTTGGAGGAGTTTCCTTGACAATCTATAGACTCATATAATTCTTTTGTAATATGTAACATGCCCAAGAAGGGTCTCTTATACATGAAAAAGACTTATTTGACTTGTAGACCACATGACAAGCCCTAGAAGCTCTCAATGGGAGCTTTACCTACAAAATAAAAATCTTTGAGCATGAAACCCATGACTCAAGCATAACAAAATAATTTTATTTTTCTTCTTTACATTAATTACATAAAATCATGATTATGTCATTATGAAGACTGAACCTAGTTACATATTTCAACAGTACATAGAAGGCTTGGTGCTTGTTTCCACAAAATCTAGCAGGCTTTGTGAGAGGACTCTCAAGGCAAAGGACTGACCTTGTTGCAACAATAAGGTAAATTGTCACTGTCACCTACTAAATCTTCCTCCTACTCTTTAGTGGAATTGCACCAAAAGGGAAGCTTCCCAGTAATCACCTAAGAGGATATTCTATGCTATAAGCTTCATGGTGATGAAGATATAGGCTAGGAGAAGACACTCTTTAATGGAAAAGGGCTCAATTCTTTTTATTAAGATATAGTGTCTCACATATTAAGCCTAGAGAGGACACATATGGCCTAGGGTTTAATAATATGTAGCAAGAAAGGAGTTCCTATGCACATATGAGTGAAAGAAAGGATTCACTAAAGACATGATCAACGGAGGAATAAAGAAAACCCTCAAATTAAGCATCTTCTTGAAGCCCTAGCTAGCAGGAGGATGACGTCAACCCTTCCAAGGTAGTAGGTTTTGCCATCTAAAAGGCTAGATTTTGAGATAAAAGGATTCGCAAGGCAAAACTTATGCTTTATTACCGAACGCATCCATCCACGAGAGCCCCAAATGAATTCGGCCCTACCTAAATACTCTATTGTCTTTGAGAAATTAAAATATGAACAACAAACCTAGAAAATTATAGTCTACACAAAAATCGAGGCAAATCTACACCACACATGTGACCACTCTATAATCCATACAATTTTACGGAATTCGTAGGTCCTGCTTTGCTAGGTTGTACAACTACTATTCCTCGATGTTGGATGGTTGCCTTCTCCTTGCTGAACTACCGCTGAAACGTCTCCCCAATGGCTATAAATGAAATCTCTAATTTTCTCCTTCACTAACGTGACTTCCAAAATGAATGCTCTTTGTGTGTCGTTGTCCTTTTCCCTCTCTACCTTTTATGTTAATTTTAGATAACAATGGTATGTTCTATGCTTTAGCACAATTTACTTCAATGTTCCTTAAGTAGCCCAATGACAATTACCAATTATATCCAGTAGTAATCACATTAACTTAAACACATTGATAGTAAATGCAAATGGAACATAAAAACATGTGCAGAAGACAAGCCAAGACAAGAGGACACAAGACATGGTAGATGCCATGGAAAAACCCCAATGTGAGGAAACTCTTTGATCAAATCTTCTTATTATTCTTCAATAGTTCATCAAAGAGAGAGTACAAATATCAAATTAACTTGCCCAAAATAGTGTTGTCAAATCAGCAGTCAACTACAGCCCTAACCGAAAAGTCAACGCTAGTCAAAGTAGCTCAAAAATGTCCTCCAAGCAGCGCAGTCAACAGTAGATAAATTCAGCCTTCCAAGAGGGTCAAAGTCAGCCCAAAACTATTCAATCAAACCAATCAAAGGAGAGAGAAAACACAGCTGTAAATTTTGCAGTCAAATCTAAAGTCAACCCTGGTCAAACTATCCCAAACTCCTCGAAAATTGTGCCAATAAATGTGGCTTTTAAAAATCATATTTTTGCCCACAAGAACAAAGTCAACACTCGTCAAAAGCACCCTGGTCAACGTTGCTATGTTTTCCTGAAATTTTCGGCCAGCAAACCAATCAAGAGAGGAGAGAGAGAGATATGTGATGAGATGAGTGATGTCCAAATGAGAGAGAGGTCACTCTTATTTATACACCTCGTTGAGGGTGAGCAGGGCTTCATGAGCCTACATTTCACTAAAGTCGACCTTGACAATTTGTGCATGAGACAGAATATACTGAAAATTCCATTTCTGCTTGTCAAAATGAGATGATCTTTATATCAAAATTGGACCTCTCGAAAAGAAGAATCCAATGCAATAATCATCTCCATCATATGAGTTGTCCCAAGGTGGAATTTGGCCCTAGTTGCCAATTTTAACACTCCCCCTCAACTAGGGTGAATTCCACCTACCAATCCATCTGTCATCATGTACCATCCCTATCACCATTGCCCTGCTCTACTCTGTTGAGCCATGAAGTAATAATGAAGAAGAAGTGATTGAGAGTGAGTCGTAAGATCATACCACTCTCCACTGACAAAAGTCAATCCTTGATCCCAGATCAAGTTGTTGAACACAATGCATCTTAGTCATAGGGAGTACGACAGTACACAATGCTTCCCATGAGTCTTGGACATCGGCAGGAGAATGTGAACCACTCATCCTATGCATATGTCAATTGTAGGGGAAGGTGAATCACTCACCCTACATGCATGTGTCCGCGTAGGGGAAGGTGAACCCCTCACCCTACACACATGTCAACCATAATGGGGTATCAGAGGGGAAGGTGAACCACTCACCCTATGGTTGCTCATAGCTCCAAGAAGTACCCCAAGCCCCCAAGAGCTCTCAAAGCTCAGTGTCCAACTCATATGGGACCCTCATAGGAGAATCGTTCCACGACTCCAAGTCTCTCCCAGAAGGTTAAGAATTTGACCTTCCAAAAGGCTTCATGAGAATGTTTATGACCTGCTCATCCGTCCTTATGTGTTGGAGCCTTATTGCTCCCCACTGTACCATATCCCAGATGAAGTGGTACCTAATATCGAAGTGCTTGGAGTGGTCGTGGAACATGAGATTCTCTGAGAGTCGAATCCCACTCTGGTTGTCACAGAAGATCACGGTGGTATCTAGCATGTGCTCAAATAGCTCACTGAAGAGCTTCCTCAACCAAACTGCTTCACAACAGGCCATACTCGCAGTAATGCATTCGGCCTCGGTGGTGCTTAAAGCAATCCATTTTTGCTTCCTGCTCATCCAAGATATCGAAGTAGACCGCAAAGAGAAGCAACACCCAAACGTGCTCTTACGATCCACCACATTGCTAGCCCAGTCAGCATCTGAATATCCATGCAACCTCAAGTTCCCATCAGTGTCTCTTAGTCCATAGTGGATTGTGCCTCGGAGATATCTCAAGACATTCTTGGCAGCAATCTAATGAATGTGATGAAGCTCGACCATAAATTGACTCAATGTGTTTACAGCGAAGCATATGTCAGGGCAAGAGTTGACCAAGAGCATCAGGGCCCCCACGAGTTGACGATACTCGGAAGGATTCGCTAATCTGGGCCTAGCAGCACTTCCACATAGCTTCTTAAAGTTGAGTTCCATCAGAGTAGTCATAGAGTTGCAGTCCACCATCCCACATCTCTCAAGTAGCTTCACAAGGTATTTTCCTTGAGAAAGGAAAATCTCACTTCGCTTTTGCCAAACCTCCAACCCTAGGAAGTAATGCATCAGTCCTAGGTCCTTCATCTCAAATTGGAAACCAACTCCCTCTTGCATTGATGAATGAGAGGGTCATCACCTATCAGAAAGAGATCATCCACATAAAGGACTAGAATGAGAGGTCTGTCATTTTCAACCTTGAAGTATAGGTTCGGGTCAGCATCGCTCCTTGTAAATCCCAACTTCATAAGATAGCTATCAATCCTCTCATACGAAGCCCTAGGGGCTTGCTTGAACTCGTAGAGGGATTTATTCAACCTGCATACATGTGTCTCACGACCTTGAACTTCAAACCCCTCAGGTTGTTCCACGTAGACTTCCTCTTTAAGCGAGCCATGCAAGAAGGCAATTTTGACATCCATCTGGTGTAGACTCCATTCTTGTGTAGCGGCAAGGGCTATGATCAAACGGATGGTGGTACATCAGGCAACGAGTGCAAATATCTCATCATAGTCTACTCCTTCCTTTTGAGAGAAGCCTTAAGCAACAAATTTGGCCTTGAACTTTTCAGCACTGCCATCAGCTCCATGTTTGATCTTGTAGAGCCATTTTGAAGTGATCACAGACTTGTCCTTGGGTTTAGGAACCACATCCCAAACATCATTCTTCATGATCAACTCATGCTCCTTGTTCATCGCATCCTTCCAAACTTGTTGTTTCACGGCATCTTCAAATGTACAAGGCTGAGATTGTACAATGGTACTCATGGCAGCTAAGTACCCTTAGTACCTATTCGGATTCTTACTTTCACAAAATGTCCCCCTCGATGCAATATGTTTCTCAGAATCTTCAAGAGTATCTTTGAGCCACAAAGGTCTTTTTCTTGAAGTAGAGGGCTCACTAGGAGGTTGATCAATGGGATCCATTGGACTTTCAATGGGATCCATCAATTCATCAGACAAAGGTTCATCTTGCTTTTCTGCATCAGCATCATCATTGTCCTTCCTAGGGATAGGAAGTTCTCAGACTTTCCTAAGAGCAAAATCTTCATTAAAAGTGACATCGTGGCTTAATTCCACTTCCCTTTGACCAGGCACATAGACTCTATGTGCCTTCGAAGTTTCACTGTAGCCCACAAATGTTCCTTTTTTCCTAAATGCATCTAGCTAGACTCTATGTGCCTTCGAAGTTTCACTGTAGCCCACAAATGTTCCTTTTTTCCTAAATGCATCTAGCTTGTTTCTTTTCTCTTTCGGCTCATGAAAATATACGGGGCAACCAAAAATTCTAAAATGAGAAACATCGGGTTTCTTACCGGTGAAAACTTCTTCAGGTGTCTTGAAGTCGAAAGCTTCATGTGGGCATCTATTTTGAACATACACAGCAGTGTTGGTAGCTTCTCCCATAAGAACTTGGGTAGACCTTGGTCATGAAGCATGGCACAGATGTGGCTTCTATGATAGTTAGATTCTTCCTTTCGGCAACACCATTTTGTTTAGGAGTATATGCAGTAGTGGTCTCCCTCTAAATGTCAGCTTCTCTATAATAGTCTTTGAATTCATTTGACTCATATTCGGTACCATTATCGGTCCTCAATATTTTGATCTTCTTCCCTGTTCGATTTTTGACCAAGGCTTTGAAAGATCGAAACCATTTGAACACTTCATCCTTCTTCTTTAAGAAATAGATCCATGTTTTGTGAGAGAAGTCATCCACAAAAATAGCATAGTACAAATATCCACCCAAAGATGTCACAGGAAACATACTTGATAGATCAAAATGGACCAATTGAAGAATATTGATGGTTTGAGATTCACTTGAAGGGAATGGTTCCCTTGTATGTTTTCCAGCTTCACAACCTTGACAAACACCTTCATGATCTAAGTGGAATTCGAGCAAACCTGTGACCATCTTCCTTACATCAGGTAAGGCTTTGAAATGAAGGTGAGCAAATCTTCGATGCCATAATTCGAATTGTAGAGAAGTATCACAAGTCATTGCTCCCAATGGACTTCCTCCAACCTGATAGAGACCTTCAACCTTGAATCCAAGAGTGAATGCATCTCTTGGGTTCCTTTGCCAAACACAACCCTTCCCATCAATGAATGTCACCTTAAAACCTTTATCTTCCATCGCAGAAATAGAAACCAAGTTCTTTTCAGATCAGGTAGATATAGCACTTCTTGTAAATGAAGAGTTGGACCTTGATTTAAGTGAAGAGTAACAGTCCCAATTCCTTTCACAGGATAAGTGGCATTATCCCCAAGTATTATCTCCATATTCATCTTCTTTTCAATCAAGTTAGAGAGATCCTCTTTGTACCCAGTGAAGTGCCTTGAGACACCACTATCAATCAACCAATGATGCAATGTATCTGGAGGAGAGGCAGTGGTGAGGGCAAAAACAAGATAAAATTATCTTTTCTTTACAACATTAACTTCTTCCGACCTGGAGTTTCTCGACTTCTTGGAGGACAACCATTTCCATTTCAAGCAACGGGAGCATTCCTCTTTCCTTTGTTATTGAACCTATTGTTCCTTTGATTGCTATTTCCCTTGAAGTTGTTATTGTTGTCATCATCTCTTGGAGTATCCTTCTTGTGAGGACATTCTCTAGCGAAGTGGCCAAACGTGTTACAATGAAGCATCTCCCTTCTCTTCCTTCTTTGAATCTCGGCTTGAACCCTTGACCTTGATTTCTTGGACCAACATTTTTCTTCCTTTTAGAATGAGCGGAGAAGGTGATAGGATTGTTTCCATTGGAGGGCTTGTCTTTTTCCATCATCCTCATTTCTTCTTGAGTGCAGCTAGCCAATAACTCATCAAATCTCAGAATCATGTCATTGTTGAGGATGGTAGTGTTGAACACATCCCATTCTCTTGTAAGAGCAATAAGAGTAAGCTCCCTATCACCAATGATTTCTCCAATACATAGGAGATCATTCTTGATCTCGTTAATCCTCATGAAGTAGGATTGGATGGATTCTCCTCTATCCATCTTGATGTCTTTCAACTTGTTCTTGAGAAAGAGAACTTGATTTGCATTATTTACTTTGAACATCCCAACCAGCTTGTCATACATTTCCTTAGATGTTTCCAAATCAAAAATATAGGCAACCAAAGGCTTGTGAATATGATCAACAATAATTTTCTTAGCTTTAACCTCACCTTTCTTGTACTTTGTTTGTGCAGCTACGATGCATTTGAAGGAGGCTCCACTACTCTTCCTTTGACATCGTCCATGGCATCATTTTCTTCCAATATCAAATCTAGAGACATCTTCCATGCATGATGGTCAGATTTGTCCTTAAGCTTGTCCTCGGATTTGAAGTAAGAAGTAGTCGTCATTGGGACTAGTTCCAAGTCCTTGTCCAATAGCTTCCCTTAGTGATTGTTTTTCCTCATTCTTGCTTGGGCTTTGTCTTCACTTGAGCTTTGATACCATGTTAGTTTTAGATAGAAATGGTATGTTCTATGCTTTAGCACAATTTACTCCAATGTTCCTTAAGTAGCCCAATGACAATTTCCAATTATATCCAATAGCAATCACATTAACTTAAACACGTTGATAGTAAATGCGGATAGAACATAAAAACATGTGCAGAAGACAAGCCAAGACAAGAGGACACAAGATATGGCAGATGCCAGGGAAAAACCACAATTTGGGGAAACCCTTTGATCAAATCTTCTTATTATTCTTCAATAATTCAGCAAAGAGAGTACAAATATCAAATTAACTTGCCCAAAACAAAGCTGTCAAAACAGCAATCAACTGCAACCCTAACCAGAAAGTCAACGTTGGTCAAAGCAGCTCCAAAAAGTCCTCCAAGCAGCACAATCAACAACAGATAAATTCGACCTTCCAAGAGGTTCAAAGTCAGCCCAAAACAATTCGGTCAAACCAATCAAAGGAGAGAGAAAACACAGCTGTAAATTCTGCAGTCAAATCTAAAGTCAACGCTGAAGTCAAACCCTGGTCAAACTATCCCAAACTCCTCGAAAATTGTGCCAATAAATGTTGCCTTCAAAAATCAGATTTATGCCAACAAGAACGAAGTCAACACTGGTCAACATTGTTCTATTTTCCTGAAATTTTCGACCAGCAAACAAACCCAGAAATTCGTCCTCCTTTCACACGTGCGAAGTAGAGAAGGTTGCCTCCAAGTTGTACGTACCAATCAAGAGAGGAGAGAGAGAGATATGTGATGAGATGAGCGATGTCCAAATGAGAGAGAGGTCACTCTTATTTATACACTTCGTCGAGGGTGAGGAGACACATCTATTGGGCTTCATGAGCCTACATTTGACTAAAGCCGACCTTGACATTTTGTGCATGAGAGAGAATAAATTCAAAATACCATTTCTGCTTGTTAGAATGAGATGATCTTTATATCAAAATTGGACCTCTTGAAAAGTGGAATCCAATGCAATAATAATCTCCATCATATGAGTTGTCCTAAGGTGGAATTTGGCCCTAGTTGCCAATTTTAACATTTTATAACTTTGACATGACCCAAAAACCTAATCTTTAGCGGTTAAGATCTAACTGTGAGATCAATTGTTGTCTTTTAATTAAAACATTAAGTGACCCACTTTAGTCACTTTATTAATTAAAAATCACTTTAATAAAAAGACATTTAATTTATTAAATAATTAATAAAGTGAACTTCTAGAAAAAGCATACAATACATTTAATTACAATTTCCATAAGTAGACACCCTCTTGGAAATACCAATCTGAGCTACAAACACTAACACTAACTATTAGTGAGGAAGGTATTCTCCACCACTCAAATCTTGTCTCGAAACTAGACGAGCTTGCCCTTCACCAAGGGCTTGGAGAAAATGTCTGCCAATTTCTCCTCTTTAGGAATATATTGGAGCTTGACTGGTCCCTTTAGCACCTTGTCTTCAATGAAGTGGTATTTGATCTCAATGTGCCTTGACCTATCTTGAAACACCGAATTTTCCAACAGTTTGATACAAATCTGGTTATCGCAATGGATCATTGTCAGCTCAAGCTTTTGGCACAATAGAGACAAAAAATTTTACCCTAGGAAACCCAACCTTGGGATAAAACCCAGCAACTTTTCTTAAGAGAAATGATTCTTCAACAAGGCTTACAAATCAGCAATTTCTATAGAGATTTGTGACAATATCCAAGTCAAAATACATATAAAACCTAGTCAATACTTTAACAAGTAAACTCTAGTCAAACCAATTAAGATATCAGAATTTCAACGTTGGTCAATAGATTGGTCAAAATAAGACTATTGTCAACTGCAGTTAACCAATGGCTTTCCTTCTATCAAGTTGCAGCCTTCCCTCAGTCAAAATCTGAGATCAAAACAGCGCGATCAACACAAGTCAAACTCGACCAAAACAGAGGTCAAATCAGCTCGGTCAAGATGGTCAAACTTGCCTTCCTTCTCCACACATGCAGCTACCCAAAAGGATAAGAATAATGGAGAAAACTTGTTCTTCATTGTTGTTGAAATGAGGCATCACAATCTCTATTTATACAAGTTGAATGGCGGTGCCACGACCCAAGAGACACACCTCTTCATAGGTTGGCCAACTCGAAATCTTCCTAGGTCGACCTGTTGTCGGAAACGTTCCAAATTTGTTGGGGACGCCATCGGGGACTTGGGGACTTCGAGGTTGTCCCAGCGACGTCCCTCGAAAAATTAGGGGCTTTTTGGGGACTTCCAAAATGTCCCTCAAAAATCAGGGGCTTTTTGGGGACTTCGAAAATGTCCCTTGATAAATCGAGGCCTTTTGCACATCCCCAATATAATTCAAGTTACAAGTTAAAATAAAAAAAAATAAAAAATCATTTGTTATAAAAGTCAAAACTTAAATGTAAATAAAAAAGTTAAAATTACAGTTTACCATAAACCCTAGCATATACCTAACACAACATAGCAACAAAACATAACATGATAACACATTTCATTTATCATTCAAAATTGTAAAAGGTGGCAAGCAAGTTCCAACGAGCGACAGGGTTACAGGCTACAGCAAAATCAAGAGAGCCGACAGGGTTTGCTTCACACAAGCAAGGTTTGCTTCACGACAAGGTTTGCTTCACGCCCACCTGGATGCAAGCGTCATGCCCACCAGTGAACAACGAGCAGCTAAACACTGTTTGGAGTTTTTGGTTACAATCTAGAATGCCAAGCAGCGAGGAAGGCAAGCCGAAAAAACAAGTCGAGCCAGAAAAACGCAAGTTAGAAGGCTGCAAAAATTTCAAACTTTATTTTATGATTTATTTGTCATCGCTCGAACCCATAAATGATGATTCTTTTTTATTTTTATTTTTAATCAGAGTTCTCAGTTTCTTGTTTGGAGCTATCAAAAAACTTGGAGCAAAAGTAAGTTTAAAATTTTATTTTTATTTTTAAATTTTTAACCAGTAGTATGGTCTGATATTTTTAATTTTTTTCTTAAAATTTTAAAACAAACCTATTACATCTTTAAATTCCAGACCTCACCTCTAAAAACAAATCAAATGGACAGCAATACTTCAGCAATTGCTCAACCTAAGGGTGAAAAATTAGCAAGGGCAACAGAAAATTTTGTTTTTATCAACACAAATTGCTTCACTTTGTCAAAAAAACACCAAGAATAAAAAGAAAAATAGTGGTCGTTCAGAGGAGTGGATATGCAACCGTTGTGGTCATAATTTCAAGGGAAGTTACACTAAGGTTTAACTTGGCCAACTCAAAATCTTCCTAGGTCGACCTGTTGTCAGAAACGTTCTAAATTTGTTGGGGACGCCATCGGGGACTTGGGGACTTCGAGGTTGTCCCAGCGACGTCCCTCGAAAAATTAGGGGTTTTTTGGGGACTTCCAAAATGTCCCTCGAAAATCAGGGGCTTTTTGGGACTTCGAAAATGTCCCTTGATAAATCGAGGCCTTTTGGACATCCCCAATATAATTCAAGTTACAAGTTAAAAAAAAAAAAAAAAATCATTTGTTATAAAAGTCAAAACTTAAATGTAAATAAAAAAGTTAAAATTACAATTTACCATAAACCCTAGCATATACCTAACACAACATAGCAACAAAACATAACATGATAACACATTTCATTTACCATTCAAAATTGCAAAAGGTGGCAAGCAAGTTCCAACGAGCGACAGGGTTACAGGCTACAGCAAAATCAAGAGAGCCGACAGGGTTTGCTTCACACAAGCAAGGTTTGCTTCACGACAAGGTTTGCTTCACGCCCACCTGGATGCAAATGCCATGCCCACCAATGAACAACGAGCAGCTAAACACTGTTTGGAGTTTTTGGTTACAATCTAGAATGCCAAGCAGCGAGGAAGGCAAGCCGAAAAAACAAGTCGAGCCAAAAAAATGCAAGTTAGAAGGCTGCAAAATTTTCAAACTTTATTTTATGATTTATTTGTCATCGCTCGAACCCATAAATGATGATTCTTTTTTATTTTTATTTTTAATCAGAGTTCTCAGTTTCTTGTTTGGAGCTATCAAAAAACTTGGAGCAAAAGTAAGTTTAAAATTTTATTTTTAATTTTAAATTTTTAACCAATAGTATGGTCTGATATTTTTAATTTTTTTCTTAAAATTTTATAACAAACCTATTACATCTTTAAATTCCAGACCTCACCTCTAAAAACAAATCAAATGGACAGCAATACTTCAGCAATTGCTCAACCTAAGGGTGAAAAATTAGCAAGGGCAACAGAAAATTTTGTTTTTATCAACACAAATTGCTTCACTTTGTCAAAAAAACACCAAGAATAAAAAGAAAATTAGTGTTCGTTCAGAGGAGTGGATATGCAACCGTTGTGGTCATAATTTCAACGGAAGTTACACTAGGGTTTACCATCATCTTTTGGCTATTCCTAGAGATGGAGTAAAGGCATGCACTTGTCCATTGGAAAAGAGAATTGAACTTACTAAACTTCACATGGTTGCCACAGGTGGCATTGTAGAGATGGAGGAGGACAACTCTATTGTCTTCAAAAAAACAAAAATTTTAAGCACAGAAGAAGAGTACTCTCAAAGAGAAATCAATGAAAAAGATTCAACTGATTTATTTGGGGGTTCAGGTTCCAGTAAATCTAGTTCAGGTAAAAAAGGCAAAGTTGTTGTGGCAGAGTGGTTCAATGTGCAACGCAAGAATGAGGCAGAGGATGCAATGGTTGAATTCTTCTTTGCCAATGGAATATCATTTAATGCCACCCGTTCCCCTCAGTACAAAGAGATGATAAAGAAATTCATTGTTGTTGGTCCATCATTTCAGCCCCTTGGTTACAATAAATTGAGGACAACATTGTTAGATAGAGGGGTCACAAAGATGCAGGGGGTGATGGAAGGCCTTAAAAAATCATGGGTTGAATATGGGTGTTCAATCGTCATGGATGGTTGGACAAATATTCAACAAAGGCCTTTGTTGAACATCATTGTCACCTCTCCAACTGGACCATATTTCTTAAGGGCAATTGATTGTACCAGAAAGATGAAGGATGCAGCCTTTCAGTATGAGGTATTAAAGGATGCAATTGAGGAGATTGGTCCTACAAACGTAGTTCAAGTTATCACAGATGTTGCACCAGTTTGTAGGTCTGCAAGGTTGATGATTCAAAGCAGGTACAAGCATCTATTTTGGACTCCTTGTTGTGTGCATGCTTTAAATAATGCACTCAAAGACATTGGTAAAATTTCTTGGATCACCCGCATTATTTTGGATGCAAGAGAGGTGCAAATGTTCATTTGCAACCACCATGTCTCTTTAGCTATTTATAGAATTTATGCAAAAAAGGAGTTCTTGAAACCAGCAGATACAAGGTATGCCACCTACTATATCCTTCTTGACCGTATGCTAGAGGTGCAACATGCCCTAAAGGCCACTGTTATAAGTTTTGAGTGGTCTGCATGGGGGGAATCCAAAACAAATCAAGGAAAGAAAGTAAGGCAGTTGGTGTTGAATGATGATTTGTGGGTTGATGTGAAATACATTGTCTCATTCACTGCTCCAACAATAGAGCTGATCAGGTATGCAGATTCAAATTCCCCATGCCTTGGGGAAATATATGAGTCAATTGATAGCATGATTGGAAATATCAAGTCCATCATTCGTCAAAGGGGAGCCTCTTTGGGGTTATTCAATGAACTCCAAAGGTTGATAGAAAAGAGATGGAACAGGTTAAACTCACCTCTTCATATGGTCGTTTATGCACTTAATCCAAAGTGGTATGTGAAGAGGGAAGGAAAAGTTCTACCAATAGATGACCCTGAAATGAAACAAGGCTTTATTAATGCCATAGAAAAGATGTATACACCAGAGCAAGCAACCATATTTCGAGAACTATTTCTTGATTTCGCTTTGCTCAGTAGCCCCACTTTCTCTAGAGCCGCAAAAGATTTGTTGGGTATGGCTCAAAGAAGTCTCAGTGGATGGTGGAGGAAGTATGGGGACAAAAGCACCAGAAATACGCACTCTCGCTATGCGTTTACTATCTCAAGTTGCTAGTTCTTCAGTTGCAGAAAGGAATTGGTCTACATTTAGTTTTATCTACTTTATTAAGAGGAATAGGCTTACTTCTAAAAGAGCAGAGAAACTAGCTTATGTGCACAGCAGCCTTTGCCTTCTTACAAGGAAGACACTAGAGTATTTACAGGGACCTACAACACAGTGAGATGTAGATTCTGAGGATGTTTCACATATTAATGATGATGATGATGGGTTATCTACCCATACAGGATTGTTTTAAGTACCATTAGATGACATTGAGATACAGTTGCAAAGCATTTTTGATGATGGGAGAGAAGATAGTGAGTCTCAAGCATTTTCAGATAGACTTGATGCAAAAGATATGAATCTCTTAGTAGCTTTAGCCTTCATGCCACTAAGGAGGTTGACTCATACTTCCTTTTTTGTTGACTTGAGACTTTTTTATTTTTCCATTTGGCAACTACACTAGTGACTATATTATTTTTCCATTTTGGTTCTTGGACTATAGTCTATAATTTATAAATTTATAATCCATGGTTTTCTAGACTCTTAATTTGGGATTTATATTTAAATTTTAATGACTTGTTCATGTTTTCAGTTTTATTAAATTTTAGTATTTACTTTTACGCTTTAGTTGCTATTTAAATTTTGAAATGATTCATCATGCATCATAGAATGATTATGTAAATACTAGATAGTAATAGATTGTAGGTTGTAAGTTGTAACAGACTAATAGTACTTCTTAAGTTTTGCAATGATGCCGAAATTTGTTTTTGTGATGCACAATTGTCAATGATGATTAGATACTATTAATATTAGTCTTTAGATTTTAGTATTTTATTTTGTAATTTGAATTTCAAAATTAGTAATAGTTCTAATTTTTATATTTTAATTTATCATTTTGATTCATGTTTATGTTGTATTACTAAAAAAAATTTCAATTTTAATTTTTTAATAAATATAAAAATTAGTTGTCACACTTGTCGTCCCCAAAAAATTTGGGGTTGCGCTCTAACCGTCCCAGAAACTTGTCCACCTGCCCCCAGAGCCAATTCAAAATAGGAGAAAAGTTTTTCCTAAGGGTCACCCACTTTCGGTGGGTAACACGTTTTATTCCTTGTCTTATGTAGACCACGTCTAACATAATGCATGCCGAAAATTACTCAACATTTACCTCGTTCTACCCCCTGGAAACCTATAGTACTTGTTTCACCACCTTTGACCAGTTGTAACTTGCCATTGTAACTTGCCATTGCTTCATTGTATGGAAAATTTCATGTGGCATGTCATCCTCTCATCACGCTGAACAATATGAGACCAAGTTGACTTTTGGACTTCGAAGATCACTTGCATCGAGAAATATGAATTGCCTCGAGAAACATGTGTTGAGAAACCTAGAGGCAACTAGATTAAGTGATTTCCCTTACTTTGATAACTTCTTGCGATGTTATTTAACTTTATGTACTTGTTACTAGCTTAATATTTCACTTGATTATTATTGTGTTCTTTAATCATCAAACAACTACCAAACAATGAAGATCAATGAGACAAGAGGACACAAAATGTAGGCTGCTAACTAGGGCCAAAACCTCTCCTCTTGAGAGGAAAACCCACAAGAATTCTTCTCTTCTTATAAAATGTTCAGATGACGAATTCCAAGACCTATGACCCTTGACAAAGACCCCTCCAAGACCAAGTCAAGCCTCCATCTGATGAGATTTTCTTCACAAAGTCAACGCTAGTCAAATTTGTTTCCCAACTTCAGTTTTCGGCCCTTACTTCAGATTTCGATCACTGCTTTAGTACTACACTTTTCGACCTGCCTGTAACCCCTACAATTTCGCACGTGTGGGATGTCTTAGGGTAGAATATGAATCTTTTTTCTCCTTCGCTTGAGATGATTCTACTTCCTTAGCAATTTGGCTCATTTCCTTGATCCTTTGGCTCCCAAACTTCTGCTTCTTGACAGTTCTGAAATTTCAGTGTTGCTGCAACTTATTGATGCCTTAATCCTTGTTCGCATGTGTGGGAGATTCAACCCTAAAACAGTGCTTTATACTTCGATTTGTCTTCCTTTTCTCTCCTCTTCTTCGATGATTCTAGGTCTTCTTCTCTTGGTAAACAAACTTGATTGGATGTCCTTTCAATGAGGTCGAACACCTTATATATAAAGGCTTCTTCATGGTGGTCGAATAATTGTTCATGAGGGCCACTTCACTGCTTGAAGGTCGACTTGTTTCTTGTAGGCCGACATGGTCTTGGAGGGAGTCTTTTGACTCTTTTTAACATATAAAAATTTCTTTTACATGATACAATATGCTCAATAGGGTCTTTACATATGACAATGACTTCTTGACTTTAACAAAACCTAGAAGCACTCAATGGGTACTTGACCTACAAATAAAAATAACCTTGAGCATGAAACCCATGCTTCAAAATAATAATAATAAATTTTATTTTTCTCTTTACATTAATTACATAAAATCATGATTAAATTAGACATTATGAAGACCGAACCTAGTTACATAATTCAACAACATGGAATGTTGTCAATAATAGATCATCGTGTATAAAAATTGTCTGGGGGATATTACACCAATGTCAAGGCCACATATAGACTCTATAGACACATAATCATGGGGTAAGACATAGGTGCACATTGACGCACAATGGACTGGCCCATACACTAGTGATGATCTCCACAAACACAGGCTCCCTTAGAACCGGTTGGGGTCCTGACTCCTATAATTTATAGGATCTCAAGGTGATTGAATATTTTATCTCAGAAATCTTATATTGTAAATAATTGTCAATCTACAAAAGATTTCCAAAAGAAAATAGAATAAAAATGAAAAGAGGGTATAAACAAAAAAAAACATTGAAAAAAAGAATAAAATATAAAACCCCATCAAAGAAAGAAAAACAAAAAGAAAATAATATTGAAAGTGTTGCAAATTTAAATGCCACTACTGATAGATAGTTTTCTTCATGATTGATAAATAAAGGTTGTGTGCAGCTTGTTTAAAATGCCACGATGACTAGTTATTTGTTTAATCATACAATGTAATCATGGTTAAACATGTTTGAATTTCTGTAAATTAGATTAGAGAATAAAGATTTGCTAAAAAGTTTAATCTTGATAAATCAGTAGTTAGTTAGAAACTAACATTGGTTCCATTGTTTAATTGGAATCAATAGGAGAAATAAGTGATAGGATTTAAGTAGTTTTTGATTTTTCATAAAATAAAATAATTATGGGTTTGCTAGTCTAAATGCACCCCTTTAGAAAAATAAAAATGTTAGCTTAGTTAAAGGGTAGGCAAGAATAGTTTGGTTTTATAAATGTATTTATGTGCCTTTTACCCTAAGTCTCAGTGACATTATAAAAGAAAGGCACGCTGGGATAATGTATATTCATGACATATTTTATAGTACAACTATTATCTTAAGTTTCAAAAGCAAATATCAAAGGCGCATATGGACAAAAATTTGTTTGTCGTTTATGGTTAAAGGGGCCGCAATCAAACGCATCGGGATCCTCCTACCTTTCGGATCGACGACACTCATTTATTTTCGGTCCCCCCTCTCCATCCTAGCTTTACCGTCGGGGGGGTCCGAAAAGACAGTATTCTCCATCAAGCCCCATCACTACTTGGCTTCCTCTCCGCGTTTCACAACCCCCCCAGCGTATACCACTTACCGCCTCCTACCCCCTCCGAAAATTGTTTTCTCCCTCATCCCTTTACCGTGTCCCTACCGGACACCCCCGCCACTCCTGTTGCGCCACGTCTCATCACCGTTGTCCAATTAAATGTCTTCCCAACAAATTACCGTTGAATATTTAATTTCACTCCTGGGTAGCCGTTCAACCTTTAACGGTCCAATGCCACCCTCCAACGAAACCGGCCACTCCCCCTTTTAAAAAACCTTGAACCATCTTCATTGCCCCTTTCATTCGCTTATTCTCTATAATTCACAGGTTCTCTGCTAAACAACCCAGTTTCAAAAGATTTGTTGAAGCAGCTCAAATTATCAGCGTTCTGCCTCCCCTCCCTTGACGGCTCACAACCTGAAATTTGTTCCCGGTAAGCTTTTTCTTCCATCACCATTAATCATTTGTTGATCTAAATATGCCTCCAAAGAGCAAGAACCAGGAGAACCCTGTTAATCCATTAATCCCTCCATCCATAGACTTAGATCATATTCCATTAGCCAATAGGGATTACAGGATCAGTGAGACACAGTGCGATTGTGAATTGTTAGAGCTTTACTGTTGGCTGGAGGATAAACATGCTAATAAAACAGATGAAATTGGACTCTGGGAGTCCAATCTTCCTCACTATATTTTCCCTCTGACTTTCCATGCCCCTAAATTCACCAGGAAATGCCAAGCCTGCTATGTTCCCAGCCAAAGAGCCATTATGACCCCATCTGGTGAGATCCTTTTTTCAATCACTGCTCAATCTATAAACCAGATGATGCTAGCTACCCCTGTGGAAAATAGTGCCCCATTTTCCTTAGAAGCCCTCACAGAACTCTATCAGAAGCTTGATTTTGCCACAAGAGCCAAAAAAAAATATCTTCTTACCAGAAAATGCCCAATTGCCAAAAAAAATCCTCCATACCCTTCCTCAATCTTACCTGATCAAGCTAAACAGATCATAACCATAATTTCCTACATTCTGGGTTATTATTCTGATCAGTGGGTAGATGAACCCATTCTAGGTTTCCTCTCCATCTTTTCCACAGATAGCAAAACATCTATTTTGTTTAATTTCAGTCAATTTCTAGTTGATAACATCCATGAGCAGTTTCTTACATTTCCAACAGAACAGGTGTTTAAGTACACTTCAATTTTAGTTTATATGTTTCTATATTATCAAGCAGACAGGTTCATTTTTGCCATGCAGAAGCTCGATGAAGAGGGAAACCAGCGACCTGTAATATTTTGGACTTCTTTCGTGATGAAAGAACAGCAAGAATTCTCCTATAAACAGTTTATTGAAGAGTTTGTTCACCCAGCTATAAATATCCTAAACAGCGCAGCTCAACCCAGAATCAATGAAGACATCAAAAGGATTCTACATTTGACAGATCAGGGCAGGACTGGAGATTGGTATTTATACCAGAATTACACTGAAATCAGAGTTTCTGGATGCGAGTTAGCACCATACAAACTCCCAAAATACCTCCCCATGAGGATTTTTGCCCTTGAATATATCAAACAAATGCTAAATTCAAATGATATTCACTTTGTGGTGGTAAAGAAGAAGTCCCAGTGTCGGATAAAGACACAGGTGGGCCCTTTCATATGCAATACCAGGTCAACAAGAGAAGAAGCAGATAAAATCCTTAAAGAGATGAAATTCAACTTGAGTTTCACATGGTCTTATGACCCTTGGGGTATCATTTATAAGCTGAGAGTAGAAATTAAAACTACTCCATATATCCATACCTCAAGGCCTGATATAGAGAAATATGTGAACGAGAATACATTACAAGAAGTTGAAGATCAATTGTTTTCTACTTCAAATTTACAGACTCCCACTCCTCAAGAGAAAACAAGTAAAAGACAGAGAGAGGAGGGATCATCATCAACAACAGTTAGTGAGGCCAAGGATTTCAGAATCAGTTACAAGAAAAGAGCTAAGATGACTCCAAGGACAAATGTAGAAAAGCAGGTAGAAGATCAAGTTTCCATCATAATTAGAAAAACACCATCTACAAGCAGCTGAGGTGAAGACAAAGCCCAAGCAAGAGTGAAAGAGCAATCACTGAAGAGAGTTGGGAAAGGACAAAAGGATCAATGGATTCCTCATCACTCTTCAAATTCACCGAGGGTGAAATCAAAGCAAAGAGTATTATCAAAATGGTGCAGTGGAAGCTTCTGATGGCCTACCTAAAGACCACTTCATTGGGAAGTCCAGATCTAAGGGTGGAAAGAAAGACAAATGCCTTGTTTGTAGTAAGTTTGGCCATTATGCGAAGGAGTGTCCGAATGGCAGGGACACATCTCTTGATGAAGATAACAATCATTCCAGGGACATCTTCAATGATCGAAGGAATGACAAGGAATGCAGGTCATCAAGGAAACAGCCGACTCTTCAAAGAAAGCAAGGAACCACAGGTATGAAGAATTAAATGTTGTTTCTGATAAGATAAAGAAGCGTTATCTTGTATTGGCCCTCTCCTTCAGATTCTTTGAGAATCTGGCTTATTGATTGTAGTGCTTCAAGGCACTTCATCGGATAGAAGGGTGATCTCTCTAATTTAGTAGAGATGGAAACAATCGTGGGATTATACTTGGAGCCGATGCCACCTTTCCCGGAAAGGGTGTGGGGAATGTTAACCCTCAACTGAATGAGGGTAACTCAATTCATTTACAAAATCTCTTTTATGTACCTGATCGCAAGAAGAACCTGGTGTCCATTTCGGCAATGGAAGTCAAAGGTTTCAGGGTCGCATTCATCGATGGAAAGGTACATGTTTGAAAATAGAATTTTCAAAGATGCTTTTACTCACGAGTTCAGGGTTGGCAATTTGTATCAAGTTGCAAGATGGTCCATTGGGGACCATGTCAGTTGTCACATCTTATCTATAGCACCGGAGGTCTACTTTATGGGACCCTACCCGATGTGAGTCAGATGGTGATAGGGATGCCTGAATTCAAGAAGAGCATGAAGGTACATGTCTGAGATGTACCGAAGGAAAACCTTAAAAGGGGACAATTC
Source organism: Pinus tabuliformis (assembly GCA_031772625.1). NCBI lineage: Eukaryota > Viridiplantae > Streptophyta > Pinopsida > Pinales > Pinaceae > Pinus > Pinus tabuliformis. The sequence continues at coordinate 963,800,133 of CM062809.1, read as the reverse complement.
CCCTCATGTAGCAAGTCCACAGGTTTGGAACAACCCGAGGGGTTTGAGATTCATGATCAGGAATCTCGTGTATGTAAGTGAAAGAAAGCCCTCTATGGCTTGAAGCAAAACACCCCGGCGTAGTATGAGAGGATTGATAGTTGTCTGACGCAGCTGAGATTCACTAGAAGTGAAACCAATCTAAACCATTGATCGAAGGTTGTGGATGATAGACCTCTCATACCGACACCTTCTGAGGATGACCTATTTCTGACAGGTGCAGACCCTCTCATTTGCAGAAGTAAGAGGGAGTTGGATTCCGGATTGGAAATGGTGAACAGCAAGCCCGCGACTACCTCGATGGAGCTTAACTTTCAGAAGTTATATGGTGGTGATGTCGGACCAGATTTGGGAAATGCCTCTGAGTTTCATAAACTCATTTGCATTGATGTTCTTGGTGAACTTTCGTCCGGATATATGTTTTGCAGTTAGCATGGTGCGCTCATATATGGTTGAGCCACACTGGATTGGTGTCGAGAATCTTCTGAGATATCTTCGAGGCACCATCTCTCATGGATTGAGACACACTGCCAGAAATATAAAGCTACATGATTATTCGAATGCTTACTAGGCAGGCAATGTGGAGGATCGCAAGAGCACTTCCAAGTGTTGGTTCTCTTTGGGGTTGGTTCTCTTTGGGGTTGGTTCTCTTTGGGTTTTGTTCAATATCCTGGATGAGAAGGAAGCAAAAGTCGGTTGCTATAAGCACCACTGAGACCGAATACATAGCTATGAGTATGATCTCGTGTGAAGCTACCTAGTTGTGGAAGCTCTTCAGCGCTCTGTTTGTACACATGATGGATAACACCAGTATCCTCTGTGTCAACCAGGGGGGGATTCGATTGTTGAGAAATCTTGTATTCTATCATTGCTCCAGCAGATAGAAATCAGTTACTACCTTATCTGGGATATGGTACGTCGATGAGTGAGGAGGCTCTATCACATTGAGACTGAGGTACAGGTCACAGACATTCTATCAAAGCCCCGGGGAAAGGTCGAATTTGTGACTTTCCCGAACGACTTGGAGTCGTTAAGAGACCTTCTTATTAGGGTCCTGCATGTTGCATGCATTGAGCTCTGGGAACTCCAAAGGGCTTGGGGTACTACTAGAGCAACACACAACCATAGGGTGACTCACCCTCCCCTAATGGTGCGTTGTGTACAGGGTGAGTGGCTCAGCCTTCCCCTGTGATACCCCGAGGCGACTTAGGGACATGATGAATGGTTCTCCAGTCGAGGCATCCTACCCATGCAGTCTGGGACTCATGGGAAGTACCTCTTATCTGGCCAATGAGCAGGGAAATGCGGTTAGGGACCATAGTAGTACTATCGATGGATGCATCATTATATCTACCGTACTCCCTAAGCTAGGATGACCTCCATTTATCTGGGATCAATGTAACTGATCTAGGATAAGTATGAGTGGTTTGAGACACTCTCTTGTGATATTGATCTAGGATCAATAAAACTGACTTCAGGTTAGTAGAGAATGGTATGAGACATTCTCGATCAATTCTTCTTCTTCATGGTTCAGCAAAGTAGAGCAGTGCAGGGCACTGATGGCAAAGATAGTACAGTCTGGCAGATGGATCAGCAGATGGAGTTCTCCCTAGTTGAGAGGGAGTGTTAAAATTGGCAACTAGGGCCAAACTCCATGTGGGTCATCTTATTTATGGAAGCTGATATTTTTCTTGGATCCCTCTCATCGAGAGGTGTAGGATTGATCTAAAGATCATCCGATTCCGATAAATATTCATGAAGATATGAATTTATTTGTGTTATGGGACAATTCGTCAAGGTCGGCCAGCAACTAAACTGCCCCCTCTTGTGCTCCACGTTTTGGTATAAATACAAGTGCCTTGCAAGTCATTTGTACACACAACTCTCTTGAGATTTCTTCTTCTCCACTTGTTTTGGGTTTTAGTAAAAAGAAAAATCTCTAGGGAAAAACGCAGTCCTAGAGGATCATGCACTAAACGCAGTCCTAGAGGATCATGCTCTAGCCACAAAGGGTGGTCTAACCGCAATCCAAGAGAGGAGATCTGGCCGCAGTAAAGAGGCTCCTTCACAACCTACACCTGCTCCTATACGCTGCCCTAATCTACCCTAATACGCTGCCTAAAGGATGCCCTAATCCACTGTCATGAGGAGGCCTTAAATGTGCCCTAGCCACAGATCTAAGGAAGGGTTACAGCTGATGCAAAATGTGCCCTAGCCGCAGGTATCATCACAGCAAAAGAGACTTCTAACGCAGACCTAAAACGCTGTCATCTTAGCTAGCTGTTAGGCCGAGTTTGAGGGCTAAACGCATGATGATTGTGACATGTTTTGAGGACCGAATGTTGTTGTGCTAGGCCGCAGGCCATAGCACCACAGTTGGGCTTGCGTAGGGCAGCAAAGGGTTGTCATATGCCCTAAGGCAGCAACGCAGCTAGGGAGGGGTTCTATTAAGGTATGTCGCAGTCCTTCAAAGGCTGTTTGGAAGTCTGTTGGAGAATCGAAGGCTACAGCCATATGAAAGTTTGAGCAGCAAGTTTGATATTGCTATGTGAGGATAGGTAGGATTGTCTTAACATGAAGGTTGTCCACCTAGTATTAGAATGACTTCCAGTGCAGCATATAGAGAATCCTCTTAACAGTGAACTATGCAACAAATGATAAGATATGACAGTGTTGGAGCAGCATGGTGTGGAACATTGCTATAACATGACAGACATCATAAAGAAGTGTAGTGCAACATGTTGTGTGCTTGGTAACAAAGTGCAGCACTGTGATAAAAGGAGTGGCAACGTGATGAAGGCAACATGGTGCAGTATGGAGCAACGATAGTACAACATGGTAATGATGAACATATGGCAGCAGCAAGAACATATGGCAACAGCAAGAAGGTATTGCAGCAACAGGATGATGAGGTATTGCAGCATGCATTTGGGTGCAGCATAGTGCAATGAAGAGCTCAGCATAGTGCAGTAAGAGGAGATGCAGTACAGTGATGGGTACAATCATGATTAGTAAAGCATGATGAGATGCAGCATTGTGAAGATGGGTGCAGCATAGTGCAGCACGATGAGGTGCAGCATGATGACGAGATGCAGCAAGATGATAGGTGAAGGAGTCACCTTGGAGAATCAGTTGAAGCAGCGTGTCTTCAACTGATCTCATGTATCATCTTCTTAGAGATGATCTATGCTCTTATCTAGATAGGTCAAAGAGTTGACTTCTGTTGTAAATGTGTACTATCTCTCTCTCTCTCTCTCTGTTGAACTATTGAAGAACATATAAGAAGAATTGATCAAGGGTTTCCCCACATTGGGGTTTGTCCTTGGCTAGCACCACATCTTGTGTCCCCTTGTCTTGGCTTGTCTTCTGCGATTTATGTTTATGTTTTATCTGCAGTTTACTTTATTGCTGATGAGATTACTAATCTGGAAAAGATATTGAGCTAACTGTGAAAATTGTAATAGCTAAGCATAGAACATACCTAAAATTAACATTTCTTCTATTTCATAATCCATTTAAAATTCTGAAAGATCCAACTAGTGCAACCTAACTTGCATTGTGAAAATCCTTCAAAGTTTGATGCAAATCCAATTAATCTTTAGACTCCATAGCCCAATGGAATTATAACAATTTAATCAACCAAACAATCCAATCAAAAACAATCAGTACAGTAATAACTAGCCTAAAATTCACATAAAACATAGCTAAATTTTACAGAGAGATCCCTCTCTGAAGCTGGCAAGGCTAGATCCATGCTTCCAAAGTGGTTTTGATGTTGTCCTATGTGTTTACTCCCTCAACCTCAAAAACACAAAATGACAACAAAACCATGAGTCCTCAAGTTATCTCATCTAAATCCCTCCACTTGTGAAGATTCCTCAACCGGAATTCCTACTGCAGCAACTGATGATATTACTCCCTATGTTACCAGAAACGAGAAACGAGAAACGAAACAAGAAACGACAACGGTACGAGAAACAGAGTTTGGAGGTTTCACACTCAAGAAACGAGGAGAGAGAAAATGAAAATAAAAATGAAAAATGCAGAGGTAGTTTCAATTTTCAATATAGTTTCAATTGATTTTCTAGCCAAAATTTTATTTAAAAACTAAATAATTTGAATACCAAACTTATGCTTAGCAAATTGACTATTAAATATATGCATTCTTATGCTTCCTAGTCAATTAAGTGTATACATTCTTATGCATTTTGGGCCTTCGGCTAATTATTGTTTCCTTAAAAAAAAAACAAATAATATATATATATATATATATATATAAACAATAAATAGATTTGCAAGAGCCCCGAGGGATAGCTCAAATGGTCGAGTTCCCGTTGATAGTACTCTCCCGGTTTGGGAGGTCACGGGGTCAAATCTCCTCGACGCCCTCGGGGTTAGGCCCGATCTGGCCGAACGGCAGTTCCCTTCGGGTGGAGCTGCCCCGATTATCTACGTGGACATAGCGGCCCACCTCTGGTGCCCCGTGAACCACACAGAAAAAAAAAAAAAAAAAAAAAAAAAAAAAAAAAAAAAAAAAAAAAAAAAAAATAGATTTGCAATTAAATGTGAACTTCTTGAGCCACATATAGAATAGTGTTTAAACTATGAATTTTAACACTATACATGTTAAAGGAAAACAAATCAACTAAAAAAGGGACAATAGTACAAAAATAATCAACTTTCTGTATACTTCGCATAGGCCTCTAGATTATTGAATGAATACATGCATGAAATCTACAATAAAGAGTGAAAATATAGAGTTGAGAACGACCTGCAAAAGAGCCAACTACGACCTGTAAAAGATTTCCCGTAAAATATATGCACTGGTTAACTAAAACGACCGTAGAAAACGGCGTTTCCGTCTGGTCTCGTTTCTTACACGTTTTTACCGGGAACGGTGACAACCGTCCCGTTTCTGGTAACATAGATTACTCCTATTTGTTAAATTCCTTTAAACAAATTACTTGCAATTTCCTATGGAAAATATCGTAATACATACATTGCAGTCTTCACTTAATTAAATTATATGCGAAAACAAGAGACTGAGCAAGAAAGAAAATACAACACAATAGACACCGTTATTTTTGGACAAATGTCCCCGGAAAAACCCACTGTGGAAAAACCGGTGCAGCAGATCTAAGAGTTTATTACACGGGGGCTTCACTGGGGGAGATATACCATACCACATGGGTTCATATTGGGGGATATATATTGAGGAAAAAAAACACAATATATTGAGCATATAATAGGGGGTAATGGGTTTTAATATTGGTAGGTATAAAAAATGGAGCTCAAAATTAACGAAAAAATATAAAGGGGTATAAAAAATGCTAATGAGAAAATGGAAACTTACAATATCTATTGAAAGTAGGGGTCTTTTAAATTGGGAAGGTGTATTGGGTTCGTATTGATAGGGGGTTAAATAATGTGATTTTTAGAGGTATTTTCAAATATGTAGTCAAACTAAGGGTATTGTTTAGTATGCCATGAACGCACGTGCTATGTTATAGGTTCATTGGGTGAAGCCCCCGTGGTTTATTATTATTAAGCAATAGCAATTCTGAATACATCTTCGAATACCTCAAGGGTCATTCAGTTACAGAGAGAAATATTGGCAGAAAGATTTGTGATATTACCTCACACAATCACTGAGAAAAATCCCGGTTGATCCGGTCACTAGATGAGGTGCCTCTAGCAGGCCATGCGCTGCCTCTGCGCAGTGCTCACGCAATCCCTGCGTCAATCCCTCTAGGCACTGCGTCACCCAACCAGCGGATCGATTTGTTGCCCGGAGTCACTACTCTCAACCTCCTAGTCTCACACCCCGACTCCTGGCGTTTGAAATTGACTCTGCTACAAAATTTCAAACTTTCTCTCACCCTTTGCGCTGCCTCTGCATGACATCGGCATGAGAGTTCCTGGAACACTCTCTGCCTCTCTTTGTTGATGATTCTTTGGTTGAGAAAATCTCTCTCTCTGGATGTTATCTTTGCCCCTCAACTGCAAGAAATCTACTCGATCACAATTTCCCCCTGAGAATTTCTCACTTCAGAAATTCGATCTCTTGATCTCTCAGTGTGTTTTCCAAATGACCGTCAAGCTCCCTTAAATAATCTTCTCGTTGACATTCAACAGCCCAAATTAAAAGTTAGTCAATGGCTAAGATCATTTTAGCTTGATCCTCGTCTTCTTCTAGAAGTTACACCCACAATTAGATTAATACCCATTAATATTTTTAATTTCCTCAATTTAGACTTAGGGGCCCATTAAATTTTATTAATTATTTTAATAAAATTGTCTCTGGGTGGAATTTCCCAAACCGCTTTCTAGGTTCTTTGGAATACTTGTGCCCAAGCCTCCTTGCAAAATTTGAGGCCTAGAGCACATCCGATGCTACCCCAAATCAACACTCCCTCTTAGTGAGGAATGTGCTCTAGCAATATACTGTTGTTGCTGCTCTGACTCTAAAACATCATCCTCTGTGCTGCTGATGTTTGATGTGTTGTCCACCAACTACTGCGTTGTCGCTGACACTGCCACTGTCAACACTGCATTCGTACTACAACTCCCTCTCAAGTGTTGCATCCATGATGCTGCTAGCACTGCCACTACAATGCATATTGTTGTTGCTACTCAATCAGCAATAGAAAAGCATCCAAAATTACTGAACTAACAGTGTTCACTGTTTAGTATGATACCACGTGAATGATGAAACTTGATTGTTGTTAGTCTCTGCGCTGACTCTCTAAATATACTACGTTGTTGCTGACCTCTGCTCTGTGCCATCTGCACTGCTGCCAACTCTGCTCTACACTACTTAGACTTCGGCGCTCCTATCCACTGCAACTGTCTCCCCGACACTCCTTGGCACCATCCGACACAGGTCCATCCTGCTACTACAAAACTGGACTCCCGTAGCAGGTATTGATCCAAGAGTTGGACTCCTCAAGGATCTTGCCCATCTGTAGTTCTTTCGAGCTACAACTCCAAATCAGCCCACCTCCCTCTTGGAGGTATCTCGTTTGTTATGGCGAACTCCTCCTCTTCGATCTTCGCGTGCGTAGCCTTCGAATCGTGTTTTTCATCATTGTCCTTCTTCTTGAAAGCACACTAAGTAGCGTAGTGACCCATCTCACCACACTTGAAACACTTGATCTTCGAGACGTCTTTCTTACGTCTTCGCTACTCCTGTTGTCCCTTCAATGCAAGGGCTGCATTATCCTCCTCCTCCTTGGGCTTTGACCCACTGTTGTTGTTTCTGTCAAGTTTGACCTTTACGAAGTCTCTCCTCAGCTCCTCTTGTTTTAGAGCTGCCCACATCTCATCCCAATTTGGCAATGTTGCTCTGCCCAGGATACTCTGGACAAAGACTTGCCACTCATCTGAGACAGAATTGAGGGTTAATCTAACCAAATCTGAATCCTTAGGTATATGCCCCGTAGCAGACAACTCATCACGGGTTTCCTTCAGCTTTGTGAGGAATGGATCCACACGCTGGCCCTTCTGCATCGAAGCAGATCTCAGCTTCTACTCCAAGTAAATCTTTCGCTGCTCGAAAGATCCCTGATATAATGTGGCCAAGGCATCCCACATCTCCTTAGCAGTCCCTCTGCTAGCAATGTGACACACCACGTGATCCTTGACTACATCCAAGATCATCCTCTTAGCCTTCGCCATCTCTGCCTAGTACTTCTTCAGCGGATCTGGATCTGCTGGTTTAGCCACCACGTTGTCGACGTATGTCTCGAGGGCATGCTCATCTAGAAGGAATGACATCCTTGCCTTCCAGATGACATAGTTGGATGCTCCGTCCAACCTGTCCTAATCCCTCAAGCCACTGGTTGCCATTTCTGCCAAAAATAGAAAGTCAAATGACCTCTCTCCTCTGTGTTGTTGTTGGGCTAGCCCAAGCACTCCTTGCTGGAGCTAGTAAAATTGTTTCCCCTTGCTGCTGCTCAGCTCTAGAGAATTTGAATTCCTTGGCTAGGAATTCTCTGAGGAAGAAATTCCCTCAGTCGTGCTTCTCCTCTTTCTTCTAACGATCTTTTGCCCAGCAAACTGCCTGCAGAAAAATCTGCGTCCCACCAGCTCTCCTCACGCTGAGGCTTCAACACTGCTCCTTCTAACCCGGCAAAAATTTGAACTGGGAATCATTTTCTCTGTCGACTCACTCGGAGAGAGATCGCCTCGAACTTTTAGCCCTCCAGCTAAGAACTGCGCAAACCCCTTGGGGTTTCGAACTGCTGCCTCCTGCAGCCTTTTCAAACTCCCTCTTCTGCTCAGCGCTGGATCTACCGACTCGGCTCTTCTTGCTTCCCCTAGAGCTCTGATACCATGTGAAAATTCCTCAACTGGAATCCCTACTACAGTAACTGATGATATTACTCTTATTTGTTAAATTCCTTTAAACAAATTATTTGCAATTTCCTACGGCAAATATCGTAACACATACACTGAAGCCTTCACTTAATTAAATTATATGCGGAAACAAGAGACTAAGCAAGAAAGAAAATACAACACAATAGACACCGTTATTTTTGGACAAATGTCCACGGAAAAACCCAATGCGGGAAAACCAGTGCAACAGATCTGAGGGTTTATTATTATTAAGCAGTAGCAAATTCTGAATACATCTTTGAATACCTCAAGGGTTATTCAGTTACAAAGAGAACTACTGGCAAAAATATATGTGAGATTACCTCACACAATCACTAAGAAAAATCTCGGTTGATTCAGTCACTAGATGAGGTGCCTCTGACAGGCCCTGCGTTGCCTCTGCGCAGTCCTCACGTAATCCCTACATCAATCCCTCTAGGCACTGCGTCACCCAGCCAACTGATCGATTTGTTGCCCAGAGTCACTGCTCTCAGCCTCCCGGTCTCACACCCCGGCCCCCGGCTTCTGAAATTGACTCTGCTGCAAAATTTTGAACTCTCTCTCACCCTTTGCTATGCCTCTACATCGGCCTCTGCGTGAGAGCTCCTAGAACACTCTCTGCCTCTCTCTGTTGATGATTCTCCTGCTGAGAAAATCTCTCTCTCCGGATGCTATCTCTGCCCCTCAACTGCAAGAAATCTACTCTATCAAAATTTCCTCCTGAGAACTTCTCCTTTCAGAAATTCAATCCTTTTGATTTCTTGGTGTGTTTTCCAAATGACCCTCAAGCTCCCTTAAATAATCTTCTCATTGACATTCAACGGCCCAGATTAAAAGCTAATCAATGGCTAAGATCATTTTAGCTTGCTTCTCGTCTTCTTCTAGAAGTTACACCCACAATTAGATTAATACCCATTAATATTTTTAATTTCCCAAGTTTACACTTACGGGCCCATTAAAAAATATTAATTGTTTTAACAAAATTTTCTCTGGGTAGAATTTCCCAAAACACTTTCTGGTTTCTTTGAAATACATGTGCCCAAGTCTCCCTACAAAGTTTGAAGCCTAGAGCACAACCGATGCTACCCCAAATCAACACCAATTATATCCAAGACGAAAGAAGTTAGAGATGAACCCAAAGTGACTGGCCATGGTCCAACCAGACACAATGTCTAGGATGCCTAATACAGGGTTTCACATGGTTGTTACAAGGCTTTTGACTTGTAACCTTGGATATACAATGGTGGTGAAATATGCTGCAAAAATCTGTATGTACCCCTGCTGACACAAGGGGTAACATGACACATGCATATATAATCGTCCATTGTAAAGAGAAAGGGCTGGTTATCATTGTTGTCATTTTTCTGTCAAAAGCAGTGTTGCACACATCGCGATCGGGATTTAATCGGCGCCGGGAAAAAAGCGGAAAAAATCGTTAAAATCGGGAAAAAATCGGAAAAAAGCGGGAAAAAATCGTTTGGCACAAAAATATTCATTTTTTTTCATTTTTTTTCAATTTTTTTAATATCTAAACCATCTACAACATAAAATAAATACATTGACACATAAATATGATAAAAAAACTAATATATAAGATGTTTAATATCATTTCTAGCGCTAAAATCACACATAACATTGAATCATGTCCTGAATAGTAAGTCCTGAGTCCCAAGTCCAACTCAGCCTCAAATATCAACAAAAAATATGATAATGTATCTCATCATGTCATAATGTCATATACAATAAAATGAAAGTCTAATCCTATTGATTTCCTCTGCCCCTCTTGCGAGAAAATGGCACAGCTTTCTCTTTCCCTCTAGATGTAGAAGCTGGTGCCTGTGCTGGTGGAAATGGCAGTGGAGTCTGACGTGCTCTAGAAGCTGAAGAACTAGAAGTAGGAGCTATAGGAGGTAGACCACGTCCTCTACTGGTGGCAGGGGTAGGCTGGGCGGATGGTGTCACCTCGAAACATTACAATCTCCCAATCCTAAAATCCTGAAAAACTGATAAGTCTGCTGGATTTTAAATGAAATCTAAAATTCTACTTTCTCCATATGAAATCCAATGAGGCTGGAACCACTCTCAAACATCCTGAGTCATTTCATGGTAATGTTAAAAATTTAAGTAAAAGGATGAAAATGAAGATTAAGGAGAATGTCACTTTTACTTTAAGAATTTAACATTACCATGAATAGCATATCCATACTAGGGCATAGACTTGATCATTAAGTTGCCCCACTCAAAAATTATTTGTTTCTTTCAAAAAAATTGCATGAAAAAACCCAAAAAAAGTTATAAAACTATGCTGTCCCAAGCCCCCACGATTTTTTTCTTAAAAATCGCGATTTTTTCGATAAAAATCGGTATAAAAAAAAGTGGCGATTTTTACGAATAAAAATCGCGATTTGATCGGGCAGAGGAAAAAATCGCGATTTTCCGATAAAATCGCGATTTTATCGCGATTTTAACAACACTGGTCAAAAGTAGTTTGTTTTCATCCATGAATGCTATCCATAGAGACAGTGCAGCTGAACAGTAGGGTTATAGCTCAGACAGCTCTGACAGCCTGTATTACATAACATTATTGGGCATGAAGGACATTCTATTTTGGATAGTAGGTTTTCTCCCAGCACTCAAGGTCCCACTAATTCCAGTGAATTCTTACTAGGAACATTTTGATGGGCGTACAGCCAATCAAAATAATAGTTAATGTTTTTTCATTGCTGTGTTTATTTTTCGTTTTACTGTGAATGGACATATCAAATATTGGACATGATTATCTCATTTATTATTTTGTTAAGTGACATTTAACTTTTACTCTTTGTTAAAAAACAGTTTGTGTATTGTCTGCTTCCTGATGATTATTTGCTTATTTATACGTGTTTGAGCATCCATGTTGAACATCTCGGTGTCCAACAACCTGTGGGGCAAATGTTAAGTACCAGAATTCAAGATTGTATACTGAGGAGCATAATGGATATAAGAGAATAACTATGGAAAATAGAAAAGCATACTCCGATAATAAGAGTGCCATGGACTGTAAAGAATGTTATAAAAAGAGGATTATATTCCCCAATATATGGGTGGCTACTTCAAGTTGTAACAAAAATTATATGCTTGCATTGCTTATAATAATACAATCACATAAAATACATTATACCAGAGAAGTTGTGAGATTACAATATATTTAGGAATAGATACAGTTCGCTTTATTTCGATATTAAATAGCCATAGGAACAAGAATATGCAGAAAAGCACAAAGTTGGGGTCCATGTAAGATTAGTTTATCAAACTACTTGTGACAGATAAAAAAGATCAACGTCAAAGAAAACTGAGGTTCACTTTCTCACCATAAGAATATTACAAAGGGATAAAAACTTACATGTCATCTCCCAGAACACCACCATGATTTGCCTTGTACAGATTGTAAAGAAATTTCACCCCCTCCCGTTGGTGTTGAAGAAGTCTACAATTAATTGAAGCAGGTACCTGAACCAATATATTCCATTAAGGAATCAGTTTAGCAGTGGTTTGTCACCATGGGTTTACCATGTACCTAAGCTGATTTGTAATCTCCTCAGTCACATTACCTGTTACCCAATGTTCAGAAAGCATCAGGAGTTCACGAGGCATAGAATCTTTAGGTTTGGACTTCAGTCAAAAAGAAATTTCCACAATCAAGAAATCAAGAGTTCTCTGAGATATTTAAGGCAAGACAAAATTTGCCAGTAGGTTGTACAAAAATTAGAGTTGCATGTATAGAAAAAATGTCAAGTACGATTTCAGGCTACTATATTCTGCATTTCAAATCTATTCTTACAATTCAAAGGGCTGGAAAGAAGCAGATCTCCTTATCCCAAGAAAACCTCTGCAAGATCAACAGTATATGTTGCAAATCGTTTAATAGGAACTAGAATCAGAACCAATGTTGCAAATATCCTTTTGGAGAGTAGATTGTTGAGGTTATGGAAAGAAACTTACTGGAAACATCAGGGAAAAATATCTGAAAATTTCAGCAAGCATAAGCTTAGACCTGAAAGCTCAGAAAAATCAGCAACATGAAAAACTTTTAAAATTTTGGAAATATCGAAAGAAACCAGAGATATTTGCAATACTGATCAGAACCCCTTTAAAGTAATAGATCACACAATCATTTCACTTAAGACTCTGACCAAGCAAGAATATCCCAGATATTATTACTTTATTGCATATGTCAATGAACCAACACATCACAGGTCGGACAGTTAAGGCATACGCACATTACCTGAGAGTATTCTCCCCAAATCAGACTATATAATAATCACTCCAATTATTCATTCTCGGTAGTAAGAATTATTTAGTAGTGTTAAAAATTAAAATGCATTAACCAACTGCCATTTATTCCATGAAATTCAATTTAGTTTATCTCTAATTTAGTGACAAGATATCTACAAAAGACATTAGATCGAAAGTTCTACAGCATTCATTAAGATCTTACTTTGCATGAAAGTTTCTGACCAAAAAAAGCATAAACAGCACATGATCAAGTAAGCTTACATGCAATTATGTTACTTTCAACTTCATAAAACTAGAATTTCTGAAATAGATATTTTGATGCATATATGTCAACAAAAACACGTAGAATGATGAATTAGATATAAAAAACATTAAAGACATAGATTGAACCATATAACAACAATCATATGGAAGTTATAATTTTCATCAACCACGTCCACAAGTTAGCAACATAGTAACATACAACATATTGAGTCTCATGATTCATCATTCTTAAAGTTTCAAGCTTCAAAATTCAATAGATAACATTTATCATCATTGATCACCAAAGTTGTACTTGTAAGCTAATTGTAACCATTGCAACAAATAATATCTAACATGAAATGAAATGTTATAAAATGAAATGAAAGGAAACAACTTTCAACTTTCATGAAGCATCATATTCATAATTCATTACCAATGAGTTATAATTGCCAACTTCAAACTTCAAACTTAAATTGTCATATATTGTTTAAAAAAATATCATAACAAATACAAAAGAGTCGATAGTTATTGAAACTACAAGAAACTAGAAAAGAGAAGTAAATCTATTGTCTATTTCTTACGCTTGGGCCTCTTGCCACCACGAGAAATGTCTAATTTTTTAGTCTTGTTGGAAAATCTAGATCTTTGTCATTAATATCACCCTCTAAGCATTAATATCCAGAGGTATCTTTGTCATTACCATTGGATCTGTATAGGGATCCTTTTCATTAATATCACCATCTAAGCATTAACATAAAATAGAAAAAGCATAGCATGTCAAGTCAAGATTTTGTTTGAGTGAGGCGTACATTTTTTGGAGGGTCATGATAGAGGAGTTCGACAACCAATGTCACTAAAATCAAGGTACATAGAGGAATTGGTGTTCTTGATTAAATATGAGTTCCATACCATAATACATGACAAAATTCATGGAAACGTTGCAATCCCCCAATCCTGAAATTCTGAAAAAATGATAAGTCTGCTGGATTTTGAATGAAATCTAAAATTCTACTTTCTCCATATGAAATCAAATGAGGTCAAAACCACTCTCAAACATCCTGAGTCATTTCATGGTAATGTTAAAAATTTAAGTAAAAGGGTGAAAATGAAGATTAAGGAGAATGTGTCACTTTTACTTTAAGAATTTAACATTACCATGAATCACAAATCAATACTAGGGCCATAGGCTTGATCATTAGGCTGCACCACTCAAAACTTATTTGTTTCTTTGAAAAAAATTGCATTTGGAACATTACTGCAAAAAAAAAAATTGCAAAAAAGGCTAAACGCCCCCGAAAAGGCAGGGAGCGCGCTCCCAAAAACACTACCTCCTCTAGACCATTTTCAGGAGCGCGCTCCAAAGCCGCTCCCGCTCAGAGCACGAATTGGGAACGAGAGCGAGAGCGCAACCTTGATTTGGGAGTTCAGGTTCCAGTAAATCTAGTTCAAGTAAAAAAGGTAAAGTTGTTGTGGCAGAGTGGTTCAATGTGCAACGCAAGAATGAGACATAGGATGCAGGGGCTGAATTCTTCTTTGTCCATGGAATATCATTTAATGCCACCTGTTCCCCTCGGTACAAAGAGATGATAAAGAAAGTGATTATTGTTGATCCATCATTTCAACCACCTTGTTACAATAAATTGAGAATAACATTGTTAGATAGAGGGGTTACAAAGATGCAGGGGGTGATGAAAGGCCTTAAAAAATCATGGGTTGAATATAGGAGTTCAATCGTCATGGATAGTTGGAGAAATATTCAACAAATGCCTTTGTTGAACATCATTATCACCTCTCCAACTGGACCATATTTCTTAAGGGCAATTGATTGTACCGAAAAGATGAAGGATGCAACCTTTCAGTACGAGGTATTGAAGGATGCAATTGAGGAGATTGGTCCAACAAACGTAGTTCAATTTATCACATATGCTGCACTAATTTGTAGGTCTACAGGGTTGATGATTCAAAGCAAGTATAAACATCTATTTTGGACTCCTTGTTGTGTGCATGCTTTAAATAATGCACTCAAAGACATTGGTAAAATTTCTTGGATCAATGTTCATTTGCAACCACAATGCCTCTCTAGTTATTTAAAGAATTTATGCTAAAAAGGAGTTCTTGAAACCAGCAAATACAAGGTATGCCACCTACTATATCCTTCTTGACCGTAGGTGCAACATGCCCTAAAGGCCATTGTTATAAGTTCTGAGTGGCCTGCATGTGGGGAATCCAAAACAAGTTAAGAAAAGAAAGTAAGGCAATTGGTGTTGAATGATGATTGGTGGATTGTTGTGAAATACATTGTCTCATTCACTACTCTAATAGTGGAGCTAATCAAGTATACAGATTCATACTCCCCTTGCATTGGGGAAATATATGAGTCAATTGATAGCATGATTGGAAAGATCAAGTCCATCATTGGTCAAAGGGAGCGCTCTTTGGGGTCATTTAATGAACTCCAAAAGTTGATTGAAAAGAGATGGAACAGATTAAACACACCTCTTCATATGGTCGCTTATGCACTTAATCCAAAGTGATATGTGGAGAGGGAAGGCAGAGTTCCACCAATAGATGACCTTGAAGTGAAACAAGTCTTTATTGATGCCATAGAAAAGATGTATACACTAGAGCAAGCAACCATATTCCGTGAACAGTTTCTTGATTTTGCTTTGCTCAGTAGCCCCACTTTCTCTAGAGTCGCAAAGAAATATTTGTTAGGTATGGCACAAAGAAGTCCTAGTGGATGGTGGAGGATGTATGGGGACAAAGCACCAGAAATACGCACTCTTGCTGCGCATTTACTATCTCAAGTTGCTAGTTCTTCAACTACAGAAAGGAATTGGTCTACATTTAGTTTTATCCACTCCATTAAGAGGAATAGGCTTACCTCTAAAAGAGCAAAGAATCTAGTTTATTTGCACAGCAGTCTTCGCCTTCTTACAAAAAAGACACCAAAGTATCTACAGGGACCTGCGACACAGTGGGATGTAGATCCTGAGGATGCTTCACATATTGATGATGATGATGATGGGCCATTTATCCATACAGGATTGGTTAATGTACTATTAGATGACATTGAGCTGCAGTTGCAAACCATTGATGATGATGGGAGAGATGATAGTGAGGCTCAAGCATTTTCAGATAGACTTGATGCAGAAGATACGAATCTCTGAGTAGCTTTAGCCTTCATGCTACTATGGATATTGACTCATACTTCCTTTTTTGTTGTCTTGAGACATTTTGATTTTTCCATTTGGCAACTACACTAGTGACTATATTATTTTGCCATTTTGGTTCTTGGACTATAGTTTATAGTTTATAATTTATAATCCATGGTTTTCAAGACTCTTAATTTAGGGTTTATATTTAAATTTTAGTGACTTGTTCATGTTTTCAGTTTTATTAAATTTTAGTATTTACTTTTACGCTTTAGTTGTTATTTAATTTTTGAAATGATTCATCATGCATCATAGAATGCTTATGTAGATACTAGACAATAGTAGAATGTAGGTTGTAAATTGTAACAGACTAATAGTACTTCTTAAGTTTTGCAATGATGATGAAATTTGTTTTTTTGATGCACAATTGTCAATGACGATCAAATACTATTAGTATTAGTCTTTAGATTTTAGTATTTTATTTTGTAATTTGAATTTCAAAATTAGTAATAGTTCTAATTTTTATATTTTAATTTATCATTTTCTTTCATGTTTATGTTGTATGACTAAATTTTATTTTAATTTTAATTTTTTAATCAATATAAAAATTAGTTGTCACACTCGCTGTCCCAACCTGCCGTCCCCTGAAAAATTTGGGGGTGTGCTCTAGCCATTCCAGAAACTCGTCCCCATAGCCAGTGCAACAAAGGAAATATTGAACAAACCATAAAATGAGATAACAAGATCAAGTGTGTCCAAATGAAAACATCATCAAGTTCAAGACTCATATGTTAAATACAAGGAAGATGTTTGGGTAGATAATGATTACCAAAGAGTAGTTCAACAAATTTAAGTATTATGTTGTCCCACCTACAACCCAACTTTGATAGTGGACTCAATAAGCAAGGAGAATACTACAAAGTACAAATTACCAAAACTATATAGCATACTCACAAGATGTTTTGGAGAAAGCATGGGGCAACTTCAACACAAAATCATTATAAGTCAGTTATTATTTAAATTTCAAGTGTCCCTACATATAAATAGATTCATGAAGAGACAAGATTGGCTCAGGGTTGTGAAAAGCATATAAATTTTTTATAATGGCATTTTCATATTACCCTTTAAGTCTTAAATTGTTGTAAGGTATACACTTGCCATGGATTAGAATGTACAATATACATCTAATGTCAATAAGACTACCGAGGCAATACTTGGAATGAATTATGTAAGGAATCCATGTTCAAGGCCATGTTTTGCAAGTATTATGGTATGAGTTGCCATGTATGAATATCCATGTTAAAAGATGGTAATTGCATTGCGAATTTGAGAAAAGCTTAGCCTAATGTCAAGTACAGCAATGATATTTAAACCAATGTTTCAAATATCATTTTAGGGAATATATTGTCGAGGGTCTGGATATAAACTTATCAAAAGTGTCAAGAAAGATATCATAAATTATCGAAAAATATTGACAAAGCATAAACCATGGACTAAAGAAACATGTAAATATATAGAAAACATCGATGACTTGGAAAAAATAAGAAACACTATGAGAAATGAAAGATATCTACAACATTGGTTTAAAGTTTACCTATTAAGGCCTCTTAATTGTACTAAAATATAACCTTCATAGATGGCCATATTGAACAAAAAATATTACATGTTTTTTAAGGAGATTATACGAAATACTCATTCACGATTGGTAGTTACTACTTATATCAACTTTATTGTGTCAAGAAGTGCCTTTTTCCACCCAAGTGGGATGGGGTTAGGGAGATCCATTAACTCTTCATGTGTATAATAGTTTTTAAAAAAAAATTGGACATCAAAAAGAGAAGGTTCACCAATTATGTGTTTTTATGTTACAAGTTGTGAAAACAACGAAATTTGTAGTGTAAAGAACTTGATACCTCTCAATACATAACAAAGCCGAGGTTAAGAAGGATTTAAATTGATTTTGTATGCCACTTTCTTGAGCATTCTCTGTTGGGTCCCTATAATACTAGTGATTACCCCATTACTATTGTAGTTATACCCCTTATTTATATTGTTGTGCCCCTATTACCCCCATATTGTTATTTCTGTGCCCCATAGAATCCCTCTATTGTTATTTTTGTGGCTTTATATTATTATTGTTAGGTCGGCTGGATTATATTGTGACTCCTTAGACTCCTATATATAGAAAGGAGGTTTTGTCATTTGTATCATCCAAGAATTGTTCATTTATGTAATGTAAAGGAGGTTGCCCCCTCGAAGAGGCTGAATTCTAAGGCGTGGATCTCTCTTTTCTATCTTTTTGTGAGCTGGTTTCATAACATTTGGTATCAGAGCTTTGGATTCTAGGGTTTCGCTGCTCCAAACAGGTCATCGTGGCATTTTCGCTATAACTTTTTTTCTGTGACGTTTCAGAAGTCGCAAAAAAAACCCATTTGAGAAGAAATCGCGCTGAACCTTGGGTCCGAATTTCAGAGCTTTTCGCGCGATATTGTCGGAGATATGATCTGAGGAAGTTGGTCTTTTTGCAGACTCCTGAATTACATTCAAAACAGGTGACCTGGGGAAAATCGTCATAACTTTCTTTCTGAGAATCGGATTGAAATTTTGTAAGAAGGTACAGAAAGAGGACGGACTGTAGTTTTCTTTATATATTTTTCAGAGTCAAAGGTTGAAACAGTGACTGTGGCACTTCATACAAGTTCGCTCTACTGAATAGTCTATAATCAAGTCACTGTGGGAGATTTGCATAACTCTTTCTTGGAGAATCCAATTTGGATCAGACTTGTGGCATTGGAAAGAGGACATAGAGGCTACTACAGGTCAGAATTTCAGAACTGGATGATTCGAAATTACAGAGATACATCAGATTCAATATCAGGCTTCTACAAAGTAAAAAAAGGTGTGTAGTTTTTTTTTAATTTTTGCATAAGCTTGGTTTGAAGGAATTCAAAGGGCATAGTAAAGCATTATTATCGGTAACTGATGCCCCGAGGAAAGAAAATGCAAACACCTAGTAAGGAACCTGAAGGCTCTAGCATGACTCATGAAGAAGAGGAAGAAATGCTACATGATATATCAAAATTACAAGAACAAGTGCAACAAATGTCACGCTCACAAAAGCTAACAGATGCTAAGATAAATGGCGTGGAATCTAAGATAAGTGGCGTGGAATCTAAAATAAAGGGCATGGAAGCTAAGATGGATGATTCGAAGACAGATTTGAAGAGAGACATGGCAGATTTGAAGACAGATATGGAAGAATTGAAGAAGTTGCTACAAGAAAAGTTCACTAATGGTGAAAAGGTAGTAAAGGAAACTCATGATGAGAACAAAAGAAATGTTAATCATGATTCCATAGACTCTAATGTTGGATCGAAGAATCACCATATTCCAAAAATCGATATGAGGAAGTTTGATGGCAAGGATCCCGCCACATGGATATTACAGATGGAGCAATTCTTCGATCTCAATAATGTGCAAAACACACAAAAGGTACGTATGGCAACTTTATATTTGGAACCAAATCAGTTTGTATGGTATCAATGGCTTTGCTCTCGTAAACAATTTATCACTTGGGCAATTTTTACGGAAGAATTGATAGCACATTATGAGGATACAAAAAGCAACACTTTTTTTAGCCAATTGATAAGTCTCAAACAAAAGGGTTCAATAATGGAGCACATTGAGGAGTTCCAAAAATTGAACATAAGGGTAAAAGATATTCCAGAGGAGCATAGGATTGATGTGTTCATAGGGTCTTTAAAGGATAATATCCAACATGATGTTCGCCTTTGGGAACCTGATTCATTAGAGAAGGCATTCAGGTTAGCAAGAAAAATGGAAAGCAAAATTATGGCAACCAGGAAGCATACCACTCACAACTATAAAGACGGAAGTGTTGTTGCCCCTAGTCTTCCACAACCTATAAGGTTGACACCACAACAATTGGAAGAAAAAAGAGCAAAAGGGCTTTGTTACAGTTGTGATAGCAAATACACTAAAGGTCATAAGTGTGCTGAGAAGAAATTATTCTACATAGATTGTGAAGAGGAAGAAGAAAAGGAGCAAGAAAGGTCAAAAGAAGAAGATATACTCCAGGAACAAAGCCTAGATGAAGAACAAATAAATCCGACCATATCTTGTAATGCATTGGCGGGAATTACCACTCCTCAAACCATCAAGATAGAAGGACAAATCAAGAAGAAAAAGGTAATAGTGTTGATTGATTCAGGAAGCACCCACAATTTTATTCATTGTAGGGTAGCAAAAGAATTGAATTGCTTCCTATATCCAGCACCAGAGTGTCAAGTGATGATTGCAAATGGAGGAACAATAAATTGCTCTGGAAAGTGCCATAATATCAAGCTATCCATGGGAGAATATGTATTGACTAGCCCAATGCTTTCCATTCCAATGGGAGGTGCTGATGTTGTACTAGGAGTCCAATGGCTACAATCCTTGGGTACAATAGCTTTTAATTTTCAAGAACTTTTCATCAAATTTTCTTCGGAAGGAAAGGAAGTTGAATTAAGGGGTATTGCAGGGAAACCAGGAAAGATAATCAGCTCTAATGGTATGACAAAGCTTCTAAAAAAGGAGCAAAGAGGTGTAATTGCACAATTATGTTCGCTAGATGTTTCCACATTGGAATCATCTATTTCTCCAGATCTCCAAAAAGTCTTGGACAATCATTCCAAGGTATTTGAGACTCCCAAAGGTCTCCCACCTATGCGTGATCATGATCATGCTATTCATCTGATTCCAGGAAGTGTTCCTCCAAACATCAGGCCGTACAGATATCCCTATGTCCAAAAAAGTGAAATTGAACGTATGGTTGCAGAAATGCTAGAGGCTGGTATAATTCAACCGAGTCAAAGTTCTTTCTCAGCTCCAGTAGTATTGGTGCACAAGAAGGATGGATCATGGCGCATGTGTCCAGATTATAGGGAGCTCAACAAGCTCACTATTAAAGATAAGTTCCCCATTCCTGTCATTGATGAATTACTGGATGAATTGCATGGATCAATTTACTTCACCAAGTTGGATCTTCGTTCGGGATATCATCAAATCAGAATGAAGATTGAAGACATTCCAAAAACGGCATTTAGAACTCATGAGGGTCATTATGAATTTTTGGTCATGCCTTTTGGCCTTACCAATGCACCTTCAACATTTCAAGGTTTGATGAATTCAATTTTCAAACCATTCCTTAGAAAATTTGTGTTAGTATTTTTTGATGATATACTAATCTACAGCAAGTCTTGGAAGGATCATGTTGAACATGTTGACAGGGTGCTACAACTATTGGAGGAGAAACAATTATATGCAAAAAGATCCAAATGTTTCTTTGGAGTCCAGGAGGTGGAATATTTGGGTCATATTGTATCTCATGAAGGAGTTAAGGTAGACCCTAGCAAAATTAAAGCCATTAAGGAATGGAAAATCCCCACATCCATAAAGCATCTGCGAGGATTTCTTGGGTTGACAGGGTATTATCGCAAGTTTGTTAAGAATTATGGGAGAATAGCAGCACCTCTAACAACATTATTGAAGAAAGATTCATTTTCATGGACTCCGGAAGCAACAAAGGCCTTTGAACATCTTAAAGAGGCAATGTGCCAAGCACCGGTCTTAGCTACACCGGACTTCACAAAAACCTTTATTGTGGAATGTGATGCTTCAGGAAATGGAATTGGTGCTGTTCTAATGCAAGATGAAAGACCCATTGCTTTTGAAAGTCGTCCAATCAAGGGAAAGTTTTTAAGCAAAGCTATTTATGAGAAGGAAATGTTGGCAATACTCCATGCACTTAAGAAATGGCGACCCTACCTAATGGGAAGACACTTCAAGGTAAAAACGGATCATGATAGCCTTAAATACTTTTTAGAACAAAGATTATCCTCTGAAGAGCAACAAAAGTGGGTCACAAAGATGTTGGGTTATGACTTTGAAATCATCTACAAAAAAGGGAAGCAAAATGTGGTGGCAGATGCACTCTCAAGAAAGGATGAGGATGTGGAAGCATTGTTGTGTGCCATTTCTATTATCCAACCAGATTGGATAAACGAAGCAAGGGAGGAATGGAAGAATGACGAAGAAGTGTGGGCACTTATTCGAAAGCTACAACAAGATTCCAGTACTTCTGATACATTTAGCTGGAAAAATGATTCGTTATGGTACAAAGATCGCTTATACCTCTGTAAGAATTCCCAGCTAAAACAAAAGATTCTTATGGAATTGCACACTTCTCCCTTAGGAGGGCACTCAGGATTTTTAAAAACTTACCACAGGGTTAAGAAGGAATTTTTTTGGGATGGCCTTAAATCAGATATTCAAAAGTTTGTGGCGGAATGTTTGGTTTGCCAACAAAATAAAGTTGAAACAATTAAGACACCGGGTCTATTACAA
Source organism: Pinus tabuliformis (assembly GCA_031772625.1). Lineage (NCBI taxonomy): Eukaryota > Viridiplantae > Streptophyta > Pinopsida > Pinales > Pinaceae > Pinus > Pinus tabuliformis. The sequence continues at coordinate 963,777,637 of CM062809.1, read as the reverse complement.
CCTTTATCCATTCCAAGCCAACGTTGGGAGGAGGTTTCAATGGATTTTATCACAGGTTTACCCAAGTCTGAGGGAAAGAGTGTCATCATGGTGGTAGTTGACAGACTTACCAAGTATGCACACTTTTGTGCATTATCACATCCATTTAAAGCCAGTACAGTTTCTACTGCATTTATGGAAACAGTTCAAAAGCTACATGGAAACCCAAAGATTATTGTAAGTGACAGAGATCCCATTTTCACTGGAAATTTTTGGACAGAATTATTTTCTTGTCTTGGTACTCAGTTAGCTCATAGCTCATCTTATCATCCTCAATCTGATGGGCAAACTGAGATAGTAAACAAATGTTTGGAAGGATATCTTCGTTGCTTTGTATCTGATAAACAGACACAATGGGTCAAATGGTTGCCTCTGGCTGAATGGTGGTATAACACTTCCTTCCATACAGCAACAAAAATGACCCCATTTATGGCACTTTATGGGTATCAACCACCATCCATCACATCATATTTAAGAGAAAATTCTAAGGTTCAGGCAGTGGAACATCACATCGAACATCAACAACAAGTCCTCCAACTCTTAAAGGATAACCTCGTGTTGGCACAAAATAGAATGAAACAACAGGCAGATCAACATCGCAGTGAAAGAAGTTTTGATGTAGGTGATTGGGTATTCCTACGGCTACAACCATATAAGCAAATGTCCCTAAAGCAAGCTAAGAAGGATAATAAATTATCACCAAAGTATTATGGTCCGTACAAGGTGTTGCAAAAGATTGGTACTATGGCATACAAATTGGAGCTTCCTGCAGCTTCTCGATTGCACCCAGTTTTCCATGTTTCATGTTTAAAGAAGGTTATAGGTGACAAGCTCCCAATTCAAACAATATTGCCAGAACTTGACGAGGAAGGAAAAATTATATTGGAACCGGAAGCAGTCACAGAAACAAGAACTCGACAGCTACGAAATCGATCAATTTCAGAGTATCTTATCAAGTGGAAGAACTTATCCGCTGAAGATTCCACATGGGAGGATGAGAATTTTATGCAGAAGTATCCAGAACTACTCAAGCGTTGAGGACAACACTTTTTTGAAGGAGAGGGGCATGTTGGGTCCCTATAATACTAGTGATTACCCCATTACTATTGTAGTTATACCCCTTATTTATATTGTTGTGCCCCTATTACCCCCATATTGTTATTTCTGTGCCCCATAGAATCCCTCTATTGTTATTTTTGTGGCTTTATATTATTATTGTTAGGTCGGCTGGATTATATTGTGACTCCTTAGACTCCTATATATAGAAAGGAGGTTTTGTCATTTGTATCATCCAAGAATTGTTCATTTATGTAATGTAAAGGAGGTTGCCCCCTCGAAGAGGCTGAATTCTAAGGCGTGGATCTCTCTTTTCTATCTTTTTGTGAGCTGGTTTCATAACATTCTCCTTGTCGCTTTAATATTTTGTAAAGATGTTTAATTGTTCAACTGATTTATGGTAAATGTATCGCATAATCAATAAACCCTATCACAAACATGTCGATATTAGATTAGAACCTTATCATAATTGTTCGGCACATATACACAACATACTTATCATGTAATAGTTTGAAATTTTAATATTTTATTTGTGGAGGCCACTAGGACCTAAGTAGATCATTTGGTAGCCCACCTTTTAGGCAAGCCACCTTCAAGCGTAGTGGTTTTGGCTTCTCATATTGGGGCAATGGTTTTTAGCCACCTATTTTGAGACCCTAGTTTGGTCAAGCAACCCATCTATATGGGCTCTTGTTTCCAATGTGCCTCTTTTTATCAATTTTAATATAAGGTATCTACTTTATTGGATAAGTTCTTCCTCCAATATTGTTTTAGGTTTTGCAAGCACAAACATTGTGGGTGTGCAAGCACCCCCACCCCTTTGTATTCTAGCACATATCACATTCTATGTCTCTTAACTTTTGTGGATTACTTTGGTTGTTGTTAACCAATAATAGCAATGTCTCTATCTATGCCTAGAATGTCCATTACTTAGGTGTATATTATTGGAATTCTTGGTTTGTTGATTAATAGAAATCTTCATTTTGCATTTCAAATAATACTGTCTCCAATGCAATAGGAATGGCCAAGTATGGTAAGTCAACTCAACTCATCAGCTTGGTGAGCTAAGATGACATTTCAGTCAAAAATTAACCAATTTTGGTCAAACTTGACAACTTATTGCCACGTTTGTCAAGTTTATTTTCCATAAATTTTTAATATGTCGAATTATTGCCTAGTTTTGCAACGGGCTATGTCGAAATGCCAAAGTTGATTCTCCATTTCATATTTGCCAAGTTGTCCAATCCAAATCATGTGACTATGATTGCATCCAAGTTTTATTGATTTAAATGTGTTGCTTATGACTTAATGATATTATTTCGGATGGGTTCTATCAAGAAGGCCATAGCATCAGACTAAGATTGACATGTTCACCATAGTAATTTCATCTTGCACCCTTGAGAGGAGTTTCTTCTCTGTTTACTAGCTTCTCTAGTTCATTGATTCCTTTGTTGATACTACCAAATGAAGAATTGTTATTGATTATCCTATATTTGGAACCTGTTACCCACCATTTTGTGGGTGATATCCCTAGGAGAAAAGTTCTCCATGATGATCCTCAGCCGATAGCCAGCAACCACCATCTAGCTCATTGTGCCATTTTTCTCTGCCACCTGAGCCAACCATGTGGTCCCTCACCCATCTATCATGATCGTATGTTTGAAGGTGGGCCTCCCAGACCTAAAGGTGTGCCTTGTCATTTGGTGATTGAGTATTTTAGTTTACTTATCAATGGAAACTCTTGGACATGGATTAATGGGGGGATTTAGCGGAAAGAGTGGACTAGGTTTGTGCTCTTGTCCCCTGGGCCTCTTGTGGATGTTAACCTTGGACCCTAGTCCCCTGGGATCTCTTTTACTGACCTTTGGGCTTTAGGGATGGTACTACATGGGAAACCCTGATTTTGGTTATGTGGTCCCACTCCCCGATCCACATATATCACCCTCCTTCCGCTCATTATAATCTCATTCATCACTCCTCCCACCTCAGTCCACATTCCTCCACTGGGTCCACAAAGGGTCAACCACCCCCTCCCCTTTGCCCACACCTTGGGTCGAGCCTGGAACGATGCCCGGAGGTTGATGCAAAAGAAAAGAAAAGAAAAAGCATAATTGGTCATATTCAACAGGAAATCATACGACAAAATGCAAAAGATGACTGGGACAAACACATTTAGCACGTGGGAAAAACCCAATACATGAGTTTTGCCCCCTTCCATGGCCATCACCTTGGTTCCTATAAGCCCTAGATGAGCCTCCTCTATCATTCAGGAACCCATGATTGTCCCAACCCCTCGTGGGCGATGAACTTCCCCACCTTAAAAGGGGTATCCAATGTTATACTTACACATCATGCTCTCATTCCTTTGAGCCCCAAGCAGTTAACCAAAGAAAAATCATAAAAGGCAAAAGGCATATGAAGAAGGGTAAAAAAATCAAGGTCGGGGTAACTCATGTACCATGATTGCTCCCTCCTACATATCATTTACCCAAGTATGGGCTTCCCTTTCATTAGCTACCCTTGTACCAAGTCATGTGACCCAGGTTTTCCCCTTCATCCCCTACTCGGTTCCATCCAGGGTTGCGGGGGAGCAGCTCGCCCCCCCCCAAACCCGCTCCCGAATTGCACTCCCTTTGGGAGCGACCAGGGAGCGCGCTCCCAAAATCGCTCCCATCCGGGAGCGAAATTTTCACTCCCTAGCCTTTTTTGCAATTTTTTTTTTGTAGTAACATTCCAAATGCAATTTTTTTCAAAGGAATAAATAATTTTTTAGTGGGGTAGCCTAATTATCAAACCTATGGCCCTAGTATTGATACAAGATTCATGGTAATGTTAAATTCTTAAAGTAAAAGTGACATTCTCCTTAATCTTTATTTTCATCCTTTTACTTAAAATTTTAACATTACCATGAAATGGCTCAAGATGTTTGAGAGTGATTCCGACCTCATTGGATTTCATATGGAGAAAGTAGAATTTTAAATCTCATTCAAAATCCAACATACTTATTAGTTTTTCAAGATTTCAAGATTGAGTGGATTGCAATGTTTCCATTGGATTTTGCCATGTATTAGCGTATGGAACTCGTATTTAATGAAGAGCACCAATCCCTCTATGTACCTTTATGTTAGTGGCATTGGTTGTCGAACTCCTCTATCATGAACCTACTAAAAATGTAACCATCACTCGAACAAAATCTTGACTTGACATGCTATGTTTTTTCTATCTTATGTTAATGAGGGTGATATTAATGACAAAGATCTTGATTTTCCAACAAGACTCAAAAATTAGACATTTCTCGCGGTGGCAAGAGACCCAAGCATTAACAATAGATAATAGATTTACTTGTCTTTTCTAGTTTCTAGTTGTTTTTATAATTGTTGGCTCTTTTGTATTTATTATGACAATTTAAGTTTGAAGTTTGAAGTTGGCAATTATAACTCATTGGTAATGAATTATGAATGTGATGCTTCGTGAAAGTTGAAAGTTTCATTTCATTTCATTTTATAACATTTCATTTCATGTTAGATATTATTTGTTGTAATGGTTACACTTAGCTTACAAGTACAACTTTGGTGATCAATAATGATAAATGTTATATATTGAATTTTGAAAGCTTGAAACTTTAAGATTGATGAATCATGATTCAAGAGACTCAATATGTTGTATGTTATTAACTTGTGGACATGGTTGATGAAGATTATAACTTCTAGATGATTGTTGTTATATGGTTCAATCTATGTTTTTTATGTTTCTTATATTTAATTCATCATTCTACATGTTTTTGTTGACATATATGCATCAATATATATATATATATATATATATATATATATATAGATATATATTGATGCATATAGGATTCTCTCCCAAAGTGAGAGCTTCTGAAAATGTCGCTCCCGCTCCCATTTTCGCTCTCGGTCCCAAGTAACCTTGGTTCCATCACTTTATCACATGCCATCGCCATTTGAAAGATGTACCATGGACATACCACCCCCTTTAGAAGCAAAAACCACCTAATAGGGTGTTTGGTTAACCCCCCTTTGAGCTTGGAGACATTTGCACATGCCAAAGCCCACCATGGAAGGGCATGCCATTATGAAGTGTCTACCTGTTTTCCATGGTTTGTAAACTCTCTTACTTGATTTCTTTAATGACTTGGTGTACTGGAGGGCAAGAAGACACATTGGATCTTATGCAGGATTACAGATGGTCTCCATTTTGGGTTTGGTCTCCCTATATGGGGTCCTAATTGTCCAAAGGGTTACATTGACACATGCAGGGTGTGTGTAGAGAGTCATGGGCCTCCACAGCAGCAAACAACATTCCATTGATCCCTAGAGTCATTTTGAGATTGCTCATGGTTCACCTATTAGACAAAGAAGATGCACCTGGTTCACCATGCCCAACTGGCTCCACAGTTGCCAAATACGCTTGGCAGATGGTCCTGGATCTATATGATGATGTGGCATCACTTATATCATCATCCTAGCCCTTGCAGATGGCCTACAGGCATCTTCGAACTGTTTGGAGACCCATGAGAACATTTGTGTGCCCCCACATCCATTTGGGAGCACCACAGGATTATTACTTGGAGAATAAGGGGCCAACCCCTTGTCCGTTACCTTTGGGAGTCTTATTTCACATTATGGTACCCATGGACTTCATTAGGCCTCCTCTAAGGCCCAACGACACATGTTATTGAGCATTTGACCCTCTTGAGAGGCTTACTCCTTTATTTATGAGCTAGTCTGGTGGGCTTGTCACCAAAACGTTGTTATTATGCACATTATTTTATTTTAAGGGCTACATTAAGATAAAATTAGCTAAATCGAATTCATTAGGCATTGTATAAATAGATGATGAGTTAATTCATTCTCGAATCTCTCATCATCACTTGGATTTGGAACTAGTATCTCTTTAAAGATTTTTGCTATCCTTTTTGGAGGACGAATTTTTGGAGCATGGAATGAATTTTGATGTTTGGATAATTTTCATACGTCTTGGAGCTTCTTGATGGCAAGTTTTTGGATGGTTGGATATATTCTTATACATGTAAGTACATTGTAATGCTATTATTTCTTTCTAATTTTGTCACATACATTGTTGTTGGGATTTCGCTATAGTAGGCCTTATTTGTTGCATCTCTTATGCGAAGTTGTGGAAATTTTGATTCTGGATAGTGAATGCTTCATGTATGGGCCATGTATAATGAATGAATGTTCCTAGGGATGTTTCATTACTGAAATTCATCTTGACAAGCCATTTACCTTGCAAAACAAAGTATAAAGTCTTTGGAGTTGCTTTTGTTGGTGCCCTGGTGCCAAGCAATGTTGTCTTTGGGGCCTCCTTGACCTAGAAAATTCAAAAGTTGATAGTCATAATTCTACGTGACACCAATCTCCCCAAAGGAGTAGGCAATGGTCCACTCAAAGATGATCACCTTAAACCTATTTTCCTTCTCCCCTTCCTCTTCTTTAGGTCTAGTCTTCTAGGTCACCTAGGGCATCAATTATCTCACGATCTAACCATCCAAATACTTTGATTTTTATTCCACAACTGTGCTGGTGTGTCCTCAAGAAGCCCTCCAAATTTCATGAGATTCCAACGATAGGATCTTAAGATATCGCAAGCCCTAGCTCAAAAACCAATTCTTGCCCTAGGTTTCCCTTAGACTAGAAACCCCATTGGGATCCTCGCATTGCCTTTCATTGAAAATTCATTCCTTGATCCCTTCCCCTCCCTAATTAGGTCAAGCATATCATTGGTTGCTAAATCCTATCCCCTTCACTGAACCTCAGGTCCACTTGGTCTCGTGTGGTCCCTTGCACTATCAAGGTTAATTCTTCAAAGATCATCTGGAACCCAAGTTTCCACAAGAATTCTAGGACTTAGGGATCTCCTTTATAAGACACATACTCAAAACCTAACCCTAGAAATTTTCCCCAAGCCCTTCCTAAAGAGCCTTTCATCTTGTCTTCCAAGACAAGCAAGCCACATATTTGAGCCTCTCTTGTGAATAGGCTTCCAGGATCACCCCTCGCCCTATCATTGATCCAACCATTTCGTGATCCTTATAACAACAGGTCTCCTCCCATCGATGAAAATCTAAAAAAGCAGGAACCTTAGCCGAGGTGACAGTGGGTTATCGCTCCATTGTTGCCCTTGGCATAGTAGTAACCCTTCAAGGATCCCCTTTTAGGACCCCTGCTAGTTTGAGTGGTAAAATAACCTAGAAAGAGCATTGAATAATTAGTTGTTGATAGTATTTGGCCACATTTCTATTCCACAATTTAGTGGAACCAGATAATTGAAAACCAAGAGGAAAAGTAAAATATGAGTGGCCCTTGGTTAACTAGAGAGGTTGATGGAGTATTGAGACCTACCCCGAGGTTCCATTCTAGTTTTTTGCCTCACTTGGATGGCATATCAAAAAATGATAAGATTGGGTGCAAGTAGAGAGAGATTTTGGGGGAATAGATACCACTCATACCTAGCATCTAAGGTAAACAAAGTTTGAAACTCGTTCAAAATGTCACTACTAGATTGTATTTTTGATTCTCATTGCCCTATTTTTGGTCGTTGGTGACATTAATAAGATTCTTTCATCTTAACTCAATGTGTTTCTCCAAGCAACTTCAATAAACTAGCATAGATCCATTTTAATGCTGAATCCATTAAGTGTCAAGGAATTAAAAACCTCAAGGCTGCTTGATAAATTATAGGTTAAGAGGGATTTATGCTATTTTTTTCTATTTTATCAGGTCACAGTTACACCAAATGTCAAAAGAAGACATGTAAACATCGTAGCCAGCTTCCCCCCTGATCACAATGTAAAGCAACTTGCTTCAAACTATTGCACATCAGTTTTGAGGTTATAAATCCTAACATACCAATATAATTATTCCAGTGGGGATGGTATGGAGATAGTGGCCCTTTCACTAACATATTGATTAATTGATTGATTGTGGGATGAATATGCGTGCTTGCTCAGCATGCACCTCCTCATTTCTGGGCTGTGTTGTGTGGATGCTAGGTTAAGTCCCTCGGCTGGGTTGAGTTGTGTGGATATGAGGTTAAGTCTCTCGACTCTGTTGTGTGGATGCCATGTGAATCATTAACAAAAATATAATAAGCAGTCAGATACGCCATGTTTAGTGTCTTGGAATTTTCTCAGAATTTAAAATATCTTCTCCTCTCTCAGAGTAACAAACATTACATACCAACATCCACCCCCCAGGCTGTAATGCACCCCAATTGCCCCGGCACAACTAAAAAATAAAGAAAAAAACGCACAGACATCCAATTTATAATAATTTAAACTCGTTGTTCGTAAATGCGTACTGCAAACTGAATTATACAAAACCCTGGAAAAAATAAGGGAGCTTACTAACCTGAACAATTCGCCCATTGTCTGATGAGCCGTCAAGTATTAAGGGTTCAAAGGGGCCTTCTGTGTGAGGCTGAACAAAAACCCCAGCTTCGCTGTCCCCCACGTCATTTAACACCTCGTCATCTTCGTGGCCCTTTGATAATAATAGTACTTCTTCTTCGATTTCTTCATGTTTGTGCTGCTCCAAGTCCTCACACAGCAAAGTACCGTCCGTTTCAGAAAATACCCACCTCTTCTTCGTCCCGCGTCTCGAACCTTGCAGGTCTTGGGCATCATTAGAGAGCGCCGCGGAGTGATTTTCAGGAGCGTGGAGGGTAGATTCGAGCTGTTCGAGTCCGGCGAGCTGCTGCTTGAGGGAAGTTTTAGGGGGTTTTCTCTTCTCTGCGGGCGGTTGGCAGCTTGCATCATCCGCGCGAAATTGCGAAGATGTTGAAATTGATGAAGAAAACGAAGACTGGCAAGCTTTGAGCGTGTTTTTGAGATCCTTGAAGGACATTGCTGCAGTCTTCTTGGTGTGCGAGTCCTAAGTTTGTGAAGTTAATTATGAGGTTGTAGCCTGTAGGACCATGAGGAGGGAAGAATTTGAATGGGAGTTTGAAACAATAGAAATGTATTTCCGGATCGCTCTCTGTGCCGTGCATTTTAGTACGTATGTCTCGAGGTTCATTGCAATAAAAAGCTTCTGTCATGCTTCATCCATAAGCTTTGACTTTAATATATGTATCTATATTAAAATAAAGGTTAACGTTTTTAATGGGATCAATAATTTAAAATATTTATCTTAATTTTAAATTACTTCTTTAATAACGGTTAAACTTTGACTTTAACATATGTATATACATTAAAGTATAAAGGCTAAACATTTTTAATTGAATAAATAATTTTAAATATTTATTTTAATTTTAAATTATTTCTTTGAAATGTTGTTTTTTTATTGTGGGAAAATCTATTTTGATTTAATGGTTAGAGATATTTATAATTGAATTATCTGTTATTACTCAATTGTAAATGCATGTTGATTTATTTATTTAAAGAAAACCAGGGTACATGGAATTACTTAGGGGCAAACCACGCTAGGCGCTACATCGAATTACTTGTTAGTGGTTCGTAAGGGACAAGCTTTCACGCCTACCAAATGCCTTGTGTCTTGGTTTGTTAACCTGATTTCTTAATTCCGAGGAAGACTAACTCTTAAACAAGGAGAAACAATTTTAAGGACACGTAATATTTTAAGGGCATATTTTTAGGTGTGATTGTATTCAACATATTATATTATATGGCCTTGTGATATGTACACAGGTAATAAGTAAATCAAAACTTGTTTTATGTTTTTTTAATTTAAAGCCAAATTTTAATAATATGATTGAATTTCAGGGTTTTATTTTAAGCCTTGTCTACTAAGGCAACAATTTCGCATGGACAGCCATTTCTCATTAGAATCCGGCCATCTTTTTCAACAAATCCAACTATGGGAGTGTTTGAATTATTGTTTTATGGTGGAAATGGATTCAACACCATCAAAAACCTTTGGACACCCAAAACCTTTAGTGTGATAGTTGTAACGCGAATTTCCAAAAATTTCCACCATATTTTTGTCAAAATCGTGTCAAATTTCCATTGTTTTTTGAGCTAAAATGTCACCTCCTTAGAATACAACTTTATTTTATATGAGTCTAGACATGTGGATACTGGAATAGGATGAGACGTCAAAAAATATCCACCTATATTAACATTGGTGTTCCCAAACTGAATATAATCCCCAAAAAAATTGTGATGACTTAAAAAAATTTAAATAATAAATTTTTAAATTATAAATTAATCTAACAAATCACAATTATATTAATAAAAAAGGTCTATGGTATGGAAAATTAAAAAATATATAATATACTTTTAAATATTAAATAAAAACTAAATTTAAAATAAATATATACTCAACGGTGGAAGGAGGGGGAGACGTTGTAAGTTGAAGTTTTAGGGTATTTATGGGACTTGGGGAAGACGACAAATAATCTGGTAGAAGCCTATGGTTTACTCCAAAACATTTTTCTTGCCAAAGAATTCCAGGTCTCTTCTCTCATTGTGTTAGGTGACTCTTTTAATAATTCAATGTCTGGTCAAAAGATCCTTCCCTAGATAATCTCCTTAATCAGATTACAAGGTATAAAAAGATATCACAAAGATGAGTTTCAAACACATTCTAAAGGATAATAACCAGAAAGTAGGTCAATGTGCTAGCCAAAGTTGTAAATTGAAGTTTGGAGAGTTGGTGGTTAATGGTTAAGAACATCCTCCATCCCTTAGTTTTCCATCCCTTAGTGGATTAAGAATGAATCATATGTTAAGTATCAATTCAGTAGCTCTAATGGCAAATGTCCAAACATAAATGATCGAGAGAATCCAAAGAAATATGTTGTAATTAAGAATTATATTTTGAAGTAGGTTATATGTACTTAAGTTTTGTCTACTTTTAAGATGTATTCATCTCCAAAGATTTATATATACTTAATATTAATTGTATTCATTTTTAAAAGATAATTTTAGTTCAAAAATTTATAAAATATTGAAAATAAATAAATCATAATGTAATTCCTGAACCCATATTTACCATTAATATAAATATTCTCATTTCTCATTATTATTATATATATAATTTTATGCTTTTATAATAACTTAGCTAAAAGCGCAAAACTAAATTATAAAAGAATAGTAAAGGGCATTTTCATTTTTCATTAGCTATTACCACTCGTAAAAGAACTAAAATATAATTTGAAAGGAGGAAGTAGAAGAACTAAAATATGAAGGAGAAAATGGTTTTATTATACATCAACCATTTTATAAAAGAATAAATTTGAAGGATTTGATTAAAAAATATATATTTAAGTTGAAGTTTATATATATAGATTAAAATGAAAAATAAAATATTATTAAAATTATTTATTTATATTATTATTTATTAATTTAAAAAATAATTATAAATATATAAAAACAATACTTTTTAAAATGTTATTATATATTAATTTTTATAAAAGGAAATATAAAATATAAATATTAAAAATCAATTTTATCATTTTTAAAATAAAGGTAAGGATTTTGAATCATTTAGTTTTCACATTGGAGTGAAGGTTTATATTTTGTTTTTATTTTATTTTATTTTATTATGTAGAGTAGTTATAATTTAATCCCGATGGGGTATATCAACATTTGGTCGAACTATTTCAGAGTTCACTTCACGCGGTAGGTAAAGGCTTTAGGAAGTATAAGGTGATGAGATGGGGTGGCGGTCGACCGAACTCTCCAGACCCATCTCTGACTGTTATATTCTGTAGAGATGACAATGTAACAGTTGTTGTATTGTGGACGATGAACTATGTGTGTAGGGTGGCAGGTGAGAGTGTTAAAGGTCGAACGAGCTTACCAAGGCCATGGGGTAGCTAGACCTCAGTGGAATGCTTGAACTCTGGTATTGTGGCTTCTCTGACGGTCTTTTGTGCATTCATATGGGATCCTGATTTGTTTGAAGGTTCCTTTCCTCTCTGGTGCGTTCAGTTTGGTTATGCAAGGTGGAACCCCAGGTGTCGCCGAAGGAGGGTTGCTCTAGGTTGGTGGGTACTCGGTGGTTTCCAAGGTATTGTTTATATCTAGTTAAGGTCTTTCCATGTGTTGTGGTTACCGGTGATCATTAGTAAGTCGGCATTGCCCATTTCCCGATGGTGGGCGTGGCCTTGTCTGCGGCTACATTTTCTTTCTGAAGTCAAATTTCTTACAAATAGTCATGGTATTCGATGGCACCTTCTTTTATCGAGGCCCTTTAGCAAATTTCCCAAAGGAGGGGGTGTTTATGGTAGTGGGGAAGTTATAATTCCCTTGTTTTTTGTCTTTTGGTTGCTTATATTGAGGAATTGAGTGAGTTGTTGGGAGTGTGTTTATGTGCTTTTGAGCAGGGCCTTGTAGCTAGCCTTCCCCTATTAAGGTTATGGACTAAAACAGGAACAAGTCCACTAAGGGGCTTCAACGTCGCAGTACTTGTGCAGATTCGTTGGGTGGCCTAGCTTAGTAAGAGCTATAAGGCCAAAGTGAGGTGGTCAATCATGCCTCAGCAGCGTGGGCGTCCCCACCATGGAGGAGGGCATCAGGGCCACGGTGGACGACAAATTAGGGATTCGAGCTCGACTTCGGACGATGCGGTTAGTAGAGAACAAACGGATGAGGCCGCTCAAGCTCGCGAGCACTCTCCAAGTAAAGTGGAGGCTCTAGGCTCGCTGGAAACCATTGCATATCAACTTATAGGCATCCAAGCCAACCTGGACATTATGAGAGAGCATCGTTATGAAGATCATAACGAATCGATTGCCTACTTTAATGACATCCAATTCTGCCTCGATGAGACTCAAGAGCATCAGTCGCAACTAGAAATGTCTCAATGATCACCTGCGTGATTTGGAGGCCTGAGTTACACGCATCAATTTCCATATGCATGAGCAAGTTGGCTTCCCTACAGGTCCCCCCAGACTTCCGCCCCACCACCCTCTGTGATATGATTATCTCAGGTTCTTAGTCTTTTTTGTCATCTTTTTGTTATGTAAGGCTAGTAATCCTATCAGAAATAATGGTTATCTAGTTGCATCTTTTGTTATCTTTGGCACCCCTAACTCTCCCCTCTGTTTGTCGTGAAGTTAAGGGGGCCATGCAACCTATTTTTGTACTCTGGATTTCACTGATGATAATATAATGCAATTCTTTTGACCAACAAAAAAAAGAGTTGTATAATTTGTGGTTTAACAAGGAAGGTATAAGTGATTTTGCTTGTGGATATTTAAGTTTAAAATTCATTGCAATATAAATATTAATTCTCAATTTCAATTGTTTTTTTTACCATGTAACTTGTGCATCAAAATAATGGTTTGTGTTACCATAGGAGTATATAGGTATTTTCAAATATGTCCTTGAAATCTCACTCCATTCCAAAGTCTAACATTGAATTGACTCGGTCCTTAGTTGTTGTCCATGACAAATATAGGATTTCTTTCAAAAGAGACATGTCAACCCAAGAGAACTTGTCCAAGACAAATATAAGATCTCTTTCAAAAAGGAGATGTCAACCCAAGGGGGCATGTTTTCAAGGATATAATTGAAATATCACTCCATTCCAAAGTCCAAGATGGAGTTGATTTTGTTGAGAAATCTGGGGCAAAGACAAGAGGTGATTTCTCTAGAAATGATAACTGCTTGTGAATACTTTCTACTTCTTTTTATTATGTTCTTCTCTGGCTTGATTATTATAGAGTTATTTTCATCAAACAGTTATCAAAATATGAACAACAATGACACAAGATGTATGCGATCAGCTAGGGCCAAAACCTCTCCAACTTGTGAGAAAAACCCAAACAAAATATTATTCTTATAGAATCTTCAAGAGATGAATTCCAAAACCAAGACCCTTGACCTAACAACCTTTCCAAGACCAAGTCACAAGAACTTTTGAACAACTTCTCCTTCTTGTCCAAGTCAACACTAGTCAAACTGACTTCTTGTACCTCTATTCTCAACTTCTCTGAAATTCGACCTCTTTCCACAGTCCTGCAATTCTTGGCCTGCATGGAACCACTGTAATTTTGCACATGTGAGCTGATTGGAGGAGTTTGGTGATGCTTTCCTTCTTCGCTTGACTTGGAGACTTCCCTTTGTGATCTTGGCTAGCAAGAATGCTAGTTTAGTGACCTTTTTCTTGGCTTCTTCAAGGATTGATGTGACCTCATTGCAGAAACCCTAATTTTTGTCACACGTGTGAGGAAGATGACCCAAAAACAATGCCAAAAATTATTCGATCTTCTTCTCTTTCCCTTCGTTGGATGAGAGGCTTCCTTCTAGTGTTTCTTGCACTTCTTCTTAGATTTCAAATGCTTGATTGAATGCTCTTTAAGTGAGGTTAAGTCCTCCTTTATATAATAGTATTCCCGTGAAAATAAGCCGACTTATGCTAGTGTCTAGGCCGACATCTCCTTCTCGAACAATCTGGAGCTTATTTGGAAGGTTGACTTGATTGAGTACTTGTGACAAGGTCTTGGAGGGTTTTTTATCCTTATAATGACTCAAATAATTTCTTGTAACATGCCCAAATGGGTCTTCAATACATGACATTGACTCAATTGACTTTGTGACTTAATGACCAAACCTAATAGCTCACAATGGGAGCTTCGTTTATAAAATAAAATTCCTTGAGCATGAAACCCATGTCTCAAGCAATTTTTTTTTTTCTTCTTTACACTAATTACATAAAATCATGAAAACACGTTATTATGAAGACCAAACCTAGTTACATATTTCAATAGGTTTGGTCCCTAGTGCATTGTCGTCCATGACAGATGTAGGATCTCTTTCAAAAGGGACTTGTCCATGGCAATTATAGGATCTCCCTTAAAGGATACATGCCAATCCAAGTGTGTCCCCTTGTGGAACACTAATTAGATTGGTGCCAAAGAAAGATGGTTCTTTGCACATACACATTTACTATTTATTATCTATGAAAGTCAAATCCCTACTATCTACCTAATAATTATTGATAAATAAATTAAAATGTTGGAAGCCTAGTTCTAAAATAAATATGCCTATTGTGCTTTTTGTTATTTCGGCATTGTTTCTTTCCTTTTGGCATCGGTGTTGATTTCTACTCCCAGTTATTTTCTCTGGGCCCTTTTATGGGCTTGCAAATTACTACTGTGGAGACAAGTAGTATTTTGTCGAGTCGATAATCTGATCCCTCACATGTTTCTTAAATGGAGTTGGAAGTTGTAGATTACAAGCTACACAGTTCGATCCATGGAGCCATATTTCCCGATTTGGAAGATTTTTTGTAGTTTTGCAGAGGGTCATCTAATCAATATCTACGACAGGAGGACTCCTCTCAGTTTCCGAAGTTAATCAATGTAGAGGGTAGTATTGTTCATTGACTGGATGGTCCTCCTAGTGAGTCCAAAGATGGTGCATTTCTTGACCAAGTTACCTCCCTGGCCTCAACAAAACTAGATTCAGTCCCTAATCTAAACACATAAGATCTATTAAGGCATGGAAAATTCTCGCTATGGTGGTTGGTGATGATTTATGCCTTGATTATGTGCCAAAAATTTTGGAATATGTTATTATCAAGAGGTTTGATGGTAAGGTGGTGAGTCTGCTAGTGTTAAGGGGTTGAATTGAGAAATCATGGAAGTTGGTCATGGGTCATTTCCCTGATTTCCATGTTTTATCAAGAGGCAGGTTAGTAACAAATTTCCATCATCATGAAGACACATTGGATGTTCTAAACAAAGAATGGTTGTGGGTTGAATGTGGTCTGGTATTGCATCATTGGAGATTGGAATTTGACTTGGTCAAAGAGTTTTTGGTGTTGTAGAAGATATTTTCACTACTACCATGTTTTCCCTTTCATTTATGGACAAGAGGATTTTTAGAGGCTACCAGGAATAGATTAGGGCATTTCGTGGCTAATGAAAAGGACTATTTATCCAAGTTAGATCCTATATGTGCTTGCATTTTAGTGGAGGTAGACATGAAACATGGATTGGTGGATGAAATCGAGCTAAAGTTTAGTGATAAATCATGGCTCTAAACAATGGATTACTAGAAGATTCCCTTCTAATGTTTTTCTTGTACAAAGATGGGCCATACTCTGAAGCATTCTAACAATAATCCGCAGGGACTGAAAATACAAAAGAAAGTTTAGGTAAATAAATTGTCATCACAACCATTGCACCTTCCTAAAGAGCCTCAACCTCATTTGGATCCTCAGTCCCAATAGGAGGAGTACAACGATCAACCTGTGGTTGAAAACCCTAGATGGATTTCATCCGGAAAGCACTCTCCCTTATCTTCTATTGAATTTTTTCCTTTTTATAATCATGTGGTTCTAGGTCCTTCTTTGGGTTCTAATGCTCCCATTTCTTCTCTTGCTCTAGATTATATCCTTCCTTGTTAGTAAATATTGCAGTCCCCAATCCTCTTTGCACTTCAAATCGTGAGCTCGAACCTTCGGCTAGGGGTTCCTTAATTTCCTACTCTAAATCTCAGTCTAATAATTTTGCGGCCTCATGTTCTCAATCTCTCAAGTTGGTGAGTGACATGTTGAAGTCATTGTATGCTCTGATTTTCAAGTCTGAAGTAATATGATCTTCATTCCAAAGTTAATTTGTCCCCGAGGGTGACCTCAAAAGGAGGTTGGTCATAAATCCTTTGCATGTTGGACATGTTGGTCGCAAGTCCAGCCTGTCCATTACACAATTGAAGGGATCCTTGGAGCAAAGAAATCACTTCGCGGAGCTCCTCGATTAATTCAATTAACTAGGTTTCAGGGTACAAATAGAGAGTTATGTAAAACTGACCATGAGAATTCAAACTATAATTTAAATATATGTATAATTCAAAATTTGTTGTTACATATAATAACTTAGGTTTGAGAATGGGGCCCTTTGAGTGCTTACAATTTCTATGTTGTAGCACAGTAATAGCCCACATTAGCCAAAAATATCTTCCCCAATCATCTAGCAGCCAAAATCCCCTTTTATCCTTTGTTCTCATAATTTTATTCCCCATGTTGTCGACCTCTTCACATTCTAGAAGTGAAACAATTTGATTTCCCATGCTACCTAGCTCTTCGCATTCTAGAACTAAAACAATTTGATTCCCCACAGTTACGTGGAAAAAAATAAATATGTGTGACTCACATTTCCTTCCTATAGCACGTCTAGTAGTGACTGCCTATAGTAGTGACTATCGATTTGGTTGTGTGAGCAACTCCACACAATAGGAATATCAACAACGAGATTCTAAGACGGTTAGCAACTCAAAAGTAATCGTCACTTTGATAAAATGTAGCTACAAGAGTAGCATCAACTATATGTTGGGTGTATTAGCAACTAACATAATAGGATTGTCAGCAACTCAAAATGCATGGAAGTTGCAACATTTATTTTCCTACATTACAAACTAAAACATAAACTTGTTTTTGGTTTATGAGGATTGCTGGAGGCCAAGGATGCTCCTGCATTAGACACCCTTTGTAAGAAAATATGTACTAACAAATCGTGGTAGTTTCTTTAATGGTTGAAATACCTTGTAAGTGTGCTAGCTCTTGTTCAGTCACCTGTGATGCATCAACAGATCCCTTGTTTTTCCATTTGGCTAAATACTTAGGATACTCCTTTTGACAAGTCTTCCTTCCAACCCTTTTGGCTAAAATTTCCTCCAACAGGTTTGATTGGAAATTATTCCTTCTACTCAGTTGGTGTACCTATCTCATCATTGTTTTCCTCTTCATGGAACTCATACAGATCAACCACATTGAATATTGAAGAGATATCAAAATCTCTTGACAACTCTAACTTCTAATGTTTTCATAAATCTTTCTAATAATTCTGCATGGGCCTAATTTCTTGTATTTCAACTTGTTGTAGGTACCCTAAGGAAATCTTCCTTCTACAAATGCGCCATTATCAATTCTCCTTCTTTAAAAAAAATTGTTCTCCTTTTCAAATATGCTTTCTTTTTATACCCTTCATTACTTTGTTGCGATCTTTTATTCACCTCTTCATGCATTTCATACATGTTGTGTGAAAAATCACTTGCATCAATGATCTTCCTTTCCTCCAAGTTTGGAAACTTTATCAAGTCCAAAACACCTTTCGGTGAAATAATATGAACAGGACTCTTACCAACTGATCTATTTACTGAGTCATTCTATGCAAATCCTGCCTATGCCAAGACCATATCCCACTAGTTGGGATTTTTGTCACTTAATATTTTCAACAAATTCCCAAGACACTTGTTCACTACTTTAGTCTATCCATTTGTCTGTGGATGATAGATCTAACTGTATAATAATTTAGACCCCATATCCTTCCATAGTGTCCTTGAAAAGTGACCCTGAAATCTTGTAATGGTTCTCGATAAGCCATGAAATCTCACAACTTATTTGAAGAATAAAAACAACCACTTTAGTAGCATCACTTGTTTTTTTCCGTGCTATGAAATGTGTCATCTTCAAAAACCAATCTACAAAAACCATCATTGAATCATACTTCCTTTGTGTCCTTGGTAGCTCCAATACAAAGTCCATGCTCACATCTTCTCAAGGCTTTTATCGTACTTGCAATGGAGTTATATACAACCCTGTATTTTGGCTTCTTCCTTTTGCTAGTTGGAAAACACTATAACACTCGACAAACTTCCGGACACCCTTGTTGATGTTGGGCCAAAAATACCTCTCCTTCACCAACATTGTGGTCTTGTCCATGCCAAAATGTCCACCTAAGCCTCCACCATGTAGTTCCTTGATAATATTCAACCTCGTAAACCCTTGAGGAGTGCACAATTGTTGATTTTTAAATAATAATCATTCTTAGATATGGTAATCTAAGAACATGGTTTTGTCCACACTCCAAGGTGATTTACAAGCTATCTAAGCTTCTCCTAATTCAACATCTTCTACACATAACTCCTTCATGCTTTCCAAAGCCACCACTTCCATTAACAAAGTGTTTAGTAGCAACACTCTCCTACTCAAAGCATCTGCAACTTTGCTTGACTTTCCGAACCTATGCTTCTAAACAAATGTATAACTTCGCAATAATTCAACCCATTTAGAATGCCTTTGATTTAACTTACTTTGATCATTGATATATTGTAATGCCCTGTGGTCTGTAAATAAGATAAGTTCTTTGGGCAACAAATAATGTCTTTATTTCTTCAAAGCTTGGACAATAGCATAAAATTCCTAATCATATACAAAATAGTTCTACTTAGCATCATTCAATTTCTCACTGAAGAAAGATAATGGTTAGCCTTCTTGGCCCAAAACCACTCCAATTGTTGTCCCTCTTGCATTACAGTTAACTTGGAATACTTTATCAAAGTTTGGAAATGCCAAAACAAGTTTCTCTATCACCTTCTTTTTCATATTTTTAAATTACTTCATTTTTGCAGTTGTCCACTTAAAATTTCCCTTTTTCATGCATTCACTGAGAGGTGCACAAATCTGGCTGAAATTCCTAATTATTTTTTTGTAGAAACTTGCTAACCCATGGAAGCTTCGCACCTTAAAAATGGACTGAGGTGTTGGGAAATCCAAGATAGCCTTCACCTTTTCATAATCTATCTTCAAACCTTCCTTGGAAATCACAAATCCGAAGTACACTAACTCTTTCTGTAGAAATGTACATTTCTTCAAGTTGATCAACAACTTCTCTTCCTTCAACCACTGCAACACTTTCCTTACATGCTCCAAGTGCTCCTCTTTGTCTTTGTTAAAAAATGAAATGTCGTCCAAGTATACCACAACAATGTTTCCCAATAATGCTTTCAAGACCTCATTCACGAGCCTCACGAATGTGCTAGGGGCAATAGTTAACTCAAATGGCATAACCAACCATTCAAACAATCCATCCTTTGTCTTGAAAGCAATCTTCAACTCATCACCTTCCCTTACCGAATTTGATTATGTTGGAAATATTGAGAGGAGGGTGAATTGACATTTCTTAGCAATTAGTACTTTTGAATCTTTTTCAAAGCATTCGTTAATCTTCAAAAGATCATAAACAATAATTAACAATATACAACACCATACAACAATGGAGAAAGATAAAACAGAGGACACAAAGATTTTTAGGTGGAAAACCCCCTCCGGGTCAAAAAACACCGAATGTTTCTTTAGTAATTGCTTCTCCTTGTTAAAAGAAATTGATTACATCAAGATTTGAGCTACAATTGAGGGAGGCGTCAACCCCCTAATTTACAGGCTAAAACCTGTAGGACGCTACTAAACCCTAATATCTTATTGCAACCAGAAGGATGCCCCAACACCCTGTAGATCATGCCATAACCTCATGAGTGCTCCAAAACTCTATTTACCAGTTGTTGTCAGAAAGGATGCTTCGCTACCTTGTTAGTTTATTAGCCACAGCTGAATTGATGCCATAATGCCCTGTGCAAGGCACAACTTGCCCTAGCACCGCCTTGCCGCCCTGAAGTGTTTTCAGGCCACAACCTGAAGGTGACTCCAGTCACCCAGAAGAGTCGATAGATCACGTTTCACAATTTTCACATTGGATCCCCTATACTCTGAACAATGTAGAATAGTTGTAGAATAAATGTCGAATTCTAGTAGCTGCTTATCATTGTTCCCACGAACTGATCACTGCACAATGATACACATCAAGCTATCACTGTTCAACTGCACATCACTGTCACTTCACACTGTATATCAATGTCACTACAAATCATTGCACAATTGTTGGCTATCACTACACGTCACTTCTTATGAATGAATAGTCATCAATGCACAACCACTGTCACTGCACACATAGATCACTTCACATCTGTTGGTTGCCACTACACATCACTTCATTGAGTTTCTCATGAATAAATAAGCATCAAGACTCAATACATCATGTTGCCACATTGTATCAAGTTGCACACGATGCTACAACCATCTAGCCCTGCTATCAAATGATGGCACAAACAAAAGTGTGTCGGGTCATCCTTATGATCTGCTACCAATGCTCTCAAGCTCTGTCCACAAAGAACTACCAGCTTATGTCTAAACATTATTGCCCTTTAAGTATGGGGGATTTACTTGGTTCATGAGGCACAATACTTGCTAAGGTTTTGCAAATGGGGTAGCAAGCTAAGTGGGCTTGATTGTGGGAAAAACTCCACAGTTAAGCGCGCTTGAGCCAGAGGAGTTCTGGGATGGGTGACCTCCTGGGAAGTCCTGGTTACCGGGTGCAAGCCCCGGAAGTGATGATTGATGCTATGTGATTCGTTCTCCACATTTCACTAGTTTCAATCCCACTTCTTCACCCCTGTGAGCATCACCCGATGCAATGAGTGCTAAGTGAACTATTCAAAAATCATGAGAAATTAGTCAGTTACGACTACCTCTCATGGAAATGGTCATACGTTTGAATGACTTACTTAACGCAGTTGAATCCCAAAAATGATATCTAATATTATTGCCCTTGTCCCATGTCAATACGCCAATATATATATATATATATATATATATATATATATATATATATATATATATATATATATATATATATATATATATATATATATTCATTATCCTTATACCTCAAGGTGTCCGCAATTTATTTTCCTCAGAGATCCCAACCACAGGTAGACCGAAAATCACAGAGAGTTTCCACAGCTAGGCCGAAAATTTTAGAACTATAATGATGTGAGAATACTATGGTTAAAGATTTGAATTTGGTTTTTTCTTCTTTCTTTTTTTTAATAGTTTTTTATTAGGCTCACTAGGGGCTCCTAAAACTAGTCTTTGGAGATGAAGGGGCTTCATAAAAATTTAATTAATTTATATCTTGTGAGCTAAGTAAGAGAGTCATTGCTTGTATGTGAGTAGATTTAGGATTGGGTCATTTTGTATTTTATGAAAAGGTTCCTAATGTAAATATTGGAGTATACTTAGGCACATAGATTAAACATTGGAAATAGAGGGTTTCAACAACTAGACGTTGGAGGAATTTATTGGAGGGAAATTAAATATCAGTTTTATTTAAATTAAAACCATGAATAAGGTGTTTTAGAATTAAGTGTTAGAAACCCATTGTTAATGTTTAGGAAACTCATTGTATATTTTAATGTGTAGGAAACCCATTATATTTAACATTAGTGACTCTAAGGTTACTTTGCCACAAGGATAACTATTTATTCAATTACATTTATTATTTTTTTATTATTTATAACGTGCTTTGCCTTAAGCTCTACTAAAATTTGAAATCAATGATTGGCTTAGTGCATATGTTCCTACCTGAGTGTGAAGTCAATGATTGGTTTACTGCATTTGGATCTTGAAGTTATTCAACTTATATGTGGTGAGATTACGGTGAGAATCCCTATCATATATTGACAACCGTTGGTGAATAAGGTGTCATGTCTCTACCCCCTAGGGTTTTAGCCCACAAAACTAGGTCTTCAACTTCAACCTCAATTTTCTCTCAAACTAGGGGGAACCACAAGGCGTACCATATATCAACGGAAACATCTCATCGAGGAGAATCTAATGACATGGGTATTAGACCGAAACTCAATGACTTGACCTACCAAAAATCATCAACAAATTTAGGGTACATCCTCTCTTTAGGGAACCCAACCCCTAGGACTTGGGTTTTCAGGCATCCAATAATATAGTTGTTGTCTTGATGTAATCTGACAATTACTAAGAAGTGTTCATTAACCATTTGGCATCAATGACTGATGTTTTTGGTCAAAGTAAAACATAGTCAACTCCATGGGTTGACATCAATGATAACACCATCCAACAATCTCCCCCTTTGTCATCGGTGGCAACGCACGTACTCCTCCTGCGAGTACAACCCCCCTGGCTTGATGCTTCACCTCCTTCTCGAGATTTTAGTTTCCTTCTCAGGTTTTTTCTCTCCACCTTTAAAATCAATGGCAAAGGGTTTTCCCCTTGAGAATTTGCTTGCTTCATGTGGACTTGTTATTTGTTTGTGCTCCCCAAAACAAGAATCCTTCTTGTAATAGTTTGTTAATGATGATCCCTATGGACTTGTGTACCGTATGTGCTTCCCTTGAATATAAGCCTTCCTTTGTGAACCTAGAATTCTTCAATTGTTCTGCCCCTTGAACATGTTATGAAGTTTCCATCTTGTTAAAACTATCTATCAATGGTAGACCTGTGCCACATACTGTTGTAATACTCCCCCTCTTCAAATATCAAGCAGTCGATGAGCCGAATTGTTCAAAATAGTGTATCATCTAACGGACCATCTTGACTCGAGTCATTAATCGAAGCAACTGTTGATTCCTTACGATCTGTTATGAATCATGAAAAAATAGCTGTTGAGACCTTCTTTCCTTCCTTCTTTTCTTGCTCATCTTGTACTTGTTCATCCTATACCTGTTTTTTTTCTCCAAACCTTCTTATTCTCATCATCAAGATTTTTATTCATGGTTGATTCCATCTTGTATTTGCAGTGATGATCTATGTGTCCATAGTTATGACATTTGAAGCATTCAATGTCATCCATAGAAGATTTAATTTGGTATCTATTTCGTGAACCTACAAACTTGCTTCTAAGGTTTTGTAGATAATAGTTGTACCTGCCAGAAACTTCACAATCCCTATCCATATGTCCATAGTTATCACATAAAAAGCAATAGTCATTAAATGAACATGCGTACCTAGATAATTCGTTCGAAGGCAGTGGTCCTTGATAGTTGTACCTGTCAACAAATTTACAATCCCTGGCCATATGTCAAAAGTTAGCACATGAAAAATAATAACCATTAAATAAACGAACATACCTAGAATATTTTTCATTCTTCTTTGAAGGCATTGCTATAGTCTATTTTTTGTCCTTTATCCTTAACTGCTTTGCCATCATTCTTCGGAGTTACAACGTTCTTCTTTGGTTCAATCATCTTCTCAATCTCATTGTGCGAAGATGCGCAGCTTGTACCTTCATCAATTGGAGCCTTACCTATTCTTTTTACCAATTCTTTATATGGCCTGTCCATAACCTGTAAATGGTCCTTTTCTTTAAGATTGTTGATCTCATTAAGTTTTGCATCAAGTTCTTCTTTATTTTGAGCAAGATCTTCTTGAAACCATATTTTCAAGATCTTCCTTCTTTTTTCTGCCTCCTCAACATGTAGCTTGAGAAGAGTGGTCTTCTCTACTTCTCTATTTAGAGCCTGTATTTGTTCCTTCTGCTCCTCATTTTCAATCTTGAGCTTGCTTAGTTCAGCTGAAGAGGTTTCCAATTCCTTTTTCTTTTGGTCAACTGCGGATATGTATCTTTGATCAAATTCCTTCCTTTCAATTTCTACTTCCTGCATCTATTGTTTGAGCCTGCTAATCTCTGCAAACGTCGTGCGGAGTTCTTGTTTCTTATGTTGGACTTCTCTCTTGAGGTCTTGTGTCTCTGTATTCTTGACTTCTTCCAATTGAGTTCTAAGGCTGCTAATCATCTTCTCAGACTTTTCATTTCTTTGATGAGTTCTTTTGTTGTCTTCAATTCTGCTTCCAAAAGTCTTGTCTTTTCCTTTTGAATTTTGAGTTCCTTGATCACCTCGATCACTTGATTTTGAAACTTTGTCTTACTCATTTCTCCAATTTCTTTATCATAATCAAAAGGATCTGAATTTTTCAATACCATCTTGATCTAATTGCTTTGTTGAATAGATATTATGAAGCTTTTTCCAAAGAGCTTTAGCTGTTGAACATTGACCAACTTATTTTTTCACAGAATTTGGCAAAACATTCAAAATTGCATTCATGGCCTTTGCATTGTACCTTTTAGCTTTGTCGGTAGATGTGTCTCTAGAAACAATTGATTTCCATACTCTATGTGCCTACAAATGTACTTCCATCCTAGATTCCCATATCCAGTAATTATCTGCATCAAAATCAGGGGTTGGTACACAATACTCACTTTCCTCAAATTTTGTTGTACCTGTACCTTCCTTTGAAATCCTTGCAACCTGCTTCTTTGACTTTCCCATCTCTATGCTCTGAAAATTGCCTTCCAGCGATTAAGTTGTTGTTGAAGCTACCAAGCTCTGATACCAATTGTTGGAAATACTAAGAGGGGGGTGAATCAATATTTCTTAGCAATTAGTACTTTTTTTTTCCTTTTTTTTTTCTCTTTTTTTCTTTTTTCTTTTTTCTTTTTTCAGAGCATTAGTTAATATTTAGTTATTATAATTGTTCTTCTTCAGAAGATCATAAACAATAATCAATATTATACAACACCATACAACAATGCAGAAATACAAAACAAAGGACACAAAGTTTTTTAGGTGGAAAGCCCCCTCTGGGTAAAAAACCACATAACGCTTCTTTAGTAATAGTCTTCTCCCTGTTAAAAGAAAATTGATTACAACAAGATTTCAACTACAACTAAGGGAAGCATCAACCCCCTAATTTATAGGCTACAACCTATAGGATGCTATTGACCCTAATATCATGTTACAACCAAAAGGATGCCCCAACGCCCTGTAGATCAGACCACAACTTGATGAGTGTCCCAACACTCTATTTATCAGTTGTTGTCATAAAGGATGCTTCGTTGCCCTGTTAGTTTATCATCCACAACTGACTGGATGCCACAACGCCCTGTGCAAGCCATAACTTCCCCTAGCGTCACCCTGCCCCCCCTGAAGTGTTCTCTGGCAACAACCTACAGGTGACTCCAATCATCCAGAAGAGTCGGTAGATCACATTTCACAATTTTCACACTAGATCCCCTGTACTCTGAATTAATGTAGAATAAATGTCGAATTCTGGTACTTGTTGATCACTGTTCCCACGAACTGGTCACTGCACAATGTTATACATCAAGTTATCATTGTTCAAATGCACATCAATGTCACTTCACATTGTATATCAATGCCACTACAAATCACTGCACAACTGATGGCTATCACTGCATGTCACTGCTTATGAATGAATAGTCATCAATGCACAACCATTGTCACTACACACATAGATCACTACACATCTACTGGCTGCAAGTGCACGTCACTGCACTGAACTGCTCACAAATGAATAAGCATCGAGACTCAATATATCATGCTGCCACACTGTATCAAGTTGCACACGATTTTGCAACCATTTGGCACTGCTATCAAATGATGGTACAAACAAAAGTTCCTCAGGTCATCCCTATGACCTACTACCAATGCTCTCAAGCTTTCTCCACAAAAAATTACCAGCATATGTCTAGACACTGCTGCCCTTGTCCCATGTCAATACGCAAAGAAAAAAAATCGTTGTCCTTATACCTCAGGAGGTCTGCACTTTATTTTCCTCAGAGATCCCAACCACAGGTAGACCGAAAATCACAAAGAGTTTCCACAGTTAGGCTGAAAATTTTAGAACTAAAATGATGTGAGAATGCTATGGTTAGAGATTTGAATTTGGTTTCTTTTTATAGTTTTTGATTAGGCTCATTAGGGGTTCCTAAAATTAATCGTTGGAGATGAGGGGGCTTCATAAAAATTTAATTAATTTATATCTTGTGAGCTAAGTAAGAGATTTGTTGCCTGCATGTGAGTAGATTTAGGATTAGGTCATTTTGTATTTTGGGAAGAGGTTCCTAATGTAAATATTGGAGTATTCTTAGGCACATAGCTTAAATGTTGGAAATAGAGGGTTTCAATAACTAGACGTTGGAGGAATTTATTGGAGAGAAATTAAATATTAGTTATTTAAATTAAAACCATGAATAAGGTGTTTTATAATTAAGTGTTAGAAACCCACTATTAATGTTTAGGAAACCCATTATATATTTTAATGTGTAGGAAACCGATTATATTTAGCGTTAGTGACTCTAAGATTACTTTTCCATAGGGATAACTATTTATTCAATTACCTTTATTATTATTATTATAATTTATAACGCGTTTTTCCTTAAGCTCTACTAAAATTTGAAGTCAATGATTGGCTTAGTGCATATGGTCCTATGTTAGGGTCCCACCCTAACCCCCTTATTTATGTCATGGGATCACGTCATAGTCAAGAGTCAATAAAGCCCATATTAATATTTGTAAGTGGTTAACCCGCAATTAATGACGGGACCACAGTTAGTTGCAAATGGGCAGTAGTATTAGATAGATGGTAAATGGGCGGTAGTATTAGATAGATGGTATTAATAAAACCCACGGTATTGGCCCGTGGTATTGCATGTATGAGTCATATATAAAGGATAGAGACTCCCTGCGAGGAGTATCGTGTCTTGTTTTGTAATCGAGCTCTGCTCTATTGGAGGTTGCCCCCTCGAAGAGGCCTGTGAACATTTCTCTCTGAATAATAAAATCATTGCTATTCTGTGCTCTGGGTATATTTTCTTCGCATATTCTGTGTTCTCGGTATCTTTTCTTCGCAAATTCTATGTTTGGGTATTACTTTGCAGGTTAAGAGCATAACAAGTGGTATCAGAGCACTTTCCAGGGCTTGGTGGGATCTCTAAATTTTAGCAATTTTTTTTTTGGCTAGAGACGTGTTCCGGCGTCTTTAAACCACGGGATCTGTCGTTAAGCGCATAAACCTGCGGATTTGGGGAGGCATGCACGCAGGAAATACAAGAGGTGGTCACGTCTGTTGGACTCCCTTGTAACCCCTGTGGGTACCCCTTCGAGTAGTAGCGCATTAGACAGAACCGCGCACGGACTGTCTTCCACGTACCCTCTGGGCATATAGGAAGCCCCCTAGCTCCCTTGAAACCTCGCCATAGATAAACCTTCGGCCATCTTGTGGCTACAGTACACCGAGAACAGCACTCGAAGAGATTACTCGCCCGTACGATAGGGTAGTCGGGTTGTACGGCTAAGGGTACGGTCGATCCTCCTTAGTTAGAGCCCTGAAACATTGGGCCGAGTACTACTGTCAGACCCTTATGTATATTGCGATCTGTAGCACCTGACACTCCTCAAGACCATAGTTCCCTTTCTATCGGGGGATCACACATCACCTATTCCAGATCAGCAAGTGCAGCAGCAGCCGACATCAATCCCGCAGCTCCATCAGATCAGCAGCAGCAGTTGTTCCACCATTCAGATCTCTCAGATCCACCAGATCGGAGTAGTTGTGAAGGGTTCATGTCCCTGGATATAATTTTCGCAGGACTTTTGGCGGCATTGACATTCTGAGGATTTGGCGATTGCAGTATTGATCAGGAAGGAGTAAAACTCCGTTAGGAGTTTTCCAAAAAAAAAAAAAGTCTGAGATCTTCCGGGGCGCTTATTGGTGACCTAGCCCATCAGAATCAGGACGACGAGCTGAGCAAGGTGGTACCATTCAATTTCTTAGTAAAATTTTTTTAGGCGGTCCCAATTTTTCATCAGGTTGGTGTATGGTAGAAACTCGCGCTCAAGCGATGGCCAATGAAAGGATCGACAAAATTGAAGACCATGTGAACTCCCTCCAAACTGCGGTGAAGAATATCGAACTTGAGCTTAAAGGAATAAGTCACCAGATACATGATGCACTCCCAAAGGGCAAGGAGCCAGCCCACGAGGAGGCGTATAATGGCCATGAATACCATGAGGGTGAGTCTAGCCACTCTCATCACGTCTGGCACACCCATCCACCACCCAGTCAGCGACCTCCCAAGTTGGATATGCATAAATTTGACGGTTCTCACACGTCCGCATGGCTAGCACAAATGGAGCAGTGTTTCCAATTGAATCATATCATAGATGAGGGGACTAAGCTTATGGTGGGCACCATGTGCTTGGACAATGAACGATGGCAATGGAAGGAATGGCATCAGCGTTGCAATGGACATTTTCAGAATTGGGCCCAATTTGCCAAAACTCTTCGCAGTCGCTTTGAACAGGAAGACTCTTTTTTGGGGCGTCTCACTAAGCTCCGACAGACGGGTACAATGGAGGAATATATTACTGCTTTTGAAGCATTAGCCTTCTGCACTAGGGGTCTCACAGATGAGTTCTACATGGAATGCTTTATCAGCGGTCTTAAAGAAGCCATCAAAGCTCAGGTTCTACTCCACCACCCTCCCACATGGACAGAGGCTTGCCAGGTAGCCTGTAAGGTGGAACGTGCATTAACAGCCCAATCCAGCCGCCCCAACTTCCCCGCTAAAGGTCGTCCCTCACAGGCTCACAATACGACTCAGACACTTAAGATTCAAAAGGTGTCACCTGCGGAAATGGCCGAAAGAAGGAAGCAAGGACTATGTTACTACTGTGATGAAAAATATTCCCCGGGTCATAAATGCAAAGAGCACAAGTTTTTTCAAATAGATGCCACTGACTACAGCTCCACCGAGGAAGATCCGCCACTTGAGGAACCGGAGGCGATCGAAGAAGATAACGAAAAGGAGATTGTATCTGATGAACCAATTATTTCGCTAAATGCATTGGCGGGAATTTCTTCCCCTCAAACTCTCAAAATCAGGGGTTTTCTTAAACATCGCCCAGTAGTAGTCTTGATTGATAGTGGAAGTACCCATAATTTCATCCATCAAAAGATCGCTGAAGCAGCACATTGTTTCGTCCTGGAAGTTTCTAACTTCCAAGTCCAGATTGCAGATGGGGGCACAATGAAATGTGAAGGTCGCTGTGAAAATGTCAAAATTCAAATGGGGGATTATCAATTGAAAACCCACATGTTTGCAATACACATGGGGGGTTGCGACATTGTCCTAGGCGCGGAATGGCTCCGCACTCTTGGGCCAATCAAAATGGATTTCCAGGAGTTATATATGAGTTTTAAGCAGAACAACTCCACACATACCCTCCGTGGACTACAGGCGGGAGCCCCCTCTATCATCAGCTCGCATAGGATGGAAAAATTGTTAAAAAAGGGCCATCATGGAGTGGTAGCTCAATTTAATGCCATCCAGGTAGTAGACACCATGTCTCTGCCAATTCATCCTGAGATGCAACAGATTTTAAATAAACATCGGACGGCTTTTGACAAGCCTCATGAGCTTCCACCCTCGCGAGGGGAACATGATCATAGCATCACATTGGTTCCAGGGGCCCAACCCCCAAATGTGCGGCCATACAGATATCCGTTCACCCAAAATAATGAAATAGAAAAAATCATCAAGGAATTGTTGGAAGCAGGTGTCATTCGTCCCAGCATTAGTCCTTATTCATCCCCAGTAGTCATGGTCCTCAAGAAAGATGGGGAGTGGCGGATGTGTCCCGACTTCAGGGCCCTCAATAAGTTAACAGTCAAAGATAAATTTCCCATCCCGGTGGTTGACGATTTGCTGGACGAACTCAATGGGGCTCAATTCTTCACTAAGTTGGATCTTCGCTCAGGCTACCACCAAATTCGCATGAAGGAAGTCGACATTCCCAAGACAACTTTCAGAACTCATGAAGGCCATTATGAGTTCCTGGTCATGCCATTTGGTCTCTGTAATGCCCCCTCTACTTTTCAGAGCCTTATGAATCACCTCCTCAAACCATATCTCAGAAAATTTGTCCTTGTCTTCTTCGATGACATCCTCATCTATAGTGGCACTTGGGCGGCACATCTTCAGCATGTAGATCTACTCTTGCAACTGCTCCGCACGCATAAATTATTTGTCAAGATGTCTAAGTGTTCGTTTGGCATGGAAGAAGTTGAGTATTTGGGCCACATTGTGGGGCGTGAAGGTGTCAAGGTGGACCCCAAAAAGATCCAGGCAATGCAAGAATGGCCTCAACCTAAGACCTTGAAAAGCTTGAGAGGATTTTTGGGTCTCACAGGCTATTATCGTAAATTTGTCCGCAACTATGGCCGCATAGCGAAGCCCCTAACGCAACTCCTAAAGAAAAATTCCTTCTTCTGGAACGAGGAAGCACAACAGGCATTTACTGCTCTCAAAACCGCCATGTGTTCCACTCCCGTCTTAGCACTACCGGACTTCACCAAATCATTTGTCATTGAATGTGATACTTCGGGAATAGGTATTGGAGCGGTCTTAATGCAGGAAGGGCGACCATTGGCCTTCACCAGCCAACAACTAAGTGGGAGGAATATGGGCCAATCTACCTACGAGAAGGAAATGATGGCCATCTTACATGCAGTCGAGACCTGGCGACCTGTTGAGGGCCCCGAAGTCGGGTCAACAACAAGGGGGATACCCACCCGGTCCGAAACCTGGTTGGCGGCTCCTTGCCCGTTTGGAATAGCGGGTCCGACTGGGGGTAATGGGACCAGTTTCCCAATGTGAAGGGTGTGCGTGTGTGTGTAGAGTTTGATGATATTAATCTAAAAGGTTTCTCTGAACTAGTCTTAATTCTAACAGCTAAACTACTTCTATACTAATGTGATCTAATGGAGAGAAACAATACATCTAATCTACGCTAACCCGGGGTGTTCTCTTTTGTTATGCGATCTAGAAAGATTTCTAACAACAGCTGGTAATAAAGATCATTCAACTGTTATCAGAATATAAATCGATAAAGATAAACCATTCTGCATAAGAAGTTAGGTAGAGTAGTTGTGAACAGCATATCGCATAATCAGTTTTCTATATGTCAAGCATAAATAAAAGACTCCACCGTACAGAAGTGCCAAATGGTAATACAGACATTCATACAGTAACATATAAAGAACTCAGCTGTATATCACTTTAGGGATACTAGCAGAATTTAGTCAAGAGATAAAAGTACCATTTATGACTGATTTCACTAATAAACTTCAAGCAATAATGATTTACTTCTACTTGTTCTAATATCTGTTAAGAGTACAGAAGTGCAACATCAGTAACAGACATTAAAATGCAAACATAAATAAATCTCGATCCATCCATTCATCAAAAACCTCCTCTGAGGGTGCAGAAGTGCATGTTCTGAGGATAAGTTTTTTGACAGATTTCCGGACCCTTCACCAAATGCCATGAGAAGGGTTAATTACTACTAGCTAATTGATATTAATTACACGAATCTAGGGAATCGGCTTCAAATGACCGCCCTTCACTAAAAGCAAATTTATTTCTAAAACTTTAAATCTAATTTCTGACCGTTTCTGTATATTCTCTTTAGTGCTGTCAACTGTGCAACGCTTTCCTGGGAAGAGTCGGCTGGCTGCCTTCTTCTTTTACTCGGGAGATAAAAGTGGAAATGACAAGAGCTGGCACCTCCTTCTGACAGACCAGAAGATATTTTCGAAAACCTTTCTCTAGCTGGGTGTATTCGCCGCGTGTATACTTAGCACAACCCAGGTTCTTCTCGAACTGATTTTGCTGTTGCTGTTTTGGTTTCCGGTTGCGCGAATGACTGAGTGGGTTAGGAGTCGCGCTGTATGGACAATCCCCTGTTTCGAGAATTGTTTCCGCTCTTTGTTCCAGGCTTTTCTGGAGCGTCCTCCTTCCCTTGCGTTTTTCTTTTTGCTTTACCCAGCCTGAGCTTTAAGATCTTTTCTGAACACGCTGCTTTTGTGCGCTTTTGACTCTGAGTCCTAGATAGTCTAATTTCATCAGTGCCGGTTGTCTGATAGTCTGGAATCCGCGGTCCTGCTGCATGCGGCGTTCGTTTGCGGAGGCATCTTCTCTCTGCTATTTGATTGGCGCTTTCCCCTTTCTTTCAGATGTTTCCTGCATATAGATTTATATCAGTTGCGTGCCTTGCAGTCTACGCAAAGAAGAAGGGAAATGAAAAGATTGACATAACAACATTAAACTCTAATGAATGCATAATCCTGACATGCATCATGACTTGACTCTTCGATAAATGCGATGCAATCATTCCTTGATACTCAAGCATGCGGTCATTAATTTCCTTTAGGGCGCGCGCTTGGTCTTTGGGTTTATCGTGTGATGAGTCTTTTCAGATCGCAGTTACCTGATATCGCAGGTCGCAGAAATCGCAGATCGCGGTGATCGCAGATCGCAGTGATCGCAGATCGCGGATCGCGGATTTTATTCAATGGTTCATGGTGCCATAGCGTGATGTTCGCGATGTGCGATGTCGCATATCGGTGATCGGCGCTTCTTGGAGGTTTTCCTTTTAGAGCGCGCTTGAGATGTATGCGACGCGATGAACTTCGTGTTGCTCTCTCGCATTTTTACTTTTCGCGCTTTCAGCAACGCTTCGACCTTTCCTTACGATGCGTTTTAAGCCTTAGGGAGAAAAATACAAAAATTTAACAAAATACTTTTTGGGATTTTTTGTTCAGGGTCCCCCCTTTGCTCGACGTTATTGCTAATATCAAGCAAAGAGGGGGGGGGTTGTTGGTGACCACAACACGACCTTACTTGTTGGGGCGACGTTTCCAAATCCGCACAGATCATCACAGTCTTAAATATTTTTTGGAGCAACGCCTATCTTCCCCACAACAAAATAAATGGTTAGCCAAAATGCTGGGATATGATTATGAGATCATTTACAAGAAAGGGAAAGACAACAGGGTAGCAGATGCATTGTCACGCCAATTTGAGGAGGAAAGTACTCTACTCGCAGTTTCCCTCCCCATTCCAGACTGGATTGAAGAGGCTCGCAGGGAATGGTTTTCACATCCCGGGCTCTCCCCACTCATTTCTCAATTGCAGGTAGATCCTAATTCCAACAAGGGCTACTCGTGGCAGAATGATATTCTTCGCTACAAGGACAGAGTCGTAATATCACCAACATACACCCTCAAAAGTCGCATTTTGGCAGAATTGCACTCATCTCCCATTGCAGGACATTCGGGCTTTCAGAAGACGTATGCTCGCACCAGAAGATCATTTTTTTGGGCCGGCATGAAACAGGACATCCTTACTTTCGTAGCAGAATGTGACGTCTGTCAACGCCACAAAGGGGAAACCGTCAACACAC
The DNA here is from genome assembly GCA_031772625.1 of Pinus tabuliformis. Lineage (NCBI taxonomy): Eukaryota > Viridiplantae > Streptophyta > Pinopsida > Pinales > Pinaceae > Pinus > Pinus tabuliformis. The sequence continues at coordinate 963,743,832 of CM062809.1, read as the reverse complement.
CAGGCACATTACAACCATTGCCCATTCCGGCGTCAATTTGGACGGAGGTCTCCATGGATTTCATTACAAGTCTTCTAAAGTCTGGGAACAAGTCAGTCATCATGGTGGTTGTGGACCGACTGTCGAAGTATGCTCATTTCTGCGCCCTACCCCAACCATTTACACCAACTTTGGTTGCTCAAACTTTCATGGATCAGATCTTCAAATTGCATGGCATGCCCACTTCTATTGTGTCCGACCGCGACCCAAGATTCACCAGTAATTTTTGGCAGGAGCTCTTCAGAATACAAGGCACTCAACTCAAACTCAGTACTTCATATCATCCGCAAACAGATGGTCAAACCGAAGCCGTCAACAAATGTATAGAAACCTACCTTAGGTGTTTCACTTCAGAAAAGCAACACCTTTGGGTACAATGGTTACCTCTGGCGGAATGGTGGTATAACACCAACTATCATGCCACCACCAAAATGACTCCCTATGAAGCAGTCTATGGACAACTTCCGCCTTCCCCTACTTCTTATCTCACGGGGTGCTCCAAAGTACAAGCCGTGGATCAACTCCTACAACACCGCGCAACCATGCTTGCCCATCTGCGCGAGAATCTTCATCAAGCTCAGAACCGTATGAAGCAACAGGCTGACCAACATCGCTCAGAGCGCCAATTTCAAGAAGGGGATCAGGTCTTTTTGAGGCTGCAACCATATAAGCAAACATCACTCAAAGACAAGGGTTGTCAAAATCTCTCTCCAAAATTCTACGGACCATACCAAGTACTTCAGCGCATTGGAGAAGTGGCTTACAAGTTGGCTTTGCCACCTACAGCAAAAATCCACCCAGTTTTCCATGTATCGTGCCTCAAGAAAGTGATTGGGAACAATTGCCGAGTTCAAACCAGTCTACCTGAATTGGACGAAGAAGGGTCAATCTGGCTTCAACCTGAACAGGTTCTAGACACACGAGACAAGCACCTGCGTGGCCGCATGATTAAGGAGGTCCTCGTCAAATGGAAAGACACCTCTCCGGAAGATGCAACTTGGGAACCAGCCACTATTCTTCAGCAGTTTCCGCAGCTTCAGCCTTGAGGACAAGGCTAGTCTTAAGGGGGAGGGCATGTTAGGGTCCCACCCTAACCCCCTTATTTATGTCATGGGATCACGTCATAGTCAAGAGTCAATAAAGCCCATATTAATATTTGTAAGTGGTTAACCCGCAATTAATGACGGGACCACAGTTAGTTGCAAATGGGCGGTAGTATTAGATAGATGGTATTAATAAAACCCACGGTATTGGCCCGTGGTATTGCATGTATGAGTCATATATAAAGGATAGAGACTCCCTGCGAGGAGTATCGTGTCTTGTTTTGTAATCGAGCTCTGCTCTATTGGAGGTTGCCCCCTCGAAGAGGCCTGTGAACATTTCTCTCTGAATAATAAAATCATTGCTATTCTGTGCTTTGGGTATATTTTCTTCGCATATTCTATGTTCTCGGTATCTTTTCTTCGCAAATTCTATGTTTGGGTATTACTTTGCAGGTTAAGAGCATAACATCCTACTTGAGTGTGAAGTCAATGATTGGTTTACAACCTTTGGATCTTGAAGTTATTCAACTTATACGTAGTGATATGACAGTGAGAATACCTATCATATATTGAAAACCGTTGGTGAATAATGTGTCATGTCTCTACCCCCTGGGGTTTTAGCCCACAAAACGGGGTCTTCAACTTCAACCTTAATTTTCTCTCAAACTAGGAGGAGCCACGATGCATACCATATATCAACGAAAACATCTTGTCAAGGAGAATCTAATGATATAGATATTTGACCCAAACTAAATAATTTTACCTACCAAAAACCCTCGACAAAGTCAGGGTACATCGTTTGTCCAGGGAACCCAAACACTAGGACTTGAGTTTCCAGCCATCCAACAACATAGCTACTATCTTGATGTAATATGACAATTAATAAGAAGCGTTCATTAACCATTTGACGTCAATGCTTGGTGTTTTTGGTAAAATTCAAACCCAATCAACTCCATGGGTTGACATCAATGACAACACCATCCAACATATTATAACCATTCTTCAAATCTATCTTTGTGAAGTATGCAAACCCACTCAAACAGTACATAATATCATCCATCCCAGGGAAAGGAAATTAGTACTTGATGGTTATCTTAGTAATGGCTCTAGAATTTGTGCACATTCTCCATTCACCTACCTTCTTTGGATTCAAAACTATTGGCACTGCACATGGACTTAAACTTTCTCTAATTAGTCCTCTAATAAGCAACTCCTGTACTTACATATTTACTTCCACACTCTTGGTTGGGGTCATCCCGTAAGGTGCCTCATTGGGTAAACTTGATCGAGGAATTAAGCCAATATGATGAGAAATAATTCTCACGAGAGGTAATCCTTGTGGCAATTCATCATCAACAATCTCCATGAATTCACCCAACAAGGATTTAATTTATGCAAGTACGGTTTCTAATTCCACTTTCTCTTTGACAACCTTTGGAATCATTGCTAAATAGAATATTACTCTCCTTTCTTCCTGTTAGCGCTTGGAATTCACCTAGGCTGAGATAGACAAACTCTCAAGGCTACATCAAACCATTTCACCTCGTAGCTAGCCCTACGAGGTATGTGAAGGCTCTCTCGGGTCAGATTCGGTAGATCTTTCAATATGATAAGCTGACCAATTAGAAATAAAGATTTTAGGCTAGTAAATTGATAAGGGGGGTTGATTTAAAGATTTTTGGGGTTTTGGTGGCAATTGGAGGGAGTGAAATTCAGGGTGCGGGGATTGGGCTCAGTTTTTGCAGGGGGATCTTTGGGGCAAGGTAGGAGTGAGTGCTGATGCCTTAATCTGAGATGGATGATCAGGAATGATAGAGGAGGAGCTAAAGAGGGCAAACAACAACTTTGAAGCCTCTTTAGACAGTGGAAAACATAGATATTGAACAAAATTAAAAGCTGAGCATGGCATGCATGAATTCAAACTTTATCACTTCATCTGTTCAATTAGCAGCAAAGAAAGAGATGGAACACATAAACACACTTACAATAACATGTAGAGAACACACCATCAACACAACAATCCACAAGAATCCACAATGATGTCTGCAAAACCCTGGCCTTCCTTTTCCTTAAATTGCAGTAATAGATGTACAATATACAATAATGCTTCTCCCACAAGAGTCCAACCATGAAAATGAGCAAGAGAAGGCATAATATAGACCATCTAACTCCTTTCCCCACCTCTAGGGGTTGAGCTCAGCTTCCTAGGAGCAGTTTGAACTAATTCTAAACTAAGCACTAGATAATAGGAAGTCAAAACAACTTGCCTCTAAAACTTAGCTAACTCATCCATGCATTAAATATTCACTATTTACATCAAGGAAGCTTCTAGAAGGGTTAAGAGAGATTAAATCTATCAATGTGCCATGAATATTATCCATACATCCATCATTTACAGGTAAAAATGATCAACCAAGGTAAAAACAGATTTTGCAGGCCTGAAAAGTCAAAACTGGCAATTTTAGCTCGAGTGGTCGCGCCCCCTGCTCGAGTGGTCGCGCCCCCTGCTCGAGTGGTCGCGCCCCTTTGCAGCACTTTTTGAATGGGTTCCAGTTGTCCAAATCAAGTACAAGATGGCTCATTGGAAAGCTCTGTGTGTCTACTTTCCATCCCAAGTGGAATTTCTGAATTTGGAGTTGATTTGACCCCTCAAAAGTCATTTCTCCCAAGACATCTTTCTGCAACTCAAAAAGTGGGCAGAAAGTCAAAATTTTGATGTATTTTGAGCTTTTGGAGGCCCAAATCTCAAAATCAAGTTGACCCCAAGTATAGGTAATTCTAGTTTTTGCATGCCCTTTCCAAAAATGTCAACTTTTTGTGATTCTGAGCAGTCCTCCCGAGTGGTCGCGCGGGGGGTGAGACCACTCCACAGACAAAAACCTGTAAATTTCCAAAAAATTTCCAAAATGCTCCAAAACTCTCACAATTTTTTGATTTTGCTGCTGGATGAAGGCTAATGAGTACCCTGGTGAGTGAGGGATGCCTCAGCCAAGATACGGAGTGGGTTTGTCCTTTTCTTCTTCTTCTGGGCCTCTGACAGCTTCCTTCGGAGAATTTTCATTTTAGCCTTGCAAACATGCAATCTTGCCCAATAGTGTGTTTTCATGTTGCGTAGCAGCTCTTTGTCATGATTTGCCTTCTCCAACAATCTCTCCAAGCGAAGATTTGCTTGGATGAGCAATGACTCCCTATCAGCGGGCAATGGGTCCCCGGGCCTCCTGCGGTTCAAGCCTCTGTTACCGCGGATTCTCCATAATTCATCCAGCTCTTTCTCCGTCTATAGCTGTTTGTTCCGCTACTTTAAATAAGTGATAGTCCACTGAGCCATCTCAAGCTTCCGCTGCAACACAAGGTTCTCCTCCTCTCTCTGCCTAATGAGCTCATAGAAATCTGAAGAGGAAGGAGAATGAGCATCAAGATCAATGAAATCAGGATGTGCCTCGCCAACTGCCTCATCCTCAACCATGGGCTGCTTGCCCTCTCGTACTGCCTCTGTTGCTGAAGGATGCGAGGCCCCTTCCACCTGGTGTGGAGATAACACTCGCTGATCTGAAGAGGATGACGAGACCCCTTCCACCTGCTGTGGAGAAAGTACTCGTCGAGCTGCTGCAAATAAGGTCCTATGACCTCTCTGATAAGTGACCCGAGGAGAAGAAGCCATATGTCTCGGAATACTAGCCTCGGGCTGATGTGATGGCCCTCCCTCCTCGTGAACTGCCTCTGGCTCTGGCTGTGGCTATGTGAAGAACTCACGGGCGATAAAATCTGCCCAAGGAATGCTCTGCTGGCTCAGCTGATGGGAAACAACCAGCTGGATGAGACCATGATGACACAAGCTCCTGAGCTGCTGAGCTGGGGTCTACTTCTGGAATATAGAAACCATCCTCTTAATGTCATGAAAAAGGTAAATCGGGATGTTCATCATCCTCACCCTGGTAAAGTGCATCAGCATGCGAATGTGGCAAGCAAATACTCGTGAGAACCTCCCCTCGCATGTGAAATAGTGCATAATAAGCCTCATGATAGATGCATATTCCCCTCGGAGGAACCTGATAGGAAAGTTCCCTGACAAGTTGTGTATGTATGTTGGCCTGACATATGGCTCAAAGTAAACAAAATCCAGCCACTTGCGCTTTGGCCACACCTCACCCACATTTGGTATCCCGGTAGCCTGTGAAATAGCCTCTGGAGAAAACACAAAATCCACCCGTGCAAGGGTGACCTGCTCGTCATGAAGGTGTAGAACAAATAACCGGGCCAGCTCCCTATGATGCTGAATCTGTGCAAGCCTCTCGCAAAACTGATAGCATGACATGTACTGAAAGCAAGTCACTGCCAATGGGCAAGCCTGCAACTCTGCCAAGGATGTGGGCTCTTCTCTCTTGTGATGACCACCCTTGCCACCCTTACGAGGCCTCCGCTGTGTCTCAACCTCCGTGGATGAAGATCGGTCATCACCTTGCTCATTAGTCTCAGTGGTTGACATGATGTTATTGAGCAAGGTGGAACAAATAAGCCAAGATGACTGCTGCCCTGCCTGCAAAAATGCTGAGAAGTATGCTCACTCCAATCACGAGCCAACACGAAGAAATTTGAAGTTTTGATGCGTTTCTGGAGGGTTCTGGAGCAAGCTGGTCGAGTGGTCGCGCACCAGCCTCGAGTGGTCGCGCCCCCCTCGAGTGGTCGCGCCCCCCTCGAGTGGTCGCGCCCGACCAAATTAACACAGGGAAATGTTGCTGGAGTGGTCGCGCACCTCCCAGGTGGTCGCGCACCCTGGTGGAGTGGTCGCGCACCCTCAAAAAGCCTGAAAACTGCTAAAACTTACCAAATTCGCCCTCTTGCCTCTCTCCTTGTGTTTTCTTGCCTTCAAATGCATAATGAGGCTCTTCAAAGAGGGAATTTGCCTTTATATGCTCACATTTGAAAAAATTAACTTGAAAAACCCACTTTATAATGTTTTCACTTTTGCATTCTCTTTAACACTGTTTTTGAGTTGATTTTGTCCTGAAATTAGCTTTTTGAGGCGTTTGACTCCGTTCTTTTTGCAGGTTGACCATCTGATGGACTGTGGCGAATGAACCAGGGTTGTTGCCGACACTTTTGAAAACTTTTGAAAATTTCTTTATTTTTGCAAATTTCTCATGACCTTGGACTTAAAAACAGGGTTTTTAAATCCAAGGCATTAAATGACCTGTAGCTAATGAAAATAACAATGAAACATATGTACATACCTCCTTCTGGCTTGCTGGGCACTCACTGAACTTGAACTCATGACCTTGCAGTGATTTTGACTCAAAACCCTAGACCTAAGACCTGGGACCTCAAGACAAAAATAAAAACAAACATGACTCAATTTCATTGTGGTATGATCTGATCCAGCAAAGCCAAGAAGGGAACAAAGACCAGCCCTCCATTCAGTTTTATGGCATGCCTAGCGGGATGCAAAACTGACACTAATGAGACACCTACCTATGCATATGCAAAGAGCTATTGATCACCGATGGAGGGCTCAAGACCGACACTAACATTGGCTCCAATGGGGATGGCAGCTCCTTGGAGGTGCCAAGAACCTTAGACCTCTGGGAGAGCAGACCAGTGCTTGCAACCATTGGGCGATGGAGTCATTATTTACACCTTTGACACAAAACTTTGACACATTTATTGAATGAAAACTTGACTGGAAACTGACTGAAACTTAACTGAAGCTTGACTCAAACCGACTCAATGGCAAACTGAAATAACTTGAAAAAACTCACTCAATAGACCAAACACAAATGACTCATGACTGACTTAACTAAAACAAGAGAAGGGCAGCAGTCCATCAAGATGTGAAATCATGATGACAACCACCGGTGTTTCTTACAAGACTATATACATCAAACTATATCAAAATGCCAATGCAACCAATCAAGCAGATGCCTTCTTGATTGATTCTCCTGATTAGATCTCATGATCAACAATAGATAGTGGTAACTGGGCATCCAAAAACATAGCTGACCATGATCTCCTTCATCACTGAACACTGCAATAAACACTATCACTGCTGGCTGCAACAAACTTGCTAGAGGATCATGAAAAACATGAAGATTTGCCACTGCCACCTCCTGCTGAAAGATCAAGGTGTCTTTTGCTCCAAATTCTAATCTGCCTTCATCATGTGCTTCGGTAAAATTATGCTCATGGGCTTCGAAAAATTCTGAACAAGTAGATGAGCAGATCTCTTCTTGGAAAAATACTTCAGCACATGAAACATATGAGGAAGAATCTGAAATGGAATCCTGAATGCTATGATCTTCTGTAGTCTGAATGTGTTGTAGGTCATTCTTAAACAAAAAACAATCTTCGAGATTATCAAACATGACAGCCTTATCATCTCTGTGAAAGAAAAAATTATCTTTTTGCTGGTCTACAAAACTGATTATAAGACAGTCATCTTTTTCAAAAGAGGAAGAAGTTTCTCCAACACTTTCCTGACTAGGTGTGCATTGCAAATCTGTTGTAGCTTGGGTTGTAGCATGACCTTTTAAAAGCTGATCTATCTCCTCTTCAGACAAAGGAGATAAGACTTTCTGTTTCCCTTTGCTCAAACAAGTCTTGTCTTCTTGAAATAACATTTCAAAACATGAAAAATCTGAATGACAGTCCTGATCTTCTGAAACTTGGAAACATTGTTGATCATCTTCATATGACATGGCAATCAAACTATCCAAATTATGATTGAAAGAAGAGTTTTCACTTACTTGAACAAAGATCTCATCTTGCTGTTCATGAACATCTGAATCCAAAACGCTGTCTATGATCTCAACAGTAGAGCTCTCTTTTTCAGGATTCGGCACAAGGTATTCTTGGTCATCATGATCTGAAATGGCTGACTTGACTGCATCACATTCTGAAATTGAATCTTGACTACCCTGCACGCTGTCTTCTTCTGTGGGCAGATCTGAAATAGAACCCTCTCTTTCATCATTTTCAGCCATATGGCCATCTTCAACCTGCTGATCTTGATTCTGCTGCAAAATTTCTTGATCATCTTGATGGGTATCCACTAGGTTCTCTTCATGTTGCTGAAATGGATTCTCATACAAAGCCTCTATGATCTCATAGTCCATAAAATTATCATCTTTATAAAACTTCTCAAGGCTTTCAATAAAACTATAGGCATGCTTGCAACAGTCTTGAACTAAATTTAATGATGGATAAGAGTCCTTATATCTTTCAATGAACATAGCATGAAAATCCTTTAAACAGTAAATACAAGCAGGCGGCAAACTTTCATACCATATTTGGGCTTTACCTTCCAGAGTGGCCAAGAATATCTTCATCAAGCAATCTTCAGGAAAATCGATCTTGAACTTGCGAATATGCATATGAAATCTAACTAGATGTAGAGCAGCATCCTTCTTACCATCATCTTTAAATATAGGCAGATTCCTTGACCAATCTACCTTTGGAATTTTATTCGGAAAACCTGGAATGTGATCTCGGCTCAAGGGAGCATATCTTCTTGCAATCTGATCCATCTTGAGAAATCTCAAAGCTACTGATCTCTCTGCAGTGAAGTCACCATGAAGCACTGGTTGCTGGATTCTTCAGTGAAAGGAGTCGCCAGTGAATGATTTCAGCCTTTCAAGTGTCTGATCGTTGTTCACCATCAACAATCAGATCTGAACTTGATACATGTACTGGGGTAAAAAATGCAAATGAAGTGCTGTATTCACAAGCTCACGGAGATTGACTGAAGCAGCGTTTATCTACTAACGCTGATGTAAAACAAGAGCGTGTTCAAAGGCTACCTGGCGTAACTTCAGGCTCCGTCTAAGACTTGCGAAACACACACATCAACACACAAACAAGTTTGTTCTCCCCAGTATGGTCGCCACTATGTTAGCGCTTGGAATTCACCTAGGCTGAGATAGACAAACTCTCAAGGCTACATCAAACCATTTCACCTCGTAGCTAGCCCTACGAGGTATGAGAAGGCTCTCTCGGGTCAGATTCGGTAGATCTTTCAATATGATAAGCTGACCAATTAGGAATAAATATTTTAGGCTAGTAAATTGATAAGGGGGGTTAATTTAAAGATTTTTGGGGTTTTGGTGGCAATTGGAGGGAGTGAAATTCAGGGTGCGGGGATTGGGCTCAATTTTTGCAGGGGGATCTTTGGGGCAAGGTAGGAGTGAGTGCTGATGCCTTAATCTGAGATGGATGATCAGAAATGATAGAGGAGGAGCTAAAGAGGGCAAACAACAACTTTGAATCCTCTTTAGACAGTGGAAAACATAGATATTGAACAAAATTAAAAGCTGAGCATGGCATGCATGAATTCAAACTTTATCACTTCATCTGTTCAATTAGCAGCAAAGAAAGAGATGGAACACATAAACACACTTACAATAACATGTAGAGAACACACCATCAACACAACAATCCACAAGAATCCACAATGATGTCTGCAAAACCCTGGCCTTCCTTTTCCTTAAATTGCAGTAATAGATGTACAATATACAATAATGCTTCTCCCACAAGAGTCCAACCATGAAAATGAGCAAGAGAAGGCATAATATAGACCGTCTAACTCCTTTCCCCACCTCTAGGGGTCGAGCTCAGCTTCCTAGGAGCAGTTTGAACTAATTCTAAACTAAGCACTAGATAATAGGAAGTCAAAACAACTTGCCTCTAAAACTTAGCTAACTCATCCATGCATCAAATATTCACTATTTACATCAAGGAAGCTTCTAGAAGGGTTAAGAGAGATTAAATCTATCAATGTGCCATGAAGATTATCCATACATCCATCATTTACAGGTACAAATGATCAACCAAGGTAAAAACAGATTTTGCAGGCCTGAAAGGTCAAAACTCGCAAATTTTAGCTCGAGTGGTCGCGCCCCCTGCTCGAGTGGTCGCGCCCCTTTGCAGCACTTTTTGAATGGGTTCCAGTTGTCCAAATCAAGTACAAGATGGCTCATTGGAAAGCTCTGTGTGTCTACTTTCCATCCCAAGTGGAATTTCTGAATTTGGAGTTGATTTGACCCCTCAAAAGTCATTTCTCCCAAGACAGCTTTCTGCAACTCAAAAAGTGGGCAGAAAGTCAAAATTTTGATGTATTTTGAGCTTTTGGAGGCCCAAATCTCAAAATCAAGTTGACCCCAAGTATAGGTAATTCTAGTTTTTGCATGCCCTTTCCAAAAATGTCAACTTTTTGTGATTTTGAGCAGTCCTCCCGAGTGGTCGCGCGGGGGGTGAGACCACTCCACAGACAAAAACCTGTAAATTTCCAAAAAATTTCCAAAATGCTCCAAAACTCTCACAATTTTTTGATTTTGCTGCTGGATGAAGGCTAATGAGTACCGTGGTGAGTGAGGGATGCCTCAGCCAAGATACGGAGTGGGTTTGTCCTTTTCTTCTTCTTCTGGGCCTCTGACAGCTTCCTTCGGAGAATTTTCATTTTAGCCTTGCAAACATGCAATCTTGCCCAATAGTGTGTTTTCATGTTGCGTAGCAGCTCTTTGTCATGATTTGCCTTCTCCAACAATCTCTCCAAGCGAAGATTTGCTTGGATGAGCAATGACTCCCTATCAGTGGGCAATGGGTCCCCGGGCCTCCTGCGGTTCAAGCCTCTGTTACCGCGGATTCTCCATAATTCATCCAGCTCTTTCTCCGTCTCTAGCTGTTTGTTCCGCTGCTTTAAATAAGTGATAGTCCACTGAGCCATCTCAAGCTTCCGCTGCAACACAAGGTTCTCCTCCTCTCTCTGCCTAATGAGCTCATAGAAATCTGAAGAGGAAGGAGAATGAGCATCAAGATCAATGAAATCAGGATGTGCCTCGCCAACTGCCTCATCCTCAACCATGGGCTGCTTGCCCTCTCGTACTGCCTCTGCTGCTGAAGGATGCGAGGCCCCTTCCACCTGGTGTGGAGATAACACTCGCTGATCTGAAGAGGATGACGAGACCCCTTCCACCTGCTGTGGAGAAAGTACTCGTCGAGCTGCTGCAAATAAGGTCCTATGACCTCTCTGATAAGTGACCCGAGGAGAAGAAGCCATATGTCTCGGAATACTAGCCTCGGGCTGATGTGATGGCCCTCCCTCCTCGTGAACTGCCTCTGGCTCTGGCTGTGGCTGTGTGAAGAACTCACGGAAGATAAAATCTGCCCAAGGAATGCCCTGCTGGCTCAGCTGATGGGAAACAACCAGCTGGATGAGACCATGATGACACAAGCTCCTGAGCTGCTGAGCTGGGGTCTACTTCTGGAATATAGAAACCATCCTCTTAATGTCATGAAAAAGGTAAATCGGGATGTTCATCATCCTCACCCTGGTAAAGTGCATCAGCATGCGAATGTGGCAAGCAAATACTCGTGAGAACCTCCCCTCGCATGTGAAATAGTGCATAATAAGCCTCATGATAGATGCATATTCCCCTCGGAGGAACCTGATAGGAAAGTTCCCTGACAAGTTGTGTATGTATGTTGGCCTGACATATGGCTCAAAGTAAACAAAATCCAGCCACTTGCGCTTTGGCCACACCTCACCCACATTTGGTATCCCGGTAGCCTGTGAAATAGCCTCTGGAGAAAACACAAAATCCACCCCTGCAAGGGTGACCTGCCCGTCATGAAGGTGTAGAACAAATAACCGGGCCAGCTCCCTATGATGCTGAATCTGTGCAAGCCTCTCGCAAAACTGATAGCATGACATGTACTGAAAGCAAGTCACTGCCAATGGGCAAGCCTGCAACTCTGCCAAGGATGTGGGCTCTTCTCTCTTTTGATGACCACCCTTGCCACCCTTACGAGGCCTCCGCTGTGTCTCAACCTTCGTGGATGAAGATCGGTCATCACCTTGCTCATTAGTCCCAGTGGTTGACATGATGTTATTGAGCAAGGTGGAACAAATAAGCCAAGATGACTGCTGCCCTGCCTGCAAAAATGCTGAGAAGTATGCTCACTCCAATCACGAGCCAACACGAAGAAATTTGAAGTTTTGATGCGTTTCTGGAGGGTTCTGGAGCAAGCTGGTCGAGTGGTCGCGCACCAGCCTCGAGTGGTCGCGCCCCCCTCGAGTGGTCGCGCCCGACCAAATTAACACAGGGAAATGTTGCTGGAGTGGTCGCGCACCTCCCAGGTGGTCGCGCACCCTGGTGGAGTGGTCGCGCACCCTCAAAAAGCCTGAAAACTGCTAAAACTTACCAAATTCGCCCTCTTGCCTCTCTCCTTGTGTTTTCTTGCCTTCAAATGCATAATGAGGCTCTTCAAAGAGGGAATTTGCCTTTATATGCTCACATTTGAAAAAATTAACTTGAAAAACCCACTTTATAATGTTTTCACTTTTGCATTCCCTTTAACACTGTTTTTGAGTTGATTTTGTCCTGAAATTAGCTTTTTGAGGCGTTTGACTCCGTTCTTTTTGCAGGTTGACCATTTGATGGACTGTGGCGAATGAACCAGGGTTGTTGCCGGCACTTTTGAAAACTTTTGAAAATTTCTTTATTTTTGCAAATTTCTCATGACCTTGGACTTAAAAACAGGGTTTTTAAATCCAAGGCATTAAATGACCTGTAGCTAATGAAAATAACAATGAAACATATGTACATACCTCCTTCTAGCTTGCTGGGCACTCACTGAACTTGAACTCATGACCTTGCAGTGATTTTGACTCAAAACCCTAGACCTAAGACCTGGGACCTCAAGACAAAAATAAAAACAAACATGACTCAATTTCATTGTGGTATGATCTGATCCAGCAAAGCCAAGAAGGGAACAAAGACCAGCCCTCCATTCAGTTTTATGGCATGCCTAGCGGGATGCAAAACTGACACTAATGAGACACCTACCTATGCATATGCAAAGAGCTATTGATCACCGATGGAGGGCTCAAGACCGACACTAACACTTCCTACAAAAACTCCTTAGTTGAACATAGCATTATCTTGTGGTTACTCATGCTTGTACCTCCATAACTTCCTTATATTTATACTCTATTTTCTAGCATTGGAGTGAGTTTGTACCATTGTCCATTCTTCCTGAACTCATATGTGTTTTCCTAGCCATGATGGTAAACTTGTTTGTCAAAACACCACGGTCTTCCAAGAAGTATCTGACATGCATCCATCCCAACCATGTCACACAATACTTGCTCCTAAAGGCTTCCAATTTGAAAATTTAATAAGCATTTTTCAGTCACAACCACTTGTTGTCCCCTTTGTAGCCAGGAGACTCATATGGGATCAATTTTTGAGTCTCAGCTTGTCCAAGACTTTAGTGATACTAAAGTGTACTTCCACCATCTATAACCAAGTTAAAGCTTTCCTTGGACCTTACATTTAGTTTTGAAATCTTTCCTTCTTTGTTTTGGTTTTTCCATTACTTTTTTCTCGGGCTTGAGAAGCACCTTGCAAAACATCAAAATTTGTCCCTATTCTTGGTGAAGTATAGTTACATTTTCTATAGCAATAGAAGCTTCACCAGCTTATGTAACTTGTGTTCTTGCTTCACCTCTTCTTCCCAAATTTTGTCCTTTTAGGAACTCAAATTTCTTATGTCCTCCTTCCTCTACCACCTTGACCACTTGTAGAATCTTCTTCCTTTTTTCTGCCTCCAATAGTCTTTGTCTTACCTCTACCTCTAAAGCTTGTTCCTCTACCTTTATGTTGTGTTTTCCTATTCAATTTATCTTCTACCTTCAAGGCAATGTGATATGCTTCATCAACAGTCGTGAAATAATGTGTACTCAACTCATATTGAATCAAGTATTTCAATGCATTTACATAACTTGCAACTCTTTGGAATTATGGTTCTTTTATACTTGATCAAAGTGATAGTCTGAAAAACTCTTTAGTGTACTCACGAATAAAGGTTTCCTTTTGTCTTAGGTTTTGGACTTGTTTATACAAATTCTACTGGTAATCAACTGGCATAAATTCCTCCTTGATCTTTGTCACCATCTTCTTCCTAGTCTTACTCTTTCCCAATTGCTTATTCACTTTTTCTTTCTGCAACATGTCCCACCATAGTGCAACATGGCCCTTGTACTTCATCATGGAAAAGCTCACTCGATTTGGATCCTAAACATTTTCATACTTGAAGTATCTTTTGAGTTCTCCAATCCAATTGATGAGCACATCAACTCTTAGATTTCCATCATAATAGGAAACTTCAACTCTTGCACTTCATCTATTTCTCAAGCATGAAATCAACCTTGTTGTTGGGTCTATCTCCTCAATATCCTATTCTTCATTTATTTTTTCTTCTAGTTGTAAATCTACTTTTGAATCTCCATTTCTTGTATGTTCTGCACCTCTTCTCCTTGGTGGCATCCTTACAAGTTGTGAATGTCTCACCAACTTTCCTAGACCTTAACCTAGGTTCAATGTTCCTACTCACACGTTCAACATTCTTGTTGAGCAACCACTAAATAAGGTTTTCAGATACCTTGTCACTAAAGGAAAATCAAGGTGCAAATCCCAAAGAAATTTTCTCTTATACCAATTGGCGCAATCCTAAGTTTTGTAGCTCCCACAAAGGAACTACAAAACTAGAACTGCTGATACAGAGTGCATATCTCTAGACATTTGTCTTTGGCTACTATGTTAAATCAATTCAATTAACTGGGTTGCATGGTACAAATAGAGAGTTATGTAATGTCAACCATGAGAACTCAAACCATATTTCAAATATATGTATTAATTCAAGATTTTTTGTTACATTCAATAACTTAGGTCTGAGAATGGAGCCCTCAGAGTGCTTACAATTTATATGATGTAGCACAGTAATACCCCGCATTAGCCAAAAACATCTTTCCCCAATCATGTCGCAACCAAAAGCCCCTTTTTCTTATTTTTTCTTGTAATTTATTTCCCACATTGTTGACCTCTTCACGTTACAGAAACGAAACAATTTGATTTCCCATGATTCTGTCCACTTCACATTGTGTAAATCAAACAATTTGAATCCCCACAGTTACCTAGACAAACCAAAAATTTGTGACTTACATTTCGTTCCCATAGCATGTCTAATAGTGACTACTTGTAACATTAACTACCAATTTGGGTGTGTCAGCAACTCCACACAATGGGAGTATCAATAATGGGATCTTAGGGGTGTCAACAACTCAAAAGTAATCATTGCTTTGATAAAACACAACTACAAGAGGAGCAACAACTATCAGTTGGGTGTATCACCAACTAACATAATAGTAGTGTTAGTAACTCAAAATACATGGGAGTTGCAACACTTATTTCCCTACATTACAAACTCACACAAAAACTTGTTTTTAGTTGATGAGGATTGTCTGAGGCGAAGGATGCTCCCACATCACCTCTTATGGTCGATTAGTCCTCATAGCTTTATGCAACAAGAGACCATGACCTTAGGCAAGAAAGCTTATAAGATTCTCAGTTCGTACTTGAAGGGATGGCTTTTTTGCACTATTGATGATGTCGACCTCTTTAAGGACCTTGTCACTAGCTGGAGTCTGGATCTTAAAGTTGTGTCATCATTGTTTCTTCCTAATGCCATTATTATAGTGCTTGTTGTATGGAATATCATGAACGTGTACATGATATATTTAAATAGAAGGACCTTTTGGGACTCCCTCAAAGATTTTGTTCACCTTTATCGACATCCATTAATATTAGTAGGTGATTTAAATCTTACAATGTCTATTCGTGAGGTTTGGGGACATAATCACCACCTCTTCGACTGTGTAAACCCATTGGATGTTTGTCCATTAAAAATAACTCCCACTTGCAAGAATATGAAATCAAATCATAATGTTGTGTATACGTGATTAAAGAGATTCTTGGTTTTTGAATCTATCCTATTGCATCATTTCCTCATCAAATCCTAGGTCAAAAGTGGAGGATTACAAAACTAGTATATGATCATCCTATGTATTGAGAATGAGGATCGACAACCAATTCCCCCTTTCAAATTTAATGCATCTCGGTTAAAGGAGGATGATTTTGGAAAACTGGTTGAGGAATCTTATATTTATGTGAGGGAGGAAGAGAACACACCTTTAATATTTCATTTCTCTAATAGTCTGAAGACTTTAAAAGAAAAAATTAAATCGTGGAGAAAATATTTAAGAGAGAAGCAAGAATCTTCCCTGAGGTCTATTGAAACAAATATAGCTAACATTTATGTAAATAATTTTTCAGATGTATCCTCAGTTGAGGTCTTGGATGAACTGTAATCCTTGGAAATCGCCAAGAAAAAGTCGTTGGCACGCGAGGAGGAGATCTAGAGACAAAAGATTAGGGTTATTTGGATCAACGAAAGCGACTCAAGCAAAATTTCTTCCACAAATTCTCCAATTTAAGGAAGAACACCAATTCCAGATGGGAAATAGAGGATGGTTTTGGGAATGTGGTAAATCCTTCTCCGAAAAGGCAAATACTAGTGTGTGTAATTTTAAATCCTTATTTACTTAAGCTAGCGGTTTTTTTATTCTTGAGGTGCTAGAAACTATACGATAATTATTGTAGGCCATTACTCAGGAAATGAGCAACTCCCTTATGGAAGTGGTCTCTGAAGCAGAGGTACTAGAAGCCCTATCACAGATGCAAAAGAGTAAATTCTCAATACTTGATTGATTCATGGTCGAATTTTATTTGGGCTTTTATGATCTTTTAAAGATGGATATATTGAAAGTGGTGAGGGAATCTCGGTCGAAAAGATGTATGGATGGGGATCTAAGAACTGCATTCATTTTTTTTATTCCTAAGAAGCAGGACGGTAGGTCTTCTAGCGATTTCAGGCCTATATGTGGCTTCAATGTCATTTACAAGTTAGTAACAAAAAATATTCTGATGAGAATCAAGCCAATTTGGAGTGATATTATCTCAACATAATAGTTCAGTTTTCTTCAAAACTAATAGATACACGACACAATGGCTATCACATAGGAGTCAATGCATTCGATCCAAAGAAGAAATATTTCGGCTATCATGATGAAGATGACCTGTTGGAGGCCTATGACAGAGTAAGTTGGTGCTTCTTCAAACTATGTTTAATTCAGTTAGGTTTCAATTTCTAAATCATCAATTGGATCATAGTAGGCATTTCCATTGTCAGCTTTGTGATTTTAATCTATGATCATCTGACATTATTCTTCAAGGCCTTAAGAGGATCAAGACAAGGTTGTCCCCTATCTCCTCTCCTCTTTTTGTTGGTCGCTAGGGTTTTTAGTAAGTTGATTCGAAAGGTTAATCCTCTAGGGAATTAAAAGACTATATCCTATAGGGAATTGTAGTCATGACTCCTTTTAACTCCCTAGAGGATATAGCCTTTTGAATCAACTTACTAAGAACCTTAGTGACCAAAAAAAAGAGGAGAAGAGATGGGGGGTAACCCTGTCTCGATCCTCCTAAGGCCTTGAAGAAGGATTTTAGACGACCATTTATTAAAATTGCAAAGTTGATGATGGAAATCCATGCCATGATCCAATTGATGAATTGGAAATTGAAACCTAACTGAATTAAACAGAGTTTGATGAAAATACTAACAACTCAACACAATAATGGTATTTTTATCCTTTCATTTCCAATTTTGTTTGTATTGGAAGGTATGTGATCAAGAGTGGTGATCATTCCATGAGGGGAGATACATATTTGTTTTATGTTGATAGTAGATATGTGTCATCCAAACTCGTAAATATATTAGAACCATAAGAAATAATCACAACTTGCAAACCCTAGATGTGTTAGATACAAAATCAAATGCCTATCAACACAAAATTTCATATAATACCATGTAAAAATGTTAGGATATAAACTAAGCAATGATGTCAATATTCCTTATTCCTCCCGGGGACCTCGCCTACATAATTAAAATTTTAATCTCTTTTATAGTCGTTAAGTCTTTATTAGGAGGAAGGATCCTTATGATGACGCAATAGTTTGCGATTCTTTTTATAAGTGGCTCAAAAGTATCTTTATGGAGCAGGCACACGGGCATGTGAAGTATCTTACACTCGTGAGCAGAATGAAGAAATCATTATATGGACTTGAGTATGCACCTCAAGCATGGTATGAAAATATGGATTATTACCTTATCACCCAAGGTTTCCTTTGATGCAAATAAAATCTTAATGTGTATATGTTGAGGCATATTGATTCTCTCTTTCTAATACTTATAAACGTGGATGACTTACTCATTATAGGGAGTTCATCCTCCTCTATTGTTGTACTACTAAAGTCTTCTTGCATGACAAGTTTGCCATGATAGATTTGGGATAGCTACACTACTTCCTTGGTCTTTAATTCAACAAATTTGATTCATAGATCAAGATTATTCAGTCTAAATATGATAGATACATCCTTGACAGATTTCAGATGGCAAGTTCCAAGATATCTTCCATTTTAGGGTTAAGGTAGAAGATGGTAGTGTTAAACTTTTGTTGACTCTACTAGGTATAAATAGTTAGTAGGAAGTATTTTGTACCTTACTCTCATTGCAACATCTCCTATGCAGTTTGAACATTTTCCATGTACATGCATGAGCCACATGAGCTACACTGTAAGGCAACAAAGAGATTTCTTAGATATGTCAAGAGGACTACTAGATTTGTTTTACATTTTGTAGTAGGGTCTTCCTTAGATATAGTTGGATACAAAAATTCATATCACCTCAGGATATTTTCCCTACCTTAGATCTGACCTGTTACATTAGTTAAGAAAGAAGTGTTTAACTATCGCATTATCATCAATAGAGGCAGAGTATAGGGGTGTGGCAAACACTAACTCAAGCTTTTTGGTCGTGGCACTTTCTCATGGAGTTGGGTGTTCAATGTCATCATTTGACAGTTAAATGGTGTGATAACCATAGTACACTCAAATTATGTAGAGATCTAGTATTGAGGCATTTCACTAAGAACATTGAGGTTCACATGGTCACATTCATGATAGAGTATTTGATATGCAATATTTACCTTTTTCTTAGTAGATTGTAGACATTTACACCAAGAGTTTCATCAAGCAAATACTCACATATTTTTTAGAACACACAGGAGTGAGGGACACATCTACCTAGCAATCAATCATAGAATATTTATTACATGGGTTAGCTTTCTTTGCAAGGATTTTTCCCTCTTTAACTCAGTTTTTACATATTTTTTGTACATGAGTACCTAACATGGTTGAAAATTGTAGGGATTGATTCATTATGCACACTCCTTGGTTGTGTTTTATAAGGGGTGTCGGGTTACATGCACATTGAGGACCACTTCCTTACATATTTAGGGCCACATATTATCACTTTTCTTCATCTACTATACATTCCCTACCATTTGGGACCACCTCCTATTATTAGTATTTTCTATTTTTAATGTTTATTTTTAGCAAGGGTGCCACCTAGGATTACATGTGGTATTGACAGGGTATTGACTAGGAAATGACATGAATGTTTTTTATCCACTGGTGCACAATACCTTATCCATATGCTCATTATTTAATAATGCACAATTCCTTTCCTATTTTTGGGGACTACCTTATCCACAATCTTATCCACTCATCTACCTTTGACTTTTTTAATCCTATATTTGGAGTTTTCTTGCTATTTATATGTTAGGAGTTGCATGAGGGAGTTATGATTTCATTTCTATTTTATTTTTAACTCAGCGTATTTTTAATCATCTCTGTTTTCAACCACTATTCTATTTTAGGGTGTCCTACTCCATTTTTGGGCTAGTTACTAATAAGGGAAAGTGTTTTTGCATACATTCTATGGAACCCCAAGCTAGTGTGCATTGGTTCCCTATTAAGGACAATTTTAAATATATATATATATATATATATAGATATATATATATATATATATTATTCATGTCAAGCAATAATATACACAAGAGTTATAAAGTAATTCAAACTAGTCTTTTGAGCTATTTAGTATTTTTGTGTGAAATTTCATTCTCTCTTCTCTGTTGTTATGCATTTGCTAATGTAGTATTTTTACACAACTGTATCTTGTCCTTATGCTTATCCAACATGAAAAACTCGCATGGATTTGAACAAGCAAATCGGATACATAATTTTGAAACCTTAACTCTCAAGGATTATATTTTCAATAACATATTCTCACCAAATGTTAAATGCCTTTTCTCCCTCCCTTGCACCTCTTATTTACATGGGATGAATATGGTTTTGGCAGAGAAGTTTTTTCTTAGTTGGGGCCAAAGTGGAGCCATACAATTGGCATCATAATTTTTCACTTTTCCATGAACATGAAAATTTTTAGAGATAATATTTTTTGCTTAATTTTATGGGCAACCATGACTTTTGAGATACTATGAGAGATCACGTTCCTAATATGGGTTTAATGAATGAAAACCACGTTCAATTACTCAAATATGGTTTCTAAATGGAAAGTGAGCTTTGGTAATCACCAAATATGACTTCAGCTTGCATTGGTGATAGGAAAAGTTGGTTTGGTGAAGGATAAATAGGTGTAATTGGTGAATCACCTAAGGTTTGGTGGATAAACCCCCTTGCAGAGAAATGGTGATCTCCCTAGGTCTAGCACCTAGATATAGAACAAAATGGACAATGGAAAAAAACTTTCCCTAGGTTTATCAAACATAAAATCAATAATGAACATAGAAGTAAGATAGATGTAACCCACCCCTCCCAGATTTACCCACTTTCACTGGTTTGTCGGAGTAAACATGAGACAGAGAGCTACTGTGATATGTTCCGACCTCCTAGATCCACTTAAGGAAGTGGGGCCGACTAATGACCACAAACTAACCACTTAACACCTCCTACAGAAGCTACGGGTCACTCAAGGGCTTAACAACCACCCTAAGTGGCCAAACCATGAGATAGACCTCTTTTTCTTAGCCCTGAGCTCTCAACCACTCCCACAACAAGTAATCCATGTGGTTGGGAGCCTCCAACAACATGCATAAGCCTAGATCCTAGAAGTTGCAACCCAAACTTTCTAATTCAAAGCATGCGGTCCCGAATTTTGAGCCTAAATTCTAGGTCAACCTCCAGACCACTGCCCAAAACTCAGTGAGACTTTCCATTAGGTTGAAGTGTAAGGTTGAAGTGTCTATGCACTGTGGGTTAAGGTTGAAGTGCTTGTATGCTGTGTGGAAGGTCGAAGGTTCATGTGAGCTTTTGTAAGCAAAGTCCGAAAGCTGAGCCTGTGTTATGTGAAGTAAGGCCGAGAGAAGACTTTGTGTTGTGGAGAGTAGAGTGGTTGAGAGCTGAGTGCATGTTGTTGAGGGGAAGAGACAGAGTTGCATAGATGGTTATGAGCAACTATTGTTGAGTAGATCAGTGAGCTGCTGAAGAGTGTTATAGAGAGTTGCAAAGTGCAACAGAGTGAGCTGAGATCAAAAGTTGTTATCAAGCAAAGTTGCTACCAAATTACAGTGAACATTCAGTTCCCATTTTGAGTGTGGGTTGTTGCCTACATATAAGAAGTTGGTGCTTCTATCTCTAGTGGAGCTTGAGAAGGCTTAGGGGACAGTGCCTCCTGCAAGTTCGTGCTTTCTTAAATCCAAGGAGCTACAAGTTGGTGCTTGCAACAAATCCACGAGGTTGGTGCCTCACATGGTGCTTCTGGTAATCTGGACAGGTGTCTACAAATAGAGGGAGTTGGTGCTTCCTACTATTTGATGCTAGCAAAATATCAAAGGGGTTTGGGGCTTCATGTGAGTGGGTGCTAACAAATCAAATTGATGTAATAAAGTAGGAGCTATTATTTACATCAACAACAACAACAAGCTATGTGGTTTTTTCCCGAAACGGTTTCCACGTGAAAAACTTGTGTCTAATGTGTATGATGCTTATGGTTTGTTTTGCTTGTGTGTTGAGTTTATGTTGATGCCACATTATATATTGTTGCTGCTTCTATGGATGAATTCCAAGTTAAAAAGGAAAATTAAATTGGAACAAAGAAGTTAAAATTAGCCATAATACTGATTCACCCCCCTCTCAGTATTAACATTGTTTCCAACAAGAACTTGTTATGAAACCATGCTTATAACCAAAATAATACATGTGATAGAAAAATCATCAAAGGCACATAATAACAAGTACAAATACTTATGAAATACAAGAGGAAAAGAGCTCTTATTAACATATATAAAATCCACCCAAGTAAGCGACTTCTATGTACCACCCAACCATAGATTGAGCTGAAGCAAATCTTTCTTTCATCTAATCACCCCATGCTATATTCGAAGCAATGATGTGGGACTCACAACAAAACAACCAGAGCTTCCCAGAGATTAAACCACTTCCACCCTTACAATAACAATCATACATAAATATGTACATATACCAAACTCCTTTGCCTCAACCGACAAAAAATGAAGGATACATAGCTCACATTTGATTAACCATCTCCCATGTAGCTTCGTCAGGCCCAAAGTTCTTCCACTTCACTTTTACTTGCTCGATTTCTCGGTTTTGTAGCGTGAGTTGTTTTTAATGCAATATGCACTAAAGTTCCAGCTGGAATTATCCTTTTGGCTCCACTTGCAATATAGATCAGTCAATCACATGATCAACATCTTTCACATATATTTTAAGCAATGAAACAAGGAAAACATGGGCTTTCATTGTCAGAGGTAATGCAAGTATGTAGGCCACTAGTCCATTCCTCTCTAGGATATCAAAAGGCCTACATTTGTAAGGAGTTTCAGGTTGGGGAGAAATGGAGCATTTGTAAGCAACTGCTTCAACTACTCAAAACTAGCCGCACATTCCTTTGTCCATTCTTCAAATTTCTTTCCTTTTCTATACAATGATGTAATAAGATAGGCAATCCGTGAGAAGTTCCTCATGGACCTCCTATAGTAACATACTAACCCCATGAAATGGTTTGACCTCATCCACCTTTCTAGGAGCTACCCATTCCATGATAGCTTTGATTTTTTCTAGATCCCCTGTTATGCCTTCCTTGGAAACAACATGTCCCAAGTAATGTACCTCTATCTGAAAGAAATTTCATTTACTAAGCTTGGAATACAATTGATACTCTCTTAGCAATCTCAATACTACTCCTAAGTGTTTGACACGCTCTTCCTCATTGTTATAATATATCAATATATCATCGATGAATACAATCACAAACTTGTCTAGATATGGACGCAACACATTATCATCAAACACATGAAGGTAGCTGGAGCATTAGTTAAACCAAAAGGAATCACAGCAAACTCATAATGCCCATAGCTCGTCCGGAAAGTAATTTTGTAGATGTCCTCTTCTTGGATGTGTACCTGATGATATATTGATCTCAAATCAATATTCGAGAACACTAATGCTCCCTTCAACTAATCAAACAAGTCATCAATACATGATAAAGGGTACCTGTTCTTGATCGTCACCTTGTTCAGCTACCTGTAATCAATACACAAACTGAAATTACCATCCTTCTTCTTCACAAACAACATCGGTGCACCCCAAGGTGACACACTTGGCCTAATCTGTCCCTTATCAAGTATTTCCTTCAACTGCAACTTCAATTCCACTAGCTTTGGAGTGCTCATCCTGTACGCTGCCTTTGATGCTGGTGTTGCCCCTAGAACCAACTCAATAGAAAATTCCACTTCCCTATGAGGCGGAAACTCTGAAATATCTACTGGAAATACATCCTGAAACTGTTGCAAAATTGGGTACCTATATAAGACTTTTACATCCTCAACATCCTTACTTTTATTACTAGAAACATGCACTACAAATAATACACACCCTTTCCTGCGACTACACTTTGCCTGAATAGTTTTAACCATTCTAACTGATGCCACCTTCTTCTTACCTTGTAAGATTCTCCATTGGCATCCAAGCACTCAATAGCCCTCTCATAACAATCCACCTTATTCCTGTGAAGGTACAACCAATCCATACCTAGAAGCATACTGTACGAGCCCAATGGAAGCATATTCAGATGCGCTAATGTAGGCATACCGTTCAACTAAAATGCATGAGCTTTTACCCAATGATTAACTCTTTTCTTGGTACTTGTAGCCAACTGCACCAACAAATATTCCACATGCACTTCTTTTCTCAAACCACAATTATCCACTAGGTCAGGGTTACCATAACTATAATTAGATCCAGGGTCAATCAAAATAGAAACAACTCTATCATAGAGCTTACCTTCCATCTCAATAATACATACCTGGTGATCGCCTCCCTGTTATCCAATGATGCATAAATCTGAGAAAGGCTCTTCCTAACATCCCCAACTATCTGCACCTCTTGAGAAATGTAGAGCTAAGGCCTACCACCCTGATACAACGAAAAATCCTTCTTGAGATGCTCCTTTCCACATATCCATCATTGCAACTGTCTCCTACCATCACCTCTATTATGCTACTCTCCAGGTTGTGATCCATGTCCCTTCTCAACTGCATTAAACTTATTGTAAGGAACAACATTCTCTTTCTCACCTGCACCTTGAGGTCCTATTCACTTTGGTGGCCATTTACCTTTAGTCTTTTCATTCCATTTCCAATATTGCTTAGATTTAGTCTTACACTTCGATTGCTCATATTAGTGATTCAAATTCCTCATTACTTCTTCAAGCGACTGAGACTCATCACACCCAATCCAATCCTTGAATGCTAATGGCAATCCATTGACAGTTTTTTGAACTTTTCCTTTCTCATCCTTAAGATATGACACATACCTCAACAATTCTAGGAACTTAGTGGTGTACTCCTCATTTGTCATAGATCCCATCTTTAGCTCATAGAACTCCTTGGATTTTCCGTCATAGTACGTATCTGACAAGTACTTCTTTCTTGAGACTCTCTTGAATTCATGCCAACTTAACTCCTCTCTCTCGATGTCTTTGACATGCTTCACATATTCCCACCAAATGGATGCTTTGCCTTTGAGGCTGAAAATAACTATCTCGGCCTTCATGTTCTTTGTGTAATCATGCAACTCAAAGAACTTCTTCATTCCAAGTAACCATGCCTCTGCATCTTTTAGTTTCTTAAACTCTCTATCAAAAATAGGTGGCTTGGCTTTCTTGAACTCATCCGGGTTAAAAATTCATGTAAAAAAGTTAATAAAGGCAAAATAAGACCAAGGTCATGAGACACATATTCCAAGTTGAATGTTGGGCAAAGTATCCTAGTGGGCATCACTTGTTATTTACTATGGCTAAAGGGGAATTGGCAAAGGATTTGAAAAGGAAAAAAGGCATTATTGGTATTTTATTTATGAAAATAAAGGAAAATAAGAGAAAAGGGAGGTGAAAGGTCACAAGTTGAATGTGAGGAGGAAATTGAAGGAAAATAGAATAAAATGAAGAAATTAGAGGCATCAATAATAAAATGACATAAGAGCATCAATTTGGGGCATTTTGTCAATTTTGTTTTGAAATTAGTCCGAGAGAGGAGAAGAAAAACAAGAAAGAAAAGGAAGGACAAGGAAAGCAAAGGAAAGCAAGGATTAAGCAAGGAAAGGTTGGACCAAGCGGCTTCAAAGGGAATACTTGCTGGTAATAGGTTGCATGTATGATTTCCTTTCTGGTTTTTGCATGCACGGTATATGCATGTGTGTACTTGGTTCATTTGTTGTCATTGGCATAGGTTTTACCTAGTTTTGACCGTGGTTTGGGCCTTTCCTTGCCATTTCCGGATAACCATGATGTGATGGGATTCATTCTTGGTTGAGCTTTGGATTGCTAGAAGATTTTGGATCTGGGTGAGGTGGTCTTATGAAAATCCCAAGGGTTGGGGGTGGAGATGGTTTTCTCTGGGAATCCCTCAACGTGGGGGCGGAGATAGGAAAATTCCTCAAGGGATGGTGAAGGAATTATGAGGCATCCAAGCTCGGTTTGGTTTTGTCATCTCAGGGTCGGTTTAGGTGAGATCATGGTAGTGTGAGGGTGGAGGTGGTTTAACCTCTGGATTCCCTTGGTTGTTTATGGATTGATTTATCCCATGAGATCCCACTTTCATGCTTGGAATATAGCACGAGGGTTATTGGATGAAAGAAAGATTTAGTTCAGCCCAATTTATGGTAAGGTGGTATGTGGAAGTCCCTGACTTGGTTGGATTTCGCATATGTCAGTAAGAGCTAAGTTCCTCTTGTATTTCATGAGTAATTGTACTTGTTATTATGTGGCTTTAATGGTTGTTCTATCATTGTTATTTATCTGGTTATATGCTGGTTATAAGCATGGTTCTATGACATATTCAAGTTATGGCTCTTATCATGTTTGATTGATAAATGAATGGTTAATGAATGCATGACCTAATAGATGTTATTAAAACTATTGTGAGAGAGAATTAATCCTTCTTGGTAAACCTCAGATAAGTTTCAGATCCTTATGTTCAAATATGCATTCATGACCTGTAGATCTTAGGTTCTAAATGTGTTTGACAGAATGACTGTCATGGTTATACCAAGCTAGGTTAAGCCCTTGATTAAGTTTCATGTTAGAGGTTGTGTCCTTGTGTTATTTACCATTTCTTGGAGTTTCATTAAGTTACGGGCAGAGGTCTAGATCCTAGCCTTAAAAACTGGCTCAGATATCGGGGTTGTTGGCACAAAACTGAGTGAAAAAGACTGCAGTCACTCGAAAGCAGGCTTGTGGGAGTGACTAGAGGGTTACAATAGCTTAGAGGCCTTGTCATGGGAGCTATTAGGGGTTTAGTTCACTGAAAAAGAAAGTTAGCTCAAGGGTTGGGCACTTGGAGTGGTTGGTTAGCTCCCAGTGGTCCTGCAGCACCTAAGGGAAGTCAGTGAGGTCTTGTTTTGTTAGATCCATTTCTTTAAGTTTATTTATGAGGTTGAGTCATGTCATAGTAACCCTTTGCTCATGTTTACCCCTGGAAAGTTGGTGAAGGCAGGTAGATATGGGAGGAGGCGTGTTTCAAAACCTACCATCTCTAACCATGTCATCTCTATATGACCTGTGCCCACCATGAGACTTGCTACCATATGCCCCATTAGTCTTATCCTCCTGTCCATAACTGATATGTGGTTGCATGTGTCTCTGCAAGTCTGATAAACTCCAAAGGATGACTGCATTGACCTCTTCTTGTTTCTCCTGTGCCGTAAAAGCTCTTTCATGTGACTGAATAACCCTGTTATTATCTGCTTTGCAACTTCTAATCTCTACCTTTAAACTTCTCAATGTGTCTACTATGTACGAAGAGTACTCATCTATTGGTTGCTCATATGATTTGTAAGGGGAGTTGTGAACTGTAATCCACCATTTTGATAGTCCTCCTTGATCCTCTTCCTGCAAGCATACCATGTCAGATAAACCAAATATAACATAATCAACATACCTTAGTGAAGTCTAGGGGAGGCATCAATATACAAATACCAACCTAGCACAATATACAAATCTCAACTACAAAATCAATCCAAATTAGCACAATACATGTATATACATAATCATATCAATATACCGATATCATCCCAATCCTCATCTCAGTTAACATGCATGAAAATACCAACTACATACCATGACCTCATGCACAAAAACCATATGCATAACAAACACATAGACACTGACATGCATGCATGACAAACACATTATGCCCATCTAGTCCAAGTATTGAACCATGCTATGATACCAACCTGTAACCCACCCCTCCCACATTTACCCACTTTCACTGGTCTGTTGCGATAAACACGAGACAAAGAGCTCCTATGATATGAACCAACCTCCCATATCCACTTAAGGAAGTGGATTTGACTAATGACCACAAACTAACCACTTAACACCTACTACAGGAGCTACAGGTCACTTAGGGGTTGAAAAACCACCCAGGTGGCCAAACCCTGAGCTAGACCTCTTTTTCTCAGCCTTGGGATCTCAACCACTCCGGCTATTCCGACATTTCTGGCAGTTCCGACTTTTCCGGCAGTTCTGGCTTTTCCGGCTTGTCTGGCAGTTCCGGCTTTTCCAGCTTTTTCGGCAGTTCCGACTTTTCCGGTAGTTCCGGCTTTTCCCGTACTTCCGGTAGTTCCAGCTTTTCCAGCTTTTTGAGCAACGTAGAGCTTATTCTCCCATGACTGCATTTAGATCTAGGGCATGTTATCTAAGCAGCGTATACCCTAGGGCACTCCCTCTAGCTCTCATCTTAATCAAACCCATAACAAGATGAAGTGAGATCACAAGAGTGAGTGTGTGTGTGACAAATGACTTCAAGTCCTCTTCTATTTATACTAAAACGTAGAGGTTGAATAAACATGACTGTTGGTCTTCTAAGCCTACATAAGTTGCTGGCCGACTTGACAATTTGTCCATAATCAAAATAAATTCATATCTTCATAAATACTTATCGAAATCGGATGATCTTTAGATCAATCCTACACCTCTCGATGAGAGGGATCCAAGAAAAATATCAGCTGCCATAAATAAGATGACCCACATGGAGTTTGGCCCTAGTTTCCAATTTTAACACTCCCTCTCAACTAGGGAGAACTCCACCCGCTGATCCATATATCCGACTGTACTATCTCTGCCATCAGTGCCCTGCACTGCTCTACTATGCTCTGATCTGCTAAGCTCTGCTTTGCTGAGCTCTGTTGAGCTCTGCTTTGCTCTGCTGAACCATGAAGAAGAAGAATTGATCGAGAATGTCTCATACCATTCTTTACTGACCCGAAGTCAGTTTCATCTGAAGAGAGTGTGTCACATCACTCTTACTGAACCGAAGTTAGTTTTATTGATCCCAGATCAATATCACAAGAGAGTGTCTCAACCCACTCATACTGATCCCAGAACAATGGAGGTCATCCTAGCATAGGGAGTACGGTAGATACAATGATGCGTCCATCGATAGAACTACTATGGTCCCTATCCTCATTTCCCTGCTCATTGATCAGATGAGAGGTACTTCCCATGAGTCCCAGATTGCATGGGTAGGATGCCTCGACAGGAGAATGAATCATCCTGTCCACAGGAGAACGAATCATCCTGTCAGTGGATGCCACGGAAAACGAATCATCCTGGCCCACAGGAGAACGAATCATCATGTTCCACAGTCGCCACAGAGAACGAATCATCCTGGCCCACAGGAGAATGAATCATCCTGTTCCACAGTCGCTACGGAGAACAACTCATCCTGGCCCACAAGAGAATGAACCATCCTGTTCCACAGTCGCCATGGAGAACAAATCATCCTGGCCCACAGGAGAATGAATCATCCTGTTCCACAGTTGCCATGGAGAAAGAATCATCATGGCCCACAAGAGAACGAATCATCCTGTTCCACAGTCGCCACGGAGAACGAATCATCCTGACCCACAGGAGAACAAATCATCCTGTTCCACAGTCACCACGGAGAACGAATCATCCTGGCCCACAGGAGAATGAATCATCCTATTCCATAGCGCATCACCAGGGGAGGGTGAGTCGCCCTGTGGTCGTATGTTGCCACAATAAGTACTCCAAGCCCCCCAGAGCTCCCAGATCTCAATGCATGCAACATGCAGGACCCTTATAAGAAGGTCTCTCAATGACTCCAAGTCGTTCGAGAAAGTTAAAGATTTGACCTTCCTCGGGGCTTTGACAAAAAATGTTTGCAACATGTACATCAGTCTTAATGTGATGGAGCCTCCTCGCTCATCGACTTACCATATCGTAGATAAGACAATATATGATGTCTATCTGCTGGAGCAATCATCGAATACGGGATTCCTCAATAATCGAATCCCACCTTTGGTTGTCACAGAGAATCATAGTGGTATTCATCATGTGTACAAACAACTCACTTAATAGCTTCTGCAACCATATAGCTTCACACGAGATCATACTCGTAGTTGTGTATTCAATCTCGGTGGTGCTTATAGCAACTGATTTCTGCCTCCTGCTCATCCATGATATCAAAGCAGAATCCAAAGAGAACCAGCACTGAGAAGTGCTCTAGTGATCCTCCACACTGCTTGCCCACTCAACATTCAAATAATCATGCAGCTTCATATTTCTGGCAGTGTATCTCAATCCATGAGATATTGTGCCTCGAAGATATCTCAGAAGATTCTTGGCACCAATCCAGTGAGGCTCAACCAAATATGAGCTCACCATGCTAACTACAAAACATATGTCCGGACGGAAGTTCACCAAGAACATCAACGCAAATGAGTTTATGAAACTCAGAGACATTTCCCAAATCTGGTCCAACATCACTACCATATAACTTCTGAAAGTTAATATCCTCGAGGTAGTCATAGGCTTGCAGTTTATCATTCCACATTCAGAATCCAACTCCCTCTTACTTCTGCAAATGAGAGGGTCTGCACCTGTCAGAAATAGATCGTCCTCATAAGGTGCCGGTATGAGAGGTTTATCATACACAACCTTCGAGTAATGGTTTGGATCGGTTTCACTCCTAGTGAATCTCAGCTTCATTTGACAGCGATCAATCCTCTCATACTATGCTCGGGGAGTTTTGCTTCAAGCCATAGAGGGCTTTCTTACACCTGTACACATGAGATTCCCGATCATGAATCTCAAAGTCCTCGGGTTGTTCCAAACCTGTGGACCTGCTACATGAGGGGAATGGTCCCCTTGTAAGATTTTGCTTTGGTACATCTTAGACATGTACTTTCATGCTCTTTTTGAATTCAGGCATCCCTGTCACCATCTTACTCACAGACCTTCGGTGCTATGGTTCCCAGTGGACTTCCTGCAACTTGATACAACCCTGAACTCAAAAACATCTTTGAAAATTCTATTTTCAAACACGTACCTTTCCATCGATGAGTGCCACCCTGAAACCTTTGACTTCCATTGCTGAAATGGACACCGGGTTCTTCTTGCGATCAGGTACATAAAAGATATTCTATAAATGAATTGAGTTACACTCATTCAATTTAGGGATAACATTCCCTACACCATTTCCGGGATAGGTGGCATCAGCTCCAGGTATAATCCCACGATTGTTTCCATCTCTACCAAATTAGAGAGTGCACCCATCTATCTGATGAAGTGCCTTGAAGCACTACAATCAACAAGCTAGATTCCCAAAGAATCTGAAGGAGAGGGCCAATACAAGATAACGCTTCTTTATCTTATCAAAAACAACATTTGATTCTTCATACCTAGGGTTCCTTGCTTTCTTTGAAGAGTCGACCATTTCCTTGATGACCTGCATTACCTGTCATTCCTTTGATCATTGAAGATGTCCCTGGAATGATTGTTATCTTCATCAAGAGATGTGTCTCTGCCATTCGAACACTCCTTCGCATAATGGCCGAACTTATTGCAACCAAGGCATCCGCCTTTCCTTCCACCCTTAGATCTGAACTTCTCAATGAAGTGATCTTTAGGTAGGCCATCATAAACTTCCATTGTGCCATTATGATAATATTCTCTGCTTCGACTTCACCCTCGGCGAATTTGAAGAGGGATGAGGAATCCACTGATCCTTTTGTCCTTTCCCAACTGTTTTCGGTGATTACTCTTTCATTCTTACTTGGGCATTGTCTTCTCCTCAACTTCGATACCATGTTAATTTTAGGTATGTTCTATGCTAGAGCAATTTATTTCAATTTTCACAGTTAGCTCAATATCTTTTCTAGATTAGCAATCACATCAGCATTAAAGTAAACTGCAGATAGAACATAAATATAAATCACAGAAGGCAAGCCAAGACAAGAGGACACAAGATGTGGTGCTAGCCAAGGACAAACCCCAATGTGGGGAAACCCTTGATCAATTTTTCTTATATGTTCTTCAATAGTTCAACAGATAGAGAGAGAGAGATAGTACGTTTACAACAGAAGTCAACACTTTGACTTATCTAGATAAGAGTAAAGATCATCTCTAAGAAGATGATACATGAGATCAGTTGAAGACATGCTGCTTCAACTAATTCTCCAAGGTGACTCCTTCACCTATCGTTGTGCTGCATTTCGTCATCATGTTGCACCTCACCGCGTTGCACCATGCTGCACCCATCATCACTATGCTGCATCTCATCAGGCTTCATTAATCATGACTGTACCCATCACTGTACGACATTATGTGCCATTGCTGCACCATGTTGCCATCCTGACCTATGTGTTGGTTGCACCTTGCTTGCTTGTTGTCCCTAGCATGCTTTTTGTCCTTAACATGCTTGTTGTTGCATGCTAGTTGTCCATTGCATGCTAGCTGTAACATTGCATGCTTGGTGTATTTGCTGCTAAGTACCACACAACTGTCCCAATGTTAGTTAGTTGTCCCTTGCACACTGCTCTCCTTTGAAGACAGATGCTCCGGCTATTTCGGTAGTTCCCGACAGTTCTGGCAGTTCCGGCTATTCCCGGCAGTTTTGGTTGTTCCCGAAAGTTCTGGCAGTCCTGGCAGTTCCGGCTTTTCTGGCAATTCCGACATTTCCGGCTTTTCCAGCAGTTCCAGATTTTTCGGCTTTTCAGACAGTTACAGAGATAACCATAAACACAGATATGCAGCGGAAATAATACTTCATTTCATTAATGTAAAATACTGAAATATGCTTACAAACATTAATGGAAATAAACCAGCTAGGGCAATGGTAGCTTATCTCTGAGAAGAGATGTGGTGGCTACATGCCTCTGAACTCTCTTACAATGAGGCTCGAAGGCCTATTTATTGTTGAGAAACAATGGAAAACCCTTAACATTCCAAAACCTAACCCTAGAAGATGAAACGCCAAACTGTGGGCCCTGTTTGGGTAAATTGGTACATCAACTTCCCGGGGTCGTAAATTTGGCATACGATCTTCGTTTGACACATACAATAGCTCGCTAGAAAGATCTATCCGAGCACTATCACTTTGGGAAGGGCAACGTTGGTCCATTTCCCAAAAAACGTCGTTTAGGGCCTCAAAACGGCTCCGGAAGTTCAGGACCCAAAAAACTGCTAAAAATAGTAAGTTGTGCTACAACTAAGGAACTGAATGCTGAGAGAAACAATGGTGGGGGTCCAGGTGGACTTGGCAGGTGGCCACCAATATCCACCTGGATCAAAGATGGGCCAATTTCATACCACAATAGTCAATCTACCCTATCCAATCATATTCAATCAATTCAATGGTACAATATTATAGTGGGTGATTTCAATGCTAGGACTGCAAGTGAGCAAGCTAGGATTCTTGGTTGTAAAGAAGATTGCGACCCTATTTGACTTACAAAAGAGAGCAATCATTAGTGGGAAATAATTTCAGAGGAGAAGGGCTGCAATCTCTTTGATGAACAATTTCTTACTCTATGTGGGGCCTTTGATTTAGTCATTTGTAATGGTTTGACTAGATGGGCAAAGTCTGGTAATTTCACTTGAAATACTTACAATGGAGCAAGTGTAGTAGATTATGTAATTTGCTCGAATGGTTTGTGTGAGAAAATGGTGGAAGATTTGATTGGAGATCAACTTTGGGACTTAAAATTTGATCACAAGCTAATTTATTTAAGTTTCTCTTGGACTGGAAAGAGGCAATTAGAGTAAAAAACTTAGTGTGTTTAACAAAATCTCTCAAAGGGCAGAATTCTTTTGACTCCTGAAAATTGTAATACCTTCAAAATGACACTAGATAGGCTTTTCGAGAAGGAGAAAATCCCAATTCACAACCTTTATAGTCACAAATTAACACATTTAATTCAAAGCACACTTATAGAGTGCAAAAGAGAAAAAATGAAGAAGTTTGAAACAAACTGCTTTAAGGTTAATGCTTGGTTTGACGATGAATGCAAAAAGGCAAGGAAAATGTGGAAAGAGTCAAACAAGGATAACATAAAGCTCAAAGCTTACAAACATATATTAAGAAAGAAAAATGTTGATTTCATGGTTTCAAGGAGGGAAGAACTAATCTTCCTTGGGAAAAATAAATCGAAATTATTTTGGAAGGAGCTCTAACTGAGAAAGATGCAAATTGAAAATAGTATTACAACTTCTAAATGGTTTGACTATGCAAGACAACTCTATGATCAGGATCCCAAGGTTGACCCTCACCCCTTGGTCAACACTCATACCGAACTCTTCACGGTGCAAAAGGTAGAGATGGGTATCAAAAAGTTGGGTGTTGGAAAAGCAAAAGACTTAGCTAAACTCCAAGCAGAGTATCTAAAATGAGGCTTAAAGATTCTTGTACCTCACATTACAAAAACTTTCAACAACATCATACAATAGGGGTTCCCCACAGATTGGACAACTAGTTTGGCAATACCTCTTTTCAAGAGTTGTGACATCAATAATCCCACCAATTATAGGGCCATAATGATAAACCCCTTGTTTGCAAATGTATTTGGAAGCATGCTAGAAAATAAAATCAGCAAGTGGGCAGAAGAAAGAGATAAGCGTGCTAAATCTAAAGCATGTTTTAGACCTAAAAATTCCGCAATTGATCATTGTATAACTTTAATGCACATCATTGAAAAAGTTCGGGAGAAAAAGGAAGAAGTTTTTTGTTACTTTGTTGATTTCAGAAAAGCGTTTGACACGGTTCCTAGGGATAAGCTGTGGCACAGAATGGAGGAACTTGGGGTTCCTAAACATTTGAGAGCAACTGTGCATAGGCTGTATGAAGAGGTGAAAGTCAAAATTAGAACTTCAACATACATTTCTGAAAGTTTTAGAAGTGATATTGGGTTCAAGCAAGGTTGCCCATTGTCTCCTACCCTTTTTGGTTTATATATCGACAAGCTTGAGGAGTGGTTAAATTCACAAGGGGGTGATGGTATCCATTTGGGCAAGTTTGTTATAAGGCTTATTTTGTATGCAGATGACCTTATTCTGATTGCTAAATCTGCTCTTGGTTTGCAAGAGAACTTACTAGCCCTTGAGCATTTTTGTAGAAGGGTGGGCAAGCAAGTCAATATTAGCAAAACAAAAATAGTGGTTTTCTCTAAAAAAGAAAACATAACCAACATAAGTTTTACTTTGAAGGCAACATTGTGGAAGAAGTCGTGGATTACAAATACCCCAGAATTGACTCTTAATAAAAATCTAAGCTGGGATGGCTGTAGAAAGAAAATAACTTTGGGGGGTTGGAAAACATTTTATGTTTTTCAAAATAAGTGTAGAGAGGCAGAGTTATGGGACTGAAAAACCACTCAAACTATTTTTGGGCTTCTAGTGATTCCAATGATTCTCTATGGTTGTGAATTGTGGGCCAACAGTACATCCGACATGCACTGGAAAGAAATTGAGAAAATTCAAAAGCATTTGATTACAAACAAATCCAAAATTAAAAGTGCAGTTCCTTATGATATCTTGTTAAGTGAAACATGGGTTGCTCCTATTGAAGTAATTGCTATGGTAGAAGTCATAAGGTATTTAAAAAAAATGAGCAAATGGAGAGGGAAGATGGCCTAAAATTTTCTTTAATGACATATTGTGCAAAATAAAGAAGACTTAGATGCATCAAAATAATAAATGGTTTAGTAAATGGGGTATTTGCTTGAACACGTGTCCCATCAACAGTGAAGAGATAAAAGATTTTGTTATGGATAAGTTCCACAAGTGTATTTGAGATAAGGAGGCAGGGAGAAAGAAAAGTGAATATATTGAAGTGTTTAATCCCACTCATAATCATCAACAAAAAGTGTACATAGAGGCTTGTTGGGACTCAGAAATGTCATATTTTCATCCACCTTTTTCTTCACTATTCCTTACATTTCATCATCCCATTAACCTTTTGTCATATCATTTTCATAAATACATTTGGGTTTCACCTTCTTATTTTCCATTTTATTCATTTTTGTATTACAAGTGAATTTATGATTAAATATTAGAAAATATACATATTTTTATATATATCTCAAGAATATGTGAGTTTTGTGATGTGTAGGAAATATGTGAAGAATTAATTCCAAGAGACTTTCAAATATCTCCTCCACCATATTAAGGAGATAATTATGCAAGCCTATTCCTAAGGAGAAAAGCATGGAGGATTTGGTTGGCATATCTTATCCATATCTCCTCCACCATATTAAGGAGATAATTATGCAAGACTATTCCTAAGGAGAAAATCATGGAGGATCTGGTTGGCATATCTTATCCAAGATAGGTGAGAGATTTGTGGAGGATTCAAAGGGATCATATTTTGTAATAATGGGAAAGTAGTTGAAAATGCTTGAGAGCTTTGTGGAGGATTCAAAGGGATCAAATCTTGTAATAATGGGAAATTAGTTGAGAGTGCTTGAGAGAATATTGGATATGTAATTATGAGATGGTTATCTTCCTCATGTATATAAGAGAGTGCTCTCTCTTCATTTTGATAATAATGAATAATAGAGAATGGAGATTAGCTTTGATTCATATTCTTTTATTGTTATGCTTTCATGATTTGTAATTTGATTCTTGTAATATAATTTGAGATAGTTTTATTGTTGTGAGCTCACATATGTTGTTTGTCATTCAATTCTTCACATGTTGTATTGCTTTTCCTTTATGCAATTTCCTGCTTTCATAATTAATGTTTCAATGCCTTCTTAGATTAATTTGATTCCTGCATATATATTGCATGTGTTTGTAAGTCTAAGAACCTCGGATTGACAAATTAAATAGTTGGGCAAGTACTACAACAGAATTAAACGAACATATTTTCACCCAACATTTTAGCGCCGTTGCCGGGGAGGCACGATGGATTGAAGTTTAGTTTGATTTTTCATGCAAGTGTGTTTAGACATGTTCCTAACTCCGAGGTGTTAAGGCGGTAAGACGTGGGGAACAACCTACGCATCGCATTCGAGATACCATTACGGGCTCGATCTCTTATGGATCAGGGCATGTAGGGTGTGTTTACATTTATGCAAGTGTGAATTTCAATTTCTGCAAGTGTGTTTGATTTTCGCAACTGTGAAGAGTGTTTGATGAATTCATGGTTCATGGTTGTAATTGAAGAATTCAATTACTAAATTAATGAGCAGTCCTTGTAAGAGGGTTTAAATTCAAGATTATTTCTGTGGTCCTTTTGTTTTTAATTCAATTTTTAGTGTGCTGATTTTTTGTTTTTTGTTTTTAGAATCTCTTTCAACATGATTTAACAATGAGTTTCAGCTTGGAACTACTCACTCAGATCCTAGCAGAAGTCGGGATCTCTTCTTCCTTGGAAGAGGAGATCTTGACAAGAATTAAAGGTTCAACTACTCCCCAAGAAATAAACGAAGATTCAACATCTGAAGAATCCTGCGTATCTGATGGCGAACAATCATTCGAACAGGAGATCGAGGAAGAAGAACAGCAGATCGGAGAAGAAGAACAGGAGTTACAACATGATCTGAGTGAGAGAAACTATGCTTATCAAAGCTTTATCGAACAATGGTTCCAGGTAAGTACTAGATTAGATTCATCTTTTTATTTTTTAGTTGATTTGCAGTTACAGCAACTAGACTCATTCACTTTCGAATATTTTCATCCATCATTTAAAAAATTGCTACTGGATATATTGTTGTTACTGCTACGTGAATGGCTTCATTGGAAGTTTAATTACACGTAACTAATTTTTTATTTATTTTATCTATATATATATATATATTTTAATTTTTATTATTATTATTTATTTAATTTTTATTTTTATTTTTATTTATTTTTATTTTTTTATTTTTTTTAGTATAGAGTAGGACGGCTTTCATTTTTAGTTTTTACTTTCATTTTCAGTTTTGCTTTTACCTAGAATAAGTATGCTCTCCTCCTGCGTCTTTGTACGATCTCGAGGATCAGAAAGTAGAATGTTTATAAATGTTTTCAGGGTTAGAATACACTTGTCTCCATTTGCTAAAAATATTCATCCTAAATAAAAAAATAAAATAAAATCCTAAGTTGTTTTAGGGTAAGAATAATTTAGTTTTTTTATTTTAGTAAAAAAATAAATAAGTTAGTTTTTTATGTCAACACTTGGTCCCTCTGAACCTAGAGAATTGCCCGTACCAAGAGTGACAGTAGCAGCCATAGTCTCTAGAAATGACCTCCACAAGTTGGTATCAAACAACCCGTTGCCATTTTTGATCAAGGGGCTGCTCCCGCAACCATGAGGCACCTGGAGTAGGAATCCCATACCAAAATAAATCACGTATTTCATGCACTGTGAAATTGAAAAGGACAACGCTAACTCCTGCGATAAGCACACTCGAGCATCAGAAATATTATGAGCTCAGAAATCGACGTGTCCAGCGATCGCTTTCTGTCATAACCCATTCTCTTGCATAGACTCACCGAGTCAGAAGCCATGAGAAGAGTCACAACACTGGATCGATCTTATCCACGTCGCGTCTAAAGCAACATGGCCGCATTGAGCGTAGGTAATGGAGATCTTAGCGAAAAATCTAAACTGCAACCCCTAAAATCTTATCATTTCGATAACGGTATTTCTAATGAAGAACAGTTGCCAGACATTGTGTGCATTTGCTAAGTTTAGCAGGAAAGAATACTCGAAAATCCATGCACAAAATCAGGTTTCAGTTCATAAAATTTGGAATAGATCGCGCCAATTCCTCATGCAATCTTTACGGTAAAAGGTTTTATAGTGTTTCTGTTTATTCCTCATCATTCTGTAAGGGTTTTGAACATTGGTCATTGATGATGCACATGGAACACTAATTTGCAGTGAGAATGGTGGAAGATTTGCAGAGAAATTCAACGTGGAAAATGATATTGATATTTGTGTTGGCACTTTAAGCAAGTCTGTAGGTTGCCAAGGTGGATTTATCGCTTCTAGCCAAAAATGGAAACAATTGATTCAGTCAAGAGGGCGGTCATTTATATTTTCAATAACCCTTTCTATTCCAGTTGTTGCTCTCGTTGATGCTGCTCTTCTTGTGGCTCATGTGGAGAAATGGAGGCAAGAAGCAGTTTGGACGAGCTCATGGCCAAATGACAACGATTTAATTATATCCTACTGGAGATAACAGGGCTTGCAAATCCCGGTGCTGTGGCATCTCTGCTTTCGTTGGACGATGAGCTCGAATCTTCTGTTTGTCTGGATTCCATCATCACAAAATCTCTGTGAACTTCCTGCAGCATAGTTACAGAATGCATTTACGGATGTTGTTCTCCTCAAAAAGGTTGATTTGCTTGTTGAGGACCACAAAGGCATTGCGCATATATGGAGCATTCTCTTTTGTCGCATCCCTCTATATTACGTTGAAAAAGAGAGCTCAACTCCCCTCGCCTGCTCATTACGCCAATTACACTAACACGTCGCTCTCAGAAGCACCGCACCTTTTGAAGGATGATGGTATGGAATACACGCACCTAACCATTGGATAACTGCAACCAATGAAGCTGCCCAGATGTCAATTGGATGCCTGATGCCAAAGAAATTCAACAATGTCGCCACGTCTTGAGATCGAATCCCGCGATGGTGAACTGCAAGGTGGTTCTATGGATCTTTTTCTTTCTGTTTCTAATGGCATTGCTGGAGGATTTTGTTCACGTAGATCCGAAGGAAGTTTCCTGTCTCTCAGGCGTCAAGGGTTCAATCCAGGATCCTGCCAACAAGCTCACGCAGTGGACAAGAGACTACTACATTGACAACTATAAAACAACTGGTTCACCATGGCTATTTACCCCGTGCTCTATTTCATTGTATAAGGAGCGTTTCATTAAGATTTTGTCTCTGATTATCTTTAATATGTGAGATTAATTACACTGACATTATGGTGACCAGGAAATCAAATCAAACCTGAAGATGTAGAAGGAGCAGGATCTCGGAAGAAGAGGCCATATCACACGTACTGTCGATCCTCAAGATGGCATGGAGCATCAACATTCTGTTGTGCGCTTCGATTCCCCTGATGAACCAATCTTTCAATTAGTTGCTCGTTTGAATCTATGGAGTCTAAAGGTAACTGCTCGTTTGAAATCAGTATAATTTTTTTTTTTGGATCAATAACGAAAATGAGGGCAAACTAGAGACGGAAAAGGCCTCGCTCTTGCTCATGGTGCTAATCAGTTTGACCGTGGAGCAGAAGTTTTTTTATGTTGATACAAAATAAATTTTAAATTTTAGTTATATATATATAATAATAATAATAATAATAATAATAATAATAATAATCAAAACAAATTTTTGTGATTTCATTATTTTTATTTTATTTTTCTTTTTCTTTTTAATAACAATACCAAATAAATTTTAGTTTTAGAAAAAAACAGCAACAAAACACAAATACAAACTGATAATTTTTTTTTTACAAATGGAGGTTCATAACTCTTGAAAATAATTTATACTTTTTTTTTGGAATTACTTCAAAGGAACTTGCGCGCAAAAGCAACAGGTAAAAAAATTTTCATTTCATTTTGGTTGCTAAGCATTCATACTCATTCTTACATTTTATATCTTTAAAAAAAAGTTCTTACAGTTTTCATGCAGGATTTATACTAAGCTTTTACAGGTGCACGACGATCCAAGTCCCTGCGGATGTGATCTCCAGATATCGCATTCATCATTGAAAGCTTGAAGGAGTTAATTCCAAATGTCGTGACATTTGTCGCTACATTGAAATGTTTTGTTTTCATGATATGTTACCCACACTTCTCCTTCAAAGCCTCATCAGTCATCCATGTTAAAGTCCACTGATTCATTGCCCTCTCCATTATGACTTCATACATGTCTACTATTCTGAGTCGCATACATTTTTTGCCTTCTTTCTAGTTCATCTTTTTCCCTCACAAATAAACCAACCATCTCTCTACATTGCCTTGTTTTCCTCGCCATGCTGATCCACACTGCTTGTCCGTGAGTTCTTTCCATTTATAGTCCTACCAAATCTTTTTGTACAAACTCGCGTTGACTGATGTGGGATTCCTTAAAGCCCACCTTTCAACAAGTCTTGCCCCATCGACATCAACACCTTATCTGGGAAACATACTAGAGTTCCTTTTGAGTACCTAGAGGCTTGCATGCCTTAATGGCAAGTTCTCTCACCGACGATCATGGGAATACATCAATGTCCCTTGATCTTCAGATCTTGCAAGTGGCTCGACCTCAACACATCCATTCGCACTTCGCAAGATGTACTTGGGTACCTTGGCACTCATTGACATCAATGGTGAGTTGCCTCGCATTGGTTAACAACATGCATCAATGGCCGGTAATCCAATGATTTCTATTCATGCTCGACATCAACATATTCATTCGCATGATTAGCATTGTACCATCGGGTTTGTAGCGGGTGAAGACTATACACTTTTTCACGACTCCCTCAGCAGTTACAGTAGCATGCATTCTGATCTATGAGAGTACCACATTTCCACTTTCAACATTTATCTTTTCCATGATTCAGCATCAGCAGTTCAAATTCCTTCATTTCCCAGGATCCAGTTACAACAACATCAGTCACATTTTCCTGATCCAGCAGCAGCAGTAGCTACATTCCTATTGCATAGTTTATCATTCTTGGGTAAGTAGAGGTATGTTGTTTTCTAATATTTAATCATGCAATTCCTTATATGCTAACTTGAATATTTTGGAAAATTCCCTCACCATGCTACATTTCCTTTCATGAGCCATGTCAAGTTGCATGAGGACATGCAACCAATTCAATTGAGGGGGGGAGAACTATGTTCACTACATATTCACTTCCATGATTCCATTTCTTCACCACACTACATATTCACTTCCATGATTCCATTTCTTCACCACACTACATATTCACTTCCATGATTCCATTTCTTCACCACTATCACTCCATTTTTTTTCTCATTTACCATTCACCAACATTTATTTTCCAATGATACTTTGTTGCACTCTGCTTCATACGCAATATTGGCATGCTTCATTAATATTACAAAAGGGCTTTCTTATGCACATTATGATTTCCAGTGAGTGTTTACATTATTATTGAAGAAAAGAGAACAGAAAACGAAATGAATGTTGTTAACACAAGAACCAACATTCTTTGTATTCATGGTTGTCACACAAGAACCAACCATAAGAAAATGTAAGTTGTTACTCATGTCTTTCACATATCCTGGAAACATTCATTATTAAAAGACATCATCATGTAAAGCCAAAGTTCAAGATGCCAAATGTTCTTAAAGAGATCCATGCATGGTTGCATGAGGACATGCAACAAGTTCAGTTGGGGAGGATGTTGGGACTCAGAAATGTCATATTTTCATCCACCTTTTTCTTCACTATTCCTTACATTTCATCATCCCATTAACCTTTTGTCATATCATTTTCATAAATACATTTGGGTTTCACCTTCTTATTTTCCATTTTATTCATTTTTATATTACAAGTGAATTTATGATTAAATATTAGAAAATATACATATTTTTATATATATCTCAAGAATATGTGAGTTTTGTGATGTGTAGGAAATATGTGAAGAATTAATTGCAAGAGACTTCTCAAATATCTCCTCCACCATATTAAGGAGATAATTATGCAAGCCTATTCCTAAGGAGAAAATCATGGAGGATTTGGTTGGCATATCTTATCCATATCTCCTCCACCATATTAAGGAGATAATTATGCAAGACTATTCCTAAGGAGAAAATCATGGAGGATTTGGTTGGCATATCTTATCCAAGATATGTGAGAGATTTGTGGAGGATTCAAAGGGATCATATTTTGTAATAATGGGAAAGTAGTTGAAAATGCTTGAGATATTTGTGGAGGATTCAAAGGGATTAAATCTTGTAATAATGGGAAATTAGTTGAGAGTGCTTGAGAGAATATTGGATATGTAATTATGAGATGGTTATCTTCCTCATGTATATAAGAGAGTGCTCTCTCTTCATTTTGATAATAATGAATAATAGAGAATGGAGATTAGCTTTGATTCATATTCTTTTATTGTTATGCTTTCATGATTTGTAATTTGATTATTGTAATATAATTTGAGATAGTTTTATTGTTGTGAGCTCACATATGTTGTTTGTCATTCAATTCTTCACATGTTGTATTGCTTTTCTTTTATGCAATTTCTTGCTTTCATAGTTAATGTTTCAATGCCTTCTTAGATTAATTTGATTCCAGTAATTTAGATTAAATTAGTTCCACTTCAGTCCTTCATATATATTGCATGTGTCTCGTAAGTCTACGAACCTCGGATTGACAAATTAAATAGTTGGGCAAGTACTACAACAGAATTAAACAAACATATTTTCACCCAACAAGGCCAATATTTCTTAGAGAGCCAAAATTCTTATTGCTTAGTTAAGGACTAACTCTCATCAACTCCATTGTGAAATAGGACGCTGGAAAAGGCCAAAATAAGTGTGGGAGGAAAGAGTATGTATTTTTTGTTCTTCCGGAAAAGTGGAAACAAAAAAGCATTTCATTTTAGAATGCGAGGCCTTCAAAGACAACATGGAAAGTTATGCATATATTCTGGCAGCTACCTCTTGGGATAATCTATTTAGTGAGGGTTTTGTTGAGAAGATGGGATAATTTATTGTGAGGCTTCATAAGAAAAGGGCTGAATACTTTTTTTCCACAGGAAAAAAGCGGTAACCTTTTATATAAAAAATGAAAAGTTACACAAAGCATATGCATTGAAGCATTTCCAGAAGTTGCCCCTTGGGCTCGTGTGCTTTCGCACACAATGCAACGTAGCGAGGCTACCGTGCATTTAGAAAGAATGAGAGAAAAGAGAAAAGAAAG
The DNA here is from genome assembly GCA_031772625.1 of Pinus tabuliformis. Classification (NCBI taxonomy): domain Eukaryota; kingdom Viridiplantae; phylum Streptophyta; class Pinopsida; order Pinales; family Pinaceae; genus Pinus; species Pinus tabuliformis. Next base: position 963,700,242 of record CM062809.1, on the reverse strand, counting down.
GAGGAAAGGACAGAAAAACTGGTTCCCGGGAGTGAGTAGAGGACTCACACCTCAAGTTTTTCTCCCCTTCTTCTTTTCGACCTTGCGCCACTCTCCTTGGGTGGGCTCGATCGAAGCTAGGACTAACTGTGTTTCTGCTTTCTGTGGAGCTGTATCCTTGTCTGAGTCTGAAGTGTCTGAGGGGTGATGCCGTTTGATCCCTCCCATAATCAGATCCTCGCTTGTCTTCTCTGCCTAATTTGAATGGAGTTGTGAAACCTTGTTGGCTGTAATGTTTCCCTTTTGAGTCTCCTTTCCTTGGGTAGGCTCAGTATTCTCTGTGGGGGTAACTTCCTCCTCTGCTTCTGATTCATCGTCCTCTAAGTCAGGAGGGGGGAATTGCCACCCTTTCCTCTGCTTCCCTTTCTGCTTCTTTTTATTGTTTGCTTTCTTGGCTTCTGGGCATGTACTTTGCAAGTGTCCTGTCAGCCTACAGTTCCTGCATCTGAAAGCAGTGTTTTCGTAGTCTAGTCCTTGCAACCAATTTTGTTGCTTGTATACCAGCCTTATGCTTTCTGGCAGTCCTTTACTTTGGTCTACTTCCACACAAATGCATGCAAAGGTGTAGATCCTCTCATCAGTCCTTTCCAGATCTGTTTTGATGTATTTCCCTATGTTGTTCCCAATTCCTTCCAAAACTCGTTCACTCCAAAAGTGAAGAGGAAGGTTATATAGGCGGACCCAGACCGACATTTTGGAGACAGTCATTTTGTTTGGATCAAAATCTGGAAACCATGGGGTCATAAAAAGACCCGATGTTCCCCAAAACCAAGGCCCTGTACTGATGATTGTATCTCTGACTTCCTTGGATGCGAATTTCACAATGAAAAACCCCTTGGAGCATAGATGCATATCACATCCCATGGTCCAATTGGTGAAGATCCAGTGGAACAGATCCATTGACTTTGGCCAAAAACTGTTAAATCGACAGATTAGTGCCTGTGTTTCATATGACTTGACGAAATCTTCAAGTCCTGTAGAATCAAAGTTTAGGGCTGGGGTTTGCCCTAGCTGATCTACTATGTATGGCCTAGGTGTATATCCACCTTGATCTGGAGGGGACCCTGGATCTCTGTTACCCTGTAAGATGTTTTTGTAAGAGGAGCCTCCCTTGGGTTGATGCTGAGCTGCTGTCTTTTTCCCCTTGTCTCCTCCTGAGGAGCTTGGATGTCCCTGGGGCAGAGCACCTCCTCTCAGCCTAAGGTTTAAAGAAATGGTTGTTTCAGGGCTAATATCGTAGTTTTTCAGGGTTCTGCTGTCCTGAAGGGACCACCTACCACTGACCAAATGTTGGATCTGAACAGGGTATCCCATCAATGCCCATATTTGCTGTTTCAACTACATAATGGTGCTTTCTGCATGTACCCATACTAGACTTGTTTTCCCCACAGGGGGTTTTATAAAAATCTGAAAACAAGTTGATGTTACCTGTTGCTTGGGTTCTGGCTGTGATCCTGATCTGCCTAACCCGGTATCGCGCATATATCCCTTCTGCTATCGATCTGCCTTAAAGATCAGGTCTGTGTGCTCTGGCTCTGTCGTGCCAAGATCTGTTCGCCCTTCCGGCCGATGATGCATGCCCCTCGTTAACTCGGCGGGAGGCAGGGGCGCGGAATTCTGTTCTACCCTTGCTCGTACAGCTATTTCTGGCCAGAGCCCTTCTTCCTCGTCCTTAAACGTGGCATGAAGATCAAACCCGAGAAAGAAATTGCTATTATCTTGCTGATCTGGTCGTTGCTGGGGAGTGCTGTTCATATCATATGCTGTTGCAGTGAATCCACGGACAACCTAGTGGTAAAAACCCCGATACAGGTAAGAAGATCGCGTCCGTGGCTTGAACGTGGGTTGATCTGTCGCCGGGGATCGATCAACCATGGGAGGTTTGTGATTTGGTTCATTACGGGGGTAAATTATTGGCAGAGTTACTGATTTGGCTATTCCAGCAATCGAGATCCCGCAGGGCCTTCCTGCGTTCTCAGTTCCTTTGCTGACGGCTGCGGCCCAGGGGAGATCAGAAACCCTAGCCATCTCTCTGATCCTCAGCTTCCCTCTCAGGACTTGTATTCTGAAAAGGGCTGAATACATCAACCAAATGAAGAAGCAATCTGTCCCATAGGCTATCTTTAGCCTCGTGGACGTTAAAATGATTTTCTTTCTTTCTTTTCAACTACACGACAAATTCTCTAGGTAAAATGCGCCAATTTTGCACACAATAGTTAATGGCTTTGTCCCATTATATCTTTATTGTTTTTTACTTTAATTTAACTATATTTAAACTAAGTGGCAGGGAGTTCCAATGGTCTTGTTCTTGAACATGATCATGATATTGTCAATGGTACATTTCTTAGAAAACATTAATGGTGTGAATACCCTAACACCATCAACCTAAATCCAAATCTTGATTAATTTGTTCGACAATCAAACTGTTTGGGAGGAAACCTATAGTGCTCATTTGCATCTATGCTGCCAGATATATCTTCAATTCTTTCCTTCCTCCAATGTTGGTCTTCCCACAACAAGGAGCAAATGTCAATTCCATTGTACTTTCTCTTGGAAATCTGGCAAAGTCAGAACACTTGCATCTTTGAAAATGCTGTTTCGAATCTAAGACTAACCTCTCTCAGGATAATGGGGTATTACATGGAGATTTGACCTTTATCATTTTCTAGTCTTTAGAGAGTCAAGCCTCTAAAGGATCTTGGTCATAATTTTCCAAGGGGGTTTCTGTGGGAGGAGCCTGTGATGCGACGCTGTCATCTCCCTTTCCCCTACCCATCATTAACTTTTCTACTAGTTTAGATGCTCCGACACTAATATTCAGGCTGAGCTGATCACCCCTTGGGGAATCCTTCGTTGGGCTATTTGGCTCACGGTGTAAGAGATCAACATCTTTAAGGATTCGAAAGTGGCAATCTTCTGGATGCTCCTGCTCTATAGATGTCCCTTATTTGGTTCACTGGTTGGACCAGATCATCTCTATGAAGGCTAGTCTTTGCTCCTCCTCCTTCAGTCACACCTTTCGGGAGCATAATTCTTTAGTGGATCAACTCTTCAAGCGTGGGGTCTTAGCTTTCCCTAGGTATTTCCACTATGATTATCAGGGCCAGAACTCTGTCATGAATTCTAGTTCTTTCATTTTTGCATGATGTATCATTCTTTATTGGTTGTGCTTCTAGTTGATAGCCATCTTCTTTAGTTTTTGCCTGATCATGGTCCCTCTCTTGGACCTCCCTTTATATCTAGAAAGAGCTTCTCTATACATTGTTTCGTAGAAAAAAGGCTTTGTCCTCTATTGGTAATATGCCTTGGCCAATTTAATAATTTGTGAAAGCTAATGTTAGTAAATATATATCACATATCTCTTGATTGATGTAACAACTTCTCTTTTATAATAGAAATTTGTTATTTTTTCCCATAATATATATATTTTTAATTAAATCAAAAATTATAATTACACCAATAAAATTTTAGTTACCCATTCCCCTAGGGCAATAATAATAAGTAATTTAAATTTTATTATTAATTTTTTCTTAGCAATAAGTAAAAATAAATTAAGGACGATAAATTTTCACTCAAATTAACTTAAAAATATATAATTGTCCATGGAAAACCACATAAAGACTTGACCACCTATGAAGACTTTCAAAATTTTCAGTGTCGGAGAGGGACAACCGGTAAAATTTCCAAATTTTTGTAATGGAGGACCATCGATAAAGATTTTCAAAAATTTCCTTAACCAATTAAAACATTTTTAAATTTTGGTTGAGAAGATTTCTGGATAACTATGTCTTGGGTTCATGGATTTGCTCAATATTTTAGGTAAACTTTTCACCTATTTTCCAGGATTTCAAATTTAACTGAAAAGAAGTGAGGAATTTATCAAGCTGAGCAAATCCATGAAAACAATACACAATTCTAAACTTCCATATAGTGAAAGACAACCTATAACGACTCTCAAAATTTTCCACCCTGGAAAACCTCCGATAGAACTTCCAGATTTTTCCTTGTGGTGGAGAACCATCGATAAAATTTGCCTCCATGAAAATTTTTCCTGATCATCGAGGACTACAGATAAAACTTTCAAAATTTTCCTTGCCGTGGAAGGCCACCACCCACCGTGAATTTTCCTTGCCGTGGAATTTCCCTAGATTTTCGTTTCACTCTACACACCTCTGCTTTATAAGTGAAATGCTGCGAGTAGGGAACTCACGTTTCTTAGACTTTGTAATCCGAAAGGGAGAAATGGATTTTCCTTCTTATCATATTAGTGCTTTTGTGCATGGCTGTCTCTTCTTTGCTTGCACCAATGTCTATTTATTTTAAAATAGAGAGAAAGTAGAGATTCATTAAACACAACACTAAACACAATATATTTTATTGATCTCACGGATATTATATATACAAGAATACGTGATCTTTCTAAATCTGAAAATGGTGGATCTAGATTACTAAAAATAGCTAGTACATTTATTAATCTAGGAAATCACACAATACAAATCAGGACAACCTAGAAGTCATGGAAGCATTACTTCCAACACCCTCCCTTAATGCTTACATGTAGAAAATATAAAAAGCCATATTATAGCAATAAATAAATCTTTTTCAATGATATGGTCATCATTAGCACCCACATCCACTCTGGAATTTTACAAACACCTCTCTTTCACCACCACATCTTCGAGCTATCACTTGGCCTCCATTTAAAACGTAACCACCTCCGGCCATCCTTGATGAACTTTGTAGAATTGACACTTCTTAACCTCCCGGAGCGCAACGGGTTAGTCTCGATACTGAACCATCCTATGGAACTGCCGCCATCTGTGAATCCACGGCCCCACAACCTTCATCAGTTATCTAGGATAGCATTCTGGATACAGAGTGTCTTCATTAGACAATTCTACGACTTGACCTTATAAAATAAGGTCCCAGGAGCACGATGGGTCACACCTGCTTAACCTTATTAAGAACTACCTGTGACTAATGTTCCCGAAGCATGATGGGTCACATTGATCTGTTGAATAATTGGCCTGTTCTTTGTGGTTATGTGTCATTTGACATTTTTTATTTTTTTATTTTACTCTTTTTTTTTCCATCAAATTTTCTACCAACAACCTTTTCCATTTTCTAACTTCTCGACAAACCATTATTATAAAATCAAAATAACACCAACAAATACTTCTACGGAGAAAGAAATTGGAACATGAAGATCCCAAATAAGATAGATGTCACAACAACATGCCCCGTCTCATTACAATTGTTTATATTTTGAAACCCGATTTCAACGAACCCGACCTATCAAGGATTTTCAAAATTGGGCATGCCATCGGAAACTTATGTGGACAATCCCATCGTCATATTAAAACAAACAAACATCACAATCAGTGTTTGCATGGTGTTCGTTGAAGAGCCACAACACGCTGTGGAAATTTGCGGCAGGGCTGGACATGGCTCCATTAATCCACTGTTTGCAAACCAAACAAGAAGACTAACAGTGTAATGACCTCTGCAAATGAGATCTCAGGTACAGGAGCTAAAATTTAATCTTCTTGTTCTCGAATCCTGACTCTGACATTCACATTTCTATCACTCAAATTTATCAATGGACAATTGGGGCATTGAAAAATAGCACTTTGTAGATCCTTGGAATTGTAGATCTCTTTAAAAAATGGAGCAAAACTCTAGCTTATGATCCAATCTAGATCTAGAAAACCATAGAAAACCACACTCACACATAGATATAAATAGGGAGAAATAAATCTCACAACAGAAATCAATGGTAACATATTTATATTAATCTATCTATGTACAAAACAATAATACTCAAAACTGTTTCACATATTCTTGGCTTTCCCGCGAGGGAATCAAGCCAGATCTAGCTCTGATACCATATTAGAAAATAGAGAGAAAGCAGAGAGATCCATTAAACACAACACCAAACATAATGTATCTTATTGATCTCACAGACATTACATATATAAGAATACATGATCTTTCAAGATCCGAAAAAGGTGGATCTAGATTACTAAAAATAGCTAGTACACCTATTAATCTAGGAACTCACACAATACAACTCAGGACAACTTGGAAGTCATGGAAGCATTACTTCCAACACCATTAAGCCATATTTCCATACCCACCATCATGAATATGGTATATATGTGGAAGACTTTCAGTCTCTGTATTACGAGACTAGTCATCAGGGAGATCGTTCATATGACCACATGGCCCATGGATTAACTTTTCTTCAACGTCATTCTGATTTTGGATGCATGCTGGAGGAAAGTGAATTCATAGCATCTTCAATGGAAGTCCACACTAAAATGAACCTCTATGCTCAGAAATAGCATCACACAGGATCCATATGGCTTGCTCTCCAACTGGATGACCCAAAACTCCAACAACATAGGTTTGTGGTACAACATTCGTGATAGATTACATATTAGTATAGATCCATTTTAAGCACAGATTTAATATAAATGGAGAGATGAAATTTCTTCACGTAAAAACTTATTTTAAAATAAATGAACTATTAATTTAGATGCATTGTTGGAAGGTACACTTTTTCAATGCCTTGTCAACCAAAAATGCCCATTTTGATAAAGGTCCAATGTTCTTAATACTTTAAACTAGCCCAACTCGACTGGAATAGAACCTGTAATAGAGTTATAGAATTATAGCTCAGGTCAAGTACTTGCTTTAAAACAATATCAAAGAGATTGAAAGTGTACAATAATGAGATGTTTGTAGATTGCAAATTCTGAAAATATCTTGAAATCTAATTATTCAATTCCAGTAATGTAATGAGATGTTTGTTAGCTTAAAGCCCTAAAACCACTAATGTATCTTAGCCTCAATTTTATCCCTTCTTCTATTCAAGGGAGTTGGGCCTGATGCAGAAACTAAAGTCCCTGATTCTAAAAGGCAACGACTTCTCAAGTAATATTCCAAGTCAATTCGATAATTTGACACACCTTACACAGCTATTGCTTTAGAGCCCTAACATTTCCAGTTCTATTCCTTTTGAAATATTTAGGATGCCACTCTCTTATCTATCCCTGACCTTTAACCTCACAAGGAGCATACCTAAAGCCGTTGCTAAGTTGACTAGGTTGAACTACTTAGAGTTTTCAGTTCTTGGGCTCACAACCATGATATTTGTTAATTTTGACAAAATTGATTTTCCTACAAGTCTTAGGAAATAAATTCACCACTCTAAGCATATTTAAATTCATTCTCAATTTGATTTGGGTTTATATCTTTTTCAAAATGACTTGAAAGATAGCTTTCGTATAGCCTTTACCAATTTGAGTCAACTGATTGTACTAATCTGAGTTATGATAAGTTATTTGGTAAGTCTAGATTCACCGTTAATTTTCTTTTTAAATTTATTTTTTATAAAACTTAAGCAATAATAACTTTGTAAGAACAATTCCAAAATTTATAAGAGAACTTCATTTGTTGGATTCTTTATATTTAAGTTTAAACAAATTCTATCAGAAAATTCCATATAACATTGGTCAATTAAAAATTCCATATAGCATTGGTCAACTAAAAGCTTTTATAGAATTGAACTTATATAATAATAGTCTCTATGGGAGTATTTTTGATAATGTTAATGATTTGGTTATATTTGAGATATTAGAACTATTGGAAAATAACTTGCTGGTTTGAAACGTCGATAAAAAAGAAACCTAATGTGATGTATCCGGAAGATAATCTACATAAACTTGGAGGGACCTATCTTTACTATGGGTATTTGCAATTTTAGTACTTTAAATTTTTTATTTGCTCTTTCTAATATATTCTTTAGAAATATATGATCATTTTGGGCCAATTGTACCAATTTTTGAATACTGGATTTAAAGGAGAGCTCCCTTCATACCTCATGAAATTTGGTACCTTGAAAATTTTAAGTCTTGCTTCTAATAATCTCCATGGCACAATTCCTCAATGGATTACAAATTTCACCTCATTGTTTGTTTTGGATTTATCAAATAATAGATTCAGTAGAAGAATACCATCTCATCTTGACAGACTCCAAGGTTTTGTAATAAGTCATTCTTTAGATGATGATGCCTATGGTTTTGATGCAATGACAATTGACATAAAAGGACATGAGTATAATGTGACATATATGTTGCCTACAAATATTATATTCGATTTGTCAAGGAATAATCCTACGAAAGAAATCCCTATAAGCATAAAAAGTATGAGCATCTTGCGTCTATTAAATTTACTTGGGATTAAGGGAAAATACCTACATGATTTAGTGAGATGTTTTTTTTTGGAGGAGTTGGACTTGTCCAAAAATAAATTGAGTGGAGAAATTTCTCTATAGTTCTTTAAATTATCAATGTTGGCTTCTTTGAATGTTTCATTTAACAATCTTTTTGGATAAACCCCCCAAGGGACACAATTTGACACTTTTAATGAAACTTCATTTCAAAGTAATAAGTGCTTATGTGGTTTTCCTTTATCACCATGCAATGATATGGATAAGCCAAAGAAAACAAAATTAGGAGGTGTGGAAGTAACATCAAAAGAGGATGATTGAGTCTTATAGATGAAAAAGTGTCCTTGATACCACTGGGGATGGGAATGGGGATTAATTTGGGGAAGTTGTAGCTATGTTCATTACTTGGGACAAATAAAGGCATTGGGTAGTGGGTTTGCCTCCATACAATAAGAAAAAAAGGCCCTTTTATGACCTTTACAAATTACCTACATAATTCAATAACACTTATCAATATGTTTCATTATCACATTTTGCATTAGTGCTTCCCTTTCTTAACCTTGAACACATACCTATTTGTTTGTCTCTTAGGGAAGGATGATATACAATGAATTTCATCCATGAACCTCTTCTGTTCAATAGAACCTTCTATAATCAGTTCAAGTAATTTATTTTTATTAAGGACATGGGTCCATGGAAAGACCCTAATTACACAAGTCCTAACTTTTAAGGATTGTTTCATACTTCACTAGAAGGGGTGTACTCCTAACTACAATGAAAATAAAGGATAAATTTCTCTAAGAAAGGAGTGAATGGTGAAAACTAATAGGTGAAAAGTGGATAATGTATCATATCTATATTATTTTGTTCATAATCACTAGGTTAACATGGCAAATTATAAGCAATGATTATGCTAATCATTTCATCAGTCACACTACTATTCACTTTGTTAATCGCCCCAATAATTAGTCCATATACCAATTTTGATCTATAAGTTGTCATGGATATTCCACTAGAATTAATCATCACAACATATTCTGTACTACTAATATATTCAATTATGTAGGTTTATTACCTTTGATCACATATTTACTATCACTAGCTTAGAGTTTGAATTTATGGAAATGACTAAATTGAAAAAATGAAAGAATAAGAAAATGAACACACCATCCACAAAAATGAACACAAGATGTATCATAGGAAACTTGAAATAGGATAAAAACCATCTAGAAGGTGAGGTATATGCTTCGCTCTCTTTTCTTCAACTATGAAATTTAAGTACAAGGAAAAGGGGAAATGACTATGGTGTTTCATTTAACATCATGACCTAAATGGATGCTACATAGCCTTATTCCTTCTCTATTATTATCTAAAATACTACTCCTAGATGTTATGCTCAACTATGGAACAAGCACAATGCTAAAAGAATGAAACCCCCTCTCTTCCAAGTGGTGTACTATATTCATCTAGGGTTAGAATTATTGCATCCTCAACCTTAAATTAGTGTTAAGCTTTGGATCTTCTAGAATTTTCTTGAAAGTCCACATGTGACTAGCCTCACATATGTAAATAATGGGGGTTGACACAGCATCCACTTGGTATCCTGGTCGTAAAAAAGGTAGGTCAACTTCCGTGAAGCATAATTTTTTCATATGATCTCTAATTGAGGCGATTTTTGAATCATGAGGAAGTTTTCAATGTATAGAATAACATCAAGGGGTTGGGAGCTATTCTTTCAAACCGTTGACCCCCAAAGAGTTCCATGTGATGCCTCAAATGGATTTGGAAGGTTTCACACCCAAATATCCACACTATGGCTTGCCACCAAAATGGGCCTTGCAAGAAAATCCCTCCAATTTTTCCACTCAAAATGTACCAAGATACATGAAAAATCATGTAGTGATCCATTCTATATTAGATTTTGACACTATGTATTCATATAACTATAAAATGGATTATAAAGTTTACAAAGTTTACAACTGCAACAATGTATCCTCTTGTTCATGTGTAGATGTTTTCGCATAGATTTTCTCTCTTCATTCATGCATATTTTCACCCTTCTCTAAATGTGGATATATCAAATAAGGAGAGAAAGATATAATGATACAATACTAAACTTAGTTAGGGGCTTGTGAGGAAGATGGGAAGATTAATCTATCTTTACATGTGATATTGCAATAAATTGAGGTGAACCTATACTCTTTGCAAATCCTAAGCTATGGATTATATAAGAAATATGAAATAGAGTGATCATTTAAAATCCATCAGGAATCCATGTTCCCTTTTGTATTTATATGAATAATCCAAAGTTGTTATGATAAGAGATCTTAGATAGAGTTAGATCATGGGTTATGCAACAATTTAATCCAATATTGAACAAGATTTTTAATGAAAAGAGCAACAACTTTTTTGGTCTTCATAATGAATCCATGATACTGATCCAAGGGATCAGTAAAGTGCTCAAAATTCAAAGTATTAAAAAGTGCTCGAAACCTATACCATAGTGTATATCTTGACGAACTAAATCTAGCGCAACTTGAATCGCTCAAAACCATATGCTCCCGATATCACGTTCTGATCATTTTCCCAAACAGGTAAACAATTTGCAGGTTGGATGCAAGACTTCTGATTGGGAAGGGTGATTGGACATGTTGACTGTACCTTGTGGGCCAATGGTATGCTGTCAAGTGTCTTATTGTAATTGGTTCAATTTTGGAAAGAAATTGATTGGTGGTTGAGTTTGTTATGTGGACCAATGGTGGGATGCCACGTGGCCCAGTCATGGGCTACCACATGGCACCCCGGGGTCAAACAAAATTTGGCAAGGGGTCGGCCAGAAGCCCGACTAGAATAGAAAGCAAGACCTATTTTCTGGGAGCACAAAGCCTTACCGCTCCACTATTGGGTGGATCTTAACATATGTAGTGGCGAACATATATTTAATATTTAAGTGTTGATGTATTGGGGGACGGGGCCGGGGCTAAGCCCTGGCACCTGATAACCCCACACCCACGAGACCACAGGTAGGGGAGCCAAGGGCTCGAGCTTAGCCCCAACCAAAGGTTCCGACACCCACAATCATTAACCACCGGACCACGACAATATATATTGGAGTGCCAACAGTTGTGGGGGGCTAGAGTTAAGCCTAGCCCACAATCGTGACACAAAACATGGAACCATGGCAGGTCATAGTGGAGAGCTTGACGACCAGGCATGAATAAATAGGTATAAATCCCGGTTATATGAAACTCCATGGAACCAATTGCTGAAGATTTGGGGGCTATGCCGACAGGGTTGTGCAGTTAGCCCAAGCCCCTGGGCGCATGGACCATGTGGCCTTATTGCTCATTTAAACGAAGTGACATTTTGCACCCAGTTCAACGCGAATCTTGTTGGTTCCAGGCGAAATTGTCGCTTGACACTTCCTGGAAAGGTATTATTTGTAGGATGGTTAGTAGGTCAGTGCAGTTTGTAGATTAGTTAGCAAGGAAAATTTCTAGAGAGCATAATTTCTTCAGTTTTTGGCCAAATTGAGCCCAACAAGAGCTAAGCTCATGGCCCAACCACGGGTTTTTGACTATTATGAAGCCATTGGAGAGATAATATTTACATTCTAAGCACTGTAATCCATGTAAACTCAAATTTGAGCACTTAATGAAAGAGGCCCAACAATGGAAGCTGAACCAAGAGATGTAGCCCAAGAGAGAGGTGAACTCCTTTATCATTTTTGCTATTATGTGTTTCTGATATAGTATATTTGTCTCTGTTTATGCTGTTAATTAAGTTTAAAAACCATTATTTTATATGCTTTGTAAAGTGATCCATTGCCTAAAATACATAAATATTTTACTTGCAATTTTTCCATCACCTTTAAGTTTGCTTTACAGACTAGTTTGGTATCAGAGCGCAAGGTTATTTTGAAGGTTTGATTTTGTTTGCAAGTGTTTTTTGATGCTTACAAGGTTGAATATTAAAAGAGGATAAGGAGAACTTGTGGAGCCAAGGTCTCAAATTGTTTCAAGGAAAACACACATACCTCAACCTTCACTAGTTATGGTACATGAAGAAGGTCCTGAAGGGATGTCTGAAGATGAGAGAACTTTCAGAAAATATTTCTTTGAAATGTATGAAATGGTAAAAGTTCTTTATGAAGAGAGGAATTCAAGGTTGCAAGGAGAGAGCTCAAAACCTCCAAAATGAGATGGAGGAAAAAGAGACAAACCTCCAAAAGGGAATGGAGAAAATAGTGTCAAGCCATCGCCTTCACCTCCATCCTCATCCTCATCTTCTTCTACTTCTACCCTTTCACAAACACTTCCAAATTCTCCATAGGGACATGGTAAAACTCCTTTGTTAAAGATTGATATAAAGTTTGAATTGCCTATGTACAATGGAGAGGTAAATGCTAAGAAATTAGAGAATTGGGTTCGTCAGATTGAAGTGTATTGCAAGATACAAATAATCAAGGATGATGAGACAAAAATTCAGCTTGCTTCTCTTAGGACATGAAGAAAATTGGTAAGGTTTTATCCTCTTGGAATGATTTTGTTATTGCAATAAGAAGTCAATTTTATCCATTAACATACATGCAAAAAATCTATAATGGATTGGCAAAACTTTAGACAAGATAAGGGTCAAAATGTGCAAAGCTATACTCAAGAATTTAGGAAAATAACATTGATTTTAGGTATATATTTATCCTCTCAAGACACTCTACTCAAATACATTGGAGGATTGCATAGTTATTTTAGACACATAATTATCATGTTTAACCCTACAAAACTAGATGAAGTTTGTGTACAGGAAACTCATTTAGAAGCAAGAGGGAATAATATTCGTCAAGAGAGCAACAAAAATCCATTCAAGAATGGAGACAAAGGAAAGGGGAAATTGAAAGGAACAGGGAAGAATAATGCTTCAGTCAAAAAAGGAGGGAGAAAAATCACATGTAAACACTATTGAAAACAAGGTCATGATGGACACCAATGTTGGAAACTTCATTATGAAATGAGACCCAAAACATTTAACAACAAAGGGAAAAAAAAGATTGCTGCAACTACACAACATGATTTAGTATCCGAATCCGGGGATGAAACAAAGATCACAACCATGGAATTTAAAGGTAAGGAATCTATTGCAAGTACTAGTTCTTCAATTAGCGTCAATGAAACTCAACATGAAAAATAAAGAATATATCTTTTCTACATTAGAGTCATTTCAAAACATACCAAGATAGATACATTGCTTGATAGTGGATCGCAAGAAAACCTTATTTCATAAGACATTGTTAAGAAATTAAATTTGGAAACCACTCCTCATCCTAAACCTTATCCTTTAGGTTGGATATGTGATAAGGCAAAATTGCATGTGACAAAAAGATGTAAACTGAGATTTTCCATCACTGCAAACTTTATAGATGAGGTAGAGCTTGACGTTATTACACTTGACATTTGTGGTATTGTTTTGGTAAGCCCATATCTATATGATAGGAGATCCATCTTTCATCGCCATTAGAATAAATATCACTTGTTTAAAGATGGGATTGATTACATTGTTAGAGCAAATAGCAAGAAGTTGGATTTATCACTTGTGAATGCTAGAAAAATGAAGAGGCTTGTTAATGCTAGTGAGAATTTTGTACTCTTGATGATCAAATCAAAAGATAATTTTGAAAATGAAGCCTTCCAAGGATGTGTTGCAAGGTTAAAATATGATTTTATTGAGGTTGTTAACACCTATGATGAGATGTTTCAAGAACCCAAAGGATTGCCTCTTAAAAGAGCAATCCAACATGAGATCCAATTGCAGCAAGATTGTCCTCTTCCAAAAATTGGCATGTATAGGATGTCAGTTCTGGAGAATGAAGAAATCAAGAGACACATCCAATAGTTTCTTGACATAGGAGCCATCAGACCAAGCACATCACCATGCGGGTCTCCAATTATTTTAATACCAAAGAAAGATGGGACATGGCACATGTGTGTGGATTTCATAGCCTTGAACAAGATTACAGTAAATAATCGTTACCCTCTTCCTCAAATTGATGATTTACTTGATCAGTTGAAATATGTTGTGTATTTCACTAAGTTGGACTTGAGAAGTGTTTATCATCAGATTAAGATCACTGAAGGAGACATATATGGAAGAAAACTTTCAAAACAAATCAAGGTTTGTTTGAATGGTTGGTTATGCCACTTGGGCTTTGTAATGCCCGTGCAACATTCATGAGAGTTATGAATGATGTCTTAAGGCCTTTTCTTGATGATTTTGTGATTGTCTACTTAGATGACATATTGAATTTCAGCAAGAGCTGTGAAGAACATGTCAGGAATTTTAGGCAAGTCTTAGATGTCTTAAAGAAAGAAAAGTTTCTTTTAAAGATGTCTAAATGTGAATTTGGAAAGAACTTGTTAGTGTATTTGGGACATATTATTGGAGGGGGTGAATTGAAGATAGAACCCTCAAAGTTCAAAGTCATTGTAGATTGGCCTAAACCCAATATTGTAACAGAGGTTAGAAGCTTTTTGGGAGAAACTCAATATTGGAAAAAGTTTATTTCTAATTTCTCATCAATTGCAGCTCCATTACACGCCTTGACAAGTGTGAAACATATTTTTTAGTGGGGAGGTAAACGGTAGAAATCCTTCGATGCATTGAAGGAGATAATCAGTACAACTCTAGTACTTGCACTTCCTGATTTAAGACAACCATTTGAAATACAAACCGATGCAAGTGACTATGCCATGGGAGTGGTCTTGATGCAACATGGTAAGCCCATTTGTGACCATTATGAAACTTTTAATGGTGTACTAGTTAACTATCCTGCATATGACAAATAACTGTATGCATTGGTGCAAAGTGTGAAAAAATGGAAACACTATTTTATGAGAAAGGAAACTATCATTCATAATGATCATCAACCATTGCAATACTTGCAATCACAAACCAAGCTACAACAAGGAAGGCATTTAAGATGGATGGTTTTCTTGCGGCAATTCCACTTGGTGATAAGGTATAAGAAATGTATCTATAACAAAGTTGCTGACATGATTTCTAGACCAATTGTTAGTGATTCAGTTATTCTTAAGCATAATTTTATCATGCATGAGAGCTATGTTGAACAATATGCTTTAGATGATGATATTAAAGATGTATATGTAACTTTGTGTCAAGGCAACCAAGTAGAGGAATTAGATTACTGTGTGCATGATAAAATTTTGTATCATCTTGGCAAGCTATGCATTCCACGGGGTGAAAGAGACAACATCATAAGGGAAGTGCGTATTTTTCTTATTGCTGTCCATTTTGGTGTAGGAAAGACGACGACACAATTACAAAGGTATTGTTATTGGTCTCGTATGAATGAAAGTGTGTCACAATATGTAAGAGGATGTTAATTATGTGCTACTAATAAGCATTGTCGGCCATAAGTCGTTCTTGCGGACAAGACCGACCTCCCTAGTATCTAATGATATCTAGCGACAAGCAAACCAAACAAATCCTATCTTTCTCTAAATATGCAATTTATAAATAAAGGCAAACAAGTGTTTTAGGCCTACCTTGGGTCCAATGCAAGTTTGTGGAAGCCTTGCTCCGTTGATCCAAATGAGCTCCCTTGTAGAGAACCTGCAAACACAAACACGCACACAAATTAAATAACACCTGAAAAGCCAATATAATAAAGCATACTTAGCATGATGATCAAGGAATTCATGAAACAAATCACATAAGACAATTTGTTGAGAAAAATGAATCTGATTGTATTAACTTAAATCAAAGAAGAACTTTACAACCTTATGCCTTGATGCTATACAAGCTCCTCCCAGGGTCCAGCAAGAAGTCTCCTCTACTTTGACAAGTTTCACTCTCTTCCCAATGAAGCCAAAAGGTATGTGATCTCTCCTCTCAAGCTTAACTAGGAAGTCTCAATTCCAACAGCATTTACCCTAAAAAATGTTCAGCTTCTAACCTCCCTAGCAACCAGCCCAATGCCTTAATTTATAGTGCAATGGAGGGAAGTTACTAGGTCCTCCTTCAAAGGGATAAAGCCCTCCTTCAAAGGGATAAGCTCCTCTCATCAAGGGATTAGCTCCTTCACTTTTGGGATGCATGAACCACCTAGGAGTGAACCATCCATGTCAAGTTTCCTTCTAGAATCATCTAGAATTAACCCAAAGTGAGTTTTTAAGAATAAACTTGCGCCTTTTTGACTTTCACAGGGGTCCGCACCCACTCCTTTACACACAGAGCGGGCAGGTCCGCAGGTAACATGAACAGGGGGTGCGGGACCGTAGGCAACAGTGAGAGAAAGTGCAGAACCAGAGCTTTATTGATTTTTAAGGTCTTTCTCTCATTTTCAAAGCTTGACATGAAGAGCTGAGGTTTGAGACTTGCTAAGGAGGATAGTATGAATGATGATAGGCCCATACTGACTGCAAATAGTCATGGTGACAATATTTTGTGTAACAGATTGCCCTCTAAAGTGCGAAGTCTGTAGTAGATGAGGATTTCATTTATCATCTAAGAAGAGTGAAGTACTTTATCATTTCGAGGATCATATTGTGGAGAGCCCGGTTGGAACCTGTAAAAACATTCAATGCAAAATATATATATGAGATCATATCATCGCTGAGGTAGGCATTCCCATACTCAGATCAAAACTGACTAGAAAACTAGCTACTACTCTGATATAGGAATGATCTTGTAATACATCACAAGTATAGACACATGTAGACACAGTATGGATGCAACCATCTATTTATGAATAGTCTACTGTATAATGAATACAAAATTCCTCGCAGCCTGGATGGTGGAAACTAGATCCAGGGTCTTGATTTCTACTTCTCGAAATAGTACGATTCTAACCATGTGAATGAATGTGTCGAAGTCGAACACGGTAGAAACCACTTGATTACCAGTCAATGATGTAAACTGTTAACAAGTGTGAGAGAAACCACCCTTAATGTCAATGGCTCTCAAAGTACTCAGTACAAACCATGAGATGTGAATAGATGTGTTGATGTCGAACATGTCACGGAATCCTTTGATCGAAGGTCAGTGATGCAACCTATCGTCGAAGGCGAGAAACTTGCCATTGAGGCATGCAGATCCCAAGGTACTGACGATTTCAAGATCATCTTTCTAGATAAAGAGCTGAAGTCAATAGAAAGCGATCCGTCGTAGGCAAGCCTACAACACGAAATCATAGATCAAGTTTGAAGAAATTTAGTTGCAAGGACTGACTCAGGGATGGTCAAGATGGATGACAGATATTTTGCAGATGAATGGTTTATTTGCACTGACCTCTTGAACACATAACGACACAACAGATGGTTTGGTGACAATTGACCCAAAGTTAATACCCAAAAACCGGCTGAAGACTTTCAATATGGTTTGATCAACTGTTAGGCAAAGGATTTCCCAACCCAGGTGAATAAAAAGTGTCGTGTTCAAGAGTGGTTACAAAGTATGACAAACAGGCTCATTTTTCTCTCTTTTCCCCCACCATTTCTGGCAAGTACCTCTTTATTTTTGACAAGCTTGAGGAGGATAATATTTTCTTGATTATAAGCTCATCCTTCGGATGAGTCCAACTTAGTTTAAATTCGAACTCTAAGAAGGAGTGGTCCGTTCCTGTTTGTAATTGAACATGTCCTTTACTATTAAATTTTAACGAGTCCAATATAGGAGAAACTCGACGTTTTTCAATTTTAGGGAGTCTGAAAAAACTTAAGAAAACTCCATGGTTGCCCTTTTTCGTTAATTTGTGTCTCCCAAGCCCGAAAAAGTATAAAATAATACTTGAGAGAACCGCTTGATCATTACGACCAAGGAGTACTTTTCATATTTAGTGGCCCTGATCTGAAAAAGTAAAAAAGCGATCAAAGTCACGTCGTTTTATTACCAATATCGAACTTGAAATGACAAAAGTCTGGCAATCTTTTCATGTTTATATGGTCAGCAAAGAGCTGTAAGTGGATCGTCTTTTTAATTCCATTTTAACGAGTTTAAAAAGAAAAACTCAGCAATCTTTTCATATTTTGAGAGTCTGAAAAGAGCTTAAAGGTGACTCTAAGGTTTCACTTTTTTGTAAGTTTTAACGAGTTCGAAAAAATGATAAAAATGTACTCATATGTCCGACTTTCAATTTAATTTACGAGCAGGAAAAGACGGAAAGAACTCAGAATTTTCATTTGTTTTACGAGAATGAAAGATAGCAAAATAATCTCTGGATTTTCATGAGTTTAACGAGTCTTGAAAATAACTGAAATTGACTCAAGATAGGTTTCATTTTTACAAAAGCTTGAAACAGAGAAAAACTATGCTTCAAAGTAGTTTCATTTTTACACAAGCTTGAAACAGGGAGAAAACTGTGCTTGATGCCCCCTAAGCATAACTGCTAGAGCGCATGCCCCCCAGCTTCATTTCATTCAACCAGGTGGATGAAATGAAGGTTTAGTTACGAGATCATTTGAAAAACTCGACCTAAAACTGTAAGAAAATTATGCAAAAAACTGAAATAACTAACCTAAATATACAACTTAACATTTATGAGATCTGTTGAGATTGCAACAAGATGATGGAGCTTAGTGAAAAGAGTCGCCTTCACTAAGTGGGCCCGCAGGCTATTTTTGGCGCAAGTCTATTTTTAGACATATGGATCATGTCTATGGATTGCAGGTTGCTGTTTATGGATGATTGATCAAGTTGGGAAAAAATAGATGGACTTCTATTTTTGATGAAAGTGTGAGTGATCACAGTGTGAGTGATCAAAGTCTATTTTTAGACTGGCTGTCAAAAATAGAAAAGTCAAATATTATTGTCTCATAATAATATTTGGACTATAAACTTGATCTTATTCTCTTGGATCACT
The DNA here is from genome assembly GCA_031772625.1 of Pinus tabuliformis. Lineage (NCBI taxonomy): Eukaryota > Viridiplantae > Streptophyta > Pinopsida > Pinales > Pinaceae > Pinus > Pinus tabuliformis. The sequence continues at coordinate 963,681,097 of CM062809.1, read as the reverse complement.
TGAGTTTGAGCTACAGAGGTGGCACATGCAGCTGTCAGAAGGAAATACGCTTTTCTTATGAGTCAGTTGAGTTGTTGCATGCATGACTTCAGTTAGAACTCAATCAGTTGAGTTTGGTGGAGTTGATTGTGGAGTTGATGGAGTTGTGTTCAGTTTGACTTAGTTAAACTAGTTGTAATTAGTCTAACTGCAAATAGACTAATGATGAGTTGTTAAACTAATTATTAACTCATGATGCAACTAATGAATACATCAGTTAAATCAGTTGCATGTCAGTGCATGTTCAGTTCAACAGGGACAGGTGGTAGAGAATCAGATTGCTATCAGTTGTGACTATAGTTGTGCACCAGATCTTGCACAATCAAGGGATTGAGTATGCCAATGAGTTTGCTCATGTATTTTCCCAGTATTGTAGCCTTTGCTCACGTCCAACAAAGTGTGAGTGATTATTTTGAGGTGAAATACGAGTTTGGTAAGCCATTCTCATCAGTTCTTGAGCAGGTACTGAGCAGTGGAGGCAGGCAAGCAGTGGAATAGATTTGGAGATCAGATCTGAGTTGTATTGTGTGTAACAGGTGGAGCTGGTACTGGATTGCTTGTGATAAGCATTGTACTTTGTAATGTTACATGTTCTCAATCATTAATATACAGATAGTTGGGGTTTTTAGCGAGATGCTTTCCCCGGGTTACATACTGTGTTAATGTGTGAATGCTCTTGATGTTTTATTGTTATTGATGATCAACATAGAGGAGCTTATGTATTGTGTATGTATTCCGCAATAGTACATGATCAGGATAATCTCTGTTGAATATGTGTTAAATTATTCAAAATTTCTATAAGATCTAGTCAAACTCTCGACTCAATTAGAGGAGGATTTGTTTCATTTTTTAACGAGCTTGACACAAGAAAAGAACTATGCTCAGATTCGGTTTCATGTTTACGCAAGCTTGAAATGAACAACTATGCTTGTTATAAGTTCGCATGCCCCTAGCATAATGACGCAAATCAAGGTACATGCCCCCCAAGCTTCATTGCATTCAACCAAGTGGATGAAATGAAGGTTTACTTTCGAAATCTTGGAAAGACTCGTGGGAGTTGTTTCATTTTTTAGTGAGGTTGACACAGGAAAAGAACTATCCTCAAAACCCTTGTTTCATTTTTTAAACGAGCTTGACACAAGATAAGGAACTATGCTCATAACTACTCTATACAATCTACCTAACAAGGAGCTATACTCTAAAAACCTTGATTCATTTTTTAACGAGCTTGACACAAGACAAGGAACTATGCTCTAAAATCCTTGATTCATTTTTTAACGAGCTTGACACAAGACAAGGAACTATGCTCATACTCACTGATTCATTTTTTAACGAGGTCGACACAGTAAAAGGAACTTTCCTCGAAACATCCAATTTCATTTTTTAACGAGGTTGAGACAGGAACAAACTATCCTTGCTTCTACTCTCCACAATCTACCTATATAACCTATGACCCTTTGTTTCATTTTTTAACGAGCTTGACACAAGACAAGGAACTATGCTCATGACTCCTTGTTTCATTTTTTAACGAGCTTGACACAAGACAAGGAACTATGCTCTAAAATCCTTGATTCATTTTTTAATGAGGTTGACTCAGTAGCAGGAACTTTCCTCGACTAACTGATTCATTTTTTAATGAGGTTGACACAGGAAAAGAACTGTCCTCACACTCACTGATTCATTTTTTAACAAGGTCGACACAGTAAAAGGAACTTTCCTCGAACCAACTGATTCATTTTTTAACGAGGTTGACATAGGAAAAGAACTGTCCTCATGACAGCCTGTTTCATTTTTTAACGAGGTTGATATAGGAAAAAACTAACTTTCCTCGAACCAACTGATTCATTTTTTAACGAGGTTGACATAGGAAAAGAACTGTCCTCATGACAGCCTGTTTCATTTTTTAACGAGGTTGATATAGGAAAAAACTATCCTCGCGCTCATTGATCATGGCTTCCAACTGGAAGAAAAACATGTCAATGGACACACCTTGATCATGGCTTCGAAGAGGTCTTCATGAGAAGGAAGAATAGTTCTCTGGAAGGAACACATGTCAAGGGACTCAAAAGGGATAAGAACATCATGTTCAAGTAATCCCATAGAGTTTTCCATGTCAATTACCGGATCTAAATCAAAGGAAGATGAGCAAACAGTGAGAGGCTCACTTACATCGGTAACTGAAAACATGGGACCAGTTGCCACATAATTAACCCGTGGCGGGGTAGGTACGACTTTAGAATCAGGAACATTTAGGGGTGTCATATTATTGGTAGTTGAAACAAGACTAGGGAACGAAAGATGGTCTACAGTCCCAATATTTCCATTGTGAGGGAAAGACATCACGCGAAAGAGTGTCGATACGACAGCTTTCATTGCATAAACATAGTCTTGCCCAAGGAGTAAATTGAAATCCAAGGGACCTCGAACTACCATAAGATCAATATAGAAAGTTTTACCTTCCAAGGTAATAGAAAACTTAGGAAGGATCCCTAAAGGTTCACTAATGGTTATGTTAAAAGCTTTTAGATTCTGCGTAATAGGCGCCAGCTGAGGGGAACCCAAAGCTTTCCAAGAAGTTGAGGAAAAATACTAACAGAAGCACCTTCATCTACCTGTGTGAGGTGCATGTCCCTACCACCAACCTTGACAATGATTTGGAAAGGGATGGAGGAAGGAAGACGAGGTTCTGTCAGTCTATTCCAATCAAAGGAAAAGACCTCAGTATTTGGAGGGGGTTTTGTAGAAATAGGTGAAATGCCCCCCGGCATAGAAGAGTTTGATGTAACAAGAAGAACCTGAGCGGTATGAAGTTCACTCTCTAAAGGGACAGTGGGATTGACCGAATGTGAAATTGAATCGACCACTTGATCAACTAAAAGATCATCAACCTGAGTGATATGAGTTTCACTCTCCAATGGAAGAGTGGGATCGACTGTACTTGAAATTAGATCAATCACTCCGTCAGTTGACGGTAGGTTGGGAGAAAGTTTACGGTAACTAGTTGGAAATTCTTGCTGTGGAACAGTAAGGTTTTCCAACAATTTTGAGGCTTCATCCATGTGAGGGAAAATGTGAGTTTGATGACTCCCTTTGCATAACTTACAAGGAAACCTAAATTTACCCTTTTTCCCAGGAACCTGGACTATCACTGGTTGATGGATCAATGGAAAGTTGATGAAATTTTTCTAACCATACTTCCAAGAACTTTGGAATACCAGGACAATTGATAAGGAAGTTGTCACCCTTACAAAGCCTGCAAGGGTATTTGGGTTTACGATGCATGTTGGAGGTTTTCTCAACACAATTAACACTTACAGCCATGGTTGGTTGGTTGACTTCTTTCTTATCTTGCTTCTTCTTCTTCTTCTTCCCTTTCTTCTTCTTCTTAGCCACCTGGTTACTAGCGTCAAGGCTTTTACCAAGCGAAGAGGAAGAAATGGAGGAAGAAACATTAGGTGAAGAAGGTAAAGGGTCAACAGAAGGTTGGTGATGTTGAGATGGTGAACTCTGTTGAGGTGAAGCATTCGGTTGAGGTGGAACAATTGGAGTATTTGGGGCCAACGAAGTTGAAAATAACCATATCGGTAAACCTATTGTAAATCCAGGTAATGACAAAGTAGCCATATAAGGAGGACCAACATTTTCAAAGCAAGGAAAAGTACTAGGATTCTCGTTAAGAGGGGTTCCTTGGTTGGTAAATTCCGGAACAGTTGCCATTATATTCAACTTCAGTGAATTTTATTAACAATTTAAAACTAAAATTAACAATTCACAATTCACACCTAAAAATTAAAATTCACAATTCACACCTATGGTCTCTAAAAGTAAAACAAACAAATTAACACGCGATATCAAATCTAGGAGTCAAACCACACACAAACAGTAACTTTCCGTACCAAAAACACCAGTTGGTGATGAAATCCAATGTCGCAGAATTCAATACAGAAATGGCGGTTGGAACAGTTACCCCGCCAACCTTCTTAATGAATAGACTGGCACAAGTTTCTCCACTAAACCGTCTCGAGTGAAGAGAACCCCCAGAAAATCCAAGTGAGTCTAGTCGACGTCTGCTCCACGTACAGTGGGATCTTCCCTCCACCATCACCTTAGGAAAGAATCCTATAGAATATGGTCACTATGGTTACCAATGGAAACAAATATACCTGGGGGAACAGTCTACGATCCGATACACATGCAAGGGCAGAGTAAAAAGCTCAATCCCCTTGAAGGCTCCTTGACATAATCCAAGGTTTACCAACAAGTGACTCCAGGCTCCTCGACAATGGTCAATCCGAGGTTTACTGTTTTTAATACATGAATATCTTCTATCGTTCCCAATGAGGAAGGATTGATTACCTCACTGGTTCAGATATGATCTCGTGCTTCTCCTTTAAGAGGAGCTTTCCCAGAGCATAGATGTAACAATTGGAATTTATTTCCTACCGCAAGATCGACTACTTGTTTGTTTTACTGTCTTGGAGAGTTAACTAAAACCTATTCCAAGACACTAGCCTAAGCTAGATTGGTGGAAAGAGTCCTAAAAATGCAAAAATTACTCGATAAATTTTAATTAAGCGCTGTGTTATTTAGGCTGTTATTACTCAAAAGGGTAAATGGGTATGAAACTAATGGTGTTATGACCCGACCCAAAACTGAATGCAATCGAATATGATAATGTAATCTTTTCAATTCGATGAATCCTAACTAAAGTAAGGATAGAGTTTCCATTCACTTCCAACAATGCAAAAAATTGATCACTAAGAGAAAATATAACAAATTATCTAATGCACTAATTTCATCAAGAAAAACTAATGCAAATCAATTCCAAAACAGTTTTTATTTTTATTTTTGTGTGTTAAAAACAAGCATAAAAATATGTAAATTCAAATCAAAGAAAGCTGATCTAAATCTACAATTGATTTTTCAGAATGTAAACTATGCAATTGTAATCTATGCACAATTCACTTGAAAAGTATGCAAATGTAATCTATGCACATTTTTAATTCATATTCTGGAAATGAGAATTCTAATTATGCAAATGTGATCTATGCAAGAGAATTCTCAACCACAAGATGATTCTAATGTAATCTAAGAACCGATCAAGTGCAAGTCAAGAAAATTGGGTGAGAGTTCCAAAGATCAAAAAATAAAAACACTTAAAGGCGATTAACACTCATACACAATTTCCCCCCTCGGCGAATGAGGGGGAATTTTTTTTGCAAAAACAAAAGCAAAAAGATGCAAAATTGTGAAAAGATTGAGACAAACCTCCAAGTAATGACCAAAGGAAATCAAATTAAGAATTTCTCAAAAAAGAGACTCAAAACACCCAATTGATAAAAGCTTAAAATAGGAATGCCAATGGAATTAACCTAAGAAAAGTTCCTGACAAGTCACGTGCAGATCTGGGCAGAGGCTAAAAACACATAAACAAATCCTAAGCTCACTGAAAGAGAAAATCATAAGTTTTTCAAAATTTTGACAGGGTCTGCAGGCTCCCAGTTTACCCAGGTGCGGGAACGCTCTGTGTGTAAAGCAAAAGTGCGGATAGGTCCGCACTGTGTTACAAGTAGAGGGTGCAGCCCTCTCCCAAAAGTATGAAAAACAAAAAATAATTCAAGATTAACTAAACCTACCCAATCCCACACACATCAAGCCAAAAACAGAAACAAAAACACAGTTTCTCAAGTCAAAGTAAAAGCAAAGGAAAAATAAAAAATTCAAGTCCCCAGTGGAGTCGCCATTTTGTCGGTCGGATAAGTCGTTCTTGCGGACAAGACCGACCTCCCTAGTATCTAATGATATCTAGCGACAAGCAAACCAAACAAATTCTATCTTTCTCTAAATATGCAATTTATAAATAAAGGCAAACAAGTGTTTTAGGCCTACCTTGGGTCCAATGCAAGTTTGTGGAAGCCTCACTCTGTTGATCCAAATGAGTTCCCTTGTAGAGAATCTGCAAACAAAAACAAGCACACAAATTAAATAGCACCTGAAAAGCCAATATAATAAAGCATACTTATCAGGATGATCAAGGAATTCATGAAACAAATCACATAAGACAATTTGTTGAGAAAAATGAATCTGAATGTATTAACTTAAATCAAAGAAGAACTTTACAACCTTATGCCTTGATGCTGTACAAGCTCCTCCCAGGGTCCAGCAAGAAGTCTCCTCTACTTTGACAAGTTTCACTCTCTTCCCAATGAAGCCAAAAGGTATGTGATCTCTCCTCTCAAGCTTAACTAGGAAGTCTCAATTCCAACAACATTTACCCTAAAAAATGTTCAGCTTCTAACCTCCCTAGCAACCAGCCCAATGCCTTAATTTATAGTGCAATGGAGGGAAGTTACTAGGTCCTCCTTCAAAGGGATAAAGCCCTCCTTCAAAGGGATAAGCTCCTCTCATCAAGGGATTAGCTCCTTCACTTTTGGGATGCATGAACCACCTAGGAGCGAACCATCCACGTCAAGATTCCTTCTAGAATCATCTAGAATTAACCCAAAGTGAGTTTTTAAGAATAAACTTGCGTCTTTTTGACTTTCATAGGGGTCCGCACCCACTCCTTTACATACAGAGCGGGCAGGTCCGCAGGGAACATGAACAGGGGGTGCGGGACCGCAGGCAACAGTGAGAGAAAGTGCAGAACCAAAGCTTTATTGATTTTTAAGGTCTTTCTCTCATTTTCAAAGCTTGACATGAAGAGCTGAGGTTTGAGACTTGCTAAGGAGGACAGTATGAATGATGATAGACCCATACTGACTGCAAGTAGTCATGGTGACAATATTTTGTGTAACAAGCATAGCAATAGAAAGTTAGGATTGTATACTCCACTTCCAATTCCTTCTCATCCTTGGGAAAGTGTTTTTATGGACTTTGTAGGAGGGCTGCCTATGTCTAAGAAAAATCATGATTATCCTTATGTTGTGGTGGATTGTTTAAGCAAGATGTATATTTTGATGCCTTGTAAGAAGCAGGTTACAGCTAAACAAATTGCACAAATGTTCTTTCAAAATGTATGGGTACATTTTGGGTTGCCCAAATCTATTATTTCTGATTGAGATTCTCGATTTTTTGGGAAATTTTGGTCAAGCTTATGGGGACTCATGGACACTAAGTTGAAAAAGAGCACAACATTCCATCCACAAACCGATGGTCAGACATAAGTGGTGAACAAAACGATAGTACATCTTCTTCGTGGTTATTGCAACAAACATCCTAAGCTTTGGGATGAACACTTACACTACATTCAACATGCTTACAACTAGGTAAATCATTCTTCGACTCAAACATCTCCATTTGAGACATACTTTGGATACTTACCAAAATTTCCTTTAGATTTTAGCCTTGGGAAAGATGTTGCTATTGATGGTAATAGTGACATTGATAAGGCCAAGTGACTCATTGAACAAGTTCAATTGGTGCATCAGATGGTTCAAGAACAATTGGAAAAGAGCCAAGCCAAGTACAAGACAAGGCATGACAAGCATCATGTTGAACACAATTTTCAGGTTGGAGATGAAGTTTGGCTTTACATTAGCAAGGACAGGCTTAAAGGAGAAGGCAAAAAAATGAAACCAATAAGGTATGTACCTTTTAAGGTTCTAGAAAAGATTGGTAATAATGCCTTCCGGTTGGATCTTACGCCATATATGAAAATGTAGGCAGTTATTAATGTTGAGAATTTGAGATTATATGAGCCTCCTTTAATTGATGATCAAGGACAGCATGTTCATATTCCTTCAATAGAATATTTAAGTCCCGAATTTCTTGATTAATTGCAGCAAGACACAATCCTTGACAAAAAAACAAGAACTTCAAAACAAGGGAATGTAGAGTACCTTCGTGTGGTACTTAGAGGCACAAATCCAAGCAAATACAAATTGATTGAGATTGGAAGGGTGAGGGAACTGTACCCTCATCTGTTTGTTGGCTGAAAGTATTCTTTTGGAGGTCCAAAAGCTTCCAATGGGGAGGAGTGATCTAAGGGATCAATAAAGTGATCAAAATTCAAAGTGTTCAAAAGTGCTCGAAACCTGTACCAGAGCATAGATCTTGACCACTTGAATTCAACACAACTTGAATCGCTCAAAACCAATATCGTATGTGTTAGCGTTCGAATTTTCCTCAGGCTGAGGAAGGAAAAACTCGAGGCAACATCAAACCACGCTTAGCCTCGTAGCTAGCCCTACGAGGACAGGAGCGGGCTCTCTCCGGGTCTATCTCGGCGAAAGGTTTTCAAAGGGGCTGAGATGACCAATAAGGAATACTGATCTTAGGCTAGATATTAAGTGCAGAGGTTTAAAGGTGATTTTTTGGGATTTTTTGTTGAATCAAAGGAAAAAGCAATTTTGGGTGCGGGGATGAGACACAGTTTCTGCAGAGGTCTGCTTGGAGAAAGATAGGCAATTGTTTTGATGCTTTTAAAGTGATGTGGTGAATAGATCAGACAGGTGAGGAGCTAAGGAGAGCAAGCAAGAGCAAGGGTTCTCCTTAAACTGAAGAAAACATTGAAAATTAAACAAATTTAAAGGCAGAGCACAACAAATTTATGGATTCTACCTTAACACTTCATTTGTTCAATTGCAGAAGATGAGAGATGGAAAAATGATACACATAACAAACTTACAAGTACTGAAAGAAGCACACCATCAAGACATAAATCCACAAGAATTCCAAATAGTGCTGCAAATCCCTGGTCTTCCCTTTGCCAAAATGCTGAAGTAAAATGTACAATAAAGTCTCAAAGCCTCTTCCCAAAGAGTCCAACCTCTCCAACCATGAAAATGATTTGGAAAATACATATTATAGACCATGCCAACCCATTACCTAGCCTCTAGGGGTCGATCTCATCATCCTAGGAGCTGTTTCAACCAATTCTAAACAAAGCACTATAATCTAGGCAGTCAAAACAACTTGCCTCTATAAGCTAGGAAACCAATTCATTCATTAAATTTTTGCTATTTTATGAATGAATCATCTAGAATAGGTAAATAAGTGTCAAGTCAACATAAAATTACATTAATTACATCAAGGAGGGTGAAAAATCCCATCACAAGTCAAAACTGGTCAAAACTGGGCGAATTCCTGAGCTGGAAGGTGAAAAATGTGCAAAAAATCCTGATGCGTAGCGCGCCTTTCCACCTACTTTTGGGGCACTTCCCGGCATCCAAATTGAGCTCAAGTTGGCTTGTTGGAAAGCCCTGGATGTCTACTTTCCAACCCAAGTGGAATTTTCTAATTTGATGTCCATTTGCCCCTCCAAAAGTGCATTCTCCCAAGGCTGCTACCTGTGTGTCCAAAAAGGGGCAGTGAGGTCATTTTTTGCATGTTTTTTGACCTTTTGGGGACCCAAACCTTGATGAAATGCCTTGGCAGTGGCTGAGCAGATGTATTTCATCATGAAAAATCCAAAAATGCAAACCTTTCTTGAATTGGACCTCCCCATCTTCAGGGTAGCGCGCAGCGCGCTACGCGTTGAGGGCAAAAACCTGTTTTTAATACAAAAATTTCAAAATTGACAAAAACTTCTCCAATTTTTTTGAAATTTGAGCTGGGGGTGTCTCATCAAGTACCATGCTCCTTCAAAGAGGCTTCGGCCAAAATTTGGAGTGGATCGGGCCTTTTTCTCCGTTTTAGTGCCTTGCTCAATCGCCCTTTAAGGATCTTCAGTTTCGCTTTGCAAACATGCATGCGGGCCCAGTAATGATTCTTCATATGGCGGAGCATATCTTTGTCTCTGTTTGCCTTGGCTAACAATTTCTCTAAATGAGTGTTCACCCGGATGAGCATAGACTCTCGCTCAATAGGTGTCAAATCACCGGGTCTCTTGCGGGCCAAGTTTTGGTCTTCTCGGATTCACCGCAACTCATAAAGAGTTTGTTCATCTTCTAGCTGTTTGTTGCGCTACTCCAAGTAGTTGATTTTCCAATTGGCCATTTCCAATTTCTGTTGCAACAAGTGATTCTCAGCCTTTTGTTGTTGAATGACCTCCTTTAGCTCCGAGCTAGGAGAGCTGATATCAAGGTCAATAATATCCGTGTCCAGATCTCCTGAAGGTCCCTTATCAAACATGGGTTGCTTGCCTCTTTCCTGTACCTGTGCCTGTACCTGTGCTGCAGAAGGCGAGACCCTTTCCACCTGATGTGGAGATAATACTCGCTGCGCTGATGAAGTCAACGAGACCCCTTCCACCTGATGTGGAGATAATACTCGTCGTGTAGATGCAAATAAGGCCCTGTGGCCTCTCTGATATGTAGCATATGAAGGAGCGCTAACATGCTCGGGCTCAGGAATTTCAAACTGATGTGAAGGCCCTCCCTCATCGTGGACAATCTCGGGAGGTGGCTGTGGCACCGTGAAAAAGTCGCGAGAAATGAACTCCTCCCAAGCAATACCCTGCTGTGCCAACTGATGCATCACTATGATCTTAATCAATGCATAATGATAGATGCTCTTATGTTGCTGTGCTGGGGTCTTCCTTTGTACTAAGGGCACCATCCTCTCTATGTTGCGACACATGAAAAATGGAAGGTTCATCATACGTAACCTTGTAAAATGCATTAACAAACGGATATGGTACGAATAGAGACGTGAAAATCTGCCCTCACAAGTGAAATATCGAATGATGAGTCTCATAAATGGTGCATACTCATCCCTTAGGAATCTGAAAGGAAAAACAACGGTTAAATGTCTCATACACCCGGGCTTGATATATGGCTCATAGTGAAATCTGTCTAACTGCTGGCGCTTATTCCATTCCTCCCCTACATTTGGTATCCCAGTGGCCTGAGCAATAATCTCGGGTGACAAGGTGAAATCCACTCCAGCAAGGTTTACATGACCATTCTGCAAATGTAGGACAAATAAACGAACTAGGTCTCGGTGATGCTGGATTTGTGAGATCCGCTCACAATATTCAAAACATGATTGATACCGAAAATAGTTCATTGCAAATGGACAAGCTTGCAAATGAGCCAAAGAAGTGGGCTCCTCCTGACATGCCGACCACCTTTGCCACTGTTGTGATACCTCCTTGGCACCTCTATTTCTGGTGTAGAATCACTTTCATAACTTTGCTCATAAGCTGACTCGGTTTCTGACATATTGTTGAAGACAAGATGGCTGGAATATATATGCTGACTGTGCACACAATTGACTGTAGACTTTTTCCTGTTTTTCAAAATGCTGTGACCAAGGGGACACAAATACAAGGGAATTGTTAGGGAAGGGGGAACATTAGGGACATAGGGGCAATGGAAATAAGCAAGGAATTTAGGAAAGGGAAAGGATATAGAAATTCTGATAATTTTTAGGGTTTGGGGTGAATTAGGGGATATTATGTTTGTAATAGAAGGGAGGGTTTAGAATTTCGTAGAGGGATAGTGTAGGGTTCTATGAGGAATTTTTTTTTAAGGAAAATGTTGGTGAACATGGGGGGTAGGAAACACAAAAGTGGGAAAACCTTGGCAGCATATAATTTTGAAAACCCTACAGCAAACTAGACCTTTGAATTCTCACAGCAAACTGAGGGTTTTTACATTTAATTTTCATGGCATAGCTAGCATAATTTATTTACATACATCTTGCAAAACTGAGTACAAACCATGGACATGAAGCCTACCTGTGTTTTAACTGAGTTAGAGGAGGAGTTGCACACTTGCTGGCGAATTTCTGAGCAAAAATCCCAACACGTAGCGCGCCTCACCCAACGCGTAGCGCGCCCCTGGTGCGTAGCGCGTGAGTAAATTTACACTGAAAAAGGTGTGCTGATGCGTAGCGCGCCCTGGGTGCGTAGCGCGCCAATGCTGATGCGTAGCGCGCCCCTGGAACTAGCCCGATTTGCTCACCAGCTTGTAAAATTGCCCTAGAATGGATGCACTTTGCTCTTGAGATGTGAATGGGTTGGTTATGAGGAGAAATGCCTTTATATAGACTCCCTTTTAATTTTTACTTGACCAAAACCCATTTTGTAATGTTTGGTTGTTGACACTTTTTCAGATTAAATAGGCTCTGACTTTTTGGTTTCCCTTTAAAAACAATTGGTTGAAATAATGATTTCTTCTGATAATTTTTTGCAGGGATAGCTCTGATATGCTCTGGCAAAGGAGACCCAGGCTGCGCTTGAACATTTGGAGAACTTGAAAATTTTGACAATTTTTTACAAAAATGAGATGGTGACTTATCTTCAAAACAAAGTTTTGAAGAGAAGTCCTTATTCAGCTGTATAATGACGAAAATTATTGAAGTGATGATCTATCAAAGACATCCCTCTGGCCTTCTGGTCTTCTAAGACTTTTCAAGACAAAATTGACTCAACCCTAGACCTAAGGCCTCAAAATTTAAAACCTAATTGTAAATGACCTTTGAAGACTTATTTTAATAAACAGGCCTGAACCAGCAGTGCCAAGCACGAGGGGAATAAGTGACACAACCCACTCCATCAGAGTTATGGCATGCCTAATGAAATGCAACTGATCAAAACTGATGGGACACCTAATCATGAAATGCAAAAGAGCTTTGATCTCTGATGGAGGGATAACTAGACCGACTCTAACAGTATGCTCCCGATATCACGTTATGATAGTTTTCCCAGACATCTAAAAAATTTGTAGGTTGGATGTAGGACTGCTGAACTGGCAGGGTGATTGGATAGGCTGAGTAAATTCCTCTCGCTCAATGCATCAACAATTTTATTAGCTTGAACACTAATGTTCTTTAAAACAAAGAGAAATTTTGGAGATATTCAATCTGCTTGACATGTTTTTGACTTAATTTAGGCTACTGCATAATGTACTGTAGAGCATGATTATCTGCATATAAAACAAATTCTTTAGACTTTAAATAATGCTTCCATTTCTTTAAAGCTTGTACCACAACATAAAACTCCTTTTCATAAGAAGTATACTTCCTCCTTGCCTCATTCAACTTCTCACTGAAATATGTATGGGCTTATCCTCTTGACTTAATACAACACTAATTGCTTCTCCACTGGCATCACACTTTACTTGGAAAGGCTTTCCCAAATCTGACAAGATCAACACAGGTTGTTCTGTGATATTCTTCTTCAATAATTAAAAGCGATTTTATGCTTCAACAATCCATTGGAATGACTGTTTATCTTTCTTTATGGCCCCCACATTTGGAGCACTCATCTCGTTGAAGTTTCTAATGAACTTCCTTTACAAAATAGCCAAACCATGAAATATTTTAACTTCACAAATGATTTTAGGAGAGGGCCAATAAATAATATCTCTTACCTTTTCAGGATCCATATTTAAACCATCCTTGGATATGAAAAAGCCAAAATAAACAAGCTATGTCTTCAAGATGAACATTTCTTCAAATTGATGAGAAATTTCTCTTGCTATAGCTTCTATAAACATACCTCAAATGCCTCAAGTGCTCTTCTTTGGACTGGCTATAAACCAAAACATTATCTAAATATACAACCAAAAAATTCCATATGAACCCCTTTAACACCTCATTCGTAAATCTCATAAAGGTTCTAGGCGCATTTGACAACCGAAATGTCATGACCAATAATTCATACAACTCATCATTGGTTTTAAAGGTTGTCTTCCACTCATCTCCCTCTCTAATCTTGATCTAATGATATCCACTCTTCAAATCAATCTTAGAGAAATAGCTAGCACCACTCAAACAGTCCAACAAATCATCTATGTGAGGTAAAGGAAATATGTACCTAATTGTAATATTGTTCAATGCTATGGAGTATGTATACATGCGCCAACCTCCATCTTTCTTAGGACTCAACATTATCGGCACTGCATATGGACTAAGGCTCTCTCTGATCAGTCCTTTATCTAACAACTCCTGCACTTTCTTTCTAATTTCTTCATTCTCTTTAGGGGTCATTTTGTATGCAACTTTATTTGGTAGACTTGCTCCTGATATTAAGTCAATATGGTGACTTATACACCTCACAAGTGGAAAATCATTAAAAAAAATCATCCACTATGATATCACTATACTCATTCAACATATCTTGAATCTCAAAAGGAAAATCAGTCACAATAGTGGAAGTAAGAATTACCCTAGGTTTACATACCAAAGCAAAGCTTACCTCATTATCTTCCATTTGCAACAAAAAATCTTTCCCATTCAACAACAATGCCTTAGAATCATTGTTCTTTGATGTCCCCTCTTCTTGCAATGGAAAAAAAGTATGGTTGATGCCATCCTTATAGAATTTGTAGATGTTCTTCTTCCCATCATGCATAACACCTATATCAAACTACCACCGTCTACCTAATAAATTTTTTCACACATCCATGGGCATGATATCACACATGATTTTATCCTTGTAGTTTCCTATCTGCAACTCCACTTCACACTATTCATTCACCAACAATTGATGACCCTTTTGAATCCATGACACCTTATAAGGTGTTGGATGCTTCATCTTCTTCAATTTCAACTTCTCCACCACTTCTGTAGACACCAAGTTGTCCATGCTGCCACCATCGATCACCACCTTGCAACATTTCCCTTGGACTTTGCAAACATTCCTGAACAATGCCTTCCTTTGAGTTGGTTCAACAACTTCCTTTTCTGGTTTCAATAAAACTTTCTTAAACAATAAAGACTCTCCTGTCTCTAGTAGATTTTCTGCCTCCTATACCTTTGGTTCCCCTTCTTTTGTTGGGGCAAAAACAACACATCTCTGACCTACATCCTTTTCTTTTTATTATATTTATTTATTTATTTTTTTTATATTTATATTTTATATTTTATATATTTTTATATTTTATTTTTATTTTTATATTTTTATTATTTTATTTATTATTTATTTTATTTTATTTATATTAATTAATTTATATTTATTTTTAATTTATATTTATTATTTTATTATATTTATTTTTAATTTTTAATTTTTTGATTTTATTTATTTATTTATTTTATTTTTATTTTTATTTTTTATTTTTTGGACATTCGTACGCCAAGTGTCCAAGCTTGCCATACCTATAGCAACACATCTCTATTCCTCTTCCCCTTCCTTTTCCAATGGAAAATGGTCTTCGACTTCTGAAGTCTCTCTTGTTGTCGTTGTGGAATTGAGCTATTACCTCCTTCCTTTTGTGCTATAGATCTCCCTCTACTTGACTTCTATCCTCTTCCTTTAGTAGTACTTTTTCCTTTTCCAAAGTGCTCCCTTGCAAGCTTCTCCTCATGCTTCAAAGCTAACTAGTATGTCTCATCTACTATTCTAGGTGTTAACACATTGATTTAATCTTAGATGTCCATCCTAAGACCATTAATGTATCTCGTTGTATTCTCCGTAGACTCTTCCACATATCCAAACTTGAAATTCACCTTATAAAATTATTTCATATACTCCCTTATAGTCATCAACCTTTGTCTGGGATTTTGCATTTGCTTGAATAACGTGAGTTGATAATCCTTTTTCAAGAACTTTCCTCTGAGCTTTGTAACCATTCTATCCTAACTCTTTATCTTCTGCTTATTCTTCCTTCTTCTTTCAGCTTGTACACCATCCCACCATAGAGTTGCATGTCCCTTCAATTTGGTAACATCAAACTTGACCTTCTTCTCTTCATTCATCTCTTCATACTCAAAGAATTTATCCATCTCTGTAATCTAGTCTATAATATCCTCTAGATTCATGTTGTTAGTGTAAGAAGATATATTTGGTTTCGCTTTTGTGACAAATCCCATAGCTGCTTTCAATATTCTGGCTTCTACAAGATCTTCAATTACTTCTTCCTTTGAAGATTCTTTTTCTTCCTTGCTTACATCTTTGGCTTTAGTTTCTCTTTGTTTACTGGTTTCCATTCTTTCTTCCAATCGCTGCATAACTCTCATCACTTTAGCATTGAATACATGCCTTTGTCCTCTCTGACTTCCTCTAGCACCTCATTCAATTTTGTGAGCCATGGTCAATTAATTGTTCCTAGAGAAGATGCAAGACCTTCTTAGATACCAACTAATGTAGACTTTAACTTTCTAACATTTTATATATGATGAACTAGGCCCAAAAATGCCCCTTTAATTTCCCAAAGCCAAACTAAAAACAATACGACTGAATATATATATATATATATATAACCAAGGGAAATAAAATATAGCCAAGTCCCCAAAGAACCATTGCAGCCGAGCCTCTTTATAATAATCAAAAGAGAAAGGGGGCTTACCTTTTGTTAAAACCACCAGCTCAAGCCTTGTTAATAGCCATCGAGACCAAGCATGTGTGTGTGTGTGTGTATATATATATATATATATATATATATATATTGGTTAGTTCTTTACTTTTTAATTCTTACTCTCGCTTCTCTCAATGCGACCACACCACAAGACCTGGTCCTCGCTCTCTTGTTTTTTGATTCTACATGTCATCCTAGGCTTACGTCACCTTAACTGTTCCAAAGTGCACGCAAGGAGGATCCTCTGGGAGACAGGATCTGATATTTTCCCGTCAAGTGTTGACCTCGGCTCCTATAAGTTGTAGACTCAGTTCCTTTTCAAAGCATGCTCGTCTCGTCTTTCCAGGAGGAGTAAACAATACCTTCATGGTCCCACTCATTATCCACATTATCACGACTTCTTTCTTATTATAAAACCTCACACGTAAGCCCAACATCCAATCATCCCGATTGTTCCCTTGTGCACCCCTCTTTCGACCTTCTAGAGAAAAACTCTTGGGACACGTCAACCCAATATCATCTCCTGACAGATTCTTGTTGATGGAAAATCGATTTTGTCTCCTATCCTTTGTTAACAGATGGACTCCCATCAATGCTTAAAAAAACTAAGTATTGATCACTCCTCGTGTGTACTTTGTTCTTGGCTTATTGCACTCTTAAAGCTCCTCCTTCACTCCTGCAACCTCCCACTCCGCAATATAAAAGTGACGCTTAATTTCTCTGTCAATACAATTCTCTGTAATGTTCTGTGTATGTATGTGCAACCAACAAGTAATATAGTGATTGCAAAAGGACTTGTTTTTTTATTATATATATATATATATATATATATATATATATATATATATATATATATATATATAGATTCAGAAGAATCTCTCTCTCACTCCACACTCTACCCTCTCTGATTATTATTATTAATCCAATAATTATAAGAATACATAGTGTTAGTCCAGATCCACGAAGATAGGATCAGATGGACCAATTTGGGCATTATTGAACAAATTACAACCATTAACTAATTTTGATGCATTACATGGCAAACAAAACAAATTCTATCCTAACAATCCACTCATTAAGGAACCAACTCCTTTGGTAAATATTTTGACCTCTCATTCAATTGATTTTTTATGGATGCCCTTGCATCAATATCTATCCTAGATCTAATAATAGGGAGAAATAAGGTGTTCTTCTAATACAAGGTCCTTAAGGGAAATTCTTTGAGAGAGTTGTGGAGCCTATGATGCTAATATAATTCATGTTGACATTGTCTAATCATTCTCAATTTGGAGATAAGTATAATAATAAGTGTGGATTTCCTAGTCAATCAAAGAAAGTAACTAATATAGACCCAAATAGGGTTTAGCTTTTTCTAGTGACATGCTAGTGCTCATTCTTGACTCTACAGATGCACAGCATTGCATACAATGAGTTGGGGCTAGGTGCAATTCTTGTGCGGCTTTGGTAGAATAGATACCCTCCACTTGCAACTACTTAACTAAAGACTAAATAAATTGAACTATATTAATAAATATCCCATAATGTTAAATAAGTGTGTTAGCCTCAATCATGTAAGAGGAAACTTACATAAAAAACAACACAATAATAATGATAATGATTAAGAGAAACCGACTCTCTTAGTGAAATATAAGCATACATATGATATGCTTTACGAATATCCTCTGTAATAGCTCTACAACTATTTCTTTTAAATACTTTAGGACAAAAGATAGAGATATCATACCTTTTACATAATTAATTTAGGTAAATTTGTTTTAAATTACTCTAGGATTAAGATTAGGAACATTGGATGGTGGAATCTAACCAATATTCAAAGTTAAAAAAAGGTAAAAGTGTTGAGTGAAAGAGTGATAACCTTTGCACATCAACATTGTTTGTAGTTGTGCTTGGCTAAATGGATGTAAAACTGAAGGGAAATAAAATGATACATTTTTTTACCGGGACTACTAATATGAACTAAGTAGTGAAACTAGTGCAAGAAGATAATATCATGAAATAAAATCTTGGAGTTTGCGAATGTTATAGTAGGAAGAAATGCTCTAATGAGTTTAAATAGAATGGAAATAACAATTATTTCATTATAGTACTCTTGTTTGTCAAAATCCAACTGAACAACCCATAAGTCCATAATACAACATTATGGAAAAGGTTTTGACATCTTTAAGTAACTTTGTTTCTCTACTATTATAGTCAAGTAACATGATTCTTATCCATTCATAACGTAAAAATAACACTTTGGAATGTACAAAATAATAACACAAAAAAATAAAATGCATTTAGGGTGCATGTAAATAACAACTCTCTCATCACATGACCACTAAGTTGAGTACACAAACCCACAAATCCATAATGTAAACTTTGTAGAAAAGGTTTAGAGATATCCAAATAACATTGTTTCTTTATAACAACTAAAGCAACACAACTCTTATTGATTCATAAGGTAAAATAACATTTTAAGCTTTGTGACATGACAAAAGGATCTAATGACTTTAGAAAGTAGTGAAATAACAATTCCTTCATCAAGGGACTATTGTGTATTGAAGTCCAATACACAAACTCACAAGTCCATAATACATAATATTGCTTTGTAAAAAAGGTTTAGACATAAAAAAAAACATAGCTCTTATGGATTTATGATGTAAAGTGACACCTTACATTTCGCAAAATAATATGATAAAATGATCTAATGAGTTAAAAGAATATGTAAATAACAACTATCTCATCGAGAAACTATTGTTTTTCAAAGTCGCATATACCAATTTACAAGTCCATGATATAACCTTGTAGAAAAGGTTTGGGCATTATTTATGTAACATAATTAAAACAACATAATGAACTTGGTGGGCCTCCTTGAGTGATTCACAATTATAATAACAAGCATAAAGTTTTGTGGTCAAATCCTTGAAATGTTTACGTCTTTGTTTATGGGCCTAACTGAATGACTACTACTTTATATGTGAACCTATACTCAACCTATAATAATTTACACAATCAAATTTATATTAGATGCTATCCTGAAAATAAGAAGAAATACTCATAATAATTTACAGATTTTTTTTAATATAAAACACTATCCTAAAATGAATAAAAATACCTAAAATTTCTTAAAAGTAATATATTTTACATAAGAAAAAAAACAAAAAACAACATGATTCACAAACATAAAATTCTACCAACTTGTATGGAATCTCTCTTTAACAGCATTATTCACGATTCTTTTTCATAACCAAACAAATGACTATCAATACACTTTGCACAAACCTAGATACAATGTTTTAATTAAATATTCATATCATGTGTAAGAGGTGCATGAAGTCTTCTAGAATCATTGAAAACATACAAGTGCCTTTGAAAACCTATCTGTCATAACCCTAAATGTCTAAATTTAACGTTTAATGTCGCTATCACACACAATGCCTAAATTTAATGTTTAATGTCGCTATCAGAAAGTCTCACATAACCGAGTAATCGATGAAAAACTAGTTTATAAAATGCCATGATCACTTGAAAAAGAACGTTATCCGATATTGCGTTTGCATTTTCACAGCCCCACTTGACATCAAATATTTCCAAAACTAGCTTGATACCTGTCGTGCACCCGACTACTCATATTTAATATTTCTATGTTAAGCATGTTATGCATGGAAACTTAGAAATTCATTCATAACATTTGTATACTAAGCATTGAAACTTGGAAATTCGGTCATACCAGTTCCGTCATGCTCGACTTTCATGGTGGCGAAGCTGTCGCTGGATTATAAAGGACCCCACATGGAGAAATAACTTTAAAAAATTCAACATGATTGGATCATTGCTAAGAGTATAATATATTTGCATAGTTATATGGATTCATGGCTTCACATACAAGAATGGCGAGAATACTTCAATGGATTTCATTGAGATTCGAGAGAAGTTGACATACATGAGAAGTTAAGTTTCTGCAACATGGTTATGATAATGATAAGTTTCTGCAATATGGTTATGATGATTTTGAAAGGATAGTTATGTTGTAAATGATTTTAGTTCGAATGGTTTGGTAATAATTTGATTTTAATGTGCGGGTTTGAATTTTTGTTGGATATGTTGTAGCTATATAGTTTATAGGATTTATTAAATAGTTATATATATGGTGTAAAGGATTTAACATTTACGAAATAGTTGTATTTGATATAAAAGATTTTCGCTGGCTTTTTTTTCTCTACAAAACTTACAGTATTTATCTGGTATTAAGATATTGTAATTAGGCAGATTACAATATTATACTTAGTGTATAATAGTATACACACTAATAGTATAGTTGTATCTAATGTAATAGTAAGATTCATCCTTTAGCTACTCTCCCTATATTGTCCTCCTGGCATAAACATGATTATTCTTCATGGAATTTTGATAGCCACAGTAATTGGATTTCTGTGTCTGAATCAATATCTCAAACGTTGCAGAGGGCATATGAATCTTCCACCTGGGAACTTGGGTCTGCCTGTGATAGGAGAGACCCTGGCGTTTTACAGAGCCCAGAGATCAAACAGGCTCTTTGAAGATTTCTTTGGGAAGAGGGTTCAGAAACATGGGAAGGTTTTCAAAACTGGATTGATGGGATCTCCCACCGTTGTCTTCACAGGGGGTGCAGGCAACCGTTTCTTGATGTCCAATGAATTCAAGCTGGTGGTGAGCTCGTGGCCCAAGAGCACCATAGATCTCATGGGCACCGGTTCCATCATGGAGAAACAAGGGAGCGAGCACCGGTGCCTTCGTGGGGCTGTCATGGCGTGCTTCCGTCATGGGGAGGTTCAGGAGACATTTGTGGAGAAGATGAGCTCCGTCATGGAGCGCCACTTTGTAAGCCATTGGAGGGGGGAGAGCGTGGTGCGTTTGTTTCCATTGACAAAGCTGCTCACTTTTTCCTGCGTCTGCAATCTGTTTCTCGGGCTTGAAGATGGCGAAGAGGTGCAGGGTTTCTTGAAGTTGTTCAAGATTGTGTTGTCTGGCTCTCTGTCGATTCCCTTGGACTTGCCTGGGACTCGGTACCGTCGGGCGAGGACTGCTCGATCCGACATCGACCGGTTCTTGTCATCGTTGATTCAGAGGAGACGAAGGGAATTGGAGGAGGGGAGAGCCTCTCCGGATCAGGATTTGTTTTCAAGACTGCTGACTTTGAGTGATGAAGATGGGAAGAAGTTGAGTGACAAGGAGGTGATGGATAACATTGTGTTGTTTATGTTTGCTGGCTATGATACCACCTCTCTTGTTATGACCATGATGTGCAAAATGTTGTGGGAGCATAAGGACTGCTATCAAAAAATGCTACAAGGTATGATACAAGTGAAATTGATTTTGATTTCTATGGTGGAAAAAAAAAATAGTTTTCAATTTGAATTATTTTTAGAAATTATGGTTAAAAATGATTTAATTAAAGTTAAGTAGACTTCAAACTATGCAAATGGGACATAATGTCAATGTATACGGTTGTTTTTTATTCTTCCATGTTAGTTTAAGGGTAAGTGTTTGAAAAGATGGTTGAAGGGGATCTAATCATCTTATCCCAACTTTAGTGTTTTTATGACTTACATTTCAATATAGTTTGATTAAGAGAAATCAAGGTCATGGATTAAGGGGATTGGTTTAAGTTAAGAAAGACAATTGACTAATTCACTCCCTTGATATTTGATCATCTTTTCACTTAATTGCTTTATCTAAATCTTATGAATTGAATCAAAACTTCCCTCTTCAAACTCTAGGCCTCCTAAATTCCCTTTTGATCGTACTAAGCAATTACATAAAATGTTAATTAAGAGTTGAATGTGATAAGCAAAATTTCAATGCACATGGTTGTTGTTGTTTTTTTCTTCTTCTTTGGCTTCCTAGTTGTCCTACCCCACCCCAATCCTCCTAAAATGGTGACCTACATTACTGTAGAATACCTCTTGGCCAATTCATGGGTGGGCCTTCCAAAAGATGGTAAAAGAGGCCCTACTTGTCATACCCCAATCCCAATCTTCCTAAATTCATGAGCTAGATTTCCATATAATAGACCTTGCCCACGTTAAGGATAGGTTGTTCACAAGATGATCAAGAAGACCCTCTTGTCCTATTCCAACTCCAAACCTCCCAAACCAATGGCCCACATTGCCATAGAATACTTTTTTGCCCCTTTTGGCTTCAACCTTTCAAAAGTTGGTAAAAAATTCTCTACTTATTTTACTCCAACCCAACCTCCTAAAACATTGCTATGTATACCAATGGGAAATCAAGGTTGTGGATTAAGGGGATAGAGGCAATCCTAAGAAAGGTGATAGTATCTCTTGAAATTTTATCATCTTACTACATCACCCCTCTATCTATCTCCTATCCATTGTACAAAACCTCCCTTGTTGGAACCAAGGACTCTATTATTCTCATTTGAGCATAGCCCACAAGTGACATAAACTAACTATTGAGAGATGAACATGACAATTGAACTTTTAAATCATATTAGTTTTTTAAATATTTTCACTTTAGCAATAGACATAAATAAATAATCTACATTGTTATAGAATACCCCTTGCCCACTTTAGGGGTATTCTTTTCAAAATACGATTAAAAGGGCCTTACTTGTCCTACCCCATCCCTAATCCTACTAAATTGACAAGTTGCATTTCCATACCATACACCTTCTCCACATTAGGGATAGGCCTCTCAAAAGATGCTTAAAAGGAACCTGCTTGTCCTACCCAATCCCAATCCGCTTACATCAAGGACAAACCTTGCCCACTTTAGAGGTAAGCCTTTCAAGGATGGTTAAAAGGACCCTAGTTGTCCTCTCCCAACCCCAATCCTAAATTAATGACCCACATTTCCATAGAATACCCTTTGCACACTTTAGGGCAGGCTTTTTAAAATATAGTAAAAAAGACTCTACTTGTCATATCCCAATCCCAATCCTCTTGAATAAATGAAATACATAACATTTTGTAAATAGAAACATGGGAAATCAAGGTCATCAATTGAGGGGATTGGGGCAATCTAAGGAAGGTGATTCCCTCCCTTCAGATTTTATCATCTCTCTATCTAATACCTCTATGTTGAATCCCTATAAGGAATCAATTCCTCCATTAACCCCATTTGATTATATCCCATAAATGTATGAAAATTACATCGACAATTGAACCTAACAACCAAACTTTCAATCCTTATGGTTGTTTTTGTATACTTTCTCACTTTAGGGTTAGAACTTGTTAGAAACAATGGAAACCAAGACACTACTAAGAGGGGGTTGAAGCAGTAGTGTGACCCAATTATAAAACTCTTAACAAATCACACTTCTCAATCACTTTAGCAACCATTCATGTAATCAACATCATAACTCAATAATGTAAAACATAACATCATAATCATTGTCACACACATGTGAAACATATATATAAAGACATGAATCTTCTTTTTATTACTTCGAAAAACATAAGCTACAACTTGCTATTACATCATTGCCCCACAAGCTTCCACTTGTAGGTTTATCAACTGCCATTGAAAGGAACTTCTATCCATGCTTATTTAATAGAGGCCGTTGAAAGGGACTACTGCCCCCACTCATTTATCAACTGCTTTTGAAAGGGAATGTTTCCCCTGCTCGTTTATCAAATTCCACTGAAAGGGGCTATTGCCCCTACTTGTTTATAAAATACCACTGAAAGGAACTACTGCTGCCCCTGAGCAAGCTACAACTTGCTTGACCTCACCAAAAACACCATAAAATCACCTTCATTAGTGTCTGATCGCTAATCTAAACTACCATACACACCAGCAACATCAATTTTGATTAATTTTTTATTTCACCATAAAAACATCTTTGCTGAATACACTAAAACACCATTCGCCAATTCATTCTCTGCCTTCGCAAACACCTTTCATTCACCAAAATTGATCTCTGATTCACCCTTGATGCAAGCTAACATTATGCATCTCATTGCACCAATAACATACAACTTGGTTGTTCAATTCTATTTGTAAAGGAATTTGGACGAACATTTCTGAAATTAAACTTTAGTTATCTTCAACTCCAACTTATGCTTAATTTAAGGTTTGATCTTGATTTCTTCTTGTTTTTTTGTTTCTAATATGTTCTCTTGATGTGCAAAATAATTCTTCAATCTTTGCTCTGTTGTCTTTGCGAGAAAACTTGAGACAAACTACTCAAATCTGTAATTCAGGTAATTTTCTAAATTTGGATGACCACCAAATTCTGTCCATTATGCCATTAACGCTGCTAACTCGTTCATGCTTGTTTTTAATCTTTTATTCCTCCACCAAATATGGCATATAACACCAAATTCCACATGCTTCCAACCCTTTGATGCTAAACCTTCAATATAGACCTGAGCACTTTTCTCATAAAATTGTTGCCTATGTCCATTGTTGGGTCCCTTTGTGTTGTAGCCCGAGGGCTTAACTTTCATTCACAAAAGTTTTCACACCCATAGTCACAAAGCCCACATAGAACTAGGTGCAGGCCCATTCTTTTAGCTCCCAACCTTTATTTCTTTTAATTTTCGAAAAAAAACTCTTGGAAAAAACTCTGTGAAGTGCCTTGGTTTACCACCAAGATTGTTTCTTTCGAGATGGCTTTCTTTCAGGGTCATTTCTTCTAGGGTTACATGCCTCATGGGACCGTGCCACTGAAACCTGCACCAATAAAAATATCATCGAAATGTTTTTTTTGCCACGTCCTCTTAGAACGAAACTATTGTCGTCTCCTACCATCAATCTTCATGTTTTTGGGCTTCTATCTTCTTGGCAAAAAATTAATGGATTGTGAGTGGTTTCTTCCAAGGAAAAATTCTTCTGAGGTTGGTTTCTTCTAAGGGTTGAGTTTCCTACGAGATTACATCACCTATCACTGTTTGTTGTCACTTGATTGACACGTTGTCCAATCATATTTTAGTCGAGTTAAGTTGGCTTGCCACCTGTGATCTGGCATGTCCACCTTTGAATTTCTTTCATGGTCGTTCTCCAGAGATGACATGTCACTGCGAATTATGTGCAACCTCTGCTAGGATGCCACATGTCACTCATTGAGTGGTGCCATGTGTCACCCATTTTTGGCCCACTTGGCCACTCCAAAATTTCAAATATGCATGCGACATGTCACACTACGATTGGACCATGTCATGCTGATGTCATTCTACCACTATGTCTCCACATCATCTCTACGAGCTAATAAAATTGTGCCATGTGTCTTCCATGTTTTCAAGTACATGTCACCTTTGTTAACTGTTGCAAATCTTGGGTTGCAAATTTCAGTGAGAACTCAATGTGTATCTTAGAGAAAACCTCTGAGGAGTATCTTCCGAGATTTCTGTCTTGGGGTGGAAACTTCAATGACTATCTTCGACTCTTTTCAACTAACATCCTTTCATTTCACCACTTTATGTTAAATCATTTTCCGCTGATGGCTTTTCACAACATCCTCTTTAGTGGTTTCATGGAAAATAGGGAGGAAATCATGCATTAATCTAGGTCATTGATATGATATTTGGCTATTTGGATGATACCACCCCACACGGGGCTCCCCCTATAGTTAACCCTCGAGCGGGCATGATCCCTCACAATTTCGCCGATGGAGTTAAGGGGATGCATGGCGCACATCTACTTACAAACTTGCATGAGGTTTAATTTTCATTCTCTGCCAATTACTCTCCTAATTTCTCTTCCATGTTTGGAAAAAATACCAAACCTTTCACCACTTTGATTCTAATGCGAAGTTTAGCTGTGCAACTTTTGACTTTACGGATCCTAATCTTTGACTAACAATAACTTCTGATCCAGGATGCCATTTGTAGACTTACATATACCACTAGAAATCTCTTTTAAAGCTATATCCATATGATTAGTTTCCAACGGTACTTGAGATGACCCGCTATACCAGAAATGGCTCTAAAGTCTATGCACCTTCACCATTCTTCTTGCAACCCATTAGAGAAATTTTGAGGTAAAAAGTGGGCCTAAAAACAAAAATATACTACAAAAATCAACTTTATAAGAACCAATAGGATTCAATATGATGATGTCAAACATGGGGGATGACTCACCCTTTTTGGAGTGAAAAGGTAAAAATATAAAAAAGATTTAAAATAAAAAATAAAAAAACTATTTTTTCAACTCGTATTTTCAACTTATCTCCCTACAATTTTAATCAAATTTCAAGTGGGAACAATCGTTGGATGCGGAATTCAATTTTACATCCAAGGAGTACCCATGTCGCATATTTTTGATGGACTCTACTACACAAAAAATGTGAAATACAGGAGAAAAAACATGATTGCAATAATGTTTTTTCATGTATTTCACATTTTTTGTGTATAGAGTCCATCAAAAGTATGCAACGTGGGTACTCCTTGGGTGCAAAATTAAATTCCGCATCCAATGAGTGCTCCCAGTCAAATTTGAGTAAAATCATAGGGTGATAAGTTGAAAATACGAGTTGAAAAAAGTAGGTTTTTTTTTTTTTTTTTTTTCCTTTCAAAATTTGATGAGGTAATCTAATCTTATTTTATTATTTCCACTATTATTTTATAATATTGCTTATGAGGCCCATTTTAGACCTCAAAATTTCTCTAATTCACATGTTCCTTTGACATGCTTGTCAATCAACCTATGACACCAATGATCTTGGCTACTCAATGTGAACTCTTTTGAAATCCAGCTCCTAATGCCAACAACACCTTTGACATCAGTGACAACACATTAATGATTGACATCAATGAAAACATATTCTAACAATCTGCCCCTTTTTCATTGATGGCAACACTATACATGGTTACTAAATATGAGTGTCATTGATGGCAAAAGTTGATCACCGTGCAAGAAATATACTCTACCCGGTCTACAATGTTTGTCCATCTCTCCCCATGGTATGTACTACCTCTCCCCCTTTGACATCAATGACAAAGGATAACTCTTCACAAACCTTACTTTATAAATTTTCAACACTTTGATTATCATGGTGAATTTCTGTATATGCACATGCTTGTTCTTTTCTCCCCCCTTTCTTTTAAAATAACTACATTGATTAACCATTCAAAATAAAACATCAATAGCAAAGATACTCTCCCTTTAACTCATATCCCTCTATCATTCTTATCCTATGGACCTATCAACTGCTTATTCATACGCTGAAAACTTTAGCATTAGAGGAATTTTGAGGTCTAAAATAGGCCTCCCAAGGAATTTTATAAAACAATAGTGGAAATAATAAAACAAGATTAGATTACATCGCCAAAATTTAGAGGGAAAAAAGAAAAAAAACTATTTTTTCAACTTATATCCTTATGATTTTACTCAAATTTTGAGTTGGAGCATTAGTTGGATACATAATTTAATTTCTCATCCAAGGAGTATCCATCTTGCATATTTTCAATGTACCATGCTACACGAAAAATGAGAAATACATGAAAATTGTGATCAATCATGTTTTTCATGTATTTTTCATTTTTCATATAGCACGGTCCATCAAAAGTGTGCAACATGGGTACTTCTTGGATAAGGAATTAAATTTTGCATTCAATGAGTGCCCCCGCTTGAAATTTGAGTAAAATTGTAGGGATATAAGTTGAAAATATGAGTTAAAAAAGTAGTCTTTTTTAATCTTTTTACTTTTTTACTCAAAAAATGGTGAATCATCTCCCATGGTTGAAATCATCATCTTGAATTCTATTGGTTCTTATAAAGTTGATTTTAGTTGCGCATTTTTGTTAAGGGGCCCATTTTTTACGTCAGAATTTCTCTAAAGGTATCTCTGATTTGTTCTAAGTAGCTTCCTTTATGCCTTATGGAGAATATTTAGTTAAAAGAAGAGTGAGTAATCACTCCCAATCTCATCCTCAAGTAGTCAAGACGATGTATCTCTTGTTAAAACAACTTATATATGTACAACTGTGCCACAAGAAAAATTAGGCCTGCTGGTCTAAGTCTCAACTAGGCACAATTCATATTTGTGCTTCTTTGTTGTGGACTCATGCACCTAACCTCTAGCAACAACAACAATCTATCCTATGCATGATCAACACCATCAACTTGTCAAATGATAAACAATAAAATACACCACTTAAAAGTTCTTATATGATAATCATAGAGTGACTCTCTCCAATGTAGGCCTATACTAACAACTCAACATATACTTCACTTGATAGAAATATAATGGTTGCAGACTCACCATATAAATTTTGACTTAACATAAACATTAGTAGCATATAAATTGGGACTCTCTCAACCACACTTGGACTAACAATCTCCTAGTGATAACATGAATACCATACTCTAACAAAACTCTAGTGATAGTTAATATCAATTGATACTTTATACCAATTGTTAATATATTTGAGACCAATGATACCAATTGCTAAGTAATTGTTAATTGAGTATTCTTCCCCCGTGTCCATGCTCTTTTCACCAATATTTGTTCTCTTCCAAAAATCTGATGTCTGGTACCAATTACTAATGTAACAATTTGGAAGCATTACTATAGTCATACTACTCATCATATCTGCAACAAAAATTTTGATCAATCAAGCAACATTAATTTGCAACAAAAACACCATCACCCTCTGACTTGCAGACTTGTACTTAAGTAACAAAAAATTGATACCAATTGTTAATTGAGTAATCTGATACTAAAATGTTTACTTAAGTATGCTCCCCCTATGTTATACTTGCACAAGAAAAGGAAACTTCGGCAGTAAACAAATCATCATACCTATTCTGTCATCGCCATCTATAGTGAGACTGAAAAATTTACCTTAACCTTCAGATGCATTACTTGCCATGTTCCTTTATACACTTTGCATCTGAACTTTATGGATTCTCTTGAAGTAATCCTGTCCTTTTCAATGAAGAGGTAAAAGGGATCTACTCCCCGTGAGTAGATTATCTCCCTTTTTCTTCCACACCTGGGTATGCTAGGTTTTTACTTGGTAAAAACCATAAGATGATAACCTGCACTAGTTTGGTACTCTTGCCTCACTGAGTGACTTCCTTCCACAATATGAACACACAAACCATGACCATTCCTCTTATTAGCACCAATTAAAGCCAACCTGCAAATTATCTATTGCTCTTCTTTCTCACTGTTTGTGCTTGCTTTTTGCTTGTAGTGCATTGGAGAACTGACTTGGCTGCTGCCGCTCCTTTTGTCTAATTGAAGTCTTCGTTTGTTGCAACTTATATAAGAGATATCAACCACAAGAATCTCAGACTCTAACCTGTTGATTTTCTAACAAAATCCAAGAAAATAAATTTCCATTAGATAGAAATCAGAGTTTTGTTGCATCCTTTCTTCCTTTGGTATGGTATTTTCATTGTTGACATAACTATACTTTTTTTTGGTCTTCAACACAATCCATGCCTCTGTTTAACTTGTTCTAGAAATAAGGTGTAATCTTTCCAAGTTTTCATATAGTTGTTGTGTGCCCATAATTTCCACACTTGTAGCATTCATCATTAATTTGAAAAGGGGCAAAGGAGTTTTTCCTACTAAAGCTCATGCTCATCCAATTTCTTGGATTGATACTCGCTCTCCTAGTGCTTTCGGGCCTCTGACAATTTTTCCTTTGAGGGGGAAAGGCTCTTTGTGCATGGTTGTTCAAATTTCTCTGAGCAACTCATGGTTGTTGCTGAGATAGAGAATTCCACCTATGTTTCTACAACTTCTTTTTCCTTTCTGGGCACTTGGAGGAAAAGTGCCCTGCATTACCACACAAAAACATATGAAAGGTTGCATACCTTTGTCTTTATTTTTGGAACTCTGTTTGTCTCCTTGTTCCTGTGTTAACTTCCCTACTAATTTAGTGTGTTAAGTTTTTATTTAACAAAGCTAATGGGTTCCTTTAATGTTGTTGTTGAGTTACTTCCACAAATAAAGCTTGTCCTATCCTGAGGGGGGATTTGTCTGCCTCAAATTTCATCCAAAGCTTCAGAACTCTTTGCACGCTTCTGATATTTCAACAACTACTCTTTTAATATACTGATATCAACTTCCAATTTTTGATTTGAGGTTTTAAGCTTCTTGATATCCTCAAAATATGGTATGATTCACCTTCTTAAATAAATATTTTCTTCAAGGTCTTCCAACTCAATAGAGGAGCTAGATTCGTATGCAAAGTCTATTTCATTCGCAACCTATACAATATTTTGTTCCCTTGCTGACTCTAGGGATTCTTCTACCACTCATGAGATATACTATCTTCTTCTCTATCATAGGTGAACCCATTTACTTCTTGAACAATGTCTAGATATACTATTGCTACCAAAGTAGTTCCTTCTTTACTATTACTAGATGAGAAACTCTCTCTTTCATCAAAACTTGCAATTAAGCAACTTGAAGATAAATGACCTATTGTTCTACAATAACAACAAAATAAAAACTTTCTTGTTGATTACATCACCTATGAAACCTCTGAGTGTTTATCAATAGGATGACCATTGTCTACTCCATTCTCCAGGGAAAACCTCTTGAAATAATCAACAGCTAGAGTGTCTTTTTCATAGATGGTCTAAAATTTATCCCATATATATTTGGTAGTCTCACAACAGATTACTCTCTCAATCTGACTTGGAAATTCCTTTCAAGATTTCCTCCTTGGCTTGTTCATTAAAATCATTATATTTTAATCCATTCTCCACAGATAGCCATACATCCAAATCAAGAACTTTCAAATAGATTTTCATTGTTACCTTCAAGGTTGTATAATTTGACCCATATAAATATGGAACTCCATTCGAGGTAATTTAGTCTTGGTTCTCCATGATCCCTGATATTCCTTCCAGCTGTTAAAATGGTCCTGAAGAAATCTGGTTGCTCTGATATCAATTTTAAGAAACAACATAAACCATGACACTACTAAGAGGGGGCGTGAATCAGTAATCTGACCAAATTATACAACCCTTAACAAATCACACTTCTTAATCACTTTAGCAAACATTCATGTAATCAACATCATATCTTAATTATGTAAAACATAACATCATAATCATTGTTACACACATGTACAACACACACATATATATATATATATATATATATATATATCAATCTTCTTCTTATTTCTTTGGAAAACACGAACTACAACTTTCTTTTACATCACTAACCCACAATATTCAATTGCAGGATTATTAGTTGCCACTGAAACAAACTTCTATCCTTGCTCATTTATCAACTGCCACTGAAAGGGTCTACCAACCCTACTCGTTTATCAACTGTAACTGAAAGGGGTTGCTACCCCTACTCATTTATTAGCTTCCACTGAAAGGGACTACTAACCCTCCTCATTTATTAATTGCCATTGAAAGGGACTACTACTGCCCCTGATTTGCAAGCTACAACTTGCTTGAATTCCCTTATTCATATTTCATCCATTTTCAAACTAAAATCATGAATGCCACTTCCTTTCATACATAAATAAATAAATTTATCACTTCAAACACTCACCAAAAACACCATAAAATCACCTTCATCGGTCTAATTACTAATATAAGCTACCATACACACCAACATAAACAATTCTTATCAATTGCTAATTTCACCATAAAAAAATGTTTGTTGAATACACCAAAACATCATTCACCAATTCATTCTCTACGTTAACAAACACCTTCCAAACACCAAAATTGATCTTCGATTCACCCATAATGCAAACTAACATTATGCATCTCATTGCGCCAACAACATACAACTTGGTTGTTCAATTACGCTTATAAAGGGATCTGGACTGATATTTCTGGAATTAAACTTTAGTTATATTTAGATCCAACTTATGCTTAAACTGAGGTTTGATCTTGATTTTTTCTTATTTTTCTACTTCTCAAATGTTCTCTTGATGTTCAAAATAGGTCTTCAATCTATTCTCTGCTATCTCTATGAGAAAACCTGAGTTAAACTACTCAAATTTATAATTCTGGTATTTTTACAGGGTTTATTAGAGGTTTTTAAAATTTGGTTGACAACCAAATTTAACAATTATGCTAAATATACCTCCATTTTTTTTCATTTCGCCACTAATGTTGCTAACTCGTTCATGCCTATTTTAAGCTTTTATTCCTCCATAAAATATGATGTATAGCGCTAAGTTCCACATGCTGCTAACCCATTCATGCTAAACCTTCAATATAGGCTCGAGTAATTTTCTCATAAAACCGTCGCATATGTGCTTCAATGGGTCCCTCCGCACTAAATCCCTAAGGGCTTAACCTTCATTCACAAAATATTCCGCACCCACGGTCACAACACCCACACAGAACCAGGTGCATGCCCATTCTTTAGCTCACAAACTTCGTTTCTCGAGAAAAAATCTCTTGGCACAAACTTTGTGAAGTACCCTAGTTTGCCATTGAGATCATTTATTTCAAGATGGGTTTCCTTTGGGTCATTTCTTCTGGGGTTATGTGTCCCATGGGACCGCGCCACTGACACCTGCACTAATAAAAATACCACTAGGATGTCTTGTTTGCCACGTCCTCTCAGAACGAAACTATTTCAGTCTCCTGTCATCAATATTCACATTTCTCGGCTTCCATCTTCTCGACAAAAACTTAATGGAGTATGAGTGGTTTCTTCTAGGGATAGTTTCTTTTGGGGAATGAGTTTCCTCTGAGATTACGTCACCTATCACCATGCACTATCACCTACCTGACACATTGTCCAATCATATTTTAGTCAAGATAAGTTGTCTTGCCACCTGTGATCTAGCATGTCAACCTTTGAGTTCTTTTAGGGTCGGCCTCCAGGGATGACATGTCACTGGAAATATATTGTAACCTCTATAAGGATGCCACATGCCACTCAATGAGTGGTGCCACATGTCACCCATTTTTGGCCCACTTGGCCACCCCAAAATGTCAAATTTGCATTTCATGTGTCATGCTTTGGGTGGACCACATCATGCTGATGTCATGCTGCCATCATGTCTCCACATCATCTCTACAAGCCAATAAAATTGTGACACGTGTCTTCCATGTTTTCAAGTACACATCACCTTTATTAACTACTACAAGTCTCAACGATAACTCAATGTGTATCTTGGAGAAAATATCTGAGGAGTTTCTTCCGAGATTTTCGTTTGAGGATGGAAACTTCAACAACTATTTTCAACTCCTGTCAACTAACATCCTTTCACAGTGTCACTTAATGTTAAACCATTTTTTACCAATGTCTTTGCGCAACACCCTCCTTAGTGGTTTCGTGGAAAATAGGGAGGAGTTTTCACTCTAATATGGGTTGTTGATCTCCTATTTGGTTGTTTGGCTAATACCACCCAACATGAGGCTCCCCCTATAGTTAACCCTTGACCTGGCATGAGCCCCCACAATTTCGCTGATGGAGTTAAGGGGATGTCTGGTGCACATCTGCTTCCAAAATTGCATGGGGTTTAATTGTCATTTTATGCCAACTACTCCACTAGTAGCTCCATGTTTGGCCAAAACACCAAAAGTTTGACCACTTTGACTCTAACACCAAGTTAGTTGTGCAACCTTTCCCTTTAGGGCTCCTAATATTTTCCTAGAAATAACTTCTGATCTAGGAGGCCATTTGCAAACTTCCATATACCACTGTATTTTTTTTCAGAGCTCTATCCGTTTGAGCAGTCTACAACAATACTTGAGATGATCTGCTATATTAGAAATGGCTCCAAAATCTCTACACCTTCACCATTCTTCTTGCAACCCCCTGTGCCTTTGACATGCTTGTGAATTTTCCCGTGACACCAATGATTTTGGTTACTCAATGTGAACTCTTTTGACATTATCCCAATACCAACAACACCTTGGACATCAATGGCAACACATGAATACTTGACATCAATGAAAACATAATCTAACATACCTTTCATATAATGGCTAACTAGACATTAAAGTAGGTCTAAAAGGCCCTACTTGTCATGTCCCACCCCAAATCTCTTAAATCTATTAACTACATTTCCACATATTACCAATAAGGGAAATTAAGTTGATGGATTAATGGGATTTGGGAAAGCTAAGAAAATTGATTGTCTCTCAAGGTTTTGTTGTTTTACCATATAACTCCTCTATCTAAGGTCCACTCTTAATTGAATTAAGACCTCCCTTTATAGATTTAAGAAATATGCTACTCCCATTTCATTGTATCCCATAATTACATAACCTACTCATTGTAACTTGAACCTTAAAACTGAACTTGCAATGCATAAAATTGGTTTAATTTCTCATTTTAGGGACATTCCTTTCAAATAGTAGTTTACCAATCATTAAAGTGGTTCTAAAAGGTCACACTTGTCATGCCCAACTATTAATCCTCTTAAAGTGATGACCTTCAATGCCACATATACCCATATGGAAAATGATAGACATGGATTGAGGGGATTAGGGAAAGCTAAGCAAGGTAATTACCTCTCTTGAATTTTTATCTTCTTACTACTTAACCACTCTATTTAACTTTTCTCAATTGAATCAAGACCTCCCTTTATCGAGCCAAGGTATCCTTTATGCCCATTATGCCTTCAAAAACATTGATGACCTCCATTGTATCATAATACTAACAAGTTAAATAAAACATGTCATGGATTGAGAGGGTTAGGGTAAGCCAAGTAATGTAAATTTCTCTCTTGATATTTGATCATCTAACTACCCCACCCTTCCCATTTGAATCAATACCCTCTCATCATTGGCTCAAAGAATCATTTTCTCCCATGGTATCCCCTAGCCCCCCTCAATCACATCCTTAATTTCTAGCTTGATTCGTCTAAGGCCTTATTTTATATGATCGTAGCCCACAATTACATAAAGTACCCATTGACCATGGAACTTAATAACTGAACTTGAATGGATTATAAAAAAATATAATTTTTTTCAAATGCCTATTAAAATTGCACACATAATGATGTTCAATAATGTAGTTTCAAATACATGGGAGTGTAAAAAGGAAAATCATACAAGATAAACATTTGAAAGTGTTTGCATGACAAAGCTCTCAACTAATTAGTTACAAACATTGCTATAGTTTATGTTTTCTTAAGCCCTTAGTTTGATAATTTCCCTCTATGTTTTCCCACTTTAGGGGTAGGCGTTCCAAACATGGTTAATCCAACATTGATGTGGGTCAAAAATGTTTTACTTATCCCATGGCACTCTTAATCCTCCTAAATGGATGACCCTCATTGCCATATAATACCAACACGTTCATTCCCATACGACGTTGACAAGGTAAATTAAGGTCATGGGTTGAGGGGGTTGGTTCAAGCCAAGCAAGGTGAAAATGTTATATTTGTCCCATATGCTTCTAATACTCCTAAAATTGTGACCTTCATTGTCATAAAATACTAATAGGGTAAATTAATGGCATGGATTGAAGGGATTGGACCCAATCAAGCACGCTGAAAAGACCTTAGTTCTCCTACCACACCTCTGATTCTTCTAAATGGATGGGCTTCATTGCCATACAATATCAATATCGTAAATTAAGGTCATGGATTGAGGGGGTTGAGGCAAGTTAGGAAAGCTCAAAAAGGCTTTACTTTTCCTTCCACCCCCTCAATCGTCCTAAATCTATGACCTCCATTAGCATAAAATACTAACATGGAAAATCAATGTCATGCATTGAGGTAGTTGGAGCAAGCCAAGTAATGTGAAAAGGCCATACTTGTCCTACCACACCCCC
The DNA here is from genome assembly GCA_031772625.1 of Pinus tabuliformis. Taxonomy (NCBI): domain Eukaryota; kingdom Viridiplantae; phylum Streptophyta; class Pinopsida; order Pinales; family Pinaceae; genus Pinus; species Pinus tabuliformis. Next base: position 963,645,196 of record CM062809.1, on the reverse strand, counting down.
AATTGTCCTAAATAATTTTTCTCTATTTCCATATAATATCAACAAGTTAATAGTCCAATGAGGGTAGCTCAACTAGTTGTCACTAATATTGCAAGGCATTTGGCTAGTTCCATGTCAATTGGTGTCAGTGTCAAATTCCCCTAGTTTAAGCACACTGCTACACATTGATGTGCTTAGTAGAGATACCATCCATGAATGTGAGAAAGCATCCTTATGTTTTCTTGGGAGATTTTCTTTCAAAAAAGGAACACCAACAAGGTAAATCAAAGTCTTAGATTGGAGGAGTTGGGTAAAACAAGCAAGGCGATTATCTCTTTCGATATTTTTTCATCTAACTAGTTGTCTCCTCTATTTAGCCTTTCTCAATTAAATCAATGCATCCCTATATTTAATCAAAAACTTCTCTAACCTCATAACCCTCTCAATGACATCCTCAATTGCTTTGATTGCTTTAATCATCCCATCAAGTATTCAGTTCAATTTTTATCTCCCAATAATCTTTTATGGAATTCCCTCCATACACATTTTTCCAATTCAAAAGCATCCCTTTTTTCCTAAATATCCATTTTTTAAATAAAATTTTCAAATCTCTCCTGATACATCTCCCTTAAAATTCAAATGCCTCCTAATATATTTGTCTTGGGCTACAATCAAGTTAACTTGGATTTCCTACTTCCTTTGTTTTGAAACTTACCTAAATCTATATCCATGAATAAATTAAAACAACCCAATAGAATATACCAACCCGCCCATATTACTAAGCAATATATTATTTAACTTTCAAATAATTTTACACCCCATATCAATATTAATACATCATTAATACACATGTTAGGATATTTCCTAACCAATAAATCCCTCGTGGATGAGCCTGGTGACTTCTTTGATTTGATAGGTTAACCTTATAACTCCTTTGATTGGGTTAGAGCTCACAACTACATAAATTGCACATTGACCATGGACCCGACCACATTAATGGATTATTAAAATCATTAGTTTTCATTATTGCAATTACATAAGTTACACATGGACCAAATTGACCTAACCACTTAACTTTGATGCAATATTAAAATACCATTACATTTTATTAGATAGTTTATTGCAATTGCATTAATAATGATTATGAATGATATATTTGAAATGCAAGGAATGCTAAGGGAAATGAATAAAATATAAGTAACTGGAAGTGTTTGCATAGCCAAGTTTTTAAATTGGTTATAGAAATTATTATACTTTCTCGTTTCTTGAGTCATTAATTTGATGAAAGCCCTCTATATGACAGAACACAAGGAGATACTCAATACCAAGCAACCTAATGAAAAATTAAAGTGGGCTGATGTGAAGAAAATGAAGTATACATGGCGTGCAGCTCAAGAAACAATGCGTTTAATTCCTCCCATTTTTGGTTCATTCAAGAAGACAATAGTTGATATGGAATTTGAAGGTTACACTATTCCAAAAGGATGGAAGGTAAGTCAAAAGGCATTTCAAAAAATCCATAATATAATGGAAATATATACATTGTGTATTTATGCACAAATGAGGCACACTGTTTATTTGAAAATATATGCATTGTGTATTTATATATATATTTTTTTCAATAAAAAAATATTTTCGGTAGTAATTATATAAGAGAAGTTTTGTCGACGTGTTTCGAACCATCTAGTGTGATTTATCATCAAAACAAAACAAGATATAAATATAGTTCGATAGTAATTAGATAAAAGAAGTTCTGTCAACACATTTCGAGCCATCCAATATGATTCATCATCAAAACAAGATATAAATGTAGTTCATCATCTATTTGTTATAATTCTCTTTTAACACATTTATTTTTTTAACATTTTATAAATATTATTGTTCAACTAATAAATGGAAATGTTTTTGTTAGGTGTTATGGACTGCTTCAACTCATTATGATGATGAATATTTTCCAGAACCAGAAAAGTTTAAGCCATCACGATTTGAAGATAGAATTTCACCACACATATTTGTTGCTTTTGGTGGGGGGCCTCGTTTATGTGCAGGGTATGAACTTGCTAAATTGCAGATTAAAGTATTTATGCACCACCTCATCACTCGATATGAATGGTGTGTAATGGATCCCAATGAAGGAATGAAGATGGATCCTCTCCCTATTCCAACCAATGGAATGTGCATAAGACTTGTAGAGAAACATGGAATGTAAACATATTGTGAAATTAATCCTTTGAATTCACGACTTCTATTGAGTTTGGTTGAAACAAAATGTTTTTTAAATAAATAGTTAAACATCATACACAAGAAGTGTGTATACTTTCTAGGTAAGTTGTTAGACATTTACATAAGTATGCTAGAATGTTGTAGAAAGTGAACTCTTTATAGGTTATTGCTTTTGTTGGATTGTGTGGAGATTTAAATTGGGATTTAATAATTTAATATTTATTTTATTTTGTATTTTTATATGTGAATTTTAATAGTGAAAATGGTTAGTTAATTTTTTCCCTTTGGTTGTTTAGAAAGGGTAACATTTAGTATTGATGTGATGATTGATGAAAGTTGAAATTTTCCAAAAACTAGAGTTTTAAAGAAATGAAAATAGTAAATTCAAGTCAAATTTATTTTTACCATTTTATCAAGTCTTTTTATTATCCTTTAAACATTCATAATGGCCTTTCCATCCACATATAGTAGGCATTCCTCTTTTAACACACGTTTATGATACTAGAAGCTAAAATTTTCTTTATTTTAGTATATTGTTTACATGCGCTAACTCATTTTGTGGAAATTGGAATCCCATTGGTTTAAAGGAAGCACATTCTCTATAACTTCTCATATACAGATTCACTATCTTAAGAGGTTCAATGAAATTTTCAACAATTCTTCTTCCTTTTTGAAATACTAATCAAATTTTTCACTGATATTCAAACAAATTATATATTGACATGTCATATATATTTCATTTTTTTGCATACACATTTATTTTCACAATGAACATTTTTATACATCTGGAATCATGTGACATAAAAACTCTATACATAGAATGTATTTATTTCTTCCAATGTAATGATGAGATAATGCTTAATATTGGATATAGTTTCCTTTTTTTAAAAAGAAAAATCTCGTGAGGAAACTTATGGGATGCTTCCTCACGTATGTTGATGCAATTCTAGTAAACATATTGGTGTAGAGTAGTGCGCCTCACCCAAGGCATTTGAAGCAAGCCCAAGATAACAATAGAAGTAGAAAAAATCCCAACAATGTTTGCAACAACCAATTTAGATAACTCTTTGGGCTTAGAATTGAATCTAGTTATCATGGATATTATATAATTTCCCTTATAATGTAGATTTAAATTTATTTTATGCCAAATGATCCAAATTTATGAAGGAACAAAATGAAATACAGATATAAACACAAACACAGAGCTACAATGAGGAGGTATGTAAGCACTGTGAATCCTATCTAAGAAGTTTAGCACCATCACAAGGATATTTTGAGACTACCCATTTGCTCCATTCTATCAGAGGAAGGAGGCAAACATTTAGAACTTGGAAGGTTACTCCATTTGCTGCAAAACTGACAAATTTGCTACGTTTTTGACTATTTTTGTCGTCATTTTCAAAATCATTTTCTAACCAAATGGAAACGAATTTCAAAAACCTGAAAGATTTTTTTTTTCCAAAAATGGGTCAAAGAACAAACACCTTCTTCGTTTTATGCACAGGTGTTATAGATTGGAAAATTCAAATGCATCTTTAGAGCCTATGTTTTAGGTTCATTAGGGGAATTTTGAGGTCTAAAATGGGCCTCCTAAGAAAAATGTACAACCAAAATAAACTTTATAAGAAATAATAAGATTCAAGATGAAGATGTAAACCTTGGGTGATGGTTCACCATTTTTGGAGTAAAAAAGTAAAAATATTAAAAAATAATAAAATAATAAAACTATTTTTTCAACTCGTATTTTCAATTTATCTCCTTAAGGTTTTACACAAATTTCGAGCGGGAGTACTTATTGCATGCAAAATTTAATTCCTTATTCAAGGAGTACCCATGTTGCATACTTTCGATGGACCCCGCTACACGATAAATGAGAAATACATTTTTCATGTAGCGAGGTCCATTGAAAGTATGCAACATGGGTAATCCTTGGATGAGGAATCAAATTTCCGCATCCAACGAGTGTTTCTGCTCGAAATTTGAGTAAACCCATAGGGAGATAAGTTGAAAATATGAGTTGAAAAAATAGTTTTTATTTTTTCCCTCTAAAATTTGATGATGTAATCTATTATTTTATCATTTCCTTAGTAGGCCCATTTTAGACCTAAAAATTCCGTTAATGTTGTCATTTCCCGTTTTAGTTATGATGTTTAGGTGCGTATTTTGAAAAGATTGAGAAGAATTTTTTGAAACAGAGAGAGGTTTCTCTCAAGGACACTCTCATCTACAAAAACCTCCTTTTGTTTTGTAACAACAATCAGGACTCAGGAGATATGAGCTAGTTTTTTACCCCTATTTTTCCAGAAATTTAGTCCCTATTTCGTAGCAGACTTGTTGTGAATGCGCTGCGAAACTAGACAATCATCTTTTTGAGTGAGTTATCTTAGTAAAACATGATGTAATTTGTTTTTTAGGTGTTAGTAATTGTAATAAAACATTTGGACACTCACAAGCTTGATTTGGGGCTAAGGAATTAATGTAAATGCTTAGAAAATAATTGGTTTAAACAAGTCCCTAGTTTTTAACAGTTAGTTCTATTTTCCTTGCAGAAGTTAGGAACAAAATTCCTAATGAGGAATTCGACCCATGGAGGTGGGAACTAACTATTTTGAGTCTATATTATGATGTACATGTAACAGAAAAGGGGTTGGTCAGTGTGAAGAAGCTAGTTTGCAAATTTTTCATTTTTGTATCATTTCCTCAAGTGAATAGAAGAAGGCAGAAGGTGTTTTGACATGGATTCTTGTGTCAGATGTCTGTTGGTATGTGTATTATCTTTGTTATCATGTTTTCTTATGTTTCCATGGTGTGAAAACAATTCCTCATGCTCATCTTAAATGATTTTTGTAGAATTCACATTGTGCTCTGCTTTATATTAACTGAACATTCATGTGTTTCCTTTTATGCTAAAGGAAATTTGAATTCATTTTTAGTTTGATGCTCTTATTGTTACCTTTTGATGCTGACGAAACTTGGTTAATTATCAATAGAGATGCCTAGTGAGCACTAGTATTGCAGCAATAATGCTGCAACTCCTGGGGCTTCCTACTTTACTTTTATCAACCCGGTAGTTTGTAACAAACTTGGAAGCGACGGTGTTGTATGCACAAGTACTAGCTCTTACTGCAGGCTGTCACTTGGTCAGTTGGCACAAGGTCACTAGGAGCTTAAGACAACTTCTATGAATTCTCAGAAGAAGCTTTTAACTGTGATGAAAGAAATCTAACTCTACAGAGGCTATTCTATTTTCAGAAAGAGAAGGAAAACTGAAATGTAACGCAAACCCTAGCAAACCCTAATTTACCTACTAACCCTACTTTTGCAGGAAAAGAGATGAAAACTGATTAAATGAGTGCCATTGACTATTGAAAAGGTAAATTTCATTTATTCAAGCTACTTCTGAAAAGAAATGAGAAGAAAACATCTTTTTGTGCTTTTGAGTGTTTTTATGTGAAATTATTATGCTTGTGATTTATCTGGTTGTGATTGTGCAGAGGTTTGGTGGTGAAGGAAGATGGAGTTGGCTTTTGCAGAGGTGGAGGAAGGTGTGGAGAGGTCCTAAGAAGCCCCTAGTACCCTTCTGAAGACTTCCATTGCAATCAGATTTTGAAAAACCACTTATAGGGAATTCTACAGGAGGCTGCAGGGGATCTACAGGAGGAGGCCGAGAGCTATTTTTGGAGTTTTGAAGGTGGAAAAATGTTGGGAAAGGGTAAATGAAGGCTAGATGAAGGTGTTGAGGTGTTTGGATCTTGGCAAGGAAGATCAAGAAGGAACATGATGGTTGGATTTGTTCAAATGGCAAGAGGGAAGCTTATGGAGAAAAATGCAGAAATTAGGGCAGATTAGCGAAATGTTGCGAATGACTTGGGAAATCTGTGAGAAGTGAGCTGATGCTGGATGCTTTATGGATGTATGGTGAGCTGAGGTGTCTTTCAAGAGATCTACACATCTGCTTACAAAAACTGATCAAAGAAAGGACTAACTATACCATGAAAACAAAAATTTCTCCAGCTTGACCTAATTTCTAACCTACAAACAGAAAATGCTGAACAATAAACTTTGAACATAAAAGCATGCAGAGAGATCTATGGTAAAAGATCAGGAAATGATCTAGGCAACTGAATCTGAATCAATATATCAATCTTTCCGAATCAAGTCATCACACTAGCAGTTGCATGGAAGAGTAAAATTGTGTTTTTGGTGGCAGCAGTAGTGCCTTGACCTCAAATCATAGTCCCAAAAAGGGAGAAAGGAGACCAGGGCCTGCTTTGGCCTTTTTGAATCTTATTATGTCACTGCATTAACCTAATTTGATAAACTGAAACAAAAATAGCTATGCAAACCATCAAAAGCAACCTAATCTAAACAAAGTAAAATGAATCTATGTAACATAAATTAACTCATGAACTGAAGCAAAAACATATAAGTACAAAGCAAGAGGTGCTGGGTAGCTTGGGTTGGGCCCTAAACCAAGAGATTCAGCCCTCTGAAAGAGATCAATGCTGGCTCAAAAACTGTTTCATCTCCATTATAAAAAATAATAGTCACATTACATAAACTGTTCTAAAAAAGGAACTCGAAAATAAGCTGAACAAGTACTGCAAAAAAGTGCGAACATTCTAATAATGACTGGCTAACCTACTGAGGCTCTAAGCCCCCTTATTTATACAAATGGAGCCCTCCAATAGTCCTCCTAAAATCAAGGAGCTCGGTTTCCCAGAACTGGAGATAAACAACAGTCCTTCTTTACTTGCTCGGCTGCCCCTTGGAATGTGGACCTTTGTGCTCCGAGTTGCTGATGGAGGATTCGACGAAAGGGGTCATAAATGAAGGAGACACCCCCATACAAATATTCTTCCCTATTTCCCTCGAGTATTTGCTACCATTTGCTCATAAATCCCTTGACTTTGTCCAAAAAATCTGCATAAAGCACACATTAGACTACATGGCAAAATGACTAACCCAATTCACTCTATTAGCATAAATATATTGAAAACCATGCAATAAACTAATGAAAATGGTGGATTAAGTCGAATTAAGAGGCAAAATGAGCCCATATAATTACCCATTTCTGGGGCTCATCATCACCCCCCTACTGAATGGGTTGCTCATCCTCTGAGCAACTAGTCTAACTCTTCATCCTTGATGGCTCTGACAGATTCCCTGACATCCCATGATTCTGATGTGATATATTCCTCTTTATCATGGAATCCTACCTTTCTATCCACCTCTTCCCATTGTTTCTGTTCTTCCTCATCTTTTACTCCTTCTAGCAATCCTAGCAACAGTGGAGGACTGAATTTGAGGCTAATCCAATTGGCCTTCAAACTTTGCATAGAGTGCTTATATAGTGGCACTCTCCTCATGGCTTCCCTCATCTTGTTTGGGGAGTGATACTCCCGAATCCGTAGGCTGTGTGGCAATGTGTTCCACCTTCTCATGCAGGCATGAATGCAGTCATCTCCAAACAATATCTCCATGTCCTCAAAATGTGCAATAGCCTGGGCCTGCTTATCAACATAGTCAGGGACAACTTGAGGATTAACTGCAAGGTGTTGGTGGGCATAGATGAGAGCCATGGGTTCTACTTTAATCATCAGGGGTTCATTCAGCTCTTCTGCCATCATTTTCTAGATCTCTACTACCCTTTTCTCTTCATGGCTCATCCAAGATGCCATGGCCATCAGCTGCAAGTCTCCCAACATAGCATTGGGATCCCATAGGTTCATATAAGTAAGGGCCAGGTTGTGCATGTAAAACTCTGCTAGTTTCACTTTTTCCTCAGTTGAACTGTGATCACATAGATGCATGAATTGGCCATAATCCTGAAAAGGTATTGTACCCCTCTGGGCCAGTGTCTTGATCTGAAATTGGAGCCACTGATCCTTGAGGTACACTGCATATGATTTGGCTGCCTTCCTGCACTGTAATGCCTCCATAGCCCAGATGGCCATGCAGGCTAATTGGGCTTCCTTTTCCTGTAGCTACCTTCTCAAGATCAACACCTCATTTTCTACTTGGGATTCCCTTTCCTGTTGCTGTCTTATTAATGTCTCACTGTCTGCCTGGGGTTCCTGTTCCTACTGCTGTCTTTTTAAGATTGACAGCTCATTTCCTCCTTGAGGCTCCCTTTCTTGCAGCTGCTTCTTTAACATTTCATTTTTTGCCTCTAATTGAGCTCTTCTGATGCTTTCTGTATGCCTGACCATGCCCGATTCTTTGCCCATTTCCCTTAATTTGTTTTCCATGTGCCCAATGTCTTCCACCCCTCTTGAATTTGCAATCTGCATCCATGTATGGGTCCTTACTCTTTCCTTTTCCAACTCAAAGAAAATAGGGACTACAAACTTTTGTGGGATGATCTTCCCCCTTCCAGAAGGTTGTAGTAAGAGCCTAAGTTAGGCTGAGGTCCAGGCTCTAGTATCTCTTTTGCCTTGTCTTCCTCCTTGGTCTGTTCTTCTGCCTTCTTTTCAACTTTTTTAGTCTCTCGGAGCTTAGTCGATGTCTCCTGTAGAGAGGTTTGCACCTCCCGTAGGACTGTTTTAGAGTCCATTAGTTTGATCCTTTCTTTCCAAGTAGAGGTCTTAGGACTTCCTCTTTCGTAAGTGATGGGGGTTTTAGATGGAGATTCCTCCTTTGTTGCAGTAGGGACATCCTTAATGATGATGGGCTCCTTTGAAGGTTGTTGAGGCTTCCCCATCTTTATTCTGTTTCTCTTTCGAGCCTTGAGGTACATAGATGGTTGTCTCTTCCTTTTTCCTTTGGGCTTGGTTGGAGTACTAAGTGCAACAAGAAAAAATGCTATCTCTCTTGCTAGTGTCTCAGGAGACACTTCTTCTTGCTTTGCTTCTTCTTCTTCATCTACTGTTTTTCCTGTTTCTGCTGGTTTTGTTTCTACTGTCTCTGATTTTTTTTTCTCCTCTGCTTGCTTAGTTTCTACCTTTCCTGTGGCAACCTTTTTCTGCACTGTCTTAGGCTTCTTCCTTTCAGTTCTTGGTCTCTTCTTTTTCTCTGCTGTGGTTTTACCCTTTTCTGCTTTTGATTCTTTCTTCTTCTCTGCTTTAGGCTCATCTTTGGTGGTGTCATGTTTCTCCTCTCCTATTTGGTTTCCTTCTTCTTTTGTGTGGGGTTCCTCTTCTTCCAATTGAGTGTTCTTTTATTCTTCATGGATTTCCTTCTCAGCTTCCTCTTTTTGTCCCTCCTCTTCACTTCCAGATGGACTAAGGTCATTAGTGAGAGTTTTTATATCATCATCTTTAGTCATGTTCCTGAAAATCTCCTAGGCTATGGGGATTGTGAAAGTGTGAAGGGCATCCTCCACCAACAATTTAATTAGCCCATGGTGAGCCAATTGGTCTGGAACCCTTGCCTTCAATTTGGTGCTAGATTCTATTAAGGATTGGAGGAGAAAATATGGAATACTAAGTTTTCTGGATGCAAGAAGGTCCATGCCATATCTTAGTTCATGTAACAGTCTAAAATCATACCCATAAACTATGCTGTATCTTCCTTCACAGGAGATATATTTCATGATTTGATAACTGACCTCACCCCATGGATAAGGTATACTTGTCCTCCTGATGCCATTCTTATCCTCCACAGGATGTTCATTAGGCTAGAAAAAGGTCTTTTTGGCCACTTGACCCAATAGTTTTTCTTCTTTGCTCCAGGGTAGCCCAAGTGGGAGACCAGTGACCCTACTAATGAATTCTGGTGTGAGTTCTATGGTTAGACCCCTGAAACCGACAGTGGCATGGGTTTTCGAGTGAGGTTTTAAAGACAATAAAAATTCCTATGTGACTTACTCATCATACCCATGAAATTTTTCAAAGAAAGGCATCCAATTTTCCCTGGTAAAGAGGGCTACCACTTCTGGATGTTCATGCAGCTTAGTTGAATTCAGAGGCTCCTTCCTCATAAAACCCCCTGTCATGATGTTCAGAGACTGCTGGAATGTCTCAGGTGAGGAGGAAGGCAACAAATTTCAAACCCAGAAACAGAGGAACAACTGAGGTTTTCTTTCTGGAACCAGAGAGAGAGTTTTTCGTGTTCTTCTTTATTAACAAAAACAAATTGCAACTTTCCTTCTTTCCAAACTCTGTTATTAAACTTACGTTACTTCTTGTTCTGTTTGAGGGAAACAATATCTTAAAAAACAGATAGTATACAGAACAATGTTTTCTCCTTTCGTAAAATAAGCAGACTACCCAATGCAAGTTCACTTTTTTTCTTAGGCTTAATTTTCTAGAGCAGCATCATCTCTTTGCAGAGGAGAATACCACGGAGGAGAAAGAGACAATATTTTAGTGTAAAGAGTAAATGGAGAAACTTGTATATAAATATTTTTTAAAAAAACACAGGAAAACTCTGTTCTCACTTTCCTTCCCTTTTTCAACTCAATACTTTTCTTCAAATCCCACCACCTTTTGTATATATATGGAAATGCAAAGTGGGTTTTATTGAGCCTACCTTTTCGAACTTGAATTCACCATAAAATCCCGAATTTTCCTCTACGATGCTGCTCAATGGCCCTCCTGTAGAAGGGCTCTTGTAGGACTGTGTTTCCGCTCTTGTAGAGTCCAGTAATGCTCTTGTAGAGCCCGATAAGCGGAAGGGTTCTGAAACAAAAAAAGAGCGACTATTTCGAGGCTCTGGAGGTGGTAGGTAGGTTGCTACAACCGAGAGCTCGCCGATACAAATGAAAACAAAGGTGGTGGAGGTGGTCAACTGTAGCGTACTTAAGCTTACAGGAGTGTTCTGTGGTGACGAGGTGAGGTGGCAGGAAGGGTACGTTATCCCCATCTGGACCATTGGTCCCTACTTTAGTGCCATTATGAAACTTCATGCCGCTTACCCGCAATCACTTCCATCATTCCCGTTAGATGTTGCCACTACCTGTTTTGAGTTTTTTTTTTCTTTTTCGAGTGGATTGATCACACGTGCTGATTACACCCACTGAGCATTGTTTGGACTAGACGAGGCACTGTTTTAACTGGACGATGGGTGTTGTTTGAACTAGATGAGGGTGGCCAGTTAGCTGGCCACCGATCTCATTTAATCACAACCATCTCACTTGTCCATGTAGTTTTTAAATTATACTCATGCAACAGAGGAACAAGTCTAGTCACTTACCTGTTAGTCGCTACCGTGTTGTTGCATGCTCAGACTTTGGCGTTATATTCATGGATTGCTGTTGCTGGCACCTGTGGCTTATGAATTGGTGGCTTGGCTACCTCGTACTAGTGATCTTTAATAATGAACAACTCCTTGCGTGTTTTATAAATTTGTGGCTGCACTAACCCTACCTCTGGAGCTCGATTTTTAAGGGGATTAGCGGCTACAGGAATCCTGCAGGATTTCTTGTAACTGCTTCTCCCTCTAAAACTTTTGGTTGAGGGTTGAGATAGGAGTGGAGAGATAGCTGAGGAAGGTTCTGTTGGTCAAGGAAAAGCAGCTGGTATGCATTAGGTAAGAGTTAAGTTAATGGTGCTGCTTTTTTATTCTTCATTTTTTTTTTAAACAAAAGAAACATGATTTCTGTGTTTTCTGCAGGAAAGAAAGAAGCGAGTGGAAATGTAGTGGTACAGGTATGGAATGGAGAGTAAGGAGGATGAATGGTGGTAGGGGGTCCATAGGTCTTCTGGACAAGTTTCTAGCCCTTTGATCCTTTTCTTGACTTGATTTCGAGCTTTCTGTGGTTTCTACAGGAGCCTCCTGTAGAATGCACAGAGCCTCCTATAGGATGCATAATTTCCAGAACAGGTGAGACCAGGGACTGGGAAAAGACAATAGCGATGGAGAAATGGTCTATCAGAGGTGTATTTGGCTCGGCCATGTCCCTTTTTCTTCTGTGGCCCTCCTGCAACCTGCAATGCATTCAAAAGAAGTTAATTTTTCTGTTCTTGTTTTTTCTCTTTTTTTTTTTTATGAGACAGTTGGGGCACCTCCAGGAGGTTTTCACCCTCACTGCTTGCCCTGGGTGCCTCCAAGGGGAGGTTTTCACCCAGGGATCTTTTATTCTCGTCATTTTTCTTAGGGTGTGGGTGGAGTGGAGGCAGAGACTTGCTCCACTACCAACACTGTTTTACTCAGATTCTCAATGAATTCTTGCTTGGAGAGGGGCTTCCTGTAGATTTTCAAGCTATGCCCATTGAGAAGCTTGGGGATGGCTTCTTCATTGATGGTCCTGATTAGAATTGAACCATTGTCATTTCACCTTTCTACTGTGTATGGTCTCAGCCATCTTGTCCTCAGTTTTCCCTTGAAATCTTTATACCTTGAATCATACAACAACACCAAATCTCCTTCCTAGAATTGTTTCTCTTTGAGGTGTCTGTCATGCCATATTTTCCTTTGAAGCTGGACTACCTCTGAGTGGAGAAGGGCCTGCAATCTTTGTTCATCCAATCCATTTAGCTGAAGTAACCTTTCCTTTTTTGCATGACTGAGATCTAGGTCCAGCTGAGCTGCCATCCTTAGTGTGTTATATTCAAATTCTATTGACAGCAAGGCCTTCTTCCCATAGACCAGCTCATAGGGCATGAACCCTGTGGTGGTCTTCCAAGTGGTGTTATCGGCCCAGGTGGGCTCAACCAATTGATCTGCCCAATATTTTCTATTGCTGCTCACTACCTTGGTCAAAGTTCCTTCCAAAGCTCTATTAGTGACTTCCACCTGTCCATTTGCTTGCGGATGATAAGGGGTGGGAGTTCTGTGCTTAATTTTATGATGTGTGAGCAGGTCTTCAATCAGATTGGAGGTAAATTGACTCCCTTGATCTGTGACTAATTCTCTTGGATATCCAAACTCGTAGAATATATTCTCTCTCAAAAACTTGGCTACTTTTTCTTTTGTTGCTGCCTTGATCACCTTTGTTTCTGCCCATTTTGTCAGATAATCAGTGCACATGATGATGTAAGATTTCTGCTTTGAAGGAGGGTTGACAATACCCACAAAGTCCATGCCCCACTTCTCAAATGGCTTGAAAGTAACTTGAGGTTGCAGGGGCATCTCATCCCTTGGAGTAGGCTTCCCCATCCTTTGACATCAGTCACATTGACTGATATATCTACTTACATCTTGATAGTAACCTGCTTGCAGGATTTTGAAGGCAGTCCTCTTTGCTGCAAAATGGCTCGCACAGGGCCCATCATGACAGGTTAGGAGAATGTCAAAAACTTCCTCCTTCCTGACACATCTCCTCAAAACCTGATCTGGGCCAAGTTTGAAGAGATTGCCCCCAATCCAGGTGAAAGGGGCACTTTTCCTCATGATCTATATCAGCAAACCATGGAGAGAGTAATGAGATAGCAAATAGGTGTTCATCTGGCATTTGATCATCCACCATTCCTTCTTCACCTGCAGGCAGATCTATTCTAGACAAAAAATCAGCAACAACATTTTCCTTACCCAGCTTATCAACAATGGTTAAATCAAACTTCTGTAATAAAAGAAGCCATCTAATAATGCGAGCATTTACATCTGGTTTGTTCATTAAATACTTAATTGCAGCATGATCAGTGTGTACAAATGTTTGATAGCCGGTGATGTAGTGTCTGAACTTATATAGGGAATGGACTACAGCTAGGAGCTCCTTTTCGGTTACAGTGTAGTTTAATTTTGCCTTCGACAAGTTTTTACTTACAAAATATATGGCATAAGGCAGCTTCTCATCAACTTTCCCTAAGGCTGCTCCTATCACTTTGTTCAAAGCATCTGTATGAATGTGGAAATGTAGGGACCAGTTTGGACCTCTCAAAATTGGGGTGGTCACCAGTTTACTTTTCAAGGTATCTAGAGCCTCTTGACAGAGTTGTTAGTCCATATGAACTCAGCATCTTTTCCCAAAAGACCAAACAATGGAGAGGCTAGCTTACTGAAATCCTTAATGAATCTTCTATAATACTCTGCTAAACCTAGGAAACTTCAAACATCTCTTACCTTTTGAGGAGGTGGGACCCTTTGGATGATGGTAATTTTGTTGGGGTCCACCTGAAATCCTTGCTGAGAGATTGCATGATCTAGCATGGTCCCTTCAATCATCAGGAATTCACATTTTTCAGGATTGAGGGACAGGTTCATTTCAATACACTTGTACAAAAATTTTCCCAGGTTAGGCAAAGCTTCCTAGAAGTTAGAACCATAAGGGGTAAAGTCATCCATATAGATTTCCACTGCATCATGAACCAATTCAGCAAATATACTCAATACTACTCTCTAAAAAGTGGCGGGAGCATTGCACAAACCAAAAGGAAGGACCCGATATGCAAAGGTACCCCAAGGACAAATGAAAGTGGTCTTATCTTGGTCTTTCAGGCTGATTTGGATCTGGTTGTACCCGCTAAACCCATCTAGGAGGGAAAAAAACTTATTCCCGGCCAGGCCATCTAACACTTGATCTATGAAAGGCAAAGGAAAATGGTCCTTCTTGGTGACCTTGTTTAGTTCCTAATAATCGACACAGATTCTCCACTTCCCATTTTTATTTAGCACTAGCACCAAAGGAGAGACCCATTCGCTGTCAGAGATAGGGTAGGTGAATCATGCATCCAATAACTTTTGCAGTTCTTCTTTGACAATGTCCTTAAGGGCTGGATTCATCCTCCTTTGAGGCTGCCTGACTGGTTTGCAATCTTCCTTAATGTAAATGTGATGAGTACATATTGAAGGGTGCACTCCCTTAATCTCCTTATAGTTCCAAGCAAAAGCATCCAAGTGGTCCCTTAATAAGCTACACAGTTCTTTCTCTTGAGAGGTGGATAGGGATGAGTTGATCTTCAAGGTTCTTTCTGGGCTGAATTCCACATTCTTAACTCGGAGAGAGGTCGGGTCAGCCACACAGAGATCAACTAAAGGATGGGCTTGGGTTTCTTCCACCAGCTCTTCTAATGGAAACACACTGGGGAGTGGATGTTGAATCAAGTTTTCAATAAGATCATCCTTGGTTTGTGGAACCCCCCCCATGGTAGCTTCCACTGCACACAGTGGTGTGAAATAGAATTCATCCTCATCTTCCTCCTCTAACCAGAGAGGTAAATCATGTTCTAAAAAAGGTTGGGCAAGAGGATATAGGACTAGCTGTTTGGACATATGCCCATTCTTGATTGTCATGTTCCCTACTCGACAACTGATGTAGGCATCCACAGTAGCCAACCAAGGTCTTCCCAGGATGAGAGGATACCCAGTGAGCTTTGCCTTTTGTTGGAGAACCAAGAAATCAGTAGGGTACTCCGAAGAATCGATGGAGACCATTACATCTTCCACAATCCCTTCAGGGGTCATGGTGGAGTGGTCTGCTAACTGTAGTACTGTTGTGGTCTTCCTCAGGGAGTCTTGAAGGTTGAGCTTGAGCATAGTGTCCTTGGTCATCACATTAATGGAAACCCCTAGATCAATCAGGGTATGGGGGATTATGGTGCCATTGATGTGGACATCGACTATAGGGCTTCCAGGGTCTAGATATTTCAGACAGATTACCTGCCCCAACATTAGGTTAGACAATTGTCCTATGACATTGATAGTTGGAGCATCTCTCTTGCGCCTGCCTGGGTGCCTGAAGCACTTCTCCTTGATCATATTGTTGTATATAGGCACATCCTTTATGGCTTGGAGAAGTGGTATCTTTACACATAATTGTTTCAATTCTCCCAGAAGTTCAGTTTCTTCTGGGGTAGGTTGTGTTGTTCTAGTTAATCTCCCAGGAAAGGGTGGAGTGGTTTTTGGTTCACTTTCCTCTTTCTCTTCCTCATCCTCCTTGGGGGAGGCTAATTATCTAGGAGAATCTTCCCAGATCATAGGTCAATCTCCTGAATTTCCACAGCATAGGTTGGGCATGATGTTTCCCCACTATATACCTGCTGGGCCTGTCTGTTATTCAGGTTTGGGTTCGGTTGAGCAGGTATTTAGGGTTGCCTTGGTGGAGCAGGAGGCAATGGTTATGGTTGAGTAGGTGGTGGAGGAAAAATATTGGGAGGAGAGTTGTACTGGGGCCTTCACCCCTGATGAGGTGTATTCCAATGAGGCTGTGGCTGAGCATAAGAGTGAAATGAATGAGCAGCTGGTTGAGCATGGTATTGAGATGGATATGACCAAGGAGGGGGTGTGGACCAAGAAGGATGAGCAGGGGGACCACAAGAAGGCATGGAAGTGGCTTGATTGGGGTTGTAATATGTCTGGGATGTCCCTTGCATTCCCTGCTAGTAAGGTCTGGGCCCATGTGGCCTCCTTTGGTTCATGAAATAGAGTGGTTTAGTGGCTCCTTCGGCCCCCTGGTATGCAACTTTAATTCCAGGAAAGGAAGGGCATTGATTCATAGAATGGTATTCTTCATAGACTGAACACACTTCTATAGAGTTCAATGGACATTCGTTCCTAGGATGCCTTCTGGTGCATCTAGGGAAAAAAATGGCCAAAGCCCTCTCTGCTTCCTCTTGTTTTCTTTTGATATGCAAGTTATCCATTTACATGGCAAGAGTCTGCATCATCTTTCTCTTGAAATCTTCCAGCATATTTCCAAATTCACCTCTAAGGGATGAACAGGATGAGGATGTACTAGCTAGGGGTTGACTTCCCCTACCTCTCTTCCTGGCTACCCTATAATGGTTTCTAAACACAGTCTTTATGTCTTCATAAGGTAGTTGGTAGATGTCCCCCCCGACCAGCAAATGGAGGGTATTTAGAAGGTCTTCCAGGACTCCTCTGAGATGGACCAACTTCATAGATTCAGGGTCAAGTGTGCACCTAGCCCTTTTATAACTGAGCTGAAACCTCTCTTCACAATCTTCCAAGGATTCATCGCTTCCCATGGTTATTCAGAAGATTTCTTCCTTGGTATCCTTTGACCTACAGTAGTCCCGATATTTGTTATTAAAGGCTTGTTGCATTTGAGCCCAAGTTGTGATGTTGTTGCCAGATAACCCCATGAACCAACGCAATGCCGCATCCTTGAGGGTAGAAGGAAACAGTTTCAACTTCTGCTCATCTTCTGCATAGTCATAGGTTCGACAGATAACAACAAATTCAAACAAAAAGGTATCAGGATCTTTGGTAATCAACCCATGGAAGTGAGGTAAGGCTGAAGGACTTATGTTCTTCATTTTAGTGTCCCCATTGGTCTCTCAGATGGAAAAGGTACCCTCTACTCTTTCCCCATTCCCTCTAATGTTTCTGTTTTCAGCCATGGTCTTAGGAGGGATGGTTTCTTGCTCTTCTTCTGCTATAGGATCTTTGTATATCTCTGGTGGTTCACCTATAGGTTCTTCTAGATCACTGCCACCGAAGAAGAGAGAAGGGTGACTTTGTGATGTGGTGGGGGTGTTGGGTAGGAATTTTCCTGAATTATCTCTGTTCCTATGAGGCATGAAAAGAAATCTCTTTTTGGGTGATTTTTGATTTTTGTTTTTTCGTTTTTTTCTGCTTGTACCTGCAAAACTGACATGAATTGAATAACAAATTGCAACTAACTGAAATGAACTTGCTGAAATGAAATTGCAGAATTGAAATGAAAGCAAGGAAATGACTAATCTACTTTACTGGAATGGAAATTGCAGAATTGAAATGAAAGCGAGGAAATGTATAATCTACTTTTGTTGAAATGGAAATTGCAGAATTGAAATGAAAGCAGGAAATGCCTAATCTACTTTGCTGAAATAGAAATTGTAGAATTGAAATGAAAGCAGGAAATGCCTAATCTACTTTTGCAGAATTGAAATGAATTAACTACTCTACTTTTGCTGAAATAAACTACTTAGCAGAAGGTTGCAGTGGAAAATAGAAGAAAGCAGCAACCACAAAATACTCTGACGCTTCCCCGGCAACGACACCAAAAAGTGGTGAGCACTAGTATTGTAGCAATAATGCTGCAACTCTTGGGGGTTCCTACTTTACTTTTATCAACCCGGTAGTTCATAACAAACTTGGAAGCGACGGTGCTGTATGCACAAGTACTAGCTCTTATTGCAGGCTGTCACTTGGTCAGCTGGCGCAAGGTGACTAGGAGCTTAAGCCAAATTCTATGAATTCTCAGAAGAAGCTTTTAACTATGATGAAAGAAATCTAACTCTACAGAGGCTATTCTATTTGCAAAAAGAGAAGGAAAACTGAAATGTAACGCAAACCCTAACAAACCCTAGTAAACCCTAATTTACTTAATAACCCTCCTTTTGCAGGAAAAGAGATGAAAACTGATGAAATGAGTGCCATTGACTATTGAGAAGGTAAATTGCATTTATTCAATCTACTTCTGAAAATAAATGAGAAGAAAACATCTTTTTGTGCTTTTGAGTGTTTTTGTGTGAAATTATTATGCTTGTGATTTATCTGGTTGCAATTGTGCAGAGGTTTGGTGGTGAAGGAAGATGGAGTTGGCTTTTGCAGAGGTGGAGGAAGGTGTGGAGATGTCCCAAGAAGCTCCTAGTACCCTTCTGAAGACTTCCATTGCAATCGGATTTCGAGAAACCGCTTACAGGGAATTCTATAGGAGGCTGTAGGGGATCTACAAGAGGATCCATAGGAAGAGGCCAAGAGCTATTTTTGGAGTTTTGAAGGTGGAAATATGTTGGGAAAGGGTAACTGGAGGCTAGATGAAGGTGTTTAGGTGTCTGGAGCTTGTCAGGGAAGATAAAGAAGGAACATGATGGTTGGATTTGTTCAAATGGCAAGAGGGAAGCTTATGGAGAAAAATGTAGAAATTAGGGCAGATTGGCGAAATGTTGCGAATGACTTGGGAAATCTGTGAGAAGTGAGCTGATGCTGGCTGCTTTATGGATGTATGGTGAGCTAAGGTGTCCTACAAGAGATCTGCACATCTACTTACAAAAAATGATCAAAGAAAGGACTAACTATACCATGAAAACATAAATTTCTCTAGCTTGACCTAATTTATGACCTACAAACAGAAAATGCTGAACAATAACCTTTGAACAGAAAAGCATGCAAAGAGATCTATGGTAAAAGAATAGGAAATGATCTAGGCAACTGAATCTGAATCAATATATCAATCTTTCTGAATCAAGTCATCACACTAGTAGTTGCATGGAAGAGCAAAACTGTGTTTTTCGTGGCAGCAGTAGTGCCTTGACCTCAAATCATAGTCCTAGAAAGGGAGAAATGAGATCAGGGTCTGCTGTTGGCCTTTTTGAATCTTATTATGTCACTGCATTAACCTACTTTGAGCAACTGAAACAAAAACAACTATGCAAACCATCAAAAGCAACCTAATCTAAACAAAGTAAAATGAATCTATGTAACATAAATTAACTCATGAACTGAAGCAGAAACATATAAGTACAAAGCAAGAGGTGTTGGGTAGCTTAGGTTGGGCCCTAACCCAAGAGCTTTAGCCCTTTGAAAGATATCAGTGCTGGCTCAAAAATTGTTTCATATCCATTATCAAAAATAATAGTCACATTACCTAAATTGTTTTAAAAAAGGAACTTGAAAATAAGCTGAACAAGTGCTGCACAAAAGTGCGAAAATTATACTAATGACTGGCTAACCTACTGAGGTTCTAAGCCCCCTTATTTATAAAAATGGAGTCCTCCAACAATCATCCTAAAATCAAGGAGCTCGGCTTCCTAGAACTGGAGATAAAGACCAGTCCTTCTTTACTTTCTCGGCTGCCCCTTGGAATGTGGACCTTTGTGCTCCGAGTTGCTGATGGAGGATTCGAGGAAAGGAGTCATAAATGAAGGAGACACTCCCTAAAAATCCTCTTCCCTATTTCCCTCGAGTATTTGCTACCATTTTCTCATAAATCCCTTGACTTTGTCCAAAATTGGCCAAAAAATCTGCATAAAGCACACATTAGACTACATTGCAAAATGACTAACCCAATTCATTGGTGGATTAAGTCGAATTAAGAGGCAAAATGAGCCCATATAACTACCCATTTCTGGGGCTCATCAATGCCTATCCCGCCCCTACTCAAAATATCATCATCATCCCTTATCCACTTCAATCATTAACTATACTGAGCCTATTCAAAGTGGATCTTCCTTTTTTCACCTACCTTCAAACAACAACTTAAACCTACCTTTTTTATCCTCATAACCAACCTAAGATCAAGAAATATTTCAGTCACTTGATTGACTAAGTGAAACCCTAGTGAGAGATCCCTCTCCAAGGCTAGTAGGGATGGATCCTAGCCTAAAAGTGGTTTGTGGTTACCTCTGGAATTTCTCTCCTCAACCTAGGGAAATTTATAGAGTGCTAATATTCTAGTGCTGTTTCCAATGAGTAAAAGGTTCCATATTCCCCGGGAAAGAATCATCAGGTTTCAAATATCATTGTTTATGGTGGACAATATTCAAACACATGAAGGTTGAACCATTCACCTGATGACTCCAATCAAGTTTGAACCTGATCCAAATACTTCACTGGCAGCAGGATCCAGAAATCAGGGTTTTACTGGCGACTTTACTGGCTCAAGATGAGTTCTATACATGCAAGGTATGCTCATTTAAATCACACTCATATTCTAGGCTTTCCAAATCTCATGTCTTGTTTAGATTGGTAGGGTTATTTGCCAAAATTTAGAGATCATAAAGGAGATGATGCTGCTCTTCATTTGGTCAAATTTCACATGCATGTATGTAGACTTAAGATTGATATTCATGAAGATTGTCTCATGAAGATTTTTATGGTATCCTTGGAGGGAATTTCACAATCATGGTATGAAATCTTGCCAAATGATTGTTTATCTTCTCTTAGAGATTTTTATATAGTGTTTTGTGAGAGATATAAAGAATGCCATCCTTCCTTGTTGTTGGTCAAAGACTGTTGCACTCATTTTAGCTTTTTTATTGAGAATTTGGAGAGTTTTTCTGAATATGATCAATTTATGGATGATGAGATTATAGAAGCATTTCATGAGAACCCTTTTCATCACCAAGAGGAAATGGTAGCCTCTCTCTTGGATGAAAATGAAACCAAGCAAGATTTTAATGATGATATTCATGTTCTAGCCTCTGAAGTTGATAAAAATTTGTAGCAATCTTGTCTGTGTTTTTGTGATCAAAAGTGTGATAATTATTTTAAACAATAGAAGGAAAAATGATGAGGAAATTAGTTTCCATGATATTCAGGTGGATTCCTAACAGACAATAATTTATTCCTTAGCTAAAGATGAAACTAATAAGGAATTTGATGTAAGTATTCACGTTCATTCTCTTGAGATTGATGAAGTGATACAACGGGTTTATCCTCATGAGCTTGATGAACGTATTCAAAATGATCAAGAAAAGGAAATAGAAAATCAATCAGTTTAGTCATCTTCTGGGTCAGTGATTGAAGAAAACCGGATTATAAATTCTTTTGGAAATTCTTATTCTCAAGAGCATGAGAAAGCATCCCAAGATAATGAGATTAAAAAGGTATGTGAAATAGAATTGCATCTTACTGTGCCAATTGTTGAAGGGTGCATTAAAGTTAATATTTTTCAAATATCTATTGAATCTGTTGCTTTAGAAATTCCCAATTCAGGCTCACATAAAGGATTACTCATGCATCGAGTTTCTCAAGGAGATATGCATGAAGCTTCAAATTTTGAGGATGCTAAGCTTCAAATTGACCATCATAAGTTGCAGGAAAGTAGTGAAAAGGAAAGGGTTGTTCTATAGCCTTTTTGTTATGAAACCAGCTCAAGAAAAGATAGAAAAGATAGATTAACGCCTTAGAATTCACCCTCTTCGAGGGGGCAACCTCCTTTACATTACATAAATGAACAATTCTTGGATGATTCAAATGACAAAACCTCCTTTCTATATATAGGAGTCTATGGAGTCACAATATAATCCATCCAACCTAATAATAATAATCTAAAGCCACAAAAATAACAATAGAGGGATTCTATGGGCACATTAATAACAATATGGGGGTAATGGGGGCACAACAATATAAATAAGGGGTATAACTACAATAGTAATGGGGTAATCACTAGTATTATAGGGACCCAACATGCCCCTCTCCTTCAAAAAAGTGTTGTCCTCAATGCTTGAGTAGTTCAGGATACTTCTGCATAAAATTCTCATCCTCCCATGTGGAATCTTCAGCCGATAAGTTCTTCCACTTGATAAGGTACTCTAAAATTGATCAATTTCGTAGCTGTCAAGTTCTTGTTTCTATAACTGCTTCCGGTTCCAATATAATTTTTCCTTCCTCGTCAAGTTCTGGCAATATTGTTTGAACTGGGAGCTTGTCGCCTATAACCTTCTTTAAGCATGAAACATGGAAAACTGGGTGCAATCGAGAAGCTGCAGGAAGCTCCAATTTGTATGCCATAGTACCAATCTATTGCAACACCTTGTACGGACCATAATACTTTGGTGATAATTTATTATCCTTCTTAGCTTGCTTGAGGGACATTTGCTTATATGGTTGTAGCCGTAGGAATACCCAATCACCTACATCAAAACTTCTTTCACTGCGATGTTGATCTGCCTGTTGTTTCATTCTATTTTGTGCCAACATGAGGTTATCCTTTAAGAGTTGGAGGACTTGTTTTTGATGTTCGATGTGATGTTCCACTGCCTGAACCTTAGAATTTTCTCTTAAATATGATGTGATGGATGGTGGTTGATACCCATAAAGTGCCATAAATGGGGTCATTTTTGTTGCTGTATGAAAGGAAGTGTTATACCACCATTCAGCCAGAGGCAACCATTTGACCCATTGTGTCTGTTTATCAGATACAAAGCAACGAAGATATCCTTCCAAACATTTGTTTACTATCTCAGTTTGCCCATCAGATTGAGGATGATAAGATGAGCTATGAGCTAACTGAGTACCAAGACAAGAAAATAATTGTGTCCAAAAATTTCCAGTGAAAATGGGATCTGTGTCACTTACAATAATCTTTGGGTTTCCATGTAGCTTTTGAATTGTTTCCATAAATGCAGTAGAAACTGTACTGGCTTTAAATGGATGTGATAATGCACAAAAGTGTGCATACTTGGTAAGTCTGTCAACTACCACCATGATGACACTCTTTCCCTCAAACTTGGGTAAACCTGTGATAAAATCCATTGATACCTCCTCCCAACGTTGGCTTGGAATGGATAAAGGTTGTAATAGACCTGGTGTCTTAATTGTTTCAACTTTATTTTGTTGGCAAACCAAACATTCTGCCACAAACTTTTGAATATCTGATTTAAGGCCATCCCAAAAAAATTCCTTCTTAACCCTGTGGTAAGTTTTTAAAAATCCTGAGTGCCCTCCTAAGGGAGAAGTGTGCAATTCCATAAGAATCTTTTGTTTTAGCTGGGAATTCTTACAGAGGTATAAGCGATCTTTGTACCATAACGAATCATTTTCCCAGCTAAATGTATCAGACGTACTGGAATCTTGTTGTAACTTTCGAATAAGTGCCCACACTTCTTCGTCATTCTTCCATTCCTCCCTTGCTTCATTTATCCAATCTGGTTGGATGATAGAAATAGCGCACAACAATGCTTCCACATCCTCATCCTTTCTTGAGAGTGCATCTGCCACCACATTTTGCTTCCCTTTTTTGTAGATGATTTCAAAGTCATAACCCAACATCTTTGTGACCCACTTTTGTTTCTTCAGAGGATAATCTTTGTTCTAAAAAGTATTTAAGGCTATCATGATCCGTTTTTACCTTGAAGTGTCTTCCCATTAGGTAGGGTCGCCATTTCTTAAGTGCATGGAGTATTGCCAACATTTCCTTCTCATAAATAGCTTTGCTTAGAAACTTTCCCTTGATTGGACGACTTTCAAAAGCAATGGGTCTTTCATCTTGCATTAGAACAACACCAATTCCATTTCCTGAAGCATCACATTCCACAATAAAGGTTTTTGTGAAGTCCGGTGTAGCTAAGACCGGTGCTTGGCACATTGCCTCTTTAAGATGTTCAAAGGCCTTTGTTGCTTCCGGAGTCCATGAAAATGCATCTTTCTTCAATAATGTTGTTAGAGGTGCTGCTATTCTCTCATAATTCTTAACAAACTTGCGATAATACCCTGTCAACCCAAGAAATCCGCGCAAATGCTTTATGGATGTGGGGATTTTCCATTCCTTAATGGCTTTAATTTTGGTAGGGTCTACCTTAACTCCTTCATGAGATACAATATGACCCAAATATTCCACCTCCTGGACTCCAAAGAAACATTTGGATCTTTTGGCATATAATTGTTTCTCTTCCAATAGTTGTAGCACCCTGTCAACATGTTCAACATGATCCTTCCAAGACTTGTTGTAGATAAGTATATCATCAAAAAATACTAACACAAATTTTCTAAGGAATGGTTTGAAAATTGAATTCATCAAACCTTGAAATGTTGAAGGTGCATTGGTAAGGCCAAAAGGCATGACCAAAAATTCATAATGACCCTCATGAGTTCTAAATGCCGTTTTCGGAATGTCTTCAATCTTCATTCTGATTTGATGATATCCTGAACGAAGATCCAACTTGGTGAAGTAAATTGATCCATGCAATTCATCTAGTAATTCATCAATGACAGGAATGGGGAACTTATCTTTAATAGTGAGCTTGTTGAGCTCCCTATAATCTGGACACATGCGCCATGATCCATCCTTCTTGTGCACCAATACTACTGGAGAAGAGAAAGAACTTTGAGTTGGTTGAATTATACCAGCCTCTAGCATTTCTGCAACCATACGTTCAATTTCACTTTTTTGGACATAGGGATATCTGTACGGCCTGATGTTTGGAGGAACACTTCCTGGAATCAGATGAATAGCATGATCATGATCACGCATAGGTGGGAGACCTTTGGGAGTCTCAAATACCTTGGAATGATTGTCCAGGACTTTTTGGAGATCTGGAGAAATAGATGATTCTAATGTGGAAACATCTAGCGAACATAATTGTGCAATTACACCCCTTTGCTCCTTTTTTAGAAGCTTTGTCATACCATTAGAGCTGATTATCTTTCCTGGTTTCCCTGCAATACCCCTTAATTCAACTTCCTTTCCTTCCACAGAAAATTTGATGAAAAGTTCTTGAAAATTAAAAGCTATTGTACCCAAGGATTGTAGCCATTGGACTCCTAGTACAACATCAACACCTCCCATTGGAATGGAAAGCATTGGGCTAGTCAATACATATTCTCCCATGGATAGCTTGATATTATGGCACTTTCCAGAGCAATTTATTGTTCCTCCATTTGCAATCATCACTTGACACTCTGGTGCTGGATATAGGAAGCAATTCAATTCTTTTGCTACCCTACAATGAATAAAATTGTGGGTGCTTCCTGAATCAATCAACACTATCACCTTTTTCTTCTTGATTTGTCCTTTTATCTTGATGGTTTGAGGAGTGGTAATTCCCGCCAATGCATTACAAGATATGGTCGGATTTATTTTTTCTTCATCTAGGCTTTGTTCCTGGAGCATATCCTGTTCTTTTGACCTTTCTTGCTCCTTTTCTTCTTCCTCTTCACAATCTATGTAGAATAATTTCTTTTCAGCACACTTATGACCTTTAGTGTATTTGCTATCACAACTATAACAAAGCCCTTTTGCTCTTTTTTCTTCCAATTGTTGTGGTGTCAACCTTATAGGTTGTGGAAGACTAGGGGCAACTGCACTTCCGTCTTTATAGTTGTGAGTGGTATGCTTCCTGGTTGCCATAATTTTGCTTTCCATTTTTCTTGCTAACCTGAATGCCTTCTCTAATGAATCAGGTTCCCAAAGTCGAACATCATGTTGGATATTATCCTTTAAAGACCCTATGAACACATCAATCCTATGCTGCTCTGGAATATCTTTTACCCTTATGTTCAATTTTTGGAACTCCTCAATGTGCTCCATTATTGAACCCTTTTGTTTGAGACTTATCAATTGGCTAAAAAAAGTGTTGCTTTTTGTATCCTCATAATGTGCTATAAATTCTTCCGTAAAAATTACCCAAGTGATAAATTGTTTACGAGAGCAAAGCCATTGATACCATACAAATTGATTTGGTTCCAAATATAAAGTTGCCATACAAACCTTTATTGGTTTTGCACATTATTGAGATCGAAGAACTGCTCCATCTGTAATATCCATGTGGCGGGATCCTTGCCATCAAACTTCCTCATATCGATTTTTGGAATATGGTGGGTCTTCGATCCAACATTAGAGTCTATGGAATCATGATTAACATTTCTTTTGTTCACATCATGAGTTTCCTTTACAACCTTTTCACCATTAGTAAGTATTTCTTGTAGAAAATTTGTCAAATCTGTCTTCAAATCTGCCATGTCTGTCTTCAAATCTGTCTTCAGATCATCCATCTTAGCTTCCATGCCCTTTATCTTAGATTCCACGCCATTTATCTTAGCATCTGTTAGCTTTTGTGAGCGTGACATTTGTTGCACTTGTTCTTGTAATTTTGATATATCATGTAGCATTTCTTCCTCTTCTTCATGAGTCATGCTAGAGCTTTCAGGTTCCTTACTAGGTGTTTTCATTTTCTTTCCTCGGGGCATCAGTTACCGATAATAATGCTTTACTATGCCCTTTTAATTCCTTCAAACCAAGCTCATGCAAAAATAAAAAATAAAAACTACACACCTTTTTTTTACTTTGTAGAAGCCTGATATTGAATCTGATGTATCTCTGTAATTTCGAATCATCCAGTTCTGAAATTGTGACCTGTAGTAGCCTTCTATGTCCTCTTTCCAATGCCACTAGTCTGAACCAAATTGGATTCTCCAAGAAAGAGTTATGCACAATCTCCCGCAGTGACCTGATTATAGACTAGTTCAGTAGAGCGAACTTGTATGAAGTGCCACATGTCACTGTTTCAACCTTTGACTCTAAAAAATATATAAAAGAAAACTACAGTCCGTTCTCTTTCTGTACCTTCTTATGAAATTTCAATCCGATGCTCAGAAAGAAAGTTATGACGATTTTCCCCAGGTCACCTGTTTTGAGTGTAATTCAGGAGTCTGCAAAAAGACCAACTTCCTGAGATCATATCTTCGAAAATATCGCGCGAAAAGCTCTGAAATTTGGACCCAAGGTTCAATGCGATTTCTTCTCAAATGGGTTTTTTTTGTGACTTCTGAAACATCACAGAAAATTTTTATAGCGAAAATGCCACGATGACCTGTTTGGAGCAGCGAAACCCTAGAATCCAAAGCTCTGATACCAAATGTTATGAAACTAGCTCAAGAAAAGATAGAAAAGATAGATCAACGCCTTAGAATTTAGCCTCTTCGAGGGGGCAACCTCCTTTACATTACATAAATGAACAATTCTTGGATGATTCAAATGACAAAAGCTCCTTTCTATATATAGGAGTCTATGGAGTCACAATATAATCCAGCCGACCTAACAATAATAATATAAAGCCACAAAAATAACAATAGAGGGATTCTATGGGCACATTAATAACAATATGGGGGTAATGGGGGCACAAAAATATAAATAAGGGGTATAACTACAATAGTAATGGGGTAATCACTAGTATTATAGGGACCCAACACTTTTGAAAATAAAGACTTCATTCAGGAAAATTTGCCTCTTGAAATAACAAACACAACATATTTTGAAAATCAAGATCATATTTTTGTTGAAGCACATGAAAGGTTGACTCTTGAAACTTCCATTATACATAATGTAGTTGTTCCATTTGTAGTCTTTCAAGAAAGTTCAAAGTTTTTCTTGTGGATGAGAAGAGTGAGAAACATACCATTATTTCACTTAGAACTAATTATGAGTTTTATGGTGAAAAAGAAAACTTAGAGCAAGCAATAGTTGTAAGTGAAGAATGCATTTTCCTTCTTGCTAATCAACAAGAGCTATTCATTCATGATTTCGAGGACCTTTTTGCAAACATGTTGGAAGCAATTGTAAAGGTGGATTTTGTGTTATTCATCAACATAGGGATTCATTTCAGTTATCAGGTTGAACTTTCATCAGCTGAATACAAGCTTTAGTCAAGTGGTCATTTGCTTGATTGGTTGCATTGGAAGGATCATTTGACATGATTGTATGGCTACCTTTAGCAGGTTAGAGTAGGAATTGTTGTGATCAATAAGATTTCTAGGCAAGCAATTTTATTAGTTTTATTTTTAGCTTTTGAGGCAACTGTCATCAGAGTTTGAAGCCCAAGGAGAAGGCCTTGATATTTTGATGAACTGCTGCAATATGTAATGGAAAGGCCAAGTTAGTCAGAGTCAGTTTTAGTTAGTTAAAATTGGAATCCATTTTCCAATGTATAAGGCTACTAGTCTACTGTATTCTTTGCACCTCATAGGGAGGATTCCATCCCCATTGGAGCTAATTTTAGGGTTCTATAATATAGGAAACGCAGTCACTTTTGTCTTACCATGTTAGGTCCCTGTAATACTAGTGTATTCCCTTATTATTATTGTCATTTTAGCCCCTTATTGTTATTGTTTTACCCATGTCGTATCCATATTGTTATTATTGTTCCCCATAGAAGCCCACTATTGTTATTGTTGGGCCCTTACATTGTTATTGTTATGTTAGCTCTGATTATATTGTGAACCCTTAGACTCCTATATATAGAAAGGAGGTCTTGTCATTTGTATTATCCAAGAATTGTTCATTTGTGTAATTAAAGGAGGTTTCCCCCTCGAAGAGGATGATTCTAAAGTCGTTTATCTATCTTTTCTTCTATTTTGTGAGCTGGTTGCGTAACATTTGGTATAAGAGCTTTGGATTCTGGGGTTTTTTTGCTTCAAACGGGTCATTGTGGAATTTTCGCTATAAATTTTGTTTCTACGAAGTTTCAGAAGATGAAATTAAAACCCATTTGAGCCGAAATCTTGATAAACCTTGGTTACGAATTTAAGATCTTGTGTCACTATAGTTTCAGAGATATGATACAAGGAAGCTCAGGTTTTTGTAGACTCTCGAATTATATCTCAAACATGTGACTTGGGTAAAATCATCATAAATTTCTCTCCGAGAATCAGACTTAAATTTCGTAAAAAGTTACAGAAAGAAGATGGATTGTAGTATTTTTTATATCGTTTCCAAGTTTGAAGGTCGAAACAGGTACACGTGGCACTTCGTACAAGTTCGCTCTACTGAACCAGTCTATAATCAGTGTTGAAAAGTGTGCAACAAGAAATGCTTGTTGAGAGTGCAACAAGATGATGGAGCTTAGTGAAAAGAGTCGCCTTCACTAAGTGGGCCCGCAGGCTATTTTTGGCGCAAGTCTATTTTTAGACTATGTCTATTTTTAGACATATGGATCATGTCTATGGATGATTGATCAAGTTGGGAAAAATAGATGGACTTCTATTTTTGATGAAAGTGTGAGTGATCACAGTGTGAGTGATCACAATGTGAGTGATCAAAGTCAAAAATAGAAAAGTCAAATATTATTATCTCACAATAATATTTGGACTATAAACTTAATCTTATTCTCTTGGAGCACTTCAGTTTGAGCTACGGAAGTGGCACATGTAGCTGTCAGAAGGAAATTCGTTTTTCTTATGAGTCAGTTGAGTTGTTGCATGCATGACTTCAGTTAGAACTCAAGTGAGTTGAGTTTAGTGGACTGGAGGTACAGTTGATGGAGTTGTGTTCAGTTTAGCTTTGTTAAACTGGTTGTATTTAGTCTAACTGATCAATAGACTAAAGATGAGTTGGGTGAATTAGTTATTAATTAATTCACAAGTTATTAACTCATAATGCAACTATAGAATACATCAGTTAACTCAGTTGCATGTCAGTGCATGTTCAGTTCAGCAGGGACAGGTGTTAGAGGATCAGATTGCTATCAGTTGTGACTATAGCTGTGCATGATGATTTGCACAATCAAAGGATTGAGTATGCCAATGAGTTTGCTCACGTATCTTCATGATATTATAGCTGTTGCTCACGTCCAACATAGTGCGGGTGACTATTTTGCAGTGTAAAATCGAGTTTGGGAAGCTATTATCATCAGTTCTCGAGCAGGTTTGAGCAGTGGAGGCAGGCAAGCAGCGGGAGAGATTTGGAGATCAAATCTGAGCTGTATTGTGTGTAACAGGTGGAGATACTTGTGAGAAGTATTATGCTTTGTATTGTTACATGATTCAATCAATATAATATACAGATAGTGTGGGGTTTTTAGCGAGATGCTTTCCCTGGGATACATACTGTGTTTATGAGTTTGATTGATGCTTCTATGTGTGCCTGTGAATGTTTCTGCTTCTGTAAATTGATGATCAACGTAGAGGAGATTATGTATTATACATGTTCCGCTTAAATTGTATGATCAGGATAATTTCTATTGAATATGTGTCATATTATTCAAAATTTCTACATGGTATCAGAGCAGCTTGATTTGTAGAAGAGATTTTTACAGGATATCAAGCGAGGATTGATCATCAGATCTACTATTCAGGAAGTGTTTACATTCTATTTCTCTAGGCAGAGCCTGTAATCGGGCCAGGTAGCCTCTGGATTCATCCTTCCTTTGGAAGGTGAAATATCCGGTAAAAGCCCATACAGTCAATCTCTGTACGAGAAATATTTTGTTCTCACGAATTCTAGATCGGAAGCAGTTGAGTTTTGTGCTGGTGGAATTCGAATTTAATTCCAAAGAAAGAGATAAAACTCAGAAACATTCAGTGTGAGAATGGAGACAGTATGCCCTAGTATCTCATGAAGTTCACCCAATGCCGGGATGAGCTGGGAAGTGTGGGGGTGACTGTCGGATGAGGATGGTGAGTCTAGGACTCCTTGACCTTCCTAAGAGTTGGCATAGCTACCAGGACTCGGTGAATGGAAGGGAGAAACTTCCAGGATGGGAGAGACTTTGGTCGGATATTGTGCAGGAGGAGATTAGACGGAGCACCAGAGACGGTTCTTCATCCATGCAGGATGAGGAGAACTGTGCCTTAGCGAGTAAGGCGAGGAAGGGGAAGGGGAAGGTTTCTCTTTCCGAATCCAGTTCTTCCAATGATGGGAAGAAGGTTGACAAGGCGAAGGTGAGATGCTTTCGTTGTCATGAGTTGGGTCATTATGCTACTAATTGCCCAAAGAAGAAGTCCAAGAAGGGATCCGGGGAAGGATCTGAAGGTGAGGCAGCCTCACTTGCTTCACAGTTTGAGTTGGACTTCACACTCTTCGCATGCATGGTTTCATCCATGATGGGAAGTGGTTGGTTTCTTGACAGTGGAGCTTCTTTCCACATGACCGGTGACAAAAGTTTGTTCAGTACTTTGGAGGAGAAAGATCTCCAGATACTCATAGGGATGGGTAATGATGAGAAGTATAGTGTCTCAGGTGTAGGCACGGTTATTTTTCAGAGGGAGCATGGAGCTCGCCTTACCTTGACCGATGTCAAGTATGTACCAGGACTGAAGAGAAACTTGGTGTCGATCGCGATGTTGGAAGACAGAGGATATGATGTGGTCTTTACTAAGGGAAAGGTTTTCCTTAGACACATCATCACTAGACAGGTGAAGCAGATTGGTTCACGGGTCAAGAACCTGTATGCTCTTGAGGTTCAAGATGCATGCAAAGCCTTGAGCAGCAAGGCAACTGATGGAGACTTGGTGGTTGAGAGGGAGCGTATATTACCTCTCAACATGCAGAGCCAGAAGAAGTCTCAGACGATTGTGGAGGAGCCACGATTGGTGCAGCAGCTTCAGGAGGTTGTGGAGCAGCCACAACAAGGGAAGCTGAGAGGAGATCGAGTAGAGACATCTACTCATCCAGAGACCTCCAGTAGGGGGAAACTTCAAGCCAGGTGGGCTGAGGGATCGCGTGCAGCCATACCTCCAGGTAGGAGGTGGGGTTATGTGGATTGATTGTCCCAAGGAGGAGGGATAGGATCCTTGAGGTACCCAACCTCTTGGATGAGACCTTGCTACGGGAGCCCCGATGTGTAGTAGCAGGAACTGACTGATTGGGTAGAGACAGATGCGGATGGAGCGGCAGAGAGAGCGACAGTGCAGGGAATCCCAGGACAGCGCATAGCTAGCAGGCTGTAGCAATGCGAGAGGCACAAGTGTTTTGCACAGTGTTAGGTGGCACAGAGAGGTGTGCAATGGTGCGAGATGCATGGAGATGTTGCAGTAGCGCAGATGTCAGAGAGGGAGCACTTGTCAGCAGCAGGTAGAGCTTCAGCATCAGAGGATGTTTCTATCCCAACAGGGAGGTCAGTTGGGAGGTGCAGTGCGGATGCAATGCTGGGAGATAGAACCAGCAGCAGCACGGATGCAGTCAGAGATCAAAGTGACAGAGGCTAGAGCAGTCAGATACTGAAGAGCACAGAGATGTAGAGTTTCAGTTGACAGAGGCAATAGCAGTCAGAGACTTTGATGACAGAGCAAGTGGACCGGCCAAATGTGTTGCATGGAGAACATTCCAGAGTTACAGGATCGGGTTTGAGAGGAAGCCTTTCTTGTTGAGAGGGAGTGTTGAAAAGTGTGCAACAAGAAATGCTTGTTGAGAGTGCAACAAGATGATGGAGCTTAGTGAAAAGAGTCGCCTTCACTAAGTGGGCCCGCAGGCTATTTTTGGCGCAAGTCTATTTTTAGACTATGTCTATTTTTAGACATATGGATCATGTCTATGGATGATTGATCAAGTTGGGAAAAATAGATGGACTTCTATTTTTGATGAAAGTGTGAGTGATCACAGTGTGAGTGATTACAGTGTGAGTGATCACAGTGTGAGTGATCAAAGTCAAAAATAGAAAAGTCACTTCAGTTTGAGCTACGGAAGTGGCACATGCAGCTGTCAGAAGGAAATTCGTTTTTCTTATGAGTCAGTTGAGTTGTTGCATGCATGACTTCAGTTAGAACTCAAGTGAGTTGAGTTTAGTGGACTGGAGGTACAGTTGATGGAGTTGTGTTCAGTTTAGCTTTGTTAAACTGGTTGTATTTAGTCTAACTGATCAATAGACTAAAGATGAGTTGGGTGAATTAGTTATTAATTAATTCACAAGTTATTAACTCATAATGCAACTATAGAATACATCAGTTAACTCAGTTGCATGTCAGTGCATGTTCAGTTCAGCAGGGACAGGTGTTAGAGGATCAGATTGCTATCAGTTGTGACTATAGCTGTGCATGATGATTTGCACAATCAAAGGATTGAGTATGCCAATGAGTTTGCTCACGTATCTTCATGATATTATAGCTGTTTCTCACGTCCAACATAGTGCGGGTGACTATTTTGCAGTGTAAAATCGAGTTTGGGAAGCTATTCTCATCAGTTCTCGAGCAGGTTTGAGCAGTGGAGGCAGGCAAGCAGCGGGAGAGATTTGGAGATCAAATCTGAGTTGTATTGTGCGTAACAGGTGGAGATACTTGTGAGAAGTATTATGCTTTGTATTGTTACATGATTCAATCAATATAATATACAGATAGTGTGGGGTTTTTAGCGAGATGCTTTCCCCGGGATACATACTGTGTTTATGAGTTTGATTGATGCTTCTATGTGTGCCTGTGAATGTTTCTGCTTCTGTAAATTGATGATCAACGTAGAGGAGATTATGTATTATACATGTTCCGCTTAAATTGTATGATCAGGATAATCTCTATTGAATATGTGTCATATTATTCAAAATTTCTACAATCAGGTCATCGTGGGAGATTTGGAATAAATATTTCTTGGAGAACCCAATATTGATCAGACTTGTGGGGTTGGAAAGAGCACTAATAGGGATACCTTGGGATGCAATTTTAGACCTTGGAGATCCGAAATTACAGAGATACAACAAATGCAATATCGAATTGCTACAAAGCGGAAAAAAGTGTGTAGTCTTTTTAAAATTTTGTGTAAGTTTGGTTTTAAAAATTAGTTTGAAAGAATTAAAATGGCATAGTGAGGCATAATTATCATTAATTTATGCCTCAAAGAAAGAAAATGGAAAAACCTAGTAAGCAATCTGAAATCTCTAGCATGACTCATGAAGAAGAGGAATAAATGCAACATGATATATCAAAATTACGAGACCAAGTGCGAAAAATTTCACTCTCACAAAAAGTAACAAAAGCTAAGATGGATGGTTTAAAGAAAGGCGTGGAAGCTAAGATGAATGGCGTGGAAGCTAAGATGGATGGCTTAGAAGCTAAGATGGATGGTTTAGAAGTAAACATTAAAAATTTGAAGAAAAACATGGAAGGTTTGAAAGGGGGTTTGGCAAAGTTGCTACAAGAAATGCTTCCTAATGGTGAAAAGGTAGTAGAGGAAACTCATAATGAGAACAAAATAAATGTTAGTCATGATTTCATAGACTCTAACTTTGGACTTAAGATCCACCATGTTCCAAATATCGATAAGAGGAAGTTTGATGGCAAGGACCCCATAACATGGATACTACAGATAGAGCAATATTTCGATCTCCATAATGTGAAAAACATAGAAAAGGTATGCATTGCGACTTTATATTTAGAACCCAATCTGTTTGTATGGCATCGATGGATTTTCTCTCGTAAACAACTTGTCACTTGGGAAATTTTTTTGGAATAAATGATAGCACATTATGAGGATACAAAAAGCAACACTTTTTTTAGCTAATTGATAAATCTCAAACAAAAGGGTTCAATGGTGGAGCACATCGAGGACTTCAAAAAATTGAATATGAGGGTAAAAGATATTCCATAGGAGCATAGGATTGATGTGTTCATAGGTACTTTAAAGGATAGCATCCAACATGAGGTGCGACTTTGGGAACCTGATTCATTGGAGAAGGCATGCAGGTTGGCAAGAAAAAATGAAAGCAAAATTATGGCAACAAGGAAGCCTACCAATCACAAATATAAAGATGGCAGTGTTGTTTCCCCTAGCCTTCCACAACCTACAAGGTTGACACCACAACAATTGGAAGAAAAAAGAGAAAAAGGGCTTTGTTATAGTTGTGGCAACAAATACACTAAAGGTCATAAGTGTGCTGAGAAGAAATTATTTTACATAGATTGTGAAGAGGAAGAAGGAAAGGAACAAGAAACATAAAAGGAAGAGGATACACACTAGGAACAAACCCTAGAGAAAGAAGAAATGAATCCAACCATATCTCGTAATGCCTTGGCAAAAATTACCACTCCTCAAACTATCAAGATAAAACGACATATCAAGAAGAAAAATGTGAAGTGTTGATTGATTCAGGAAGTACCCATAATTTTATTCATTGTAAGATAGCGAAGGAATTGAATTAATTCCTATATCTAGCACCAAAGTGTCAAGTGAGGGTTGCAAATGGGGGAACCATAAATTTCTCTGGAAAGTGCCGTAATATCAAGCTATGCATGGGGGAATATGTGTTGAATAGTCCAATGTTTTCCATTCCAATGGGTGGTGCTGATGTTGTACTAGGAGTCCAATGGATACAATATTTGGGAACGATAGCTTTTAATTTTCAAGTTTTTTTATTTTTATTTTCGAAGGAAAGGAAGTTGAATTAAGGGGTATCATAGGGAAAATAGGAAAGATAATCCTCTCTAACAGCATGACACATCTTCTAAAGAAAGAACAATGTGGCATAATTGCACAATTATGTTCGTTAGAGGTTCCCACATTGAAATCATCCGTTTCTACAGATCCCAAAAAAGTCTTGGACAATCATTCCAAGGTATTTGAGACTCCCAAAGGCCTCCCACCTATTCGTGATCATGATCATGCTATTCATTTGATTCCAGGAAGTGTTTTTCCAAACATGAGGCCTTACATATATCCCTATGCCCAAAAGAGTGAAATTGAATGTATGGTTGTAGAAATGCTAGAGGTTGGTATAATTCAACCTAGTCAAAGTTCTTTTTCTGCTCCAGTAGTATTGGTGCATAAGAAGGATGGATCATGGCACATGTGTTCGGATTATAGGGAGCTCAACAAGCTCACTATTAAAGATACATTTCTCATTCCCGTCATTGATGAATTATTGGATGAATTGCATGGAGAAATTTACTTCACCAAGTTGGAACTTCGTTCAGGATATCATCAAATCAGAATGAAGACTAAAGACATTTCGAAAACATCATTTAGAACTCATGAGGGTCATTATGAATTTTTGGTCATGCCTTTTGGCCTTACCAATGCACCTTCTACATTTAAAGGTTTAATGAATTCCATTTTCAAACCCTTAGAAAATTTGTGTTAGTATTTTTTAATTATATAATATTCTACATCAAGTCTTGGAAGGATCAAGTTCAACATGTTGATAGAATGCTCAAACTATTGGAGTAGAAACAATTATATGAAAAAACCTCCAAATGTTTCTTTGGAGCACAAGAGGTGGAATATTTGGGTCATATTGAATCTCATGAAAGTGTTAAGGTAGACCCTAGCAAAGTTAAAGCCATTAAGGAATGGAAAATCCCCACATCCATAAAGCATTTGCGAGAATTTCTCGGGTTGACAGGGTATTATCACAAATTTGTTAAGAATTATGGGAGAATAGTAGCACCACTAACAACATTACTGAAGAAATATGCATTTTCTTGGACTCCAGAAGAAATGGAAGCCTTTGAACATCTTAAAGAGGCAATGTGCCAAGCACCGGTCTTAACTATGCCAAACTTCAAAAAAACCTTTATTGTGGAATGTGATGCCTTAGGAAATGGAATTGGTGTTGTTTTAATGCAAGAAGAAAGGCCCATTTATTTTGAAAGTTAGTCAGTCAAAGGAAAGTATTTACACAAAACTATTTATGAGAAGGAAATCTTGGCAATACTACATGCACTTAAGAAATGGCGACCTTATCTAATGGGAAGACACTTCAAGGTAAAAATGGATCATGATAGTCTTAAATACTTTTTAGAACAAATATTATCTTCAAAAGAGCAGAAAAAATGGGTCACAAAGAT
This sequence comes from Pinus tabuliformis, assembly GCA_031772625.1. NCBI lineage: Eukaryota > Viridiplantae > Streptophyta > Pinopsida > Pinales > Pinaceae > Pinus > Pinus tabuliformis. The sequence goes on along the minus strand of CM062809.1, from coordinate 963,608,245 downwards.
GTTGGGTTATGACTTTTAAATCATCTACAAAAAAGGGAAGCAAAATGTTGTTGCAGATGCACTCTCAAGAAAGGATGAGGATGTGGAAGCATTGCTTTGTGCCATTTCTATTATCCAACCAGATTGGATAAATGAAGCAAGGGATGAATGGAAGAATGATGAAGAAGTGTGGGAACTCATTCAAAAGTTGCTGCATGATCCCAGTAAATCTGATGCATTTAGCTGGAAAAATGATTCATTATGGTACAAAGATCACTTATACGTCTATAAGAATTCCCAACTCTAACAAAAGATTCTTCTGGAATTGCACACATGTGCCTTAGGATGACATTTAGGATTTTTAATACTTACCAAAGGGTTAAGAAGGATTTTTTGGGATGGACTTAAATCTGATATTCAAAAGTTTATGGTGGAATGTTTGGTTTTCCAACAAAATAAAGTTGAGACAATTAAGACCCCAGGTCTATTACAAACTTCATCCATTCCAAGTCAAAGTTGGGAGGAGGTTTCAATGGATTTTATCACATGTTTACCCAAGTCTGAAGGAAAGAGTGTCATCATGGTGGTAGTTGATAGACTTACCAAGTATGCACACTTTTGTGCATTATCTCATCCATTTAAAGCCAGTACAGTTGCTACTGCATTTATGGAAACAATTCAAAAGATACATGGAAACCCAAAGATGATTGTAAGCGACAAAGATCCTATTTTCACTAGAAATTTTTAGACAAAATTATTTTCTTGTCTCAGTACTCAGTTAACTCATAGCTCATCTTATCATCCTCAATCTGATGGGCAAACTGAGATAGTGAACAAATGTTTGGAAGGATATCTTCGTTGCTTTGTATTTTATAAACAACATAATGGGTCAAATGTTTGCCTCTATTTGAATGGTGGTATAATACTTCCTTCCATACTGCAACAAAAATGACCCCATTTATGGCACTTTATGGATATCATCCACCATCCATCACATCATATTTAAGAGAAAATTTTAAGGTTCAAGCAGTGGAAGATCACATCGAGCATCAACAAAAATTTCTTCAACTCTTAAAGGATAACCTGACTTTGGTGCAGAGTAGAATGAAACAACATGCATATCAACATTGCAGCGAAAGAAGTTTTGATGTAGGTGACTGGGTATTTCTACGACTACAAGCATACAAACAAATGTCCCTCAAGCAAACTAAGAAGGATAATAAATTATCACCAAAGTATTATGGTCCTTACAAGGTGTTGCAAAATATTGGTACTATGGAATACAAATTGGAACTTCTTGCATCTTCCCTAGTGCACCCAGTTTTCCATGTTTCAGGCTTAAATAAGGTTATAGGTTACAAGGTCCCAGTTCAAACAATATTTCCAAAACTTGACGAGGAAGGAAAAATCATATTGGAACCTGAAGAAGTCACCGAAACAAGAAATCGACAGCTACAAAATCGATCAATTTCAGAGTAAGTGGAAGAACTTACCCACTGAAAATTCCACATGGGAGGATGAGAGTTTTATACAGAAGCATCCCAAACTACTCAAGCATTGAGGACAACACTTTTTTGAAGGAGAGGGGCATATTAGGTCCCTATAATTCTAGTGTATTCCCTTATTATTATTGTCATTGTAGCCCCTTATTTTTATTGTTGTACCCATGTTGTCCCCATATTTTTATTATTGTGCCCCATAAAAACCCTTATTGCTATTGTTGTGCCCTTATATTATTATTGTTATGTTGGTTCTGATTATATTGTGACCCCTTATACTCCTATATATAGAAAGGAGGTGTTTTCAATTGTATCATCCAAGAATTTTTAATTTGTGTAATGTAAAGGAGGTTTCCCCTCGAAGAGATTGATTATGAAGTCACTTATCTATGTTTTATTCTGTTTTATGAGCTAGTTGCATAACATACTATTTCATTTGAGGTCATTTTTGTAAATATTAGTCTGGGTTTCATGAGTGTCATGTTCTAAAGGGGTTTTTTGTATAAAGAGGTCAAATTTATCAAAGTGTCATTGTAAATATTTTGATTTAAAAAAGAGTCTTTGTGCCATAATTCAAATTGTAAGGTCATAAGGAATCATGATTTGAATTGGAAATCATGAGGGGTCATTTGTCATTATAGAAGAGTCTAGGGGTCATGTCATCAAACCTTGGTTATCATAAGTTAATCATCTAAATATGGAGATCAAGTCTACATCAAAACAATCATGAAAAAGGATTGGGCACAGATTTGGAGGTTCTGTTAGGTCAGTCTAGATGTCATTTCAAGAGTGGTTATGACCTCAACAAGAGTATAACGGTCATGAGGACAGTCAATTTCCTTTCCTCAAACGCTGTGCTTTCCAGGAGATGCTTCACATTCGTCATCACGATTTCAAATCAACGTTTTCGCTATCAAATCCAATTTAGGCCACTTTGAGAGGTTATTTACATTGCTGCCCTCATCCTACATTGTTCAACTCTTGTTCATTCACATTAGATGCATGTGGTTTGATTGTGATACTTTGTTGTGCAAAGGAGGCAGGGGCACTACGTTTCCACACAACGTTATATCACTCATAAACTAATATTGGTCAATTCTCCTTCATAGGTGCAAATCTAAGTTTATCCTTGTTCCTTAATGCTGCAAGAATCCCCAAATTGCATGTGTGAGCTAGAAAACATAGTAGAAATCATGCAATATATATACTTTTATCCTCACTACGTTTCTGCTATCATTATGTTTTCTCCTTGTTGTGTTTCCACACAATGTTATTTTTCTTCTCAATTCGAAGTCCAAACTCTTTTCACAAGTGCAAAACTGACTCACTCTTTGTTCCTTGACTGTAAGAAATTGTAATTTTCATGCATGAGCTGCCAAATTTTTTCAAGACCAACAAAGAGAGCCAATTCATAATCATTGCATTTTTGGTAATTTGCTGCAAGGGCATGCTGCACATTTTGTATAGTATTTTATGATGAGGAGATGACCCAATTTGAGGTTTTTGGTTGTCTTGCGGGATGTTATAAGGATTTCAAAACACCTAATTGTTTCCTCCAACACTTTATATCAGAGGAAGCCATTATATGCTTATAATGTTGAAGGTGTTGTGAAAGTTCACAAGGTGTTGTGAAAGTTCACAATTTGTTGTGAAAGTTGGCTACAGGTGATGAGGAGGTCTGAAAGCACTGTGAAGCTTATCTCAGAAGTTTAGAACCATCACATGGATATTTTGAGACTACCCATTTAATCCATTTTGTCAAAGGGAGGCTACAAACATTTAAAACTTGGAAGGTTACTCCATTTGCTACGAAACTAGCAAATTTGTTGCATTTTTTAATGTTTTTGTCATCATGTTCAAAAACATTTTCTTACAAAATGGAAATGAATTTCGAAAAAAGGAAAGAGGTTTTTTCCAAGCATGGTTCAAAGAAAAAAATACGCCTTCATTTTCTAGACAGGTGTTATATATTGGAAAATTCAAATGCATATTTAGAATCTATGTTTCAGGTTTTGTCATTTCCTGTTTTAGTTATGTTGTTTAGGTGCAGATTGTGAAGAGCTAGAGAAAAATTTTTGGAAATTGAGAGAGGTTGCTCTCAATGACACTCTCATATAAAAAAACCTCCTTTTGTTTCATAACAACTATCAGGATTCAAGAGATATGAGCTAGTGTTTGACCCCTATTTTTCCAGAAATCTAGTCCCTGTTTTGTACCAGACTTGCTACGAATGTGCTGCGAAACTGGACAATCATCTTTTTGAGTGAGTTATCTTAGTAAAAACATGATGTAATGTGTTTTTTAGGTGTTATTAATTGTAATAAAACATTTGGAAACTCATAATATTGAATTGGGGCTAAGGAATTAATGTAAATGCTTAGAAAATAATTTGTTTAAAGAAGTCCCTAGTTTTTAGCAGTTAGTTCTATTTTCCTTACAGAAGTTAGGAACAACATTTCTAATGAGGACTTCGACCACTATATGTGGGAAATAACACTTTTGATTCTATATTATGATTTACATGTAATGGAAAATGGGTTGGTTAGTGTGAATAAGATATTATGCCAATTTTGATTTTTTGTATCATTTCCTCAAGTGAATAGAAGAAGGCAGAAGGTGTTTTGACAAGGATTCTTGTGTCAAATGTCTGTTGGTATGTGTATTCTCTTTATTATCAGTGTTTCTTATGTTTCCATGGTGTGAAAACAATTCTTCATGCTCAGCTTAAATGATTTTTGGAGAATTCACTTTATGCCCTGTTTTATATTAGTTGAACATTCATGTGTTTCCTTTTCTTCTAATGGCAATTTGAATTCATTTGTAGTTTGATGCTCTTATTGTCACCTTTTGATGTTTCACTCATCCACTCACTACAATGAAACTTGGTTAATTAGCAATAGAGCCACCTATCCTACCCCTACTCAAAATATCATCATCATCCCTTATTCACTTGAATCATTAACTATACTAGGCTTATTCAAAGTGAAGCTTCCTTCTTTCACCTACCGTCAAACAACAACTTAAACCTACCTTTTTGATCCTCACAACCAACCTAAGATCAAGAAATATTTTAGTCACTTGAATGACTGAATGAAACCATAGTGAGATAACCCTCTCCAAGGCTAGTAGGGCTTGATCCTAGCCTAAAAGTGGTTTATGGTTATAGAATGCTAACAAGGACCATTGGGGGTAGGCATCTCAGAAGCCTCCATGGTCATGTTACATCTTTGGGACATAGAAATTGATCTTTTAGGGAGCTTAATATCCTTCAATCATACCATAGAAAATAATACCCGAGCATGGCATAGACTCGATTCAGAGGGGGTTTGAATTAGGTCCAGTGCACACGGTACTATTTTGGGGCTACCCGACCTGTCTAGTGATCGATACTAGTAACTAAATTCCAAGAAGATAAAGACTCGAATTATCATGTGGGACGAAGGTACTTTAGTGGCAAAAATATAGGGCATCCATCCTTATAGGTGGAGGTGTAGTCAGCACCAAAGCCTCATCCATTACCTTGGTCGATTCTTTGGCTGTTGGAAGGCATCACTAGTTCTTTCGGGATGTTTCCCCAGTACCCATCAGAAGATATCTTCGCAAGGCCCAGTTACTTTGAGAGTGGAAAGGACAAATTTACACTTTTAGCTAGGCAATTGAGCAACTGAAGGACTATACAATGAGTAATTTTCATGGGAATGGTGTGGAGCTCAACCTTCTTGACTTTTATATAGACCTTGCTTGAAGTCCATGCAACTTGGGACAGGTTTCCAACTCCTATTAGCTAGTGACCTATCATAGGAGCTAGGTGTAAAACTTTTGCATCATCAAGCTCCCAATTATGGAAGGCCTTGAGATGGTGTGAGGGTGATGAGAAGTTTACATGTGTCTAACTCCACACCTCTATGCATGATTATCCATCATTCACATTTATAGTGCGAGCATTGCTACAACCATTAGATGGGTTGTCTCCTCTGTCATCTGATTTGCATGCCATTACTTTCGTCGAGGCCTCCTTGACATCGAAGTGGCACGTTAACATGGTCAGACCAAGACACGTGGGAGGTGAAAAGCAAGGACATTATGACATGGTCATTGATGTGGGGAGGATGCAGTGAATGAGGATGATGTGGAAGTAAGGGGTACATAAGATCCACGTGGAGGCTGAGAAGGGGAAAAATAATGATGATGAAATGATGTGATGTGGGGGTGAGCCATGGGTGATAGGACATGGGGATGGTTGCATGGCGGGTATGATTTTTCATAGAGGCCAAACATGAGCTAGACACATGTAAACATTTTGTAGCTAGTGGGAGGTGGAATTTGTAGCTCGCAAGGTCATACAATATCCCTATAATGTCGACACATGACCTCCTTCTCATGATCCTCCCACATCAATCCTCACATAGCTTGAGGGCATGGAGTGATGAGGGTCATAATATCTGCGAGCACCTCCACCATTGGATATGGGTGGCACACAACTTCTGACAGTATCATCTACTGGAACCTGATGAGATCATGCCTAGGCTCACCTGCTAGTGCCCAAGGTTGCAGTGCAACATGGCCTGTGTAGATGAATATGTGTCAAATGAATGTCGGTGCCTAGGAACGACCATGTGACCATGCTTGGAGTTGAACCATTGGATGATAATCCTTGTGCTAAGACCTTATAGGGTGTTACAATTTGACACCATCAACTCCATGGGGGTCAACAGGCCCCTGTGGTCCATTGAGGACTTTGTAGTTCTAGTCCCTTCTTGACATTGGACTATGGAGTTTGTCCCTCAATATAATTTCTTGCTTCTTCTCATAAACTATTGAAAATAAATTACAAACACAATGCTTAAAAATCATAAGGGTAAAAGAAGGTCTCTTTAATATTTCTTCTTTTTCTTTTCGGAAAACTTGAAAACTTTTGAGGTGAAGAACTTCTTTAAGAACCTATCATTGACAAGGCTCCCAAGAAAATATTCTTCAAGTGTCTCCAACTGATAAGTATTGTTTTCAAGGACTTCATGTACTTGAAATGGGTCAATCCATAGATTAATAAACTTTCCATGTTTGCCTTTGTCATCTTTGATTGAATCCCATTTCAGTATGAGATCCCCAATTTGGAGGTCTTGTTCCTTCACATTTCTATCAAATGAAGCCTTTACCATTTATTGGTGGGATTCAGATTTGTTCAAGGATTCTTCTCTCTGTTTATGAACTTTTATCATCTGATTGATCATTCTCTGCATCAAAATGATATCTAGTGTTTCATCTTGTAACAACTTAATCCCTGACACCCTTAGGTTCATAAGAAATACTACATATGTTCCATATACTAGTTGGTATGGGGAGGTGTTGACAACTCTATTAGTGTTGATCCTATCTACCCAAAAAACATATTTGAGATTCAAATCCTAGTTCTTCTTGTTCTTATCTATCATCGGTTTGATAATATTCACTAAATTTTTACTTGTTGACTCTGGTATCCTATTTCCTTGGGGATAATATGTTCTGGAGTGCAACAATTCTATGTTGTAGTCTTGAAAAACTTCATAACTTTGAAGAATTTGAAAGCTTGAGCATTATCTGTGACAATCTTTTTAGGAAATCCAAATCTCGAAAGAATATTGTCTTCGAAGAAAGTTATGATAATGTTCTCATCATCTTTCCAGGTTGGAATGGATTCACCCATTTGGTAAAATAATTAGTGGTCGTGAGAATGTATTTGCGTTTCCCATTTGAGTTTGGATGTATCTCTCCAATGAAATCCAATCCTTATTTCTAGAAAGGAGCTTGAAGTTTGATCAGCTTCAGTGGTAAAGGTTGAAGCCTTTTCTTCCCTGCAAACATCTAACATTATGGACAGGTTCGGAAAACAAAATTAGTATCCTTGAATAGGGAAGGCCAATAATATCCTGCTCTCAATATTTTATGAGCCATGACCTTCCATGCATGATGTCCCCCACATATGCCTCGATGAAATTATGATGTGACCTCTGATGCTTGGTCTTCAATGACACAAGTGAGCATGATGGCAACAAGATCCTTCTAGAACAAACCTTCAACCAATATGCAATATTTGATTACCTTTAGTTTTAAAGATGTGCATTGGCCTTAGGTAGTTGGAATGGACATTCCAAATTTTGCAAGAAGAAGATGATGTCTTGATACCATGGAGAATTTTGTAATTTTGAAAGGTCCTTTAATAAGGGTTATTGTGGATTCCTTTTGTTCGGTGGGAAGGGTTCTTGTGGATCCCTTCCTACTGGAAAGAGAGGTTCTTATGGATTCTATCTTCTGGGATGAAGAGGTTCTTGTGGATTCTCTTCGTTCGAAGGAGCTTCTTGTGGATTCCCCTCTCTACAAATATTGCAAATATCTTCATTAGTACACATTTCTAATGCAACATGATTTGAATTGATCAACAATTTGGTTAGCCCTTGGCCCTTGACCAACTTGGCAGGCTTAATCTCCAGATATTATTCCTATAACTTTTCTATTCATTTGCCTCGTCGAAAAACACTATAAGGCTCAATAATTATTTTTTTCAGTCCTCCAAATGGTACATATGCCACCACCTTAGAGTGTAGCATGTATTTCCAAAATTACTTGAAATATTTTACCATAACATATGCCTATTTCTCCAAGATAATGTATTTCAACTTAGGGTCCCTTAAGGCACGACTAAAAAATACTATATGTTTCTCATAAATTTCTTTGTTCCTGTGCAACAAAACCACAACTATGGTGTGCTCAGGTGAAAAGGATAAAATATGCAATCCTTTTGAAAAATTACTACTCGCTAAAATTGGAGCTTCCATGCTAGCCTTCTTTATTTTCTCAAATTATTGTCATTCTTCGAGAGTCCACATAAGTTCATTATTTTTCCTGATCATGCAAATTATGTGCTTTAAGAGTTCTGCATAATTTGCAATAAATATGTGTAGAAAATTGGTCTTGCCCAAGAAGTATTAGACTTCTTTCTTATTTCATGGGAGACTGATCTTCTAAATGGCCTCTACCCACTACGGGTCAATCCTAACACCTTCTTTTGAAACAATATGTACCAACAAATTCCCTTCTTGCAACACAAAAATGCCTTCTTAGGATTCGATGAGAGACTAAATTTCCTACATTTTAGGAATGTTTGTCTCAAATGTTCCTGATGTTCATCATAAATTTTGAGAAAACAATCATGTCATTCAGATAGATAAATATGGACCAGTCTCTCTCTCCCACAAATGTGATGTTTGTAGCCCTTTGAATGGTGGATCTTGCATTCATCAACCAAAGGGAATTTTATCATACATGAAGGTACCCCACGTCTGATGAATGCAGTCTTGCCTTTTTCATCTGGATGCATTGTTATCTTATTGTAACTTGAGAATCCATCCATCATAGATATTTTGGATGGTCCTATCATTTTTTGCGGCAAGTGGTCCATCTTAGGGAGGGGATAGTTATCCTTTAGCGAACACTGATTCATATTTCTAAATTCCACACAGAGTTAGATGCCTCCAGTATTTTTCCAGAGTGGTACGAAATTTTCCACCCATTGAGAGTACCTCAGTGGGACAATGATCTTGCCGTACAACAATTTTATGATCTCATTTTCTATTGTTGGCAATAAGATGGGATTGAATCTCCTGAGTTTCTACACAAAAGGCAATATTTTCTTTCAATGATATTCTATGTTGAATAATATAAGTGTCATATTCTTTCAAATATTCATAGCTCCATGCAAAAACATCTTTAAATTACTAAAATAACTCAATGTACCTCTTTTTGTAGGCGTGTTGCGAAGACTTGAAAAGTTTGACCTTTTGTGGGTTTTGTTCTCTACCGAGGTTATGTTCCTCCACATTCTTGTCCACTAACATAAAAACCAGCTTAATGGGTATGTCCTTTTGATAAAAAATATGTTCGAGAGGGACTAGTCCCTTGGGGATGAAGTTATTCTTGAGTTGTATCACCTCGTTACCCCTGACTTGATTTAGGAACTTGTTGTTGTCATCTTGGTCACACTATTCTTCTTGATCATCGTCGAGTAGTTCTTCATTTGAGTCAATGTTGATTGCTGAAAAATCATCCACTAACTCCAAGAACCTTCTTAAATTTTGGTCATCTTCAAAAACTTGCCAATGCTTTACATTCTCTGGAGCAGATGGTCTGTATTTCATTTCCACCTCGTATTTCAACTTTGGTTCAGGAGGGGGTCTGAAGGCGATTTCTGCGATTGCTAAGGTATCTTCAAGTTGATTGTCTTCGATGTGAATATCTATAATGTTAAAAGCATCAAGTAATTCTCAATAATATCCCATAGAACATTCTTGTAAGATCTCATTTGAGGGTGTTTGGTGGTGTCTACATTCCTTACTTGCAATACTACTAATTCTGAATCTACAAATGCTGCAAGGTTTTGACCCCCATTTTAAGGGTTATCTCTAGTCCTAGAATTAATGCTTCATATTAAATGACATTGTTGGTGGCATCAAATTCGAGTTTATAGGAAAGTGAAATATTTTTCCCTACAGGTGGTAGTAAAATCACTCTTGCTCTCATCCCTTCACGAGAACATGCCCCATAATAAAATAGTTTCCATACAGAGTCTAGTCTATATATCTACTCTTGGTTAATGGGTTTCGACTTTATCTCAATAGAAAATTCAGGATTGATCGATAAGCTATAAAATTCCATGGATTAATATGCTGCATAGACCATTATATTCTTGGACTTGTTTGTTTCGCTGATGACTTATAAAAACTTAGTCTCTCTATAGAATTTAGGTTCATGTCCCCCTAAAATTGGTATGATAGAATTTGATAAGTCCATTTAAAAGGTTCCCCCTAATTTCCCAGCCCATGGTATTGAAAGGAGCATGTTGTATGAGGCTGGGTTATCAACCACCATTATATCCATGACCAAAATCTTGTTTGGTATTTGGGTAAGGGAAACCACCAAGTCTTTGATGAGGCTGAGACATTTTACTCTCCTAGAATCAAATGAGTTAAGGTCTTGGTAAGGTTTGGTAATGTCTAGCCCCAACTCTACCATAATCAACTTGGGCATGAGGTTATGGGATGCCCTTGAATCTAACATGTTGTGAATGTTTAGGGAAATGTAGGAGGGAGGAATTTCTTCATCTTGTTCTTATACATGAGCTCCACAATCCACATGTGGATGGTCTTCTTGTAGGTTCATATTGTCATTGTGAGTGATATGTTTAGGTGGTACTGTGGTCTTCTGTATTAGCGGTTGGTAAGTCAGGTTTTGTGCTAATTTCAATAAAGGAACGAGGACTTTGATTTTGCATAGCTCTTGCTCAAGGCTAAAAAGAGGGACTAAGTTTTGATTTTCCTCCTTTGATGGTTGACTCTGTGGTGGAGGAGGAAAAGGATCCTTAGGCGATTATGGTTCTTGCACAGAAGTTGGGCTTTGGTATTGGGTATTCTTTCTCTTCTTTAGTGGGATTTCGTGCACTCTTGTTAAGGGCTCGAGAGGTGGGAGGATGTCAATTTGGTTTAGGTTTTGGTGAAGACACCACTAGCTTGTTTGGTTTATTCTATAGATTCATACCAATGGGTCTTCTTGACCTGGGGCATAGATCATAAGTCCTTCTGATCTCTTCCATAACAAAATCTATTATTTTATGGCATCGAGAGGGAGGGATTTTGTAGTCTGCATACCCTTCACAATCATATGGTATACGATTTTTAGGTGTCACAAGGGAGTGTGCGTAATCATTCTTGGTAATGTAGAAAGTGGGATTTTAATCTCCTACACAATTTATGTCTTTTTCCTAAGTCTACTCATCGGTATATTCTTCAATTTGCAGGTTGAGATCACTCCTTATGGGGGATTGTATAGGATTCTCCTTAGGTCTTTTATCCCTATTCATTTGAAGTAGATAGAATGGCTTATGGAAGAAAGGGGGATTATGAGGAGGTTGGTTAGGGGTCTTGTTCGACCCTTGAGCTTCGAGATTGGAAATCTTACTTGATAAGTTCTTGATTAATCGATTCATTTTTTATCTTTTCTTTGGATGAGTCCTTTTGATAGGTGGGATGGTTAGGTTCCTCTTTGATTGTATTCTTACCTTCCTCAGTTTCTTCCCCTATCTCTTTCTAGATCCCAATTTTCATCTATTGTATCCACCCTTCTTAATTTCCCTACTACAATTAGATTTTATTCTATCTCAACTACATTAGATTGCATGGAGGATAAGTTTTAGGGATTCCTCTCTTTAAGTATGAAAGAGAAGTCTGGCTTGAAAGAAGCTGCATAGTTCACCATGGAAGCAACAGGAGTAGGTTTGATTTCATTAAGTATTTGGTTGTAGATATGATTAAACCTCTTCATGAACTCTACAGTTTTGGATGACCTTTTGTTTAATGTCAAAAACTCTGTGAGATAATACTGAAAGACCTCCTTCATACCCCATTAGGCTCAAAATGTTCTTTCCAAATCATCTAAGGAGTGCAATGAGTTAACAGGAAGAGTGTGGAACCATTTATGTATGTCTCCTTCAATGTTTTGTATAAATAATCTCATGAAGATATCTTTGTCCTCGACCTTGAAGTTGTTGGTAAAATCTTGGAACATGTTGATGTGTTCTTCAATGGTACCCCTCTTTTCACCACTAAACTGGGGTAGTAGTTTTAAGTGATTTTCATGCATGTCATGTAGCACTCGAGAAAAATCTAATGGGGCATATCATGCTTCCACCCAAGCCAATGGTTGATTTGGTTGATTAGCCTAGTTATGAGGTTGATCTTGTCTGGCCATGATGTGTTGTAAGATCATGTCCCTAGCGGAAGACGAGATAGGGGTTCTAGTTTTCTCAGTTGTTTGTGGATTCAAATTTTGGGGTTTGTGCTTAGGACTGAGTGACTCAATATTCCCATACATTGCCTTTGAAGGTGCGGTGTTTGTATGACTAGCCCTAGAGCACGACAATTGAGCGATCATTGTTGTTGATGGAAGAGGGAGAGCTCTGGTTACTTGGGTTCTTGAGGGCTTGATGAATAAGGTTTTATATCATTGGGTCAAGGTGTAATTGAGATGATTACGGTTGGAAATAATAGGTACTAGGTCCTGATCGAGATCACTCAAGGTATGTATTCTTGATGAAGCCAGAGTATAATGGTGTGTAGTAGGGAGAAGATGTTAAAATGATAGAAGAGTGGTTAATACATAATATGGTAAGTGGAATATGTACAATGAAAATGTGTGATGTGTTTGGTCATTGTAGCCTAGTGGTGAGTAAGATGGATAGATGGGCATGGATGAATGGTGTTACAAGAAAAGTTTGAAAAGTTGAGTCACTGGGTGGACGACACAACTAGTAATTCCAGACTCTGTCCACCACAAAGGTTTGAAATAGATGTCGTCTTTCCCAGTGAATGAAATCAAATTGTCCTTGACAATGGCATCAAGAGATGTTGGCTCCCCCAAGTCACACTATGTTGTACTGTAATGAAGAGCCTAGGAAAATCTAAATGTGATCCTAACTGCTGTTAGCTTTATGGAAATATTTGACATTGGATCTTGTTTATGATCATCTTACAATTATGGATGTCTTTTCTACGTTCAAGAACCTTTGACTATGTTAGTTTGGTTCGTGTTCTTCAATTTAAATGATAGTTAAAGTAAGATGATTTTTTAAACAAGAAGATAAATTCATGTATTAATTGATTTTTGTAAATTTGATGTATAAATGACTCTGTAGTTCAGACCTGGATCAACTAATATAGAAAAATTATATTCCACATTCAAGATACATGCATTTCATTTTCGCCTTTAAGTGAAGAAAAGGAAATCACATGGAGACTTTCATCACATCCATTGAATCCAATCTTTATGTAGGCATAATATTCTCAATAGTCAAATGTAAGTGAGTAAGACAAAAAAATAAAAATTACAAATAATGCAGAAAATTATTCATTTCTCACATTCAATCTTTATTAAGTGTTCTTCATATCAACATGTCACATGCACTAAAAATCCTCTACATTTTATTCAAATGTTGACTGAAATTGTTGTTTGTTAGAAAATTGTTTGGGAATCAAGATTAGGAGAAAACACTGTACATTAATTTCTTTTACTGAGTTGCATTTCTGTTGATTTTGAGCAGGAGCATTCATAACCCTTGGGTTTGACATAAAATTTCTAAAATATAAAATATGGATGAATGATGGAGAATCAAGTTTCACCCAACTTAAAGGAGCAATTAAGAATTCATTTAAACCAAGTAAAACTGGGTGGATGACTAAGAAATTAAGAAATCAACTATTAGAAACACATAATCTTGAAATTTACCATTTTGTTTCAAAACCCTTGCAAGAAATATCAAGAAATTCAAGATACTCTTCAAACTAACTTGATATATCTTGAAAAACTAAAACAAACCATCATACTGATGCCAAAATTCATTTCAGCCTAGAATATTCATACAATTCTACACAATTCACTTAATAGATTAGCTTCACAGCTCAAAATTCCACGAAAACTACATAAAATTGTATTTCATTAGTAGAAAAATTCAAAACATAAGGTGGTATGGAACATACATGATAAGAAAAACAGACAACCCAAGAGTTACTTCATAATTCTTTCCCAAAATTGCTTCAAGACCTCCCAACAATTCACCAAAAAAATTGGCAGAGCCCTTTTACATTTCAAAATGAGGCCTATATATAGACATTCAAGAAGCTTGGCCCTACTATAAACCACTAGTGGTATTTGGAAAACCACTCAAAATTTGTTACAAAATTTCTAGTTTTATTGTAACTAACTTCTACTAGAAGTTTCTTGAAATATCTGCTAATTGTAGAGTGGGCCCCTGCAAATTTAGCTTTCATAGTTCTTCTCTATTGGTTGTTGACTGGGTAAGGTGCTACAATAAATGTGTTGCTGGTGATGTTGATGATGTCACTGATGGTGTTGATTATTACAATTGTTGCTTATGTGTTGTATGTGTAGGTGGCCTTGAACTTGAGCCTGCCTCCATTGGAGTTGATCGTGATAATGATGAAATTCCTTCTGGAGAGATAACTTGTAATCCCAAAAAGTTCTTCCATTTTTTTACCATGGGCACCTCATATGTCCAAGCCTCCAAAACAAGTTGATCCAAAATTGTTTGTTAGGTCCCTATAATACTAGTGTATGCCCTTATTGTTATTGTTAGTGTAGTCCCCTTATTGTTATTGTTTTTCCCATGTAGTCCCCATATTGTCATTATTGTTCCCCATAGAAGCCCACTATTTTTATTGATGTTCACTTACATTATTATTGTTATGCAGGCTCTGATTATATTGTGACCCCTTAGATTCATATATATAGAAAGAAGGTCTTGTAATTTGTATCATTAAATCATTATTCATTTATGTGATGTAAAAGAGGTTCCCCCCTCGAAGAGGCTAATTTTGAAGTCATTGATCTATCTCTTTTTTGATTTGGTTACATAACATTTGGTATCAGAGCCTTGGATTCTAGGGTTTTGCTATTGCAAACAGGTCATATTGGAATTTTCTCTATAAAGTTTTTTCTATGAAGGTTCAAAAGCTGAATTTTTACCACGTGGAGCCAAAATCCTTATGAACATCCTAGGAAAATTTCAGATCTTGGTTTTCTATATTTTCGGAGATATGGTCCGAAGAAGTTAGGGTTTTTGTAGGCTATAGGATTAAATCTCAAATAGATGACCTAGGGAAAATACTCATAACTTTCTCTCCGAGCATCGGATTTGAATTATTAAAACGTGACTAAAAGTACACAGACTCTAGTTTCTTTTGTATCGTTTTTAGGGCTGATGGTCAAAATAGGGACACATGGCACTCTGCACAATTTCTCTCTACTGAACGATTCCATAATTAGGTCATCATGGGAGATTGGGAATAACTTTATTTTGAAG
The DNA here is from genome assembly GCA_031772625.1 of Pinus tabuliformis. NCBI lineage: Eukaryota > Viridiplantae > Streptophyta > Pinopsida > Pinales > Pinaceae > Pinus > Pinus tabuliformis. The sequence continues at coordinate 963,592,864 of CM062809.1, read as the reverse complement.
AATCCAAATTTGGTCTGACTTTTGGCATTGGAAAGAAGACTCATAGGACTGCCAAAGGAACAAATTTCAAATCTTGGAGAGCTCAAATTACAGAGATACAATAGTTCCAATATCTATTTCCAAAAAAAAGCAAAAAATGTGTGTATAATTTTTTAATTTGCATAACTTTTTGTTTGAAAAATCATTATGAAGTGATTCAAGGGGCATAGTGAAGCAAAAAAATCATTGTTTGATTCCAAAATTACTCAAAACAAAAAAATGGACACACCTAGTAAGAAACCATAAAGCTATTCTATGATGCATGAAGAAGAGGAAGAAATGCAACATGATATATCAAATTTATGAAACCAAGTGCAACAAATTTCGCTCTCATAAGTAACAAAAAATGAATTGGAAGCCATGATGAATGTTAATATAGATGGTATAAAAATGGACATATGAGTTTTCAATGATGGTTTAAAAGCAGACATGGAAGCAATGATGAATGTAAATATAGAGAGGTTGAAGGGAGTTTGGAAAAGTTGATAGAAGAAAGTCTTCCCAGTAGTGACAAGGTAATCTAGGAAAATCATGATGAGGACAAAAGGAATATGAATTATTATTTTAGAGACTCCAATGTTGGTTTTAAGAACCACCACATCCCAAATATTGATATGGGGAAGTTTGATGGCAAGGATCCGGTAATATGGATACTACAGATGGAACAATATTTTGATTTCCATGATGTGAAACACACACAAAAGTTACCCATTGCAACTTTATATTTAGAACCCAATCAATTTGTATGGTATCAATGTCTTTATTCTCATAAATCACTTGTCACTTGGTCAATTTTTACATAGGAAATGATATCACATTATGAGGATACCAAGAGTAACACATTCTTTAGCCAATTGATAAATCTCAAACAAAAGGGTTCAATGACGGAGCACATTGAGGACTTCCAAAAATTGAATATCTCGGTAACTGATATTCCAGAGGAGCATAGGATTGATGTCTTCATAGGGAATTTTAAGGATAACATCCAACATGAGGTTCACCTTTGGGAACTTGATTGATTGGAGAAGGCATTCAGGGTGGCAAGAAAAGTTGAAAGAAAAATTATGGCAACAAGGAAGTCTATCGCTAACACTATAAAGATGGAAGTGTTGTTGCTACTAACCTTCCACAACCTACAAGGTTGACACCACAATAATTGGAAGAAAAAAGAGAAAAATGGCTTTGTTACAGTTTTAATAGAAAATAAACTAAAGGTCATAAGTATGTTGAGAATAAATTATTCTACATAGATTATGAAGAGGAGGAAGAAAAAGAACAAGAAACATCAAAAGAGGAGGATATACACCAAGAACCAACCCTAGAGAAAGAAGAAATGAATCCGACCATATCTTGTAATGCATTGGTAGGAATTACCACTCCTCAAACTCTCAAGATAGAAGAAAAATCAAGAAGAAAAAGGTAATAGCGCTGATTGATTCGGGTAGTATCCATAATTTTATTCATTGTAATATAACCAAGGAATTGAATTTCTTCCTATATCCAACACCAGAGTGTCAAGTGATGGTTGCAAATGGAGGAACTATAAATTTCTTTGGAAAGTGCTAGAATATCAAGCTAACCATGGGGGAATATGTATTGAATAGTACAATGGTTTCCATTCCAATGGGTGGTGTTGATGTTGTATTAGTAGTCCAATGATTACAATCTTTGGGTACGATAACTTTTAATTTTCAAGAACTTTTATTGAATTTTTTTAGGTAGGAAAGGCAGTTTAATTAAGGGGTATCACAGGGAAATCAGGAAAGATAATAAAATCTAATAGCATGACAAAGCTTATAAATAAAGAAAAATGGGGTGTAATGCACTATCATGCTCACTAGAGGTTCAAACATTGAAATAATATATTTCTCCAGATCTCCAAAAAGTCTTGGGCAATCATTCCAAGGTATTTGAGACTCCCAAAGGCCTCCTACCTATTCTGATCATGATCATGTTATTCATTTGGTTCCAAGAAGTGTTCCTCCAAACATCAGGCCTTACAGATATCCCTGTGCCCAAAAGACTGAAATTGAACGTATGGTTGTAGAAAGGCTAGAGGTTAGTATAATTCAACCTAGTCAAGGTTATTTCTTTGCTCCAGTAATATTGGTGCACAAGAAGGATGGACCATGGCACACATGTTCAGATTATAGGGAGCTCAACAAGCTCACTGTTAAAGATGAATTTCCCATTCCTATCATTGTGGAATTGTCTACATGGAGAAATTTACTTCACCAAGTTGGATCTTCGTTCAGGATATCATCAAGTTAGAATGAAGAATGAAGACATTCTGAAAATAGCATTTAGAACTCATGAGGATCATTATGAATTTTTGGTCATGCCTTTTGGCCTTACCAATGCACCTTCCACATTTCAAGGTTTGATGAATTCCATTTTCAAACACTTCCTTAGAAATTTTGTGTTAGTATTTTTTGATGATATACTAATCTACAACAAGTCTTGGAAGGATCATGTTCAACATGTTGACAGGGTGCTCAAACTATTGGAGGAGAAAAAATTATATGAAAAAACCTCCAAATGTTTCTTTGGAGTATAAGAGGTGGAATATATGGGTCATATTGTATCTCATGAGGGTGTTAAGGTAGACCCTAACAATTTTAAAGCCATTAAGGAATGGAAAATCCATACAACCATAAAGCATCTTCGAGGGATTATCAAGTCGATAGGGTATTATCCCAAGTTTGTTAATAATTATGGGAGAATAGAGACACCACTAAGAACATTACTGAAGAAAGATGCATTTTCTTGGACTCCAGAAGAAACTAAGGCCTTTTAACATCTTAAAGAGGCAATGTGCCAAGCACCAGACTTAGCTATTATAGACTTCACAAAACATTTATTATGGAATGTGATGCCTCAAGAAATAAAATTGGTGTTGTTTAAATGCAATAAGGAAGACACATTTCTTTTGAAAGTCATCCAATCAAAGGAAAGTATTTACACAAACCTATTTATGAGAAGGAAATGTTGGCAATACTACATGCAATAAAGAAATGGCAAACTTACCTAATGGGAAGACACTTCAAGGTAAAAACAAATCATGATAGTTTTAAATACTTTTTGGAACAAAGACTATCTTTAGAAGAACAACAAAAATGGGTCACAAAGATGTTGGGTTATGACTTTGAAATAATCTACGAAAAAGGAAAGCAAAATGTTGTTGTAGATGTACTCTCAAGAAAGGATGAGGATGTGGAAGCATTGCTTGGTTCCATTTCTATTATCCAACCATATTGGATAACCGAAGAAAGGGATGAATAGAAGAAATATGAAGAAGTGTGGACACTCATTCAAAAGTTGCAACAAAATCCCAGTGCATCCGATAAATTTAGCTAGAAAAATGATTTGTTATGGTACAAAGATCGCTTATATCTTTGTAAGAATTCCCAACTCAAACAAAATATTATTTTGGAATTGGACACCTCTCCCTTAGGAGGGCACTTAGGATTCTTAAAAACTTACCATAGGATCAAGAAGGATTTTTTTTGGGATGGCCTTAAATCTGATATTCAAAATTTTGTGGCAGAATGTTGTAGGAATTTACAGGGTAAGTTCCTCAGACAAAACACCAAAGGACACCGCTCACAAGCAGATCACAGATCAATACACCAACACTTTTGACGTGGTTAAAACCCTCAAAGAGGGAAACAATCCACGGCCTGAGCCAACGCGGCCACTTCAGGCAATTTATTAATAAAAGAATGAAAATTTACATATGCTTCTCTCATAGACAGATTACCCTACAAATGACCCTCCATGCTCTTTAAATAGAGATCATGGACCAATCAGGTGTTAAGCCACGGATCAAGTGTTGGTAATACCGAGGAGAGAATGAACCGTTGGATCACTACATATTGTGATCGTCGGATTGTAAGTTACAAAATGTACATAGTAAAGAAACACACTTTACCTAACTCTATACCTAAATCTATACTAGACCAAGTTGTACTTAACTATTTCCTATGTGTCGGAATATCCTAACATCCCCCCTTAAGAACAACTTGGGATAGGATTGAAGGATATACAAATATGATACAATAGGAGAAGGAAGGAGGCACTAGAGCCTATCCCCCCTTAGTGACAACTTCCTGAACTCCAACCATAAATCGAAGTTTAGTGAACTTCGCCTCTGTGAGAGCCTTTGTAAAGATGTTTGCAACTTGATCATCTGTTGAACAATATTGCACTTCAAGAACATGGTCGTGAATGAGCTTTCTGATGAAGTGCATGTGCAGTTCAATGTGTTTGCTGCACTGATGTTGGACTGGATCTTTGCATAGCTGAATGGAACTTTGATTATCACACCAAAGTGCAGTCGGATGCTGCTGCTGAAAGCCAAACTCTGACAGGATCTGACCAAGCCACAAGGCTTCCTTACTAGCTTCTACGGCACCACGATACTCTGCTTCTGCTGAAGAAAGAGAAATGGCACCTTGCTTCTTGCAAGCCCATGTAATAGGTCCTGAACCAAGAGTGAACACATAACCTACAGTAGACTTCCGATCATCAGGGTCACCAGCCCAATCGGAATCAGTGAAACCAACCAATAGAGGAGTTGCTTCGGCACTGTAATGAATCACAAAATGAATTGTACCTCGAACATAACGAAGTATTCTTTTAGCTGCTTTCCAATGATTTTCATGTGGGTTTTTCATAAACCGAGCAACAAGGCCAACGACAAAGGAAAGGTCAGGACGAGTATGGGTTAGATACAAAAGTTTTCCTACAAGTTGACGGTATAAGGTAGCATCAACTTCAGGAGAAGTACAAGTGACTGGAAGTTTGACTCCAGACTGAAAGGGAGAAGGGGCTGGCTTACAGTCTTCCATGTGAAAATGGCGTAGAATATCACATGCATACTTGGACTGAGAAAGGGAAATACCTTCCTTGGATCGCAAGACTTGAAGACCGAGAAAATAATGTAAGTGTCCTAAGTCTGTCATTTCAAACTTCCTTTTAAGGCTAGACTTCACATGGTTTATAAGGTTGGGATCACTACCAGTCAGGATAAGACCATCAACATAAATAACAAGAATGATAAGAGACTTGCCCACTTTCTTGGTGTAGACAGTATTGTCAGAATGACACCTAGAGAAGCCAGATTCTAAAAGAAAGTTATCCATTTTGGCATACCAAGCTCGAGGAGCTTGCTTGAGACCATAAAGGGATTTCTTAAGCTGACATACAAGGCTGGAGTCTGTTTGTATAAAGCCAATAGGTTGTTCCATATAGATTTCTTCATGCAAGTCCCCATGCAAGAAGGCGGATTTAACATCCATCTGATGGACTTCCCATTTGAAAGAAGCAGCAAGGGAAAGAACAAGGCGGATAGAGTTCATTTTGGCAACAGGGGAGAAGGTTTCAGTGTAGTCAATGCCTTCAACTTGTGAAAAACCCTTAGCAACAAGACAAGCTTTATGTTTATAAACTTTCCCATCTGGTCCATACTTGGTTCTGTAAACCCATTTGCATCTAACAAGTTTTCGTCCCTTTGGTAGAGGAACAAGATCCCATGTATCATTTGCCAATAATGAATGATATTCTTCATTCATAGCTGCTTCCCAATCTGGATGGCCTGAAGCTTCTGCAAAGGTGTCAGGATCATAATTCACTGAAGCTTGAGCTAGTAAAGAAGAGGCTCTCTCGAACTGAGAACGTGTACGTCGCTGATCTGTAGGATCACCGGAAAGATCACCTGCCGCATCCCGAGTAGCACGGACCCATTTTGGAAGCTGAGGAGCTGAAGGAGGATCCTGAGAAGGTGGGGGAGGATTTTAATCCTCGCTTTCATCATCTGAAGAAGAAATATTTTCAAAAGTAGAAGAGATAGGGAGAGGTGGCACATCCGCCGAACTAGGCTCGCAGGCCGATATATTTTCAGCAAACTTTACATCTCTTCTAATGATAACATTTTTGGACTTAAGTGGAATAAGTCTATATCCTTTGACATCTTCAGAATATCCAACAAAAATACATTTTTCACTCTTAGGTTCTATAGCTTTATGTTTCTCATCTGGAATATGGGCCCATGCTTCACTTCCAAAAACACGAAAGTGACATACATTTGGTTTGATTGAGCTCTGTGCTTCTTCTGGAGTGATATTCTTTAAAACCTTAGTAGGAGTGCGATTTATTATGTAATTTGCATAGTTAATTGCTTCTGCCCAATAATTAAGACTAAGTCCTTTAGATTGAAGCATACAATTAGCCATTTCCTTTAAGGTGCGATTCTTCCTTTCAGCTACACCATTTTGTTGTGGAGTATAGGGAACAGTATGTTGCATCTGAATTCCATTCTCAGTGCAAAAGTTGATGAATGTGTTTTTAACATATTCTCCGCCATTATCAGATATTAGCTTAAGAATTTGATGTCCAGATTGTTTTTCAACAAAGGCCTTAAAGGCCAAGAACATGTTAAATACTTCACTCTTGAGTTTTAAGAAGTATATCCAAGTGTGTCTGGAGAAATCATCAATGAAAGTTAAGAAATACTTGTAGCTAGAGAATGAAGCAACTGGAAGTGGACCACATAAATCACTATGCACGAGCTGTAAAGGGGCTGAGGCGTGCCAAGAGGCACGTTTTTCAAAACTGTCCCGATGATGTTTTCCGAGTACACATCCGGAAAAAACACCATCTCTGCAAGATACCATTGGAAGACTTGTCACCATATTTTCTTTACATAGATTATGAAGAGAGCGATAGTTTAAGTGACCAAATCACTCATGCCAAAGTTTGTTTGCTTCATCAGTATGAGCAAAAAATACTGAGGGAAGATTTGATGACCCAAAGTTGTGAAACTTATACAACCTTATAGAATCATCAGCAATGCCAGTAGCTAAAATCTGTCTAGGATCTCTTAGGTCCTTAATTACAACATCGTGAGGTGAAAATTCAACTATTTTACCTTCACCTGAATGGGTTATCTGATATACAGATAGAAGGTTGCAAGATAAGATTGGAACACATATTACATCATTAAACTGACCATTGTCTAGATGAACAGTTCCAATCCTTACAACACTAAGAGATCTATCATCACCAACATATATATTTTTGGTGTTACAATCATTTAAAGAAGAAAACATGGCTTTGTTTTTGGCCATGTGATAAGAAGCTCCAGAATCAATGAGCCACTCATGAGAATGAGAAGAAGAAGATACATTTAGTGCATAGCTAGACCAAGATGCTTGACAACCACATGCAGAAAGTGCCATTCCTGAAGATGAAGTTGAAGTTGAAGATTGCTCCAAATGGATGTTATGCTTCTTCATTGCTGCTTCTAAGGCTTCCATCTTCTTAAAGCATTTGGATTCTAAGTGGCCATATCGATTACAAAAGTTGCAATGTCTATTAGTCTTCTTCCCTTTGTTTTTATTTGTCTTATCATTTTGTTGAAATGATTTTTCATTTTGAGGCTGAAATTGCTTAGGACCCTTGTTTGGTTTAGGACCATTCTTTTTAGGATACAACTTCTTAGGATTCTTTGGATTTGGTTGCTGCTGGGTGGCTAATGCTTTCTTAGAAGAGTTTCCAAGATGAATAAGACCAAGGTGTAAGAGTTTTTCTTGTTCTCTTATTAAAGAATCACAAAAGGAATCAAAGGAAGGGGACTTGTAGGTTTGTCCTTGAGAAATGAAGGCTTCTCTTGTAGAATGGAAGGTGGAAACAAACACAGAATAGGCTAGTCCCAACTTAGTAAGAATGGAGTAGATAAGGCTACTATCTTCTTTCTTAACCTTAACACCTTCCAAGAGAAGTCTAAGGGTCTTGAACTTGGACAAAAAATCTTCAATGCAAGAAAAATTATTGGGGTCCAATGTAAGCAATTCATTTTCGAGTTGATGCCAGCATGGAAAATTTTAGGGGCTATTTTTCGCCCAGTGGGCTAATTTTCCATGATTTTTCCACAAAAAAGATTTGCCAATTTCCAATTTTATAAAAGATGATTCGCCCAAATTTTAGAATATAAAATTATTTTACCTTAAAAATCGCCAACATTATATAGAGACTATATATAAAATAATTATAAATTTGATTAATTTTACAAATATATCAATAAACATTTATAATTTGCATATTAGGGATTAGTGAGATTCGCCAATGTTTTAAACTTCAAGAAAATTTTCCATCCTTAAAATTTTCCTTGGTTGATGGGCTTTAAGTTCATTTTTAATTCCAAAGAATTTAGTAATCTGTTTCATTGCTTCATTAGGAGTATTAAGTTCCGCAATATGGAATCTAAGATCTAGAGAAATAGACATCCCTATCAACCCACGTGCTTGGTCTTGCCTATTTTCCCATTTAGCTGCATTGTCTTCATCTTTCGGTTTGGTCTCTTGGCCTGTGGCTATTCTGTAAAGACCTTTACTTCTAAGTAAATCCACAATGTAGGACCACCATTGGAAGTAGTTGGTGCTGTTAAGAATAACTTGGCATGGCCTTTCCATTAAAAAAAAAATGAAGCTATAGATGCTGAAACTAAGTGTTTCAATGGAAAAATATCAAAAAATTAGGCTATTTCAAAAAAAAAGGTTCTAAAAACGGCTTCCGGATGAAGAAGTTATGGCGTTTTGAAGAAAATTTGATGAAGTCGCCGACGAAGTGCGGGAATGAAAAATCCGCCCCCACAAAATGGAGACTTGAACCCAAGACCTCTACTCTCATAAATTAGCTTTGCACCAAGTGAGCTATACAAAAAGTGAGAGAGAGAGAGAGAGAGAGAGAGAGAGAGAGAGAGAGAGGGTTGATGCTTTGGGTTGCGTGCTTGCTTTGAGAAAGCTCTTTTTCCTTACAAAACAAAAAACACAAAACCCAACACGGACATACAAAAAAAACGAACCTTGCGGCTCGAAGTTAGCTTTAGCCGGAAACTAGATATTTTCAAAAACGAACCTTGCGGCTCAAAGTTAGCTTTAGCCGGAAACTAAATATTTTCCTCAATGTTTCTGATTTTCCGAGATCACACTAAGGCGCAGCGGAAAAGAGCATACGCATGAGAAAAATCCTTCCTTTCTGTTTCTGATTTGCCCAGATCGCACAGAGTCGCAGGGGAAAGAGCATACGCAGAAATGAAAGGTATAGATTCGGTAATAAAAAAGGCTAAATAAACCGAAATCGAAATAAAGAGAGAGAAAATGACTGTAAACTGCAAATAAACACTGTATACCTCCAGATCTTAAAAATGACGCAGCTAGGGCTACTGGAAACCTTTTCGCGTGAAACGAAAGGGGTTCCTCACTGGAACAGATGCTCCAAACACAACATAGCAGTCCTCTCGACCTGAAAGCAGTTAGAAATAGTAGATCTAGGAAACGGTTGTCGGATGCAGTTCTACCGGCTTCAGATTTGGATCACCAACGGACGGGGCCCTCAAATAGCTCTGATACCATGTAGGAATTTACAGGGTAAGTTCCTCAGATAGAACACCAAAGGACACCACTCACAAACAGATCACGGATCAATACACCAGTACTTTTGACGTGGTTAAAACCCTCAGAGAGGGAAACAGTCCACGGCCTGAGCCAACGCGGCCACTTCAGGCAATTTATTAATAAAAGAATGAAAATTTACATATGCTTCTCTCATAAACGGATTACCCTACAAATGACCCTCCATGCTCTTTAAATAGAGATCATGGAACAATCGGGTGTTAAGCCACAGATCAAGTGTTGGTAATACCGAGGAGAGAATGAACCGTCGGATCACTACATATCGTGACCGTCGGATTGTAAGTTACAAAATGTACATAGTAAAGAAACACACTTTAGCTAACTCTATACCTAACTCTATACTAGACCAAGTTGTACTTAACTATTTCCTATGTGTCGGAATATCCTAACAAATGTTTGGTTTGCCAACAAATAAAGTTGAGACAATTAAGACCCTGGGTTTGTTACAACCTTTATCCATTCCAAGTCAATGTTGGGAGGAAGTCTCAATGGATTTTATCACATGTTTATGCAAGTCTGAAGGAAAGAGTGTGATGATGGTGGTAGTTGATAGACTTACCCAGTGTGCACACTTTTGTGCATTATCTCATCCATTTATAGCCAATATAGTTGCTATTGAATTTATGGAAACAATTCAAAAGCTACATGGAAACCCAAAGATTATTGTAAGCGACATAGATCTTATTTTCACTCGAAATTTTTGGACGAAATTATTTTCTTGTTTGGGTACTCAATTAGCTCATGGCTCGTCTTATCATCCTTAATATAATGTGAAAATTGAGATAGTGAACAAATGTTTGGAATGATATATTCGTTTCTTTGTATCTGATAAACAAACACAATGGGTCAAGTGGTTACCTCTCTCTGAATGGTAGTATAACACTTTGTCGGGCGGATAAATCGTTCTTGTGGACAAGACCGATCTCCCTAGTATCTATGGATATCTAGCGACAAGCAAGACAAACAAATTCTATCTTTCTCTAAATATTGCGATTTGTAAATAAAATCCAAGAGATGTTTCAGACCCTACCTCAAGTCCAATGCCAGTTTGTGGAAGCCATGCTTCGTTCATCCAAATGAGCTCCCTTTTAAAGAACCCGCAAACACAAACAAGCACACATCAAATAACACCTGCATAGCCAATATAATAAACCATATCTGTCATGATGATCAAGGAATTCATGAAATAAACCATAGAAGACACTTTATTGAGAAAAATGAATCAGATTGTATTAATTTTAAACAAAGAAGAACTTTACAACCTTGGTGCCTTGATGCTGTACAAGCTCCTCCTAGGGTCTAGCAAGAATCTCCTCTACTTTGAAAAGCTTCACTCTCTTCCCAATGAAGCCAAAAGGTATGTAATCTCTCCTCTCAAGCTCAATTAGGAAGTCTAAATTCCAACAGTATTTACCCTCAAAAATATTCAGCTTTCAACCTCCTTAGCAACCAGCCCAATGCCTCATTTTATAGTGCAGAGGAAAGAAGTTACCAGGTCCACCTTCAAAGGGATAGAGTCCTCCTTCAAAGGGATAAGCTCCTCTCATCAAGGGGTTAGCTCCTTTAGTTATGGGATGCATGAACCACCTAGGAGCGAACTTGCCACCTCAAGATTCCTTCTAGAAGCGTCTAGAATTAATCCAAAGTGAGTTTTTAATAATAAACTTGCGCCTTTTTGACTTTTACAGGGGTACGCACCCATTCCTTTAGAGACAGAGCGGGTAGGTCTGTAGGTGACATGACCAAGAGGTGTGGGACCGCAGGTAATGCTAAGAGAAAGTGCAGAACCAGAGTTTTAGAGATTTTCAAGGACTTTCTCTCATTTTTAAGGCTTGACATGAAGAGCTGAGGTTTGAGACTTGCAAAGGAGGACAGTATGAGTGGTGATAGACTCACACCGACTGCAGAAAGTCATGGTGACAATATTTTGTGTAACACACTTCATTCCATACTTCATAAAAAATGACCCCATTTATGGCATTTTATGGATATCATCCACCGTCCGTCACACCATCTTTAAGAGAAAATTCTACGGTTCAAGCAATGGAGATCACATCAAGAATCAATAAGAAGCTCTCCAACTCTTAAAGGATTACCTCACTTTGGCACATAATCAAATGAAACAACAAGATCAACATCACAGCGAAATAAGTTTCGATGTAGGTTACTGGGTATTTAACGTCTACAACCATACAAACATATGTCCCTCAAGCAAGCTAAGAAGGATAATAAATCATCACCAAAGTACAATGGTCCTTATAAGGTGTTACAAAAGATTGGTACTATGGCATACAAATTGGATCTTCCTAAATCTTCCCGAGTGCACTCATTTTTCCACATTTCATGCTTAAAGAAGGTTATAGGTGGCAAGCTCCTAGTTCAAACAATATTGCCATAACTTGATGAGGAAGGAAAAATCATATTGGAACCTGAAGCAGTCACAGAAAAAAGAACCTGACAACTACAAAATTATTAAATTTCATAGGATCTCATCAAGTGGAAGAACTTACTCGCGGAAGATTCCACATTGGAGGATGAGAATTTTATATAGAAGCATCCAAAACTACTCAAGCGTTGAGGAAAACACTTTTTTTAAGGAGAGGGTCATGTTAGGTTGCTTTAATACTAGTGTAGCCCCTTATTGTGATTGTTAGTGTAGCCTCCTTATTGTTATTGTTGTGCCTATGTAGTCCCCATATTATTATTATTGTGCCCCATAGAAGCCCACTATTATTATTGTTGTGCACTTACATTATTATTGTTACGTAGGATTTGATTATATTTTGATCCCTTAGACTCCTATATAAAGAAATGAGGTATTTTCATTTGTATCATTCAAGAATTATTTATTTATGTGTTGTAAAGGAGGTGCCCCCTCGAAGAGGCTAATTTTTAAGTCATTGATCTATTTCTTTTGTGATTTGGTTACATAACATTGTTACTAGCCTGATGTCTACCTTTCCTAGTTCTTTGAACATATTCCTTAGCATGAACATTAGCTCAAACTGATGTTCATATAGGTCGATGATGTCTTTCCCTTGTAGTAGGAGATCTTCCTCTCTGAATTTCTTTTGGTCTTCCTTGAGGGAATTTAGGTTTTTCATCAAGAAATCCTTCTAGTATGAGTCATCATTTCTATTGAAAAGGTGAGGAAACTTCATATCATAAAGCACCTCACACTTCTCCTTGAATCTCTTAACTTCTTCCACCATGTATTCTGCTTTTTCTTCCACTAGCTCTATTAATCCCCGTTTCTTCTTTATTTGGTTACCCTTGTTTACCAAATAAGTTCTACTCATATTTTCTTTCTCAACCTCTATCTTGGTAATTTGATTAAAATATTTGACAATTCTATCTACTTTCTTTGGATTTTCCCTGAGAGCCCCCTTGAGCATTTTCATTTCCCTGCAAGCTGATCTGGTCATTTCTATTTTCTCCAGGATCAGTTCCAGGTGCACCCATTGCTTTTGTACTAAAGTATAATTTTATCCTAGATAGTCCTCCTCGCTACTTTGAAGGCTGACTTGGTAGGATGTTTCCTTCTTAAAATGTTCAATTCAAATTCAATCTTGTCGCCACTCTCTTGGGTCTGGTATAGTTCCATATTAACTCTATCTAGTTCCTACTCTTTGTCTTTCAATTCTATGTCTCAAGATGTTAGCAAGACCAGTAGTGGACTTACCTCCTCAGATATTGTCAAATATTCTACCTACCCTATCAAAATGTTTGGGGCTTGTTGTATGCTCTCATCCATCCTCTCCTTCATACTTTTTAATTGTGCTTCTAACAGTGCAAAACAATCTTGCAATTTCCTATTCTTCGTGAGGGCACAATGTAGTTTAAGCTTTAACTCATCGCTCTCCTTCTTTGTCACAACCAATTCTATTGTTTGCACAAAATGTGTGTCTAACATCTTGAGTTGTCCTTTTAGTGAAGCAATCTCCCTGTTCTCCTCCTCCAAAAACTCTTGATATTTTTTAAAATCTCAGGGATGAGTGGCTAAATGCACAATTTTGTCTTCCAGGTACTTCACCTTTTTCTTGTTACCCATGCCAATGCTCTTTCAATATTTTAATTGAGCGTTGGATTTAGTATACATATCTTGTAATTTTTGAGTTGTGGCATTTGTCCTATGCATCCACCAATGTATCAAGTGTGTGGCTTGCATATCCAGGTCTAGGAGATCAGTATATGGGACATTATATACCTGCAAGGATAGCTGGTGCACTTGGTAGTCTACTATGGGCATTTCATTTTTCACCTTGGTTCCAACACTGCCATTTTGAGAATCCCTCCTCTCCTTGGATGATTGTTTAAAAATTTATGTAAATTAGTCAATAATTGAGACTAGCCCCAACTCGGGCACTTTTCCTGACTCTGTGGATACATGCTCTGTCTTGGCAGAAGGAAACGTTTCCATCGTGAATGTTTGCTTTGAGGCATCATCCAGTTGGTTATTATACAATTCTAGAGCTTGAGACTTTGTATCTTGGTCATCCTCCTCTTCCCCTTCAGGGTCTCCATCTAGCCTAGTACTCTTTGATCTTTTGTATTCCTCCCTATCAAAATCCATGGGCTTAGCAACATTTTGTTTCTGCCCTGAGAGCTATCCTTATTAGCACATTCCTTGATCTGAGGATTTAGGTCATGTTTATGATTCTCTCGATCCTTATATTTTCTCAAATTATAAATGATTTTGTGTGGATCATACCTCCAATCCCTGACCTTGGGGAAATTGAAGCTTTCAAGGATTTGCTCCACTGTGCCCAAGGAATTTCTTGAGACCACACTGTAAGGTCCTACATTATGTGTGAGATGTGTTAGAGTCGGTCTGGTCAGCCCTCCGTCAGATATCAAAACTCTTTGTGCATTTCAATTTTAGGTGTCCCGCTCCATTCACTTAGCTACATTTCACTAGGGGCATGCCATGATCTGACGGAGAAAGTCATGCTAATCATTTTCCCTCATGTCTGGCTCATGCTGGCTCAGGTCTTTTGTCAACAATCACCAAAGTCCATGACAGTCAAGGTCTGGTCCTTTACAAGACAGAGTCATTTTCTATGTTTGGGTCTAGGAATTCATCAATTTGGTCTTTGAAACATGTCCAGTAAAGCCATGCAGGCCAGAGGGAGGCCCTTACACAACTATGGTTCAGAGAGCTTCATCGTCACGTGGATAGACTTCGACTCTTCTTCAAAACTCTGTTTTGAAGAAAAGTCAAACAAGGTCATTTATGTTATGCTTAGTGGAAAAACCTGTGAACCATTTATGAAACCAACGTTTCAGACTAGCTAGGTGAGTCCATCATCAGAGCAATGAGATCTGTATTTATGATAAAATTTTCTAAAAAAATCACCAGTTGACTTTTTAGATGCAGTTATGGTTTCCATGGCCAAATGCTCTGTCATACAGTCCCTGCAAAGATGTGCTGAAAATTTCATCATTTGAGCCAAAAGGTCAAAGGGAAAGTGAAAATCAGTGTGTTTAAAAAATCAGTGAAAAAGTGCAAAACACAACATTAGAAAAATGGGTTTTCAAGGAAGAAAAAATTAAACCCATCTCCTCCAAGGCTATAAATACATGTTTTGACCCAAATCAAAGGCATTGTGCTGCTACAAGACTTGGAGAAGACATTGCAAAGGCGTGAGTGTGAGATTGGAGCATTGGAAGTGAGTGGGAGCAGGTTTTAGAGGGTGCGGCGCACATACCCAGGAGCGCGGCGCACTAACCGAGCGCAGCGCACATGCAGCCAACCCGTAGTTGAAGATTTACACGGGTGCGACGCATACCCAATGCACGGTGCACTGGGAATTGCGCGAGGCGCACACAGTCCAGTGGCCGAGAAACAGTGCCAAACCACTCCAAATTTTGGTGAAGGCTATCAATTCAAGAGGTAGGCCTTATGACATCACCGGTTCATCAATTTTGTCAATGATATGGTGTTCATAAGATGTTTGAATGTCACCCAAAAGCATAAGGTCAACCATAAGAAAATCACTAATAAAACGATGGCTGGGGTTGCAAAATTGTGTTGTTAGTGCCATGGTTTCACTCCACTCACCTTTTTGCCCCCACCTCTCATTTTTCCCGTCTTCCCTTGATCATTTTTCCTAAAACCCCACCCTAAATCACTATCATAACCCTCTCCCTATTCCTCCACTATTTGGTCAACTCAAAGTCACCACAAGATCAGCTCATTGTGCAAGCCAAGTTGTGGGAGAGGGGTGCATAGTCTAAAGAGTTGAAGAGTCAAACAATTAGGAGAAAATTTGGGTGATTTCAGAGCGCGCGGCACACACACCAAGGAGTGCGACGCACTCATTGGGCGTGGCGCACACAGGGCCCGTACACTTTGTAAATCCAACACCGGCGCGGCGCATACCCAGCGCGCAGCGCACTGGGCATTGCGCGCGGCGCACAGAGATATAAAGCCCAGAAACCAATCAATTTTCCTAAAATTTTTTGGATGATCACCAAATTTGAAAGGTAGGCAACCTACCTCCATTCTTGCATTAAACTTGAAAGGAATAGCATGGTTGTAGGGGTATAAATCAAATGCAAACATTTTTATAAAGCCAACAAAAGAAGACACAAAGAAAACATAATCCTAGGGTGTATGCTACAGTGACAGTGCTACCAAAGTGTTTCAAACCCTACCCCATCAACACTATACCCAAACTACTCCCAAATCCCTGACAAATCTCTCCCTTTAAACCCATATTCCCCTTTCATCATTCCCCTCCTAATACTCCAGGCTGTTTTATTGTCCCTTTGGTGGTAGATTTTCAGAGCAACTACCAGCTTCATTGGAATCAAAGGGTAGCATAAAACTCAGGGTACAAACAACAGTAATGGCATCTGAAGTTTCATCAGAATATGAGGAGGAGACCCACAGTGACACAGCTTCGGGAGAAAGGGACCAAAGGAGACATCACCGGAGTGGCAGACATCTTAGAGATGAGCCAAACACCCTCACTGAGTTGCAGGCGTGCCCTCTTGCTATGTCTTGTTTCTAGCACTTAGCATGTTTTGAGTTTTGTCAGAGGGTGGAAAATGTCAGAGTTCATCATGAGTTGGCCCGTCTTTTTTTGCTTCACCTACATGGAGGACAGTCTATCTTGGCTGGGGTCACTTTCACATTGACACCCGAAACCATATCAGTGGCAACATGCATACCAAACATTGGAGAGCAGTGGCACAAGAAGAAGAAGGTAGAAAGGCATCATTATGAGCCTTACATCAAAGACAGCTTTTTGAGCCACCTCATGAGAGTTTTTCCATTCATATTTCTGAAAGATGAGTATGCCCCGCTCATGAAATTGATCATGAAATACTTCAGTTGTGAGGGGAGGTTTTCTCGCCTTTATGCATACCACATCAGGTTGCTCATACACTTTACCAGGGTTTGGATGATGAACCTCCCATTTTTCATCTGTGGGAACATAGAGAAGATGAGAAATTTCATGCAGCACAAGACCCCTCGACAACAACTTAACAATGTGTATCACTTTGCCCTTATCCAGATTTTGGTAGACCATCAGTTGGGATTGCAGGGTATTGATTCGAAGGACTTCATCTCCCGTGACTTCTTCAGCACTCCACATGTGGTTTCAGAGGCAAAGCATGAGGTAGGGGGCCCATCTCATCAGTATGAGTGACATGAGACTGCCACTATGCCAGTATACATCACCTATCAGAAAGGCAGTAGACCCTTATTTGCAGCAGCAAAGCGAGTGTTATCTCCACCCGGGGTGGAAGGGGCCTCGCTTTCGACATCAGCATCACAGGAGCAGGGTAAGGGTAAGGAGCCAGTGCAGGAGGAAGGGCCATCAGGTGAGCGAGAGACCAAGTTTGTTCTCCTCCAGGATGATGAGACAGATGCAGAACCAACAAATGAGGAGCTCACAGAGATCATCCAGGAGCAGCAGTCAGTGATTGAGTCCTTGTCCCTTGACTTGGAGAGGGCCAAGTGGAACATGAAATACCTGGAGCAGAGAAACAAACAGCTTGAGGACCAACAGACGATCATAGAGCTGCAAAATATTCGTGAGCATGCCAAGTTGCTCAAAGAAGAAGGGTTGCGCTCACATCTTTAGAGCAAGCAATCAATGAGGATCGGGAGGCCAACCTTGAGAGGGTCAACATGCATTTGGAGAGGCTGCTGGACAAAGCCGACTAGGACCTTGCTCTATTGAGACATATGGCTTTCCGTTACAGGGTGCGAAACATGAGTGCACAGGCCCGGATAAGGAACTTGAAGGCAAAATTAAGGAAAGTAACAAGAAGGGCAAAGAGGGCAAAAGAGCAAGATCGGCTTCGAATCTTGGCTGAGGCTTCCTTGGCCCATCATAGCACCCCATAGAGGTCCTCCAGCCCAAATTTCAAAAAATTTGGGGAAATTTTGGTCACTTGGTAATTTTTTGGGTAAAAAACAGGGATTTTCTCCCTGTGCGCCGCGCCACTGGCGCAACACTAAAATTATAGGGCTCCAATTGAGAAATGGCTTGCAGATTTGGATTCAGCATGGAAAATTATGACTACTAGTGTCTGGGCAAGATATTTGGGCAAGATCTGGGTCTCCTAAAGGTCAAAAAACACCCAAAAATGGCCTCTCTGCCACTTTTTTGACACACAGAAAGCAGTCTTGGGAGAATGGAGATTTGGAGGGGCAAATGAGCACCAAATTTAAAAATTCTAGTTGGGTTAGAAAGTAGATAGGACAGGCTTTCTAGAAAGCCCACTTGGGCACATTTTGGACACCTGAAAGTGCCCCAAAACAGGTCCCAAAGTAGCATGACGCACATAAAAAATGGCGCGGTGCACAGAGGAAAAAATTGCCAATTTGCTTCTGTTTCGCGAAATTTCGGTTCGCGACTTCTCCAAGTGGGCCCGCTCATATACACTTCGGTTTTTTGGCACCAAAGGCGGAATTTAAAGATTTTTTTCTCCAGATTGGCTTCTATCCAAGTGGCGAAGGAAGGCAAACGGTCACCCCAAGCCAAATGTCATGTTTGCAGCGCTACACCTGTAGCTGATGGTTGGCTCTCCATCTCCATTTTGTAATGATTTGAGTAACTCCCCAACCCTTGGGCGTTCTATCTCTTCCTCACACATTCTATATATTGTATGCAAGTTATTTGCAAAGGGTGGGTTGGCTTGTAACTTCTGGGAGACTGTGGGAAAGAAACTTTGTTTCTTCACTGTGTATTTTTGACAGAGAATTAATGAAAGGCAACGGCTCTGTTTCATGAGATTCTTGTGGTTGTGAGTGTACAAAATGTGTCTCTTATGTTTTCATATGTATTTCGTTATGTTTCATAATTCGATTCATGTTCATTTCCAGTGAAATTTTCTGAGTGAGATTAGGTAGAATTCAATTTTATTGCTTTGCCTGTGGGAAAATTTCATGTTCAATGTTATTCTTCTGCTGAAAAGGATTCATGTCACTATGCCCTTTTGACTTTCTTCAGCAATCTATTCATGCTGTGGTACCTCAAACTAAATTGTTACATTTTCCACCTACCTTGCCTCACGGAATAATCTGTGCCTTTGTATTAAATTATCTGTTCTTTTAGATATCATTTTTGGGATTCAACTGCGTTAAGTAAGTCATTCAAACGTATGACCATTTCCATGAGAGGTAGTTGTAACTGACTAATTTCTCATGATTTTTGAATAGTTCACTTAGCACTCATTGCATCGGGTGATGCTCACAGGGGTGAAGAAGTGGGATTGAAACTAGTGAAATGTGGAGAACGAATCACATAGCATCAATCATCACTTCCGGGGCTTGCACCCGGTAACCAGGACTTCCCAGGAGGTCACCCATCCCAGAACTCCTCTGGCTCAAGCGCGCTTAACTGTGGAGTTTTTCCCCACAATCAAGCCCACTTAACTTGCTACCCCATTTGAAAAACCTTAGCAAGTATTGTGCCTCATGAACCATTCAAGTAGAGATCCCTTGACTCTTTTTGAATTTAAGTATGGGGGATTTACGCAGTGCATTATATTAGATATCATTTTTGGGATTCAACTGCGTTAAGTAACTCCCCATAACATCCCAGAAGCTCGGTCATTCATAAAATTGTTTCCAGAATCCCTATTCACTTACTAGCCTAAGGTAAATATTGCATTGTAAGTCATCTTAGACCATTTTCGATCATCTATTCACTGAGCGTGACTCAGAGAGAGCCCTCTCCTGTTCTGGTAGGGCTAGCTACCAGACTGAGTGTGGTTTGTGGTTACCCTAATTTTGCCTTCCTTCAGCCTGACGCAGATTTAGGTGCTAACAAGATGAAATGTAATTTTTGCCTTCTTTGAAACGAAGTGTACTCAGTCACTGATAAACCTTTGCTACATATAGTCCATTACAAAGATGCAGTGAGTAGGGAAGGTTGGAAACTGATATGGCTAATATTCAAAACCATAAATTATGAGGACGATGTAATATTTGAACAAGTACCAGTCAACCACATAGCTGTATGGAGTGAGTTGCAATGTTTCTATGAGGAAATAAGGGATTCTTGGCAATGATTGACCATGCAAATGGGTATACATGACTGGCATGAAGGAATAAATGTAATCAAAGAGGTCCAAATTATTTTCGAGTTTCTGGACTATAGGTAACTATTCATAGGTTGGAAAAAAATTCTTGTGCTCATTAACTATCCCAAGATTGATATGTTCCAAGTACAAGTATTTTTGATGAATAAACAGGTGAACTAGACAAGTTTGGTAGCAAAAATCATTTTCCTCTTCAAATTCCAGCATTTGGGAGTGAATTTTGTCAGAAAAGAATTTAGGGACATAGAAATGAATACATGCTTTGGTGGATGGTTGACGTAAAGACACTAAAATACCTAAGGCAGCCGCAATTACGAATATATCAGAGTCTAGGACTATGATATGAGCCATCATAGAAAACAACACTCTTTACGAGGGTTCGAAGACTGAGATATGGTAAGGGATTTGATAAGGAAGAGGTGTTATTCCCTTCTTGAGACAAGAATTTAGTACTTGTTGTTGAACTTCGGGCGCCAAATGGACCATTTCCTTTCAACTTCATCCTTTTCCAGCTTATGCAACTCCATCCAGCTTGGAAATGCCAACATGTCAGCAATGGCCTTTGGAATTGTTTTAATTATTTTCGAGCCACCATGAGATGGTAAAATTACTCTTCTTTCTGGTATATACTTATTGGTGCATGAGGTCACCGTCTTTGGGAATTTGAACACCTGTGGGGGGATGACATGGACGAATCCCAATGCATACATGTTGATATCATCTTTCAACATGCCACTGGTTTCCAGAATTACCTGAATATCATACCTCATGTCGTGCATGGTTAGCAGCGGATCCCAAATATTGGCAAGCTCATCCAAAATATATGGTTCCTTCCCCTTGCCTTTGGTTGGGGCCTTAGTGGTACTCTTAGTCGAGGAGGTAGCCATTG
The DNA here is from genome assembly GCA_031772625.1 of Pinus tabuliformis. Taxonomy (NCBI): domain Eukaryota; kingdom Viridiplantae; phylum Streptophyta; class Pinopsida; order Pinales; family Pinaceae; genus Pinus; species Pinus tabuliformis. Next base: position 963,571,900 of record CM062809.1, on the reverse strand, counting down.
GAGAAGTGTGTACTTTAGTAGGTGGTCAGATAGTTGAAAACCCTAGTGAATGTGAGCGAAGGCTAAGGTGGCTTAAGGGCCTAGGTGTACGTGTGCCACATGTAAACTCAGAGGAAAATATAGGGAATTAGAGGCGTAGTTTGAGATATGCGGCACTGATGAAAAGGTAATGCATGAAAGGGACAAAGTTTTAGGGTTTATAAGAAAAATTGAACTCGCTCCTTGGACATTTTGTAAAATTGGGCTAACGATGACATAGGACTAGTGAATTGCATGCGTGTCTTGGGAGCTAAACTTCCATGGCAACTAGACTGGACGAGAAAGAAAAATTTCATGGTGCACATGCCTTAGAGTTACAAACCCACATGTAAGAACCATTTTCACTTAAGAATGAGGTGTAGAGTTAGAATTGACTGGGAGTAGAGGAGATGACTAGATTCTCTAGTTAAATTTAGCTAGGAAATGGAGCAATAAAAGGAGTATACAATGAGTAATTTCAACAAGAATGGTGTGGATCCCAACCTTGTTGACCTTTATTTAGACATTTATTGAAGCACATGCAGATTGGGACAAGTTTTCGACTCTTATTGGCTAACAGACCATGGTAGGAGCCACGTGGGAAAAAATTGCATCATCAAGCTCTCGGTCATTGAAGGCCTCGAGGTGGTGTGAGGGTGACAATAATTTGCAATGTGTATAACTCCAAACCTCTTTTCTGATTATCCATCATGCACATTTCCAATGTGAGGCTTGCTACAACCATTGGGTGGATTGCCTCCTTCGTCGTTTGATTTGTGTGCCATTACTTTCACTAAGGCCTCCTTGATGTCGGGGTGATGCGTTAACATGGTGGGACCAGGACACATGGGAGGTGATGAGTGAGGAAATAATGACATGGTTGCTAATGTGGTTAGGATGCGGTGAATGAGGCAAACATTGAGGTGAGGGGTATGGAGGATCCACTTGGAGGGTAACAGGGGGTAGAATAATGATGACAGGGTGATGTGACATGGGCGTGAGCCATGTGTGAAAGGACATGGTTACACGATGGGTGTGATTTGGCATAGCGGGAAAACATGGGCAATACACATGTCAATATTTCAGAACTAGTGGGAGGTGAAATTTGTTGCTTAAGAGGTCATGTGAGAGGCATGTGATGCCAACACGTGGCCTCCTCCACATGACCTTCCTGTGTTAACACTCGTACAACTTGAGGGCGCAAAGTGATGAGGGTCGTTCGATATATGAGTGCCTCAATTGTCAGATATGGGTGGTATGGACCATCAGTCAGTGCTCTTCTTCCTACTGGTCTTATCTATTGTGGCTCGATAAGCTCATGCTCATGCTTGCTCGTCGGTGCTCGGTGCTCAGGGCTACAGTGCAACGCAACCTGTGTAGGTGCAACTGCATCAAAATGACTGTCAACACCCAAGAATGACCATGTGATCATGCTTGGAGCTAAACCATTGTATGATCTCCCTTATCCTTGGATCTTACAGTGTGTTGCAATTTGACACCAACAAAACTTATGAAAGTACGGAGCTGATTTTACCATCTTTTCATGCTCGTAAAACATACATGAAAATGTTGAGTTCTTTCCATCCTTTCCTGCTCATTATGTAAATTTATAGTTAATGAGAGATATCTTTTCCATTCTCAAAGCTCGTTAAACTATGAGAAGGGTATGATTTTAATTTTATCTCTTTTTCGGCCTTATTAAAATTTACGAAAAAGGAACCTATTAAGCATACTTATCTTTTTTTTTGTGCTCATTAAATCATGAAGGAGACAAAAAAGAGAAAATGGGAAGGGAACCTTTATTTCTATTAGCCCTCAAAATGGAAGCGTAAGTCACATCACCCTTGAGCATGGAACCTGTCTGCATCATTATCTTACAATTGGGTTTTATCTTTCCTAGGAGCCATACCATACATGTGAGTTTGTTTACACCTCCAACTAGTTACTCTTGCAGACACTATGGAGCATGCTTCAATGCCTTCTGTGTTGTTGTGTGATATCACTTGGTGCTCATTAGTCATGATTCCAAGTCACTTTTTTTTTTTTTTTTTTTTTTTTCTGTCTTGATGAGTTCAAGGGAAGTCTCAACCTGTGTCGGCCATTTTTAGTTGCTTGTTGACCTTTTCGATTCGACCATCTCTGTGTGAGTCATATTTCATTGATTCATGGCTTCATCCATGCAATACATCATATCAGCATGTTCCATGTCAATTGATGGGGGATACGTTAAGTCCCTCCTTCAACAAACCTTTTCCTATCAATTTCATCTCATTATCCAAGAGTTTGATCTAGGAACTGGTAGTACCTTGGAGCTTGCAGACCTCAGTGGGAGGTTTTCACTCTTATATGGGACCCTTCCCAGGTTGTGTAGAGTTATGTATCATTTATGTACTTTGAGGACCATTCTGGGGCACTTCCTATATATTATGTGTCCTAGTCCCATTGATGTCTATTGTGACATAGATCCACACTATATTTGTTGGTGGTTATGATCTGTTTCATGTATCACATGGATCCATTGCATATTTTTCATGGCCATATCCTAGCATTTCATGTCATGGATCCACAGTGTATGTTTGGCAACCATTTTTAGTTTCTCTTTATGAGTGAACATGGGTATGCCCACCTCAGGGATATTATTAGCACATACGAGACTTCAACATTTGGGTTCTTCTAATATGATTCCTTGGCTTTGTCTCCTTCCTCCCATTTCGACCTTTGAGCTTTATTATAATACATTTCACCCATCAGTTACTCATTTTACCTCATGCATTAGGGGGCATCTATTATCAACCTATTTTTCTCCCTAAGTTAGTACTCCTCAGTCCTTTTATAGTTGACCACTTGCTTGAGCTTTAACCCTTCTTTTGACATAGTTTTGTCCACAAATGTTGGGACCTAGTGTCTGATAGAGCGGTTCTAGCTCTTTCGCTGCAGGGAGTATCCTTCTTCATAGTGGTTGGAGCCAAACTTTTCTAGTTCAATCCCTGTGACCCTAGATTATGTTCTAGAGGCTTATTTTCCCTAAGAGATCAATTCAAACCCATATATTATCTTATCTCTCCGAGTTGGATTAGGGTAATTATTATAGAAGCTTCCTAACTTCTCTTCACCCTAAGTGTCTACATTAACGCTGCTTGGGAGGTCTATGAGTATTTATATATTGGTCCATCCTTGAGGGTCAAGCTGGAGAGTTTTGGAGAATTATAGAGTCATGATGTTATTAATTTGATTCTCTGAGAGGTTTGAGCCATTTTTTTCTCAAGGTCACACTGCTTGGAGAAGGGGAGACTCCGTTGGAATCCAGAGGAGAAGATCCATTTGATGGTATAATACATTTTGTGCTCATTTTATTTCACGATTAATAGAATTGAGGGTTCCTTTCAATTAGATATGTGTTTATGATCAGTTATTCATGTTCATGTTTGGTTGTTTAAGCTGATGGTCCTCCAAAAAAGGCTATTTGTGTGCATTGTTTGGTGGTGCTCATGTGTAGGATTTATATCTATTATAGAGGACAAGATATTTTAGCTGGAGTAAGAATTCTTTGCATTTGATCCAACACTCGCCATAAACCTGCATGGATATCATGTATCGAACTCAAACCATAGATAGGGAACTCTATGCATGAATAATTGATTTGATTCTATGGTTTGGGGGTATGTTGTTTTGTTCAATTCTTGTCATATACGTATCGATATGGTAGTCTTTTCAGGGCTAAGACTATGGAGCGACAACTCCCAGTGGTTGTTTGTGTAAAATAGATGGATCAACTTCACAAAAATGGAAAGATTAGATATGATATGTTTCACAATTGAAAACAACAATAGTGACACAAATCCAGATTGCTAAAAATAGTTCATAGAGAAAGGAATTGAAATTGAAACCAAATCAGACAATCGTGAAACCGTAGAAAGATAAAATGATTCAGATTCTCTCAACTACCAGAATTAACTAAGATCTTTGAGCTATGTGATGTTAGTAGAATTGCATGTGAAAGAGTATGAAAAACCACATGTGAATACTTTAAACAGGAGGAAACATAATGAAAACCATCAAATCAAAGAACACAAACAAGTTGATAACAAAGTTCACCTAGTGTGGGTTATGTCTCTAGGCCTAGTGTCAAGAGTGGAGAGGCAACTTCATTAAATGCTGCAATACAATGATGATGTACATGGGGTATTCTTTGTCATTTCCAAGGATATACTTCCTCAACTAGAGTGCCATGTCTCTCCACGAGACGTTCTCCTATAGGAACTCTCACCCATATGGGCCCTCCTTCAGCATGACAAGATAATAAATTATCACATGACGTGGCATACAAGTATCCTTCAACATAATGGTAACAAGGATATCAACAACAAAATCATCATCTCAACAAATCAAAAGAAATACATGGCATCACTACATCATATACCTCCAATTTCGGGGATGTACTAAAAATGTATAACTTTGCTAAAGGATTGGAATGCACAGTTGAATTCGTGGTGCGAAATCATGTCGAATGACTGTAAAATCGACCCCTTTCTGACACCGTCAAAATATGGGCCCTCGGGAATCTCAAAGATTCTATAAAGATTCCTTCTCGATGATCAACTGGAGTTTTGTTACTCAGATCAAAGAGCTGATCACACCATTAGACTCTCGCAGAAATTCTGGTTTGTTTGCATATAAAGTTGGCATGATTATGTCACGGTGAAAATTTGGCCCCAAGGGAATCTCCAAGATTTTTCAAGGAATATGCATAAAGAATATACTACAGAATATTCAGACTTGTTTTCCGTCCCCAAGGTAGACCCCCTCTGGCCTATGTCGGGTTCCCAACTCAATGTACCATTGTTCTTCTCTCGACATCCGTTGAGTTGGGTGAATGTTAATAAGTGTTGGCTTATAAAAAAAATTACAACATTAATTTCAAAGCATTGCCCAGTGGGAAATTGGTTGGCCGATTTGATGTTGTCCCAATGGTTATGGGTTCAAACCTACCATACTTAATGAATTTTGTTTATGGTTCATTGTTATGACATTTTTTTGTGCATTAACTTATTTGTTTGATTGTTTGCGTTGAGTGGACGGTGATGGGGCCACCCCACCGGCGGGTGCAGGTTCGACACTTGCCGACCCCCCAATATAACATGGTCATATGGCCATCGGTTGGGTAGGGTTCGGGTCACCTGTGGCCCTGAACCATTTAAATTTGTTTTTTTATATATAATATAATACAAGGTTTGGGGCCTGGTTGGTCAAATTTGACCGCTGGTCATTTGAACCCTTTTTTTAATATATATATTTTTTGTTTTATAATAAAACAAATTAGTCAAAAAATTTCGACTGTATTTTTGGGTTTACCAGAAAAATTAAAGAGGTTGTAAAAATTTCCCTTTTTGGCTGCCAGAATCCATGTGCCGATAAGTGCCAAATTGGTGCCTTGTTAGTGGCTGTCACTGGGCCTAATTTGACCAAAAATTTGACTGGCCATAACTTTCACATACGAACTCGGTTTGAGTTTTCATTCATTTTGTTGGAAATATTAGAATGAGATATTTGATCTAAACCTAGTTTCACTTCAATCCAACAACTTTTATTTTTGAGCTTTTCCAAAGCCACTTCTAACTTCGGAGTGTTTTTGGAGCCATCTAGATCATTCATCCCCACCGAGGATATTTTGGTCCTCCAAAAGCATGAACATAATCTGCAGTTGTTTTGTTATATTTTCTGCACAACAAGTGTCCTTCTAGGTCACACTTCCTTCTCCTTCACCCTTGTTCTTTTGAGCCATAAGTGATGAAGCGACACCTGCATCCTCTGCAAACATGTAGTACAATATTTACAAACTACATGTCTAATTACATGACTAATCATGACCTAAGCATCCTCATATTTGCCAAGGGTTTATAAGACACACTCTTTGGTCAAGTTTGCATCATAATAGAAACCAATGATCTAGCTATCAACAAAAGGCAAAAAACATCATCGTTGCTTCAATAAGCGATGAAAAACACATCATCAGTTATACAATTATATCACAACATATTATTTACAAAATGCGGCCATGAAAAGCTAATATATTTAGTAAAACCATCTCTCACTCATCAAGGTTAATGGGTCATCTCCCTGTGGTGGATTTTCTTGTTGAACATCTTCACTAGGTGGTTCCTGCATGGGTGCTTTGTCCTTGAGACGCCGCTCTAGATGGATCCTCCAACATGTGGCTCTTTTATTTCCACCTCTGTTGCAATGATTGCAAAAGGTATTCTTCCTCCAAACCTGCTTAACCTTCTTCCTTCTCTAATGTGGGTAAGGTATTTCACATCTCGTCCTCTTTCTTGCTGCCATTCTCTTCCAACACTCGGCAACCACGTGGTTATGCAAGCCACAAAAACTACATGGTTTTCTACGCCATGATTTCTTCTCATCATTAACAATATGATTGTAATCAAAATGAACTTTAGAATACTAAGACTTTTTATACCTCTCTTGGCTATCTCTGGTGCAATCCTGGCAATGAGAGCTTGCCTTAGCTCTTCCTCTGTAATGTGCACTATCATGGGAGGATTGTGATGTGTTCCAATCATCCTCTTTCCTCGATGGCTTCAACAATGTCTTGGAAACCTTTGCTACCTTTGAGCACTCTCCTTTAGTGTATCCCATCTTAGTAAGGAGTCTTAGGCTAGTTCCGGAAATGGGTGCCTCAAGGTTTCCAATAGAGATAACGTCATGTGAAAATGAAATTGAATAACTACCAACACTGTTTACCTTAGTTGTTGATTTTGACGTAGGTGATGATGGCTTCACTAAGCCTTTGTTGCACTTCAACTCTTTCAAGGCTTCTTCCGTGGCTCCTAATTGAAGCTACAATCTCTGCTTCTCCTCTTTTTATTTTTGTAGAAGTCTCCTCAATTCGACATTCTCTGCTTGAAGGCTTTGATTGATCTCCTCATTTGAATTATGAGAAGATGACGAAGATGAAGAATGTTCACTTGAGGGGGTAGATGGAGCATCATCCTCTACTCTTTCTTTCTCCCATTCCTCTCTTGCCATTTTCTCCTCATAATATGCATACATTAAATTTACCATGTTGGCCAATGTCCTGTATAATTCCTCCTAGAGATCTCTGTAATCCTCCATTTTATTTCTAGTTGCACGTTCAATCATTCACACTTGCAATTCACATCAGCAAGAAGACTGCTCTGATACCAAACTTGATCTAGATTCTCTCAGCTACTAGAATTAAGATCTTTTAATTCTATGATGTTAGCATAATTGCATGTGAAAGAGTATGAAAAACCCCATGTGCATACTTTAAAGAGGAGGAAACATAATGACAACCATCAAATCAAAGAACACAAACAAGTTGATAACGAAGTTCACCTAGTGTGGGTTACATCTTCGAGCTCGGTGTCAAGTGTGGGGAGGTCGCTTCATTAAATGTTGGAATATGATGATGATGTACGTGGGGTATTCTTTGTCATTTACAAGGATAGACTCCCTCAATTAGAGTGGCATGTCTCTCCAGGACATTCTCCTATAGGAACTCTCATTCATATGGGCCCTCCTTCAGTATGTCAAGATAATAAATTCTCACATGATGTGGCATATACGTATCCTTCAATATAATGGTAACAAGGATCTCAACAACAAAATCATCATCTCAGCAAATCAAAAGAAAGACATGGCATCACTGCATCATATACCTCCACTTTCGGGGATGGCCTGAAAATTCATAGCTTTGCTGATGAAATGGACTGCACCATTGAATTTGTGGCATGAAATTGTGTCAAATGACTGTAAACTTGACCCCTTTTTGACACTATTAAAATCTGGGCCCTCGATAATGTCAAAGATTTCCCATAGATTCTTTCTCGCTAGTTGACTAGATTTTTGCTGCTTAGATCAGAAATTTGGTCACGCCATTAGACTCTTGGTAAATTCTGGTTCGTTTGATTATAAAGTTGGCATTATTTTGTCACGGTGAAAATTTGGCCCCAAGGGAATCTCCAAGATTCCTCAAGAACTCTGCATAAAGAATATACTACAGAATATTTTGCCTCATTTCACATGCCCAAGGTGGATCCCCTCCTGCCTGTGTCAGGGTTCCAGGATTAGCGCTCCATTGTTCTGCTCTTGGCATCCATTGAGTTGGGTGAAGGACAATAAGTGTTGGCTTATAAAAAAAATTTACAACATTAATTTCAAAGCATTGCCCAACGAGAAATTGGTTAGACGATTTGATGTTGCCCTGACGATTATGAGTTCAAACCTTCCACACTTAATGAATTCTATTTATGGTGAATTGTTATAACATTTTTTTTGGTACCTTAACATAATTGTTTGGCAGTTTTCTTTGAGTGGTCGGTGACGGGGTTGTCGGCTGTAGGTCGACCCACCAGTAGGCACGAGTTCGACACCCGCCGACTCCTCAATATAATATGGCCATATGGTCGTTGGTTGGGCGGGGTCTGGGTCACCCGCGGCCCTGACCCATTTAACTTTGTTTTTTTATATATAATATAATAGGGGTTGGGGGCCCGGTTGGCCGGATTTCACCATCAGTCAACAAACCCCTTTTTTTAATATTTTTTTGTTTTATAATAAAAAAAATTAGTCAAAAAACCTCAACTGGATTTTTGGGTTTACCAGACAATTAAAGAAGCGACAAATTCTCCCATTCCAGTCATCAGAATCCTTGCACCGATAAGTGCCAAATTGTTGCCTCGTTAGTGGTTGTCATTGGGCCCAATTTGACCAAAACTTTGAATGACCATAACTTTCACATACGAACTTGATTTTAGGTTTCATCATGTTGTTGGATATCTAGCAATGATATCCTCGATCTGACCCTGGTTTCATTTCAATCCATCAACTTTTATTTTTAAGATTTTCCAAAGCCACTTTTGAATTCAGAGCATTTCTGGAGCCATTTGGATAACACAAGGAAAATATAATCCAAAAGATAGGGATGGATCAGATCTGTAGCAAATCCAGACTCAGATAAGAATCTAAAGAACAAAGTTGGTCAAATAGACAAGGTCTTGTAGGATTTCTCATAATATTTTAGGGTTCTAAGCATAACCACAGGGATAAAATCCTGGACAATGCGAGTACAACCACAAGAATCTAATGGTCAACCCATTGGTTCTAAGGTGGAGCCACCCTATAGCCTGTTTTGTGCCTGCGACTTAGGAATTAATTTTGTTTTTTCAAAGATGTGTGAGAAAAAGGATGAAATTAAGGTCGAAATACAATATCTATAACTAAGAATGGCTCACAATTGCTCAAACAATTTCGGGAAGACACCAAGAACTAGATCTAAAGTGAAAGAGATGATATATTAAGACAAATAGGGTAGAATCTCCATTGAATTCACCGGTTCTATTATGGAGATTCACACACAACCACTAAGAGTTATTGCTCCGTAGTATTGGCACTGAAAAGACTACCAGATCGAGGAGTATATGACAAGAAGTGAAAAAAAAATTGTAGTGTTGTTTTAATCAATCCTAATTGACTGAGACTGCAACATTTAATTGTCAACCCAAGTAGGCCTTGCTATTTCAATGGAGTTCGCATTGTCTGTGCCGATAAACTACATGCAAGAATAAAAAAATGGATAAAATAATAAAAGATGTTGCTAAACCAAATTGCTGAATCAAATCATTCATGTAGACATTAAAACACTCCACAAAATTGAATCACACTTTGAAACTATCAAAGGGCAGGCGCACCACATAGTGACTGATATCTACTCTAGCTGGTTACTACCATTATGTTGATTAACTCAATGCAACAACATAATGCAAATAGGAACAACAACAAATGTAATCCACAATTTGTACAGAAATAGAAAGAAACCATAAATAAATTAGCTAAACTAGAATGTACACTACTTCTATCACTATAGTCCCTGAGGGCCCTTCCTCCTCAACAGGGCGCAAGAATAACACAAAAGTAATTAACAAATCAACTAAAGAGCAATAACAACATCATAGTGCTGATTAATATTAAAAATAATTTAGAGTTACAGAAGCAGAGTAACAATACTTTTCTATATGTCGTATCCTTGTACATGGAAAATCGAGTTCCTTTATAGTTATTACATACCCAAAATTAGAAACAGACCAGTCATGAGAATCTCACGATTCTCATGCTGATAAAAAATAAGAGTAGTTACAACCTATTTCTAAATACAAATATACATTAGTTAGGATTGCAACCGCTTGGGTCTGTTGCTTCCAAAATAAACAATTCCTACTGTTGATAGCTGTTATGTGGAATAATACCCACATTTTCCAACTTTGGTGCAACAACATCCTGCGAGTGAATAATGGTTCAGGATGTTACGACAATCACTGGCGACAACACCCTTGGTGTAACAACGGACCTTTGTATCAGCGCGTAGTGTAACAACAACCTATAACAACATCTAATGTGTAACAACAACTTGTAACAACATACAGGGTGTAACAACGAATTGTTCTACCCTTCTCTGTAGTTAATCAGCACTGCCTGTCTACTCCATAACCTTGTTCTTGCGAGAAACACCTGAAAAGGAGAAGAGCTTACCAAAATACTTCTTCAATGCCCCCCTAGTTAGCCACAAAAAAGGAATAAAGCATTGTATTATTCAGTAAAATACGGAAAAATAACATGACAGTAGAATAGGTTATAAAGGTGAGAAAAATGGGAATTAATCATGTAAAGTTCATAGGCCTGGAGGATAAAAGGATCAAAATTGGGGAATGAAGGTGTAAGAAATAGGTAAAAAGTCACACCCAACATCTCCCCCCTACTAAAGCAACTGCATGTCCCCATGCAAAATCTCAGCTTCTCCTACTATACCCCCAGTGCAAGTCTATGAAATTGTAGGCACCAGCAGTGTCTTCACTCGGAGCTCTGTACCCTTGAATGGACATCAATGGGCGTGGCCAGGATTCTTTTTCAAAATCAAATATGTGGTAGTTCGACTAATACTCCTCTACTGGCAATCAAATCAAAGGAAATTTAAATCTGAGCCCATTCTAGAATGCCCCCAATGTCTACACGATCTGAGCATACTCAGGCACCCATGTAACAACAACCTAAATGTTTCTATACTCAAAAGTATCCCCTTCTTGTAACTCAGCGCTATAGGCCTCTGTGCATTTAATACATCCTGCTAGTGCTCAAATTTTCATTTGTAAATATAGGTTGAGGCAGATCCTCACAATCCTTTTCCTATAGATGACCGATTATTCCCTGATCTCTGGAGTGCTCAGGAATAGCTTAAACTCACACCTGAGTTCATAAACCATCCCTGGTTCGGCTCTGACCCATAATGTTGTTCTTTCTTCGTTAGCTTCTTCTGATTTCATGGCTAGATGCCACTCAATCTGGTTCCTCATAAATGAAAGGAAGTCCCGCAATTGCAAATATCCCATATATGGGAAGACACTTGCTACCATCTTCGTGCTGACATACTCACACATGATATTATGCAAAAATAGCTCGCAAAGCAAGCTCTGTTCATCAAAGTCGCAAGAGCAAAAAATATCAAGAAAAGTACAGGTTGAAGAACCCAAATAAGACCTATTCTCAAAAAATGCTTTTAATTGAAATGAATAATATCGTTCCCAAAGGAACACTTGATACGACGGGGACGGTCGTCTGCATGCTTGCAGGTTTAGGGCAAGGTCACATAGCTTGGTCTTTTCATCCATTAGGTCCGAGACCTATCGATGTAGCTGATACATCTATTCATCCTTCTTCTTCATAGCTTCCTTGTGCCTCCATGCTTCCCATTCTCTCTTCCATTCTTCCTTTATCCATTTCTCCCTAAGGGAATCCATGATCCTTTTGTGTGCGTTGAGCGAGATCAACCCCTATTGTAGAGAGAGTCGTCGCTGCTTCCATTTCTGTAGCTCTGGTAACAACAACATCTTTTCAGAACACCATCCTTCATTAGGACCCGATGTTATCCCGTATGCACTATCAATTGAGGGTGTAACAGCCTCCTGAGGCTGAAACTAATCCACTTCGGCTGCTGGTTCTTGTGTAACAATAGCTTCGTCAATGGATTCTGTTACATTTTCCTTATCTCCATGATCAACTTCCATTCCCACTTTTGGTTCTTGTGTAACAACAGTGTCATCCACAAACTTTTGTATATTGTTTTTCCTTAGGTAGGCTTCTATCTCCACTGCTAGTTCTTGTGTAATAGCAGTGTTAACCATAAGCTCATGGATGTTAACTTCTCCTTCATTTCCTTGGCTGACTTCTGCCTTGACTGTTGGTTCTTGTGTAACAGTAGTGTCAGCCAAGGGATCCTCTGTATCTGCTACCCGATCACTTTATGTGGACTGTGCCATCTCAATTTCTGGTTCTTGTGTGACAACAATGTCCTTAATGGGTTCTGGTGTGTCAGCTTCCTAGATTTTATTTTTTGTTTCCCTCGAGGTGGTGTCTGATGCACAGACTTTAAACCATGCTGCCACTAGTTCCTCAGCACAGGACGTGCACACAGTTCCTGGGACATCTCCCCATATGGCCTTGTCCACAGCCTCAACCAAAGTGTCTAGCCCTGGGGCTCTTGCTTCTACCTTTCCCTTTGCTAGTTGTTCCCTTAACTATCTATTTTCTTTTTCTAAATTTTCAATTCTTAACAACAAGGATTGAGTTTTTCTCTTACTAGGTGAAGAAGGTTCCTTTGGCTGAGCCTGCTCCTCTTCCTTCTGCTCTGCTACCTCTTTTTTCTTCTTTGACATGGATGGGGACTATGGGTGCCCGCTAATGCTTATCCTCTGCTTTGGTTGCCTATCACCAATTGGTTTTTCAAATGGCCTCTTACCAACCCTTATTGTCGAAGGCCGGGGATAATCCTTTGTCATGGTTGGAGCTTCCTCAGATGTCCCGGTTTGCCTCTTGCGGGTGTTCCTATCCTTTTTCCTCATGAATTCTTCCCGATTCCTACCCAGGCGGCTTAAGGTATCCAACACAATGAGCTGGATGAGGCCATGGTTGGTGATGTATGTTTTTGGATGCGTAGCTGTTTTCATGGCCGCGACCATATGCATAATGTTTCCCAGCAAGAAGTAGGGAAGATTGATCAGTTGCTGATGCCGAAGGTGGTTTAGAAATGGAAAGTGGTAACTAAACACAATTGTTTCCCTTCACTCACAATTAATGTACTTGATGAGGTAGAGGGCAACATCAGCCCATGGCTAGGGAAGTGACAACCTGTCAATCCCCCTCCCTTTCTTTACCAATGACTCTTCTTCTTGGAGGAAATCCCCCTTCAGGGAGGGGTCATTAACCTTCCTATTAAACCACCTCTTTCCTTCCACTGGTAATCCCATCACTCGAGCAATCACCTCTTCTGTAACCTCTAGCTTCAACCCTCTAATGTCTGTCTGGTTTCTCTCCAAATTCTTTGCAAATTCCATGGAAACACCACTGTATGATCCCTCCAACCTCTGGAAGAACTCAAACCAGCCCGCGTCCTTGAAAATATGGCATGCTTCGAGGCAATTCTCCAAGGCTTCTGTGGACCCTGGCTCATGCCGAATTGTTGCTCCACCCATTTCTATGAAAATTCAATGTTGTTTCTCTTCCTTCTCCTTTCCTTTAGATGTTTCGAGGAAGTCGGCACACTACTTAGCTGTTTCAACTTGCATTGTTTCTTCCCCACCTCTCTGAGCACTATGAATAGGGATGCAGTGCTCTAGCAGAGGTAAATGGTAGGGTGGTAGGGTGGCCTAGGTGAGCATTTCAAATTAGGATTTTGCAATCATGGTTCGTACTGCACAGTAAATTTTCCTTATTAATGTTGGGTTATGGGAGGTCTCGTCGAAGGTACACTTCCCCTTTTTGGTATGATCGGGCATTAAGTAACAATAACTACCAGGTCACCATGCCTTAATTTCAGGTTTTTTTGAATAATCACAAGTCATGTGACAGTCATGTCGCAATATGATTCTTCCCCCCCCTCCAGCGGCTTAAATGTGACAACTGTCCTCGGTTGTCAAAAGTCATGTTAAGTTGCCATAATTACCAAATAAAGCGAATACAATATTACCTTTGTATGACGTACCTGGGTGACATGGGGAGAAGTCATGGGTGGCGCGACGCGCGAACCGAGCTCCGGTGGCGAGGCGCGTGAAATTAACTCTGATGACAAGGATCACGATGATGCCTGCTGTTGTTTACAATAAAATAACTCACTAATATATATTTCTTAATTTTTACAAAAATAGAGAAGAAAAGATCATGTAACAACACTTATCATAAGGTATGATTTGAAACAACAGATGTTGTTATAGAGTGTGTAACGACCGCCACAAGGTGGTTTTCAACTACTACAAAAATTCTCTATCTGTGCCTGGGAAAGGTTTTCACAGCCAGATTATTATTATTATTATTTTTGAAGAGTTTGAAGGTGTAACAGCCGCCAACCGTAGTTGATTTTCAGCTGTTACACTTATTGGAAAAATTAGAATTTTTGCAGCACAGGGGGGCTTTCCCCTGTTCCTGTAATATGTAGATCTGAATTTGTGACAATGTTGATGAATGAATACGTTGAATCAAGTTTGTGATATAACCGAAGAAGGTGCCCATTTGCAAGCAATGGTGTCCTCACACTATCAATGGTCACCAAATTTATAGCCCCATTGTCAAAGACTACATCTACCTCATAGGGACCTAGCCATCTAGTCCAAAGCTTACCCTTGAAGTGTTTAAATCTTGAGTCGTATAAGATAGCCCAATCTCCTTTCTAGAAATTCTTCTTCTTGATGAATCTGTCATGCCACTTAGCTCTATACTGCTGGATAATCTCTGTTTGTTGGATAACAGCTAACTGTTTCTCCTCAAATTCATCGAGTTGGTTTAATCTCTTCTTTTGTGTTGTAGCCAGATCCAAATTGACCTGCAATGTTGTTCTTAGTGTCTTGATTTCGAACTCAATAGGAAATCAGGGGTTTTTACCATACACATGTTCATATTGTGAGAACCTAGTGGTATTCCTCCATGTAGTCCTGTATGCCCACAATACTTCTGGAAGTTTATTAGCCCAATTTCTTTGGTGAGTGGCCATAGTCTTAGTAAGGATCCCCTCAATGAATTTGTTAGTGCTTTCCACTTGGTCATTTTCTTGTGGATGATAAGGTGTTGTGATTCTAAGATGGATTTTATATTTTTCAACCAACTCTCGAATCCTATAAGATGTGAACTGGGGCCCTTCGTCTGTGACTATCTCCCTGGGTATGCCAAATCAGACAAAGATGTCTTCAAACAGAAAGTCTGAGACAACCTGCTCTATGGCTCTGGTTATTGCCTTTACCTCAACCCATTTTGTGACATAGTCGGTGCAGACCAAGATGTAAGATTTCTGTCTAGATGAAGGATTAATTGGTCCCACAAAACCTAGGGCCCATTTCTCAAAAGGTTCTAAGACGATTTGGGGCTGTAATGACATCTCAAATGATTGCAGTGGTTGGACCATCCTTTGGCAACTATCACATCCCTTCACAAACTTCTTGGCATCTTGAAATATTGTTGGCCAATAATACCCTATTGAAAGGACTTTGTATCCTGTCTGTTTTTCTGTGAAGTGCCCTCCACAAGGTTCTTCGTGACAAGATTTAAGGATGTCAAAGACCTCATCTTCTATAACACAATGTATGATTTGGAAATCTGGTCCAACGTGATGGAAGTTCCCATCTATCCAGGTATATGTAGCACTTTGCTCTATGATCTTTCTTTTCTCCTTGGAGGAAAAATATCGTGGAAACTTCCCTGCAGTAAGATAATTGGCTATATTTGCATACCAAGGTGAGTAAGTAGAAATAACAAAGAGATATTCATCAGGAAAAGAATCCTTAGTAGGAATGAAATTGTCATGAATAGTTAACCTAGAAAGAAAATCAGCTAGTACATTATCTTTTCCAGGTTTATCGACAATTGTGATATCAAATTCTTGTAACAACAATAAACAGCGTGCAATCCTACCATTGGTAATTGGCTTATTCATTAAAAAATGAATGGCAGAATGGTCAGTGTGTACAAATACTTGATACCCAGTGATATAATGTCAGAATTTATTGATGGTGTGCACGACTGCTAAGAGATCCTTCTCGGTCACTGTATAGTTGAGCTCAATCGGGGTTAGGCTTTTTCTTATGTAGTAAATAGCATAAGGTTTCTTATCCTCCAATTGGCCCAAAATAACACCTACATCAATATCAGATGCATCTATAGCTATGTGAAATGACAGTTCCCAATTAGGTCCTCACAAGACCAGGGCTGCTGATACACAACATTTCAATTTTAAAAAGGCCTGCTCACACTTCCCTATCCACAAAAAGTCGACATCCTTCGTGAGCAAGGAAAATAATGGTGATGCAATTTTTGAATTTTTTTACTATAAGTCTTCGGTAACACCCTACATGCCCCAAGAAACTATGTACCTCTTTTTGCATTTTGGGGGTTGGAATTTTTAGAATTACCTCTATTTTTGTAGGTTCTACCTTGATTCCTTTAGCAGAAATGTAGTGTCGAAGCATGATCCCTTCAGTCATCATCATGTGACATTTTTCAGTGCTCAAAGCAACATTAGTTTCTACACAAAATTCCAACACTTTTTCCAGATTAACTAATGCTGTTTCAAAAGCATCTCCATAAGGTGTAAAATCGTCCATGAAGATTTCAAGGCAGTCATTCAACAAGTCAGAAAAAATTCCCAGTATTTCCCTTTGAAAGGTTGCTGGTGCATTATAGAGTCCAAAAGGAAGTACTCTGTATGCGAAGGTTCCCCAAGGGAAAGTAAAGGTTGTTTTATCCTGATCCTCCGAGGAAATTTGTATCTGATTGTAGCCACTAATTAATCTATCCAAGAATGAAAATAATTTATTTTCGGAAAGGGTATCAAGGACCTAACCTATAAATGGTAAGGGAAAATGGTCCCTTTGAGTGGCCTTGTTGATTGCTTTGTAATCTACACAGACTCTCCACTTGCCATTCTTTTTAGGAACGATGACAAATGGTGACACCCACTGACTGTCAGATTTTAGATAAATAAAATTAACACTCAGAAGTTTTTGTAATTCTTCCTTCACCACCTCCTTCAATGCAACATTCATGCGACACTATGGTTGTTTGACTGGTTTGCAGCCATCCTTCAAATAAATACGGTGAGCACATAGGTTAGGGTGGATCCCTTTCATATTCATATAATCCCATGCAAATGCCTTTTTGTATTTCTATAATAGCTATAACAATAGTTGGTTTTCCTCAACAGTCAAGTTGGGGTTGATATTCAAAAATTTTCCAGGTTCTATCTCAATTGGATGCTGTCAATATTCAGAGTGGTTCTCATTTGTTCAAAATCTATATCTTCCACCTCTTCTTCCTTTTTTCGTATTTTTAACAAAGGAAACAAAAAGCGAGTTACTAATAAAACCATTAATGACATCATTTTCTGTCTCATCCTTGAAATACTGGGCTTTCCCCAGAGTGAGGAGTGGCAGGGAAAGATATGAATCTAGCTCAAACTCATCCCACCAAGGGTTGTATACATCGACATTTGGTTTTTGGGGGTAAAGGCTAAGGTTCTTTATTGCTCGACCATCCGAGATCACCATAGATCCGATTTGTAGCCTATAAATGCATTCGCAGTGGCCCACCCAAGTCTCCCTAGGATCAAAGGATTCCCCCCCAAAATTGGATTTGGGCTGTAAGATAAGAAAATCAACCAGATACCTCCAGGAAGCTATTGTAATCACTATATCCTCTAACACTCCCTCAGGTTTAACACGAGACCTGTCCGCTAATTCAAGTATAGTAGGAGTATGTCTAAGTCCATATAGCTCGAGAGTGGTAAAGAGGTCCTTTGTCATTACATTAATGGAAACCTCGAGATTGATCAACGTGTTAGGTATGGGCTGATCATTAATGTAGACAATAAATGTAGGATTTACTAGATCATTATACTTAGTTAGGAGAGGTTGAGCAGACATTAATTCAGATAATTTCCCCATCACATATATGGTGGCAGGGTCTTTAGGCTTCCTCCCAGGTTTATTGATGCACAAATCTCTCACTGTTTTAGCATATATAGGTACTTCTTTAAGGGCTTGTAGCAGAGGAATCCGTACATGCAAATTTTTCAACTTACTAAGAAAATCATATTTGAGCTATGAAGTCATCCCAGGTTCAGCCAATCTCTAAGGATGCAGAGGGTCCTGAGTTACAACAGTCGAATCAGATGTTACAGGTGTATCAACCTTTCCCGAGTTGGTTGTTACAATAGTAATAGTCCTTTGCAGGTTGGCTGTTATAGATGTAACAACTTCCTCTATATCAATTGTTGTAAGCATAGTAGCTACCTCAGAGCCTTTGGCATCTCTTCTGGATGGTTCACATTCCTCCTCTGTAGTGATAGGGGAGTGACTTGGTTTAATTACCTTACCCGATCGCTATTGTATTTCATTAAGCTCCAAAGTGGTAATAAGGTAGGCGTGGAAGGTAGTCTGAGCCTCTATGCCCTGACTGCTTTATTGTTCGGGTTTGGGTTAGGTTGCACAAGTAGTTGGGGTCACATAGGCAGTGGAGGAGTAGGAGTTTGGAAAGGAGGTAATTGCAGTTGTTGTTGCATGGGTAATCCAGGTAAAGTTGAGCTCTGGGCATTTCCTCTCCAGTTTTGATTCCAAGGATATGGTTGAGATTGAGGATATTGGATGGAGGGAGATGGAGACCATTGGTTCTAGGGTGAAAGGAAATTGCGTTGAAGGAGGAGTAGGATATTTCCATGGATATTGCTGAGTATTATATGCATTGTTCCACAAATTGAAAGAGGAAAATTTTTGACACATACCTGGAGGTCATGGTTGCCATGGCCTCCTTGGTGCGATGAAATAAGAAGATTGCACTTCTTCGCTTGGCTCTATAAGTACTGCCTTCAATCTAGGGAGCTCCGAACATTTCATTTTCGAATGTTCCAACTCGCAAATATTACACAAGTTGATGCTATTCAATTCGCATTCCCTCAAAGGATATTTCTTCCGGCAATTCGGACAGAACATAGCTATAGGTGTGCCAGCTTCTACTTGTGCATTCTTGATCCACGTTGTTGTTATCTGGGCAAAGAGAGTATAGAGGATATCGGTATTGAAATTTTCAAACAAATTCCCAATCTCTACTCTGGTTTCTCCTCCTCCTATAGATATTTGTATTCAGGCAGAGGCATCTCGAATTGTGCTCCTCCCCTTAGATGATTCTCTAGAGCATCTTAAACAGAGCTTTACAATTTCAGCGAATGGTTCTTGTGATATATCCCCCTTCCCTAATAGGTTCAGGGTTTCAAGGCAGTCGTCCCTCATTCCTTTGATAAATATAGTCTTCAAGATTTCCTGGTCTAAATTGCTATGTATAGACCTTTGCAGATTATAGTGGAACTACTCCACATAATCTTCCAGGCTTTCATCCTCCTTCTGTGTCATTCTAAATAACTCCCCCCTTATGTCCCTGGTTCTACAATAGTCTTGGTACTTTGATAAGAACGTCTCCTTCATATCATTCCATGTTCAAATATAAGCGAAGCCCAATCCTATGAACCATCTCAAGGCTGTCGCTTTTAAAATAGCAAGAAATAATTTTAGTTTTTTTGCATCTGAGGTGTAATCATAACCTCTGCATAAGACATCAAACTCAAATAGAAAGGTGTCTGAATCTTCCACAGTCATCCCTTGGAAGGATGGTAAGGATGATAGAGGAATATTTTTCATAGGAGTTGCACCTCTGATATCCCTGATTGGGAACTCAAAAGTGGTGATAGTAGCATATGTTTTAGCATTGTTGTCATTGTTGTCCCCCATGACTAATCCTTCTAACCCTTGCTGTAACAGATGTCCTTCAAAATTTTCTTGTGATGGTCTTGTAGGTGTGATTAGTGCCTCAAATGTCCTTGGGTTGGTTGTTTCATCGCACTAACTGTATTTGGGTATTGATAAACCAATAAGTGTTCTTCTGTCTTAGGTGTTCAATGTTCCCCCTCAGTTTCCCCTTGCCCCTTGGTCCTCAAGTTCTGGCTACTAGCTTCCCACTCCTGCCCCTGAAGTGGATTCTTGATCTTGGGGGTATGGGCGCTAGCTTTAAAATGATATGGTCCTGAGATAGAGGAATTAGAGGTTTCTGCTTTTGCTATGGGAGTAACAAATTTCTGCAACCTTGTTTTCCTTGCATCCCTTTGAGAGCTGGACTATTCTTTTTTTGCCTTAGAGATTAGTTCTTGGATAAATGTTTTCCATCCCAAATCTACACTCTTCCTTTCCTTTTTATGACCCATTTTTCCTGTGACTAATTAGAGTGGGGGTAGTTTTGATATCTCTATAATTCCTACAGTTTCACACATGGACCCTATGTGTATTAATTTACACCCTAAGTGTCTCAGTCTTTGACAATGGTGAGCCTGCCTAGGTATGTTAGAGCGATGCGCAGGTTCTTGCCTCTCCTCTTACCGCCTAGTGACTAAAGAGCTGAAGACACGCTAAACAAAACACCAAAATTCCCTAAGTACCTTAGTGATCATAATGGTGAGCCCACCTAGGTATGTTAGAGCGATACACAGGTTCTTACCTCTCATCTTACCACCCAACAATTGTGGACTAGGAACACTCTATCATCAAATAAACAACTTGCCTGATTGTATCGTCAATTGCCATTCTTGACAACGATGCCAAAATGTAGTGCTTTTTTAATCAATCCTAATTGACTGAGACTGCAACATTTAATTGTCAACCCATAGTAGGTCTTACTGTTTCAGTGGAGTTTGCACTGTCTGTGCCGATACACTACAACCAAGAATAAGAAAATTGTGAAAACAATAAAAGATGTCGTTGAACCAAATTGTTGAATCAAATCATTCATGTAGACATAAAAAACACTCCATAGAATTGAATCACACTTCGCCAACTATCAAAGTAAGGGCACGCCACAGAGTGACTAATATCTACTCCAACTCGTTACTACCATTCTGTTGATTAACTCAATGTAATAGCATAATGTAAATTGGAATAACAATGAATGTAATCCATAATTTGTACAACAACAACAAGAAACCATAAATCAATTAGCTAAACTAGAATGTACACTACCTCTATCATTGCAGTCCCTGCCAAAGAGGAGGGCCCTTCCTCCTCAATCAGGCGCATGAATAACACAAAAGTAATTAACGAATTAGTTGAAGAGAAGTAACAACTTCACCATGCCGATTGATATTAAAAATAATTCAGAGTTACAGAAGAAGAGTAACAATACTTTTCTATATGTCGTATCATTGTACATGGAAAATCTAGTTCCTTTATAGTTATTACATACCTGAAATTAGAAATAGATCAGTCAAGTGAATCTCACGATTCTCATGCTCATAAAAAATAGAAGTAGTTACAACCTATTTCTAAATACAATTATATATTAGTTATGATTTCAACTGCTTGGGTCTGTTGCTTCTAAAATAAACAATTGCTACTGCGGACAACTGTTATGTGGAATAGTACCCACATTTGCTAGCTCCGACGCAACAACATCCTACGAGTGAATAACGGTTCGGGATGTTACGTTAATCACTGGGGACAACACCCTTGGTGTAACAATAGAACTTTGTATCAGCGCATAGTGTAATAACATCCAATGTGTAACAACAACCTATAACAACATCCAATGTGTAACAACAACCTGTAACAGCATACAAGGTGTAACAACGAAATGTTCTACCCTTCTCTGTAGTTAATTAGTGTTGTCTGTCTACTCCATAACCTTGTTCTCATGAGAAACACCTGAAAAGGAGAATATCTTTCCAAAATACTTCTTCAATGCTCCCCCAGTTAGCCACAAAAAAAGGAATAAAGCATTTGATATTATTTATTAAAATACGACAAAATAACATGATAGTAGAATAGGTTATAAAGGTGAGAAAAAGGGGAATTAATCATGTAAAGTTCATAGGCTTGAAGGATAAAAGGTTCGAAACTGGGGAAAGAAGGTGTAGGAAATAAGTAAAAAGTCACACTCAACACAAACAAACCTCAAAACCATACAATCAAATCAATTGTTCATGCATAGATTTCCCTATATAAGGTTTGAGTTTGGTACCTGAGATCCATGCGGGTTGATGGTGATTGTTGGATATGATGTAGAGAATCCCTATTCAAGCCAAGAGATCATGTCCTCTACAATAGAATTGAATCTTGCACATAAGAACCACCAAAAAATGCACACAAATGGATTTCCACATAGGATCGTCAACTCAAACAACGAAACATTAATGTGAATAACTGATCATAAACATAAATCTGATGGAAAGGAACCTTCACTTCTTTTAATCATGAAATAAAATGAGTAAAAAATGTATTATACAATCAAATGGATCTTCTCCTCTAGATTTCAGTAGAGTCTCCCCTTCTTCAAGTAATGTGAACCTGAGAACAAAATGGCTAAAAACCTCTCATAGAATCAAAATAGTAACATGACTCTATAATTCTCCAAACTCTCTAGCTCGACCCTCAAGGATGGAGTAGTATATAAATACTCAAAGAGCTCCCAAGGAGGATGAATGTAGACACTAAGGGTGAAGATAAGTTAGGAAGCTTCTCTAATATGACCTTAATAAAACTCAAAGAGATAAGATAAGATGTGGCTTTGAATTAATCTCCTTGGGAAAATATGCCTCTATAACATAAGCTAGGGTCATAGGGATTGAACTAGGAAATTTTAGCTCCAACAACTATGAAGAAGGCTTCTCCATGTGGTTGGAGATCTAGAACCACTCTGTCAGACACTAGGTCCCACTGGGTGTGGACAAAAATAGGTCAAAGGAAGGGTGAAAGCTCAAGCAAGTGGTCAATCGTAAAAGGACTGATGAGTACTAACTCTAGGGAGTAGAATAGGCTAATAACATCATGTATAAGAAACGATCTTACTTATGTTTGTCTCTCAAATTGTTTCTCTATAGTCATTAGAATAGTATTGTAATGAACTATTCATTTTCAAACTTTTCTAGTATGCATCTAGTTACTTAATTTTTTTTCTTATTTACATAGTAACTTTTCTTGAAATTAAATAAATTAAATAAATGGTATATCATGTGTTATATTCATCCATCTAACTCTATAAGTTTAACTTGGTCATAATTCTATATTTTTTTTTATATTGTATTAGCTACATTTCATTTATTACCTTATTTACATGGTAATTTATTTATTTTTTAAATGGTATATTAGGTGTTATATTAATTTCTCTAATTCCACTAGGTTAAATTGGGCATAATTCTAAAATTCTATAATATATTAGCTACACTTCATTTATTACATCTTGGAAAACCCTAAATTGTGAACTAAACAACAATTCTTAAAACCCCAAATATATAATGGTTTTCTGGATAGAATCCAAATGGGTTCCTTATACCAAATAGTGAGGACTATCATAGAGACTTATCACTAGGGATAACCTCTGCAATTGATGTTGGACATTTCAGTATATCAATAATTTTAGTAGTAGAAGGAGGGCATGGTAAGTTTTCCTATGTAGTGCTTTCTTTTTGTATGAATCTTTTATGGTTATGGCCCAAATCCCTACATGGGAGGCTAACATGACATTAGAGTTGCAAGGGATTTTGCATTACTTTCTAAGAAAGGCAATAAAATCCATGTCAAAAACCAATGGTGAAGAAAATATAATAGAATTTGATAATTTAGGAAGTACAGTTGCATTTTACATCTACTTACAATTTTTCATGAGGATATAGTTTGCATGTTATTTTCATTTGTCAATTTTTTTTTTATTTTTTTTTTCTCGGTAAAGACAATTCTATTAAAAAAGTGAAAAATATGTACAAAGTTCAGAGATTCCAAGGAGGCCGAGGCCATTCCTCGAACACAAACTCAGGGATTTTACAGTTGATCATGTTCACAGGATTTACAATGCAGGCCTTGAGAAGTTGATTACTATCCCTGACATTCTGACAAAAAATATCCAGATTATGATACTCCGACCCTTCAGTAATTTCAAAAATACATTGATTTCTGTCAAGGCTGACTTTATAACAGAAGAAGAAGTCTGAATTATCTAAGACGACCACTATCATCTGAAGGCTAAGACTAAAACAGACACAAGACTTAAACTGTAAGACCATAGACACAGAGTCAAAAAACATATCGTGCACCCGGAGGAGAATCAATCTGCTTGGCTTGGAGAGGCGTGCTTTTCCTCCTTCACTGGGCTTGGAGAGGCTACCCAGGTGACATATCCCTCTTCATCTAGCAACGGCTCTCCAGTTGAATCCGTGACCAAGTGTAAATTTCCAGAATGGAAATGAGCTGGTTCGCTGCCTTTGTCGTCTTCCTTGGCAGGAGATGGTTGCTGAAGAACATTCGGAGCAGGGGCTCCCTCGTTGATGCAGTCCGGGTGATAAACCAGCCCTGTCATATCTCCGAGCAGAACGCCTTCATCCTGGGAACTGGAGGAAACCAGAGGTGTCGAGCTGGGATGGTGGGTTTCCTCCTCAGAGACAAACACAGAAAAATTCACTGTAACCGTCGGTCTATTGAGCCGACTCTGAAAAACAAATCTCGAAGACTGGTAGGAGCTGTTTGGATTGGCTCTCTCCTGGTCAGATTGCGGAGAAGAGGGCTGGACCAAGGTAATTGGGGTTATTTGCTGGGCCTCTGAAGGCGAGGGGCTTACTCTGATGCCAGATCGACCCCCCCTTCGGGGAATGCCTCGACTGCAAGGCATTGAAGCAGTGCCGAAGAAACTGAGATGACTGTTAAAACAGAGGAGACCCGACGAGGCAGGGAGGTTATTGAAGCCCGAACTATTGCAGAGCCAATCCACTGAGGCAACAGGAGATATAGGATAAACTAACTGAGACCACATGGTAATATAAAGAGCCAAAGCAAAAACCGCAGCGGGAGAATGGAGGCGCGCCATGCTGATGAGCTTGAACCAGGACGGAGGAGCCATGTGCGCATTGAATTGCAGCGCAATTCAAGACTGAACCAGCATTAAATCACTTGCCTTGAACCTTAAAATGGCCTCGATCATGCGTACCGGATGATCGCCTTCCTGCTTGCTGTCAAGCCAGATGTCTGGACGACAGGCCATATCATTGATTGCCAAGGTTAACACCCGCATCCGGGTTCATTTGTCAAATTTTTAACATGTCTTACCCATTTGAATTATTTCAAACAAGTTTCAATTTAAAAATATAGTTGAAAATTCTTGTGGTGGAGATTATTGTTTGCATGAAATGCAATAGGAACTCAATAATATGACCATGAAGATATGATAATACATCGAATGCTTCAACATGGTATTCAAATAAACCTACTATCATCTTCATGACAATCACAACCTTTTCTTGCAATTTTTTTTGTGTGGTATGTTCATCCCCTTTCTAAAACTTCCTATGTTGATTTATGGAAGGAATCAATGATTTTAAGGAAGCATGTGAGGAGGCTCAAATCCTTGCAAGATATTTCAAACAACATCATATGACTATATTTCCTTATTTTGATTCCACTAATACATAGAACACTAAAGTTTAAAAACACTGAGTCAGAACCTATTGAATCATAGAATCAAGTGAAAATCAATGGTTACAAGATTGTTGTCATTGAACGATTTTAACCATAAAAGGTAATGCAAAAGAAAATATTGAATTATCCCTATAGATCACAAACTAGTTTAAAAGTGAAAGGAGGAAATATTATAAAGTTGATTAATGAAACTTATAATGATCTTCAATATTCAAGCATCCCTATTTATGTTAAATGCCATTTTTCATGTTTTATTTTTCCTAGTTGTAATTTTAGTATTATGGAAAGGGGTGATAGTTTAGATCAAAATAGCATATTTAACGATCTCCCTTATATGGGTTCTAAAGTGTTCTTAAATCTATACACTCAAGCCTCAAATGATTCCAAAATTATGGACAACAAACTTAATCCTAGTAACAATATACCAACAATAATAGAAGAGGAGAATAAAAAAGACCCCATAATTTCTATTTTCAAAGAAGCCAATAAATACTTAAATACCATAAACTTTCATCACCTATTAACATATTATTTTAGAGATGATAAATTGAGGAAATGTTTACATGATAAACCTTATGTTTTTAGCATTGTCATGAGTATGCACATGCATCACATAATAAAGTCAATTCCCTAGAATTGGAACGGGAGGATGTTGGATATCAAGATAAGAATATTTTTTCAGAGTTATAGGCTTTGTGTAAGAAGAACAAATTCAATTAGGAAAGATTGTGCGACAAGAATATCAATGATCCTATAAATTCCAACCATTAACTAATTTGAAAAGGGAAATGAAATTTAGTACAAATATGACTAAAAATGTCTCTAACAATATACTTCTCTAAGGCATGCATTTATGTTATCGAGAAACTCTCCTTCCTTAAATAATGAAGCCTAGAGATGTTAATTATACACATTTTACATTCAATGAGAGAGAAGAGTATCTCATTGTGTATCATGCGTAAGAAGATAAAGGAGATCCTATGGAGGTTACATTAATCAATGTTGACCATATTTTCACTAAATGTCAATTTTCACTTAATTCCAAGAATTGTGAATACACATTCATGAATTCATGGAGTTCCAGATGGAATCGCCATGGTCTTCAGTTAACACCTTTCATTCTTCAATATGAATGAAATCCTTATTGATGTAACACCTTTCATTAATCATCATTTAGAAACTTCACATAATCCCTAATATTTTGACTAGTATCACAATCCTTTTAGGCGTTACTGGATCTATGATGTTACATAATGTTGAATTTATGAATGTAGGTTAGGGTGGGATTAGAATCAATACATGTTATTTACTTTCCTCGTGCTTTATTTATTGGATCAATTTTCTTTATCATCTTAAAAATTGATTTCAGTAAATGGTCCTTGGACCCACTAGCTTATACATATTAGTTTTTTATTTTTATTTTTTATAATTTCATATATTAACATAGTCATTGCTCATAAGATATAAGATAGATTAATGTTTTATTTTTATTTTGATTCTACATTCTTTTGACTCATGTAGATCCTATCTCATAAATGCTCCAATATTTCTGGTTGGTTATTTTTTCATTTTCTAATGTGTGAAGACCATGTAGAATTTCATTTCCTCATGGAGAATTATATATGGTTTGTTCTAGTTGTCTAACCTAATAGATCGATTCTTTATCCAACATTAGGTTCCTTTCCAACCGCAACCAATGTTATCAAAGTGCGTTATTTTTAAAGTTGTATAATTATTGTTTAAATTGATTATAAATCTAAGAATTGACATGTGAGGAAATATATAAAAAAGGTTACCCCAGAAGTTCAAGCTATCAATATGACTCCTTATTACATAATAATGTGTTAATTTCAAAGTTTATTGCTTGTAATTCCAATGTATTAATGATTTCAACTCAATTATAAAAGGTACACTGTGATCATATGTTTCTTATGTAAATAGTGTTTTTAGCTCTTTATAAAATAAAGCTAGTTTTTAAAACATTTCTCATTCAAAACTCAAATTTTTGAAAGGAGGAATGTGTTATGCCATTGAATATTTTACATTGCACTCACATATGGGAATGATTCATTTAGATAAAAAAAGTTCTAAGGCTCAAGGCAAGAAACACAAATGACCAATTTTGGAGAGAAAACAAACCAAATGTAGTTTGGAAGATTTAGGGATCCAATTGGCTTAAGATCAACATCAGGAAGGATGTATAGTTAAGAAAGTTTTGGGTAGGGGTCCCCTAGGTCCAAGTTTTGTAAAGTCATTTAAAGTCTCTGCATTTTGAGGAGCGGAGTGCGATTCGCGTAGAGTTCTACGAGTCAAAGGGGCTTTAAGGTGGGGTCAAAGCCCCTTATTTTGTAAAGGGATGGGATAAATTTGACTATTTTGAGCTCCGCCCATGGTTTGCGAACCATGGTATTGTAAAATAAAAAGGATATATAAAGGGATGTCTTAGTGAGTCAAAGGAAACAATTCATGTTATGATATGATTTTGAGTTTGTAACTGTGATATCTATCTGTATTCAGGCCAAGGGGAAGGCTCCCGTAATTGTATGTGCAGAGACCTTGGTAAGTCTACAGTTGTGTGCGCAGGCCCCTGCAGCTACATGTGCGGGGTTAGAAAGATTGTATCAGTGAAGAATTGGAATAATAAAGAAGAATTTGGAACAGATCTGTGTATTTTTATATGTTCACGTAGTTTTTGTGTTTTTGCCTGATTATGGTTCGCTTTTGTATATTTCTTTTGTAATTGCATTGTGAAGGTTCCAACTTTGAACCTGGGTCTAAGCCCCTGAAGCCAACAAATGGTTTCGTTGCTTGGATTGAGATCTATCTGAGGGATGTGTGAGGTGGCGACCGACTAAAAATGAGATCCAAGATTGGGTAGATCTGAAGTTGTGGAAATTTTCAGCATAGGAAAATAGAAATTTGTGCCAATCGACAGAAAGGTGGTTACAAAGGTATATATATATATACAAAACAAAACGATATATTTTTGCCATCGATTTCTAATGAGCTACACGAGTGGCTTTCAAAACTAGCCACAAACGAACCCTATTGGAAACACGATGATCCTACTGTGTGGACCCCAGAGCTGATTAAGCGAATTAAGGAGATTGAAAATAAGGTCACAAGAGTTGTTGACTACTGGATCGATAGTATTCTCGGAGGCTTTATCATTGAATTCACGATTGACACATCAATATCCTATAGTGAGGCTGAGCGCCATTTTTCACAGGTCCATGAGGTAAGTATCTGAATTCTTTAAAGCTCTGGATTAAGATGATGTTATGTGAAAATGGTGTATTGCCTATGAATTGATGTTTAAAAGAAGCCAGAATGGATCTACGCGAAGCAGAAAAAGGTCAGACTTTGATAAATTCGTTGAGGGTGAGTACAATCCATTATTAGGTGGATCAGAAAGCAAAGAATAAAGGAGAAACCCTAGTACGCCTAGAGGTGCATCACAGTAAGATAATCAAGGCACTTTTGAGATTCCCCATCCGACCCCTTCACCTCCACCTCATACACCTACACCTCCACCTACACCTCCACCTCCATCATTTGACATGGCTAATGTAGTGAAGATGCCTATTTTTAAGGGTCAGGGATCAGAGGATCCTGATCAATTTTGGTTTGTTGCAGAAGTTGTGTGGAAAGCACAACAAGTCAATGATGACGATATGAAGAAAGCGCAGTTGGTAATAGCGTTGCAGGAAAGAGCGATGTCATGGTATATCAAGTACAACACAACAAATCCAGCTGCTTGACTAGCAACAACAAAGAACGCATTGAATGGAGAGTTTAAGAAGCCCAAGTCGTAGTCGCAGTGCATTACATAAATAAAAGAAATTAAGCGAGCAGTCAATGAGACTGCATAGGATGTAAATTAAAGGTTAAAATTATTACTGGGACAAGTAAACTTCCAGATCTTCGAAGAACAACAAAAATAGTGGTATATAGCTATGTTATTGCCACATCTCAGATTACCATTATCGTAGCAAAACATTGGAACTCAAGCAAAAGAATTGGAAATCATGATGAAGTTGGAA
The DNA here is from genome assembly GCA_031772625.1 of Pinus tabuliformis. Taxonomy (NCBI): domain Eukaryota; kingdom Viridiplantae; phylum Streptophyta; class Pinopsida; order Pinales; family Pinaceae; genus Pinus; species Pinus tabuliformis. The sequence continues at coordinate 963,542,274 of CM062809.1, read as the reverse complement.
GCTTCGCAGGTACAAGATACTCACATAGGGGTTCAATAGATACTGTCCTAATTATCAAGCTTACATATGGAGCTACAATATTTGAAGAAAGGAAAGGAAGCTCGGTCTGAGATGTGCTCAGAAGTTTGGTGTAAAAAGTGTAAAGTGGAAGGACACTATAAGGACCAGTGCCCTATTTATCACGATTATGTGGCTACCAAAGATCCTAATCCTTTGAAACCAGAGCCTAGTGCTGGACCAATTACCGGACCGAGTGTCTGGTGTAGTATTTACTGAGTTGCAAGCCAACACCAAATTGATCACTGTTTTTTGCTAAATAAATATGTGCAGTCGCCAAGGTAATTATTTTGTAAATTTTGTCGATCAGTAAAACATGACGAGAAGGATTGTCACAGCTATGATTTGATGATGGATCGAACTTTGACATATAGGATGCAAGTTGAAGGCCGCGTGCAAGAAGATCATGGTTCACCTGTGGCACATGAAGGATTTCAAGGTTGAGGACATGGTCAAGAAGGGGGCGCTGGACGAGTTTGAGGTCAGATCATATGATATAGCTTTGGTGAAGCTGGAAATTTTGTGCGGGATTGTCAGAACCTCACTCACCCTTCTTGTCAGTATTGTCGACAGTTTGACCATGTGATAGAATATTCCGTTTTTTTAATTGCTAAGATGCAGGAAAATAAGAATCAATAACCTTCGCAGAATTTACAAATTATGAAATCTGAACCACGTGAGGATGACCCAAGCTTTAATATAGTGACATGAATTGGTGTGCTACAGGAGAAGATAAAGCAGATGGTAAAATGCCTGTGGTAGATGCATTGGTTAGGAAGGCAGGATAGAAGAAAACTGGGTTCAATATGCAGAGGGAGAAAGAAACTTTCATGGAAGCAAAGAAGAGTTTCATGGACCCAGGAGCTTCAACATCAAGGACACAGATGCAAATAGTGCCACGAAAGAATAATTATGAAGTTGCTACCACAATAGAGAATTGTGATCCATCTGTTATGAAATCATTTCTTCAGACATGTATGAAGTTTCTCAGAAATCAAAAAGTAATAGAAGGATTGCAAGAGCTAATTCATAATTACACTAGTAAAGAAAATCTGCAACCTGAACAACACAAAGTGAACAAGGTAAACATAAATAAGAAAAGAACTGGCTGAGATATGTGATTGACTACGTAGATGAGTGAGTTCGAAATGGATAAGGTAATTATTGACTTGGGATCTAATTCAAATGTATTGCCGAAGAAAACTTGGGAGAGAATGGGGCAACCCAAGTTGCAATGGTCACCGATTCAGCTGTGCATGGCCAATCAACAGAAAATCATCTCGATGGGTCGATTGCATGGAGTTGTTGTGGATATTGAAGGGGAAAGCGTAGTAGCAGACTTTGAAGCAATTGAGATTGTGGATGGCAACAACCCGTATCTAGTGTTACTTGGACTTGATTGGGCTTTCAATATGGATGCAATAATCAATTTGAAGAGAATGAGTATGGTGTTTGAAAAGAACGGTACCAAGGCCTTTGTTCCTTTAGATCCCTCTGAAGAAGCGCGATATACAAAACCCATCCGCGAAGAATACAATGATGAAGATATTGACTACATCTATAAGTTAACTGCGCGAGATGAGGATTGGATCAACACTACCATAGATGGGAGGATAAGCTGAGAAAAAGATAGTTTAAGTATGGGGGATTTACGCAGTGCATTATATTAGATATCATTTTTGGGATTCAACTGCGTTAAGTAAGTCATTCAAACGTATGACCATTTCCATGAGAGGTAGTCGTAACTGACTAATTTCTCATGATTTTTGAATAGTTCACTTAGCACTCATTGCATCGGGTGATGCTCACAGGGGTGAAGAAGTGGGATTGAAACTAGTGAAATGTGGAGAACGAATCACATAGCATCAATCATCACTTCCGGGGCTTGCACCCGGTAACCAGGACTTCCCAGGAGGTCACCCATCCCAGAACTCCTCTGGCTTAAGCGCGCTTAACTGTGGAGTTTTTCCCCACAATCAAGCCCACTTAGCTTGCTACCCCATTTGTAAAACCTTAGCAAGTATTGTGCCTCATGAACCATTCAAGTAGAGATCCCTTGACTCTTTTTGAATTTAAGTATGGGGGATTTACGCAGTGCATTATATTAGATATCATTTTTGGGATTCAACTACGTTAAGTAAGTCATTCAAACGTATGACCATTTCCATGAGAGGTAGTCGTAACTGACTAATTTCTCATGATTTTTGAATAGTTCACTTAGCACTCATTGCATCGGGTGATGCTCACAGGGGTGAAGAAGTGGGATTGAAACTAGTGAAATGTGGAGAACGAATCACATAGCATCAATCATCACTTCTGGGGCTTGCACCCGGTAACCAGGACTTCCCAGGAGGTCACCCATCCCAGAACTCCTCTGGCTCAAGCGCGCTTAACTGTGGAGTTTTTCCCCACAATCAAGCCCACTTAGCTTGCTACCCCATTTGCAAAACCTTAGCAAGTATTGTGCCTCATGAACCATTCAAGTAGAGATCCCTTGACTCTTTTTGAATTTAAGTATGGGGGATTTACGCAGTGCATTATATTAGATATCATTTTTGGGATTCAACTGCGTTAAGTAAGTCATTCAAACGTATGACCATTTCCATGAGAGGTAGTCGTAACTGACTAATTTCTCATGATTTTTGAATAGTTCACTTAGCACTCATTGCATCGGGTGATGCTCACAGGGGTGAAGAAGTGGGATTGAAACTAGTGAAATGTGGAGAACGAATCACATAGCATCAATCATCACTTCCGGGGCTTGCACCCGGTAACCAGGACTTCCCAGGAGGTCACCCATCCCAGAACTCCTCTGGCTCAAGCGCGCTTAACTGTGGAGTTTTTCCCCACAATCAAGCCCACTTAGCTTGCTACCCCATTTGCAAAACCTTAGCAAGTATTGTGCCTCATGAACCATTCAAGTAGAGATCCCTTGACTCTTTTTGAATTTAAGTATGGGGGATTTACGCAGTGCATTATATTAGATATCATTTTTGGGATTCAACTGCGTTAAGTAAGTCATTCAAACGTATGACCATTTCCATGAGAGGTAGTCGTAACTGACTAATTTCTCATGATTTTTGAATAGTTCACTTAGCACTCATTGCATCGGGTGATGCTCACAGGGGTGAAGAAGTGGGATTGAAACTAGTGAAATGTGGAGAACGAATCACATAGCATCAATCATCACTTCCGGGGCTTGCACCCGGTAACCAGGACTTCCCAGGAGGTCACCCATCCCAGAACTCCTCTGGCTCAAGCGCGCTTAACTGTGGAGTTTTTCCCCACAATCAAGCCCACTTAGCTTGCTACCCCATTTGCAAAACCTTAGCAAGTATTGTGCCTCATGAACCATTCAAGTAGAGATCCCTTGACTCTTTTTGAATTTAAGTATGGGGGATTTACGCAGTGCATTATATTAGATATCATTTTTGGGATTCAACTGCGTTAAGTAAGTCATTCAAACGTATGACCATTTCCATGAGAGGTAGTCGTAACTGACTAATTTCTCATGATTTTTGAATAGTTCACTTAGCACTCATTGCATCGGGTGATGCTCACAGGGGTGAAGAAGTGGGATTGAAACTAGTGAAATGTGGAGAACGAATCACATAGCATCAATCATCACTTCCGGGGCTTGCACCCGGTAACCAGGACTTCCCAGGAGGTCACCCATCCCAGAACTCCTCTGGCTCAAGCGCGCTTAACTGTGGAGTTTTTCCCCACAATCAAGCCCACTTAGCTTGCTACCCCATTTGCAAAACCTTAGCAAGTATTGTGCCTCATGAACCATTCAAGTAGAGATCCCTTGACTCTTTTTGAATTTAAGTATGGGGGATTTACGCAGTGCATTATATTAGATATCATTTTTGGGATTCAACTGCGTTAAGTAAGTCATTCAAACGTATGACCATTTCCATGAGAGGTAGTCGTAACTGACTAATTTCTCATGATTTTTGAATAGTTCACTTAGCACTCATTGCATCGGGTGATGCTCACAGGGGTGAAGAAGTGGGATTGAAACTAGTGAAATGTGGAGAACGAATCACATAGCATCAATCATCACTTCCGGGGCTTGCACCCGGTAACCAGGACTTCCCAGGAGGTCACCCATCCTAGAACTCCTCTGGCTCAAGCGCGCTTAACTGTGGAGTTTTTCCCCACAATCAAGCCCACTTAGCTTGCTACCCCATTTGCAAAACCTTAGCAAGTATTGTGCCTCATGAACCATTCAAGTAGAGATCCCTTGACTCTTTTTGAATTTAAGTATGGGGGATTTACGCAGTGCATTATATTAGATATCATTTTTGGGATTCAACTGCGTTAAGTAAGTCATTCAAACGTATGACCATTTCCATGAGAGGTAGTCGTAACTGACTAATTTCTCATGATTTTTGAATAGTTCACTTAGCACTCATTGCATCGGGTGATGCTCACAAGGGTGAAGAAGTGGGATTGAAACTAGTGAAATGTGGAGAACGAATCACATAGCATCAATCATCACTTCCGGGGCTTGCACCCGGTAACCAGGACTTCCCAGGAGGTCGCCCATCCCAGAACTCCTCTGGCTCAAGCGCGCTTAACTGTGGAGTTTTTCCCCACAATCAAGCCCACTTAGCTTGCTACCCCATTTGCAAAACCTTAGCAAATGGGGTCACAAGAAGAATTGGAGAACTCGCAGAACGGTTGCACGAAGTTTCTACTATGTGCTGTAATATATTGACAAAATCTCTTCTCTAAATATCCACCAAGGTACGTAACTTTCCATATTATGATGGGATAGGTGATGTAAGTTTATTTCTTGATAAGTTTTAAAGAGATGTACCAGAAGAACAATGATTCTAGGCCTTGGATGTTTCTTTAAGGGCTATGCCTACACGATGGTGGGGCACACATAAAGATAATATAGGAGACTGGAGGGACTATCGCCGATTGATGAGGCTGATGTTTGGTTATGCAAACACAAGGTTCACAGAGAAATATAATGGTAGGGATGATCCTCGAGAACATTTGTCTCGTTGGGCTAAAGCGTGGGGTGAAAAACCTCAACCAGAGTGGGTACACATATTTTATCATACTTTGGATGTAATACCAATGAATTGGTATCTAGAAATGGAGTTGTGCCATGGAACCGCTGATTGGTATGATATGAAGGAAATCTTCCTACTAACTTTTAGTTTCGAAGATGGGTTTCAGTGTATATATGATGCACTATAGGAGATCAAAGCAACAATTTTTCGGACCCTGAAAGGGGCCATGACTTGGGTGCAGCCTGACTGGAACACATAGTTGCAACATGCTCTAGAATGCTATAATATAACCGCGAAATAAGGCAAGGAGGATGCGTGCAACATCAACATCCCTGAATCAGAAGGATAGCACGAGGTTGCGGGACCAAATATTGAGATACCTGACATATTGCATCTTGTTAAGATGAAGCAAGTCAATATAGGCTCAGAGGTGGAGCCCAAGTTTGCATGTATCGATGATCGTCGGGATGAGGATACAGTGGGAAAGGTTGCCAAATTACTGCATGAGTACCAAGATCTGTTTCCGACAAAGCTTTCTGAGTTGAAAGGCGTTGTAGGCGATTTGGGCATAATGAAGTTCACTTTGAAGCTAGATGCAAAGCTAGTAAAAAAATGACTGTATAGGCTAAACCAAAAATACAAGGAAAATATGAAGCAGGAACATGATAAGATGCTCGCCGCCAAAATAATTGAACCTAGGGAAGAATCTGAATGGGTAACCTCAATGGAGTATAGGAGAAAAATACTAAGGGAGAAATAAGGATTTGTGTTGATTTAAGAAAGTTGAACGATGCATCCGTGCATGACCCATTCCCAACACGATTTACTAATGAAGTTTTAGAGAATGTTGGAGGACATGAGGCCTACTCCTTAACAGATGGGTTTTCAGGGTACCATCAGATCAAGATCGCACTGAAGGATAGTGTTAACAGGAAAAGTATCTATTCAGAACGACCCTATCCCACTAAGGTGTGACAGTGACCTTAGAAACTAGAAACAAGCAGGGAAAACTACTTTCGTATTCTTCTTTATGAACAATAAACGAAGAGGAATAGGATGAACCAACCTGTGTCTTGCGCTAGTCCTTTGATCCAATCTCTCTCCTCTTTGACAGCTTCCAGCTACCTGCTCCCTTACTTGCCCAGCTTCACCAAGTTCCTGTAAGATCACAGAAGAACAAAACTACACAAAGACATGGATTTATATTCATAAATAGCTTAGGATCAGATTTAAGCTAAACATACAAATGTAACAAACATCAATGATACACAAGCATGTAGGAGAAACTCAAATAGTTTTATTGATATAACAAGAAGATCCAGGAGGAGTTACAACTGATGATTCCTGATCTAGCATCAACCTCCCAGCATAGAATCCCCTCTTCACCTCCAACAAAGCATAAATCACCCAATACTCTGATATCTTTCTCTAAACCAACAACAATTCTCTGCAATGTACAAAATTCCAGCCTCCGGATCTCTGGGATGAGGGATCCATATATAGATGTATGCAAAGAGGATGAGTTAGCTTATGATTTGACAAGTGGCTTCTCTCTGTCAGTTCTTGTTTCCACTTGGAGACTGAGACCCTCTTACTCATCCTTGGTCGAACTCAGTGAGGCAAGTGTCATTGGGGAAGATTCTGGAAGCTTCCATTGTCTGTCCACCTCGTGGAATGACACTGCCATTTGTCATTTCCCGCTCAACGCACCCTGGTAGTCCATTTAGGTGCGTTGTAACGCACCTAGCTAGTGTACTTGGGTGCTATGCAATGCAGCTAGCTAGTGGAGTAGCTGAAATGATCCTGATTTGACTGATTCTGAGTAGTTTCTGGTGGAGAACTTCTGGGAGAAGCTGTAATTTGTTGACCTTGTTCCTTTAGGGGCCGGAACAACACTTTTAGGGACTTAGGATCCCTTGGTTTATGGACATTTCATGCTTAGAGCTGTAAGGCACAAAAATGTCTATAAAAAATAGGAGTAAGACCACTTTTCTACTAAATGGGGATCGTTTCAGTATACAGTCATGTTGTTTGGGCTGAAGAATGCCCCTGCAATATTTTCCAGGGTGGTCATTGCAATGTTTAAGGAATTCATCCATAAATTTTTGGAGGTTTACTTTGACAACTGGATAGTATTTGGACTGGTAAAGGAGCATGTTTTGAGTCTGTGCTTGATGTTAGATACCTGCAGAAAATATCAGATTTCGTTGAACCTAAAGAAGTGCATTTTTTGTGTACCATATGGGATATTATTGGGACATGTTGTTTGCAAACAAGGGTTGATGGTGGACCCTACCAAAATTGTTCTTATTATCAATTTGGATCCATCGAGGAATGTAAAATAGTTATGCATGACTCTAGACATACTAGTTACTATCGAAAATTCATAAAGTCTTACGCGCAGATCATTGCGCTGTTGGAAAATTTAGTAAAGAAATATTCTACCTTTTGTTGGAATGATGAATTTCAGGAGAGCCTCAAAATCTTAAAGGACAAAATGGTTACTGCGCCGATTCTGGTGTTTCCAGATTGGAAGAAGGAATTTCACGTCCATGTAGATGCATCGTGCATAGCTTTGGGGGTTGTCTTAGCGCAACCAGGAGAAGGGGATCTTAATCACCCCATCACATTTGTGAGTCGAAAGTTATCTAAGGTGAAAACAAATTACTCCACAACAAAGTGAGAAGTCTTGGCTATGCTGTACACGCTGCAAAAATGCAGACATTACTTATTAGACGTGCACTTCAAGATGTTCACGAACCATTCTGCGCCAAAAGTACTTGGTGAAAAAGCCTGTGTTGTGGGGGAAGATCTGCAGGTGGCTAATGTTGTTCCAAGAATACAACTTCGAGGTAATAGTTAAGCCAAGATGATTGAATGCTAGGCTAGATCACTTGTCTAGAATTGAGAACGATGAAGAACCAACCAACATTGAAGAAGGATAGCCTAATGCGCAACTTTTTGCAGTTAGAGTTGTTTATGATAATTTTGCTGATATCATCTACTTTTTATCTACCGAAGTAGCCCCTGCAGAGTATAAAACTCAATAAAAGAAAGAACTTGTATGCCGTGTTGCCGATTTTTATTTGATTGCTAAACATTTGTATAAAATGGGCCCTGACAAAATATTGCGTAGGTATGTTCCTGAGCATGAACAACAAAATATTTTGGCAGAATCACATGGTGGTGTTGTGGGAGAACACTATGCAGGAAAGGTCACTGCGTAGAAGATTTTAAGAGCGGGAATATGGTGGCCCATGGTGCACAAGGATTCCAAAGAATATTGTGGTGCTTGCGATCTTTTCCAAAGGACTGGAAGATCATCGAGAAGAGATGAATTACCCTTGGATCCACAAGTCACCTTGAAGGCCTTTGATAAGTGGGCGTTTGACTTTGTTGGGCCGATCAATCCGCCAAGCAAGAATACTGGTGCACAATACATTATTACTGTGATGGATTATCTGACTGGGTGGGCTAAAGTGCAACTGGTAAAGGATTGCAGCGCAGACACTACTATGCACTTCAAATTTGAGTATATATTGTTGCGGTTTGGGTGCCCAAAGATCTTGATGAGTGACATAGGTTCAAATTTCTTGCACAACACTATTGAAGCACTAATAAAGGAGTTTTAGGTGCATCATCAGAAGAGCACACCTTATCATCCTCAGGTGAATGGAGCAGTCGAGGCATTTAATAATATTTTGGAGAATGCTTTAACTAAAATATGCAATGTGTACATGAATGATTGGACTGTGTGCATACCAATAGTCTTATGGGCATACAAGACTACTTGCAAGAAGTTGATAGGACAAACTCCGTTTAGACTGGTGTATGGATAAGAAGTTGTAATGCCTATGCAATACATAGTACCTAGCCTTTAGATTGTGTCCATTACAGATATGGCAGACAATGATATTATGGAGGAGAGGTTGGAGAAAATGCTCGTGCTGGACGAAGATTGTTTTCTTGCAAGATTTCACTAACAAGTACAGAAAGCTCGGGAAAAGGCATGGCATGATCGAAATATTAAGCAGAGAACTTTTAAAAGTGGAGACTTGGTTCTATTGTATGATAGTAAGTTCGCGAAGTTCCCTGATAAGTTAAGAATGCATTGGCTAGGACCATATGTTATCAGGGATATCTTAGATGGTGGCTTATTTCATCTCACGAAGATGAATGAAGAATTATTTGTTGGACGAGTAAATGGTAGTAGGTTAAAGCTCTACATGGACAATTGCATCCCTGGGAATGCACAATGACTATATGGACGAAGGAAGGTATTAGTGCTACAAGTAGTTGGAAGGAAGCATGGGACTATACAATACTCTGCCAAAGAATGATTTTGTCGAAGAGGGAGGGTTCTGTGGTATTCTATAGGATGGAGTAGATGGAGGAAGCTGCGATGAAGAAGGGGTAACTGCGCTGTAGAGAGGGGTTTGACGCAGTTCGTCCATAATATGACCGTTGGGGTTGCTACAGTTGATTTGACAGGGAAATTTCTGTTAAAAGGAGTGGGAGAAAAACATTTAAGGAGCATATCTGGGCAAATATGCCACAAAATTAACATTTATGATGAGGATTTGAGGGATATCTAGGATTTTGAATTTGAAAAAGGTTATAAATATGGCACCCCACTCCACATTCAGACACTTTGCTTGTTGAGAATTCGAAGTGTGATTTTTCACCTAAGTGTTAGTCGAGTGTTTTTCTGCATGTCTGGTTGGAGTTGGAAGGAGAATAAGCAAGAGTTTCTTAGGAAAGGGCTAGGATCCATTATAAATGTTGTTGGGATGGGGTCCCCTAGGTCAGTTTTGGGGTTAAAAACCCAAGTGTTCATGTAAAGTTTGGTAAAAGATGAAGAGTCTCTACAATTTGTGGATGCGGAGCACATAGATAGTTAGGAGTTAAAAGGGGTTTTATCCCCTTTTCTATGTAAACTCGAGTCGGTTTTGAGATCCACCCATGGTCCATGGACCATGGGATTGTATGTAAAAGGTTATAAATAGGTGTGTCTCAGAGAGTCTAAGGAATGTCTATGTCTGAGATAGGAAGAAAGGGAAAGTAAGCAGTAGGTATATAGAAGGGAAATGGCTCCAAAACTGAGTGCATGGAGGCCTAGAGTAGAGTCCACAGCTGAGTGCATGGACACCTGCAGATGAGTGCGCAGGGCAGTTTTGAGTCTGTAATGTTATATTGAAGATCAATAAAGAAGATTGTTGAAGAATTTCCTGTGTTTTATGTTTACTTATGTTATTTATGTTTGCGATATATGTTGTGATGGAATAATGTCTTTATGAAATATTGATTTGTTGTTGCACAACTCTATTGGATAAGTCTTATTAACTGCACACAATGCCTGTTAAGTACATTTGTGAAAGATTATAATACATCATGTTATGTTTATTAAATACTTAAGTAGATCTGTGTGAACTTAGATCTAAGGTTATTTTATGATGTGCGTAAGTGGTTGATTCATCTGTTAAGTGTCTGCAAAGACCTATCGTAGATATTCACGAAGGTCTAGAGGCCATTTAAAGGAAGTTGCGGTACTAAGCCCTAGGGGATTATAGATCTATGCGAAGGCATATCTAGGGAAAACAAAGACATCACACTGATCTCTAGATGCGGAAACTTGGTTCCAACATCCCCCCATACTGCTTCGGGTGAGACTTCAGCCTGCACTACGCGAGTCGATGCTGAAAGGGCCAGTAGTATAGGGTTTTGTTTGGCGCAATTAACTCTGAACTTGGGTCAGGACCCACTAAGCCAACAAATGGTTCCTTTGCTGGGACCAGGATCTACTTAAAGAGATGTGTGATGTCACATCACTGGAATCCGACCAAGAAGGAAACTGAAAAGTGGTTGGAAAGAAAGATTCACGAATTCATGGCGCAAGAGAACAAGAATCCATGCCTGTTAAAGGAGAAGTGGTTGGAGAGCTACTTATATACAGAAATATATGAAATTTTCTTCTACACCTTCCTGATCGAACTATACGAGTGGATAGCTAAGTTGGCAAACGACCAAGGAAGGTGGAGGCTTGACAGTCCAATAGTGTGGACTCCATAACTAGTACGTCGATTAGAAGCCTCATAAGACAAGATCATGTGCACTTTTGACTATTGGCTCGATCAAATTATAGGAGGATTTGTTACAGAGTTCGCAGTTTATATCTCAGTCAATTCCAAAGAAGCATAGTGACACTTCTTCAAGGGACCACGAGGTAATTATCTGAAATCTCTGAATACCTGGATTAAGATGCTCTTGTGTGACAAACAGGTTATGCCATTGCCTTGATGATTGGATCTACGTGAAGTGGATGGATTTTTAGAAATAAAGAGAAAGTAGGTCTTAAATATAGCCCGTTGATTAGACCTCCTTCAAGCGACACCGAAGGAATGGTACAAGCCTCACCGCGGAGTGTTGTCTAGTTGATAAGATATGGTTTTTCATGGATACATCATCCATCCACTCCACCTCCACCTTCACCTCCATAGCATACACCTTTGCCCACACCTCTACTATCACCACCATCATTCAACATGTGGAAATCAATAAAGATGCCAATTTTCAAGGGTATAGGGAGTGAAGACACCAATTAGTTCTGGTTTGTTGTGAATGTTGTGTGGTTCGTGCAACAGATCACTGATGACAACATAAAGAAGGCATAGTTAGTTACTGCTCTGCAGGATCACACGCTGACATGGTATATTAAATACTATGTGGATCATCCTCTAGCGACGCTAGAAAAAAATAAGGATGCTTTAACCAAAGAATTTAGTAAGCCTAAGTCTGACTCATAGTCAGTGGTTGGATTTAAGGAAATCATGATGAGGGTTGATGAAACACCTTTGGAATTAGATCAAAGGTTGAAGTGTGTGATCCATGAAGCTAATATGCAACTCACAGATGGTTAGGACTGCGAATGATTTATAGCCTCGCTTCTACCCCACCTAAGGATTTCTTTGTCACGACAGAAGATAGGAACTCAGGCAGAAGCCATAGAAATCATGATGAGATTGCATGCAACACGTATTCAGGACGTGACTTTGGGAGTCCAACAAATTCACTCACAGTTGCAGAACCTCTGCTTGGAATTGCAAAGTTTGAAGAAAGAGAAGGATACTAAACCCAAGGTGCGCGAGGAAGTATGGTGCCTGAAATGTAAGAGCAAGGGGCATGATAAAGGCCACTGTCCCATATTTGTGAACTATATCATGGGAGGGGGACCAATTCCCTTGAGACTAGAAGCTTCAACAGGACCAAGTGCGGGGGTTGTCCTATGGTGCATTATTTGTTAGGTGGCTGGAAAACACGTAATAGATAATTGTCATTTACTTCAAAAGTTCGTTCAGATGCCGCAACAGTTGCTACAATTTATGAAAATCAATGGGCCATGATGAACACCACTGTTGCAGCAATGAAATAATGATGGAAAGAATGCCTACCTACCGAATGAAAGTAGAGACTCAGCCTCCAGATTAGGGTGCCATAGGAGCATGCGGAGGATATAAGGGATGAGGACGAAGCTGAGGATGAGGAGGAACTGGTAGAGGTTGCGGTCATGTTATTTTCTATAACTGTGGGACACTCTGGCACTACGCGTGGGAGTTTCAGAATCAAACATGCCCGTCATGTCAATACTGCAGCTAGTTTGAGCACACTATAGAAGAATGCCCTGTGTTGATAGCCAAGATGCAGGAGAAAAAGGCGCAGCCTTAGCAACCTACGCAAAACTTACAAATGATGAGATTTGAGCCCTGCGAAGAAGATTAGGATGTGAATATAGTGTTGAGGAGTGGCATAAATACTGACGATTACAAGGGAAAATAGCCTGAAGAGGATGGATGGGTTCGTAAGGCCCCGGAGAAGGAAGTTGGTTTTGATCTGGAACGCGCGAAGGAAACATTTATGGAAGCCAAGAAAAGCTTCGCTAAAGCATCTACCTTAGGAAGTTAGAACAAAGTACTAGAAACCGACGCACTTAGAGAGGTTGATCCCTCTGTACTTACCACATTCTTGGAAACCTGCATGAAACTTATGCGCGATAGAAAGGTTGTGAAAGGCATGCAGGAATTGATAAACAACTGTGTTGGTAAAGAAAACACCCTTGATGGACACCACGTGGTTAGAAATATTGGAAAACATAAGGAAAGAACAGGACGCGAGATGAGGCTCACCGCCCAGATAGGAGATTATGAGATAGACCAGGTCGTTTTGGATTTGGGGTCTGATGTTGATCCAGGTGGATATTGGTGGCCACCTGCCAAGTCCACCTGGACCCCCACCATTGTCTTTCTCAGCATTTTCAGTTTCCTTAATTGTAGCACAACTTACTATTTTTAGCAGTTTTTCGGGTCCTGAACTTCCGGAGCCGTTTTGAGGCCCTAAACGACGTTTTTTGGGAAATCTAACGCTAGCGATTTTTCTAATAAAAATCGTCTTTTCTGTCGTAGTCCTCGGAGAGATCTTTCCAACGGGCTATCATGCACGTCAAACGGAGATAGTATGACCAATTCGCGACCCCGGGAAGTTGATGTACCAACTTACCCAAAAACGGGGCCCACAATTTGGCGTTTCATCTTCTAGGGTTAGGTTTTGGAATGTGAAGGGTTTTCTATTGTTTCTCAACCACAAATAGGCCTCCGAGCCTCATTGTAAGACAGTTCAGAGGCATGTAGCCATCACATCTCTTCTCAGAGATAAGCTACCATCGCCCTAGCTAGTCTATTTCCATTTCTGTTGTAAGCATATTTGAGTATTTTCCATTAATGAAATGAAGTATTATTTCCGATGCATCTTTGTGTATATGGTTATCTCTGTAATTTGTTGCGTTCCTGTTTAAATCCGGATCAGTGGTATCAGAGCGGTCTGCTTTTTCTCTGTTTTTCTTTGCATGTCCCCAACAAGGTCGGGATATAAGGAGTTAGGGCTTGAACTGGTTGAACCTTTGCAAGACCAGCCTCGCAAATCCCGACGGCCTCCCATGGCGGACGAGAAGAAAGACGAGGGGGCAGGAGATCCCATCAAAATCTTGCTCGAAGAAGCCCTCGAGCGACAACGGAACGCGATGATGGACAGTTTTGCCCAGATCCTTTAGCGGCTACCGAGAAGCAACGCATCTGCTTCCAGCAGCTACTCTGGAAACGCCACACCCTTTAAGGTACAAGTTAATTTTGAAATCCCCATATTCGAAGGTCAGATAGACGCAGATGCCGTAGATAAATGGTTAAATCTGCTAGAGGGTTATTTTTCTGTTCATGAATTTTCGAGTCGGGAAAAGATTGTTTTTGCTCTCCTCAAAGCAGCCCCCCACGTCAAGGACTGGTGGGAAACCTACTGCGAGCAGAAGGATGAAAGTACTGGCTCACTATTTTCAGCCGCACCCACCTGGGATTCGTTCCAGGATGCTATCAAGGAGCAGTACTACCCTGTCGGGAGCTATGAGGATGAATACATAAAGTGGACCACGCTGCGGCAGGGAAGGGACCAAGACGTGCCGGAGTTCACCAATCTTTTCCATACCCTTCGCACAAAGTTGGGTATCAAGGATTCGGAGCAACATTTGATACTCAAATACCGTGGCTGCCTGCACAAGTACATCCAGGAAGAAATACAATTCCTAAACATCCCCTCGCTCGGCGCAGCATACCGGTATGTCGTCAAGGTCGAGCAGAAGTTTAAACAAAAGAAGCGAGACTTTGGATCTGCGAATCCAAAGCAGGGGAAAGGTGCCCCTAAACCACAGAACAAAGGACAAATCCAAGGCGGGACAGCCCAAGACAACCAGCCGAAGCTGCAAGCAAAGAACAGCGCCGCGAAGCCGAGAAAGGACACTGGAAAATGGTGCGAGTTCCATAAGAGCTCCACTCACAACACAAGTGCGTGTCGGGCCAAGCAGTCACTGGTGGCTGAGCTAAAGGTTTCAGAATCAGATGCATGTTCCGACACGGAGTCAGAACCCGATAAGGGGTATGAAAAAGGGAAGAAGATCATTGATGCGGACCCCAGCGCCACTGTTGCTACTGCAAAGATCCAGAAAAATGAACCCGAAGATCCAGAGGAGGAGGAGCGTCTCTTCCACTCCTAGATGTGGGTAAAGGGCTCCCCGATACAGTTCATTGTTGACAGTGGGAGTCAAAATAACCTCATTTCGGCAGAGGTCGTGAAGCGGTTGGGCTTACCGACCACATCACATCCACAACCATACACCATTGGGTGGCTTCACCAAGGACGAGATCTTCGCGTGAGCCAGCAGTGTCGCCTTCCATACAACATCAAGCCCTTCACGGATGAGGTATTGTGTGACATTGCTCCCCTTGAAGTTTGTGATGTATTACTAGGACAACCATACTTGTGGAAGCGACATGCTGTGTATGAATCGAGGCCCCGTGCAGTTATTATTACATTGGGAAATAAGTTGTTCAGGATACCAGAGGTAGCACCACCTACCGCCCTCTCTTTGATTACTGCAAAACAATGCAGTAAGATCATTTCCAAAACCAGGAAATTTGTTTTCCTGATGATACGCCCTCAAGGAAAGAAGAAGACAGTGGCCGCGGCCTCCAAACGGGGCCCCTCTGCACGACAACTACAGATGGACAAGATTGTGGAGGAGTACGAGGACATCTTCACCTCCCCGGCAGGGGTTCCTCTGCACTGTCAAGTCAAGCACTCCATCGATCTGACCCCAGGTGCACCGCTACCCAATGGACCAATTTATCGGCGCTCCGTTCTGGAGAACGATGAAATCAAGAGGCAGATTCAGGAGCTCCTGCAGAAAGGTCACATCCGTCCGAGTTCATCGCCCTGTGGGAGCCCGATCGTGTTGGTACAGAAGAAGGATGGGACGTGGAGACTCTGTATTGACTATCGGGCGCTGAACAAGATCACTGTCCGTAATAGGTACCCGATCCCATGGATTGATGACCTCCTAGACCAACTAAAGGGGGCGAAATATTTCAGCAAGATCGATCTGAAGTCATGATATCACCAGGTACCAATCGAACCCTCAGATGTGTGGAAGACTGCCTTCAAATCCAAGGAGGGCCTCTTCGAATGGTTGGTCATGCCTTTCGGATTGACGAATGCTCCTGCAACCTTTATGAGGCTAATGGATGACATCTTGCGGCCATTCACCAACTCCTTTGTAGTAGTATACTTGGATGACATTCTGATCTTCAGCCAGAGTTGGGAAGAGCACCTCCACCACATCCGACAGGTTCTCCAAACACTGCGGCAACACAAGCTATGTGCCAATTTGGAGAAATGCACTTTTGGCATGACCGAGGTTCAGTATCTGGGATACATCATTGATGAACAGGGGGTGCATGTCGATCCAGCCAAGGTCCAAGTCATTCGGGATTGGCCCTCTCCAACCACTCTAATAGAGCTACGCAGCTTTCTAGGTCTTGCCAACTTCTACCGCAGGTTTGTGTTGGGGTTTTCTCATATTTCTTGGCCCTTGAGTCAAGTCACCAAGGGCGGGGCGAAAGCAAAATTCTTTTGGTCTGAATCTCAACAGAAGGCATTCAGGGAGTTGAAGGATCGCCTCTGCACGGCACCAGTGCTCGCGTTACCAGATTTACAACAACCATTTGAGGTCGAGACAGATGCCTCTGACTATGCTATTGGGGCAGTCCTTACTCAACATGGACATCCAGTGGCATATCACAGTGAAACGCTTTCAGACACAGTCCGGAAGTACCCCACTTATGATAAAGAGATGTATTCCATTGTACAGGCCTGCCGACAATGGAAGCATTACATTTTGGGGAAGGAAACGGTCATCCAGATTCCACACAGACCACCGACCTCTTCAGTTCATACAGACCCAAGGGAAATTGCAAAATGATCGCCATCAGAAGTGGTCTACATACCTGCAACAGTTTCACTTGAATATCAAGTACAAAAAGGGCAGCACCAACAATGTTGCAGATTGCCTCAGTCGACCACCGATCATGGCGCTAACCATCGTGCTCAACTCCTGCGGGCACGAGACTTCTGATTGGCCACTTCTCTACAAAAGCGACCCAGAATTTGGCCACACATACCAGACACTCTTGGAGGGTCGGCAGGTTGCAGATTTTCACCTCCAGGATGCCCTATTATGCCACCTCGGTCACCTTTGTGTTCCTTCAAGCGAGCGTGCCAAGATGATTTGGGAAGCACACTACAGTCGGGCTGCTGGGCATTTCGGGGTCGAGAAAATAGTGGTAGTACTGCAAAATTATTTCTATTGGCCGAATCTTCGACAGGATGTTGGGAAGTACATCCGATCATGTACTGCCTGTGCCATTGCCAAACCGACCATTAAGAAGCAAGGCCTCTACACCCCGTTGCCTACCCCTAGTCGACCTTGGGAATCCATCTCCATGGATTACATGTCAGGCCTTCCTTCCACTAAGCATGGAAATGACTGTGTTTTTGTGGTCGTCGACAGGTTCTCAAAGATGGCCATTATGATGGCCTGCAAGAAGAATATCACAGTAGAAGCCACTGCTAAACTCTTCTTTGAACGAGTGTGGGTGCACTTTGGGATCCCACAGTCTATCATCTCAGATCGGGACAGTCGGTTTCTCAGCACATTTTGGTCCAGTCTCTGGTCAATGATGGACACCAAACTCACGAAGTACACAGCCTTCCATCCTCAAACTGATGGCCAGACAGAGGTTGTCAATAGGATGATTGTGCACATTCTGCGCATGTATAACTCAAAGCATCCACGCACATGGGACGAGAGCCTCCCCTATGTTCAGCATAGCTACAACCGAGCTCTTCACAGCTCCACTGGCCATAGCCCTTTTCAGGTGGGCTTGGGATTCCAGCCATTATGCCCCATTGATGTGGCCATGCCACTTGCAGCTACTCACATGAATTCAGCTCATGTCCAGTCCGAAACAGATAAGGCCACCAGCTTCATTGAGCGCATCCAACATATTCGCCAGCAGGTCCATGAAATTCTTGAGAAATCAAATGCCAAGTACAAGCAGCGACATGATCAACATCGGGTGCCACACAAGTTTCAGGTGGGCGACAAAGTCTGGTTGCATTTGCAAAAGGAACGCCTTACTGGAGCCTATCGGAAATTGAGACCACTCCGATATGGTCCTTACACCATTACTAAGGCTATGGGAGACAATGCATTTGAGCTCAGCATTCCCCCATTCCTTGGCCTGCACCCAGTGTTCAATGTGGACCGCCTTCGGCCATACTTTCCACCATTGCTAGACACATCCGACATTGCAGAACAGCTCAAACCCACAGAATTAAATCCAGATTGCATGGAACAAGCTGCAACTGATCGAATCATGGACACACAGATCAAGAACACTCGCCAACAGAATATCCAACTGTATCGAGTTGTCAAAGCAGGCCAACTCCTTCAGCAGGGCAAGTGGCTCACCAGGGAACAAGTTCAGCAGAAGTTTCCTCATCTCATGGAGGATCTCAATGTAATGGGGACCATTGCTTCCTAAGGGGGGAGGAATGATCCAGGTGGATATTGGTGGCCACCTGCCAAGTCCACCTGGACCCCCACCATTGTCTTTCTCAGCATTTTCAGTTTCCTTAATTGTAGCACAACTTACTATTTTTAGCAGTTTTTCGGGTCCTGAACTTCCGGAGCCGTTTTGAGGCCCTAAACGACGTTTTTTGGGAAATCTACCGCTAGCGATTTTTCTGATAAAAATCGTCTTTTCTGTCGTAGTCCCCGGAGAGATCTTTCCAACGGGCTATCATGCACGTCAAACGGAGATAGTATGACCAATTCGCGACCCCGGGAAGTTGATGTACCAACTTACCCAAAAACGGGGCCCACAATTTGGCGTTTCATCTTCTAGGGTTAGGTTTTGGAATGTGAAGGGTTTTCTATTGTTTCTCAACCACAAATAGGCCTCCGAGCCTCATTGTAAGACAGTTCAGAGGCATGTAGCCATCACATCTCTTCTCAGAGATAAGCTACCATCGCCCTAGCTAGTTTATTTCCATTTATGTTGTAAGCATATTTGAGTATTTTCCATTAATGAAATGAAGTATTATTTCCGTTGCATCTTTGTGTATATGGTTATCTCTGTAATTTGTTGCATTCCTGTTTAAATCCGGATCAGATGTGAATGTTTTGCCTAAACAGACATGTGAAAGAATGGGGATACCTATGCTGCAGTGGTTTCTGATCCAGCTTAGAATGGCTAACCAACAGAAAATCATCCCTATGGGACGACTACATGGAGTAACAGTGGATATAGAAGGTGCGAGCGCGTTGGCTAATTTTGAAGTAATAGAGATCGTTGATGACAACAACCCATACCCCGCGCTACTTGGAATTGACTGGGCCATTGATATGAATGGAGTCATCAACTTGAAGAAGAGAACAATGTCATTCGAGAGGAAATCACTTCAGGTTGTAGTACCAATGGACCTTGTAGAAGGACCGTGCTATACTGAACCAGTTAGTGACTATGAATAAAGTGATGATGACTTAGATTAGATCTACAAAATAACTGTGCGAGATCAAGAATGGATTCATCCAACAATTGATGGATGGATTGCATGGGACCAAGAAATTTCTTGTACCTCAGATTCAGATGAAGAATTGGAGCATTGGAAGAATAGGCTGCAAGAAGTATCTACGTTGTGCTGCAACATGATGACTAAATCGCTGCGCTGTGTGTCATCGGAGGTAAGAAATTTACCATATTATGATGGATTAAATGACATAGATAATTTTTTGGATGCGTTTTGAACAAGAGGTCCCTAAGGATCACCACTTCTATGCGTTAGATTTGGCGCTGCGCACTATGCTCGCACGATTGTGGGGTACGCACAAAGATAGATTTGATGAATGGAGAGATTACAGGAGGATGATGAGGTTGCGATTTGGTCATCCAAAAATTCAATTGACTGAGAAATACATTGGGAGAAATGATCCACGCGATCATTTAGCGAAGAGGACTAAAGCTTATGGAACAGAGTCACAGTCGGAGTGGGTGCACTTAATCTGTCATACTTTGGATACAATTCCTATGAATTTGTATATGGAAACAGAGCTCCGCCATGGCACCACAGAGTGGGATATCTTAGGAAAGGATTCTTAAAGACCTTAAGTTTTGAAGATGTGTTCGAGAGCATTGATGAAGCTCACTAGGAGATTAAGGCCACGATCATCAGAATTTTGCAAGATCTGTTGGAGTTGGTTCAACCAGATTGGAGCATGTAGCTGTGCCACGCGCTGGAATGCTATAATGCGACCGATGAGGGGGAGGATGAAGATCCACAAAATATTAATATTCCAGAGGTAGAAGGCCATCGCGAGGTCGAAGGTCCACAAATAAAGACCCTGGACATCACTGCGCCGTTGAAAACCAAGCAAGTAAACATTGGTACTGAAGTAGAGCCAAAATTTGGGAAGATTGGGGATTACTGGGACGATGCCACAGTGGATTAAGTTGCTGAGTTACTTCACGAGTACCAGGGTCTTTTTCCTACAAAGTTTTCGGACCTGAAAGGCATCATTGGCGACTTGGGTGTGATGAAAATCACTATGAAACTGAACGTGAAGCCTATTAAGCAGAGGTCGTTGTTGAGTGCAGGAATTTCACTTAAGAAAACTCCTCAACACTTAATTGTCAACCCTGTTGAGATTGCAACAAGATGATGGAGCTTAGTGAAAAGATTCGCCTTCACTAAGTGGGTCCGCAGGCTATTTTTGGCGCAAGTCTATTTTTAGACATATGGATCATGTCTATGGATTGCAGGTTGCTTTTTATGGATGATTGGTCAAGTTGGGAAAAATAGATGGACTTCTATTTTTTTATCAAAGTGTGAGTGATCACAGTGTGAGTGATCAAAGTATATTTTTAGACTGGCTGTCAAAAATAGAAAAGTCAAATATTATTGTCTCATAATAATATTTGGACTATAAACTTGATCTTATTCTCTTGGAGCACTTCAGTTTGAGCTAGAGAGGTGGCACATGCAGTTGTCAGAAGGAAATACACTTTTCTTATGAGTCAGTTGAGTTGTTGCATGCATGAATTCAGTTAGAACTCAATCAGTTGAGTTTGGTGGAGTTGATTGTGGAGTTGATGGAGTTGTGTTCAGTTTGACTTGGTTAAACTAGTTGTAATTAGTCTAACTGCAAATAGACTAATGATGAGTTGTTAAACTAATTATTAACTCATGATGCAACTAATGAATACATCAGTTAACTCAGTTGCATGTCAGTGCATGTTCAGTTCAATAGGGACAGGTGGTAGAGAATCAGATTGCTATCAGTTGTGA
The DNA here is from genome assembly GCA_031772625.1 of Pinus tabuliformis. Classification (NCBI taxonomy): domain Eukaryota; kingdom Viridiplantae; phylum Streptophyta; class Pinopsida; order Pinales; family Pinaceae; genus Pinus; species Pinus tabuliformis. The sequence continues at coordinate 963,520,906 of CM062809.1, read as the reverse complement.
CTATAGTTGTGCACCAGATCTTGCACAATCAAGGGATTGAGTATGCCAATGAGTTTGCTCACATATTTGCCCAGTATTGTAGCCTTTGCTCACGTCCAACAAAGTGTGAGTGATTATTTTGAGGTGAAATACGAGTTTGGTAAGCCATCCTCATCAGTTCTTGAGCAGGTATTGAGTAGTGGAGGCAGGCAAGCAGTGGAATAGATTTGGAGATCAGATCTGAGCTGTATTGTGTGTAACAGGTGGAGTTGGTACTGGATTGCTTGTGATAAGCATTGTACTTTGTAATGTTACATGTTCTCAATCATTAATATACAGATAGTTGGGGTTTTTAGCGAGATGCTTTCCCCGGGTTACATACTGTGTTAATGTGTGAATGCTCTTGATGTTTTATTGTTATTGGCTGCTATATTGATGATCAACGTAGAGGAGCTTATGTATTGTGTATGTATTCTGCAATAGTACATGATCAGGATAATCTTTGTTGAATATGTGTTAAATTATTCAAAATTTCTACATGGTATCAGAGCGAGCTAGATAATTGTAGAAAAAATTTCTACATGGTATCGGAGCTGTTGATCATCAGATCTACTATTCAGGAAGTGTTTACATTCTATTTCTTCAGGCAGAGTCTGTAATCGGGCCAGGTAGCCTCTGGATTCATCCTCCCTTTGGAAGGTGAGATATTCGGTGAATGCCCATACAGTCAATCTTTGTACGAGAAATATTGTGTTCTCACGAATCTTAGATTCGAGGCGGTTGAGTTGGTTGCTGGTGGAATTCGAATTTGTAGCAGCGTTTTCTTGGTGACAACGCAGCAATGTCTTTCAATGGATTGCGATTGGAGTATGCTCTTGAGGGCAACTCAAACTATATTTCATGGAAGGACAGGATGGAGGTAATATTGGATGATAACGGGCTGAAGGAGTTCATAGATACGGATATCCCAAAGCCTACTGATGCTACTCAAGCTGATGCTTGGCAAAAGAAGATCGCAAAATGTCAAAGGATTCTATTGGAGGGCATGAAGGATCACATTGTGTCCAGCCTCCATGGAAAGGATACTCCATATTTGATGTGGAAATCATTAACAGAATTATTCCAAAGCAAGAGCGATAAGAGGAAGCTGGCGCTCAAAGATAAGCTCAGAAACATCAATTGCGAGAAGGGTGACAGTATTCCCAAGTATCTCACGAAGTTCACTCAGTGTCGAGATGAGCTGGGAAGTGTGGGGGTTACTGTCGATGATGAGGACTTGGTGAGCTTGGCTCTCCTTGGTCTTTCGAAGAGTTGGCATTCCTATCAGGACTCTGTCAATGGTCGGGAGAAATTGCCAGGATGGGAAAGACTATGGTCAGATCTTGTGTAGGAGGAGATCAGGCGGAGTACCAGGGACGGATCTTCGTTAAAGGGAGCTGATGAAGAGAATTGTGCTTTGGCTGCCAAAGCAAAGAAAGGGAAGAGCAAGAAAGCTTCTCAGTCTAGTGCGAAAGGCAAGAAGCAGGATATGTCCAAGGTGAAGTGTTTTCACTGTCACCAGCACGGACACTATGCCACAAATTGTCTGCAGAAGAAGAAGAACAAGCAAGCTGCTGGATCTGCAGGGGGAGAGGCCTTAGCTTCTCAGTTTGAGCTTGATTTTTCATTGATCGCATGCTTGGTTTCAAGTGTGATGGGATCCGTGTGGTTCTTGGACAGTGGTGCATCTTTTCACATGACGGGAGATAAAGATTTGTTCTCTGATCTGGAGGATAAAGATCTTGGAGTGCACATCGAGATGGGCAATGATGGTAGATACAGTGTGACCGGTATCGGTACCATTTCCTTTGAGAGGGAGTCTGGCAAACCCTTCGTATTGAAGGAAGTCATGCATGTTCCAGGATTGAAGAAAAATCTTATCTCAGTGGCGATGTTAGAAGACAAGGGGTATGATGTTGTTTTCAGCGAGGGAAAGGCTTTCCTGCGCAGCAAGACAACTGGTGAGACCCGAAAGATAGGGGTTCGAGTGAGGAACCTTTATCAGTTGCATGTAGATGGATGCGCAGCAATGGAAAACAAGGCAGAAGGTTGGTGAGCCGGGATGATGGCGAGTTGTGGCACAAGAGATTGGGTCACCTTCACCATGGAGCCTTGAATATACTGCAGCAGATCACTACAGGGCTTCCTAAAGGCACACTTTCGCAGTCAGATCAGTGCAAGGGGTGTACTTTGGGGAAGTTTGTGAAAGCCACCTTTCACGAGAAGGATAGTCGTGCCACGACGATCCTTGAGAGAATTCACACAGACGTGTGTGGACCTTTCTCAGTTGCTTCGACAGCAAAACACAGGTATCATGTGATTTTTGTTGATGATTTCTCTCGTAAGTGCTGGATCTTCTTCATGCAGAAGAAGAGCGAGACATATTCAAAGTTCTGTGAATTCAAAGCACTGGTCGAGAAGGAGTTAGGGAAGAAGGTGAAGGCCCTTAGGAGCGATAATGGTGGTGAATACATCTCAGACGAGTTCAAGGATTTCTGCAAGGCAGAAGGGATTCATAGAGAGCTCATAGCTCCCCATAACCCACAACAGAATGGGGTAGCTGAGCGGAAGAACAGAATGAATGTGGGTGCTGCACGGGCAATGTTGCATGATTAGGGCTTGATGATGTGTTTTATAGTGATGATTTGCCTCGTTATGATCAGTATGATGATGATTATGTTCTCCAAACAGAAGCTAATCTTGCAGACAAATCAGCAGCTCGTTTGTGGGAGGAGGAAGTTCATTTTCAGCAGCTTGAATACAATGTTCAGCCATCATATATCAGCTATGACAGTGACGAGGAAAGTGCAGCAAATTTTGAAGTAAGTGAAGGATCTTTGCCTTTTTGTTTTGATTCATGTCAGTTCATCAGAGACAACTTCCATGCAATCACAAATCCGTTGTTGACTAGTCTTGAATTGGATCCTCTTGAGCGCGATGAAAACCTTGTTCAAGACTTCTCATATTCAGATTTGCAACCCCCGAAAGCCATTGATTGTCAAATTGCAGCTGATTTAATGATTCAAGGCGACTCCGTACCATTCTGTTTTGAATCATTCCAGTTTTTGAAGGGTCGATTGCATAGTACATCTTCAAATGAAAAGCCTATAACAAATCAACAATCACTCAGTTTTAATGTTGAGGATGAAGGTCAGATTATAGATGAAGTTGTGGAAGATGAAATACATGATGCGATGATGCAGGAAGATTCTATACCCTTTTGTTTCGAAGCATTTCAGTTTATAAGTCAGAATCTTCGTAAAATCTCTCAAAAAAAAGATGAACAGCTAGAAGGATGTCATACATCTTCAATGGATACATTGCAGCAGTCTTTTCAAGTTTTTCATGATCCAATAGCTGATGTTTTGGATGAGGTTTGCAGTCAAAGTCTTTCTCCATTTACTATGTGTGAGCTTGAAAAATATGCTAATATGAATTTGATCTGGCAGCCAGTTTCTTCGTCATTTTCAGCAGGGGTCTCATCACAAGGCTCAGATCAAAGTTTGCATGCATGGTATGAGGAAAAGAGAAGTACTCCATTGTATGAGCTAAGTTCCAGTGTGCTTGAATTTCAAGATCCTTATGCAGTGTTTTTGGAGGCGGATAGAGAGTTCATATCATTCAACGGATCTATTTCTAAGTTGCCATCAGAGTTGCCTTTCAGTGGTTGTCTCTTGTTGGTCATAAGCGAACAATTGTGGAGGATTCAAACAGCAGACGGAATACTTACTTGGTTGCATTGGTTGTTTCATTTCACTTAATCAGGTGATGAATGAAACTGTTAGAGTAGGTTGTGATGAATAAGCACCACTTTGAGCATCATTGTCAGTTTGTCGGTTGTGTTTAAGTATCGAGTCAGTTTCTAGTTGAGTCATGAGTCCTTTATGAGTCAATTTTTAGTCTTGTTGTTAAGTTAGTTTGTGTCAGTTTTTAGTCATGCATTTCAACTTGAGTTTTTGACTCCATTGCCCAATAAATAAGGCACTGGTCTGCTCTCCCAGAGGTATAAGGTTCTTGGCACCTCCAAGGAACTACCATCCCCATTGGAGCCAATGTTAGTGTCAGTCTTTACAGCCTTCCTCCAGTGATCAAATGTGCTCTTACATAGTGATTTTGAAGTGTCAAGGTCAAATTTTGTCATTTCAGTGAGTCTTCAAGCAAAATTTGGTCACTAGCCATTAGGTCTGGGGTTTGCCCAAATGTCAGTCTATGTCACTATCCAGCTGAGTCTATCATCATTCATAGGGTTGTCATTATCATGTCAGTATCTAATGGGTCATTTTACAGCTTGTTCATGCTTCAGTTGTGCCTAGGCAAGCTCATTTCCCTCTCCTAGGGTTTTGAAAGCCAATTTCTCTTGGACGGTCAAATCACCGGAAAAAATTGTTTCCTTATGTTCATACACCTTCCCCTATCCTTAAAGTACCTTATCAAACACTTCCCATCCCTTAGATCCGCCAAATTCCTCATTTTTGCACAAACCCTAGTTTCTAGCTACAACCTGGCAATTTTCTAGGTTTGGCCTGTGTTTTGTCCTTTTCGACCCCTTCCCCTCACTCAATCTCTGAGATTCCAATTTCCCCTACTTCCTAACATCCCTCCCCACTCCCAAAAATTTCCCCAAGAATTTAGAAGCCCTCTATCCCCTTCATTTCGCTCCATTTCAACAAAATCCCTTGTTTCACACATCGGGACAAGTTTCACTCAAAAGCTGTTTCTGAGCAATCAAAGATGAATTTGGCAAAATTGAGAGAGGTTTTTGTCCACAACATGCCAAGGAAGAAAAACCTCTTTCACTTTTTACACAGGTGTCATGGTTTGAGAGAAATGTCAAAAATACCGGCGAGAACGAAGGTGCTCCAAGGACGGTTGGCCAAAGCACAAAAACGAAGGAAAACGCCCGATCCACTCCAAATTTTGGCCAAAGCCTCTTTGACTGAGCATGGTACTTGATTGGGGACTCCCAGCCCAAATTTCAAGAAATTTGGAGAAAATTTTGTCATTTGTGAATTTTTTGTGCAATTTACAGGTTTTGGCCATTGGAGTGGTCTCACCCCGCGCGCGACCACTCGTGGGGACAGCTCAGAATGAGAAAAACTTTGCATTTTTGGAAAGGGCATGCAAAAACTAGAATTACCTATACTTGGGGTCAACTTGATTTTGAGATTTGGGCCTCCAAAAGCTCAAAATACATCAAAATTTTGACTTTCTGCCCACTTTTTGACTTGCAGAAAGTGACCTTGGGAGAATTGACTTTTGAGGGGTCAAATCAACTCCAAATCCATAAATTCCACTTGGGATGGAAAGTAGACACACAGAGCTTTCCAATGAGCCATCTTGCACTTGATTTGGACAACTAGAACCCACTCAAAAAGTGCTGCAAAGGGGCGCGACCACTCGAGCAAGGGGCGCGACCATTCGAGCAGGGGGCGCGACCACTTGAGCTAAAATTGCCAGTTTTGACTTTTCAGGCCTGCAAACTCTGTTTTTTACCTTGGTTGATCACTTGTACTTGTAAATGATGGATGTATGGATAATTTTCATGGCACATTGATAGATTTAATCTCTCTTAACCTTTCTAGAAGCTTCCTTGATGTAAATAGTGAATATTTAATGCATGGATGAGTTAGCTAAGTTTTAGAGGCAAGTTGTTTTGACTGCCTATTATCTAGTGCTAAGTTTAGAATTAGTTCAAACTGCTCCTAGGAAGCTGAGCTCGACCCCTAGAGGTGGGGAAAGGAGTTAGATGGTCTATATTATGCCTTCTCTTGCTCATTTTCATGGTTGGACTCTTGAGGGAGAAGCTCTATTGTATATTTTACTTGTATCTCTGCAATTTGAGGAAAAGGAAGGCCAGGGTTTTGCAGAAATCATTGTGGATTCTTGTGGATTATTGTGTTGATGGTGTGTTTCCTACTTGTCATTGTAAGTGTGTTTATGTGTTCCATCTCTTATTCGATTGCTGCTAATTAAACAAAAGAAGTGATAAAGTTTGAATTCATGCATGCCATGCTCAGCTTTCAATTTTGTTTAATATTTATGTTTTCCACTGTCTAAAGAGGATTCAAAGTCATTGTTTGCCCTCTTTAGCTCCCTCTCTTTCTTCCTTGATCATCCATCTCAGCTTAAGGCATCAGCACAAACTCCTTCCTTGCCCCAAAGACCCACCTGCAAAAACTGAGCTCAATCCCCGTACCCTGAATTGCACTCCCTCCAATTGCCACCAAAAACCCCAAAAACTTTAAATCAACCCTCCTTATCAGTTTACTAGCCTAATATCAGTGTTCCTAATTGGGTCAGCTCATCCTATTGAAAGATCTACCGAGTTTGACCGGAGAGAGCCTTCTCATACCCCGTAGGGCTAGCTACGCGGTGAAATGGTTTGATGTTGCCTTGAAGGTTTACCTTCCTCAGCCTAGGGTGAAATCACAAGCGCTAACATAGTGGCGACCATACTGGGGAGAACAAACTTGTTTGTGGGTTGATGTGTTTGTTTCATAAGTCTTAGACGGAGCCTGAAGTTACGCCAGAAGCCTTCGACAACGCTCTTGTTTTACATCAGTGTTAGTAGATAAACGCTGCTTCAGTCAATCTCCGTGAGCTTGTGAATACAGCCACTTCATTTGCATTTTACCCCAGTACATGTATCAAGTTCAGATCTGATTGTTGATGGTGAACAACGATCAGACACTTGAAAGGCTGAAATCATTCACTTGGCGACTCTAAATCAGTTTTGAGATCAGATCCAAAGACTCCACTGGAGGATGATCCTGACCAGCAAAAACATGAAAGGACAACATGGACAGATCAGGTACTCAAGTTGGAATTTCATCCAAGATATTTTGTTCTTTGTTCTAAATTATTTCTTCTCTTTTCCCAAGAATGTAAAGAAGGCTTTGCAAAGTATACTATGCTTGAGAAGAGATCCTCGGCCTGCAGTTGATTCTTTCCCTTTGAAGATTGTAAAAACCAAAGATTTGCATGCCTTTGAGCTTGATCAAGATCCTTTTTCCAAATTTTGTGATGATCATCTTCAAATTGATGAGCCCCAAGAGACCAAGACTGATCCTATACCTGTTGTACATACCCCTATACCTTGTAAAATTCCAGATCGGTATAAACCTCTTGTTTTACCTTCTGTTCTCCATGTTTTCCCCAAAAACTATGATCTATACTTGCCGAGGTTTGATGGTGAATGTAAGGATGTCAACGCTGAGCAACATGTCCAGAATTTTGAGAATTTTCTAGATCTTTTTGAAGTTGATGATGAAGATGTTAGTATGAGGCTTTTTGCTCTTTCTTTGCAAGCTGAAGTTAAGAGTTGGTTCAAAACCCTGCCTGATGCAAGCATCTCAGATTTCCAGCAGTTCGTCAAAGTTTTTCTTGATAGGTGGATGATTGGGCAGAACCTTTTCTTGATTGTAGAAGAGTATAACCAGCTGAAAAGACTGCCAGGTGAGACAGTACAACAGTTTTCGGCCAGATTTAATCAAGTTTATTATTCGATGCCAGTTGATATAAGGCCTACTCCTAGATCTGCTCTCTTACACTATTCGGGCGCCTTTGATCTGGAGATGGAGTTTCAGCTGAGAGAAAGGGATATTGCAACACTTCATGAGATGCAAAACAGTGCAGTGAATGTAGAGGCACATCTGCTGATCCGAAGGGCAAGGATGAAAGAAGAAGAGATGAAAAACATAGATCCGACCGAATCAACATCTCTAGAGGTGAAACTTGATTCTTTGGTAAGTGCAGTGGAGAAGATGATGGACAAGATCAACACAAGAAATGATTATGATGTTCATGGCGCGCTGATTGAAGAAGAACAAGTTGCTGATCCAAAACATTTTGTTTCTTACCCTAGTTGTCGTAGTGATTGTTTTATAGATCATTGTGAAGAAGAGAGATCTGTTGATATGACATGCATGCTTGATGATGTGTTTTATAGTGATCATTTGCCTCATTATGATCAGTATGATGATGATTATGTTCTCCAAACAGAAGCTAATCTTGCAGACAAATCAGCAGCTCGTTTGTGGGAGGAGGAAGTTCATTTTCAGCAGCTTGAATACAATGTTCAGCCATCATATATCAGCTATGATAGTGACGAGGAAAGTGCAGCAAATTTTGAAGTAAGTGAAGGATCTTTGCCTTTTTGTTTTGATTCATGTCAGTTCATCAGAGACAACTTCCATGCAATCACAAATCCGTTGTTGACTAGTCTTGAATTGGATCCTCTTGAGCGCGATGAAAACCTTGTTCAAGACTTCTCATATTCAGATTTGCAACCCCCGAAAGCCATTGATTGTCAAATTGCATCTGATTTAATGATTCAAGGCGACTCCGTACCATTCTGTTTTGAATCATTCCAGTTTTTGAAGGGTCGATTGCATAGTACATCTTCAAATGAAAAGCCTATAACAAATCCACAATCACTCAGTTTTAATGTTGAGGATGAAGGTCAGATTATAGATGAAGTTGTGGAAGATGAAATACATGATGCGATGATGCAGGAAGATTCTATACCCTTTTGTTTCGAAGCATTTCAGTTTATAAGGCAGAATCTTCGTAAAATCTCTCAAGAAAAAGATGAACAGCTAGAAGGATGTCATACATCTTCAATGGATACATTGCAGCAGTCTTTTCAAGTTTTTCATGATCCAATAGTTGATGTTTTGGATGAGGTTTGCAGTCAAAGTCTTTCTCCATTTACTATGTGTGAGCTTGAAAAATATGCTAATATGAATTTGATCTGGCAGCTAGTTTCTTCGTCATTTTTAGCAGGGGTCTCATCACAAGGCTCAGATCAAAGTTTGCATGCATGGTATGAGGAAAAGAGAAGTACTCCATTGTATGAGCTAAGTTCCAGTGTGCTTGAATTTCAAGATCCTTATGCAGTGTTTTTGGAGGCGGATAGAGAGTTCATATCATTCAACGGATCTATTTCTAAGTTGCCATCAGAGTTGCCTTTCAGTGGTTCTCTCTTGTTGGTCATAAGCGAACACTTGTGGAGGATTCAAACAGCAGACGGAATACTTACTTGGTTGCATTGGTTGTTTCATTTCACTTAATCAGGTGATGAATGAAACTGTTAGAGTAGGTTGTGATGAATAAGCTCCACTTTGAGCATCATTGTCAGTTTGTCGGTTGTGTTTAAGTATCGAGTCAGTTTCTAGTTGAGTCATGAGTCCTTTATGAGTCAATTTTTAGTCTTGTTGTTAAGTTAGTTTGTGTCAGTTTTCAGTCATGCATTTCAACTTGAGTTTTTGACTCCATTGCCCAATAAATAAGGCACTGGTCTGCTCTCCCAGAGGTCTAAGGTTCTTGGCAACTCCAAGGAGCCACCATCCCCATTGGAGCCAATGTTAGTGTCAGTCTTTACAACCTTCCTCCAGTGATCAAATGTGCTCTTACATAGTGATTTTGAAGTGTCAAGGTCAAATTTTGTCATTTCAGTGAGTCTTCAAGCAAAATTTGGTCACTAGCCATTAGGTCTGGGGTTTGCCCAAATGTTAGTGTATGTCACTATCCAGCTGAGTCTATCATCATTCATAGGGTTTTCATTATCATGTCAGTATCTAATGGGTCATTTTACATCTTGTTCATGCTTCAGTTGTGCCTAGGCAAGCTCATTTCCCTCTCCTAGGGTTTTGAAAGCCAATTTCTCTTGGACGGTCAAATCACCGACAAAACTTGTTTCCTGATGTTCATACACCTTCCCCTATCCTTAAAGTACCTTATCAAACACTTCCCATCCCTTAGATCCGCCAAATTCCTCATTTTTGCACAAACCCTAGTTTCTAGCTACAACCTGGCAATTTTCTAGGTTTGGCCTGTGTTTTGTCCTTTTCGACCCCTTCCCCTCACTCAATCTCTGAGATTCCAATTTCCCCTGCTTCCTAACATCCCTCCCCACTCCCAAAAATTTCCCCAAGAATTTAGAAGCCCTCTATCCCCTTCATTTCGCTCCATTTCGACAAAATCCCTTGTTTCACACATCGAGACAAGTTTCACTCAAAAGCTGTTTCTGAGAAATCAAAGATGAATTTTGTAAAACTGAGAGAGGTTTTTGTCCACAACATGCCAAGGAAGAAAAACCTCTTTCACGTTTTACACAGGTGTCATGGTTTGAGAGAAATGTCAAAAATACCGGCGAGAACGAAGGTGCTCCAAGGACGGTTGGCCAAAGCACAAAAACGAAGGAAAACGCCCGATCCACTCCAAATTTTGGCCAAAGCCTCTTTGATTGAGCATGGTACTTGATTGGGGAATCCCAGCCCAAATTTCAAGAAATTTGGAGAAAATTTTGTCATTTGTGAATTTTTTGTGCAATTTACAGGTTTTGGCCATTGGAGTGGTCTCACCCCGCGCGCGACCACTCGTGGGGACAACTCAGAATGAGAAAAACTTTGCATTTTTGGAAAGGGCATGCAAAAACTAGAATTACCTATACTTGGGGTCAACTTGATTTTGAGATTTGGGCCTCCAAAAGCTCAAAATACATCAAAATTTTGACTTTCTGCCCACTTTTTGACTTGCAGAAAGTGACCTTGGGAGAATTGACTTTTGAGGGGTCAAATCAACTCCAAATCCAGAAATTCCACTTGGGATGGAAAGTAGACACACAGAGCTTTCCAATGAGCCATCTTGCACTTGATTTGGACAACTAGAACCCACTCAAAAAGTGCTGCAAAGGGGCGCGACCACTCGAGCAAGGGGCGCGACCATTCGAGCAGGAGGCGCGACCACTCGAGCTAAAATTGCCAGTTTTGACTTTTTAGGCCTGCAAACTCTGTTTTTTACCTTGGTTGATCACTTGTACTTGTAAATGATGGATGTATGGATAATTTTCATGGCACATTGATAGATTTAATCTCTCTTAACCTTTCTAGAAGCTTCCTTGATGTAAATAGTGAATATTTAATGCATGGATGAGTTAGCTAAGTTTTAGAGGCAAGTTGTTTTGACTGCCTATTATCTAGTGCTAAGTTTAGAATTAGTTCAAACTGCTCCTAGGAAGCTGAGCTCGACCCCTAGAGGTGGGGAAAGGAGTTAGATGGTCTATATTATGCCTTCTCTTGCTCATTTTCATGGTTGGACTCTTGAGGGAGAAGCTCTATTGTATATTTTACTTGTATCTCTGCAATTTGAGGAAAAGGAAGGCCAGGGTTTTGCAGACATCATTGTGGATTCTTGTGTTGATGGTGTGTTTCCTACTTGTCATTGTAAGTGTGTTTATGTGTTCCATCTCTTATTTGATTGCTGCTAATTAAACAAAAGAAGTGATAAAGTTTGAATTCATGCATGCCATGCTCAGCTTTCAATTTTGTTTAATATTTATGTTTTCCACTATCTAAAGAGGATTCAAAGTCATTGTTTGCCCTCTTTAGCTCCCTCTCTTTCTTCCTTGATCATCCATCTCAGCTTAAGGCATCAGCACAAACTCCTTCCTTGCCCCAAAGACCTACCTACAAAAACTAAGCTCAATCCCCGCACCCTGAATTGCACTCCCTACAATTGCCACCAAAAACCCAAAAACTTTAAATCAACCCTCCTTATTAGTTTACTAGCCTAATATCAGTGTTCCTAATTGGGTCATCTCATGCTATTGAAAGATCTACCGAGTTTGACCGGAGAGAGCCTTCTCATACCCCGTAGGGCTAGCTACGAGGTGAAATGGTTTGATGTTGCCTTGAAGGTTTACCTTCCTCAGCCTAGGGTGAAATCTCAAGCGCTAACAGTACAGATAGGAGGATGAGGTGAAGCTATGTGGCTTCACGGATGCAGATTGGGCAGGGAGCCCAACGGACAGAAAGAGCACATCAGGAGGAGTCTTCAGTATTGGATCGACAACAATTCCTTGGTACAGTAGGAAGCAGAGATCCGTGGCACTCAGTTCAGCGGAGGCCGAGTATATGGCAGCAAGTTTGGCAGCAAGCGAGGCTATATGGATGAGGAAGATCCTGGTTGGTTTGTTCGGTTCTCATTTGGATCCTACTGTGATTTAATGTGATAACCAGAGTTGCATTAAACTCTCGGCTAATCCTGTATTTCATGATAGATCTAAACATATTGACATCAGGTACCATCATATCAGAGATTGTGTGCAGCGGAGGATCATGTTGCTTTCATACATTCCAACGGAGGATCAGGATGCTGATATTCTGATGAAGGATCTCACCAGGAGAAAATTCGAGTACCACCGAGGCAGGATAGGGGTTGCTGATAATCCATATCTTGTCGAGAGGGAGTGTTGAGATTGCAACAAGATGACGGAGCTTAGTGAAAAGAGTCGCCTTCACTAAGTGGGCCCACATGCTATTTTTGGCGCAATTCTATTTTTAGACATATGGATCATGTCTATGGATTGCAGGTTGTTGTTTATGGATGATTGGTCAAGTTGGGAAAAATAGATGGACTTCTATTTTTGATCAAAGTGTCAGTGATCACAGTGTGAGTGATCAAAGTCTATTTTTAGACTGGCTGTCAAAAATAGAAAAGTCAAATATTATTGTCTCATAATAATATTTGGACTATAAACTTGATCTTATTCTCTTGGAGCACTTCAGTTTGAGCTACAGAGGTGGCACATGCAGCTGTCAGAAGGAAATACGCTTTTCTTATGAGTCAGTTGAGTTGTTGCATGCATGACTTCAGTTAGAACTCAATCAGTTGAGTTTGGTGGAGTTGATTGTGGAGTTGACGGAGTTGTGTTCAGTTTGACTTGGTTAAACTAGTTGTAATTAGTCTAACTGCAAATAGACTAATGATGAGTTGTTAAACTAATTATTAACTCATGATGCAACTAATGAATACATCAGTTAACTCAGTTGCATGTCAGTGCATGTTCAGTTCAACAGGGACAGGTGGTAGAGAATCAGATTGTTATCAGTTGTGACTATAGTTGTGCACCAGATCTTGCACAATCAAGGGATTGAGTATGCCAATGAGTTTGCTCACGTATTTGCCCAGTATTGTAGCCTTTTCTCACATCCAACAAGGTGTGAGTGATTATTTTGAGGTGAAATACGAGTTTGGTAAGCCATTCTCATCAGTTCTTGAGCAAGTATTGAGCAGTGGAGGCAGGCAAGCAGTGGAATAGATTTGGAGATCAGATCTGAGCTGTATTGTGTGTAACAGGTGGAGCTGGTACTGGATTGCTTGTGATAAGCATTGTACTTTGTAATGTTACATGTTCTCAATCATTAATATACAGATAGTTGGGGTTTTTAGCGAGATGCTTTCCCCGGGTTACATACTATGTTAATGTGTGAATGCTCTTGATGTTTTATTGTTATTGATGCTGCTATATTGATGATCAACGTAGAGGAGCTTATGTATTGTGTATGTATTCCACAATAGTACATGATCAGGATTATCTCTGTTGAATATGTGTTAAATTATTCAAAATTTCTACAAACCCAAGGGTTTAGTAAACTTAGAGATGAAGCACAGGAAATGCTAGAAGTTGTATGAAATTTTCCTATTCCTAATCCTACTTCTTAAATGAAATGTTGTAGAATCAAACAAAAAACAATCTTAAAGGAAATTGACACCAAAGAAATTCTAGTGTTGGAATGTAAAAGAATAATTTGAGAGGAAATCAAGTAAAGAAACTTTCACACAACTGGAAGCAATCTTGAATGATGAAATGAAATACTATGTTTATCTTCAGTATAGATGGGTAACAGTTTAAAAAGTGGGCCCTTGCAAAGATCTGTTTCTGTTGGGAACGGGATCCCCAAAGGTTATTTTTGGGGCTAAAAGCCCATATTTTGGTCAAATTTTGTAAGAAACTTGTAAAGACTCCACATTTTGTGGTCACAGAGTGCATAGCTGTTATAAGTCATAAAGGGTTGTCCGCCATTAGTTTTTTAAAGTAAAGTCGGCTATAAGAGATATACCCATGGTCCACAGACCATGGGATTGTATAAAAAGAGTTAAGCTCTAAGTAGTTTTAGAGACACACAAGAGAAGAGAGTGATAACTTTGAAGTAAGAAGTCTAAGTTTCGGGTCGTAACATAGGTAGAGGCTCTGCAGCTGAGTGCGCAAAGGCCTAGGGTGGAAGTCCACAGCTGAGTGCGTGGACCCCTACAATTGTGTCCGTAGGGTGGATAGAGTCTGTAATCACTTGGAAGAGATTAATAAAGAGAAGTATTCTACAATTTCTGTGTCTTTGTTTTGATTAATGCATCTTGTCATTTTATGTATGAATTTCCTTTATAATGCTTATATGGTGTGCGAATGTGTATAATTATGTTGGATAACTGAATGCATATAAGAATACATGTTTACGCGGTGCTAACTGTGAGTATTTAATAAGATAATTAAGACTCTCAAGATAACTTGATAATCTGAGCAATACGCTGGCTTAGCAGTGCGAAAGCATCTAAATCGAAGGACAAGGCTGCGCAAAGGTCAACTGTACCCTTTCGTGGAGGCATTGAAGGAAAAAATAGAGGACTCGTTTGGCAAGCCCTAGAGTGAAGAGACCTGTGTGAAGGCAGGAATAGAAGGAATAAAATGACATCACGACCATCTCAGGGTGCGAAAACTTGGTTCCAACATCCCCCCATACTACTTCAGGTGAAATTTCGGTCCGTGCTCCGCGGGCTGATGCTGAAAGGGCCAGTAGTGTAGGGATTTGTTTGGCTAATTAACACTGAACCTAGGTTAGGCCCCCTCAAGCCAACAAATGGTTCTGTTGCCAGGACCAGAATCTGCATAAGAGATGTGTGATGTCGTATCACTAGAATCCAACTAAGAAAGCGATTGGAGACTGGTTGGATAGGAAGATCCACGAATTCGTGCGCAGGAGAACAGAAACCCACGACTGACAAAGGAACAATGGCTGGACAGGTACCTGTATACAAAGATCCATAAGATCTTTTTCTGCTCCTTTCTAATTGAGTTATACAAGTGGATCGCAAATCTAGGAGATAGCCAAGGAAGGTGGAAACTTGACGGTCCTATTGTGTGGACCTCGGAGCTAGTGTGAAGGTTGGAAGCATCAGGGGATAAGATCACCCGTGCTGTCGATCATTGGCTCAATTGCGTTATAGGAGGATTTGTAACTGAATTTGTGGTCGACACCTTAGTCAGCTACAGCAAGGTGGAGTGAAGCTTTTTCAAAGGACCGCGAGGTAAGTATGTGAAATCTTTGAATACCTGGATTAAAATGTTATTGTGCAAAAAACGGTTTATGCAACTACCTTGATGTTTGGGGCTACACGAAGTGGAAAAACTTACAGAAACAAAGGAAAAAAGGGTCCTGAATATAGTTTGTTGATTTCACCTCCGCGAGGTGATGAAGAAGGGATAGCACAGGTTTCTCCTCGAAGTGCTATTCAGTTAATAAGGCAAGGATTCCCGCAAATACCACCTCTGCCCACACCACCTCCAACTTCACCACCATCACCTTGACTTCACCTGTACCACCTCTGCTTCCACCGCAGTTCAATATGGCAAATTCAATGAAGTTTCCTTTGTTCAAAGGCTTGGGGAATGAGGACCTAAACCAATTCTAGTTCGTTGTAAAAGTTGTATGGGAATCTTAGGGCATTACAGATGATAACATGAAGAAGGCGACATTGGTTAGCGCTCTGTAGGATTGCGCGCTAACATGGTATATCAAGTACGCTAATGATAACATGAATGCTGGAGTAGCAGACATCCATACAACACTAAAGAGAGAATTTAGTAGGCCTAAATATGAAGCACAGTCTATTGTAGGGTTCAAAGAAATCACGATGCAACCAGGCGAGACACCTTGGGAGATCAATCAGAGCTTGAAGTGTACAATCCGTGAAGCTAACATGAACCTAATGGACGAACAACATCGCGAGTGGTTTGTGGCTTCACTCCTACTACACTTAAGGGTTGTGCTGTCACAGCAGAAGATAACAACTCAGGAAGAGGCTTTGGATATCATAATGAGGTTGCATGAAACATCGATGCATGATCCAAATTTGGGGGTTCAACAGATCCATGTGCAGTTGAAAAATATTTGCCTTGAGATGCAAAGCTTGAAGCAGGACAGAACGGTCCAACTAGAGGTGCGCGAAGAGGTATGGTGTCCAAAATGCAAGAGTTAGGGGCATGACAAAGACCATTGTTTGGTCTTTGTGAACTACCTTATAGGAGGAGGACTGATGCCTTTGAGGCTGGAAGCTCAAGTAGGACCGAGCGTGAGGCCTACATTGTGGTGTGCTATATGTCAGGTAGCAGGAAAACATGCCACGAATAATTGTCATTTGTTACAGAAGTTTGTACAGAAACCACAACAACTATTCTGCAACTTTTGCAGGTCGGTAGGGCATGATGAGCGTAATTGTAGGAGTTATGAATTGATGATGGATAGAACTCTTGCCTATAGGGTTTAGGCTGAGATGCGGACCTTGTGACCAGAGCGCAAGCGTGGCACAGACAAGATTTCACGGGCGCGGACAAGGCTGAGGCAGAGGAGGACCTGGAAGAGGTCGGGGACAGTTAATCTGCTACAATTGTGAAGGGCCAGGACATTATGCCCGTGATTGTACTAACCCAACATGTCCGTCATGCAAGTATTGCACTTTGTTTGATCATGAAAAGGAAGATTTCCCTACGCTGATAACTAGGATACATGACAAAGGGGCGCTACCACATCAACCGACTCAAAACTTGCAGATGATGAGGTCTGAGCCACGTAAAGAGGATCCAAACGTGAATATATTGCTCCTGAGTGGAATCACAATAGGATATGACAAAGGGAAACAGCTAGAAGACAATACATAGGTTCGCAAAGCTCCAGTAAAGGAAACTGAGTTTGATTTTGGGAAGCGAAGAAGAGCTTCGCTGAGGCCTCCACCTCAGGAAGAAAGGATAAGCCTGATCAGTAGATGGACCCTTCTATGCTAACAACCTTCTTGGAAACCTGCATGAAGCTACTATGCAATAGCAAGGCTGTGAAGGGGCGGTAGGAGCTCATAAATAGATGCGCTGGAAACACTCATGTTGTGTCGCACATAGTACGAAAGCTTGGTAAGCATAAAACAAGGATAAGATGGGAGTTGAGAATGACTGTGCATATATGAGAGTATGAAATGGATCAGGTTATCTTGGACCTGGGGTCAGACGTGAACGTCCTACCTAAACAGACTTGGGAACGGATGGGGAGGTCCGTGTTACAATGGTCTATGATTCAGCTAAGGATGGAGAATCAACAAAAGATAATCCCCAGGGTGTGGCTACAGGGGGTGAGTGTGGATATTGAAGGTGTGAGTACGCTGGCTGAATTTGAAGAAATAGAGATAGTGGATGACAACAACCCCTATCTTGCGCTTTTGGGAATTGATTGGGCTATTGATATGAACGGAGTAATCAATCTAAAGAAACAAAATATGACATTTGAGAATAAATCGCTACGCGTAATTGTACCCCTAGATCTTGTTGAAGGATCACGCTATATTGAACCAGTCCATGATTATGAGAGTGATGATGATTTGGACTGTATCTATAAGATAACCGCGCGAGACCAAGATTGGGTGAATCCAACAGCGGATGGACGAATTACCCAGGATTGCGAGAGTTCATGCACCTCGGACTCTAACGAAGAACTAGAGCACTGACAAAATCGATTACACGAAGTAACCACACTAAGTTGTAACATGATGACCTAGTCGCTATGTTGTGTGTCTTTAGAGGTAAGAAATATGCCTACTTATGATGGCCTGAATGATATAGATATCTTTGTGGATGCATTTGAGAGGAAGGTACCAGAAAAGTAGCGCTTCCAGGGATTGGACTGGGCACTGCATGCCACACCCACAAGATGGTCGGGTACACACAAGGGAATCTTTGATGATTGGCGTGAATGTAGGAGAATGATGAGAACTCACTTTGGGAATCCGGAGATACAAATGACAGACAAGTATGATGGGCAGGATGATCCATGTGCACACTTGGCCAAATGGGCTTAGGCTTATGGAGAGAAGCCCCAACTTGAATGGGTGCACTTGTTCTGTCATACCCTGGATATTGTCTCGATGAACTGGTATGTAGAAATATAGCTCCACCATGGGATAGGTGAATGGGATATTCTGTGTGAAGAATTCATGATGACATTCAGTTTTGAAGATGGGCTTGACTGTATTGATGAGGTACTACAAGAGGTAAAGGCAACAATCTTTAGAATACCGCAGGATCCCTTAGACCTGATTCAACTTGAATGGGCTACTCAGCTGAGTCATGCGCTAGAATGTTATAACCTAACCGTTGAAGAAGAGGACAAGGATCTGTGAAATATTGATGACGTGACGGTGGATAAGGTCGTTGAATTTCTTTGTGAATACCAGGATTTATTCCCTACCAAGTTCACAGATATGAAGGGGACTATCGGGGACCTAGGTATGATGAAGATCACGTTGAAACCCGACGCGAAGCTGGTTAAGCAAAGACCTTACCGTCTCAATCCGAAGTATAAGGAGAAGGTCTGTGTAGAGTTAGACAAGATGCTTGCAACATGCATCATTGAACCTGTGGAAGAATCTAACTGGATAAGCCCAATGGCGGTACAAGAGAAAAAGCATAAGGATGAAATAAGGATATGTGTGGATCTCAGAAAGCTAAATGATTCTTGCGTACATGATCCTTTCCTAACTTTGTTCATTGATGAAGCATTGGACAATGTAGGTGGCTAGGAAGCATATTCCTTCACTGATGGGTTCTCTGGGTACCACCACATCAAAATCATGTTGGAGGATAGGAGCAAGACAACCTTCACGACTGAGAGGGGTTGTTTTTAGTACACTGTAATGCCATTTGGATTGAAGAATGTGCCTACGATCTTCTCACACGTAGTCGTTGCAGCGTTCAAGGAGTTGATTCATAAGTTCCTAGAAGTATAATTTGATGATTGGACTGTGTTTGCGTTGGTGAAACGCCATGTAGCAAGCATGTGCTTGATGCTGGACACCTGCGGAAGATACCAGATTGCGCTCAATCTGAAGAAGTGCTTGTTTTGTGTTCTATTCGGGACCCTGCTGGGTCATGTAGTTTGCAGACAGGGACTGATGGTAGATCCCGTGAAGATCATGGTGATACTAAATTTGGAAGCACCGAGGAGTGTGAAACAGTTGCACACTACCCTGGGACATATGGGATATTACAGAAATTTTATCAAAGGCTATGCCCAGATCACCGTGCCTAGGGAGAAATTGTTGAAGAAGGATGTCGCGCTTTGCTGGAGCGAAGATTATAAGAAGTGCCTGGATGTATTGAAAGAAAAGATGGTCATTGCACCGATCCTAGTCTTCCTGGATTGGAAGAAGGAGTTTCATGTACATGTCGATGCATCATGTATAGCGCTGGGAGAAGTACTGACATAGGACGGTGGAGAAGACCTGGACCACCCTATCGCATTTGCAAGCAAAAGGTTATCTAAAGTAGAGAAGAACTATTCCAATACCGAGCGCGAAGGGTTAGCTATGGTATATGCACTCTAGAAGTATAGACATTACTTACTGGGGGGCCATTTTAAGATGTACATGGATCATTCTGCTTTGAAGTACCTGGTCAATAAGCATGTGCTGGGGGGAGAATCCGTAGATGGCTGTTATTATTCCAGGAGTATGATTTTGAAGTTATTATGAAGCCTGGATGACTGAACGCGGGACTAGACCATCTGTCACACATCAAAATAAGGGAAGAACCCACTAATTTGGAGGAATGATTTCCTAACGAGCAACTATTTGTAGTGCGTGTCAAAGATGGCCATTTCGAAGATATAGTACACTTCCTAATGACAAGAACTACCTCAGAAGGATACACTGTCCAGCAGAAGAAGGAACTAGTGGTGCGCGCGGAATATTTCTCTGTCATTGCTAGGCATCTATACAAAATGGGGTCTGATGAGATATTGCGACGGTATGTACCTGAGTTTGAAAGAAGCAGCATCCTCAAAGACGCTCATGGGGGCGTCGTGAGAGGGAATTATGCAAGAAGAGCAACTGCACAGAAGATTCTACGTGCAGGGTTGTCGTGGCCAACCCTCCATCAGGACTCCAAAGCGTACTACAAGGCGTGTGATGTGTGTCAAGGACTGGAAGGCCATCGTGGAGGGATGAGATGCATTTTAATCCACAGATGATGTTACAACCCTTTGAAAAATGGGCGATAGATTTTGTGGGACCCATTCAGCCCCAAGGAAATATGGGAGCAAGTTACATTATCGCCGCGATGGAATATTTGACTCGTTGGATGAAGGCGCAACCTGTGAAGGATTGCACATACATGATTGCTATGAAGTTCCTCTTTGAACATGTCCTAATGCGATTTGGCTATCCAAAGATCTTGATGAGTGATTGCGGTATGCACTTTCTGAATGAGATGATCAATGCGCTAATAGAGGAATTTCAGGTATATCACCAGAAGAGCACGCCTTATCACCCGCAGGCTAACGAGATAGTGGAAGCGTTCAATAAAGTGCTCGAAAATGCACTGACCAAGGTTTGCAATGCTCAGTGAAGTTATTGGGTCCTACGGATACTTGTAGTACTATGGGCTTATCAAACAACATGCAAGAAGTTGACTGGAAAAACCCCTTTCAGGCTTGTCTATGGTGTTGAAGCTGTAATGCCTATGGAATATATTGTGCCTAGTCTGCGCATAACAATGCTCATAGGTATGACGGATTGCGGAGCCTTGGAGGAGAGGCTCGCACAACTGGATGAACTTGAGGAAGAAATATTTCTAGCTAGATTTCACCAATAGGTCCAAAAGCACTGCGAAAAGGCATGGCATGATCGACATATTAACTACGCACTTTTAAGGTAAATGACTTGGTTTTGTTATATGATAGTAAGTTTGATAAATTTAGAGGGAAGTTCAGGATGTACTGGTCAGGGCCTTATGTCATTAAGGAGATTACTGACGGAGGAGTGGTACAACTGGTCAAGTTGAATGGAGATCCCTTCCCAGGAAAGGTGAATGGCAGTCGATTGAAGCCATACACCTGTGGTCTAACCATGTGACTAGATTAAGGCACCATAGCCTTAACGCTCCAGGTAGCTGAAAGGAGGTGTGGGACTATAAACTACACTGCCCGGGTTGGGGAACTGCACGATTGGAGGATTGTGTGAAGCAAGGAAGTGTCACAGGGTCCATGGCAACGCGGAGGGAGCTGCGCTACCCAAGGAGAAATCACACAGGTCGGCCGGAAAGTGACTGTTCATGATTTTACGGTTGAAATGTAGCCAAATGGAGCGGGCGATCATCATTTAAGACAAAATTTATGGCTCAGATCCTTGAAAATATGCTGCCAATACGGCATTAATGAATCGAATTTGGGGGGAATGGTCGGATTTGAATTCAAAATGCCCTATAAATTACAAGTGGCTATCTAGCGAAAAAAACTTGGCATTTTGAGAATTGAGTTTTTGAGCTCTCAGACACCCATGGACCGAGAATTCTTCAAGGCTTTCAAAGGGACTCCTGCATTTGAAAACTTGTCAGAGACGTCACGAGCACTGTTAGAAAGTGTTATGTCAGCACCCGCAGAAATTATAAGTATAGAACAAGTAGTAGAGGAGCCAGTACAGGGAATGGAAAGAGATGCAGAAGTAGCTTCTCTGGAAGTGGCTGAAGTACTAGCAAAGGTCCCTAAATCATCGAGGATGCTGAGACTAAAGCCAACCCCAACCAAGAAACCGTAAAGGATAAGAAGGGAAAGCAGCTTGCCATACAGGTGCACGCATCGCTAAGGAGAAACCCACTGCACAGGAGAAAGGCAAGGCCATAAACTTAGAACTAGAGGAGGAAGACATTGAAGACAACATGATGGATGACGAGGATGTGAGAGTTGAAGTCAAGGAGGTTGAAACCCAGGGTGCAGACCCTATTACTCGGTTGTCGGAGTATGTCCCTCCGCGCAAGCCTACGTCCAAGGTGTTGAAGGACATTGATGAGAGTAAGACTCCCCTGCAAACCCCTCTGTTGCCGAATGAAACTGTTTTCGATGGACTGTGCTTGGAATGAGTGCTGCTGTTGAAACTTGAAGACTGGGACTTGGCGGACCACGAGAAGTTCCCACACCTGGTGATTGAGCAACTGATGTGCTGCATCATCGATACGAATTTGGGAATGACCGCATTGGAGCCACGGAGGTGGCTCAAGGGAGTAGAAAAGGTAGGGTTGCTTAACCTGCTCTGGGTGCCGCACTACAACCGCACCCTGGTAATAGTTTTGGTCATCAAGCAGCTGCTATGCTTGGTGCATGATGGGTGTTTGTGGCTGGAGGAGTTGATACCCATCACGCAATGCTACACAAGGAAGTAGTGCTCAAGGTGAGACTAAAGCTCTGGCTGGATGAGGCTTACACAGTGACAAGGAATATCAAAGGCAAGCTTGTGACTCTATAGGAAATGCAACAAAAGCTTCAGGCTGACAACATAGGAGAAGTGACTGAGAAGACAGTGGAAGACGCAAAGCAGGCGGTAGCTCAGTGCACGACCGAAGTTGCAGTCATATGGGTTGAGCTGGAAGGGCTTCACGTAAAGATCTCCGTGCCTACCGAGTGACTCGAGGGTGAGTCACGATGTTTGTGTTGGGGGCCTGTTGGGAACGGGATCCCCCAAAGGGTAGTTTTGGGGCTAAAAGCCCATATTTTGGTCAAATTTTGTAAGAAACTTGTAAAGACTCCGCATTTTGTGGTCGCGGAGTGCGTAGGTGTTATAAGTCATAAAGGGTTGTCTGCCCTTAGTTTTTTAAAGTAAAGTCGGCTGTAAGAGATCTACCCATGGTCCACAGACCATGGGATTGTATAAAAAGAGCTAAGCTCTAAGTAGTTTTAGAGACACACAAGATAAGAGAGTGATAGCTCTGAAGTAAGAAGTCTAAGTTTCGGGTTGTAGCATAGGTAGAGGCTTTGCAGCTGAGTGCATAGAGGCCTAGGGTGGAAATCCAAAAATGAGTGCGCGGACCGCTATAGCTGTGTGCACAGGGTGGATAGAGTCTACAATCACTTGGAAGAGATTAACACAGAGAAGTATTTTGCAATTTCTGTGTCTTTGTTCCAATTAATGCATCTTGTCATTTTATGTATGAATTTCCTTTATAATGCTTATATGTTGCGCGAATGTGTATAATTATGTTGGATAACTGAATACATATAAGAATACTTGTTTACGTGGTGCTAAATGTGAGTATCTAATAAGATAAGTAAGACTCTCAAGATAGCTTGACAATCTGAGCAATACGATGCCTTAGCAGTGCGAAAGCATTTGAATTGAAGGACAGGGTTGCATGAAGGTCAGCCGTACCCTTTTGCGGAGGTATTAAAGGACAGAATAGAGGGCTCGTCTGACAAGCCCTAGAGTTAAGAGACCTTCGTGAAGGTAGGAATAGAAGGAATAAAGCGACATCACGACCATCTGAGGGTGCGGAAACTTGGTTCCAACATCCCCCCATACTACTTCGGGTGAGATTTTGGTCCGCGCTCCGTGGGATGATGCTGAAAGGGCCAATAGTGTAGGGATTTGTTTGGCTAATTAACACTAAAACTGGGTCAAGCCCCCTCAAGCCAATAGTTTCCCAATTGATCTTCCTTCTACACCAAGCAACTTGTTCTTGTACTATTGCAATATACTTGCACTAGTGCAGGTACAATACTTATGTCATTATGGAGGTGCTCTAAGCCTCAAGGTTTAGAGCACTCTATTCCTATGAAAAGAGACCAGCTCTTGCACCAAGTCAAAGCTTCCTTCACCAAAGTTTCCAATTTACTTTCGAAAGAATTAAAATACATGTTGAAAAGAAGTGCAATTGCAAACTAGATTATGAGATAAATTACACGTGAAAAAGAATGCTTTAATTAACTGAACTTTGCAATGAAAGAAAAATTCATAAAGCAAAAACAATTCGGAATGATCAAGCAGTAGTCAAAGTAATTTGCATGCATCAACTAACTTTTGACAATTCAATTATAACGTTTATGTTCCTTTTTTTCTTAAGTCATAAACTACAAGTGTAAATATGGTGTTTGTAATAACGTCCTTCCCTATTTCACGTAAACATTTTTAGATCCTTTAGAAGTATAAATCTTAATATTGAGAATGATTACTTGAATTAACAATACTTTTGCTTTCAGGAATAAATGAAATTATAAGCAGGAAAAGGAACATAACACTTGCTGTAAAGTAAATGAATAAGCCAAAGTGCAGGAAACTACATGCACTTGTACATGAAGAATCTTCCTGCACGACCCGAGTGGAAGCAAACTAAGACAAAAATTGCAAGAAAATAAGTGCTGGAAGGAAATTGCAAGAAAATAAGTGTTGGAAAGAAACTGCAAGAAAGAAATAAACTTAATTAAACTTCCAAACTACAGATTCGTTCACACTTGACTATGAGATGAATTTAACTCAAAACTTCTAAAATAAACATAAGAGCAATCCAAGCCACACAAATGCAAAAGAATAAATGTTCACACAAACCTTTTAAATGGCGATAGCTGAAGGGTAAATGAGCTGGGTTGGATGGACCCTAGCCAACCAACTCGTTTCCTATTTAGGAAACAAAACAGTTCAACACTTAATCACACATGAAATAAAAATTAGACAAACGTGAAGAAAACATGGCATGTTCCTTGTATTAAACTTGATCAACCAATATACATGATAATGCGAGTCCTGCCCAGAATCGAGGACGATACAAAATTATGAAGTAAATAAAATTACAAGCTCAGAGATCACTAGCTTGGCCCTACCTATGGTCTATATTATATACATTCTCTTGGACTTCGGCAGATTCTGTTAATTATAGTCATTTCCTATTCAAGCCTTTCGGTCGAATAGACTAACAAACAACATTTCAAAACCAGCTAATGGTTATAATAAAGCACAAAATTTGCTGGTCATAGACGATATTCTTGGAAAGTGTCCCTGACTATACGCCGCCTATGTCAATCCTCAAATAGTTTGCAACTGAACTAGGAGTCATGGATCAAAAACACCTGCATGGAAGGATTCGAACTATCACGGAGCAACATCGTTGGCGGTGTAGGAATCTACTTACACTGATCACGCCAAATAATGATTAACACTTAGTTCGTCAATTACTTTTAGGAAATTTAAACATAAGTTAGAAGAGATACTAAAAGTTATGAAATCTATGTAAAGTAATTAATAAAGCACTTAATAAATCTTAATTATGACATATGAAGTATATGTAGGAATAGATGATTATCTTGATCTAGTGCAAGAATGAGAGGGTTAAATAGAGATAAAATGGAGGTTAAGGCTTATGGGAATAGGGTAAAAATAGAGCAATTTGGGACACCAACATCCTCCCATCCCTAAGCTGTTGTGTGTCCTCACACAACATTTTACCTTCTACAAAAAAATCTTAAAAAATGGGTGGCTAGCTCTCAATCCTGTACTTCAATACTTATCCCCGCTTTCACTACCTTTGGATTTTTACCTTGGGCTCCTTTCAGTTGATTAGTCACCTTCTTGAGGCTTTTGTAGCACTTGTAACCCTGATACTTCCATACTTTCACTTGTTTTTTTTTGCTTCTTGACTTCTGCGAGCAGCTCTACCTCGCCTTGCTTTTGCCAAGTTTTCTCCTTCATGACCCAGTTCAAATCCTCCAGGTCATGAACTTTCTACTCCAATTCCACTATTCGATTGTTGAGGTAGAGGGTAGAGGGCTCCATGCTCAGATCCTCTGGTGTAAATACCTTCTCTGCAACGGACTCAAAGCAAGTCCCGTCACATTTGAGATTAAGGTCGTCCAATGTTTGAATTATGACATCGCCAAAAGTTTCTACACTCAGGGTTTCCTTATCACTGAGGGTTTTGGTGCCCTCCATAGCCTTTGTGCCACGGGTTTCAGTACCTTTCACACTTAAATCCACAGGGTTTTTAATGCCTCGTTCTTCCAATTATTCAGGGGTTTCACTACCCTGTCCATTTAAACCAGCAGGGGCTTCAATACCTTGTTCATCAACTACATTGAGGGTTTAGATGTCTTGTTCATCAAAATTGTCGAGGGTCTCCATGTGTTGTGCCTCATCATCCTCGTGACCCTCTCCTTGAACTTCACCTGCACTCAGTGTCATCTTCTTCTTTCTTAATCTGTGAACAAGGGTAGATAACAATATGTCATCTTCCTTTTCCACATTTTCTTCGTTTACCATGGCATGGGCGGCTGCATCTGCAAGTACTAAAAGGTTATGGTATTAAGGCAAAATCTAAGGTGATTCATCAATCACAATCAGAGAGCTTGAGTGATACAGATTCTTCCCTAGAGAGACAATCTTCTTCCTTGTCGAGGTTATGATTTTTCTTTTCTTTGCCGAGTGTAGAGTGTCTTTGAAAAACTTCTTTTCCGCTTGCACCAGCATGATTTTACCATTTTTCTTGGTAGGGGATGGTGTCTCTGCCTTCTTTCTCTTGCTTGAACTTGTTCTAGTAGACTTCCCTACACTCCTCACCCGAAACTCCTTCAGGAATGCCTTCCATGTCACTCCCTTATTTTCCAAAACTTTCTTGATGAGGATTGTGATAATCCCATGATGATATAGCTTATACACGACTTGGCTGGCGTCCCCACTCTGCACACCTTTCACCATTTTCTCAAGACTTCAGAGCAAGTAGTAAGGAAAATTAATAAGTTTCCTCGACTCAAAGTGCAACAAAAACATGATATGGTACATGGACGCTAATGTGTAACGTCCCTCGTAGGTCAAAATTTTTTGTAGTATGTACAGGAGGTCTCTCCATTTTCCAAGCATGGTGCTTTGCAGAAGCCCTTTCTTCCAATCAACTTTGAGATTTCTTTCACTCACAAATAGATGCCATCGTTTCTTTTCAAGCCGCTCCTTTTTGAATTACTGCTCCTTTGTAGTTAGCAAGCTTGTAGCTTGCACAATGGACTCCTTTGTGACTTTGAATTCTAATGAGATGACCATAGCTCGACCTCCTTTAGATGTATTCACAAACTCCAACACCACAGCCATGTCGAAGCCATAAAACTTCTGCAAAAATGGAAGGAATCCAGATTCTTGCAATAGTGAAAGATTGTTCCGGTTTTCTGCAGTCTGCTCTATCTCCTTCAAGGACGATGGATCATTTCTTACGGGTGCCGTGTTTGAATTTGCCACAATTCCCTGTCACAACCTCAAAAGGATTTTAGTGAGCGATACCAACGCTTTTTCAGAATTTTATGCCGAAGGTTCATCCATCCTTCATCTTTTCAGTCCTATCCAACCGATCATGTTTAATGATAAAAGAACGACTCCTCAAATTAGATGCAGATATGTATCATCCTGTTACAGGTGAGCAATAATGATTGGATGTGGTAGAGGCTTATGCGCTGGTAGTGTAACGGTCATAATGATTGGGTTAGGAGGTAAGATAATGATGAACAAGTGATGGGAGATTGTTTCAATAGAGGTGAGTATGAGTTTTCAGATAATCTGTATTATCCCACGGTCTACCTCATAATTCAATTAAGACATATTTCAG
Source organism: Pinus tabuliformis (assembly GCA_031772625.1). Taxonomy (NCBI): domain Eukaryota; kingdom Viridiplantae; phylum Streptophyta; class Pinopsida; order Pinales; family Pinaceae; genus Pinus; species Pinus tabuliformis. Next base: position 963,493,386 of record CM062809.1, on the reverse strand, counting down.
TACTCATTAAATAATTAGATTTCATAACCCAATATATCTTGCACTTTAAAAAATTTCCTAAGTTAGTAAATGATAAAACAAAGTATTAATTAAAATATATGATGCTATGATCTATCAGTGTAGGAATCACTCATGTGCAGAGTAATGAAATTCCATAAACATTCTTCATAAGACGCTCATGTATTGTGTGAAATTTGTTTTGCACTTGCTTCCACAGTCGGCCACGCTCCTGCACTGATCTTGCTTGCACTGCATTGTGCTCGCACTGACTACTTGCATTGTGCATCTTGCACTAGGGATTTTACCACAATAACAATTCTGATAGAACACAATTCTATAGATGGACTTAAAAAAAAAATTGCCTCAATATACAAGAAAATTTTTATTCGTCATCCTTTGGTGTTTCATAAGCATGCCTTCTGGATTGACTGCATCAAATTCTGCAATCAATTTATGAGGGAATGAAAAAGTGGGAAAGGGGTGATTTTTAGAATGGGAAGGAACATTACTGCAAGGATTCTGAGAACAATATCACCAAGGGGGATAAACAAGAATGGGATGTGGAAAAAATTCAGGGGAAAAAGAGGGATTTTACGAGATTAGGTAAGGGTAGTTTTCTTAGAAGAAAGAGGAGGGTAATTCATTGGGGATTTAGAAAAAGAAAAATAGTGGGAATTACGAAATGGGAAAATAGAAGAAAGGAAGAATTTTATCTTCAAGGTCTACCTGCACTGGTACCGGAAAAAGTAATTGCAGTGGGAATTAAGAATTTACTTGGATAAAAAATTCCATGATAGTTACCTCAAACTTGGGTAAGGGCTAGGTTCCTTGAACTTGCTTCTTCTTGGTGGTAGCCAGCATATCTAAAAAATCAAGTAACATTCCCTTTTAATTGAAATTTCGATCTTCCTGCCAACATGCTTTTTTTTCAAGTTGATCCTTTTGCAATCATGTCAATCAAATGATTTTCACAATTACAAGAATTTTTTTCTTATTATTTTTATTTTTTATTTTTGTCATATTTTTCTTTTTATTTCTTCTTTTATTATTTTTTTCCATGAGGAAAAGAAAGGATCAAATCTTCAACAGGTTGGTGTTACCACCTACCAACTCATTTTTAGATTGCTGTTGGACTTGCTGCATAAAATCTCTTTTAGTAAGGGGTTGAAAATATACCTTCAATATATGCCCATTTACCACGAACACAAAATTCCATCCATCAATAGTTTTAATCTCTGTTGGGTTGTGTTGTATTCTTTCCACGACTAACCTACGTAGTGAACCGGGGGGTTAGAGGGGGGGGGGGGGGGGGGGGGGGGGCGGAGCCCCCCCTTCGCTGCACTGATTGTGCAGCAGGGGGGTTTGAGGGGGGCGGGTAGACCCTTCTACGGGGTCTAGGGCAGCACCCTGGGAAATTTATTTTTTGGACCCTATATTAGGTTGGGCGAACCTACCTATGGTTTTTTAGTCCATGGTATTGGACGCGATGGTTTTTGGTCCATGGTATTGGATGCTTTGACATGTATAAATATTTATTATAACATTGAAAGGAACATAATGAAAAATCAAGCTGGTAGTCCCAGTTTTGGGATCCAGGGGAAAATCTCTGTGTATATCTGTTTTATGTGTTATGCTCTCGCATTGTTTATTTTCAGTGTTTTAGAATTCGTATGCAGGTAATTTTTGTATGGGGTTAAAACCTACATTTGGGATCAGAGCTGTTTTGGCTTCAAGGGGACGCCTTTGTTGCTGAGGGGTTTCGCTCAAGCATGTGGTAGACCCTGTTTAGTGGGAGATTTGCGAAATCAATTTTGGTGGTGAAAGAAGATGGCGAGCAGTGGAAATATAGAGACCGAGAAATTCAATGGTTATATTTTTGAGTTGTGGAAACTCAAGATGGAGGATCTGTTGGTGGATAAAGATCAATGGATCGCGGTAGATATGGGTACTAAACCAATGAGAGTGTCCGATGAAGAATGGAAGAAGTTGGATCGGAATGTAAAGAGCACAATATGATTGTGTGTCTTAGATTCAGTATTGTTGATTGTATCAGGGGAAGCTACGATGAAGGCTTTGTGGGAAAAGTTAGGGACTTTGTACCAATCTAAGTCTCTAGTGAACACTGTATAACCTGAGGACGAAAGATGGAGACTCGGTGACAGAGCACCTGAACACATTTAATACTGTGGTAAGTCAGTTAGCGTCTGTTGATATTAAAATTTCAGATGAAGATAAGTGCATCAGTTTGTTGTGTTCTCTACCAGATTCGTGCAATAGTTTGGTTATTACAATAGGTATCAATGCAACTGCCATGCATTTTGATGAAATAGTCTCATCCTTGCTGACAGAGGAGATGAGATGGAAAAATATGGAGAGCCAGAATGGTGATGCCTTGTCTGTACGAGGACGGTCCTAGAACAGAAACAAAAATAAGTCATCGAGTGGGAGATATAAATCTAGAGGGAGATCTAAATCTCCAGGAAAACCTGTAAAGGTGGTGTGCTGGAAATGCGGAAAGGAAGGGCACTTCAAAAAGCACTGTAAATCTAAAGTTCCTGATAAAGGAAAGGGATCTAATGATGCTCCTTCTGTAGAGGTGAAAACCACCTCAGATGAAGGTGGGGATGTGTACTTGGCTTCTTCAAGTACACATGTAGATCATGAGGCATGGTTGATTGAATCAGGTGCATCCTTTCACTTCACTCCCCATAGAGAGTGGTTCTACGAGTATGAGAAATTTGATGGTGGTGACGTCTTCTTGGGGGATGACAGGAAAGCTAGAATCGTTGGTCGTGGAAAAGTAAAGTTGAAGTTGCAAGGTCGAAGGGTTAGAACACTTCCAGGTGTTCTGCATATTCCTGCATTGGCTATAAATCTGATTTCTGTAAGTGTTATAGACAATTTTGTGCCTTGCAGCATCAGGGATGAATTGTCAATAATCCAAGGGATCTAAAGTCCCTAAACATGATGTTACTACCCCTAGAGGAATAAGGTCAGCAAGCCAACAGCTCTCAGATCAGTTATCCACCTGAAAACACTCAAAAACAAGCAATCCTGAAATCAAAGTAGGTGCTCCACTAGGCTTCTGCGCTGAAACTCAACTCCTCCATGGTGTACCTGCGTTGCAAAGCAAGTGGAACAAAGGCCACCTGCGCTGAGCGAGATGGGACAAGTGGCACACTGAGTCATTGCTTTGGAATCTTCCAAAAATGACACTTGGATCAGGGATTTCGCCTTGTGATGAGTCAGAGGCTCTGTTTCTCCAAGTGGAAGCAAGGTTCTCCAAGTGGACTCAAGAACTGAAGATCAACTGAAGAGAGAGAGGACACAAGGCAGCTACACATCAGTTGCAAGCTGACTCATCCTTTCTCAATTCATCTATATATTGAGCTCTCTCCTATGAGCTCAGGAGGCTGGAATTTTGTGCAAAGTAATGATATGTTGTTGGTTTCACTATAGAACTATTGGGTGATTGCTTGAAGGAGGTGAAGAGGAGAAATTCTTTCTGTTGGGAGGTGTTGCTGGATTGGGGCCTTCAATGGTTGTAACCTTCTCAGAACTTTACTTCTTCATTAATAGAAGCTATTGAGGTTCTTCTATATGCACTTGTTTCAATGATGTTATTGTGATAATTGTATATTTGATTTATGCTAATCCGTGAATCAATTATGATTGCATGCTTCTTGTAGTTTCCTTCTTTGTTATTTTGCAGGATCTCATTGTAGCTGGGCCAGCAAAAGAGCAAAGAGCTGGGAGTAAGCAGCGAAGAGAAGAGTTTGGATTCGACATTAAGCGCAAGGCAACGGTTAGTGCATTTCCTCATTCTCTCTTGCTTTCGTAAAGAAGTAAACCTTAAGTAGTTTTCTTTACAGTTGTTGCTGAGGTATTATCACCCTTAGAGTGGGATAGGGTCATCCGAATCGGATACTTTTCCCTACAACAAACTGGCGACTCCGCTGGGGATCGTATCTGTTTGATTGTTTGTAGTATTTTGCTATTCATTTCCTGAACAAAAGAGTACCAAATCGAAAAGCTTTTGACTATATCAAAAGCGAAGTAGAGGGCAGCTACTCTAGCTCATTTCTGAGCATGTTCATGATTTGAAGAGCTGATCTACAAGGATCCTTGTAAGCTCTTAGTGATAGCTTTTCATCCTCCTAATCATCCCTTTGTGTGTACTTGACTGATTGCTTCTGATTTGAGCAAAAACTGTGAATTTTTGAGAAAATTGTGACCCGGAAACTGAGAAAACGCAACTTTCGTTTTCCAAAGCAGGTAGTACACAGGCTACCTGCTTTGCAACGCAGGTCCCGAAGGGGCTACCTACGCTGAGAGCCAGACTGGCTGAACAGCACCTGCGTTGGCCCAATTTTGCTTAGTGCATTTGGGGTTTCCTCCCTTTTTCTTGCCTGTTTTCACTATAGTTTTTTGCAGCAAGTTGTCTTTCTTGTACCTATTCTGAAACCAACCTTACTTGCCATCATTCCACCTCTGTTATATAACGAAATTGTACTTGTTCTTTTGTATTTCTTACATCATTTACAATTTCCCATAACGAAGAGTAAACTAGTCTTGCTTTGGCCTCTTAGATCTAAGCCTGTGTTAGGCATTTTGCTGGTCTAAAGAGTTAGCTTGTTTGCTGTCGATAGCTGATTAGTCTTTTTACTTTCGTCATTATGGTTTGATTTCATGCATTTCCAGTGTTTAAACAAGTAAATCTTAAGGTGTCTTTTGATTTTGGACAAACTTGTTTGTTTTCGCTTTAAATCGAAATCAAAGTTATATAACAACTTTCTTTTCGTAATACATCAACATTAAGAAAGGGAAAAGAAAATACATGCATTGTGCATTTTGCATTTGACTGTTTGCATGACGATTTAGGAAATTTTGCATTAGTGTGTGCTCTATGATCTGTGTGAAAAGATTTGCCTTTCTTCTCCTCAGTAGTTAAGATTTTCAAAGTTGAAAGATTGAAAAGTTTGCTTCTCATCTTAGACTGCATTCAGGAATTTGTTACATACATCTCGTGGTGATCCTTAAAGGCAAACTGCTAAACAAGATCAACATTAAAACAAATTCAATTTACATAACAACGCTTTGTAACATAACGCAAACATATAGAGGTCTAGGTAGAGATGTGTTCCGGCGTCGTTAAACATAGTGACTGTCGATCTCTACGAAGGTGGGTGATTCCTCCTGAGAGTCGGTGGCACTAATACGGACTTGTGCTCCCACGTACCGTCGCGTATATATTGGGAGACCCCTATAGGAACAAAGCCTTTATCCATAGGAAGCCGTGTCGGCCGCCCTACTGATCGCGATGCAGTGAACACAGCATTCACGAAGATCGACCACCCGTACCGTAAAACGTATTCTGTGGTTTCGCGAAAAGTTTGGCACACCCTCTACCTAGAACTCCAGAGAAGTTTCTTTTGGCCTTTTTCAAACTCTATAACTGAAAAAGTCCATCCGAGCATTTGTCACTTCGGGCTCGTTAAAACATCGAAGGAGACTAGAGTCATCTTTAGCTTTTTCTCGACTCTTAAAACATGAAAAAGCAAAGTTGTGTCTAAAGCGTCGTTAATAAAATTTATTTTAATCGGAACATAATCACCTGTTATTCCTACGTTGATATTTCAGTTGAAAAGTATGGAGCCCACCAACCAAGGAAGTCACCTTGGCGGAAGTCCCAATCCCTTCTCCTCTTGGGGAGATGTTGGTGCGCCTCATATGGCCACATTGTCACTTCCAGGATTGACAATTGGCCTACCTGTATGGCTCTTTTCAACTAATGTAGTTCAGATCGCCACTAATCCTGAGCAGTCGAATCAACAGTCAGACCAGTCTAGAGCTACCCACCAGCCTTCCACTTCTTACAATTCTTCCTCTGATCCTTCATCTTCGCAAGGTAGAGCCGGCAAAAGCCAGCCTCCCATGGAGAAGAAGGAAAAGAAGAAGAGAGAAAAGAAGCAGAAGGGGCCTATGGCGAAGGCGACTGGGGGCAAGCAAAAGACATCTGACAAAAATCCACACACTGCACCGACCGGGCCTAAATCGCCATGTGTCATTTGCAAAGGGACCCACTTCCACTGTGACTGTCCTTGTATTCCCCGGATACTAAGGGACTGGTCCCCCAGGTTGCACAATCCGGTAGCATCAACCTCTGATAGACATGTTGATTGCATTCCGTCAACTAGCGAGAGTGAAGGACGAAAAGGGAGACCAAGATCACCCTGTATGTTGTGTGAAGGCGATCACGCCATCCACCGATGTCCATTCTTAGATGAGGCGAAGAGAGTTTTGGAAGATCGTTCGGTATCACCGTTACGACTTCCTCCTGGATACCAAAAACTCGTGCCTAATCCCTCGATAGTTGAAAATCCAGCTGGCCCGCTCAAGTGGTCAGCTGAAGTGTCAGTCATTGAGAATGAACCTGCTGAATCCAGACCAGAAGAAAGTCTAAAGGTCGAAACGGCAGTTGACCCGGTTCTTCCTTCAGAGGTTTCATCCTCAAATGACTCCGTCATTGAAGACCCATCTTCAAATGACACCCTCACCGAAGAGGATAAGGATGACACCGTCCATATTCTTTTCATCAACACAGACTCTGATGAGCATCAGGGTAATGTGCCCATTCCTTTATCGCAGGAAGGAAGATCGTCAGGGTCGTATCCGGCCGTGTATTCGGTCCCACCACCAAGCAACCTGGTTGTGTCCTTTGATTGGAATCAACTAGGCAGACCCCGGTTACCAGCCAATATCCCATTCAGAATCATCGTCCAAATCTACAGAATGGTGATGGCTGGAACTATCATTGATGAAGGGGCATCTGTGAGTATCCTTTCCTCTATTGCTTGGAAAGCACTGGGTTCCCCGGCGCTTTTACCTGAGATGAGAAATCTATCAGGTTTTGATAAAGGAACCAGTCACCCGTTAGGGATTCTCCCCAATGTTCCAGTTACATTGAAAGGGAAGACAGTTCATATGAACATCATGGTCGTCCAGGGACCCTTAGTGTATAACTTACTCCTTGGACGAGACTATATATATTGCATGGAGGCGATAGTGTCCTCACTCTTTAGAGTCATGTGTTTTCCGCACGAAGGAAGAATGGTCAAGCTCGTAGACCAACTTTCATTTCCAGGATCACGCATCGCAAATAGTCAAATACCATCCCTTAACGGTTTATTCACTCAAGGAATGCCTCCACCCCCAGTTCTACTTCCCGATGAATGCGAGTGATTCGGAAGAAAGAGCTGGGACCTAGGGGGCATGCACCCTGGCCTGCCTTGGGCAGAGAAAACCTTGGGTATAAAGTTAATTTCCGCAGAAGAACATGACTAGTCCGTACCCCGTCCGAAGGAAGGAAGAGAGGGTTGTTCTAGGATAAAATTCTTTTGTCAAAGTTATGTGAGCGAAATAATTGGCTCCCTTTGTCTAGAAATTAGGCTCTCCTAAGGGAGGAGATCCATTTGTGGCAGTAAGTAGCCACCATCTTTGAAGGCAAGCCTCACCCATTAAAACATATGTTTTGAAGGATAAGTGGGGGCAGCCTCCAAAGAAAGAGATGAAGTTGCTGCAACAAGAAGTCACCATCCTTAGCAACCTAGTAATAGACATCGCCGGAAAAAGAGTTTAGTTTGCGGCAGCGAACCGAACCATTTTTCGGATAATAAGTAAGAGGACGACCCTAGAAATTATACTTTATACCTGGGGGCATGCGAACCTTTTGGAGTGCAAGTACGGGACGACTATTTATTTTTTAAATTTTTAGGTCCTCCCTTTAAACCTGTAGGTCTAACCCGTTAAACTCGTAGGATTAGCCGTTTCCAGCTTGCATAAAGAAAGGATGTGGGGCAAAAGTTAAAACTTGCCAAATAGGAGCATAGCTTCGTGAGATAAAGCTCCTTAAAAAATAGCTATCTCACCTGAGGCGTTTCTTGTATTATGACTAGTATAATCGAGCAGTTTTAGCACACAGTTCATGCTCGTTAAAAAATAAACGCAAGATCCGAGCAGTTTTAGCACATAGTTCATGCTCGTTAAAAAATAAACATAAGTTGTGAGCAATCTTCCCCTAGAGTTCAAGCTCACCCAGAAAAAATGAACCGGTAAATAACCTTGGTAAATGTAACCTTTGACAGCCATATTAAAGCCTTTGGTCGTGTTCTTGCAGTCTCACCTCCATCCGTTCATTTGGCCAATCGTTTATCTCCATATGTTTGTTTACCCATTTTGAGGAACAACTGCGAAGAGTGATTTCACTTAGCCATCCTTGTGACACTGCCGTGATTGGAAAATTCCAACCTGTACCTGGAATCTGCTGCTATCCCTGTTTATCACTCGTTCCTCAAAAGACGAGTCTTCTTTGAGCTCTTTTCACTGACTCGTAAAATATGAAAAGTTTGCCGAGTTTTGGCCTTCCAGCTCGTTAAAGCGACCGGAAAGCTATCCCTCCTCTAGATTTTAATCTTTTTGGACCTGAGGGATTATTGCACAAAAAGATCGAGCGCTTGTTTTGTTCGGCTCGTTAAAGCAATCGAAAATTCATCCCTTCTGTATTGTTTTATACTTTTTCGGACTTAAGGGATTAGATGACGAAAAAGGAATTCTGGAGTTGACTTTATGTACCTTTTTAGACTCTCTAAAAATGAAAAGGACCGAGTTATCCTTGTCGTTAGACTCGTTAAATTCATTAAATAGCGACAAACTTGTCTTTAGACGAGAACGAGTTTCCCTATCGCTAGGCTCGTTAAAACATAGCGATGGGCTTGCCCGAAGGGCAGGTTATAGAACAAGCATATGTTATCCTCCTCAAGCTTGATAAAAATAAAGAGGTACTGGTCAGCAATGACTGGGGAAAAATTGGGAGAACCTCACAGCTTTAATGGTAGCAAGTCGCTCTTGAACATGACACTTTGTCCTCCGTATCACATCGGGTTGGGTTGTTTCATTCACCGGTCTCATCACCATGGTCCTCGCCACACCATCCATATTTGGGGTAATGCTACCAATCCGTCACATCAGTGTCGTTATATGTTCAAGAGATGTTGTTCTGCAGAGAGTCAACCGTGTCCCATCCACTGCCATACATTGTCCTTCATCCATTTCATGACCGCCACCCTGAATTATACATCACAGTTTGTTTTCACATCATCACAATCACTAGCTCCGTTCCGTGTCACTGATGTGGGATTCATTAAGGCCCTCCTTTGACAGATCACTCCTTGTCGACATCAGCTCATTATCCAAGGAGTTGATCTAGGAACAACCCCTTCAGTACTTTGAAGCTTGCATGCCTCAATGGCAAGTTTCTCACTTCCGGCGACAGGTATACATCAATGACCTTCGACCAGAAGATTTTGCATGGTGGTCGACGCCAAGTCCTTTATTCCCACCATGTGAATTGTACTTCTGTACCTTGAGGGTCATCATCCTTATCGGTGATTCCTCTCGCGCTTGTTAATGGTTTACATCATTGACCGGTAATCAAGCGATGTCTTTCCGTGTTCGACTTCAAGAAATTCTCACATGGATCGACTTGTACATCGAGTGAAGATCGGAAGAGATTGAAGACCCCGGATCTAGTTTCATCCATCCGGGCTGCGATATATATTCAGGATATAAATACATTTGATATGTACATCATTGCAGCAGATGATCATCCTTCTCAAAGGATGATAATTTCAGCAGAGAATTATCAGTCTATCATCAGACGATCGTCTGTGCTATGTACCAAAATGAATTTATAAAGCTGAGCATGGGAATGCCCGCCTCAGCTAGATCATGAAAAAGTATGAAAAATAATGTATTGTATTGTATCTTATTACAGGACACTTCTCAGCAGATTGAATGAACTTCGGATCCTCCTAATAAAGCATTTCACCCGATAAACGACCTCATACTTTAGGGGGCATCTGTTATAGACAATTTTGTGCCTTGCAGGATCAGGCATGAATTGTCAATAATCCAAGGGATCCAAAGTCCCTAAACATGATGTTCCTACCCCTAGAGGAACAAGGTCAGCAAGCCAACAGCTCTCAGATCAGTTCTCCACCTGAAAACACTCAAAAAAAAGCAATCCTGAAATCAAAGCAGGTGCTCCACTAGGCTTCTGCGCTGAAACTCAACTCCTCCATGGTGTACCTGCGTTGCAAAGCAAGTGGAACAAGGGCCACCTGCGCTGAGCGAGATGGGACAAGTGGCACACTGAGTCATTGCTCTGGAATCTTCCAAAAATGACACTTGGATCAGGGATTTCGCCTTGTGATGAGTCAGAGGCTCTGTTTCTCCAAGTGGAAGCAAGGTTCTCCAAGTGGACTCAAGAACTGAAGATCAACTGAAGAGAGAGAGGACACAAGGCAGCTACACATCAGTTGCAAGCTGACTCATCCTTTCTCAATTCATCTATATATTGAGCTCTCTCCTATGAGCTCAGGAGGCTGGAATTTTTTGCAAAGTAATGATATGCTGTTGGTTTCACTATAGAACTATTGGGTGATTGCTTGAAGGAGGTGAAGAGGAGAAATTCTTTCTGCTGGGAGGTGTTGCTGGATTGGGGCCTTCAATGGTTGTAACCTTCTCAGAACTTTACTTCTTCATTAATAAAAGCTATTGAGGTTCTTCTATATGCACTTGTTTCAATGATGTTATTGTGATAATTGTATATTTGATTTATGCTAATCCGTGAATCAGTTATGATTGCATGCTTCTTGTAGTTTCCTTCTTTGTTATTTTGCAGGATCTCATTGTAGCTGGGCCAGCAAAAGAGCAAAGAGCTGGGAGTAAGCAGCGAAGAGAAGAGTTTGGATTCGACATTAAGCGCAAGGCAACGGTTAGTGCATTTCCTCATTCTCTCTTGCTTTCGTAAAGAAGTAAACCTTAAGTAGTTTTCTTTACAGTTGTTGCTGAGGTACTATCACCCTTAGAGTGGGATAGGGTCATCCGAATCGGATACTTTTCCCTACAACAGTAAGCAAGCTGGATGATGTATGTGTAAAGACAGTGTTTGAGAAAGATACCTGCAAGATGGTTCGGGGAGCACTGGTATTGATGCAGGGATTTCAGATTGGAACTCTGTACAAGCTACAAGGTAGCATTGTTGTTGATGGGTGTAACAGTTCTGTGGTTCTTGAAAGTGGAGCTGAAAATCTAATGGTCTCTGGAGAGAAGACCATGTTGTGGCATCAAAGGCTTGGAAATATTGGAGAGAAGGGCCTTCGAATACTTCATGGTAAAGGTATGAGTAATAGCTCTTTGGATTTTGATTTCTGTAAAAATTGTGTATATGGGAAGCAGAATCGGGTGAGTTTCCCCTCTGGTGGTAAGAGGGCGAAACAGATATTAGAGCTTGTGCACAGTGATGTGTTTGGACCTATGAAGGTTCCATCACTGGGTAAGTCTGTGTACTATGTATCATTTATAGATGACTTCTCAAGGAATACATGGATATATTTCCTTAAGAAGAAATCTGAAGTCTTTGACAGGTTTAAAGAATCTAAGGCTCTGGTGAAAAACCAGACAGAGAAGAAGATAAAGGTGTTGAGGTCAGATAACGATGGAGAGTTTTGCAGCAAGGAATTTGAAGAATTCAGTAAGAAGTGTGGTATAGCACAGTAGAAGACTACTCCATATACGCCTCAACAAAATGGAGTTGCAGAAAAAATGAATAAGACGTTGATGGAAATGGCAAGAAGCATGCTCAGTGGTGCTGGGTTAGGACAGGAATTCTAGGCAGAGCCAGTCGATACTGCATGTTACCTGGTCAACAGGTCACCTTCATCAGCGTTGGAGGATAAGACTCCACAAGAGGTATGGACTGGTAAGAAACCCTCTATCTCACATTTGAGGGTATTTGGATGTGATGCATATGTACATGTTCCAAAGGAGAAACGAACCAAGTTGGATAGTAGATCTAAAAAGTGCATCTTTATTGGGTATAAGGATGGTTTAAAGGGTTATAAGCTTTGGAACCCAGTCACATGCAAGGTTGTGTACAGCTGAGATGTGGTGTTCAGAGAGGTAAAATATGTTATTAAACATGAAGTCCAACCAAAGGAACCTGAGAAGATAGAGTTTGAGTTTAAGGAGGAAGAATCAAACTCTACAGTAGAGGAGGAATCAGAAGATGAAGAGCCACAAATTCCGGGTGTGAGAAGATCAATTCGAGAAAGAAGGTAGCTAGAAAGGTATAGTCCATCTGCTTTCTGTTCAAATTTTCCTTTATCTATTACTGACGATGATCCCATAACTGTGAAGGAAGTAGTAGATTGAGAGGATGGAAAACTCTGAAAAGAGGCCATGGTTGATGAAATGGCATCTTTGCACAAAAATGAGTCTTGGGATTTGGTGGAGTTGCCGGCGTGAAGGAAACCCATTGGCAGCAAATGGGTGTTCAAGAAGAAGACAAATGTAGAAGGAAAGGTGGAGAAATACAAAGCTCGGTTGGTAGAAAAAGGTTATTCCCAGGTGCTGGGAATTGATTTTGGCGATATTTTTTCTCCTGTTGCCAAGGTAACTTCTATTAGATTACTTTTATCTGTTGGTACTGATTTTGATTTTGAGGTAGAACAGATGGATGTGAAGACAACATTTATTCACGGGGATCTAGAAGAGGAGATCTACATGAAGCAACCTGAAGGCTTTGCGGTGAAGGGTAAGAAATAATTGGTATGCAAGTTAAATAAGTCTTTGTATGGGTTAAAACAGTCACCAAGGATGTGGTATTAGAAATTTGATACATTTATACGGGGACTTGGCTTCACCAGAAGCAAAGCACATCACTGTGTGTATTTTAAATTTAATTGGTGACCGTGTTATTTATTTGGTCTTATATGTGGATGATATGTTGCTAGTTGGAAATGACAAAGAAATTATCCAGGATTTGAAGACGCAATTGTCCTCCAAATTCGACATGAAAGATCTTGGTGCCGCAAACTATATTTTGGGCATGGAAATTAAAAGAGATCGGACAAAGAGGAAGCTCTGGTTAAACCAGAGGAAGTATGTCGAGACAATATTGCAGAGGTTTAATATGCAGGATAGTAAACCGGTGAAGGTTCCTATTCCTGTAGGTGTAAAGTTATTGCTGAACAGTGTTCCAAGACACAAGAAGAGGAAGAGGACATGTATCGTGTTCCATATGCAAGTGTAGTTGGTAGCCTGATGTATGCGATGGTCTGTACTAGACCAGACATTGCACATGTAGTGGGAGTATTGAGCAGGTTTATGTGAAAACTAGGGAAGGAGCACTGGACAACAATGAAGCGGGTTTTCAAGTATTTGCGTGGCACTAGTGATTATGGTTTGTGCTAGCAAGGAAGACCAGGATTGGACAGAGTGTTGGATATTCATGGCTTTGTTGATGCAGACTGGGCTGGAGATCTGGATAAGAGAAGATCTACAAGTGGGTATGTGTTTAACCTATTTGGAGGTGCAGTCAGTTGGATGAGTAAGAACAATCTGTAGTGGCACTATCAACTACAGAGGCATAATATATGGCAGCCACTCATGCAAGCAAGGAAGCAGTTTGGTTGCGAGATTGTGTTCAAGTATGGGGTTAGTACAGGGAGCTATAAGGATAGACTGTGACAGCTAAAGTGCAATTTTCTTGGCAAAGAACCCTGCTTACCATTCAAAGACAAAGCAAATTGATGTTCAGTATCACTTTGTGAGGGATATGATAGAAGACAAAAAGGTGTTGCTGGTAAAGGTGGACACTTTGAAGAATAATGCAGATGCATTGACAAAATCTATGAGCTCTGAGAAGTTATCCTGGTGTAAAGAAAAAATGGGCATTTTAGGGCTGGAAAAATGACTAAGCTCTCCTGTGGCCCCCTGTGGAAAGAAAACAACAAGCGGGAGAATGTTGGGTTGTGTTATATTCTTTCCATGACTAACCTACGTAGTGAACTGGGGGGTTAGAGGGGGGGCGGAGCCCCCCCTTCGTTGTGCAGATTGCGTAGCGGGGGGGTCATGGGGGGGGGGGGGGTTGGTAGCCCCCCTTTACGGGGTTTGGGGCGGTGCCCCAGGAATTTTTTTTTGAACCCTATCTTAGGTTGGGCGAACCTACCTATGGGTTTTCGATCCATGGTATTGGACGCGATGGTTTTCGGGCCATGGTATTGGATGCTTCGGCATGTATAAATATGTATTATAACATTGAAAGGAACATAATGAAAAATCAAGCTGGTAGTCCCGGTTTTGGGATTCAGGGGAAAATCTCTGTGTATATGTGTTTTATGTGTTATGCTCTCGCATTGTTTATTTTCTGTGTTTTAGAATTCGTATGCAAGTAATTTATGTACGGGGTTAAAACCTACAATCTCTACTGCTCCATTTTCAAACACTTTGACCACCTCATAGGGTCCCATCCAACATGTATGGAATTTCCCTTTAAAATATTTGAATATAGAATCGTAAAGGAGCTCCCAATCACTTAGTTGGAATTGCTTCTTCTGGATGGACTTGTCATGCCACTTCTTGCGTTGTTGTTGAACCAAGATGTTCTGCTGAACAACATCCCTTCAGAATTCATTTAACTCATTCAACGGTAGAATATGTTGTTGTTGTGCTTCAGAGAGATCTAGCCCTAATTGGACTACAATCCTGAAAGTCTTGATATGGAATTATATTGGAAACATGACTTGTTTCCTGTACACTAGCTCATATGGTGTGTGTCCTGTGTTGTTCCTCCAAGTGGTTTGGTATGCCCACAATGCTTCCGGTAATTTGTCAACCCAATCCTTTCTGTGAATATTTACTATCTTTGCAAGGATGGACTCTGTTGTACCTTAAGAAACCAATTTCCTGGCTGTAGAGAAATTGTGCTTAAGACATTAATAAATATTATTTACTATCACTTGTTTGTCACTTAGATATATGTTATGTTCTCAAATGAAGTACCTCGAGACTTGGTTTTTTACTCTTAATATATGTATGACCAGAACATCTTAGAATGCCATTTGTTGCTAGATACAAATGATGAATGTAGAATGCTTGAAGGGGAGGTTAAAGATAATATGCTAGTCTTTCACAGAAACTACTATTTGTAACTTAGAAGAATTATGAAAATGAGAATTGAATCATAGACAATATGTTGCTCAACATAGAAACTACTATCTGTGACTCTTGGAGAAGTTAAAGATAATATGCTGATCTTTCACAGAAACTATTATCTATAACTTAGAAAGGAAGGTGGAAACTTCAAGTATAGGAGTGCTCTTTTAAGGAATTTTAACTTTATCTACATAAGAAAATAAAGACCTGCAACTTCATTACTATACTTGAAGGAAGACAACATAAGATGACACATAATAGAGAGGGTTACAAAATTATACCCAACAATTCATGGAATCTTCTGATTCTTCCATTAATCAACAATTATATTAGGAATACAGCGGCCTAGTCTCTGGGTTCTCCAAAGTTAGAACCCTTTCTTAGTACATTTTCCTCTTTTTATACATTGTGGAACAATTATTAATCTCTAAAACTGCCCAAATTATTTAACTGCTTCTCTAACTATATGAAGTAAAAACTTATTACAAGATTTTACATTGGGTAAAAGACACCTCAAAGAACATGAAATAACAGGAACATAACTGAATTCAGAAGGAGATGATAACTGTTGGCTTGCTATGTTAATCTGCTTCTGTAAATGCCCTAATGATGCTTAATTTGTTTAGCCATAATGAAATGCATTTAGCTTGTGTAATCCTGAGCTTACATTGGCATTTTGATTGGCCAAAACACAAATAAGACATACTTGATTGTCTTCCTCTTCAGATTCGGCTCTAACCTTGATTTTCCACTTTACATAGCTAAATTAACACAAACTTTTGATTAATATGGCACTTAAAAGAGTTAATCTTGCTTTATAAACCTGTCAAATCTGTCCACTCAGCGCTCTGTTGACTTCCATCGCAAATTGCAATCGACCTAATATTTCACTGCAAACTTAACTTTACGCACGCTTAAGTTGCATAACTATGGTAGTGTTGGACTTATGCATAAATCCTTCATATTTGTGCTTTTACCTTTTATAATGAAAATATGCCATAAAACATGCTTTTCCCGCTTTTAATACGGGCTCTGCACAACTATCAAGGCATACCCTTTTCGCCGATATATATCCACCGTAGGTCTGCACTTTTTGGATCAGATGGTCTATAAAGATTTCGGGTGGGACATAAGCCCAGAGAATACCCGCCCGAAATGGGCAGTTTTCTCTCTCCACTCGGCTGCTACATGTCGAATGATAAGTGGGATCGGGTGAGCTCCAATAAAACCATTTACTATTTTTGCTCTGCCCAAAAACCTACTTGTAGCTTGAAATCTGCCTTTTTGTATGCCTTGCGGACCTGCAGGGGCTTATAAATCATAATATATATACGCTTTGAGTCCGGCCTTTCTATTATAATCCTTTATAATAGAAATACATATAAAAATGCGTAACAAAATATATATGAAGGGTTTTTGATATAGCGGACTCACCAGGACTTTACAATAAAACATATATATTTCGGGTCCGCCATCGCAAGTTGAAACCAACGTACATAGCTCAGCGGTGTGGCAGACCTAATGGGACTTAAAACAACGATGTATATACCTTTTTGGTCCAGCTATCGTGAATCGCAATCAGAAATTGGCGAATGAACCAACATATGTATTTAGCGCTTTACGAACCCGCCGAGATTTTAAATATAATATATATATATATTTCAGGTCCGGTTTATAACTTGTTCAACGCCTATTTCTATTATAATCCTTTATAATAGAAATACATATAAAATGTGTAACCATACCTTTTTTCGCCTTTTCCAAAGCCTTTGCACAATTTTCAAGATACACCTTTATCACAGTCAGCGATCGGTGATTCCCGTGGTAATAATATAACTACTCGTTGCATCTTTGCGATTGTGATTTAATCACATTACTAACATATATATATATATATATATATATATATTGGTTATGGCTCCATAAACCATTTATAATATGATTGAACTTGATCACATGTGCCAATTATTTTACACTTGTTTCTTTTGTGTTTTGATTCCGATATGCAATTTATTACATCTCCCTCTTGCCTTATCTTTTTTAAAGATATTTTCAAGTGATTTTTGAATGAATCATGGACATTAAAGGTAACAAAAAATACATGTTACAACATCTGGCTCCACCTGGGGATAGTGCTTTTGCCACAGAAGCACTAAGAACCGTAGATTAGTGCCTTATTCATTGGGCATGGAGTCATATATTGCTTCGCCAAACTTAACTGTGTGGAAATTTTGTACAGTGATATCACGCTAATATCTACAGTGATGAGATGCTTTCACTTTGATAGTAAAATATTGAGAATCATAGATCAGTAGCCTTAGTTGGGCATGGAGTCAAAAACTGTGAAAACCTTGAAATTTGACAAACTCGAACCTGAAAATCTTGAGGTCTGAAACCTCTGCAAACTAGTTTCCCACTGGAAAAGTCACCCTTATTCATCAACTAATGATTAAACTGAAGGACTGCAACCAGAAACCAAATTCTCAACACATGAGCTTATTTATGTACAAGTTCCTACATATGTACATGATTGATCTCCATCAGGTGACGTCAATCTTCCAATGGTACCAAGTTAGCATTTGGGTGCTTAATATAGAACCATTCTGCCAGTGAATCTTGAAAAAACAATTCATTATGAGTTTCTCCTGATTTCCAATATTGTGATCCTGAATGTGTTCATCCTGTGAAACCTTCCCTGAGTCAATAGCCACATCATTGGGGTTAGAAAGCCTTTCAAGAGGAACTAGTCCCTTTGGAAAAATATCATTCTTCAATTGAAAAATCTTCAGATTAGCTATTGAATCTTTTGAACCATTGATTTCTGCAACTTCTATTGTTTCTACT
This sequence comes from Pinus tabuliformis, assembly GCA_031772625.1. Lineage (NCBI taxonomy): Eukaryota > Viridiplantae > Streptophyta > Pinopsida > Pinales > Pinaceae > Pinus > Pinus tabuliformis. The sequence goes on along the minus strand of CM062809.1, from coordinate 963,475,485 downwards.
TTATCCTGATCTATTTCTATGCTCTGAAACTCCTCAACTATACTAAAAAATTCTTTAATCTGCTGATCATCTTCAAAAGCTTGCCAATTTTTTACATTATAAGGAACAGAGGATCTGTGTCTCGTCCCTATCTCATATCTTTGTCTTGGATTAATAGGATACTTGAAAGTACTACTAGCCACAACCAATGAATTTGCTAATCTATTCTCATTTCTTGGAATAAATTGAATGTTAAAAGCTTCAAAAAAGTTCTCAATCAAATCCCATACCTCATTTCTGTATACCCTAAGCCTAGGGTTCTTTGTTTGGAAATGATTTTTAATTTGCTTGATAATCAACTTTTAATCTCCAAAAGCAGAAATTGACTTAACTCCCATCTGTTTAGCTATTTGTAGAGAAATAATCAAGGACTCATATTCCGCCACATCATTTGTTACCTAAAACTCTAATTTGAAAGAAAAAGGGAACATATTACCCACAGGTGCAATTAGAAGAAAACCAACACCTATTCCTTCCTTGGAATAAGCTCCATTAAAGAAGCATTTCCACACTCCTTCAGTTTACAGCTCTGTAATTACATTGGTTGAAGCAAGCTGCTTCTAATTATCTTCAGCTAGCTTTGCATTATCATACAGTGTGAAACAAGCAAAATCATCCTTCTCTTGGCTATATATAGGTGAATTACTTGCTCCATTTATTATAATTGTTTTTACAAATCTAGTTTCTCTGTACAATCTCCTCTCTTCCCCACAAAAAATTGGTATAACAACATATGTAAAATCCAATTTCAAAACAACACCCAATTTAGCCCCCCAGGACTTAGATAGAAGCATTCTAAATCTAGCAGGGATATCTGCTACTACGACATCCATGACCAACCTTCTAGCTGGAATTTGGGCTAGTGACACTGCCGGACCCTTAATAACCCCTAAACACTTGACTTTGTTCAAATCAAATGAATACAAATCCCTATAAGGTTTGGTCACTTGTAGATGTAGTTGCTTCATCACTGACAAAGGCATAAGGTTATGTGAAACTCTCGAATCAAACATACAATTATGTAGGAGGAAATCATGAACCAATAAGGAAATATAAAAAGGAGGTATTGAAGAATCTATTTCCTCTACATGTGGACCAAAAACCACTATTCATTTATCTTCCTGCAGATTCACAGTGTCATTATATTCTCATTTTCTTTTAAGTTAATAAACTCAGCAATCTCCTTTTGATAAGTAGGTGTTTTTGCCAATTATGTAAGGGGAACTTGTATACCTTTTCCAACTCCTTAGTAAGACTAAACAAGTGACCCTGTTTAGCAGTCTTTTCATTCTCATCTTCACCTTTCTTCATGACTGGAATTACTTGAGGAATTGAAACAAGTTTCTCCAAAGGAATTTTTCCAGTTTGATCTTGAGAAGACTCACTTTGAAGTATCTATGTCTTTCCATTGCATTCTGTTGTTGCTTTCCTTTATTTACTTGTTTTACAGGTTAAGGTTCTTGTGGAGTCGCCTTTGGTGAGGAAGTTGAGACTTGTTGCTCACTTTCATTTTCGTGATTTCTTGATCTTTTCCTAGATCTCAGGTCATATTTCTTATGTAGTTCAGCCTGCATAAAATCAGAGAATTGTTTCCAATATTCATCAATTTCATTTTCATCATGAATAGCATCTGCTTCATCATACACATACTCTTCTCCTTCAATGCCAAGTTCATCTTCATCTACTGCATATAATGTAGAAATTTGATCTTCAGGTTGTTCTTTACCAGGATCTGCTTCTATATATAATAGTGCTCGAATTTGATTTTGATCTTTCCTTTCCTTTTGCAAGATTTACAAAGGTTGTCTTTTGTATTGGGGATTAAAGTTCTTATTATATTGTGTTTGTCTTTGAGAGTTCTTATTTTCTAACTCTAACCTATTTAACTTATCTGACAAAGTTTTAATTACATTACACATATCCTCCAATGATTGACTTTGAGGGGATTCTATCTTTGCCTTTCCCCTGTCTTGGATAGGCTGTGTTTATGTTGCTTTTCCTGTAGCCACTAGATTCGCTTCTATCTCTAAAGAGTCTGTTTGGATTTGATCAAGGGTTGGAGCTCTTCTTTCCCTTAATGTGAATCCAAAATTTGATTCAAAATCCCCTGCAAAAGTTATTTTTGCATCAGCAGGAGGAGGCTTAATCTCTGTTGGGAGACTATTGTACAATTTGTTAAATCTTCTGACAAATTCGGCCACAGTTTCATCAGACTTCTTCTTTATGGCATTAAACTTTGTTAATGAATACCCATGGTCTCTTTTTTCTCCCCATCTTTGAATAAACACACGTTCCATCTCTTCCCAAGAAGGAATGGTATTATTGGGAAGTCCTTTGAACCATTTCCTTGCTTCTCCATCCAAGGACTGAACAAAGAGTCTTAGAAAAACATCTAAATGTTCAACATTTAGGCTTTCTGCAAAATTACAAAATACTACTACATGATTCTCTGTTGTCTGTTCATCTTCTCCTGAAAAACGAGGAAGAGTTTTGAGGTAATCCTGTGGCATTTGATTGAATGGTTGTGGTAGTTGAAGAGGTGCATACCTATTCACTAAGAATGCAGGTGTTGCCATATTTATTGAACTTTGATTACCAACAGATGTGGAACCTAATTGAGAGGTAAATGGAATGTGCAAAGGAGGTAATGTGGTTATTGGTTCAAGTTGAATAATTATAGTAGGCAAATGAAAATTGATAGACTCAAAAGATTGGTCTTGGCAGCTAGGTTCCTGAAATGAAGATTATGAAAAAGATGACTCTCTATCAGTTGAATGTTTAGATAACTTGTTGCTTGATGCAGAAAATGTAGGAGTTGGTGTAATTCGGATCTTAGACTTCCTAACCCTCCTTGAAACCAACTTTTCAAGATCTGAAAGAGCTTGAACCTTCTATTGTGAAGTGTCTGATTTTGTATGGGGTCTTCTTGAAGCCAGAGTTATTGATTTGATTCAAAACAGCCAAATATTTCCTCCTCACTAAACAACCAAAGGAAAATAGTGAAAACCCAGGGAAAAGTGTTCTTGTCTTCTCTCCTCAGCAGCGGCGCCAATTAATGTTGTACCTTAAGAAACCAATTTCTTGGTTGTAGAGAAATTGTGCTTAAGACATTAATAAATATTATTTACTGTCACTTGTTTGTCACTTAGATATATGTTATGTTCTCAAATGAATGACTTGGAGACTTAGTTTTTTACTCTTAATATATGTATGACCAGAACATCTCAGAATGCCATTTGTTGCTAGATAAAAATGATGAATGAAGAATGCTTGAAGGGGAAGTTAAAGATAATATGCTAGTCTTTCACAGAAACTACTATCTATAACTTAGAAGAATTATGAAAATGAGAACTGAATCATAGACAATATGCTACTCAACACAAATTACTATTTGTGACTCTTGGAGAAGTTAAAGATAATATGTTGATCTTTCACATAAACTATTATCTATAACTTAGAAAGGAAGGTGGAAACTTCAAGTATAAGAGCGCTCTTTTAAGGAATTTTAATTTTATCTACATAAGCAAATAAAGACCTGCAACTTCATTACTATACTTGAAGGAAGAAAACATAAGGTGACACATAATAGAGAGGGTTACAAAATTATACCCAACAATTCATGGAAACTTCTAATTCTTTCATTAATAAACAATTATATCAGGAATACAACGGCCTAGTCTCTGGGTTCTCCAAAGTTCGAACCCTTTCTTAGTAAATTTTCCTCTTTTTATACATTGTGGAACAGTGATTAATCTCTGAAACTGCCCAAATTATTTAACTGCTTCTCTAGCTATATGAAGAAAAAACTTATTACAGGATTTTACAAAGGGTAAAAGACACCTCAAAGAACATGAAATAATAGGAACATAACTAAATTCCGAAGGATACGATAACTGCTAGCTTGCTCTGTTAATCTGCTTCTGTAATACCCGAATGATGCTTAATTCGTTTAGTCATAATGAAATGCGTTTAGCTTGTGTAATCTTGAGCTTACATTGGCAATTTGATTGGCCAAAAAACAAAGAACACATACCCAACTGTCTTCCTCTTCAAATTCGGCTCTAACCCCGATTTTCCACTTTACACGGAAAAATTAACATGAACTTTTGGTTAATATGGGACTTAAAAGAGTTAATCTTGCTTTACAAACCTGTCAAATCCGTCCACTCAACGCTCCGTTGACTTCCATCGCAAATCGCAATCGACCCGATATATCATTGCAAACTTAACTTTACGCACCCTTAAGCTACATAACTATGGTAGTGTTGGACTTATGCATAAATCCTTAATATTTGCGCTTTTACCTTTTATAATGAAAATATACCATAAAACATGCTTTTTCCGCTTTTAATACGAGCTATGCACAACTATCAAGGCATACCCTTTTCGCCGATGTATACCCACCATAGATCTGCACTTTTCGGATCAGACGGTCTATAAATATTTCGGGTGGGACATAAGCCCGGAGAATACTCACCCGAAATGGGCAGTTTTCTCTCTCCACCTAGCTGCTACATGTCGAATGATAAGTGGGATCGGGTGAGCTCCAATAAAAACCATTTACTGTTTTTGCTCTGCCCGAAAACTTGCTTGTAGCTTGAAATTTGCCTTTTCATACGCCTCGTGGACCCGCCAGGGCTTATAAATCATAATATATATATGCTTCAGGTCCAGCCTTTCTATTATAATCCTTTATAATAGAAATACATATAAAACTGCGTAAACAAAATATATATGAAGGGCTTTTGATATAGCAAACTTGCTAGGACTTTACAGTAAACATATATATTTCGGGTCCGCCATCGCAAGTCAAACCCAACGTACATAGCTTAGCAGTGTGGCGGACCCGACGGGACTTAAAACCATGATGTATATGCCTTTCGGGTCTGGCTATCATGAATCGCAATTGGCAATCGACGAATGAACCAACATATGTATTCAGAGCTTTACGGACCCACCACGCTTTTAAATATAATATATATATTTCAGGTCCAGTTTATAACTTGTTCAACGCTTATTTATATTATAATCCTTTATAATAGAAATACATATAAAATGTGTAACCATACCTTTTTCCGCCTTTTCCAAAGCCTTTGCACAGTTTTCAAGATACGCCTTTATCGCAATCGACGATCGGTGATTCCTGTGGTAATAATATAATTGCCTATATATATCTTTGCGATTGTGATTTAATCACATTTATAATATATATATATATATATAGATATATTGGTTATGGCTCCATAAACCATTTATAATATGATTTAACTTGATCACATGGGCCAATTCTTTTACACTTGTTTCTTTTGTGTTTTGATTCCGATATGCAATTTATTACATCTCCCTCTTGCCTTATCTTTTTTAAAGATATTTTCAAGTGATTTTTGAATGAAACATGGACATTAAAGGCAACAAAAAATACATGTTACAACAGACTCAATCACCTTGTTTGTGGACCCCACCTAACCATTTGCTTGCGGGTGATACGGTGTAGATTTCTTGTGCCATATTTTTGACTGCTCCATCACACCCTGTACCAAATTAGAAATAAACTGTGGTCCATTGTCAAATTTTTTTTTCTCTAGGCACACCAAATCTAGTAAATATTTCAGTAAAAAGAAAATCAACAACAACTCTTTCAGTAGCAAAAGAAACAACTTTAGCTTCTGCCCGTTTTGTAACGAAATCTGTGCAAACCAAAATATGCTTTTTATTTAATGATGCTGGATTTATTGGTCCTACAAAATCAATGGCCCATTTTTCAAAAGGCTCAATCATAACCTGAGGACATAAAGGTAATTCATTGGTTTGATTAGGTTGGCCAATTCGGTGACAATTGTCACATCGCTTGACGTACTGTTTAGCATCCTTAAACAAGGAGGGCCAAAAATAGCCAGCTCGTAACACTTTGTATGCAGTCCGTTTGTCATCAAAGTGACCCCCGCAAGGGTCATCATGGGAAAATTTTAAAATATCAAACACTTATTCCTCTTTTACACATCTACAAATAATGAGATCTGCTTTGGTGTAAAAGAGGTCTCCTTGAATCCAGGGATATGCAGCGCTTTTCTGTATGATATTCCGCTTTTCACAAGCGAATAAGTGAGGTGGTAATTTTCCAATGACTAAATAGTTAGCTATGTCAACAAACCATGGAGATTTTGTTGACACATCAAGAAGATGTTCGTCAGGAAAATCATCATCAATAAGAATTGCTTCACCAAGATTATTTAATCTTGAAAGATAATGTTCTACTACATTAGATTTTCTTGGTCTATCAATAATGGTAATACTAAATTTTTGTAACAATAATAACCACCTAGTCACTCTACCCTAGTTAATGGTTTATTAATCAAATATCTTATTGCGGAATGGTTAGTATGCACAAAGACTTCATATCCTGTAATATAATGTCTAAATTTATTAATGGAAAAAATTGCAGCTAAAGACTCTTTCTCAGTAATCGTACAATTTAGTTAAGCAGGTGACAAGTTTTTACTAATGAAATAAATAGCATAAGATTGTTTGTTTTCTTCTTGTCCTAAAGTTGTGCCAATAGCATTATCTGAGGCATCAAAGAAAATATGAAATGGTAGGGACCAATTTTGTCCTCTCAAAACTGGTGCATGGACTAGTGTTTCTTTCAATGTCTCAAAGGATTGTTGGCAAGCTGTGGACCAAGAAAACTCACTATCTTTAGCCAAAAGTTGAAAAAGGGGGGTAGCTATCCTTGAGAAATTCTCAATGAATCTCCTATAGTAGCCCGCATGTCCTAGAAAACCTCTCGCTTCCCTTTGAGTTTTGGGTATAGGAAGACTCAAAATAATTTCTATTTTGCACGGTCAACCTGGATTTCCATTTTAAGTTCTGTTATGAAACCAACTCACAAAAATATAGAAAAGATAGATCAACGACTTAGAAATCAACCTCTTCGAGGGGGCAACCTCCTTTGCATTACAGAAATGAACAATTCTTGGAAGATACAAATGACAAAACCTGCTTTCTATATATAGGAGTCTAAGGGGTCACAATATAACCAAAGTTGATCTAACAATAATAATATAAGGGCACAAAAATAACAATAGTGGGCTTCTATGGGGCACAATAATAACAATATGGGGACAATAGGGGCACAACAATAACAATAAGGGATACAATGAAAATAGTAATGGGGGAATCACTAGTATTATAGGGACCTAACATGCCCCTCTCCTTCAAAAAAGTGTTGTCCTCAATGCTTGTGTAGTTCTGGATGCTTTTGTAAAAAATTCTCATCCTCCCATGTGGAATCTTCAACGGGTAAGTTCTTCCACTTGATGAAATACTCTGAAATTGATTGATTTTGTAGCTGTCGAGTTCTTGTTTCTTTGACTACTTCAGGTTCCAATATGATTTTTCCTTTCTCATCAAGTTCTGGCAATATTGTTTGAACTGGGAGCTTGTCACCTATAACCTTATTTAAGCATGAAACATGGAAAATTTGGTGCACTCGGGAAGCTGGAGGAAGCTCCAATTTGTATGCCATAGTACCTATCTTTTTCAACGCCTTGTACGGACCATTATACTTTCGTGATAATTTATTATCCTTCTTAGCTTGCTTGAGGGACATTTGTTTATATGGTTGTAGTCGTAGGAATACCTAATCACCTACATCAAAACTTCTTTCACTATGACATTGATCTGCATGCTCTTCCATTCTATTATTTGCCAAGTTGAGGTTATCCTTTAAGAGTTGGAGAAGTTGTTGTTGATGCTCGATGTGATATTCCACTGCTTGAACCTTAGAATTTTCTCTTAAATATGATGTGATGGATGGTGGATGATATCCATAGAGTGCCATGAATGGGGTCATTTTTGTTGCAGTATGGAAGGAAGTGTTATACCACCATTTAGCCAGAGGTAACCATTTGATCCATTGTGTCTATTTATCAGATACAAAACAATGAAGATATCCTTCCAAACATTTGTTTACAATCTTAGCTTTCTCATCAGATTGAGGATGATAAGATGAGCTATGAGCTAACTGAGTACCAAGACAAGAAAATAATTCTGTCCAAAAATTTCTAGTGAAAATGGGATCTCTGTCACTTACAATAATCTTTTGGTTTCCATGTAGCTTTTGAATTGTTTCCATAAATGTAGTAGAAAATGTACTCAATTTAAATGGATGAGATAATGCACAAAAGTGTGAATACTTGGTAAGTCTGTCAACTACCACCATGATAACACACTTTCCTTCGGACTTGAGTAAACCTATGATAAAATCCATTGAAACCTCCTCCCAACGTCGGCTTGGAATGCATAAAGGTTGTAATAGACCTGGGGTCTTAATTGTTTCAACTTTATTTTGTTGGCAAACCAAACATTCCGCCACCAACTTTTGAATATCCGATTTAAGGCCATCCCAAAAAAAATCCTTCTTAACCTTGTGGTAAGTTTTTAGAAATCCTGAGTGCCCTCCTAAGGGAGAGGTGTGCAATTCCCTAAGAATCTTTTGTTCGAGTTGGGAATTCATACATAGGTATAACCGATCTTTGTACTATAATGAATCATTTTTCTAGCTAAATGTATCAAATGTACTGGGATCTTGTTGTATCTTTTGAATGAGTGCCCACACTTCTTCGTTATTCTTCCATTCATCCCTTTCTTCATTTATCCAATCTAGTTGGATAATAGAAATGGCGCAAAGAAATGCTTCCACATCCTCATCCTTTCTTGAGAGTGAATTTGCCACAACATTTTGCTTCCTTTTTTTGTAGATGATTTCAAATTCATAACCCAACATCTTTGTGACCCATTTTTGCTGCTCTTCTGAAGATAATATTTGTTCTAAAAAGTATTTAAGACTATCATGATCTGTTTTTACCTTGAAGTGTCTTCCCATTAGGTAGGGTCACCATTTCTTAAGTGCATGTAGTATTGCCAACATTTCCTTCTCATAAATAGCTTTGTGTAAATAATTTCCTTTGCTTGGACGACTTTCGAAAGTAATGGGTATTTCTTCTTGCGTTAAAAAACACCAATTCCATTTCCTCAGGCATCAAATTTCACAATAAAGGTTTTTGTGAAGTCTGGTGTGGCTAAGACTGGTGCTTGGCACATTGCCTCTTTAAGATGTTCAAAGGCCTTCGTTGCTTCTGGAGTCCATAAAAATTCATCTTTCTTCAATAATGTTGTTAGAGGTGCTGCTATTCTCCCATAATTCTTAACAAACTTGCGATAATACCCTGTCAACTCGAGAAATCCTCATAGATGTTTTATGGATGTGGGGATTTTCCATTCCTTAATGGTTTTAATTTTGCTAGGGTCTACCTTAACACCTTCATGAGATACAATATGACCCAAATATTCCACCTCTTGTACTCCAAAGAAACATTTGGATATTTTTTCATATAATTGTTTCTCCTCCAATAATTTGAGCACCCTGTCAACATGTTGAACATGATCCTTCCAAGACTTGCTATAGATTAGTATATCATCAAAAAATACTAACAAAAAATTTCTAAGGAAGGGCTTGAAAATGGAATTCATCAAACCTTGAAATGTAGAAGGTGCATTGGTAAGGCCAAAAGACATGACCAAAAATTCATAATGACCCTCATGAGTTCTAAATGCTGTTTTTGGAATGTCTTCAGTCTTCATTCTGATTTGATGATATTTTGAATGAAGATCCAACTTGGTGAAGTAAATTGATTAATGCAATTGATCCAATAATTCATCAATGACAGGAATGGGAAATTTATATTTAATAGTGATCTTGTTGAGCTCCCTATAATCTAGACACATGCACCATGATCCATCCTTCTTGTGAACCAATACTACTAGAGTAGAGAAAGAACTTTGACTAGGTTTAATTATACCAGCCTCTAGCATTTTTGCAACCATACATTCAATTTCACTCTTGGGCATAGGGATATCTGTAAGGCCTAATGTTTGGAGGAACACTTCCTGGAATCAAATGACTAGCATGATCATGATCACGAATAGGTGGGAGGCTTTTGGGAGTCTCAAATACCTTGGAATGCTTGTCCAAGACTTTTTGGAGATCTAGAGAAATAGATGATTTTGATGTGGGAACCTCTAGTGAACATAATTGTGCAATTATGCCTCATGGTTCTTTCTTTAGAAGCTTTGTCATTTTGTTAGAGCTGATTATCTTTCCCAGTTTCCCTGTGATACCCCTTAATTCAACTTCCTTTCCTTTTGAAGAAAATTTCATGAAAAGTTCTTGAAAATTAAAAGATTTTGTACCCAAGGATTGTAGCCATTGGACTCTATTGGGTAATGGAGGTCCCGCGTAACAATTTTGGGGTCTGATAGCCTAGAAATTAGGATTAAAATATTGTAAACCTCCAAAATATGCGAAGCGCGAAATGTAAAAGGTCGAGTCAAAGGGTTTTCCACCCGAAAAATAATATAAAATAATAGGAAGTAAGTCGGTCCGTGGACCATAGGAAGGTATAAATAGAACATGACTCTATGAGGGAAAGGAAATTCTTTTTGGGTATGATCTTGGATCTAAATTGTAATGGGTTGTTGAGGAAAGCAGTCTGAAGCGTCTGTAAGTCTGAGTCGAGGGTTTGGGGTAGTGGATAGAGGCTCTGTAGCTGTGTGCGCAAAGGCCTGGAAGAGTCCGTAGCTGTGTGCGCAAACCCTTGCAGCTGAGTGCGCAAAGCAGATCTAGATGTACTGGTGATAAGTGGAAATAAAGATAAGTTCCTTTTGAGAATTTTGTGTCAAATCTGAATTATCGCAAATCTAGCATTTTGTATGATTAATAAGACTGTCTTGATCTATGCGCATATGATTGCTTATTGAATGCTTGTGAATCTGGGTTTAATCTTAATACGCGAACTGAATAAATCTGATAAATGTTTGCTTAAAGACCCTCCTAAAGTAGATCTGATTTGCAATACTTCATCTAATAGATTAAATCTGTAGACTGCATGCTAATAGACAGTAAGAGGTGTTCAGGATCGGCGCGAAAACAGGTAGCGTGAAGCTATAGAACAGGGCGTGAAACCTCCAAACCACATATTGACATCCCAAGGGTGCAGAAACCTGGTTCTAGCACCCTCCCATGCTACCTCAGGTGAGACCTTAGTTCGCATTTCGCGGGTTGTTGCCGAAAGGGCCGGTAGCTATGGGATTTGCTTGGCTAAATAACTCTTCTGAACCTAGGTCAAGCCCATATAAGCCAACAAATAGTTCCATTGCCGGGACCGGGATCTGCCTAAGGGGTGTCTGGTGTGAAACATGGGGACTCTATAGAGAAGAACATTGAAGGATCGAAGAGTAGATCAAGGGTAACTATGGCGAGCGCGATTCAGTTACCGGTATTCAAAGGAGCAGGAGGCGAAGACCCGGAATAATTCTGGTTTGTGCTAACATCGGTATGGAACGTGCAGCAAATTGTGGATGATAATATCAGAAAGGCTACCTTAGTCAGCGCGTTGCAGGACCGAGCACTGACATGGTACATAAAGTACTCAAGCAAGCACCCAACGGAAGGGACAATAGAAATTCAAACTGAATTGAAGAAGGAGTTTAGCTGGCTGAAGTCAGAAACACAGTTGATTATAGGGTTCAACGAGATTGCGATGATGCATGGAGAAAAATTGTGGGATTTGGACCAAAGACTAAAAAGTACTATTTGCGAGGCTAACATGACATTGATGGACGCACAACACTACGCTTGGTTTGTGGCATCCTTAACACCACATCTAAGGGAGGCTCTATCACAACAGAAGATCTCAACCCAGGCTGAAGTGCTAGAGATAGCGATGAGGTTACACGAAACTCCGTTGCAAGACCTGGGGTTGGGAGTTCAACAAATCCAAGTGCAGATCCAAGATTTTTGTTTGGAAATGAAGAAGCTAAAACAAGAATAGATACCGCGAGTAGAAGTTCGGGAGGAAGTATGGTGTATAAAGTGCAGAAGCCAGGGACACGATAAAGATCATTGCCTGGTCTTAGTAAATTTTGTGGCAACGGGGGGACCAATGATATTATGACCAGAGGCACAGAAAGGACTAAGCACCACAGCCTCGCTCTGGTGCGCAATCTATCATATGGGAGGAAAGCACAACATTGATAACTGTCATCTATTACCAAAATACCACCAGACCCCCCAGCAGCTATTTTGCAACTTTTGCAGGTCGGTGGGCCACGAGGAAAGAGACTGTCGTAGATACCAATTGTTAATGGACAAGTCACCTGCTTACAGAATCTAGACTGAGGCACGAGGTTAGGATCCAACTGCGACGATTGTGCGCGGTGGGTTCCAAGGTCGTGGACGAGGACGGGGTGGAATGGGGCCCGGAAGGGGTCGCGGGCAGCTAATCTGCTACAACTGTGGAGGACCAGGACATTACGTGCGGGAGTGTACCAACCCAACTAGAATTTTGTGTAGTTATTATGAGCAATTCAATCATGAGCTGATAGATTGTCCTACATTGATAGCGTAGATTCGTGAGAAAAAGGCAGCGCAACCAACAACGACCCAGGATGTGTAGATGATGAGGTCTAAACCCTGCGAGGAAGATCCCAAGGTCAACATGGTGCTAAGGAGTGGCACGACCATAGGAGTGGATGGAAGGAACTTAGGGGGCGGTAAGGAGACATATCTGGAATCTCGGGAGAGCTTCGCGGAAGTCTCTACCTTAAGTACAGGGATTAGCCTGAGTTGGACCATGACCCCTTGATGATAACTACCTTTTTAGAGACATGTATAAAGTTACTTTGCGACAACAGGGTGGTTAAAGGCTTACAGGAGTTGATAAATAGATGCACAGGATGGAGTGAACCTCATGTCATTCAGAAGTTGGGAAGACATGCATCATGGAATGGAAGGGAAATGTGGTTAATAGCACAGATAAGTGATTATGAGATGGAGCAGGTCATTTTGGATCTGGGCTCAGATGCCAACGTACTGCCGAAACAAACTTGGGAGTGCATGGGTAAGCCTATGCTACAATGGTCCCCTATCCAATTACGAATGGAAAATCAACAGAAGGTGCTGCCCATGGGAAGGCTACAAGGAGTTATGGTAGACCTTGACGACACAAGTACTCGAATGGACTTTGAAGTTATTGAGCTCAAGGATGAAAGTACTCCCTATCCTGCGTTGTTAGGAATAGATTGGGCCACCGACATGAACGGGGTTATTAATCTAAAGAAGTGGACAATGATATTTGAAACAAAGTCACTCCGCGTAGTCATTCCACTAGATTCGGCTAAAGGACTGCACTACATTGAACCTATGCGCGATAGAGAACACGGCGACGATGTAGATTGTAGCTATAGAATGTCTGCCCAAGAGCGATGATGCGTCAAGACAACGAAGGATAGAAGAATATCATGGGGTAATGGAGAATCCTGCACTTCTGATTCAGATGAGGAAGATGAGCGGTGGCGCAATAGGTTGAACAGAGTAACCACACTACACTGCAACATGGTGACTAAATCGTTGTACTGCATAAGGGCCCAGGATCGCGAATTGCCGAAGTATGATGGGTTGACAATAATAGATGAATTCCTGACCAAATTTGAAATCGCAGTACCAGAGCACCAACAGTTTGATGTGATGAGATGGGCACTGCTCGCGATGCTTTCTCGATGGTGGGGCACACATGAAGGGATGTTCGAAGATTGGCGCACCTGCAAGCGCATGATGAAGATCAGATTTTGGAAGCCGAAACTATGCATAACGGAGAAATACGATGGATGTGATGATTTGAGCATGAACCTTACCAAATGGATCAAAGCCTGCGGAGAGGAACCTCAACCAGAATCGGTGCACTTATTTTATCACAACCTGGATGTCATTCCCAAAAACTGGTATACGGAAGCAGAGCTTCAACACGACACAGGCGAGTGGGATATCTTGCGCACAGGGTTTTTGTCGACATTCCTTTTTGAATATCAATGTATGGATCTTATGGACGAAATATTACAGTTGGTAAAGGCCGCCATGTTCAAGACACCGCTAGGGCGAGAGGAAACTGTGCAGCCCGACTGGTCGCGACAACTGAGTCAGGTCCTTGAATGCTATAAAATCTAGGTAGAAGATGATGAGGATGATTCGCGAAACGTCAATATTTCGGAATCAGAGGGGAGCCAGGAGGTGCACGAACCCGAAATCGAAGATCCAGACATCACGGCGCCATTAAAAATGAAAAAAGTTAATATTGGAACTGAAGAAGAGTCGAAGTATGCAACACTTGGGGACTACTGGTACAACACCACAGTGGAGAAGGTTGTCGAATTGCTTTAGGAATATCGAGATTTGTTCCCAAAGAAGATCACAGAGCTAAAAGGGATCCTAGGAGACTTAGGAATGATGAAGATAATGTTGAAGCTAGACGCAAAACCGGTGAAGCAACGACCCTACCGATTGAATCCAAAATATAAAGCAAAGGTTTGTGAAGAATTGGACAAAATGTTGGTAGTAGGAATCATTGAACCAGCTGAGGAGTCCGACTGGGAAAGTATGATGGTTGTAAAGGAGAAGAAACAGAAGGGTGAGATTCACATCTGTGTGGATCTCAGGAAGCTCAATGATGCCTGCATCAACGATCTGTTCCCAACACCGTTTATAGATGAGGTGCTAGAAAATGTGGGGGGGCAGGAAGCCTACTCCTTCACGAATGGGTTCTCAGGATACCACCAGATCAAGATCGCGCCAGAGGACAGGAGTAAGACAACGTTCGCTACTGAATGGGGTTGCTTTCAGTACATAGTGATGCCCTTCAGACTGAAGAATGCGCTAGCAATATTTTCACGAATAGTAGTCACAACATTCAAAGAATTTATCCACAAGTTCTTAGAAGTCTATCTTGATGACTGGACCATGTTTGGACTGGTTAAGAAGCACGTAGCGAGCTTACGGTTGATGCTAGATACTTGCCGCCGACATCAGATTGCGTTAAACTTGAAGAAGTGTACTTTCCTTGTCCCATTCGGGAACCTGCTAGGCCATGTCGTCTGTAAGTGAGGCCTGATGGTGGATCCAGAAAAGATCGCCATCATACTCAATCTGCAAGCACTACGAAGTGTCAAGAAATTACGTGCCACACTAGGATACACAGGCTACTATCGAAAGTTCATCAAGAGCTACGCTCAGATCACGGTTTCGATGGAACAGTTGCTGAAGAAGGACGTTACTTATTGCTGGAATGAGGAATGTAACAACAGTCTAGAAATGATTAAGGAAAAGATGGCATCGGCCCCTATATTGGTCTTTCCGAAATGGGACGTTGAATTTCATGTGCATGTTGACACATCATGTGTCTCATTGGGGGCGGTACTTACTCAACCAGGAGTGGAGGGAATTGACCACCCGATTGTGTTCGTAAGTCGACGACTGTCAAAAGCTGAGAAGAATTACTCCACTATTGAGCACGAGGGCTTAGTGATGGCATACGCGCTTCAAAAATTCCGCCACTATCTGCTTGGAGGTCACTTTAATATGTATACCGATCACTTGGCATTAAAATACCCAGTGAATAAGACTATGTTGGGGGGGCGTATCTGTAGATGGTTGATGTTATTCCAGGAATATGACTTTGAGGTCGTCGTTAAACTGAGACGTCTAAATGCAGGCCCAGATCACCTGTCTCGAATTGAGACCGGTGAAGAACCCATAAATCTAGAGGACGGACTTCGAGATGCTCAACTATATGTGGTGCATGTAGTGGATGGTCACTTTGAAGATATAATCCATTTCTTAACTACAGGAACCACGCCGCAGGGATACTCTGTTCAGCAGAAGAAGGAATTGGTGATACATGCAGTAGACTTCACCGTGATTGCAGGACACCTCTACAAAATGGGCAATGATGAGATATTGCGTCAATATGTCTCAGAGTTTGAGCGAGGAAATATCTTGGTCGAAGCACATGGCGGGGTTGTTGGCAGACATTATGAGGGTTGCACCATAGCTTAGAAGATCCTTTGCGCAGGATTATGGTGGACTACTCTGCATCAGGATTTGAAAGCATACTGTCGAGCCTGCGACATATGTCAACGGACGGGGAAACCATCATGGAGAGATGAGATGCTGCTCCAACCACAGATGACGCTACAACCCTTCGAGAAGTGGGAAACTGACTTCATAGGACCTATCGAGCCACGAGGGAAAACTGGCGTGCTCTATATCATCACCGCGATAGATTATTTGACTCGATGGGCCGAGGCATAGCTGGTTAAGGATTGCACAGCTACGACAGCTGCAAATTTTTTGTTTGAGAACATACTGACAAGGTTTGGATGTCACAAAATTCTCATGAGAAATCGGGAATGCATTTTCTGAATGAAACAATTAGTGCACTCACTGAGGAATTCCAGATATATCTCCAACAGAGTACGTCGTACCACCCGCAAGGCACTGGGACCGTTGAGGCATTCAACAAAATCTTGGAGACTGCATTGACCAAGGTCTGTAATGCACGATGAAATGAATGGGACTTGTGCATCCCTGCTGTGCTATGGGCATACCGAACCACGTGCAAGAAGTTGACGGGCCATACACCTTTTCGATTAGTCTATGGCAAGGAGGCCGTTATGCCTATGGAATATATTATGCCTAGTCTGCGGATAGTGGCAATCACCAGTATGGCAGACCGTGGGGCTTTGGAGGAAAGGCTCGCGTAGCTCGAAGAACTGGAGGAGGAATAGTTTTTGGCTGGATTCCTTCAGAAAGTATAGAAACAGCCGAAAAATTATGGCATGATCACCATATCAAGGTGCGCACTTTCAAGGAGAATGATCTAGTATTGCTATACGACAGTAAATTTGAGAAATTCCCTGGCAAACTTCGAATGCATTGGTTGGGACCCTATGTCATCAAAGAAGTTACTGATGGGGGCGCGGTTCAGCTTGCCAAACTCAATGGGGACCCCTTCCCAAGCCAAGTAAATGGCAGTCGCCTGAAGCTCTATACGGGCGGGTTGGCCACCTGACTAACCGTTCAAGGGACAGTCTCACCGCTCCAACCAGTTGAAAGAGAGTGCGGGATGGTAAAGTAGTCTGGGAGAAAGAGGCGCGAGTGCCAGGATACATGTCGATCTAGTTCATTATCAGGATCATGGTCACGCGGTCAGAAGTACGCTGCTACATTGCTCCGAGCAGAGGTGACCGCTCATGTCACAATTCATGACAAGATGTTTGCATTATGGAAAAAGGGAGCGGGCGACAGGCAATTAAGATAAGGAGTATGAGCTAGATATGGCACGAGCCACCACAAAATTTACACGAGAATGATGGAATAGGCGGGAATCAGGGAATTGAAAATTCAAATCGCTTATAAATCACCGAGGGGCATCCACTGGGCGACCTACACTTCCGCAAAGCGTATGTTGAGTATTGATATGGAGCTGTTTATTATCTCTGCACAAGGAGTAAGCCCGAGGGTGGTGAGATGGCCGATGGAGTAGCAAGACTATCTAAGGAGCATGGTGTTGATAGCCATAGGCGTTCCACAGCCTGCAACCTCAACAGTAGGGGATGTACTGGAAAAGGGGAGACACGAAGTAGAATTGGTCCGAATGTCGTCTCCCCGCCCACGTGCAGGTTGGCGAACTACAACAAATCAGAAAAAGAATGGAAAAATGGAGATCACTGGTAGGAACGAAGTTACTAAGGCGTCTCTGAAGGAGCTTAAGGACTGGGATCTCACAGATAGCAGTAACGGTCTTGCAAAATTGCAACACAAGCTACGACAGACAGTGCGAAGAGCCACTACGAAGGTTGGAAGTGGTTGCGGTGGTACAAGGAGGTCCCGTATGCAGCTCCCCCACTCGAGCTAAAATCCTGTGAGGGGGTGTTTTGTGTTAACCGAGCAGAGTAGAATGAGCATCATCGGTCGCAAGAAGTGGTAAAAACACTGAAGCAGGAGCCAGACGAAGCGTTGTAGGAGACAACGAAGAAGCAGTAGGACGACGAGCGTCACTTAGAGGAAGGTGAATCGCGAAGCCACGGTAGTGCGTCTCGCCGCATCGAGTGACTCAAGACGAGTCACAATGATTGTGTTGGGGGACTATTGGGTAGCGGAGGTCCCGCGTAACAATTTTCGGGTCTGATAGCCTAGAAATTAGGATTAAAATATTGTAAACCTTCGAAATATGCGGAGCGCGAAATGTAAAAGGTCAAGTCAAAGGGTTGTCTGCCCGAAAAGTAATATAAAATAATATGAAGTAAGTCAGTCCGCGGACCATAGGAAGGTATAAATAGAGTGCAATTCTATGAGGGAAAGGCAGTTCTTTTTGGTTATGATCTTGGATCTAAATTGTAATGGGTTGTTGAGGAAAGCAATTTGAAGCATCTGTAAGTTCGAGTCAAGGGTTTGGGGTAGTGGATAGAGGCTCTGCAGCTATGTGCGCAGAGGCCTGGAAGAGTCTGCAACTGTGTGCGTGGACCCTTGCAACTGAGTGCACAGGGCGGATCTGGATGTACTAGTGATAAGTGGAAATAAAGATAAGTTCCTTATGAGAATTCTGTGTCAAATCTGAATTATCGTGAATCTAGCATTTTGTATGATTAATAAGACTATCTTGATCTATGCGCATATGATTTCTTATTGAATAGTTGTGAATTTGGGTTTAATCTTAATACACAAACTGAATAAATCTGATAAATGTTTTCTTAAAGACCCTCCTAAAGTAGATCCGATTTGCAATACTTCATCCAATAGATTAAATCTGTAGACTGTGCACTAATAGACAGTAAGAGGGGTGTTGGCATTATGATGCATGTGTTGTACTTGATGGCAAACAACTCATTGTAGATCAAATCACTTATATATATCTAGATGAATCTACGGAAGAGATATCAGATGAAAATTCTCAGTATGACAAGTCCAAAGGGGGAGATTGTTGGCATTATGAGACAAGTGTTGTCCTTGATGGAAAATCACACAAATGATAAATTATAGTGCAACAAAGTTTCCTTCATGTAGAGAAAAGTTCACACACTTTTATGCAGAGAAAAGTTTATTCCATGTAGAGAAAAGTTCACGCACTTTTATGTAGAGAAAAGTTTATTCCATGTAGAGAAAAGTTCACGCACTTTTATGCAGAGAAAAGTTTATTCCATGTAGAGAAAAGTTCACGCACTTTTATGCAGAGAAAAGTTTATTTCATGTAGAGAAAAGTTCACGCACTTTTATGCAGAGAAGAGTTTATTTCATGTAGAGAAAAGTTCACGCACTTTCATGCAGAGAAAAGTCCCTTTCATGAAGAGAAAAGTTCATGCACTTTCATGGTTGGCTCATGGTATTAGTCCGACAGTTTTTGATCCTATGGTTTTGTTTCGTGGTATTGCATCCAAAAGTGTTGATCTCACGCACTTTCATGGTTGGTTCATGGTATTAGTCCGACAGTTTTTGATCCTATGGTTTTGGCCCGTGGTATTGCATCCAAAAGTGTTGATCTCACGCACTTTCATGGTTGGTTCATGGTATTAGTCCAACAGTTTTTTGATCCTATGGTTTTGGACCGTGGTATTGTGTAAGGCCTAAGACTATAAAAGAGGAAGGAGATCATTTGGCAAAGTATCATCGAATGAATTGAATATCTAATAAGTGCTAGATCTGAAATATTTGTGATTGGGTTATGGTGCAGATCTGGATCTGAATGAAGGAGGAACCTTAGCGCATAAAGAAGGATAAGTTCTATTGATGGGTCATAATCTTTATGCTTGAATAATAGTATCTTTGTATGATTTTGATCTGTTATATGAGGCGCACGCTTGATCTATAAATCTAATAATCTGGGTTAACTAAATATTTAAAAGAATGAATTTATAGATCTGAATTATTGATGCATGTTTTATTGTACACATGTTATGATCTGGGTATACTGCAAAGTTATAAGGAAATATTTGCAGATCTGTATGCGGGTTGGCTTTGGTGAGAGCATTGATTCAGTATTGGGTAATTCAGAGATTGATGATGCTAGTATTGATTGATTATGAGCTTCAATGATATTAATGGGTCCAGTATGAAAATTGGATGAAACGTGGCCTTTTAGATTATGGTGTTGTGCTTCAGTGTATCCAGTCTGAAAATTGATGAAACGTGGTACCTGGAGGAAGAAAGAGAAGGTTGTAGCCTTCGGTAGGTCCGCACCTACGTACTAGTACATCAGCTAGTACAAGAGCCAAGGTGGTGGTAGCTCCCTTCTAGTAGCAGCTGGAAAACAAGTAAAGGTTGGAGCATCTCAGCAGGTAGCAGCCTGCGCAAAGGGGGTTGTAGCTCCCTTCCAGGAGAGTCTGGAGAACGAGAGAAGGTTGTAGCCTTCTGCAGGTAGAAGCCTGTGTATTGGTATAAGTCTGCACCAGTACAGAACTATTGTAAAAGGTATTTCTTATTAAAGAAGATTGAGACAACTTGCAGCCGGTGGTTTTCACCCACATTAGGTTTCCACCTTACATCATGGTGTTCATGTGTGCTTCTTGTGTGTGATGATCTGTTCTATTTTACTGCTCTGGTTTATTGCTCATATGGTTAATAATGTTCTGATGCACTCATTAGAGATCAACTAATTGAATCATATGTTTAATGGATATATACTTGTTGCATCACATATTAATCTTAATATGGAAAGAGAAAAAGTTATATTGATATGATAATATTGATTCAGCCCCCCCTCTCAGTATTATTTCCAACAATTGGTATCAGAGCAGGTCCTTTGGTAGAAGCTTGATCGCTTGAAGGAGATCCATGGAACAATGGGAAAGAATCTTAAGAAGAAAGCTCATAAGAAGAAGAAGACATCTCAGAAGAACTATGACAGTGGGAGAATCGATTGGGGATTAGGTATAAGAAGCTCTTCAGATTCAGAATCAGATTCAGAATCATTTCAGAATGAAGATGAACTATCAGGTATGAATTTTCTATCCTCTGATGTTCCAGCTATCTATCCATTTGGAAAAGATGAAAGTGATAGTGAAGCAGCTGAATTTTCTTTTATGGGTGAGCAAGAAAAGTATCAAATAGAGAAAGTATTTAGAAGGCTTACAGACAAAATTAAAGATCAACAAGATCTATTGAACAAAAGGGAATTTGCTTTCAAAGAAGAAGTTACCAAACTAAAAGCTCAATCAGAGGAAGGAAACAAGGTAAGAAAGTTACTCAAGGACAAGGAAAATCAATGTCAAAAGTTGCAGGGTGAAGTGACATCATTAAGAGATGAAGTCAATGAAAGAAGCACAACCATCAAGAAACTCAGAGATAGATC
The DNA here is from genome assembly GCA_031772625.1 of Pinus tabuliformis. Taxonomy (NCBI): domain Eukaryota; kingdom Viridiplantae; phylum Streptophyta; class Pinopsida; order Pinales; family Pinaceae; genus Pinus; species Pinus tabuliformis. Next base: position 963,454,210 of record CM062809.1, on the reverse strand, counting down.
CAGTTACTATGAAAGTCTTGAAGTCACGATCCGCTCGCTAAAGGAAGATCTTGAAGAATCAAAGAAGCAGAATAAAGATCTACTCCAAGCTATTGAAAAACAAGTAAACGAAGATATCAGCTTAAAATCTCAACTGGAATGTGCCTTCAGAACTCGTCAAATGCAGCAGGATCTGAATGAAGAACAAGAAAAGGAGATTCTCAAACTAAGGCATCAGTTGGAAGAAGGAAGGAAAGTTGAAGAAGACATGAAGAAGCAATGTCTAGAAAAGGAGGAACAACTTCAAGTTGAGGTAAATATCTTGAAAGGTAAATTAGAAGAAAAGGATAAACTATTACGATTTGAAGATAGTACTAAAGCCTTGGATGATATTCTTAGTAGTCAAAGGTCTCCTGCTATCAAGACTGGTCTTGGTTTTCATGAATCTGTTGAAGGTGAATCTAGTTCACAAGGTGAGGCAAGGAACTCTAAAGAGAAATCTAAAATGATCAACAAGGAGATGAAAGGTCAACCCCATCAACAATCAAGGAAAGAGACTCCTCAAAGAAAATATCTTACTCCTAACTATGGTCGGCCATTTACGTAGATGAATAATATTGAATGTTATGAATGTCATAATCTTGGACATGTTGCAGCTAGATGCAGAAGGATGGTTCAAGATCATCACATTCCATGTACTTTAATGGATATTGCTTTGCTTGCAATATGTTTGGTCACAAAGCTGCTGATTGCTACAAAAGGAATATGAAACATGTAAGATGTTATGCATGTAACAAGCTTGGACATATAGCAAAGGAATGCAGGAACAAAGTATGGGCACCATACCAAAAGGAGAAAACATCATCATCACACTTGAAGATGTGGAAGAAGAAAGAAGTACAGTCAGAAAGAGGCGGCACAGCACAACATACAGACATAACAGAATCAGAGGGAGCTAGAAGTGTAAAACTTCAGTGTCCTAAATCTCATACGCAAGTTTCTTAAAGAGAAGTCACGTATATACGCGAGTTGGTTATGGCATAGTCGCGTATATGATTGTTTGAGGAAAGACAGTAGGGACAGGTTCAGGAAAAGGATCAGTTATGATTCAGTTTATTATTTATGGTTACAATTTGTTGATGATGTGTGGAAATGACTTGATGGTTAGAAGTGTTTTGTTTCTAACTTGATAATGATGATGTCTTGATACTTCCTGTTGATATGCATGATCAGATCTGACAGTAACCAAGATGGCACAGGTTTAGGGGGAGCATATGCTTTTAATGCATTGTTGGCATTATGGTTAATAGTCCTTGGTGATGATGCTTATATGGATAAATGATTCATCTTGCTATGATATGGTTATGAGTTGTTCAGATGATTCTTGGGGTTACATAGTTGATATTTAGATCAGATTTGTGGTTGATCCTCTAATGGTGCTTACATGGTGATCTTCATAAGGATAAGGAGAAGTACTTAGCTTGAATTCACATCTTCTTTACTTGATGATGAGTCACTCATATGCTGTTGTCGTCATATGCATAAAGATCATATATTATGATTGTTTTTGGCACATATATGGATGAGGATTGTTGGCCGGATACATGGATGATTATTCAAAGTTGCATTGTTGGAGACATGATGATGATGAGTTCTTACCTATATGATAGGTTGTTTCGTACATATGTTGATTAATGCAGATATTCCCAATTGATGATACTTGGTCCATGCAGATCTGGATGGCTATGGTGTTTCTCACATATGATAGAATGATTCTATATATACAGAATTCTATTCAAAAGGATTAGTTGATAAGGACATACCTTGATGATTCATGCACTAATACAAGTTGCTGGTGACAGATGCTATGGAGCAGATCATTCAATGTCGTTGTTGATGTTTATCATGATCTTATTTAGGTATTTGGTCTCTGTTATAAATGTCATGTATATCATTCGATGTAAAGGTCATATCAAGACTCATGATGTAATAGTGTGTCTCTATCTATTGTAGTCATTTGATGAAATATTTCAGTCATATCAAGGTCATGTAACGGCCTATGTTGGTTTCCCCACTATGCCTGGGATGAATGATGTAATGTACTTGGTTGTCATTTTATGGTATATCCCCACTTGGTTGGGAGATGGATTTATGTATGAGTATTTGGTGCTAAGAAGGTCACGTATGATGTATAGAGTCATGTTCTTGTAGAACACCTTTTTGCAGACCTTGCTTACATACAGGGGGAGCATGAACAACACAATTCAGCAAGAGCAGAGCTTTCAACATGTAGCATGAACAGATTGGTACACCTTGGCATATACAAAGGGGGAGCTCATTCAGAGATTTCAACAGGTACTCAGGGGGAGTATGAACAGCGGAATGCCTTTCTAGGAAAGAGAATATCTTGGTTCACCCTTTGCCCTTGATGTCAAAGGGGGAGAGTGATTTGGTATTGTTGCCATCAAGTCCAAAGGGGAGATTGTTGGCATTATGATGCATGTGTTGTACTTGATGGCAAACAACTCATAGAAGATCAACTCACTTATATATATCTAGATGAATCTACGGAAGAGATATCAGATGACAATTCTCAGTATGACAAGTCCAAAAGGGGAGATTGTTGGCATTATGAGACAAGTGTTGTCCTTGATGGAAAATCACACAAATGATAAATTATAGTGCAGCAAATTTATTTGATAAATTATAGTGCAACAAAGTTTCCTTCATGTAGAGAAAAGTTCACGCACTTTTATGTAGAGAAAAGTTTATTCCATGTAGAGAAAAGTTCACGCACTTTTATGTAGAGAAAAGTTTATTCCATGTAGAGAAAAGTTCACGCACTTTTATGCAGAGAAAAGTTTATTCCATGTAGAGAAAAGTTCACGCACTTTTATGCAGAGAAAAGTTTATTTCATGTAGAGAAAAGTTCACGCACTTTTATGCAGAGAAGAGTTTATTTCATGTAGAGAAAAGTTCACGCACTTTCATGCAGAGAAAAGTCCCTTTCATGAAGAGAAAAGTTCACACACTTTCATTGTTGGCTCATGGTATTAGTCCGACAGTTTTTGATCCTATGGTTTTGGTCCGTGGTATTGCATCCAAAAGTGTTGATCTCACGCACTTTCATGATTGGTTCATGGTATTAGTCCGACAGTTTTTGATCCTATGGTTTTGGCCCGTGGTATTGCATCCAAAAGTGTTGATCTCACGCACTTTCATGGTTGGTTCATGGTATTAGTCCAACAGTTTTTTGATCCTATGGTTTTGGACCGTGGTATTGTGTAAGGCCTAAGACTATAAAAGAGGAAGGAGATCATTTGGCAAAGTATCATCGAATGAATTGAATATCTAATAAGTGCTAGATCTGAAATATTTGTGATTGGGTTATGGTGCAGATCTGGATCTTAATGAAGGAGGAACCTTAGCGCATAAAGAAGGATAAGTTCTATTGATGGGTCATAATCTTTATGCTTGAATAATAGTATCTTTGTATGATTTTGATCTGTTATATGAGGCGCACGCTTGATCTATAAATCTAATAATCTGGGTTAACTAAATATTTGAAAGAATGAATTTATAGATCTGAATTATTGATGCATGTTTTATTGTACACATGTTATGATCTGGGTATACTGCAAAGTTATAAGGAAATATTTTCAGATCTGTATGCGGGTTGGCTTTGGTGAGAGCATTGATTCAGTATTGGGTAATTCAGAGATTGACGATGCTAGTATTGATTGATTATGAGCTTCAATGATATTAATGGGTCCAGTATGAAAATTGGATGAAACGTGGCCTTTTAGATTATGGTGTTGTGCTTCAGTGTATCCAGTCTGAAAATTGATGAAACGTGGTACCTGGAGGAAGAAAGAGAAGGTTGTAGCCTTCGGTAGGTCCGCACCTACGTACTAGTACATCAGCTAGTACAAGAGCCAAGGGGGTGGTAGCTCCCTTCTAGTAGCAGCTGGAAAACAAGTAAAGGTTGGAGCATCTCAGCAGGTAGCAGCCTGCGCAAAGGGGGTTGTAGCTCCCTTCCAGGAGAGTCTGGAGAACGAGAGAAGGTTGTAGCCTTCTGCAGGTAGAAGCATGTGTACTGGTATAAGTCTGCACCAGTACATAATTATTGTAAAAGGTATTTCTTATTAAAGAAGATTGAGACGACTTGCAGCAGGTGGTTTTCACCCACATTGGGTTTCCACCTTACATCATGGTGTTCATGTGTGCTTCTTGTGTGTGATGATATGTTCTATTTTACTGCTCTGGTTTACTGCTCATATGGTTAATAATGTTCTGATGCACTCATTAGAGATCAACTAACTGAATCATATGTTTAATGGATATATACTTGTTGCATCACATATGAATCTTAATATGGAAAGAGAAAAAGTTATATTGATCTGTTAATATTGATTCAACCCCCCCTCTCAGTATTATTTCCAACAAGGGGCTCGGGATCGACACGAATACAGCGTAGCGTGAAGCTGCAGAACGGGGTGCGAAACCTCCAAACTACATCTTGACATCTCAAGGGTGTGAAAACCTGGTTCTAGCACCCTCCCCTGCTACCTCGGGTGAGACCTCAGTCTGCATTTCACAGGTTGTTGCCGAAAGGGCTGGTAGCTGTGAGATTTGCTTGGCTAAATAACTCTTTTGAACCTAGGTCAGGCCCATATAAGCCAACAGACTCCTAGTACAACATCAACACCACCCATTGGAATGGAAAGCATTGGGCTATTCAATACATATTTTCCCATGGATAGCTTGATATTATGGCACTTTCCTAAGAAATTTATGGTTCCTCCACTTGCAACCATCACTTGACACTCTGGTGCTAGATATAGGAAGCAATTCAATTCCTTGGCTATCTTACAATGAATAAAATTATGGGTATCTCCCGAATCAATCAACACTATTTCCTTTTTCTTGTTGATATGCCCTTCTATCTTAATAGTTTGAGGAGTGGTAATTCCAGCCAATGCATTACAAGATATGGTCAGATTCATTTCTTCTTTCTCTAAGGTTTGTTACTGGTGTATATCCTCTTTTTTTAACGTTTCTTGTTCCTTTTCTTCCTCCTCTTCACAATCTATGTAAAATAATTTCTTCTCAGCACACTTATGACCTTTAGTGTATTTGTAAAATAATCCCTTTTTCTCTTTTTTCTTCCAATTTTTGTGGTGTCAACCTTGTAGGTTATGGATGGCTAGGGGCAACAACACTTCCATATTTATGATTGTGAGTAGTAGGCTTCCTTGTTTCCATAATATTTCTTTCCATTTTTCTTTCCAACCTAAATGCCTTCTCCAATGAATCAGGTTCCCAAAGCGAACCTCATGTTGGATGTTATCCTTTAAAGTCCCTATGAACACATCAATCCTATGCTCCTTTGGAATATATTTTACGCTTATATTCAATTTTTGGAAATCCTAATGTGCTCCATCATTGAACCCTTTTGTTTGAGATTTATCAATTGGCTAAAAAAAAGTGTTGCTTTTTGTATCCTCATAATGTGCTATCATTTCATCTGTAAAAATAACCCAAGTGAAAATTTGTTTACGAGAGCAAAGCCATCGATACCATATAAACTGATTTGGTTCCGAATATAAATTTTCAATGCGTACCTTTTGTGTGTTTTTCACATTATGGAGATCGAAAAAATGCTCCATCTGTAGTATCCATGATATGGGATCCTTGCCATCAAACTTCCTCATATTGATCTTTGGAACATGGTGGTTCTTTGATACAATGTTAGAGTCTATGAAATCATGATTAACATTTATTTTGTTCTCATCATGAGTTTCCTTTACTACCCTTTCGCCATTAGTAAGCATTCTTGTAGAAACTTTGTCAAATCTATCTTCAAATCTTCCATCTTAGCTTCCACACCATCCATCTTAGCTTCCATGCCATCCATCTTAGCTTCCACTCCATCCATCTTAGCTTCTACACCTTTCTTTAAACCATCCATCTTAGCTTCCATGCCATACATCTTTCTTTAAACCATCCATCTTAGCTTCTGTTACTTTTTGTGCGAGTGAAACTTTTTGCTCTTGGTCTCGTAATTTTGATATATCATGTTTCATTTCTTCCTCTTCTTCATGAGTCATGCTAGATATTTACAGTTTCTTACTAGGTGTTTACATTTTCTTTCTTCGGGGCATCAATTACTAATAATAATGCTTCACTATGCCCTTTGAATTCCTTCAAACTAATTTTTTAGACCAAACTTATGCAAAAATTAAAAAAAAAAACTACACACCTTCTTTCACTTTGTAGGAGATCGATATTGAATCTATTGTATCTTTGTAATTTTGGATATCCAAGGTCTAAAATTGCTTCTTGTGGTAACCCTTTGAGTACTCTTGCTAACCCGCAAGTCTGATCAAGATTGGATTCTCCAATGAAGAGTTAAGACAAATCTCCCACGATGACCTAATTATAGATTGGTTCAGTAGAGCGATCTTGTGCGAAGTTCCACATGTCACTGTTTTGACCTTAGGATTTGAAACTTATACACATAAAACTATAGTCCGTCCAATTTTTGTAACTTCTTATGAAATTTCAATCTGATGTTCAGAAACAAAGTTATGACGATTTTCCACAGGTCACCTGTTTGAGATATAATTCGGGATCATGTAAAAACCCTAACTTACTTGGATCATATCTTCGAAAATGTAGTGAAAAAAAATCTTAAATTCGAACCCAAAGTTCAGAGAAATTTTGGCTCAAATGGGTTTTTTTTTGCTTCTGAAACGTCACAGAAAAAAAGTTATAGCAAAAATTCCACGATGACCTATTTGGAACAACGAAACCCTAGAATCCAAGCTCTGATACCAAATGTTATGAAACTGGCTCACAAAGAGATAGAAAAGATAGATCAACAACTTAGAAATCAACCTCTTCGAGGGGGAAACCTCCTTTACATTATAGAAATGAACAATTCTTGGGTGATACAAATGATAAAACCTCCTTTCTATATATAGGAGTCTAAGGGGTCACAATATAACCAAAGCCAGCCTAATAATAATAATATAAGGGCACAAAAATAACAATAGTGGGCTTCTATGGGGTACAATAATAACAATATGGGGACAATAGGGGCACAACAATAACAATAAGGGATACAATGATAATAGTAATGGGGGAATCACTAGTATTATAGGGACCTAATAGATACAAGGTGACCTTCTTCCTAGAATCTCCATGGGAAATATACATGTCACAAGAAAGACATCTGATATAAGCATCATCCGTAGCAAGTCACGATCGTCCCAAGATCAAGGGATGTCCTCCCATAGGGTTCTTTGGCTAAAGCATAATGAAGTCCGCGGGGTATTCCCAAGAGTCTAGAGAAACGACCACATCATCCAACACCCCTTCCGGCTTGATTTTAGATCTGTCTGCTAGTTCAAGCACATTGGGAGTAGGACGAATATGGAACAATCCAAGTTGATCCATGGTTTGCTTGGTAATAACATTAATGGCCGCCCCCAGGTCTATAAGTACATTGGAGACAAGGACATCACCTATCTAAACAGAGACAACAAGGTTTCCAGGGTCAGTATATTTCTCCATGTGCATACACCTCGTCATTAACTCTGCTGCTCTACCAACAAATTGAATAGTTTGAGGTTCTAATCTTCTCCTTCATGGCTTCTTGAGATAGAGTTCCCTAATCATTTTTGTGCAAACGGGGATCTATTTAATAGCTTGGAGAAAAGGTACCTTTATGAAAAGTTTCCTAAGCTCAGAAGCTAGGCTAGACCCAAGAATGGGGTCTTTCTTCTCCACAACTAACCTCTCTAGATAGGGAGGTCAGTTGGAAGAAGATGGAAAAGGCTCAGAAGGTATAGAGATAGGATGGATGGTGTCATATTTTTTATAATGGTCAGGAGTTTCCTCCTCACCTTTCTCGTTGATAATCACCATAGTATGATTTTGATTTTATGAGGTTACTATCTTCCCTGATCTCAATTGGAGGTCATTGACTCCAACTAGCATGGACTGATATCTGGATGGGGAAAGAGGGTTCATAGAATGGATCATTTGTATCGCTTTGTTATTGGGGTTGGGTAAAGGTTGGGCAGGAACCTGAGAAGGTCAAAACGGTGGAGGTAAAGGAAATGGTGGCATTGGCTGACTCAGATGAGGTAATGATGGTTGTGGCATTGAGTAAGGTGCATATGTAGGAGGGTATGACTACATAGGTGCAGGGTAGGAATGGTATGAATAATGTGAAGAGTTTTTCCCTCTCCATCCTTGTTGCCAAGATTGGGAGGGTTGTCCATAATGATATTGGTTCCCATGCTGACAATGTTGAGAGTGACTAGTGTTAGGATAAATATATGAATGTGCATTATAACCAAACAAATGTGGTGGAGGTTCAGAAGCCATACCTGCACTTACCTGAGGCTCGTTTCTTCATGCTCCCATAGCAAATAGTGATTCAGCTTCAGGTTGTCCTCCTACAAGTACAACTTTTAGCCCAGGTATGGAGGGACATTTTTCTGTGGCATGGTTCTCTGTAAAAATTGCACATTTATTAGTTTTTTTGATATAGAGAGGAAATCCTCTTAAAAGATGTTTTCTTCTACATTTTGGACAAAAAGTAGACAATGACTCTTGTTCCTCTACAAGTTTTTGGTGAAACTTCAAAGAGTCTATTTGTTTACTAACATTATTCATTATTTCAATTTTCATATTTTCCATTTTGTTTTCTAATACAATAATCATAGCATCAGTAGATTCAATTTTCTTATTTATATTATGAATTCCTTTACTGGACCTATATTGGTTCCTTGAGAATTTCCTTCACAAGTCACATATTTGATCAAAATATTTTTGAGCAATATCCCCTTGTCCTAACAGATTTAAATTATTCCTAATATCTTCAATAAGCCCCCATAAGAACAAGGTTCTAATGGTCCTTAGATCAAATTTGTGCTTTGACCTTTGGAGGATGTATAGGAATCTCTCCAAGTAGTCCTCTAGAGTCTCATCATCATTTTGCACAATAGTAAAGATTTCATCTTGAATATCTCTAGTTTTACAATATTCTTGATATTTTTACAAGAACACTCTCTTCATTTGTTCCCAAGAAGATATAGTGTTTTCTCCTAGTCCCATGAACCAGCGGAGTGTTGCGTCATTGAGAGTTGCAGGAAACAACTTTAACTTTTTGGAATCATATGAATAATCATAACTTCTACATAAAATATCAAACTCAAATAGGAAAGAGTCTGGATCTTCATGTACCTTACCATAAAAATGAGGAAGATCTAATGGTGAAATATTTTTCATTTGTACTTGTGTATATGGATCCACAATTGGGAATCCAGAAGTGGACTGTTCCTCATTTACCTGATTTTCACTAGTTCCTTCTACATGGTCTTCTTGATCTGTAATTATTGTTCTTCCACAGGAACCACTCTCAATAGGTTGAGAAGGCTGACTATGGGTTCTAATAGTCCCCTTTGTCCCCTTTATGGGTTGTGTCACGCCTGGACCACTGCTTCCAGAGCCCAGGTGGATTGTTCCTGTGTGTTGAGTCTGGGTTTGTTTGGACTTTCTGCGTGCAAAAGAAGGCCCAATATGAGATTTGGTTTCATATTTATCAGTATTTCTTTGGCCCCTAGTGGGCTTCAGACCCCTACCTCTTTTAGGCATTCATTTCAAAAAATGAAAAAAACAAAATTATAATAAAAATGTTGAAACTTAAAAATATCTGGACACCTATAAATTCCTTCAAGCAAATATAAGCACATTGCAGAAAAAATAATAGCAAACTTACTCCTATTGCAAAAAATGGAAAATTCTTACCAATTCAAATCACCTCCCCGGCAACGATGCCAAAATGTTGGGTGCATGAATTGCACTTAAGAAAACTCGTTAACACTTAATTGTCAACCTAGGGGTTTCGTAAACTTAGAGACAAAGCACAGGCAATGCCAGAAGTGGTATGAAAATTTTCTATTCCTAATCCTACTTCTTAAATAAAATGTTGCAAAATCATACAGAAATCAATCTTAAAGGCAATCGACACCAAAGAAATTCTAGTGCTGGAATATAAAAGAATAATTTGCGAGGAAATCAAGGAAAGGAACTTTCACACAACTGGAAGCAATCTTGAATGCTGAAATGAAATACTATGTTTATCTTCAGTATAGATGGCTAACATTTTAACAAGTGGGCCCTTTCAAAGATCTGTTTCCCAATTGATCTTTCTTCTACACCAAGCAACATGTTCTTGTACTATTGAAATTTGCTTGCACTAGTGTAGGTACAGTGCATATGTGAAAAGGTATATTTTACCTTCTTTACTGAAGACTTATGTCTTTATGGAGGTTCTCTAAGCCTCAAGGCTTAGAGCACTCTGCTCTTGTGACAAGAGACTAGCTCTTGCATCGAGACAGAGCTTCCTTCACCAAAGTTTCCACTTTACTTCCGAAAGAATTAAAAGATGCGTTGAAAAGAATTGCAATTGCAAGCTAGACTCCGAGATAAATTACACGTGAAAAAAAATGCTTTAATTAATTGAACTTTGCAATGAAAGTAAAATTAATAAAGCAAAAACAATTTGGAATAATCAAGCAACAGTCAAAGTAATTTGCATGCATCAACTAGCTTTCGACAATTCACTTATAACGTTTATGTTCCTTTTTTCTTAAGTCATAAACTGCAAGTGTAAAGTATGGTATTTGTAATAACGTCCTTCCTTAATTCATGTAAACATTCTTAGATCCTTCAGAAGTATAACTCTTAGTATTGAGAATGATTACTTGAATTAACAATACGTTTTCTTGCAAGAATAAATAAAATTATAAGTAGGAAAAGGAACGTAACACTTGCTATAAAGTAAATGAATAAACCAGAGTGCAGGAAACTACATGCACTGGTGCAAGAATAATCTTCATACACGACCCGAGTGAAAGTAAACTAAGACAAAAATTGTAGGAAAAGAATTTCAGGAAGGAAATTGTAAGAAAGTAATTACAGGAAAGAACTTGCAAGAAGGAAATAAATTTAATTAAATTTCCAAACTACAGATCCGTTCACGCTTGACTATGAAATGAATTTAATTCGGAACTTCTGAAATAAACATAAGAGTAATCCAAGCCATGCAACTGCAAGTGAATAAATGTTCACACAAACCTTTTAAATGGCGATAGCACAAGGGTAAACGAGCTGGGTTCGCTAGGCCCTAGCCAACCAACTCGTTTCCCATTTAGGAAACGAAACGGTTCAACACTTAATCACACATGAAATAAAAATTAGACACATCGTGAAGAAAACATGGTGCGTTCCTTGTATTAAACTTGATCGGCAAATATAAATGATAATGCGAGTCCATCCCAGAACCGAGGGTGATACAAAGTTACAAAGTAAATAAAATTACAAGATTAGAGATCGCTAGCTTGGCTCTACCTATGGTCTAAATTATATACAGTCTCTCGGCCTTAGCCACATTCTGCTAATTACAGTCATTTCCTATTCAAGCCTTTCGGTCGAATGGAATAAACAAACAACATTGCAGAACCGGCTAATGGTTATCATAAAGCATGAACTTTGCTAGTCATAGACCATATTCTTGGAAAGTATCCCTGACTATACACTGCCAATGTCCATCCTCAGATAGTTTGCAATCGAAATAGGAGTTGTGGACCAAAAATGCCCGCGTGGAAGGATTTGAACTATCACGAAGATCACGAAGCAACATCGTTGACGGTGCAGGAATCTGCTTGCACTGATCACGCTAAATAATGATTAACACTTAATTCTTCAATTACTTTTAAGAAATTTAAACATAAGTTACAGGAGATACTAAACGGTATGAAATCTATGTAAAGTAATTAATAAAGCACTTAATAAATCTTAATTATGAAATATGAAGTATATGTAGGAATAGATGATTATCTTGGACTAGTGCACGAATGAAAGAGTTAAATAGAGATAAAATAGAGGTTAAGGATTATGGGAATAGGGTAAAAATAGAGCAGTTTGGGACACCAACAACCATATCGCCTTAATCCCAAATACAAGGAAAAGGTTCACTTGGAGTTGGATAAGATGCTAGAAGAAGGCATCATCGAACCTATGGAAGAATCGGATTGGGTGAGCCCCGATGGTGGTTCAAGAAAAGAAATAGGAGGGAGAAATAATAATTTGCATAGATCTGTGGAAGCTTAATTATGCCTGCGTCCATGATCCTTTTCCGACACCGTTTACTGATGAGTTATTTGACAACATGGGAGGGCAGGAGACCTACTCATTCACTGATCAGTTTTTAGGGTACCATCAGATCAAGATCGCACCAAAGGATAGGATAGAAACAACCTTCACAACAGAATGAGGTTGTTTCCAATATACTGTAATGTTGTTTAGACTTAAGAATGCACCTGCAATATTCTCTCGTGCAGTTATAGCAGTGTTTAAGGAGTTTATTAATAAGTTCTTAGAGGTATATTTTGATGACTGGATGGTATTCGGGTTAGTAAAGTGCCATTTAGCAAGTTTGCGCTTGATGCTAGATACGTGCCATAGATACCAGATCGTGATGAACCTAAAGAAGTGTCTATTTTGCGTCCCCTTTGGGATCTTGCTAGGTCCTGTGGTGTGCAAATAATGGTTGATGGTGGACCGCCAAGACTGCGGTGATAGTGAATTTGGAGGCCCCAAGAAGTGTCAAACAGTTGCTCGCCACACTTGGGCATACATGATATTATAGAAAGTTCAACAAGGCTTATGCCCAGATTACCGTGCCCATGGAGAAACTACTGAGGAAGAATGCTACATTTTGTTGGGATGAAGAATGTCAAAGCAATTTAGATGTTTTAAAGGAGAAAATGGTCACCGCGCCGATTTTGGTCTTCCCCGATTGGAAGAAGGAATCCCATGTACATGTTGATGCATCTTGCATTACATTGGGAGCAGTGCTAACACAGGATGATGAAGAAGAGATGGACCACCCTATAACCTTCGCGAGCAAGAAATTATCGAAGGCCAAGAAGAATTACTCAACGATAGGGCGCGAAGGATTGGCTATGGTATACGCACTTCAAAAGTTTAAACACTGCTTGTTGGGTGGAAATTTCAAAATGTACACAAATCATTCTACCCTGAAATACTTGGTCAATAAGCCTGTGTTAGGGGGGCAGATCTACTGATGGTTGCTACTATTTCAGGAGTATTACTTTGAGGTTATTGTGAAGCGAGGAAGGTTGAATGCAGGACCTGACCATCTATCGTGGATCGAAATAGGAGAAGAGCCTACTAATTTGGAGGAAGGGTTGCCTGATACACATCTCTTCATGATGTGTGTAGCAGATAACTACTTTGAAGATATTACTCACTTTTTGACTATAGGGACGACACCAGAAGGGTACACGAGTCAACAAAAGAAGGAACTAGTAGTGCACGTGATAGATTTCTCAGTGATTGCAAGACATTTATATAAGATGGGTGCAGATGAGATACTCAGATGATATGTGCCAAATTTCGAGTGGAATAGCGTCCTCATTGAAGCTCATGGATGGTCTACGGGAGGACATTATGTAGGAAAGGTGACAACACAGAAGATTTTGCGTGCATGTCTATGGTGGCTTACGCTGCATAAAGATTCTAAAGCGTATTTTAGGGCATGCGATGCATGCAACGAATGGGAAGACCATCACGGAGGGATGAGTTGCCACTAAATCCTCAAGTATCATTGTAGCCATTTGAAAAATGGGCAATTTATTTTGTTGGTCCAATACAGCCCCCAGGGAAGAAGACAGGTGCCCGTTATATCATCACCGTGACGGAGTATCTAACCAGATGGATAGAGGCACAACCGGTTAAATATTGAACAGGAGCTACAACATCAAACTTCTTTTTTGAGTATGTATTAACCAGGTTTGGTTTCCTGAAAGTCTTGAAATGAAATGATCAGCGTGTTAACTCAATAGTTCCAGGTTTATCATCAGAAGAGCACACCATATCATCCTCAGGCTAATGGAACAATTGAGGCCTTAATAAGATTTTGGAGAATGTGCTGATGAAAATTTGTAACGCGCAACGGAATGACTAGGATGTGCACATACCTGTTGTGCTATGGGCATTCAGGACTACTTGTAAAAAGTTGACAGGATAAACACCTTTTAGATTGGTCTATGGCATAGAAGCTGTGATGCCTATGGAATATATCGTGCCTAGTCTACGCATAGCAACTTTCACAGGTATGGCAGATCGTGAAGCCTTGGAAGAATGGCTCGCGCAGCTGATGGAACTTGAAGAAGACAGATTTTTGGCTAGATTCCATCGGCAAGTATAGAAGGAACATGAAAAGGCATGGCACGATCGACATATCAAGTTGCACATGTTCAAGGTAAATGATATGGTTTTATTATATGATAGTAAGTTCACTAAGTTTCCAGGGAAATTTCAGATGCACTAGCTTGGGCCATATGTTATTAAAGAAATTACAGATGGAGGCACAATTCAGCTTGCAAAGCTGAATGGAGAACCATTTCTGGGAAGGGTGAATGGAATCTGATTGAAACCATATACAAGAGATCCATCTCAATGACTATATGGTGTCAGGACAGTCTTAGTGCTCCAGCCAATTGCAAGGGAGCATGGGACTATAAACTACACTAGCAAGATTGGAGGACTATGCGGCAAGCTGACTACACAGAAAATGGTGGACTCGGAGTATAAGGAGCTGTGTGCAGGAAGTTGTGCTATGGAGGGAGGTGTTGTGCTGCACAACCGGAAAGGGACCATTGAAGTCAATGTTCACAACTTTACAGCCAAAAGAAAGTTGAGAGGATCAAGCTGGCGGCATTTAAGGCCAAAATATTTGAAGATCTACCACCAAAACAATATTAATGATTGAATTTTTGGGGGAATGGTCAGATTTGGATTTAAAAATTCATATAAATTACGTGTTCCGATCCAGCAGAGAACACTTTGCACCCTTAGAGTTTTTGAGTTGTGATCTCTGTTGCTTATGAAGCGCTCGTTCTTTGAGTATTTGGTCACGAGCCTTGCATTTTTTAGTAGAGTTGAATCAGAAGTTCATCCTTGGCACCATGTTAGGACCAAGCCCTGTTGAAATTATGAGCATTGGGGGAGATTTCGTGTCTGAACGAGCTACTCTAGAGGTAGTGAGTACAAAAGATCTAACTCCTATGCCTACGGCATTGAGGTCGCCTAGGCAGAAGCCTACCCCTGTTCGAGAAACCCAAAAGTTGAAGAAGGATAAGCAGAAGAAGCCAGTGCCAGTCCACAAAGCACCCAGGAAACATTCTGCAACTCAAAATAAGAAGAAAGACAAGCAACCTGATAAGGTTGTTGATTTGGAAGTAGAGGAAGGATAGGGCACCAAGGATATAGACACTGAGGGGGCGGAGACGCTTACCAAGTTGTCTGACTATATCCCTCCATGCAAGGGGAAGGAAAAGGTCACCAAGGACTCGGACTTCGAAAAGTTTGTTATTTCTACGCCCCTGCTGCCAGAGCAGGTTCCCTTCGAAGGTCTGTGCCTTGCGCGGATCCCCCTCCTTAAGATGGAAGATTGGGACCTGATATACCATGAGCAGTTCCCTCACCTCATGACAACAAATTATATGAAGCACGTCTATTACCCGGACTCAGGTGTCACTGAGTTAGATACGTTGGAATGGATTTGCGGAGTGGAGAATTTCGGGTTGTTGAACCTATTGTGGGTGCCCCATTTTAACCGCACCACTATCAACACAACCTACATGCGTTAATTGCTTACACTGGTGCATGATGGGTGCTTATGGCTTGGAGGGCCTATACCCATCACTAACATGCTTATCCATAGAATCATGCACCTGCCACATGAGGGTTTAAATTCGGCCAAGGAGTTTGGCAGAAAGGCATGCAAAAAAGGATTTGGCTGACAAGATGAAGAAATAATTTTCCCTTGTCAAAATGCCATGTGGATACTCCATCACATCCATAAACGACCCCACAGTACAGATTGCCACACAAATCCTGGCAGGGAAGGACATGAGGAAGTGTCATGCGGATGAAGTTCTAGCGCTCGTGGTTTTGCTAGCAGCACAATGCGTGAAGGGTCTGTAGTTCAATTGGTCGTGGTACCTGTGCAGTGAATTCCTCGCAAATTGCTGTGAGGTCCAGGATGAGACCAAGCCATTCCACTATTATTGGTTGCTTCTCTCCATCATGTTGATCGCATGGGAGCTACCGAAGTACAACCAATTTCCTCCGTCGAAAGAAGGATTGCCGGAGGAAGCGCAGTATGCCTCCCTCTGGGCCATAAAGGACCTTGCGTGGGTCACAGAAACAAAGATATTTTGGGTTTTGATGGAAGTAAGCATCCGCATGGCCATCAACTAGCGCCCATGGTTGTCTCCAACTTTGTATGAGTAGTTATCAGCTAAAAGCCGCATTCAAGGAAGACTTCCACCACGTTTACATTTAGGCATGGGAGGACCTGCAGCAAAAATGGTATGATTTACCATACTTGGTTGTAGATACAGACATCTAGGAGGTGATCAAGCGATGGCCAGTAGAGTGGTGTGCCCCATCAGACTGGGATGACGGAACCAATAAGGGTGCGGGAAGCTCAACAAAAAAGAAAAGGAAGGATGCAACCAAGCAGGCTCCGCAAAATTTGGTCACGCAACAGAAGAAGGAAGTCACAGAGAAGGCTAGGATGGAAAAGGAGAACACTGCTAAGGAGTAGACTTAGCAAGAGCAATGTGAGTCAGAGAGAAGCGACAAGTCCCCTTCGCCCACGACTCAGGAGGAAGAACAATCTGAAAAGGGAAATGATGGAGATGAGGGGCAAAGCATCCCATTTCGTCTAAGGAAGCACAGATAGGAGTAGCGGGAAGGTCCCAAGAAAAAGCAAAAATCAGACAAGTCGTAGGTTGACCCCATGGTGTTGATGGGGGGCGATCTCGATGAGATCGGCGACAAAGTCAAGGATACTACAACTGAATTGCTCCAACAGTTTGAGAAACAGTACATTCAGACATTGGGGAGAGTCCAGAAAGATCTGCACGAGTTGTAGATCCAAACTAGCAAGATAGAAGTGGGCACAAGTCAAGCAAGCATAGCACAAGTGAGCCTGGAACCGGGGACGAGCCAGGCTGCAGAATTGGTAAGGACCCTAGGCCTTCACACAGTTGCTTTAACGTAAGGGTCCCTACGCACAGAGTCGACCAATGACCGAATCATCTTAAGTACCCTTAAGAACATCGGGTTGAACATTTCCGCACTCCCTAATGAGATTCTTCATGTGTTGTAGGCAGGAGTGATGAAGGAATTGAGAGCTCGGGATCAATGTGCTCTCAATTTGATAATCGAATACAGGGTGAGCAATGAACTGATGTTCATCAAAAAAACATAGGCCTTGAAGGAAAAAGATAAAATGTAGGCATATAGTTCCAAGCTAGAGGTCACATAGCAGAGGCATGCAGAACAATGATGAAGTTGCACATTCTAGAGGACGCACAACCGAAAGCCAAGATCCGGAAATTAGCTGCAGGAGTGCACGAGGCGAAGGTGGAAGTTGGGCGAGTTCAATTCGAACTCAATTTGAAGATCACAAAGCTACAACTCAAACTACAACCTACAACTCCACCTGAGGTCAGGGAGCAGTGCGGAGCTACCATCAAGGAAGGGATGGCCACTTTGGATGTCGCAGTCACTAAATACAGGGCCTTGTTTGAACAGGCAATGGAGTTGGCAACGACCTTGCAGGAAGACCCAAACCTGTAGATATTGAATACAGAGATTCACGAGCTCCAGAAGCAGTAAGACGAGGTCAGGGCAACGACGCGCTCAATTTTTATAGCGCAACACCTCACCAAGTTGTGGGGGGGGGGAAGCAGCTCCTCGCACAGGTAGAAGCATCTCAAAAGGAGGAGGCCGTGCTTAAGGCTATATTGGGACCTTGGTTAGAAGAAGCTTACCAAGTATCAACCAACATTCAATAGAAGCTGATGAGCTTGCAACAAACACAACAAACAATGAATCTGGTTGCAGAAGGACTAGCTACAGAGCAACTCATAGAAGAGGTCAAGCATGCAACTATGCAGAGAACTGCCGAGGTTGTAGTTGTGCAGGTGGAGCTAGGGGATCTTCCCAATAAGATCACCATGCCAACTGAGTGACTCGAGGGTGGGTCATGACCTTTGTGTTGGGGGCCTATTGGGATGGGGTCCCCTGAGTTAGTTTTGGGGTTAAAAACCCAACTATTGATGTAAATTCTCTACAATTTGTGGATGCGAAGCATGTAGATAGTTAGGAGTTAAAAGGGGTTTTATCCCCTTTTCTGTGTAAATTCGAGTTGGTTTTGAGATCCACCCATGGTCTGCAAACCATGGGATTATATGTAAAAATCTAAATAGGTGCGTCTTATAGAGTCTAAGGCATGTCTATGTCTGAGATAGGAAGAAAGGGCAAGTAAGCAGCAGGTAGATAGAAGGGAAAAGTCTTTGTAGTTGAGTGCACAGAGGCCTAGAGTAGAGTCCGCAGCTGAGTGTGCGGACCCCTGCAGTTGAGTGCGCAGGGTAGTCTTGAGTCTGTAATATTATATTGAAGATCAATAAAGAATACTATTGAAGAAATGCACGTGTTGTCTGTTTACTTCTGTTATTTTATTTATGTTTATGATATATGATGTGATGGAATAATGTCTTTATGAAATATTGATTCTTTGTTGCACGAATCTATTCGATAGGTCTTATTAACTGTATGCAATGCCTATTAAGTACTTTCGTGAAGATTATAATACATCCTGTTATGTTTATTAAATACTTAACTAGATATGCTTGAACTTAGATCTAAGGTTATTTTATGATGCGCGTAAGTGGCTGATTCATCTGTTAAGGGTCCGCAAAGACCTATTGTAGATCTTTGCCAAGTTCTAGAGGCCATTTGAAGGAAGTTGCAGTACTAAGCCCTAGGGGCTTATAAATCTGTGTGAAGGCAGATCTAGGGAAAACAAAGACATCACACTAATCTTTGGATGCGGAAACTTGGTTCCAACATCCCCCCATACTGCTTCAGGTGAGACTTTAGTTTGCGCTACGTGGGTTGACGCCGAAAGAGATAGTAGTGTAGGGTTTTGTTTGGCACAATTAACTCTGAACCTGGGTCAAGACCCACTAAGCCAACAAATGCTACACCGCTAGTGCATGCCACTACACCAAGATTGCCGAGGACAATGCCTACTATCGCCGCAACAACAACAACCAAGAAGCAGAAGAAGCCACAAAAGCCTCCAGTTAGGTAATCACAAAGGAAAATCTCCACGGAACAATGGTCTAAGGAGAGAATGGACTAGCTGAAACAACCAATGGAGCCAGAAGATTTGAAGGAGGAAGAAGTGGCCGAAATAATAGAGGATATTAGCGTAGATGAGGTGGAACCAATCTATAGGTTGTCACCCTATATGCCGCTGCAGAAGCCAACCTCAAAGGTGACCAGGGACCTAGATGTTATAAAATTTAAGGTCTTTACACCCCTATTATCGGAGGAGGTATCAATTGAGAGAGACTTGCTGACAAGGGTGCCGCAACTGTGCATGGAGGAATGGGATTTGAATGATCGAAGCAAGTATCCCCAATTCGAGCCCAACAAGTATCTGAAAGCCATTTACTATGAGGAAGCTGGAGTCACAAGGGTCGAACCACTGCCATGGGCAGCCGAAATTCAGTGAGCTGGGTTATTGAATTTGCTCTATGTTCCACACTTTGGGTGCAGTAACATCAATACAATTTGTGTGTTCCAGTTGTAGAATTAGTGCATGATGGGTGTCTGTGGCTCGGGATGAAGATCACCATTGATGATATTCTAATTAGAAGGATCACTGTGCTGCCTTACCAAGGAGCGAACCCGACCGACACATTTTTCGATAAGTATCAAGAAAAAAAGTTGGTTGATCAGATGAAGAACGACTTTGGCCTGGTTAAGAAATCTCGGGGATATGCCATTAGCTCTATTAGTGATCCAAATATGCATTTTCCGTGCACATTTTGGTTGGTTAGATAATGAGAAATTGTCGGGCGGATGAAGTGTTGACCCCCGTTGTATCTTTGGTTGCGCAGTGTAGCAAGGAGGCCCAATTTAATTGGGTAAGGTACTTATGTCAGGAATTTTTGGATGACTGTCGAGAAGTGCAAGAAGACGGGAAGCAATTCCACTACATGTGGTTATTTCTCTTAATTTCACTAACAACATGGAGAATGCCAGATGAGTCACAGTTCCCCACCGTGGGCCCTAATGTGTTCAAGGATGTGAAGTATGGCTCACTTGGGCATCCAAGGAACCGACCCAAGTTACAGAGAATAAATTGTTCTAGGTCTTATTTGAGATGGATCTATGCATAGTGATGAGCTAGAAGCTGCAACTATCACCAAGTTTGTTTCAAGAATATCGTAGCATTGCTGACTTTAAAGAAAACTTTCACCATGTATATATTCGTGCGAAGAAATATTTGTATGAGGTTTGGTATGAGATACCATTCTTAGTTACTGAGGAGGACATCCTGCTCATAATAGGAAAGTGGTACAGTAATTGGCTCACCCCAACTAAAGAAGAAGCAAATCAGGCAGGCACAAGTAAGACAAAGCAAGCCACTAAAGGTGCACAAACTAAAAATATAGCGGCAAAGGAGAGTAAAAAGAAGGTGCCTCAGAAGGTCAGAATTTACCTTGAGAAGAACACCGCGCAGGAAATAAAGCACAAAGTTGAATAGTAGGATCCATCCATCGACAAGGGTGATCAAGGTGGTGAAGACCCTTTTGTGGGCACAGAAAACTTCGATTCCCCGTTGATAGTGAAAAGTCAGAAGAAGAAAAGTGTTGGAGGCATGTGGAAGAAGCAGAAGTCAGAAAGATCCATTGGTGTAGAGTCGATCGTCCTCACTGAGGGGAACATCAACTAGATAGGAGACACAATCTGAGCCATGATGGAGGACTTCTGGGGAAACCTTGAAGACTAGTACAAAGCATTGTTGATAGAGGTCCAATAGGGCCTCAAGAAGTTGGAAGTTCAATCGAGCGCGGTTCAAGCGAGCGTGACTCAGGCGAGCACGGGTCAAGTGAGCATGGCAAAGTTTAGTACCACTACAGAAATTACATCTAAGCTCGAGGTTGTGAAACTACCAGGGAGTTCTCTACATTTTGAGACAGTCAAAGACCAGTAGCATGTGCAGCACTAGAAAAATATGAGTCTCAACCTTGCGATGCTCCCCATTCAGACATTGCACGATTTACACCAGGGAGTCTCTGACGAATTGAAGATTCGAGAGCAACGAGCTATGTTGGTCATAAAATAAGTGAAAAGTGACAACCAACAGATGTTTAAAGAGAAGAATAAAGAACTCCAAGATCGCGATGAGGTAGCTGCGCACAGACAACAGATGGAAGAGGCTATTACTAAATCCTACAGTGAGCTTCTAGAGCTACAGATCCAGACAGAGGCAACCTCAGAAGAGAAGCTTCAACAAATTGAAACATCGGTCAAGGAATCAAAGTAGAGGTGGAAAAAGTTAGATTCCAGATACAAATGCAGATTGTGGAGCTCCAGATGAAGATGCAATCTACCACACCACCTAAAGTTCGAGAGCAGCGAAGCCGCAATAAAAGTTGGCATGGAAAAAATATCCACTGTAGTTAAGGACTATGGTCAGATTTTTTAGGATACGATGGAGATATGGCTTCACTGTAGGAGTACCCACCTGTGCAGAAGATTGAGGCAGAAAATTGAGACAAACAACTACAGTTCAATGTGCTCAAAGCCACAATGCGAACCTTAGCACCTGTGCAACGGTTTGCCCGCCTTCGGTAGGGAATGCTTATGCAGGGACAAATTGATGAGTTGTGGTGGAAGGCTCAAAAAATCTCTGCATGGATGCAACCTTGGGCAGAGGATACTAGTCAACTCTCACAAACAGTGGAGAGAAAGTTGAAGAGCATGCAGTATACACAGAGAACAATAGGTTTAGCAACAGAAGGGCCAACGATAGCAAACCTTGTAGAGGAAGTTCGATAGGCCATACCGTAGTGCACAGAGTCACTTCATCCATTGAGGTTGGCTTACAACAACCTCAAAGCAAAGTTTCAGGACGTACCAACTAAGTGATTGAGGACGAGTCACAACTTTTTGTTGTGGGCCTGTTGGGTAGGGATCCCCTAGGTCTAAGTTTTGTAAAGTCATGTAAAGTCCCCGCATTTTGAGGAGCGGAGCACGATTCATGCAGATTTCTAGGAGTAAAAGGGGCTTTAGGGTGGGTCAAAGCCCTTATTTTGTAAAGGGATGGGATAAATTCGACTATTTTGAGCTTCGCCCATGGTTTGCGGACCATGGTATTGTAAAGGAAAAAGGATATATAAAGGGATGTCTTAGTGAGTCAAAGGAAACAACTCATGTTATCTTTCTGTATTTGGGCAAAGGGGAAGGCTCCTGTAGTTGTGTGCGTAAAGACCTTGGTAAGTCTGCAACTGTGTGCACAGGCCCCTATAGCTACGTGCATAGGGTCAGAAAGTTTGTATCAGTGAAGAATTGGAATAATAAAGAAGAATTTGGAATAGATCTGTGTATTTTTATATGTTCATGTAGTTTCTGTGTTTTAGCCTAATTATGGTTCGCTTTTGTATATCTCTTCTGTAATTGCATCACGAAAGTTCAAACACTGTTTTATATGATGAATAATGCATGTTATACTAGTTATGTGCAACTTGCAAGACTGTTAAGTATGAAAACACTCTACGACTGTAACAATAAGGTTAATGGTTCGTGAAGGGAGGATTAAGCCCTAAATTTAAAGAAACCTTACAACCACACTGCATAACCCCTTTGGATGCAGAAACCTGGTTCTAGCATCCCCTAATATTACCACGGGTGAGACTGTAGCCTACCCTACACAGATCGTTGCCGAAAGGGCCGGTAGTATAGGGTTTTGTTGGTTAGTGAAGCTAATCTGAACCTGAGTCTAAGCCCCTAAAGCCAATAGAAGATCATGCTCTCTAAAAGAAGTGAGGTTCATGGATAGAAACATTCGTTTTAATGACAAACAAGAGATGTCATTTCTTGATTTGATGTTGTAGTTGTGTCTCAACCAATTTTGAATTCCTTGTGACACATTGTCCCATTCCTCTAAGTACAAAGACAAGACATTTCCATGCATGTTTATTTAGATTGCAACATTGACATATGACATTTACTTCCAAAGTGTTTTATTGATGAGTCTTACAAAATATTGAGTAGACTTTTCTTTGAGCATTTTATCTTGTTAGAAACGTATCTACATGCATAAAAGTGGAGATTATTTTGTAAGAAATGTTTCTTTTGATTGTTGGAATTCATTTTCTTACCACATCCTTCCAAACCAAGACATTTTCAAGTTTTTATTCTTAAAAATATATTTTCTTTTATCATAAGCAAGGTATTTTCTAAGGATTTATTATTTTTCCTATATATAGTATTGAAGGCAACTATTCTTGTTTGAAAATTCATAGGTATAGAATGTAGGCGAATATTCAATAAAAAAACATGTAATTTACTATTAGAATTGGTAATTTTTTGGCGAATATGACCCATTTAAACATATATATATATATATATATGCAATTTTTTAATGAAATTGATGAATAATTTTTTTTTTTCAAAAAATGTTCAAAAAATAGCCCATCTTCGAAATCTTGTCCCTAAAATTTTCCCTAATCATAAACATCAACTTGAAAATTACAACTTGTTTGAAGTTGTAACTTTGATAAATGGTACTATTGCAAATAAAAACCTTAAAGTCAACTCTCAAGTAAAAAAAAAACGTACTACTAATAGTAGGCCCCTTTTTGGGGGGCTAAATTACAATTTGTTTGAAATTGTAGCCTTAAATATTCATATTGCTACTATAGAAAACCTTAAAAATGGTTCTTGAATAAAAAAGTATTGATGTTATAAGCACCTCCTTTTTTATTTTAATGTTAAAATTGAAACTTGTTTGATACTGTCACTTTAACAACTAGTATCATTGTTAATCAAAACCTAAAAATCAACTATTGGTGGAAATATATAGCAAAGGTGTGCAAATTTTTAGATTCAAGGGTTGTGACATAGACACAAACAAATATGAAGCAAAAATGTGAAAACCACATTTCAAATAAAAGATTTACACCACATTAAAACTAGTTTATCCATGTAAATGAAAATAAATAAAGAAACTATAACAATGAGATAGTTAAACGTATCTAAATAATGTATATGTTTACTCCATATCAATGGAAATCAATATATAATTCACCTATTGAAGAAACTATTGAAGAAAATGGATCTAAGGTCTCCTCCTTAGGAGGGTCCTTTGCCTCCCAAGTATGTGATGGCCCCCTCTTCTTGGGTAGTAAGTGGTTTGGATGCGTAAAAAATATACTAAGAGGAAGGATTTCTATTGATTTCTAATGCAATTTTGACAATATGAACTTTGGATGTGGATGGATGATGGATGGAGCGACCTCATAGTTTTTATAAGAAAACTATTAGTTAAGCACCCTTAACATGGTCATAAAAATAATGATCAATTGACCAAATCAAGGTTAATAATAACAATTAGTGTTTAATTATGTCCACTTATAGTTATTTTACTTTTCTACAAAATTCTAGCTAGAAATTGTCAAAATTGGGTTGTTTATTGGTTAATGCAGAATTTTGGGGTGTTTCCACACTAGCAACACACTTATTAGGGATAAAAAGTGTGTTGATGAGCAAAAATGCACCTTCAAGCCATTCAAGGAACCAACACAAAAGAGATGCTTAGACTCTCCCCTATTTGGTATAGCTTAGTCACGTAGATTATATGGTCCAATAGCCAATTTCAATGGGTTTTAATGATAGAGAAAGAACAACAAAAAAAAAAACTCAAAACACTATCCTATAAACCATTACACGCGGTTACTATAATTTAGCAAATGAGATTAGTCCATATTCACTAGAAAACAATTCAACAACTAAACTACAAAGAACCTGATGAGAGAAAACCACAAATAGGGTTAGTCTAGCTTTACAAAATGACAACTTAGATATCAAAATTAATTGCAAAAGGGAAAATAACTAATCATTTAAGAAAATAAATACATACCAAGCAAATAAACAAAGTGTGGTTTCCCTAACATGTCAAGAAACATGTTCATATATAGAATACTTAGTGAACACACACATTCTTATCATGCAAGTCCATTGGATTCAAAATTTGGAATAGTCTTTATGTAGAATCCATGAGCAATGTTAATTAAAGAAATGACATATCTACTCCATACCCTACAAAAGAGGTTAGTGTCCACAAAATAATCCAAGGAACATGTAAATCTCTTAAGAAAAGTAGTTAATCTAAGAAATGGAAAAACTTAAGTAATCTAGATGGCAAAATAACATAATATTATTCCTAGAATAGTCTAAGAGATAGACAAAATTCCTCGAAAAAAAATATGCCTTAGAAATGGTTTCTCAGTGTTAAGCACAAAGCAAAAATAATTATTGTATCATAATTGAGTTCACTCAAATACAAAATTTCCCAACCCTTAACCCCTAGGACACAACACACACACACACACATACCCCTCACCCCTTCAATTTCAAAATCTAGGGGTGTAATCATCAAATTGAATTTGGTTCCCAAATTTGACATATAACTATCAAGAACAAGATCAACTAGCTAAAGGAAGTCATGTAGTTGTGTTGCACGTGCTAGCCACATGGCATTATACCAAGTCTCTTGGGTTAGTTTTATTTCCTTAGTATGTTGAGGGCACACCTGACTCATGGCCGATTTGCATCTCACAATATTTTGAGAAATTAGATCTAATTTCTTTTGGGTCTCTTTGAAGAATACCAATCAACTAATTCTTATGTCCTCTATCATTGGTATTCCCTTATGCACTTGCACCCTTTGGTGGTATGTTTGTCTTGCTTACTTTATGGCCTCAACTTGCTATGTTCCTCTAGCTTTTATAACTTGGTAAAAATGTAGTGATTAGAGCCTATAAAATTGTATGATTAACAAAGAAGCCAAAATGGGAAACTAAGTACTGATATGCTTCGAATGATGATGAAAGGCCACTTTGAGTTTGAGAACCAATTAAGGCAAGATGTCATAATGACAGTCATGCAAGAGAAAGTTTAGTGAGATAGACTTAAATTACTAACCACAAGCATGTCATTTAAGTTGGAGTCGTGCGACTTAACTATTATGATCTTCCCCCTGTAGGGTGATACCAAGAGGTATCTCAATGTAATTGCATTCTTTGGTGGACATGCCTTGGTGCATATCATTTTTCCTAATACAAAACCACTAAACCCCATCTTGCAATTCTCTCTTCAAATGAAAGGCATGGGTTCTAACATTGAGAAGGGAGGTCCCTCATACCAAATACGGGTTTTATTTCTTTTATATTGGACAAGTGAATCACCATTAACTATGATTGTAAAGCTATCTTAAGCTCATATTATTATGCATTAAAAGGAATCAAATCCATTGAGGTGTAAACTTTTGTCAAAGCTTTTTAATTTAAAAAGCTTTTCCTAAAAAGAAAGTAATATATATATAGATATAGATATAGATATATAGATATATATAATTGATATTGAAATATTTTATTTAAGGTGGATATTAAAATATTTGATTTATAGTTGGCATTGAAATGTTTCTTTATAATTAATAATTTGTTTTTCAAATGTCACATGTCAATTCCATTTTAAATAAAAGGAATTACACATCTCTCATAATGTAATGTAAAAAACATCAATTGACAAAATAATTCTTTTATATAAAATCATTTTATTCAAAATAAATATTAAAATATTTTATTTGCAACGATGTTAAAATATTTTTTTAAATACTGCTTCATAAATTATATAGGAGGTTTATATTAAGTAAAATTGTAAAACACACTATTAATATAAACATATTTTCCAAAATAAAAATGGTCAAACTCTAATATATTATCCTTATTTAAATGTTCACTCCATTATCAAAAGCCAACGACGTTTTGGAAGACAATGGGGATGTAGCTCAAACGGTAGAGCGCTCGCTTTGCATGCGAGAGGTACGGGGTTCGATACCCCGCATCTCCACTATTAAAACCCCTCTGAGGCAATTTAATTTAATGGTGATTACTTCAAATTCTGGACCATTTTTCTGTGTTGCGATAAAACGTAAATTTGAAGCGTCAGGTGAAAATGGGGTCTCGCGTTCGATTCTCACTATCATTCTAACCGTCATTACTTTAAATACCTGACCATTTTTCTGTGTTGAGACAATTAAGGTAATACTAATCCTACTTTAAATACCTGACCATTTTTCTGTGTTGCGACAATTAAGGTAATACTAATCCTACTTTAAATACCTGACCATTTTTCTGTGTTGCGACAATTAAAGTAATACTAATGCTACAGATAAAACATAATTTTTAAGCGTCAGGGTGAAGATGGGTAGGTCTAGGTCTCGCGTTCGATTCTCACTATCATTCTAATCGTGATTACTCTAAAATATCTAACTATTTTTCTGTGTTGCGACAATTAAAGTAACACTAACGCTACAGATAAAACGTAATTTTTAAGCGTCAGCGTGAAGATTGGGAGGTCTCGCGTTCTATTCTCACTATGAGAAAGAGAAAGTGGTAACCACGAACCGATAAAACAATATTTATAACGGTAGTAATAGTCAATATGAAAGCGGATCTGTGGCGCAATGGTAGCGCGTCTGACTCCAGATCAGAAGGTTGCGTGTTCGATTCACGTCAGGTTCAGAAATGGTTTTTGAAGTAGCATGTCTTCAGAAGTGGGTTTTTAAGTAGCATGTCTTTTTGTTTTTTCTCATTAATTTTTTTGAAATATTTTAAATAGCATGTCGTCTTCTTTTTTCCATTAATTTTTTCTTTTTTTCCTATTAATTTTTTTGAAATATTTTAAATAGCATGTCGTTTTCTTTTTTCCATTAATTCTTTTGAGATATTTTAAATAACATGTATTTTTTTTCATTAATTTTTTTTTAGATATTTTATCCTATTAATTTTTTTGAGATATTTTAAATAGCATGTCATTTTCTTTTTCCCATTAATTCTTTTGAGATATTTTAAATAACATGAATTTTAGATATTTCAATAAATAGCATGTCATTTTCTTTTTCCCAATAATTTTTTTGAGATATTTTAAGTAGCATGTCATTTTCTTTTTCCCAATAATTATTTTGAGATATTTTAAATAGCATGTCATTTTCTTTTTCCCAATATTTTTTTTGAGATATTTTAAATAGCATGTCGTTTTATTTTCTCATTAATTTTTTATGTTTTTTAAATAACATGTCTTTTTCTTTTTCCCATTAATTTTTTTGAGATATTTTAAATAACATGTCATTTTCATTTTCCCATTAATTTTTTTTGAGATATTTTAAATAACATGTCGTTTTCTTTTTCCCATTAATTCTTTTGAGATATTTTAAATAACATGTCATTTTTTTTCATTAATTTTTTTAGATATTTTATCCCATTAATTTTTTTGAGATATTTTAAATAGCATGTCATTTTCTTCTCTCATTAATTGTCACATACCCCGGTAACCTCGCATGTAAAAGTAGGGAGTTAGAATTTTTTATACAAATTACCCACTAGTAATTTATCAAATTCATAACTCCACAATTCATCATTAACCATTAGACATAGTGTTCATCAATACATCAAGTAAATTGCAATCAAGACAGTAAGTTGCATAACCATTGCATAACTAACCCCACTGTGGTAGTGTAATGACATAAACTGTCTCATGAATCCTTGCATCCATTTCTTGATATCCTTAACCATATTAAAAATCATGTACTAGGACATTATGGTTGTCACAACAAATAAAGAACCATTAACATCAAGGACTCATCATTATCCAACCAACACAAAAGGCAAACACACCATTTGAACACCAATCTACCCCGGAAACCCCGTAGGGTGAAAACCAGCAAACGTTTAATCTTATTATTAAACGCTCGTGAGGGATTTCACCCCTCACTCAATGGCTTATAAGGGATTCCATCCCTTATCCATTGTTATAAAATCATTACAATAAATTATCATTAAGTTGTCACATAATTAGTTAAAAGCTAATACAATTTCCATGTAATCTTTCGCTTACATACTGCCACATGCAACATTCCTTGTGGCATGATTGTTCTAGTAATGGACAACCCTGCAACTTGAACTCATCTGTACGGACCATCAATCCTTTTTCCTGCCACAAGGTCAAACCTCACTTTTCTTTGGCACCATCTGCCATCGTTTCCTGTCAATGCAGTCATCAACAATCTTGGCAACAAGATTAGTTACAATATTATTCAATCAATAATCAACTTCTAAAGAGATCTTTTAATATCTACTCATGTGCATGAGCAAGCATGTCATAATAACCAACTAGTACGTATATTCAAGTAAATATTTGTTCTACTTTCCATAATGCTTATTCACACTAATGCATCTTTCTCTTTAAGAGATCTAACCCATTAGTTCTACAAATTCATGTTTTCCTTTAAAACATATAACACAATAGTTATGTTTTCATACAGGTAATAAACTATTTGATTTTTGCACCTTTGCACAAAAGTCCATGCCTTACAGCTAAGTTTTTGAACATCATGCTCAATGCCATAAACAAAAACCGGAGGTAAAAACATCGGCAACCTCCTACAGCGAAACCATTTCACTAAAACTAGCGTGAAGAAGGTAATTTGTTATAAGTAAAGCAAATAGTAAAGCTTTGGTCAGAGGTACGAGGAAATATAAGCACATTTGCAATGTGCTACAGCTCTTCATCATGAAAGAGCACCTTATGATCTGATAGTGATGCGCCTCCTCCCAGATCATATATATATATATATATATATATATATATATATATATATATATATATATATATATTCAAACTTGAAGTCTATAATAAACTCAGTACATCCGCCCAGGGTTGTAAAAAGCGCAGGATGATAACTACGGCAATGTAGCAATTCATTAGTTGAAAAATTCATTTCATGCATGATCAATTACCGCTTCACAAGATAGATTTATCTTGACAACATCTAGCACACCACGCACATCACAAACAACTACGCCTTCAAAATCAAAACGACAATCCCAAAATTCTAATCGCGCTTACTATAAGGAATTTGGGGAGTTTATTCACACCCCTCAATTTCAGTTTTCCCCCATTAACTGCTTTCAGAGCGTCTTATCTCTTTAACTTACCGGCAGAGAAATGAATAGACGCTTAGCTGCAGAGGAATGTAAATATTATGTACTACTCACAATGTATTTTTATTTCAATAGCTGTAGCGGTCCATTACTCGTGGGATAGAGAGGTAATGCAAAGCATAAACTTTCTTTGCACGCACAACAAAAGAATGATTCATCACCCGTCCCTCATCTTGTTTCCAAGCTTCCAAGATTTAATTGTTACCATCTTGCAACAAATAAAACACAGTTACAAGGACAAGAGAACGAGGGTACCTGTCTATCATTTTAGAAATCATTCAAAACTTTCCACAACAGACCTCTTGAATATGATGATTTAGCGCCGAAGCTCACATCATCACTCGAATTTTCTTTCCGGATTCTCTGTCAAAACTGTTGTAGCCCCTTCTGTTCATGGAAGAGACACCCAACCTCCACGCAACTACCGAAAAAACCCTTTCCTCACAAACTGCACGACTTCTTTAAATTGCATGCTCTGGCATCCCACGATACCAGACGACTACAAATACATTTAACTGAATTGTTTTCTTGCTGCCACCTTTCCCTAAAATCTCGCAGTCATTCTTGCGGTGTCCGCCATACCCAAGAGCTCAGCTATATATTTATTGAAGGGTGCGGTGGTTGGAGGGTAAGCTATGAGAGGCTACCTTCCATTATCTGAGCTTTTATGCAAATCAAGAATCAGTTTTGTAACTGATATGTAACTTTTTATTTATTTATTTTAACATGAGTCATTTTAGGGATGTTACATACTCCCCCTCTTAACAAGAACATCGTCCTCGGTGTTCATCTCTCGTTGGGAACTTGAGATTTGCTCATGGTATAACCATCTAAACCACACAAAAAGATGATCCTTCCTCTTTAAAATCCAAGATTTCATTCCAATAAATGACAATAACCGAAATAATAATGATATAATCATAGGAAAGATCAATAGTCACAAGCATCCATAACTGCAAAATTATGCAAGTTCTAATTTTCCATTACTTGACTCGTATTCAATGTCACAATATATAAAGACAAATCTTCTATATGAACTTACCATTACTTACCAATTACTCTTGAAAATCATGAATACTTTCATGTAAGCCTTTTAATAGTGGTTGGACAATTCTTCAACCCTCCACGGTAAGTAATTCCTGAAATATATGACTAACAAATTCAATCGCATTAGTCACTATATTTTGAGTCAAATGAAATACTTTTGACTATCAATTCAATTGTGCAATGCTAGATGATTTCTAAATCACAGTACTTTTACAAGTACTTAAAGAGCACTAACACTAATCATCAAATGATAAATCACTGCTCACGTGCACACTGAACGAATTCTCACTAAAGACATCCACAAGGTGCTTCTAGATGTACCAAAAGAGCACCTAACTCTCTAATCATCAAAACAGTCAATCACTGCATCATTTGAAAATGGTCTTAGCCTCTACTAAGACGTTTACAAGATTAATAATATGGTAAAGGAATTAAAATTTCCAATAACTCCTTATTGAACATTAAACTCATTTCCTGTTAAATGTGCATAACACGTTTCACACAACTATATATAGAATTTATTTTCAACATATCATATAGCTGATTCGTTCATTTCTTTAGCTATGAGCACCATAATAGGCTAAAGAATTCCCAACCCATGGGAACTGGTTTCCACAACCAAATCGAGTCATTTTCACATCCAGACAGTTTCTTTGATAGAGACCTTACCAGGTCTAACATGGAATTCCACTGGCCAACCAGCTCAAGAATTCCAGGGAGAGGAAATCTGGGCAGACAAGTACCATCAACCCCTCCGGGCAGGTAGCTGCCATCAACCCAACTCCGGGCAGACAAGTACCATCAACCCCTCCGGGCAGGTAATTGCCATCAACCCAAGGCATTTCAGCCTTTTATAATCTGGGCAAACAAGTACCATCAACCCCTCCGGGCAGGTAACTGCCATCAAACCAAGGCATTCTAGACTTTCACATCTATCTGCAACTGCCTGGCATGTTAAATTTCTTTGTTATCAATCTTTCCCAAAGTAATTTACATAATGAACCATATAATCATTATCATTAACAAAATAAACATGCATGTACACCATGCATTTACACTTATCCCTCATCATGGGTCCACAACATCTAGATTGATGGAAACATATCTATCATACACGTTGTATGCATGCAAATTTCCCAAATAACATAATTCATGCATATCATATAACATCATTCTTTCTCATTTATGATTGCAATTCACATTGCAGCAATTTACGTGATGAGTTTTCTTGTTTCCATTAAGCTACCACTACTTAATCCCATCAGCAACGTTAGTTATAAATATGCATCAGTTAACACGTATTCAATTTCCAAGCATTTTCATGCATACAATATTGTCATGTATAAAAGCATATGCAAATATTCATCAATGTATAAATGTCAACAACAATTGAGTTAATAATCTAAACATTTCCAATTTTGCCATAGTCTGTTGTCCTAATTCAAATCATCATTAATGGAGTAATATCTTACGTTTACTATGGCTAGCTTTGGTCATGCATCGTTAATATAATTAAACATAATCTCTCTAACATACAAAGAACATAACTCTATATCACAATGACTAATCTTTGTGCATACCATTGCTTATCATATAAGCCCTTCACTAGAATACTACCATCATTTCATACAACAAACTACATACCTCTTTCTTAAAGGAAGTCATTTTAACCTCATTCTTCTATCTTCCCTTTCAGGGAATTATTAAAGATATCCATCTTATGCATAAAAATCAAGATACAGAACAAGATTTACTTATCCATCCAAAATCAAGAAATCAACACAACTTATCTAGCAAGACAATCTCTTCAAAAGATTATTGTCTTCAAGAAAGTTAACATGATCACTTTCTCTATGTACCCACAAATTCATAATTCCAAAGTCACAACAGCTACCATTATGCAACATGTCTTTTCCTAACACAATTACTTTAATTCATTGCACATAGTTATTTTCATGAAACAAGTAAGGATTTTGTTTCTTGTATGAACACTATTCTAATGTGTCTTTTAAAGGAAAGAACCTCTATTTTTATTTTCAAGAAAACTCTCATAGAATCCTTCATCTTCATACATGAAGTATGCACACTCTTCTAGAATGAAACTATATTTATGTATATATATATAATATACTCTTTCTTCAAAAAGTTAGAAATGAATATCTATGTGCCTAGTAGCACATCTTTAGCTATCTTTATCATGCATGTAATGCATAATCATTTCACTAGAACTTAGAAACTAACTAGAATCATAATGCATATATATATATATATATATATGTATTTTCCAAGAAACTTTTATCAAGTAAAAATACATATTTCAATTCAAGAAAACTTGGCCACCTTTCATGCGATGTCCTCAGGATGTTTATATGCCTCATCTTCTTTTCTCAAGAAGATACTTTGGCTATATCTAGCAAGAATTTTATTCCAAGAAAAAATGACAAGAGACAAACATTTCTCACACAAGACTCACATGTAGTCTTTCTAGGAGGAACCACCTATTTTCTTTATTAAGAAAGTATATAAAATAATCAATCTTTACTGTAGAAATCAAACCCATGATATTTCCAATTTGTTTAATAAAACACAGCTGATTATTCTCTATAAAGAATAGAGTTACTTATCTTTTCCTTGGTTCAACATGCATAACTAAAAAATTAAACCACCCTTACCGGAAGCAATTGCTCTACTTATGCAATTAGAAGCATGATCTCCTAAGTGTCACACATGCAACAAAGTTACCACTTGATGCTAGATGCAACAACTGTCATAACAGTACTATGTGACCATTTCAGAATAATGAGTTCAAGGAGACATTACGAAAATCATTAACATCAACACACTATAGTTATCATTTTCCAACTCCTTAAGCATGGTCAAGGGAATACTCACATGCACATCGAGCGCTATCTAGTCATCCCCAAACTTAGAGTCTTCTGCAAGATTCTGACACTCAAAGCTTGCGCTATCTGGTCATCACCAGACTTAGCGATTTATTTTCCCATCTCCGTCTGTCCCTACAGCATGCTCTTCTTCCTTCTCCTTGCTTCAATTTCCTTTGGAAGCATCTATAGTTGGGGAAGGTAGTTAGATTTTACTGACAACTATATTAACACAGGTAGTCTATTTATGAATAATTATCACATGTAATTATACCATGAATGGGTCCTAGAAATGTTACTCACTGAACATGCCTCTACAATTAACTTCACACTGGAATGCAACATGCATAAGAAATCCATCATTCCCATAGTAGAGATAAATTCAACGATCATTAAATCAAGGCTCCAATGGTTTTTATCTCCCAACAAGTAATGATTTTCATAAACACATACCATGCTAATGGATTTCAATTAATTAGAAGGTAATCATCATTAAATCTATTAGGACATAAGCATATACTATTCATCATGCATTCTCATGGTGAATAAAATTAAGAACTCTTCTCATAAACAACTGGAACTATAGCACAGAGAGAGTAAGAATCTTCATACACACATTCCATGCATGTGACATCAATCAACCTTCACTTGTTTTCGAATTGTAATAATCTTAAGTCCAATTCAATTAATGCATATAAGTTCTATGGGTTAGTCATACAACACTAACCAATCTCAACTACCAATCATCTTAATGAAACCATGGCAAAACTTAATCAGAAATTAGTTATGACAATCAAGTCTCGCTGCTTGACTCATTGCATGTTTTCAATATCTAAGGGGTTCTTCTAATGTCCTTTTAAAACAATTTGTCATCCTATTCAAGGATGTTCCACATAATTTATATTCATGCATTGACTCATTAAGTTTTGGTCATTGTAACTTCAATTTTGTTTAATAAATGAATCATTGTTATTGCCATATTTGCAATTCAAAACTTGGTAGTTGATTGTCACTTCCCTCAATGAGTGTTCAATATTGTTCATGAGTGTAATGAGTACTCAATATTGTTCTTAGGTGTGACAAAAGTTTCATTGTCTTTTATCCTCATCAGGAATCTAGTTTCATGAACATAATTATGCAACAACTTTATTACTTACTACTCAAAGCAGTTATAAACATGAATCACATATATCACGCCGAAAGTAGTGTACTACATAAATCAATATGTGAATGGATAAACTCATACCTGAGTTAATGCCCACTAACAGCGTACCTCAATTTCTTTTCCGCTTACCAATTCCCAAAGGTGCCAGTACTGCAACCTTTAGCTCTGATACCACTTGTCACATACCCCGGTAACCTCGCATGTAAAAGTAGGGAGTTATAATTTTTTATACAAATTACCCACTAGTAATTTATCAAATTCATAACACCACAATTCATCATTAGCCATTAGACATAGTGTTCATCAATACATCAAGTAAATTACAATCAAGACAGTAAGTTGCATAACCATTGCATAACCTTTAACCCCACTGTGGTAGTGTAATGACATAAACTGTCTCATGAATCCTTGCATCCATTTCTTGATATCCTTAACCATATTAAATAATCATGTACTAGGACATTATGGTTGTCACAACAAATAAAGAACCATTAACATCAAGGACTCATCATTATCCAACCAACACAAAAGGCAAACACACAATTTGAACACCAATTTACCCTGGAAACCCCGTAGGGTGAAAACCAGCAAACGTTTAATCTTATTATTAAACGCTCGTGAGGGATTTCACCCCTCACTCAATGGCTTATAAGGGATTCCATCCCTTATCCATTGTTATAAAATCATTACAATGAATTATCATTAAGTTGTCACATAACTAGTTAAAAGCTAATACAATTTCCATGTAATCTTTCGCTTACATACCGCCACATGCAACATTCCTTGTGGCATGATTGTTCTAGTAATGGACAACCCTGCAACTTGAACTCATCTGTACGGACCATCAATCCTTTTTCCTGCCACAAGGTCAAACCTCACTTTCCTTTGGCACCATCTGCCATCGTTTCCTGTCAATGCAGTCATCAACAATCTTGGCAACAAGATTAGTTACAATATTATTCAATCAATAATCAACCTCTAAAGAAATCCTTTAATATCTACTCATGTGCATGAGCAAGCATGTCATAATAACCAACTAGTACGTATATTCAAGTAAATATTTGTTCTACTTTCCATAATGCTTATTCACACTAATGCATATTTCTCTTTAAGAGATCTAACCCATTAGTTCTACAAATTCATGTTTTCCTTTAAAACATATAACACAATAGTTATGTTTTCATACATGTAATAAACTATTTGATTTCTGCACCTTTGCACAAAAGTCCATGCCTTACAGCTAAGTTTTTGAACATCATGCTCAATGCCATAAACAAAAACCGGAGGTAAAAACATCGACAACCTCCTACAGCGAAACCATTTCACTAAAACTAGCGTGAGGAAGGTAATTTGTTATAAGTAAAGCAAATAATAAAGCTTTGGTCAGAGGTACGATGAAATAGAAGCACATTTGCAATGTGCTACAGCTCTTCATCATGAAAGAGCACCTTATGATCTGATAGTGATGCGCCTCCTCCCAGATCATATATATATTCAAACTTGAAGTCTATAATAAACTCAGTACATCCGCCCAGGGTTGTAAAAAGCGCAGGATGATAACTACGACAATGCAGCAATTCATTAGTTGAAAAATTCATTTCATGCATGATCAATTACCGCTTCACAAGATAGATTTATCTTGACAGCATCTAGCACACCACGCACATCACAAACAACTACGCCTGCAAAATCAAAACGACAATCCAAAATTCTAATCGCGCTTACTATAAGGAATTTGGGGAGTTTATTCACACCCCTCAATTTCAGTTTTTCCCCATTAACTGCTTTCAGAGCGTCTTATCTCTTTAACTTACTGGCAATGAAATGAATAGACGCTTAGCTGCAGAGGAATGTAAATATTTTTTTTTTCATAGAGAAAAAGTTGTATGTATTATATTAAGAAGATATAAAGATCATGGATACAATGGGCGAGATGCCACAGGCAGATAATATATTGTTCCAAAAATACAAAGAAGGTTGTAAGCCTTAGCCAGATACCAAAACTTCTTGTGCAATACCATATATAACAATCGTGTAGATATAGAAGCATATATTGTCAACCAAAACTAATGAAACCAAGAGTGCATGCAGAGATAGATAGTGCCCCTAAATTGTCCGATAGTTCTGTAAGATCTGCCGAGGATGGAGCAGAGAGGAATGTAAATATTATGTACTACTCACAATGTATTTTTATTTCAATAGCTGTAGTGGTCCATTACTCGTGGGATAGAGAGGTAATGCAAAGCATAAACTTTCTTTGCACGCACAACAAAAGAACGATTCATCACCCGTCCCTCATCTTGTTTCCAAGCTTCCAAGATTTAATTGTTACCGTCTTGCAACAAATAAAACACAGTTACAAGGACAAGAGAACGAGGGTACATGTCTATCATTTTAGAAATCATTTGAAACTTTCCACAACAGACCTCTTGAATATGATGATTTAGCGCCGAAGCTCACATCATCCCTCGAATTTTCTTTCCGGATTCTCCGTCAAAACTGTTGTAGCCCCTTTTGTTCATGGAAGAGACACCCAACCTCCACGCAACTACCGAAAAAACCCTTTCCTCACAAACTGCACGGCTTCTTTAAATTGCATGCTCTGGCATCCCACGATACCAGACGACCACAAATACATTTAACTGAATTGTTTTCTTGCTGCCACCTTTCCCTAAAACCTCGCAGTCATTCTTGCGGTGTCCGCCATACCCAAGAGCTCAGCTATATATTTATTGAAGGGTGCGGTGGATGGAGGGTAAGCTATGAGAGGCTACCTTCCATTATCTGAGCTTTTACGCAAATCAAGAATCAGTTTTGTAACTGATATGTAACTTTTTATTTATTTATTTTACCATGAGTCATTTTAGGGATGTTACATTAATTTTTATAAAAGTAAAATTGACTTCAACTGATATTTTAAATAGCATGTCATTTGTTTTTTTCTATTAATTTTTATAAAATTAAAATTGACTTCAATTTTTATTACATTAATTTTTTACTTCCACTGATATTTTAAATAGCATGTCATTTGTTTTTTTTCCTATTAATTTTTATAAAAGTAAAATTGACTTAAAATTGACTCCATTTTTTATTATTTTAAATAGCATGTCATTTGTTTTTTTTCCCATCAATTTTTATAAAAGTAAAATTGACTTCCACTTTTATAAAAGTTAAGTTGTTTTTTTTTCCATTAATTTTTATAAAAGTAAAATTGACTGTTTTTTTTCTATCAATTTTTATAAAAGTAGAATTGACTTCAACTTTTATAAAAATTAAGTTGTCTTTTTCCCATTAATTTTTAAAAGTAAAATTGACTTCAACTTTTATTATTTTAAATAGTATGTCATTTGTTTTTTACCTGTTAGTTTTTATAAAAGTAAAATTGACTTCCAACTTTGATAAAAGTTAAGTCATTTTATATAAAAGGTTCAATTGAGATATCTAATTAATTTTTATAAAAGTAAAATTGACTTCAACTTTTATAAAAGTTAATTTGTTTTTTTTTCCTTCAATTTTTATAAAAGTAAATTGACTTCAACTTTTATAAAAGTTAAGTTGTTTTTTCCCATTAATTTTTAAAAGTAAAATTGACTTCAACTTTTATTATTTTAAATAGCATGTCATTTGTTTTTTTTCCGATTAATTTTATAAAAATAAAATTGATTTCAACTTTTATAAAAGTTAAGTCATTTTATATAAGAGGTTCAATTGAGATATTTAATTAATTTTTATAAAAGTAAAATTGGCTTCAACTTTTATAAAAGTTAAGTCATTTTATATAAAATGTTCAATTGAGATATTTTAAATAGCATGTCATTTATTTTTTTTCCCATTAATTTTTATAAAAGTAAAATTGACTTCAAAGTTTATAAAAGTAAAGTCAACTTTATATATAAATAAGATTGATATGTAAAAAATTGATATTTTATTATTTTATAAAAGTAAAATTGACTTCAATTTTTTACTAAAATTTTTATAAAAATAAAATTGATTCAACTTTTATAAAACTTAAGTCAATTTTACTTTATAAAAATTAACATATCAATTTTATACATAAATTTAATACATATCAATTTTACTTTTATATAAAATTAACTTAATTATCAATTTTACTTTTATATAAAATTGACTTAACTTTTATAAAATTGAAGTCTTTTATACATATCAATTTCACTTTTATATAAAATTAACTTCAATTTTTATAAAAGTAAAGTGAATTTTTAAAGTAAAATTGTGAATTTTTATAAAAGTAAAGTCAATTTTATATAAAAGTAAAATTGATATGTATAAAATTGATATTTTATTTTTATAAAAGTAAAATTGACTTCAAAATTGAAGTAAATTTTTATAAAAGTAAAATTGATATTAGAAAGTTGCCTGAGAAATTTTAATGTCATTTGTTTTTTTTTCCATACTTTTTATAAAAGTAAAATTCACTGTAAATTAAATTTTATATAAAAGTAAAATTGATATTAGAAGGTTGAGTGTTATTCATGTTGGGTTTAATTGAGAAATTATATGATTCATGATTAAAGCAAATTTCTTCTGAATAAATCACATCAATGTTAAGGAATTTAGACTTCTGTGATCCATAACATTGTTTAGTAATCTTCGGCAAAATCACATAATCAATCATATGTCGACGCGTTTCGAACCAACCAGTGTGGTTCATCGTCAGGACAAGATGAAGAACTGATCTGGCTTAGCTTGAATAAATAGAGTGTGCAGAGACTCCAACGGCTATATTGCAACGGCTAATTTTGACCTGATGACCAAAGTCAAACTAATATTTTTATTGTTAATAGAGACATATTATTATTAGGTAATTGAATAATACCACAAATTTATTGTTTTAAATATAATGGTCAATAAATCTACATATATATATAAAATATATATATATATATTATTATTCGTAAATTATTTAATTACAAATAAATAGTATTAAATTACTATCTGTGTATTTATTTGATAATAATTGTTAATATCTAGGGACCCAATGGTAAACTAGATATAAGGTCATTAATAAATTATGGTAAATTAATAATGGTAAACTAGATATAATGGTCATTAATCAATTATATCTTCATAGAACCTATATTTATTATTATTCAAATTATTTAAATACGATTAAATATTATTAAATTGTTCTTAGGATTTAGTTATCAAAGGTAAAAGTTCAAATCCAATAAATCATTTTCATTTAATGTAAAGGCCCATTCGAAATTAAAATAATAAGTTCTATACAATAATCTATATTTTCTTACTAATTTATAGTTCTAATATTATTAAAAACAATAAATAGTGTTCTAGTTAAACCACTAATATTCCTAGAATATAGTTACATTAGGTGAAATAAAAATAAAAGTTTATTAAAAGTATATCCATTATCTCATGTTATCATATATTTTTATTGTTTACCATTTAACCTAAGGGTCATTTGGTAAAACTAGATCACCTTTTATCATTAATTTAATAATTATATTCATTAATTATTTTTATTAACTATGTTATTAGTTAATTATCTTATTACTAATAAGGTTTAAAAGGGGGTCTTTATAATTCGATATAAGGAAATCAGATAAAGGTAAAAATCTGAAATACCCCCTGGAATAAGACGGAAATTATATAAATACCCCATGCACTCCAAATTAATAAGAAAAACCTGCCAAAACCAGAACTTGAGGAGAGGGACGACAAAAACCCTAAGACTTAACAAATGGGAAGGAGGAGGCTAGGAAGACAAGGCTGGGACCCAGCAACTGCTAATCTTCCAGCCATCATCCCTATTAAGATTGATCGGCCTTTTCTCAATCTCCAGGGCCTCTCTAAATTTGCGATGGTGAAACTGCGCAACTTTGGCAATGACTTGAGCATCTTCTATACAAACATGATGCATAGTTTTACCCGCATGCTCAGCCAAGGCTGAGGACTTGGTCCTACCATGCCTTAAGTCAGCCGAATGCTCACTAATCCGCTGATTGATAGAGCGACCAGTCTCACCAATGTAAGGGGTCCCACAGAAACAGGGAATGACATAGACGCCCTTCATGTCCTTAGGGTCAATAGGGTCTTTTACAGACCTGAGGGAGCTACGGATAGTGCGGAGAGGTCTAAAATTTGCGGGCACATCGTACTTCCTTAGAACCCTCGCAATCCTATCTGTGGTCCCCTGGATGTAAGGAAGATTCACACCCAAGGTACGGTCTAAGGGAACCTTTCGGATGTAAGGCTCCTTCTTGGCCCTGAGGAAGGCTTTATGACCTAGGTGCCTATTATAACCATTCTTCTCAAAGACATCAAGGAGATGAGCCTTCTCCGCTTCCAGGCTCTCCTCATCCGAAATTCTAACAGCACGTGTGGCAAGCGTGCTAAGGACCCCTAACTTCTGAGCGGGGAAATGATGCGAAGACGCATGCAAGTATTGTTCAGTATGCGTCTTCTTTCTAAACACCTGATGAGAAAAGGAACCATCCACCTTCTTTGAGATGAGAACATCTAAGAACGGAAGACAACCATTATCTTCTTTTTCCATCGTGAATTTAATGGCGGCGGACTGGTTATTGAGGTGACTGAAGAAACGATCCAGCTCGGCCGGACCATGAGACCAGACAACACCAATGTCATCAACGAATCTTTTCCAAAGCTTCGGTAAGAGACGACCGGAGGCAAAATCCTTAGACTCAAACTCCTCCATGAAGAGATTAGCGACGACCGGGGACAAGGGGGAGCCCATGGCAACTCCGCAAGTCTGCTCATAGAATTCTCCCTCGAAGTTGAAAAAGGTGGAGGTAAGGCAAAGTTCAACTAACTTAGCCGTATCCGGGTCAGTTAGCTTATTAATTACCTTCATGGCCTCATTGATAGGAATACAAGTATAAAGAGAGACCACGTCGAAACTTACCAGAATGTCCTCAGGCTCAAGTTCAATTTTCTTAAGATCCTCAATAAAAGAAGCTGAGTCTTTGACAAAGGACTCAGTCTTCCCAACCAAGGGTCTCAACTTAGCAGCGAGGTACTTGGCCAGGAGGTAAGTTGGACCACCAATGGTATTGACAATGGGTCTCAGGGGGACCCCATCCTTATGGATTTTAGGAAGACCATAAATCCTAGGAGTGATGGGGTTACCCTCAATAAGTTTCTGGGCAAGAGGAATCGTGGAATTGCACGATTTGATCGCACGAGCGACTGCTCTGGAAACCTTTTTGAGGGGATTTTTCGAAAGCTTCTTATAACTCCCACTGTTACAGAGATGGTCGAGCATCTTAGTCCTGTAATCCTCTCTATCCAGGATAACGGCAGCCCCACCTTTATCCGCTTTTAAGACCACAACGTCCCGATTTTCGTTCAAGGTCTTCAGAGCCTCAAACTCAGCCTTGCTAATATTGCTACGGGGAGGCTTAGCCCTCCTCAGGGCAACGGCGCAATCCTGTCTAATCGTGTCTTTAATCTTATCAGGAAGGTTCTTAATGCCATATTCTACATCACAAATGATGTCTTCAACCGGGATTTTCCTGGGAGCTAATGCAAAATTCAGACCCTTCCTTAAGAGACTAAAAACCGCGGGCGGAAAAGAGAAACTCGACAGATTCACCACTTTATTGTCCTGAGGAAAGGAACCTGACCTACCCACCGACAAACCCTCAAAATCCACTTTACGATTAAGGCTAACAACATCATCTAACACTTTATTGAACCGACCATTATTATTATTGAATACTTTATCACCACTCGGATTCTCGACTTTTTTATTTCTATTATTCAATTTATCCATCGTAGAATTATTATCGTAATCAATAATATCATAATGTTTTTTGTTGATAACTAAATTAACACTAACATGCACATCATTATTTCTATTATTCAATTTATCCATCGTATAATTATTATCGTAATCAATAATATCATAATGTTTTTTATTGATAACTAAATTAACGCTAACATACACATCATTCAACGGAAATAAATTGGGGTCACCATTGTTTAACGGGTTATTGTTAATACTATTACATTTATATACCGTCGCTTCTCTATTGTAATCGTTATGCTTCTTTTCAATAGTCAAAATACCGCTAACACCAGCATCCTTAACGTTAACACCCATATCGTTAACCGGATT
This sequence comes from Pinus tabuliformis, assembly GCA_031772625.1. Classification (NCBI taxonomy): domain Eukaryota; kingdom Viridiplantae; phylum Streptophyta; class Pinopsida; order Pinales; family Pinaceae; genus Pinus; species Pinus tabuliformis. The sequence continues at coordinate 963,410,755 of CM062809.1, read as the reverse complement.
GGGGTTTCCAATATTTATCGGGTTATTATTAATATTATTCCACTTATACAATGCAGCTTTTTTACCGTGATCGCCAAGCCTATTTTCGATATTCAATTGCTTATTTTAAATATTTAATTGCACGTTAATGCCACAGTCATTATCACTGATCAGGTTACTATCATAATATACCGAATCGCTAAAGGACATACCTTTATTTGTCGAACAGCATCCAACAGAGTCAACGCGTAAAATCGAATCCGCTGACCCAACAACTGCCAGGCCACGGGGGAAAACTAATTCATCAGAGCTTACCTGCGGTTCTTTAATCCCTGACGCGTCAGTCCGAGGACTGGCTACTGACCTTTGCGAATCGACCAGAGAGCGCTCGCCATATCCTGCAGCTTGGCTGAGCAGACTTACCAGCCCACGGTCACCGAATACTGAATCACTGTTCGCTACCTTGTCGATACTCAAACCGCCGCTTCCATTCATCAAATCAGAGCCCGAGGGTGGCGTATCAATGGAAGAAGATCCGCTTAAAACCCACACCCTCAGGGAGGAGATCTGGTGAGAGGAGACCCGACTGACTGAACCCCGATCGTAGACTAGACCAGAATCCAGATTCCAAAGGCCCAATAGCTTATTATACTTCGCAGACTGTCTGGACTTAAGGGCCTCTTCCAATCTCAAGGATTTCAATGTGGAACAGGCATCAATCCTGGACCAGATAGAAGCAGGGAAAAAATTCGCCAGCTCCAAATGAGCCGCCAGAAGAAGTCTGGAGCGATGATCCAGATCTCTCCTAATTCTGCCAATCTCAGATCTGACCAACCCTAAGCTAGCCTTCAGAAAAACGCCATGATTTTTTGGAACATTGAGGTTATGCTTAATCCGAGCAAAGTTAGGAATAACCGAGGAATCTCTGCAACGTTTAAGAAATACCAGATCAGATTTCAACTTAGTAACCTGCATGCGTGACCGCTCGAATTGATGAACCTTTATAGCAGTGGCTTCTCCGTGCAGGGAAATTATTAAGGAATTTAGACTTCTGTGATCCATAACATTGTTTAGTAATCTTCGGCAAAATCACATAATCAATCATATGTCGACGCGTTTCGAACCAACCAGTGTGGTTCATCGTCAGGACAAGATGAAGAACTGATCTAGCTTAGCTTGAATAAATAGAGTGTGCAGAGACTCCAACGGCTATATTGCAACGGCTAATTTTGACCTGATGACCAAAGTCAAACTAATATTTTTATTGTTAATAGAGACATATTATTATTAGGTAATTGAATAATACCACAAATTTATTGTTTTAAATATAATGGTCAATAAATCTACATATTTATTAAAACTATATATATATATATATATATATATATATATATATATATATATATATATATATATATATATATATATTATTATTATTATTCGTAAATTATTTAATTACAAATAAATAGTATTAAAATACTATCTGTGTATTTATTTGATAATAATTGTTAATATCTAGGGACCCACTGGTAAACTATATATTAACAATTATTATCAAATAAATACACAGATAGTAATTTAATACTATTTATTTGTAATTAAATAATTTACGAATAATAAAAAATATAGGTTTTTAATAAATATGTAGATTTATTGACCATTATATTTAAAACAATAAATTTGTGGTATTATTCAATTACCTAATAATAATATGTCTCTATTAACAATAAAAATATTAGTTTGACTTTGGTCATCAGGTCAAAATTAGTCGTTGCAATATAGCCGTTGGAGTCTCTGCACACTCTATTTATTCAAGCTAAGCCAGATCAGTTCTTCATCTTGTCCTGACGATGAACCACACTGGTTGGTTCGAAACGCGTCGACATATGATTGATTATGTGATTTTGCCGAAGATTACTAAACAATGTTATGGATCACAGAAGTCTAAATTCCTTAATAATTTCCCTGCACGGAGAAGCCGCTGCTATAAAGGTTCATCAATTCGAGCGGTCACGCATGCAGGTTACTAAGTTGAAATCTGATCTGGTATTTCTTAAACGTTGCAGAGATTCCTCGGTTATTCCTAACTTTGCTCGGATTAAGCATAACCTCAATGTTCCAAAAAATCATTGTAGGAATTTACAGGGTAAGTTCCACAGAAAGAATACCAAAAGGACACCGCTCACAACCAGATCTCAATCAATACACCAGTATTTTTGACGTGGTTAAAACCCTCAGAGTGCAAGGGGGGAAACAGTCCACGGCCTGTCCCAACGTGGGTACTACAGGCAATTTATTAATCAAAGAATGAAAATTTACATAAGCTTCTCTCATGCACGGATTACCCGAACAATGACCCTCCATGCGCTTTAAATAGAACTCATGGACCAATCGGGTGTCAAGCCACGGATCAAGTGTCGGTAATACCGAGGTGAGAGTGAACCGTCGGATCACTACATATCGTGACCGTCGGATTGTAAGTTACAAAATGTACAACGGTAAAGAAACACACTTTACCTAACTCTAACCTAACTCTATACTAGACCAAGTTGAACTTAACTATATCCTATGTGTCGGAATATCCTAACATCCCCCCTTAAGAACAACTTGGGATAGGATTGAAGGATTTACAAATATGACACAATAGGAGAAGGAAGGAGGCACTAGAGCCTATCCCCCCTTAGTGACAACTTCCTGAACTCCAAGCATATATCGAAGTTTAGTAAACTTCGCCTCTGTGAGAGCCTTTGTGAAGATGTCTGCAACCTGATCATCTGTTGGACAATATTGCACTTCAAGAACATGGTCATGAATGAGCTTTCTGATGAAGTGCATGTGTAGTTCAATGTGTTTGCTGCGCTGATGCTGGACTGGATCTTTGCATAGCTGAATGGCACTTTGATTATCACACCAAAGTGTGGTTGGATGCTGCTGCTCAAAGCCAAACTCTGATAGGATCTGACGAAGCCACAAGGCTTCCTTACTAGCTTCCACGGCACCACGATACTCTGCTTCTGCTGACGAAAGAGAAATGGCAGCCTGTTTCTTACAAGCCCATGTAATAGGTCCTGAACCAAGAGTGAAGACATAACCGGCAGTAGACTTCCGATCATCAGGGTCACCAGCCCAATCAGAATCAGTGAAACCAACTAACAGAGGAGCTGCTTTGGCACTGTAATGAATCCCAAACTGTACTGTACCTCGAACATAACGAAGTATTCTTTTAGCTGCTTTCCAATGACTTTCACGGGGGTTTTGCATAAAACGAGCAACAAGGCCAACAGCAAAGGAAAGATCAGGACGAGTATGGGTTAAATACAAGAGTTTTCCGACAAGTTGACGGTATAAGGTAGCATCAACTTCAGGAGAAGTAGAAGAGACTGAAAGTTTGACTCCAGACTGAAAGGGAGACGGGGCTGGCTTACAGTCTTCCATGTGAAAATGACGAAGAATATCACAAGCATACTTGGACTGGGAAAGGAAAATACCCTCTTGGGATTGCAAGACTTGAAGACCGAGAAAATAGTGTAAATGTCCTAAGTCTGTCATTTCAAATTTCTTTTTAAGGCTGGACTTCACATGGTTTATAAGGTTGGGATCACTACCAGTAAGAATAAGATCATCAACATAAAGAACAAGGATGATAAGAGAGTTGCCCACTTTCTTGGTGTAGACAGTATTGTCAGAATGACACCTAGAAAAGCCAGATTCTAAAAGAAAGCTATCCATTTTGGCATACCAAGCCCGAGGAGCTTGCTTGAGGCCATAAAGGGATTTCTTAAGTCGACAAACAAGGCTGGAGTCTGTTTGTATGAAGCCAATGGGTTGTTCCATATAGATTTCTTCCTGCAAGTCCCCATGCAAGAAGGCAGATTTATCATCCATCTGATGGACTTCCCATTTTAAAGAGGCAGCAAGGGAAAGAACAAGGCGGATAGAGTTCATTTTGGCAACAGGGGAGAAGGTTTCAGTGTAGTCAATGCCTTCGACCTGTGAAAAGCCCTTAGCAACGAGACGAGCTTTATGTTTATCAACTTTCCCATCTGGTCCATACTTGGTTCTGTAAACCCATTTACATCTAACAAGTTTGCGTCCCTTTGGTAGAGGAACAAGATCCCATGTATTATTTGTCATTAATGAATGATATTCTTCATTCATAGCTGCTTCCCAATGTGGATGGCCTGAAGCTTCTGCAAAAGTGTCAGGATCATGATTTACTGGAGCTTGAGCCAGTAAAGAAGAGGCTCTTTCAAACTGAGAACGTGTACGTCGCTGATCTGTAGGATCACCGGCAAGATCACCTGCTGCATCCCGAGTAGCACGGACCCATCTTGGAAGTTGAGGATCCTGAGAAGGTGGGGGAGGATTATCATCCTCGCTTTCATCATCTGAAGAAGAAATGTTTTCAAAAATAGAAGAGATAGGAAGAGGTGGCACATCCGCCGGACTAGGCTCGCAGGCCGATTTATTTTCATCAAATTTTACATCTCTTCTAATGATAACATTTTTGGACTTAAATGGAATAAGTCTATAACCTTTTACATCTTCAGAATATCCAACAAAAGTACATTTCTCACTCTTAGGTTCTAAAGCTTTATGCTTTTCATCTGGAATATGGGCCCATGCTTCACTTCCAAACACACGAAAGTGACTTACATCTGGTTTAATGGAACTCCAAGCTTCTTCTGGAGTGATATTCTCTAGAACCTTAGTAGGAGTGCGATTGATTATATAATTTGCACAATTAATTGCTTCGGCCCAAAAACTAAGACTGAGTCCTTTAGATTGCAGCATACAATTAGCCATTTCCTTTAAGGTGCGATTTTTCCTTTCAACTACACCATTTTGTTGTGGAGTGTATGGAACAGTATGTTGCATTTGAATTCCATTTTCGGTGCAAAAGTTGATGAATGTGTTTTTAACATATTCTCCACCATTATCAGTTCTTAGCTTAAGAATTTGATGTCCAGATTGTTTTTCAACAAAGGCTTTGAAGGCCAAAAAAGTGTTAAATACTTCGCTCTTGAGTTTTAAGAAGTATACCCAAGTGCGTCTGGAGAAATCATCAATGAAAGTTAAGAAGTACTTGCAGCCACTGAATGAAGCAACAGGAAGAGGACCACATAAATCACTGTGCACAAGCTGTAAAGGGGCTGAGGCATGCCAAGAGGCACGTTTGTCAAAACTGTCCCGATGATGCTTTCCGAGTACACATCCGGAACAAACACCATCTCTGCAAGATACCATAGGAAGACCTGTCACCATATTTTCTTTACATAGATGCTGAAGGGAGCGATAGTTTAAGTGACCAAATCGCTCATGCCAAAGTTTGCTCACTTCATCATTATGAGCAACAAATACTGAGGGAAGATTGGATGACCCAAAGTTGTGAAACTTATACAACCTTTTGGAATCATCAGCAAGACCAGTAGCTAGAATCTGTTTAGGATCTTTTAGATCCTTGATTACAACATCATGAGGTGAAAATTCAACAATTTTACCTTCACCTGAGTGAGTTATCTGATAGACAGATAGAAGGTTGCAGGATAAGGTTGGAACACATAATACATCATTAAACTGACCATTGTCTAGATGAACAGTTCCAGTCCGTACAACATTAAGAGATCTATCATCACCAATATATATATTTTTGGTGTTACAATCATTTAAAGAAGAAAACATGGCTTGGTTTTTGGCCATGTGACAAGAGGCTCCAGAATCAATGAGCCACTCATGAGAATGAGAAGAAGAAGAAGATACATTTAATGCATAACCAGACTGAGATGATTGATAATGACATGCAGAAAGTGCCATTCCGGAAGTTGAAGTTGAAGTAGGCTCCACATGGATGTTATGTTTCTTCATTGCGGCTTCCAAGGCTTCCATCTTCTTAAAGCATTTAGATTCTAAGTGGCCATCTCGATTACAAAAGTTACAATGTCTATCAGTCTTCTTCCATTTGTTTTTATTGGTCTTATCATTTTGCTGAAATGATCTTTCATTTTGAGGCTGAGATGGTTTAGGACCATTCTTTTGAGGATATGACTTCTTAGGATTCTTTGAATTTGGTTGTTGCTGGGCGGCTAACGCTTTCGTGGAAGAGTTTCCAAGATTAAGAAGACCAAGGTGTAAGAGTTTTTCTTGTTCTCTTATTAAGGAATCACAAAAGGAGTCAAAGGAAGGGGCCTTGTAGTCTTGTCCTTGACAAATGAAAGCTTCCCTTGTAGAATGGAAAGTGGAAACAAATACAGAGTAGGCTGGTCCCAACTTAGTAAGGATGGAATAAATAAGGTTACCATCTTCTTTCTTAACTTTAACACCTTCCAAGAGATATCTAAGGGTCTTGAATTTGGACAAGAAATCTTCAATGCAAGAAAAATTATTAGGATCCAAAGTAAGCAGCTCATTTTCAAGTTGATGGGCTCTAATTTCATTTTTAATCCCAAAAACTTTAGCAAGTTTTTCTAATGCTTCATGAGGAGTCTCAAGTCCTGCAATGTGGAATCTAAGATCAGGAGAAATAGACATCCCTATCAAACCACGTGCTTGATCTTGTCTATTTTCCCATTTTGCCGCCTTGTCTTCATCTTTTGGTTTCTTCTCTTGGTTTGTGGCTATTCTGAAGAGACCTTTACTTCTAAGTAAATCTTCCATGTATTCTACCCATTGGAAGTAGTTAGTGCTGTCAAGAATGACTTGGCATGGACTTTCCATTTTTAAAAAAAACTGAAGCTGAAGATGCTGAAAGTAAGTGTTCCAACGGATAGATCTCGAAAAAATAGGCGGTTTTAAAAAAAACGGCTCTGAAAAAGGCTTCCGGATGAAGAAGTTATGGCTTTTTGAAAAAAAAATTGTTGACGTTGCCGGCAAAGTGCGCGAATGTGCGGGAATGAAAAAATCCGCCCCCACAAAATGGAGAATTGAACCCAAGACCTCTACTCTCTTAAAATAGCTTTGAACCAATTGATCTATACAAAAAATTTGAGAGAGAGAGAGAGAGGGGGGGGGGGGCCTTGGTTTGCGTGCTTGCCTTGAGAAAGCTCTTTTTCCCTACAAAACACAAAACACAAAACCCAACACGAATATGCAAAAAAAAACGAACCTTGCGGCTCGAAGTTAGCTTTAGCCAAAAAACTAGAAAATTTAAAAAAAAATCTCAAAGTTAGCTTTAGCCGAAAAACTAAATATTTTTCTCAATGTTTCTGATTTTCCGAGATCACACTAAGGTGCAGGGAAAAGAGCATACGCATGAGAAAAATCCTTCCTTTCTGTTTCTGATTTGCCCAGATCGCACAGAGTCGCAGGGCAAAGAGCATACGCAGAAATGAAAGGTATAGATCCGGTTAAAAAAAAGGCTAAATAAACTGAGACCGAAATAAGCAGAGAGAAAATAACAGTAAACTGCAAAAAAAACACTGTATACCTCCCGATCTGAAAAATGACGCAGCTAGGGCTACCGGAAACCTTTTCCCATGAAACGAAAGGGGTTCCTCACTGGAACAGATGCTCCGAACGCAACAGAGCAGTCCTCTCGGCCCGAAAGCAGTCAGAAACAACAGATCTAGGAAACGACAGCCGCATGCAGTTCTACCGGCTTCAGATTTGGATCACCAACGGACGCGGCCCTCAAATAGCTCTGATACCATGTAGGAATTTACAGGGTAAGTTCCACAGAAAGAATACCAAAAGGACACCGCTCACAACCAGATCTCAAATCAATACACCAATATTTTTGACGTGGTTAAAACCCTCAGAGTGCAAGGAGGGAAACAGTCCACGGCCTGTCCCAACGTGGGTACTACAGGCAATTTATTAATCAAAGAATGAAAATTTACATAAGCTTCTCTCATGCACGGATTACCCGAACAATGACCCTCCATGCGCTTTAAATAGAACTCATGGACCAATCGGGTGTCAAGCCACGGATCAAGTGTCGGTAATACCGAGGTGAGAGTGAACCGTCGGATCACTACATATCGTGACCGTCGGATTGTAAGTTACAAAATGTACAACGGTAAAGAAACACACTTTACCTAACTCTAACCTAACTCTATACTAGACCAAGTTGAACTTAACTATATCCTATGTGTCGGAATATCCTAACAATCATGGCGTTTTTCTGAAGGCTAGCTTAGGGTTGGTCAGATCTGAGATTGGCAGAATTAGGAGAGATCTGGATCATCGCTCCAGACTTCTTCTGGCGGCTCATTTGGAGCTGGCGAATTTTTTCCCTGCTTCTATCTGGTCCAGGATTGATGCCTGTTCCGCATTGAAATCCCTGAGATTGGAAGAGGCCCTTAAGTCCAAACAGTCCGCGAAGTATAATAAGCTATTGGGCCTTTCGAATCTGGATTCTGGTCTAGTCTACGATCGGGGTTCAGTCAGTCGGGTCTCCTCTCACCAGATCTCCTCCCTGAGGGCGTGGGTTTTAAGCGGATCTTCTTCCATTGATACGCCACCCTCGGGCTCTGATTTGATGAATGGAAGCGGCGGTTTGAGTATCGACAAGGTAGCGAACAGTGATTCAGTATTCGGTGACCGTGGGCTGGTAAGTCTGGTCAGCCAAGCTGCAGGATATGGCGAGCGCTCTCTGGTCGATTCGCAGAGGTCAGTAGCCGGTCCTTGGACTGACGCGTCAGGGATTAAAGAACCGCAGGTAAGCTCTGATGAATTAGTTTGCCCCCGTGGCCTGGCAGCTGTTGGGTCAGCGGATTCGATTTTACGCGTTGACTCTGTTGGATGTTGTTCGACAAATAAAGGTATGTCCTTTAGCGATTCGGTGTATTATGATAGTAACCTGATCAGTGATAATGACTGTGGCATTAACGTGCAATTAAATATTGAAAATAAGCAATTAAATATCGAAAATAGGCTTGGCGATCACGGTAAAAAAGCTGCATTGTATAAGTGGAATAACATTAATAATAACCCGATAAATATTGGAAACCCCAATCCGGTTAACGATATGGGTGTTAACGTTAAGGATGCTGGTGTTAGTGGTATTTTGACTATTGAAAAGAAGCATAACGATTACAATAGAGAAGCGGCGGTATATAAATGTAATAGTATTAACAATAACCCGTTAAACAATGGTGACCCCAATTTATTTCCGTTGAATGATGTGTATGTTAGCGTTAATTTAGTTATCAACAAAAAACATTATGATATTATTGATTACGATAATAATTCTACGATGGATAAATTGAATAATAGAAATAATGATGTGTATGTTAGCGTTAATTTAGTTATCAACAAAAAACATTATGATATTATTGATTACGATAATAATTCTACGATGGATAAATTGAATAATAGAAATAAAAAAGTCGAGAATCCGAGTGGTGATAAAGTATTCAATAATAATAATGGTCGGTTCAATAAAGTGTTAGATGATGTTGTTAGCCTTAATCGTAAAGTGGATTTTGAGGGTTTGTCGGTGGGTAGGTCAGGTTCCTTTCCTCAGGACAATAAAGTGGTGAATCTGTCGAGTTTCTCTTTTCCGCCCGCGGTTTTTAGTCTCTTAAGGAAGGGTCTGAATTTTGCCTTAGCTCCCAGGAAAATCCCGGTTGAAGACATCATTTGTGATGTAGAATATGGCATTAAGAACCTTCCTGATAAGATTAAAGACACGATTAGACAGGATTGCGCCGTTGCCCTGAGGAGGGCTAAGCCTCCCCGTAGCAATATTAGCAAGGCTGAGTTTGAGGCTCTGAAGACCTTGAACGAAAATCGGGACGTTGTGGTCTTAAAAGCGGATAAAGGTGGGGTTGCCGTTATCCTGGATAGAGAGGATTACAGGACTAAGATGCTCGACCATCTCTGTAACAGTGGGAGTTATAAGAAGCTTTCGAAAAATCCCCTCAAAAAGGTTTCCAGAGCAGTCGCTCGTGCGATCAAATCGTGCAATTCCATGATTCCTCTTGCCCAGAAACTTATTGAGGGTAACCCCATCACTCCTAGGATTTATGGTCTTCCTAAAACCCATAAGGATGGGGTCCCCCTGAGACCCATTGTCAATACCATTGGTGGTCCAACTTACCTCCTGGCCAAGTACCTCGCTGCTAAGTTGAGACCCTTGGTTGGGAAGACTGAGTCCTTTGTCAAAGACTCAGCTTCTTTTATTGAGGATCTTAAGAAAATTGAACTTGAGCCTGAGGACATTCTGGTAAGTTTCGACGTGGTCTCTCTTTATACTTGTATTCCTATCAATGAGGCCATGAAGGTAATTAATAAGCTAACTGACCCGGATACGACTAAGTTAGTTGAACTTTGCCTTACCTCCACCTTTTTCAGCTTCGAGGGAGAATTCTATGAGCAGACTTGCGGAGTTGCCATGGGCTCCCCCTTGTCCCCGGTCGTCGCTAATCTCTTCATGGAGGAGTTTGAGTCTAAGGCTTTGGCCTCCGCTCGTCTCTTACCGAAGCTTTGGAAAAGATTCGTTGATGACACTGGTGTTGTCTGGTCTCATGGTCCGGCCGAGCTGGATCGTTTCTTCAGTCACCTCAATAACCAGTCCGCCGCCATTAAATTCACGATGGAAAAAGAAGATAATGGTTGTCTTCCGTTCTTAGATGTTCTCATCTCAAAGAAGGTGGATGGTTCCTTTTCTCATCAGGTGTTTAGAAAGAAGACACATACTGAACAATACTTGCATGCGTCTTCGCATCATTTCCCCGCTCAGAAGTTAGGGGTCCTTAGAACGCTTGCCACACGTGCTGTTAGAATTTCGGATGAGGAGAGCCTGGAAGCAGAGAAGGCTCATCTCCTTGATGTCTTTGAGAAGAATGGTTATAATAGGCACCTAGGTCATAAAGCCTTCCTCAGGGCCAAGAAGGAGCCTTCCATCCGAAAGGTTCCCTTAGACCGTACCTTGGGTGTGAATCTTCCTTACATCCAGGGGACCACAGATAGGATTGCGAGGGTTCTGAGGAAGTACGATGTGCCCGCAACTTTTAGACCTCTCCGCACTATCCGTAGCTCCCTCAGGTCTGTAAAAGACCCTATTGACCCTAAGGACATGAAGGGCGTCTATGTCATTCCCTGTTCCTGTGGGACCCCTTACATTGGTGAGACTGGTCGCAGTTTCACCATCGCAAATTTAGAGAGGCCCTGGAGATTGAGAAAAGGCCGATCAATCTTAATAGGGATGATGGTTGGAAGATTAGCAGTTGCTGGGTCCCAGCCTTGTCTTCCTAGCCTCCTCCTTCCCATTTGTTAAGTCTTAGGGTTTTTGTCGTCCCTCTCCTCAAGTTCTGGTTTTGGCAAGTTTTTCTTATTAATTTGGAGTGCATGGGGTATTTATATAATTTCCGTCTTATTCCAGGGGGTATTTCAGATTTTTACCTTTATCTGATTTCCTTATATCGAATTATAAAGACCCCCTTTTAAACCTTATTAGTAATAAGATAATTAACTAATAACATAGTTAATAAAAATAATTAATGAATATAATTATTAAATTAATGATAAAAGGTGATCTAGTTTTACCAAATGACCCTTAGGTTAAATGGTAAACAATAAAAATATATGATAACATGAGATAATGGATATACTTTTAATAAACTTTTATTTTTATTTCACCTAATGTAACTATATTCTAGGAATATTAGTGGTTTAACTAGAACACTATTTATTGTTTTTAATAATATTATAACTATAAATTAGTAAGAAAATGTAGATTATTGTATAGAACTTATTATCTTAATTTCGAATGGGCCTTTACATTAAATGAAAATGATTTATTGGATTTGAACTTTTACCTTTGATAACTAAATCCTAAGAACAATTTAATAATATTTAATCGTATTTAAATAATTTGAATAATAATAAATATAGGTTCTATGAAGATATAATTGATTAATGACCATTATATCTAGTTTACCATAATTTATTAATGACCTTATATCTAGTTTACCAATGGGTCCCTAGATATTAACAATTATTATCAAATAAATACACAGATAGTATTTTAAAACTATTTATTTGTAATTAAATAATTTACGAATAAATAAATAAAAAAAAAAAAAAAATATATATATATATATATATATATATATATATATATATATATATATATATATATAGGTTTTTAATAAATATGTAGATTTATTGACCATTATATTTAAAACAATAAATTTGTGGTATTATTCAATTACCTAATAATAATATGTCTCTATTAACAATAAAAATATTAGTTTGACTTTGGTCATCAGGTCAAAATTAGCCGTTGCAATATAGCCGTTGGAGTCTCTGCACACTCTATTTATTCAAGCTAAGCCAGATCAGTTCTTCATCTTTTCCTGACGATGAACCACACTGGTTGGTTCGAAACGCGTCGACATATGATTGATTATGTGATTTTGCCGAAGATTACTAAACAACACATCAATGTTTTAGGATAAACGTGTTTCAAACTCCTAATGAGGTTCATCATTATAAAATAATATCCGTGTTGTAATGGGAGTAAGACATAGTTGTAAAAGAGAATGTGTGGGGCAATGGTTATAAAATAATATCCGTGTTGTAATGGGAGTAAGACATAGTTGTAAAAGAGAATTTGTGGCGCAACGATAACATGTCTGGATCAAAATGTTGGGTGTATGATTCATGTCAGGTTCAATTGAGAAATTCTAAATAGCATGTCATTTGTTCTTTTTCCTTACAGTGATATCAACTAATTACAATTTTTTTAATTTAATTTTTATAAAAGTAAATTTATTTACTTTCTACAACATGTGTTTTTAGCATGGAGAGAACTACTGAATACATAACATTCATATTAATATATTTGATGTGCTTTATACATTTTAGTCGTCTTGTATTTTATAGTTTTTTTTGCTTGGAATGAAAGTATGGGAAACTCTATAGTACTTCCCCACATTTTATGGGTGATAAGTTAGATAAACTTCCTTGAGGCCTTTCCCCAAGGGAATCCAACCCGTGATTGATAACAACTAGTGGCAATATCAAAGAACTTCATGTGTGACTTTAAACCACTTGAGTTAACCATTAAAGATTATATATACTTAATAGTTGAGTAAGAACCTCAATTCTTTATTTCTTGCTATTTCATGTTATGGTGATATTTTTTTTAACCATAATGAGTATAGTTTATATTAAAAATTCACACCCGTTCGCAACAAAATCGAGTATTTACACCAATTTATCACTGCTCCAACAAGCTGATGAAAATTTGTTGGTCCATCTAGACTGTTGCAATAGCTATGACTTTCCTGCTTACATACATTTCCCATTCTGGGATATATACAACTATAACTTCAACATAATTGAAATAAGAGGTATATACATTTACAGTTCATCATTAAATAAAAGCAAAACCAAATCAGATATCCATAGGCCTTGGGTTGTTTAGATCCAGGCCCTGGGAGGCCTCTTCTGAGTGTTTGAAATTCTCATGTTCTCTCATGTCCTCCACTTTAGCCTCCATAACATCCTCCATTGCATCCACCTTGAGCTTCAAATTTTCCAGTTAATGGCACAGTGCGTCCACTTCGTACTCAAGTTGCGTGATATGTTCCTTTTTCTCAATCTCTCTTTCTTGCATGTTCATATTTGTTGGGTGTGGAGCATGATTATCATCCTAATTTAGAGGTCTTTGTTTCAGCCGGATGTATACCCTAAGAAGATTGTACACCCCTCCATGCGGGGGGGGTTCGAGAGCTAGCTGTCTCTTGGCGGGGGTTTCGGGGGCAATGCCCCTGAAGCTAAAAATAGATGTAAAATTCCCTTGTAAAAGTATAGCAATTTCTAGTCAATCTAGGTCGTTCATTAGGCGGATGATCTGACGATAGAATTTATGTTTAGTTTAGGTTTTTTTTTTACCCTAGAAGGCAACCCCTCTCTTTGCATGAGGGTATTGAATTGAGGCTGTGGAATATATGTGTATTCTCAAAGCGAGAAACATATATGTGAGGCTGTGAGAGAAAACATAGGATATTATAGCGGATCTGTTGTAGGTTGTGTCTCTTCATTTTGCTGGATAATAGAAAGGAAGGACTGGCTGTGCGGGGTGGACGTAGCCCAAACCGAGTGAACCACGTATATTTGTGTCTCTCTGGTTTTATGTGTTTGTGTTTTTCCGCATATTATATGTCTTGCATTTCTCTGTCATATATAATATTTTTCTAACAACTGGTATCAGAGCCAAAGGTCTATTTGGCTGATAAACTTGCAGGAAAGAAAGGTTTCTTGTTCGAGTGGGAACAATGGCGGAAGATGGTAAGTTTAGGGTCGAGAAATTTAATGGCCAAAACTTCCCGCTGTGGAAGATGCAGATGGAAGATTATATGTATCAGAAAGATCTGTACCTACCATTGAGCGTAAAAACAAAGAAGCTGATGGTTATGACAGATGAAGAATGGAACATTCTCAATAGAAAGACACTTGGAACAGTACGGTTGTGCCTCGCAGCGTCAGTCACCTTCAACATTTCGAAGGAAACAACGACAAGGGGTTTGATTCAGGCGTTGGCGAAACCATATGAAAAACCCTCGGCCTCAAACAAGGTATTTCTTATGAAACGGTTATTTAATATGAAGATGTCGGAAGGTGGATCTATTGTAGACCATTTAGATGATTTTAATACAGTTACAAGTCAGTTAAGTTCTGTAGGGGTAAACTTTGATGATGAAGTTAGAGCTTTGTTATTCTTGTGCTCATTGCTAGAAAGTTGGAATGGTTTAGTAATGGCCATTAGTAACTCTGTTTCTGGATCTAGTACTTTAAAGTTTGATGATGTTGTCTGTGCTATTCTTAGTGAGGAAATGCGACGGAAAAGCTCCGATGAGACATGGGGTAATGCTTTGAGTGCATAGTCTAGGGGGAGAAGAATGGAAAGAGGAAAAAGCTCAAGATATTGCAGTAAATCAAGGAAAGGCAAATCCAAGTCCAGATCGGGGATAGTGTGCTGGAAATGCGGAAAGAAATGACACCTAAAGAAAGACTGTAGATCTCGGAAGGAAAAAGAAGGAGATGAACAAAAAGAAAACAATCATGAAGCAAATGTGACAGGTGAGGTGTTACAAGATGCTTTGATTCTTTCTTTCGAAAATATTACCGATTCATGGGTGGTAGATTCAAGGGCCTCATTCCATGCCACATTTGATAAGAAATATTTTCATGACCATGTTCAAGGAGATTTTGGACAAGTCCGTTTGGGTGATGATAAACCCTGTAAAATTGTTGGAATTGGTAAGGTTCTTGTAAAACAGCAGAATGGAAACCAATGGCTACTAAAGGAGGTAAGGCATGTTCCAGATCTGAAGAAAAATTTGATTTCAACAGGGCAGTTAGGCGGTGAAGGTTGTGTGAAAACTTTCACAGATAAAGCTTGGAAGGTCACCAAAGGAGCCCTAGTAATAGCAAAAGGCAAAAAGGTTGGTACATTGTATTTATGCAATGGTATTTCTAACTCTGTTAATGCTTTAACTTCCAAAGGAGAAGATGCAGCATTATGGCATCACAGGCTCGGACACATGAGTGAGAAGGGGATGAAGATTCTTCACCCAAGGAATTTGTTGCCGGGTTTGAAGAATGTTGATTTGGACTTCTGTGAGAATTGCATTTATGGAAAACAGAAGAGAGTCAGATTTCTCAGAGTTGGGAAAGAAAAGAAGAACAAAAAATCAGAGCTTGTGCATACAGATGTATGGGGACTTGATCAATTATCATCTCTCGGTGGCTCTCATTATTATGTTACTTTTATTGAATGATGCAACTAAAAAAACTTGGATTTATTGTATTCAGAATAAATTTGATGTATTTGATACTTTCAAGAAATAGAAAGCTTTGGTTGAGATTGAGACAGGAAAGAAATTGAAGTGTCTCAGATCAGACAATGGAGGTGAATATTGCAGCAAAGAGTTTAATAGGTACTGTTCAGAGCATGGAATTCGCAGAGAGAAGACAATTGCAAGAACACCACAAGAAAATGGTGTGTCAGAAAGGATGAACAGAACAATCATGGAGCGTGCAAGGTGCATGAGATTGCATGCAGGATTGCCTTTACAATTTTGGGCAGATGCTATAGATATTGTTTTTTATCTAGTAAACAGAGGGCCTTCAAGTTCCTTGGATGGTGGTATTCCAAAGGAAGCATGGACAGGTAAAAAGGTAAACTACTCATTTTTAAAGCATTTTGGTTGTGAGGCCTTTGTCCATATTAATAATGAAAATAGAACAAAGCTTGAGGCAAAATCAAAGAAATGTACCTTTATTGGATATGGTGTTAATGATTTTGGTTATTGCTTATATGATTATGCAAATCACAAAATCATTAGGAGCAGAGATGTAATATTCAATGAAAATGTCCTGTATAAAAATCAGTTGCAGGAAAAGAAACACGAAAAATAAAACAAGGAATACACAGTTCTTGATGGGATCACTGAAAAGTGAAGGTGCCCGAAAATAATAATAATCAACAACCACCACAACAACAATAGGCACCCCAAACACCTGAAAGTGGTGTTAGAAGATCTACCAGGATAAGTATACCCCTTGAACGATAGTCTCCTTCATTATATTATTTATTGTTGATTGATTCTAGTGAACCCGAATGTTATGAAGAAGCAATGCAGGTTGAAAGCAGGAAGAAGTGGGAGCTAGCCATGGAAGAAGAGATGGACTCCTTAATGCATAACCAGACTTGGGACTTAGTTAGGTTGCCTGGAAGTAAAACTACATTGCAGGATAAATGGGTTTAAGGGCTAAAGGAAGAAGACGGAGGAAAACAGAGGTACAAAGCTAGACTTGTGGTGAAGGGGTTTGCACAGAAGAAAGGTATTGATTTTGATGAAATATTTTCTCCTGTTGTTAAAATGACTTCAATCAGAACTATTTTAAATCTAGTAGCAGTTGAAGATTTGCGTCTTGAGCAGTAAGATGTAAAGACAACCTTTCTCGATGGGGATTTGGAGGAAGAGATATATATGCAGTAGCCACAAGGATATGAGGTAAAAGGGAAGGAGAAACTAGTGTGTAGGTTAAAGAAGAGCTTGTATGGCATAAAACAGGCTCCAAGGCGGTGGTATCTAAAATTTGACAAGTTTATGTCTGAACAAGGTTATACTAGATGCCACTCTAATCATTGTGTTTATATGAAAAAGCAAAAAGATGGCAGCTATATTATTTTGTTATTGTATGTAGATGACCTGCTTGTTGCAGGGTCTAACATGTAGGAAATAAATGTGCTCAAAAGAAAATTGGCAAATTCATTTGCAATGAAGGATTTGGGAGCTGCAAAATAAATCCTTGGTATGAGAATAATTATAGACAGGAAAAATCGCAAATTAACATTGTCTCAGAATGAGTACATACAAAAGGTGTTGAAAAGATTTAATATGCACAATGAAAAACCAGTTAGTACACTTTTTGTTAGCCATTTCAAACTTAGTAAGGAGATGTGCCCAAAGACCCAAGAAGACATGGATTATATGTCTAAAGTTCCATATGCATCAACAGTTGGAAGCTTAATGTATGCAATTCTTTGCACAAGGCTTGATATTGCACATGCAGTGGGAGATGTAAGCAGGTACATGAACAATCTAGGAAAAGAACATTGGAAGGCAGTGAAATGGATTCTCAAATATTTGAGAGGTACCACAAATCAAGCATTATGCTTTGGTGGTTCAAATATTTCCCTACAGGGATATGTTGATGCAGATATGGCAGGTGATAAAGATAACAGGAGGAGCACTACAAGATATGTATTTACTATAGGTGGAACAACTGTCAGTTGGGTTTCAAAAATCCAAAGTGTTGTTGCACTTTCAACAACAGAAGCAGAGTATGTTGCTGCTACAGAGGCTAGTAAAGAAATGATTTGGTTACAAAGGTTTATGGATGAATTGGGTAAGAAGCATGATATGGGCACATTATACAATGATAGCCAAAGTGCCATTCATCTTGAAAAGAACTCAACATTTCATTCCAGGATTAAACACATACAACTCAAGTACCATTTCAGATGATCAGTGTTGGAAGATGGAGAGTTGAAGCTGGAAAAGATACACACTAGCCAAATTCCTTCAGATATGCTAACAAAAGTTGTAACCAGGGAGAAACTGAGAATATGCTTAGAGGTCTTCAAGGATGACGATGAAGATGAGAAATAGGCAGGTCCAAACAGGATTCATTGTCCAACAAATGAAGCAGTGGTGGAGTTGCTACAATCATTCTCCAAGTGGAAGATTGTTGGGTGTGGAGCATGATTATCATCCTAATTTAGAGGTCTTTGTTTCAGCCGGATGTATACCCCAGGAATATTGTACACCCTCCATGCGGGGGGGGGGTGCGGGGGTTCGGGGGGAGCCATCCCCCTCGGCTAGGGGTTGTGGGGGCCAGTGGTCTCCTGATGGGGGTTTCGGGGGCAGTGCCCCCGAAGCTAAAACAAATGTAAAATTTCCTTGTAAAATTATAGTAATTTCTAGTCAATCGGGGTTGTTCATTAGGCAGATGATCTGACAGTAGAATTTATGTTTAGTTTAGGGTTTTTTTTTGCCCTATAAGGCAACCCCTCTCTTTGTATGAGGGTATTGTATTGAGGCTGTGGAATATATGTGTATTCTGAGAGTGAGAAACAGATAGGTGAGACTGTGAGAGAAAACAGAGGATATTACAACGGATCTGTTGTAGGTTGTGTCTCTTCATTTTGTTGGATAATATAAAGGAAGGACTGGCTGTTCGAGGTGGATGTAGCCCAAACTGGGTGAACCACATATATCTGTGTCTCTTTAGTTTTATGTGTTTGTGTTTTTCCGTATATTATATGTCTTGCATTTCTCCGTCATATATAATATTTTTATAACAATATTTTCATGCATTTGTTGATGCATGATGTGTTGGAGTTTTGACAACGCTTCTCGTAGGTCCCAGTGATCTTGAACACATGTGAGACATGAGGGTCTGTATTTGCCACCTTACACCAAGGAATCGACCCTCAACGCACCAGACCTCGGCCTTTGGCTTTCCCATGTGCCCGACCAAGAACTATCTTCAGAACCCTGCATGCTAGCTTCCAAAACTGCACTTTTTATCAATCTCCAAAAATTGGCAACTTCTTTCCCCGATCTCCCACAGCCAGGCACCCTCCCTTGCCCACACC
Source organism: Pinus tabuliformis (assembly GCA_031772625.1). Classification (NCBI taxonomy): domain Eukaryota; kingdom Viridiplantae; phylum Streptophyta; class Pinopsida; order Pinales; family Pinaceae; genus Pinus; species Pinus tabuliformis. The sequence continues at coordinate 963,391,656 of CM062809.1, read as the reverse complement.
AGACTGCGCTGCTCCTCGAAGAGTATGCGCCTTCCAACCTCACACCGTCTCTAATTATCCTCCCTCTTCTGGAGAGAATTATGAACCCACCCGGTGTCCCAAATCCAACCCGACTGCAAACACTCTAGACAACCCAAGCCCAGCATCCGTGACCTTCCAATTATGCTTAGAATTTCTTGATTTTCCTTCAAAACCTTAGACAGACAAACCTTCCTTCCCTCATTTTGACTCTTTGCAACATAATTCCCTACCTCCATGACACAGAAACTAATACACAATAACCTCGACTCTAGCCACTAGGCTTTCACAGAGGCCACCGTCCCACTCTCAAGCCTTAAAACATACAAAATCCACATATCATTTTACACTTTATACCTACTGCCTGACTTGGAGTTGATGTAGAGATGAGCGATGAGATTGCTGCAATCGAGATCCCATGAGTACTCTATCATAAATCCACACTCCTCCATTAAATTCCCACCAAGCTCATGATCTTTGTTAGTCATTCTCACAATTCTCCCACGAATGAGTCCAACTTCAATGAGGTCTTGAATTAAATTTTGCTTTGTAAAAATCAAATCCCTGCAAGCACACGAGGTGTTGTGCCGCCCAATTCTCCGAGAACCAGGGCCGAAACAGAGAGGCCACACGCTATGACTTATTCTTGAAACAAGTGTGGTACACAAATTCCTTGGGAGGCCACGTTTCGAGCGAGTCTGGATGTTCGGATTGCCATGAGTCCACATGGATGACAGTAACTTGCAGAGGGTGATGCGATAGGAGGAGGAGGAACCCGGGGTGGAGGTTATAACACAGAGGTGGTGGTTAGAAAGGGGATGGGCCACAGGGAAGGGGAAAGGGGAGAAAGGGGAAGGGAGGCAGGGGGAAGGGGGAAAGGATAGGAAGGGGGAGGGGGGGGACAAAGATGTCAGGGGAGAGCTAGGGGGAGAGGGGGGGGGGGGGCTTCATATCATTATGGTATGATAACTGCGAATTTTCCACATCCATATCTATCCAATGAGGTTGTATTTACGACCTACATATAACTCTCTTCATTTACTTAAGGAATTTTTGTAGTTCTCACGACATCATTTATTACACATTTTTCCTCCTCCAGATGGCTTGCCTTATTGGCCTGTTTGTCAGCATCATGATTATTTTCCCTCAAGGCATGATAAAAATTCACTGAGTCGAAAGCAGGGATCAAGTTTTGGGCTCTCATAATGATTTGATTCAGGTTAGAGATCTTATCCTTTGAAGTGTTAATCATATGCCTTATAACGATCATGGAGTCTCCTAACACCCGAATATTTTTTATCCCATTTCTTTGTGCTAGGATTAGTTCCAGGAGCATTCCATAAGCTTCAGCTTGGTTATTGGTCTTCTGGCCTAGCCCCTAAGCATAACTAATTTCAATGATTCCTTCGGGATTAAGGAGAATCCCTCCCTCTCCTGCCAACCCACATGTTATGGTGATATTAAATAATTAAACATATCTTACATAATTCTATAAAAAAACATATTCAAATACTTTGTAAAGTGTATGTTTCTAGCATAGCCAAACCTTCTTCATATAATAAGTTATTGATTGGAATAAGTAGCATTAATATTGATCTAAAATATTTGTTTTTTCTTGTAAGTCTCATCACTATGTTTGTCATATCCATATAGCTTAATATGACTGCTAGAAAGAGATTTAGTGAACCAGTGATAAGGGTAGCTTACCTTGGTTCATTTGATTCCAAAGAGGCATAGCAATAACTTGCTTAAGATTTAGGAAAGTCATTCCAAAGCTAGAAAATTAAATATGTTAATTAGGGAACTCTTTTAGTGACCAAACTTTATACTCCATGCCTTATATTTTTTCCTCAAACCAAGTCTTATGACTTTGTTTAACTGGGAAAATATCCAAGCAAATGTTTTGCTGCAACCATGGTATTTTTAACAACATAAAACATAGCCCACCTATAGAACTCATTCACTAAATAGAAGTTCGAATTGGTGAAGGAGTAAGGTTTCTAGTTTGCAAATGATATCCCTGCGGAGTAAACCATTTGCATAAGATACCATTTGCTTTCGAATGCTAAACTCAATTGTAAATAGAAACAAATCCTGAAGCAAAAACTTGCAATTGATTTTGACTTTATTATTTGGATTCTCTAATTTTATTTGAAGTTACGACTGTCAAATTACACTTATTACATCGTAAACTCTTGTACATTGAATATATAAATGGCAATAACTTTAGAATCTAAAATACATAAGGCAATGGAAATAGGAAATAATATGAACCAAACATAAAGATAGTTACAAGACACAAACACATATTATGTTTAGGACCCTTTCAATTCTAAAACTGGTTCTAAATCCATGTTCACCAACTTTTTTAAGAGTTTAGTTAGAGACTTTCTTGCATTGTAAGGCATATTAACATCATAAAAAAAGTTATAAAGAAAATAAGAGTCACATAAAATAGTTTTCATAAAGTTATGGCATTGGATTTAGTAAGCTTCATAATAACTTGACTTGGGGTTACTTGGTAATGATTTTCCTTTTTAAAGATTAATAAATTTTTATAAAGAGGGGGGTGAGTCCTTCTAGAAGAAGTTGTATTAACTTGAAATTCACAATTATACATATTTACAGAAGTGAGATTGAATTTGCAATGTACATATATTTACAGAAGCGAGATTGTTACAATACGCTGCGAAGCAAGATTGAGCAACATTAAGCTGCGGAGCAACGGAAGCATACATCGAAGGTTCGGACACGGGTGGGGAGACGAAAAGCCGTCCATCCTGACTACGTGAAATAATGCCCAAATACAATAATTAATAAATTTTATAATAGAGATTTATAAAGTATTACAACAGTAAAAGTTCAAAGTTTCAAATTTATTTAATTATTACGAGAATCTAACAAAGTTGATATTGCGATATATTATTTAAAACTTTACTAAAAACATTTAATAATATTTAATTTTAACTCGACTAAACATAAAAAATAACTGTGAGTTGGACTACTTCGAGACAAGTATTTCATGCTCTTCCCATTGATTGAAAGATACCAACCTAATAGCCGAAAGGGATGTGACTAGACTCCCTCTAGTTCTCTTTTGATTCAAAGATACCAACCAAACCAATAGCCAATTGTAGATGTGACTAGACTCCCCTCCTTTGTATGACCTATCATTTAGTCAAATCTAAATGAAACATAGTTGGAAAAGTTAATAATTTATTTTAATTAATACTATTTTATTTTTTAATTTTATGTATAGATTAGTTAATAATAAAAATAAAAAGATTTTTGTTTTTTAAATTATTAATTTTATATATATTTTTAATAAGGAAAATATATCATAATTTTATTAATTTTTAATATTTTTTATCATTTATATATTTTTAATTTTATTTTAAAAATTAAATAGTAGAAAATAAATATATAAATATATAATTAATATTTTTTATATAACAAATATTTGTATATTTCATATGATGAATATACATGTTTCAATCTTTATAAAATTGTTAAAATAATAAGATTTAAAGTCATTATAAAAAATGTTATATGTAAGAATTACATCAGAGTGGAAAGAATAACAACATTTCTGGTAACCACTCTACCTAAATCTAATCGAGCCTCTTATATATATATATATATAACTTGTATATCTTTTAAAAATAAAATAGTCAATTATTGTTCAATATCATCTAATTCTAATTTGAATAATACTAATGAACTTTAACAACTCATAATCACAAATCAATGTTACAAAAAGGTGATTTTTTGTTAATATATATTAGAGATATATGTTTAACAATGGTGTAAAAGAATATTTAAATAGACTTATTGATGAGAATATCATCAAGGTCCTTATCATCAAAGAATTTTTCTCTCAAATTTGAGGAATTTAGATAGTTGTGTTATTGTATTTTTTGATCAAGGAAAATAGTCAACCTCCTAGAGCCTTGCTTAGGTGTCGTCTTTTTTTAACAAAGGTTGTACTCTTCTTTTCATTCGCTCAAATATTAAAAAACTCAAAGTATAAAAATATAATCATTCGACACATTCACTTATGAGTGGACAAAGTTTTTTAAAAGGAAAATAAAATAATAATATCATAAATCAATATGATCTAATGATTCATTCTCTAGTGCACGTCCATTCATACATTATGAGGAAAACACATTTAAATCAAATAAATGGACAAAAAGTAGAGAAATTGTCCATATATTCAAATAATCTTACACGATATCATGCATTCAAAGATCATAAAGAGTCATAGGAGAACATTCACAAGATTTCATTGCTCACTTGAAAGTTTCAAAACCACAAACAACATGCACTTCTGAAAATAACTCTCCGTGAGTATCAAAGAATAATTTTATAGACTTAAAGTTTTGAATAAATTAAGTGCCTAAAGCACTTTCCAAAATCCTGAAGCTTAAGTGTAAAAAGTAAAGGCATTCTTCCCTAAGGGACTCAGATTTTGTTCTGATAGACCAAATAATATGAGGTTACAAAATTGCAAAAGGACAACCAATGGAATGAATCTCTTTCTCTCTTTAGCCACACTTGTTGTTGAAGTATATATGGACTTCCAAATGTCTGTTAATCTAACCGTTGAGGCAATTATTCAGGATTCAAAATTTCATTTAAATATTTTCTAAGCTAACCTTCATTGTACTCCTTAATTGGTGGGATGGTTATGTCTTGTTTTATTCTTAGCACAAATATTTCCTCTTGTATGTCCTTTGCACCTAATAATAGTTGTTCAATGGTTGTTGTTTGGTCTTTTTTGTCATTAACAAATGTAACCAAACACTTCTTAATCTCATATTTTGGAAAATCAATCAAGTTGTCAAAATTACTAGCCCAAGATGCTTTGATAATATTCAACTATCTTGCAACATGTCCTTTGGAATTAACATAGAATATCTAATTATTCTAGGTCCTTACAATTCATCAACAACTTTTATAGCCTTGAATAAATTATTGCTCCAATGGTTGTCAATACTTGAACATACATAAATAACATCTTCTAGCATTTGAATCCCTACCTGTCATCCTTCCTTGATTTAAATGATTCTTTCCTTGATGGAAGACCTTGTTGGCTTTTTTGGAGATCAATAAGAGTATTAATTTTATTAATGGAAGTCATTAAATCATTTTCAAAAAATTGTTGATCATGCTCCAAACCCTTCTTCAATTATTTAGAGAATAAAGCAATTATTTGAAACAAATTTCTTTAATGTAAATAAATTTCCCATGCTTCCTCAATTTTTCATAGTTGCTTATTAATATTTGTTGTAACATATGATTTGATACCATTTGACAATTTTTCTTCTTTATAAACTTTGTGGGGTGTGCCGGGGGTAATTCCTTTTGTAGCTTTAGGTGCTTGAATAGCTAAAGCGGGCATTAATAGAGGTCTAAGACTAAGTGCTTCCTCTGTCTTGCTTAATTTTTTTTTAACCTCATATTCTCAACCTATTGATCAATGACAGAGTGAGAAAGTGCATCTCTTGTAGTCATGTGTAACTTCAAGAGTTTGTTAGACCCTACTCCTAAGATGTCAACTTCTTATTTCCACATTTTCATAATTTTCTTGTTTTTGACATGCACCTTTTCAAATTGTAACTTTATACTAACTTTGTCATAATGGATGTTGTTCATGGTCAATGGTTGTTCTTAAAAAATGACTAGCTCTTCAAAAACCAACTACTAGACTAATTTTCAACTCTCAGCCAAACATGATGCTACCCAGTCAGGGATGTCTTGTAGCTACTACAACCACCCCCAAAATTTTTTCCTTAGCTTCGTTTTCGAGCCTCCCTACCAACCATCCTCAGCATCATGTCTTGCACTGTCAAGTACATGAGCTTCAGTGGTTTTCTAGAAGCATGACAACCTATGCATGATAGTTTGTTTCACTCCCCTCACAAGTTGCTTCCCCGGACTTGGTCCAGCTACTAGATGAGAAGCGCCCTCAAGAAATTGCACAATTCTGGAGGGGAACCAGTCTTCCCTCCAGAAATTGCACAATCCTGACTGGCAACCTGCTGGGCTCACAAACTGTGCAATCCTGTTAGTCAACCTTCCCTGAGAAAACTGCGCAATCTAGCCCAGCAAGGTTGCTCAGCCTAGAAATTGTGCAATTCTGGGCAGCAGTCAGCTGCTCCTCCCAGAAATTGCTCAATCCCCTTGGGTAGCCAACCTAGATCCCTCCTAGAAATGCACAAATTTCTCCCCCAGGAAAGCAGGTTGTTGCATGTGCCATCAGGTTGACCGGTTCCACCCTGGACCGAGAAAACTTGACTTGCATGCATGGGCTACATTTTCCCGAAATAACAAAAAGAAACATGCAAAAAGAATCCCTATATTTTAGGGATCTATTTTTAGCAACTGAAGGTTACATGCAAAGATCGTTTTAGAATCTTTCCTCCAAGTGTCGCGTTTTCCTAGATTTGTGGCATGTGCGTCATGAGCCTCACACTTATTTATTCGACACTTAGCTCACTTCTTCACATCGATCTTGGAGCTCTGACATCCCACATCACATCCATGAGTCTTCGACACATCCAACTCAGCTATTTACGGGTAAGTCCACTTAACTTGTCTTTTGTAGCATTTTTGTCACTTTTTATGTTTTGGCTTGTGTGAGTGTCATTTGCTTGATTTTTGTGAACGCTTGTTGTCCTTTGCATGCATATTAGCTTGTACTAGCACCATTTTAGTTTTCATTGGCATCTCACTGTTTTCGCATGCATGACACAGTTTTGCACGAATGGTCACCGATTCGGCGACTCACTTCACGCACATGCATGTTGTTCCATTTTCTAAATCTTGCATTCATTGTTTGTATGCATGATCATTCAATCCTGCTTACAGTCACTATCACCATGCATTAACATTCACATTTTCTTTCAGTTGCCCCTTGATGGGTCTGGGCATCCTTGGCCCAGACTCTACCTCACTAAGACAACATTACGCAATCCTAAGAGGGAAGGCTCTGCCTTCCTCTCAGAAAATTCCCAGTGACTGCCCTCCAGTCTTGCATTGCGCAATTCTGAGAGGTAGTGAATGCTGGCCTAGGAAATTGTGAAATGCAGTCACTGAGCCTACAACCATTTCCATTTGAGATTGCACATTGCGCAATTCTAGCAATCAACATGCCAGTCTAGAAAGCACATTGCGCAATTCCAGTAGTCAGCAGGCCAGTATGGAATGCGCATTGCGCAATTCTAGCAGTCAGCCAGCCTCTAGATAGTCTAGACTGCCTTTGGTACAATTCTGGCAGCTAGTCTCCCTCCCTCCCAGGAAAAATTATGCAATCCTTGCCAGTCAATCCCTGGGTATGTTGTGCGTCGTTCCTCAAGTTTGCTTTGGTTTTAGCTGACATATTTCTTTCCATGCATGCCACCATTTCTTTAGATCTAGCGGGTGTTCATCCATCTCTCAGTAGTTCAGGATTAATGGCCTCTAAGAGAGCAAGATCAAATGACACCGATGGAAGTGCAACTGGAGTAGCAGTTGAGCAAGTGTCTACAAGTTTGTTGATCTATGAAGACACCAAGCTAATTATAGATAAGGACATCAAGCTGAAATGGTAATAGGTCAATGATGCATTTTCAAGCACATTTAGGGAAGACCTCGAAGACCGCTAGGTCTATGAGAACATCCACAAGTCTGGCTTGTACCAGATTGCATGCAGGTATCCCATGTTCCCATGTGCAAACATGATACATTGGATCGTCTTGCACACTGATCTTGAGACGATGACATTGAGCAGTGTCAGTGGGACAAAGATTGCTACCTTTAGGGTATAAGATTATCAACAAATATATCATATGTTGAAGCTAGTGATCACCATGGAGACACCCTTCATCATACCCAGAAGCAATGCCAACTCAAGGGATATCTTGAAGAACTAGGTGAAGGAGCCAACCAAATTCAGGATGACACCCAACCAGGTTTACAAGGAAAAGATACTGCGGAAGGCGTATCAATACTTGGTCATCTTTGCATGTCGCTTGAATGGCCAAGAGAGAACGGAAACCTTCTCGCAGAGTTGGGTGATCGCTTTGGACCAACTGGCCAGTGAAGGCAAAGCATGCAACTGGTCCAACATGTTGTCTTTCCAGCTGAAGGAACATGTAACAAGAGCTCAACAGCTGCCCAAAGGTCAGAAAGTAGAAATCTACATGTCCGCTTACATCTTGGATGCAATATGTGCACATTAGGAGTTCCCGCGATTGAAGTGGGCATGGACATAGGCGAAGACCTCTGTGAACAATTATTGCAAAATGTTGTCTGAATTCAGCTTCAGAGGAGTCATCACACAGATGTCCAATCATTTTGTCACCCCAGTGTACAAGATGATATTTGAGCAAGATCCACCTTGCATGTCGAAGGTAGCAATGGAGGCATTGATCAATATAGTGGATTGGTATGTGTTGGTCAGGTAAATCCCCTCTGCGGACAGAGGCGATCCCACTAGCCTATAACAGAACTAGCCACAAACAAACCACGCTGCTACGCAAGTTCCTAGTTATGCATCAAAGGTGAATCAAGAAGACTAACTTGGAGTCCAATGCTATGATTGAAGCAGAGTTGATATCCTCGCTCCCTTGCTCCAATAGATCACAAACGAACACCTACACATGCAAAGGAAGAGACAGATACCAACATAAAAACTACCAAGGCACAACTATATTTCAGTCAGAAAGGAAATAAATCAACACATCACCATGATAGATAATGAGATTGGAACTATAATAGCAGTCGCTCATCAATTAATAAACAGGAAAAGTTACAACCATTGTTCTGACGTCGACCCTTCTCCTGGCTGGGCGAATAACTATATGTGTCTTGCCATGCATCTCCTCTCTGGCAGCATAACCTCTCTAGCACTCACTAGAATTCCTCCAAGAACTCAAGAACTCAACATCTAACACTCCATGACCAATAATCATCACTACTATCACTCAATCACTAAATCACTAGCACTAACACCAGCTTGTCCAATGCATAATGACAAGCTTATATAGATGAAGAAGGGAGGAGGATACAATGAACCGGGACACCTTTCGCGGATTAGCAAAAGCCATAAAGATGGATAAAGCTCGACAAAAGACTTTTTTATCCTCAGAAAAGCTCCATGTAATGAAGGAAACAACAATCGGATGTGCGTTAAGGCAAAAAGCACGACTAAATTTGGTTGGCGCGACTGTTACTCTAAGACAGAGCGCCAATGGTTGTGCCCTCTTTTGAGGATCTCCATCATTGGCGCGGGTAGGATACTGTGGACTTGCGCCAATGGAAAAAGAGCACTTTTTAGGGATAATCTGCAGAAGATGTCTTCAGGGAACATGGAGTACATACTCAGGGGAACATAATGCAAGTGTTTTTAGACTTTGTCACTTCTTATAACTCCCGGGATGGGTCCTCCAAGGTACGACAAGAGGAGTAACAGGGATGGTGACAAATTACTGTGTAACAGATGCCCCCTAAAGCATGAAGTCCGAGAGGTGGAGAGGGGTGAAATGCTTTACAAGTACACACATAAGAACACATAAGAGCACATATAGTTATTGCCGCCGAGGAGCTATATTAAGAGACATGACTAATAGTTCAATTACATGATGTACGTGGTATGGTCGCAGCCATCCATAAGAGAGTACATAAATAATCTAGATCCATAGTATGGACGCAGCCATCTGGTTAGGATCAATAAACTGACTCAGGTATGGTCGCAGCCATCCAGTGAATGAGTCAAGTACCAAGAATCGCGCCTGGATTACAACAGACACAATCCAGGGTCTTTCGCTCCATCTCGACCCGAACAAGAGTACAAGTCCAAGCATGTGAATATATGAGCTGAAGTCGAACATGCATGAACATCGTCTGATTACCAGTCAATAATGGAAACTGTTAACAGACGCGAGAAGTACCACCAATAATGACAATGGCCCTCAAGGTACTATAGGTACAATCTACGGCGTGTGAATCAATGGCCTGAAGTTGAACACCCGTAGAATCATTCAATCGGAGGCCAGTGATGAAAACCTCATGTCGAACACGAAGAACCTACCATTGAGGCATGCAGGCTCCAAGGCACCGAAAAGGAGTCTCTAGATCAATTCCCTGGATAATGAGTTGAAGTCAACAGGGAGTGACCTTGATCGAAGGTGGGCCATAATGTTTCCCACATCATCGACATGAGACAGAGAGATGCAGTTGTGAATCAAGATTGTGCGAACTATCAGAGGGAGGTTGTTTTGCAGAGGTCAACTTCTCTTGAACATATCGGCGGCACATTAACGGAATTGGCAGTATTTGACATCAATGTATCAAAGGTCATGATGACGAGGCAATGAGTGAATGAGAGGTCAAATAGGGTACCCAAGTCCATGGAAGCAAGTGAAAGATATGAGATGAAATATCCCCACCCCGGACACGAAAGCAAAAAGTGCCATGTTCAAGAGCGACATACTGTCGTTACGGTAATAATTATGGTTCAAAAATTTTCTTTTCCCCCCGCCATTTCTGGCGAGTACCCCAGTTATTTTTAACAAGCTTGATGGGGATAGCATATGCTTGTGTTGTGACAAAATCCGACGTCATTAAGTTTTAACGAGTCTGACAAAGGAAGAACTCGACGTCTTTTCATGTTTAGAGAGTTTGAAAAGACAGCAGAAAAGGAAACTCCAGGGATGTCCTTTTTCATAAAGTTGTGTCTCTCGGGCCCGAAAAAGTATAAAATAATACCCGAAAGAACCGCCCGATCATTACGATCGAGGAGTACTTTTCATGATTAGTGACTTCGACCTGAAAAAGTAAAAAAGCGGTCAAAACCACGTCATTTCGTAACCACTAACGAGTTTGAAACGACAAAAACCCAGTAATCTTTTTGTGTTTTAACGGTCGACAAAAAGAACTTAAAACGACCGCCCCTTATCACCATTTAACGAGTCAAGAGGAGCGACTCGGCAATCTTTTCCTCTTTAAATGGTCAGAAAAGAGCTGAAAGCGGACCTCCATTTTTATTTTCTTTAACGGGTCAAAAAGGGAAAAATACTCAGCAATCTTTTCATATTTTACGAGTCAGAAAAGAGCGTAAAGGCGACTCGTCCTGAAGGAACGAGTGGTATAAGGGATAGCAACTGGTTCCGGTAATGGTGGAACTCACTTGAAACACGTAAAGGTTAAGAGGTTGGCTAATAAAACCACTCATCGCTGCGGTTCCTCAGGAAAGGAGAAACAACCAAGTGAAAGCATATGATCGGCCAAAAAGATGGTGGCGATGGAATGAAACAACCAAGGCTCATCTAGCAAGATTTAGCAGATAAAAGGCAATCACGGGATGTAAATGGGTTCATTTTTACACAAGCTTGAACCATGGAGAACTTTGCTTGTTAAAATTTTGTTGCATGCCCCCAGCATGATCATACAAATCGAGGTACATGCCCCCCAAGCTTCATGGCATTCACGGAGTGGATGGAATGAAGGTTTACTTGGAAAGACTCGATTTTGAAGGAGGATGCATGCCCCCCGGGCTTCAGTCACGCGCCCGGGTGAGCTGCCATCATCAGAATGACGGGGTGGGTGCTGGGGCATTTCCTGTGGAAATAAGACAATTTAGGAATGGCAGATGACTATATGTGAAGTGTGAACCGGGGAATGAAAGTTGGTCTACGACTTTGATCGTTCTTCCTTCATGCGGAAAACACATCACTCTGAAGAGTGAGGACACAATAGCACCTATGCGATAAATATAGTCTCGTCCAAGGAGTAAATTGTAATCTAACGGACCTTGGACTACCATGAGACCCATTTGGATAGTCTTCCCTTCTAACGTGATAGGTGCATTGGGAAGAATTCCTAAAGGTCGAGTGATTTCTCGATGGAAACCTATAAGGTTTCTCATCTCAGGCAGAAGCAGTGGGGAACCAAGTGCTTCCCAAGCTGTTGAAGAAAGGATACTCACAGGAGATCCCTCATCAATAATTGTACCAGCCATAACCATGCAGTAGACTTGGACTATAATTCGAAATGGTATGGAGGCTGGTAACCGAGGATTAACTAGTTGATCCCAATTGAAGGAAACAACTAGGTTGCTTGGAGGTGGGACTGGATAGACAGCCGGATATGATTCTAATGGACTTTCTTCCTGGTGTGAAGGAATGAGAGGGATGCTCACTTGATCATTAACGTCTATGTCAATGAATAGAATTTGGACGGTGAGTTCTTCATTCTTGGTAGTGATAACATCATCGGAGGAGGTAACTTCTGAAGGCGAAACCGGGTCACTTGTAATCCGGACCGTTTGACTATTGTCTGGTTTGGATTCAGATGTAGGATCATCTAGGGTTGGAAATTCTGAAAGCAAAACCGGGTCACTTGTAAGCCGGACCTTTTGACTTTTGTCTGGTTTGGATTCAGGTGTAAGAGCATCTAAGGATGGAACTTCTGTAGGTAAAACCGGGTCACTTGTAAGCTGGACCTTTTGAAAGACCGGGTCACTTGTAAGCTGGAACTGTGGACTTTCGTTTGGTTCGAACTCAGGTGGTTCATCTTTGATGATCAAGTGGTGCGTAGATGATGAACATAAATCACTTGTTCCGACCAGGGACTGGTCTGGAGCAGGCGGAGCACAGGTAGGTTCAGGAAGAGAAAGCTGGACCAAAGAGGAATCATGTTTGATCACTTGGTTAGTGGAGAGATGCTCTGCAGTTGTAAAAAGACGATGATATCCAGCGGGTAGTTGGGGTAAGGGATTCGACAGACTTGCCAAAAGACGGGAAGCTTCATCCATAAGTGGACAAAGGTGAAGGAGGTGATTACCTTCACAAAGTCGACAAGGGAAACGGACCTTCCCTTTGTTGTTACCAACTAGTAAGGTATCGTCGATTTGCGACAGTAAGGGGTGAGTCGGGTCACGGGACCATATGTCTAGGATCCTGGGAATGCCAGGACAATCAGAAAGAAAATGGTCCCCTTTGCATAATCGACAAGGAGACCGAAGCTTCCACGGAGGAGCAGAAGGTGGTTCCATTTCTGATAGCTTCGTGGTAGATACGACCTTTCCCTTAGGAGACTTCTTCTTTTTGGTCTTCTTCTTCTTCTTCTTAGCCACCTGGTTAGTGAAATCCAAGGTTTCACCAGGCGAAGTAGAAGATGAGGATGCAGCAATAGGCGAAGAAGGGAAGGGGTCCACCTTAGAATCAACATGGTGTTGTTCGGGTGGAGGAGGTGGTGGTGGGACAGGAGTCATCACACTTGAGACCACCGAGTTTGAAAACAACCATACGGGTAAACCTATGGTCAACCCAGGCAAAGACAATGTTGCGATATACTGAACGCCAACATTTCTAACAGAAGGAAATGGGTGAGGGTTCCCATCAGGAGGAACACCTTGGCCGGTGGGCACCGGAAAGGCTGCCATTGAACGAGAAATAACCCTACTCAAGCTAACACAAACAAAATCTAATTGGGTAATGTTATCGTGGCCAATAATTTTTAAGACATTGAACTTAACCTTTTCATTTTTTAAGAGTCGAGAAAAGGATAAAATATGACTCTAGTCTCCTTCGAATATTTAATGAGCACGAAGTGACAAGACGCTCACAGGCACCTTTTCGTTTAGGGAGTCTGAAAAGGATCAAAAGTGACTGCTCTGGAATTCTAGGTAGAGGGTGTGCCAAACTTTTCGCAAAACCACAGAATAATTTTTAGGGTACGGGTGGTCGATCTTCGTGAATGCTGTGTTCACTGCATTGCGAATCGTAGGGCGGCTGACACGGCTTCCTATGGATAAAGGCTTTATTCCTATAGGGGTCTCCCAATATATACTCAACGGTACGTGGGAGCACAGTCCGTATTGGCAGCTATCGTTTCACCGTGGAGGAATCACCCAACCACTCGACGATAAACTACCAGGTTTAAAGACGCCGGAACACGTCTCTAACCTAGACCTCTAGAGTGTTTGCGTTATGTTCCAATGCGTTGTTATGTTCATTGAGTTCATTTTAAAGTTTATCTTTGATTATGTTTCAGTTTTTTGGTCCTACCGTATGTGATATCTCAAAAACTTCTTACATGCAAACTATATGCCAAAATTAAATCATTTGATTCGATGATTTCTATCTATAGGAGGGTTGAGATCTTTTTCACAAATGGAATGATCATTTCAACAAAGAACAAAGATCCTAATGCAGCTAATAACAAGAAACGAAATTTTGTCTTTTTCTTTTTAATAGCAACAAATAACAATAAATGCTAACTACTATGATGCAAGAGATTTTTTTTTTTTTCTTTCCTTTAAGATGGCATGATGCATGTAAACAAATTCTAAGAGATATACACAATCCAAGTTCAGTCAATGAAATAGAACCAATTCTGAAACACTAAAATGAACCATGCAAGCAAGGAAAAACACAAAGACTAGTGAACTCCAACGAGGCTAGAAGTGAAGTATTCAGAGTATAGAAGATCAAGCTTTAATAAATCACTGGATAGGTGCAAAACACAACCAACAAGTTGACTGGATAATCAAGAGATCGAAACTTCCCACAGAAGGCTAGACATGCAAAGTCACTAGATATCCTAGGGCTGAGACGAAAATCAATAGAAATGAGCAAACAGCTGAGGGATACAGGTTAAGACCAGTCAAGCAGAGGTTCAACACAGTTCCAGAGGCTGAAAGAGATATATAAAGAGACTGAATGAGCTTTCCACCCACACACAGGCAAAATTTACAGAGCTGGCGCGACTGTCAGCCTGCAACTTGCACTACCACAGGATTGGCGCGAGTTGCTTTTGAGCAAAATGCGCCAACTGGCGCGACTGTCAGAGAAATAACCGCGCCAATTAAGCTTGCCAACTAGAAAAATAAATGATACGACCTCAGGTCGAGTTGACAGTGCTCAGATGGGTCAAACAGTAAAGAATAAACTCAAAACTGACTCAGGAAGCTCATTCACTCAAGCAAGCAGAAGAAAATTAACATGCAAGACAAAAATCAAATAGTCCTTCTCCCCAGTGGAGTCGCCAATTTGTTGGTCAGGTAAATCCCCTCTGCGGACAGAGGCGATCCCACTAGCCTATAACAGAACTAGCCACAAACAAACCACGCTGCTACGCAAGTTCCTAGTTATGCATCAAAGGTGAATCAAGAAGACTAACCTGGAGTCCAACGCTATGATTGAAGCAGAGTTGATATCCTCGCTCCCTTGCTCCAACAGATCACAAACGAACACCTGCACATGCAAAGGAAGAGACAGATACCAACATAAAAACCACCAAGGCACAACTATATTTCAGTCAGAAAGGAAATAAATCAACACATCACCATGATAGATAATGAGATTGGAACTATAATAGCAGTCGCTCATCAATTAATAAACAGGAAAAGTTACAACCATTGTTCTGACGTCGACCCTTCTCCTGGCTAGGCGAATAACTATATGTGTCTTGCCATGCATCTCCTCTCTGGCAGCATAACCTCTCTAGCACTCACTAGCATTCCTCCAAGAACTCAAGAACTCAACATCTAACACTCCATGACCAATAATCATCACTACTATCACTCAATCACTAAATCACTAGCACTAACACCAGCTTGTCCAATGCATAATGACAATCTTATATAGATGAAGAAGGGAGGAGGATACAATGAACGGGGACACCTTTCGCGGATTAGAAAAAGCCATAAAGATGGATAAAGCTCGACAAAAGACTTTTTTATCCTCAGAAAAGCTCCATGTAATGAAGGAAACAATAGTCGGACGTGAGTTAAGGCAAAAAGCACGACTAAATTTGGTTGGCGCGGCTGTTACTCTAAGACAGAGCGCCAATGGTCGCGCCCTCTTTTGAGGATCTCCATCATTGGCGCGGGTAGGATACTGTGGACTTGCGCCAATGGAAAAAGAGCACTTTTTAGGGATAATCTGCAGAAGATGTCTTCAGGGAACATGGAGTACATACTCAGGGGAACATAATGCAAGTGTTTTTAGACTTTGTCACTTCTTATAACTCCCAGGATGGGTCCTCCAAGGTACGACAAGAGGAGTAACATGGATGGTGACAAATTACTGTGTAACAGTATGCCTCACTGCCTGGCACCTTCATGTGGATGTACAACACGAAGAAGCCTTTGCATGTTTTACCAAAGTTTGCCTTGGACAAGCTCGTGATGCAAGAGGTATCACACCACATCTCGGTAGGATTGTCAGCTAGGCTGCACTGAAAGAAGAAGGCACCTTGGCTCGCTCTTCCATTGCGGATCGGGTTATACAAGATATATAATTTCAAGCATGTAGATGTCGAGGTAGAGGAGATCAAGAAATATACATTCGACGCCCGAAGCTACAATATTTTATTGATTTTAGACTTCTGCAATTTGTGTTCTGTGTGGTTGTATCTTTCGGATTCATTGCATCTGTTGTTTAAGTGCATCGACGTTTCGAACCAGCCTCTGAATAGCTGGCACCAAGAAGATAGTGTGAGCAGTCGTAGGAGCAGGACTTTGATCAAGAGATTGAACAAACACTTGAGTAGATGGGTATGGACATGGAGCAGTAGGAGTTAGAGCAAGACATCGACCTCATGCCTCACCACCAAGAGGTCGACCTACTAGCTTCACTAGATCTGGAAGCAGAGCAAGTCCCAAGCGACCAAGGAGACATTGAAATCCTTGGAGACAATCCAGAGGGAGAGATGCACAACATCTCATTCAATGAGTCCCAACATAGAGTTGTGTAATCTCGCAGAGTGTCGACTCCAGATGATCACACATCTCCTGCACAATTTTAGGAATGAGTGATCGTGTCTGGTGTGCGCAAGAATCCAACAATATTGGATGATGATACTAAAGCATATGCCAAAGCCACTAGCTCGATTATTCTCTTCTTTATAACAGAGAACGAGAGAATGGCTAAGGAGTTATAGACGTCTAAGCAAGGAGAAGACCTAATTACAACATCCACCCGAGTAGAGTTTAAGAAGGAAATATTGGATGAAATATTGTCCCTTGACACAGTCATGTGGTCGTTGTATTCCAAGTGTGGTACCATGCATAAGGTAGTTGTCCATCTCAACGGTTGGTAGCAGCCATGTGCTAGGAGAGCACGTATATTGTCGAACATGCATGTTGTTTTTGATTACATGCAAACATGGACAATGAGATACAAGGGAGCCCCATTACACTTTCCCAAGATGATTAAGCCTAGAGCGGCCGAGCTAAAGGCACGCATCTCAAGTTAGATCCAAAACTATGAAGATCTCCCTCAACTCATCACTAGTTTGTAGGCTTCCCATGTACAGGTTTCCAGGAGTATGGATGTTGTTGTGCGCGCACACATGATCCCATCTATTGGGACACTCACCCAGACAAAGACAAAGGCACAGGTCCAACTGTAGCTTGACTCGTACTTTGACGAGTTGATGCACATAGCCACAAGCCCAAACTTGGTGATCAGTGTAGACACCATGCATCAGTATGTTGCTGGTTCGGCCGCACTCAAGACAATCATGTGCATGTTATCAGACGAGCTAGACAGAGAAGCTCGAGCAGTGTACCCGAATGCTATGGAGGCAAGAGTTCATTTCTAGAAAGATGTCACCTTAGAGTACACATACACCATTGTAGACTACAAAGGTTGGCATCAGTTCGCTACTATTGACCACCGTGAGGATGCCAAAGAGTTGGTCTTCCTACAGTTGTCCGAGTCATAGTGATGTCTTGCATGGCTTGCTCAAGCCTATTTTGTCTCACATGGGTACGTGTGCAGATTGTATGTATTGTCTTGTCAAGTGGAATTTCAAGTGTTGATAGTTGGATGTAACAATCATAGAGTAGATGAAGAGTCATGAGGGTAGTTGAACTGTCACAAAGGGGAATGTGAATGGCCACCCCACCCTTTGCTATCTATAGTCCCTCATAACTCATTGTAAAGGCCTTTGGTCAACCAAGCTTCCAATAGGAGTATCTTAGAGAGAGCTTGGGTAGTATTCTTACGAGCCTTGACTTCTCCACTGTGCAGAGCTAGTATATCTCTTTGGAGGAGCAAGCGACAATGACTGTAACGTTTTGCTATCGGAACTAGTGGTTGGTTATCATTGTATTGCATGATTGGAACTTACACTTCTTAATATAACATAACCAACAAGTTTCATGAATATGTCGTATTGTATTTCAGCTATCTTGTTTACTCTAAATGATATATGTATCTCTTTTCCTATGCATGCATGTGTAACTATTTTCTGTATATGTATGTATGAATATTACTAAAATGTGATGTTAGTTTAAACATCACTTTGGATTTCTAGCTTACTTGCCTTCCATGTTATGATGCATCTTTGCTCATGTATTCCCTTCTTAACCTCGTGATTTCACAAGTTTCCAAGGGATGCACTCACCTCACCCTCCATGTGTTAGAACCACTCATGCACCTTCCTTGACTTGCCACATATGTCACACCCTTGCTACCAACAAGGACATCTTAATTGCCTCAGTGTGAAACCGCGATCAGGGTGATACCGTACGACCCACTGCTGGGAATCCTAAACTAAACGGATTGAAGTCTAGTTAGGACTTCTTACCAGGGAGATCCCCTGACATGTTGGTGGGTCTAGCACCGTCAACATTTTTGGCGCTAGAAGGAGGGCCAAATGACAAGCTGTCTCCTCTCATCCTGTTTGAACCTTTTCACATCTATCATGGATTATGTTACACTCTCCCCTCCATGACATTTTTCACATGCAGAACCTCTCAACATCACAAGGGATTTTTTTGATCTCTTTTCCGAATTCACATATGATGGTGAACGTGAAGTGGCCTGGCCTGTGTTCTTACAAGACTTATTTACCATGCTTGATGAGGAAGAAGGATGTTCTGATGAAGAGGCTAGTCTACTGCTTAAATACACACTTCGCGAATCGCCACAACGGTGGTGCTACAACGTACTAGCTGACAGTGTGCACTCACTCGAGAAATTCTGTAATATCATTGAATCTACTTTCCGTCATTCTGATCCAGAAACTCTTGACCAAAAACTGTTACAACAACGGAAGGCCCTGCATGAATAAACTATAGATTTTTGGAAGCACTTCCGTGTTTTTCAATTTGAAGGTCCAAAAAACCAAATGGAATTTTCATATCTTTTAGATATTCGAGTACGGTCTTAACAAATCAATCCATCCCAAGAAAAATTTTGAGCCCAAGCCTCGCTCATCATACTTCAGTGATGGAGCTACGCAATCACAAATGGACACAGTCACTGTCATAAATGATTGTCCATCGTCCCCTCAATGAACAACTCCACCACTGCAAAGTGATGCGGGAGAATAGGCACACACATCTTATCGGCTGTCACATCCTCCCTACATCACTTCATTTAATTTTCATGCAGATTTGGTTGTAAGTCCATTGAGTTGTCACATGCATTTTGTACCTCAACATCTGTCTTCGTACTCGGATGATCCTCTGAATGATACTGTCTTGTGTTCTTCCATTCCGGACTCTACACTTGCTGTGAATGATGATGAAGCCATCGATGGAGTTGGTGTTGCACAACCAACATGCACTATCATTCATGAAGAGTATGACTGGGAGCTTGAGCATCAACACTTGGCAGAGGATGGCTCCCTTCTGTTTGAGCCTCCTCCATTCTTTCCTGACATCTTTGGTGAACCTGCCATCTTTGGTGAACCTGACATCTTTCTCTTTGTTTTGTTTTTTTTTTTCTTGTTTTACACTCATAGGTTAGTTTTGCATGAAACCATGTGTGACTCTTGAAACAAGTTAGGTAAAGTACAAGAGGACTTGTGCAGCTATCAATACTTGGTTATTTGTCATCCGATCTCTGTATGAAGAACTTGGTATCGTCAATCCATGATACGCCAATGGAAAATATGTACTATTCGAAGTGAACCTTGGTGAAAACACAAACGCTTTCACGCTAACTAGTGTCACCTACTTTAGTCGGTTGTTTTTGGGTTAATCCTTGGCAGTTCAGTCAAGTAGAGTAAGGTGAGGGGGGAAATCTTAACATGCACGTTAGAGTTATATACAAATTACTTCTCCAAAGGAACAACCTATTATTCTATCAATAAGTCGGGACCCCTCTTCTGCCTCTGAAATGGATAAGTGCTATGCATAGTTATGAAAATGAAAAAAAAAGGGAAAAGTGAAAATTTTTGAAAAATGAAAATGAACAAGGTGAAAGAAGAGAAAAGCTTCCTGCATAGAGAGGTGATGCAAGTAACTCCGTCAGGGTACTGACCATGCTCGTTGGTAGAGTAGTGATGTTTGTGTTCCTATGTGACTCCGTTGGGGTACTGTCTAGGCCTGCTTGCAGCGGAGCAACACCAAAGATGAAATTAAGACTTTGAAAACCATACTACTTGTGCACCAATATACCCCTCATCCCCAATCGAAAAAACTATGTTGAATTGGCTTGGAATGTGTTTCGATCGACCAAGATCTTGGTAGATGCTACATCTTACAATCAAGCAAGTGTTGAAACCAAGACGAACTGAGCACTAAACAATACTTCCAGAGGTGTTAGACTTGATTTTCATGAATGAGGTCCATTCAGAGAGCTGGAGTTCTACCAGTGTGTCTACAAGTGTTGTAGTGGCTACAACCACCCTCCAAAATTTTTCCTTAGCTTTGTTTTAGAGCCTCCCTACCAACCATACTCAGCAACATGTCTTGCATTGTCAAGTACATGAGCTTTAGTGGTTTTCTAGTGGCATGACAACCTGTGCATAATAGCTTGTTTCACTCCCATCATAGGTTGCTTCCTTGAACTTCGTCTAGCTGTTGGCTGAGCAGCTCCCTCAAGAAATTGCACAATTCTGGAGGGGAACTAGTCTTCCCTCCAGAAATTGCACAATCCTAACTAGCAGCAGGCTCAGAAACTGCACAATCCTATCGGTCAACCTTCCCTAAGAAAACTATGCAATCTGGCCTAGCAAGACTACTCAACCCATAAATTGCACAATTTTGGGCAGCAATCAGTTGCTCCTCCCAGAAATTGTGCAATCCCTTTGGGCAGCCAGCCCAACTCCCTCCCAGAAATGTGTAAATTTATCCCTTAGGAAAGTAGGTTGTTGCAGGTGCCATCGGGTTGACCGGTTCCACCAGGGACCAAGACAACTTGACTTGCATGCATGGGCTACTTTTTCCCAAAATAGCAAAAAGAAAGATGCAAAAAGCATCCCTAGATTTTAGGGAGCTATTCTTAGCAGCTAGAGGTTACATGCAAAGATCATTTTAGAATCTTTACTCCAAGTGTCGCTTTTTCCTATATTTGTGGTGTGCACGTCATGAGTCTCAAACTTATTTATTTGACGCTTCAGAGCTCAGTTTTTCACATTAATCTTGGAGGTTTGACATCCCACAACACATCCACGACTCTTCAACACATCAAGCTCAACTATTTATGGGTAAGTTCGCTTAACTTCTATTTTGCAACATTTCTGTCGTTTTTTGTCTTTTGGCTTGTGTGAGTGTCATCTTCTTGAATTTTGTGAATGCTTGTTGTCATTTTCATGCATATTAGCTTGTACTAGCATTGTTTCAATTTTTTTTTGGCATCTCATTGCTGTCGCATGCATGGCATTGTTTTGCATGAACAGTCATCAATTCAGCGAATCGCTTCACACACATGCATGTTGTTCCATTTTTTGAATCTTGTATTCACTCTTTGCATGCATGATCATTCACTCCTACTTACACTTAGTATCGCCATCCATTCACATTCACATTTGCTTTCAGTTTCCCGTCGGTGGGTCTGGGCAACCTTGGCCCGGACTCTGCCTTAGCAAGATAGAATTGCGCAATCCTAAGAGGGAAGGCTCTGCCTTCCTCTCACAAAATGTGCATTTCTGCCTAGTGACTTCCCTCCAATCTTGCATTGCACAATTCTGAGAGGCAGTGACTGATGGTCCAGAAAATTGCGCAATGCAGTCACTGGGCCTGCAACCCTTGCTAGCTGAAATTGTGCATTGCGCAATTCTAGCAGCTATCAGGCCAGTCTGGATTGCGTATTTCACAATTCCAGTAGACAACTAGCCTCTAGATAGTATGTACTACCTTTTGCACAGTTCAGGTAGCCAGTCTCCCAGCCTCCCAAGAAAAATTGTGCAATCCTTGCTAGTCAATCCCCATGTATGTTGCGTATCATTCCTCAAGTTTGCTTTGGTTTTAGCTAACAGATTTCTTGCCATGCATGTCATCATGTCTCCAAATCTAGCATGTGTTCATCCGTCTCTTAGCAGTTCAGGATCAATGGCCTCGAAGAGAGCAGGATCAAAGGACACCGACGGAAGTGCAACTGGAGCAGCAGTTGAGCAAGCGTCTACAAGTTTGTCGATCTATGAAGACACCAAGCTGATTGTAGAAAGGAAATCAAGTTGAAATGGCAAGAGGTCAATGATGCATTTGCATGCACATTTAGGGAAGACCTCGAAGACTACCAAGTCTATGTGAAGATTCCCAAGTCTGGCTTGTACTAGATTGCATGCAGGTATCCTGTGTTCCCATGTAGAGACATGATACATTGGATCATCTCGCACACTAATCCTGAGACGATGACATTGAGTAGTGTCAGTGGGACGAATATTTCTACCTTCAGGGCATAGGATTATCAGCAGATGTATCATATGTTGAATCCATTGATTACCATGGAGACACCCTTCAATATACCCAACAACAATGCCAACTCCAGGGATATCTTAAGAACTAGGTGAAGGAGCCGACCAAATTGAAGATGACACCCAACCAAGTTTACAAGATGAAGATAATGCGGAAGGTGTATCAATACTTGGTCATCTTTGCATGTCTCTTGTACGGCCAAGAGAGCACAGAAACCTTCCCGCAGAGTTGGGTGATCACGTTGGACCAACTGGCCAGTGAAGGAAAAGCATGCAACTAGTTCGGCATGTTGGCTCACCGGTTGAAGGAACATGTAACAAGAGCTTGGAAGCCACCCAAAGGTCAGCAAACAGAAACCTACATGTCTGCTTACATCTTGGATGCAATCTGTGCCCATCAAGAGTTCCCGAGCTTGAAGTGGGCATGGACATTGGCGAAGATATCTGTGAACACTTATTGTAAAATGTTGTCCAAATGCAGCTTCAGAGGAGTCATCACACATTTGTCTGATCATTTGGTCACCCCGATGTACAAGATGATATTTGAGTAGGATCCACCATGCATGTCAAAGGCATCAATGAAGGCATTGATCGATATAGCGGATTGGTATGCCTCATGTCTGGCACCTTCATATAGATGTATAGTGTGAGAAGCCTTCACATGTTCTACCGATGTTTACCTTGTAAAATCTCGTCATGCAAGAGGTATCATACCACATCTCGGCAGGATTGTCAGCTAGGTTGCACTGGAAGAAGAAGGCACCTTAGCCCACTCTTCTATTGTAGATCAGGTTATACGAGATACAAAAATTCAAGTATGCGGATGTTGAAGCAGGGGATATCAAGAAATATCCATTCGATGCCCAAAGCTACAATCTTTATGACTCTCATTGTTTTGTAAAAGATCACTACGTGATAATATAGTTTCAGTGGATCCATGGGGCATGTCATTGGGTAGAGGAGGACCCATAGAGATATTGTCATAGCTTCTTCGGGCCCAATGAACCGGTCAACATCATTGTGGAATGGTTAGTGAAGCAACGTGAAGCAACATCCAGGAGAGCAACAACATCAACAGTAACAGAGGTAAACATACCAGCACATGAAAAAGGCAAGAGGAAGATTGTCGAGTGCAAAGGTAGAAAAAAGTTGCAAGTTCTGAGAAGACCCACTTGTGCATAAAGAAGCTTTGGAAATAGAGGTGAAGAGGAAACATCACGATAGGAGGAATGCGCAAAGGCAAAGAGAAAAGTAGAGAATGAAGGAAACAGAGAAGGAGTTGCATGAGTTTAAGGAGCAACTCTGGAAGGAACAGGAGCTACGCAAATAGGAGAAGGAAGCGCAACAAGAACAAGTACAAAAAGGTGCAAAACATGTATAGACAGATGAAACTACACCCATACAAGTGGTCGACTCATCCAAACAACTGGCACCAAGCAAGCAGGGTGAGCAGTCGCAGGAGAAGGACTTTGATCAAGAGATTGAACAAGCACTTGAGCAGATTGATACAGACATGGAGCAGCAGGTGTTAGAGCAATACATCAACCTCATACCTCACCACCAAGAGGTCGACCAACTAGATTCACCAATCCGGAAGCGGAGCAATTTTTAAATGACCAAGGAGAAACTGAAATCCTTGGAGACAATCCAGAAGGAGAGATGCACAACATATCATTTGATGAGTCCCAACATAGAGTTGTGAAATCTCGCAGAGTGTCGACTCCAGATGATCACATGTCTCCTGTGTAGTTGAGGAATGAGTGATTGTGTCTGACGTGCGCAAGCATCTAACAGCATTGGCCGATGCTACCAAAGCATATGTCGAAGCCACTAGCTAGAGTGTTTGCTTCCTAATAGCAGAGAACGAGTGAATTTCTAAGGAGTTATAGACAGCCAATCAGGGAGGAGAACTGGTTACAACATCCACTCGAGAAAATTTTAAGAAGGAAATACTAGATGAAGTATTGTCCCTTGACACAGTCATGCGGGCGTTGTATTCCAATTTTGGTACCATGCATAAGGTAATTGTCCATCTCAACAGTTGGCAGCAGCAATGTGTTAGGAGAGCACATATCTTGTCGAACGTGGATGCTGTTATTGATTACATGAAAACATGGACAATGAGATACAAGGGAGCCCCGTTACACTTGCCCAAGATGATGAAGCCTAGAGCGTTCAAGCTAAAGGCATGTATCCAAAGTCAGATCTTGAACTATGAAGATCTCACGTAGCTCATAACTACTTTGTAGGCTTCCCGTGCATAGGTTTTTAGGAGTATGTATGTTGTTGTGTGTTCACACATGATCCCATCTATTGGGACACTCACGCAGGCAAAGACAAAGGCACAGGTCTGACAAGAGCTTGACTCATACTTTGACGAGTTGATGTGGATAGCCACTAGCCTAGACTTGGTGATCAGTGCAGACACCATGCATCAGTATGTTGCTAGTCTAGCCACAATCAAGACAATGAAGTGCATGTTATCAGACAAGTTTGACAAAGGAGGTCGAACAGTATACCTGAATTCTATGGAGGCAAGAGTTCGTTTCTAGAAAGATGTCACCTTAGAGTACACGGACACCATGGCGGACTACTAAGCTTGGCATCAGTTCGCTACTATCAACCACCATTAGGATGTAAAAGAGCTGGTCTTCCCATAGTTGTCCAAGTCATTGTGATGTCTTGCATGGCTTGCTCAAGCCTATTTTGTCTCACATGGGTACATGTGCAGATTGTATGTAATGTTTTGTCAAGTGGGCGTTCAAGTGTCGATAGTTGGATGTAATAATTATAGATTAGATGAAGATTCATGAGGGTAGTTGAACTGTCACAAAGTGGAATGTCAAGGGCCATCTCACCCTTTTCTATATATAGTCCCTCATAACTCATTCTAAAGGTTTTTGGTTAGCCAAGCTTCCGATAGGAGTATCTTAGAGAGAACTAGGACAATATTGTAATGAGCCTTGACTTCTCCACTATGCAGAGCTAGCATATCTCTTTAGAGGAGTAGGTGGCAGTGACTATAATGTTCCGCTGTCGGAACTAGTGGTTGGTCATGGTTGTATTGTATGACTGGATCTTACACTTCTTAATATAACAAAGCCAACAGGTTTCATGCATATGTCATATTGTATTTCAACTATCTTGTTTACTCTAAATGATATATGTATATGTTTTCTTAAGCATGCATGTGTAGCTATTTTTTGTATATGTATGTATGAATCTTACTAAAATGTGATGTTGGTTTTAACCATCACTTTGGATTGCTAGCTTACTTGCTTTCCATGTTGTGATGCATCTTTTCTCATGTGTTCCCTTCTTAACCTCGTGCTTTCACAGGTTTCCAAGGGGCGCACTCACCTCACCCTCTGCGTGTTAGAACTGCTCATGCACCTTCCTTGAATTTCTGCATATGTCACACCCTTGCTACCAACAAGGACATAATACTTGCCTCTATGAGAAACTGCGATGAAGGCGATACTATACGACCCACTGTTGGGACTCCTACATCAAACAGTCTGAGGTCTAGTTGGGACTTCTTATTGGGGAGATCACCTGACATGTTGGCAAGTCCAACACCGTCAATAGGATGGTAGCATTGTCCACTTTCATATCTATTAGTCCTTCTTCTTGTTGTGACCCTATTTTACTTGAAATTTTACTTTTGGGATGTGACAACCCTTTTTAGACTAGTCCCTCTCATAAATATTACCATGAATTGTAATTAATGTAGATAATGTGGAAATGTAACACATTGAATGGATGAGGGAAGTGGACATGGACTCAAAGGACTAAGGAGGAGGAGTTTC
Organism: Pinus tabuliformis; assembly: GCA_031772625.1. NCBI lineage: Eukaryota > Viridiplantae > Streptophyta > Pinopsida > Pinales > Pinaceae > Pinus > Pinus tabuliformis. The sequence continues at coordinate 963,365,185 of CM062809.1, read as the reverse complement.
TTGTAAACCCATTCCACTATATGTATTTCACCACGTATCTCTCTGATGGATTTATGGCACTACTGATGCAACATTGAATTGAGGGAATGGGTTCCCTAAGTAAAGGATGAGTGTGCAGTCCTAGTTCTCGTAGAGATATGGGAATGGTCAACATGCATGGAAAAATATGAGAGGAAAATCCCGATGGAAAACAAGGGGAAGGGACAAAGACATTCATGAGGATGGAGGGGATTCATTCAGAAAAATGAGCAGACAGATTTAGGGAGTCAAGAAAGAGAGGGATCGCTGGAAAGGAGAACACAAAGAGTGAATTGGTAGTGGATGTGAATATTCCAAGAAGAGATAACCTATGATATCCTATGTTCTGCTTTGGGATGATATTCCATGTGATTACTGAGGCCTACGATTCTTCCTATGAATTGATTGGCCATAGAGAGTTCAGTGGGGTTGTGACACTTAGGTGCCGGGTTGATAAATCAATAAAGTGCTCTCTCATAGAGTTGATAAACAACTGGGTATTGGCTACCTTTGGAGCTAATAAACCAACAAGATAGTAGTTGGGGTTCATAAACTACTTGAAATATTGAGACACCTAGGAATTAGTTGAAAGCTCTGATAAACCATTAAGTGGATAGCCTTGGAGCTAATAGACCACTTAGGTACTTTCTCAATAAGTTGATAAATCTCCTCGTAGTGGACTCTTTACCATTGTAGTACCAATCTAGTTGATAAACGTCCCTAACAATAAACACACACACACACATTTATTCTCTTAGAACTTAGTTAAAACTCATTAAACCTTACATGAATCATTTTTGTTGATGTTCTACCAAACATATAGTCACTATGGTGTTATAACAGAGGGATGTTGAGAAATCACCTAAGAAATGGACTCTACTTCTTACCATCTATTTGATTGGTTGTTGGTGAAAGAACTCCTAAGAAACTACCTCCTCAAACTCTAAATCTAGTTTAGGGATGGTTAGATGCAAGAAATATTACAATGTAGATGGCTTATAGTTGGGTGGAGAGTTGAATTCCTTCCCTTAGTTGTCGGTCATTAAGCTTTATAGAAAAGTGTATCTACTTGTACTTTTGTTGCATTATAAATGTTGAATGGCATTGTTATGGGTTATATAATGAATGTATCTATATTTCTTATGGAGGAATAATGTTATTCCTAGTCGCTTTTAATTATATGTATGTCTAATTGTTCTTGTTAGCATATATAACTTCTCTTTGAAATTATCCTTTGCTACTTTGACCATGTGTTCTAGGGTCTTGAAATAATTTCCATTTTCCATTATTAGTGAGTGGTGCCTTTTTTGGTAGTGTTCATTGTAACAATATAAATAAAAAGTGTTTCCAAATCAAAATACAATAGTTGATCCATACTATTTCAAAAAGGGTTGTTTCCGAATTAATGGACCTACTGTTAAAATGATGTTGTCTGGTCAATCAGTATCCCAACAAGGATCAACAAGGATAAATGTTAGTGGAGCATTATGAACACATAAAGTGTAAATGCGTAAGAATCATCGTTGTTTTTAGATCGAGTCATCGCAAAAGGGGTTGAGTGTTCTAATGATGATTGGGAAACGTGGATAATTATTTCAAGTTAGACTCATCATTACCATTTCAGCCCGTGTATGTTTCATTATTGATTTTCCTTCATGGAGTTCATATCATTGCATCCCTTGTGGAGTGATAGGTGTCAGTTTCCTATTATGAAAAGAGAGTTATGGTGAATCATTGATTTCTCTCAACAATTTATTGTTTCCAAGTCCGTTTGTAGAGATGGGAAAAGTGGCCATTTGTGCAGGAATGAACCGAAGTGTTTTGACAATGTTTTAACTTGGCAGCGTAACCCAGAAAGTTTGAAAACGCTAAGTGTACCCTTTCTAGAGGCGATTTCTCCTATATATGGGTTTTTTCATTGAGATAAGATGGGATAAGTTAAAATTCAAAGATGACTTATCCATTTTTTTGGAAAAATAAATTAAAGCATATCAAATTTATTCTATCTCTATTTAGTCGACTGAATCCCAATAGAAATAAGAGAATATTGCATGTTTTGAGGTCCATGCATAAGTAACCCCCTCAATCGATGTTGTAACAATTACATAGACCGTGGAAATTTTCAATTAGAATTAGATTCTACATACAGGTGGCTTTAGAACCTGTTGACGGTGCTGGACCTGCCAAAATTTCAAGGGATCTCCCCAGTAAGAAGTCCAAATTAGACCTTAGATTGTTTGGTGTAGGAGTCCTAGCAGTGGGTCGTACGGTAATTCCTTGACCGTGGTTTCACATAGAGGCAAGTAGGATGTCCTTGTTGGTAGCAAGGATGTGACAACTGCAGTAAGTCAAGGAAGGTGCATGAGAGGTTCTAACACACTGAGGGTGAGGATGAGTGCACCCCTTAAAAACCTATAATAATACGCATCTTGGAAGGGAACACACGAGCGAAAATGCATCACAAGCTGGAAAGCAAGTTAGCAAGCAATCCAAAGTGATGGTTAAACCTACAGAACGTTTCAGAAAGATTCATACATGATTATACAAAATAGTCTATACATGCATGAGTAAGCAAGTAAATATATATATCATTTAGAGTAAACAAGATAGCTAGAATACAATACAACATATGCATGAAACATGTTGGCTCTGTTATGTTAATAATTGTAAGTTCTAGTCATACAATACATCAATGTCCAAACACTAGTTCTGATATCAGAACGTTACAACCACAATCACCTGCTCCTCCAAAGAGATATACTAGCTCTGCGCAGTGGAGAAGCCAAGGCACGTTACAATATTATCCAAGATTTCTCTAAGATACTCCTATTGAAGCTTAGTTGACCAAAAGTGTTTACAATTAGTTATGATGGATTATTTATAACAAAGGGTGGGGTGACCCTTGACATTACCCTTTGTGATAGTTCATCTACCCTCATGACTCTTCATCTACTCTATGACCGTTACATCCAATTATTGACACTTGAACTTACCCTTGACAAGACATTACATTACAATTCACATGTACCCATGTGAGACAAAATGGCTTGAGCAAGCCATGCAAGACATCACTATGACTCAGAAAACTATTGGAAGACCAAATCTTTGACATCCTCATGGTGGTCGACAATAGCGAACTGATGCCAAGATCGGTAGTCCACGATGGTGTCTGTGTACTCTAAGGTGACATATTTCTGGAACCTGACTCTTGCCTCCAAGCATCCAGGTACACTGCTCGGGCTCCTCTTTCCAACTTATCTGATAGTGTGCGCATCATTGTCTTCAGAGTGGATGGACAAACAACATACTTATGCATGGTGTCTACACTGATCGACAAGTCTAGGTTGGTGGCTATGTCATCAACTCGTCAAAGTACGAGTCAAACTCTAGTCGGACCTATGCCTTTATATTTACCTGGGTGAGAGTCCCAATAGATGGGATCGCATGTGCACGCACAACAACATCCATACTCTTGAATAAACGTGCATGGGAAGCTTATAGACTAGCGATGAGCTATGAGAGTTCTTCATATTTCTGGATCTGACTCCGGATGCATGCCTTCAGCTCAATTGCTCTGGGCTTCATCATCTTAGGCAAGTGAAGTGGGGCTCCCTTGTATCTCATCATCCATGTTTGCATGTAATAAAAAAAACATGTACATTTCACAAGATAGGTGCTCTTCTAACACATCGATGCTGCCATCCGTTGAGATGAATGACTACCTTATGCACAATACCAAACTTGGAATACAACGCCTACATGACTATGTCAAGGGAAAATACTTCATCTGGTATTGCCTTCTTCAATTCTGCTCAGACGGATGTTGTAACCAATTCTCCTCCCTGCTTGGTCGTTTGTAGCTCCTTCATCATTCGCTCATTCTCAACTATCAAAAAGCAAACACCCAAGCTAGTTGCTTCGACATATGCTCTGTAATAGATCTGACCTGAAAATATATGATAAAGAAAATATACCTAGAAGTAACAAGTTAGAAATAAATAAACTTCAGATCCTTATTAATATGAAAACCCTTGAGGTAGGGTAACAACATACAATCACTCCTTAAGGAAGGAGAACGCTCCACAAGCCATATTCTTTCCAATACAATAATCCTTGACATCTCTCAATGGGGAGTCTCTAGCCTCTATGTATGATTCATACATACAATACAATGGTTCTCTTAATACCATATATCTAATACCACGGGCTTACCTTATAGCTATGCCCATACCATTATTACATTATTCCCTTGAGTACCTCCCTCTCTACCCCATACTCTCCCCCCCTAGGTATACTATAGTTTGCGCCAAGACAAGTACTATATATCTGAGAGGGATTGGGAGAGCACTAAGGAGAATATTTCATAGCTGTGATTCACAAATTTGGCTGATTGGCAGTGTGAGATATTCCTCGAGAGAATAACTGCAACGTAACCTGAGACAAAATTGGTCCAACCTGTACCTACAGGGTTGCCTACTACACCACCTAGGTCACCAAAGCCTAAGCCAAATGCTACCATGGTGGGAGATAAGAAGCAGAGGAAGCCCCAGTAAGCACCGATGCGGAAATCACCGCGAAAAACTTGACACAAATCCACTAGAAGGGAAAGATGTTGTTGATGGTGCTAGACCCACCAACATTCAGGGGATAACCCTGATATGAGGTCCCAACTAGACCTCACACCATTTGGTGTGGGAGTCCCATTAGGTTTGATGGCCTGGTTGCCATTGCCTTAAGGTTTTTCCTCAACTCTTGCTTGTCAGCGGAGGAGAGTGGTCTGCTTTGTCTTCGAGAAGTGAGGTTCTCGTGCCTGGTGAGTGTAAGTGTTACTTGTGTTAATGGTTCTTTCACTGTAGAGGGAGAAAGGGTGAGAGTAAACCCCAAGTTAGTTGGGAGAAGTCCCAACTCCTCTAGGAACACACTACACAACAGGACATACACAGCTTCCAGCGGAACAGTCCACACAGACGCGACAGTCACAACACACAAGGGAAGATAACATGTATAACACTCAGCAGATTAGTCCACATGAGTGCAATGGCAATTATAGAAAGTCTTATGTGAAAGGTCTGTCTGATGTCTGGGAGAGTAGTCTACACGGGCGAGACAGCGTTAACAACATATACAACACATTTCCATTAACATAGGTGTATTACCACAAGTGAATTATTTCAAGTTTTAAATACAGGTTCAAGCAACATGCATTAAAAGTGTTAACTATTAGTCTTACAATAGATCCAATACATGTGCGAAAACGTGTTGGCCTGTTAACAAGCTTCTAAATTAAGCGAAAGTTCCAAGACACATCGTTACACCATACATCACTAACCCCGTGTGAGGGGCATTGGAGCCACTGCTTACTCCTCAAAGAAAAGATAACATACTCTCTTGGCTATGTGGGAGGAGCTAAGGTGAAAATTCCTTTTCATGTACAAATGAGGGGGTATTTATAGCCAAGGGTGAAATTCACCCTTGCGACTGTTCGACTACCGTCATGACTGTTTGACTTCCATGAATTTTTGACTTTACATGACTCTTTGTACAGCAAGTGGGTCTCTTGGACTTCCACGTTACATTACATTGATTGGCAACATCGCCCACAGTAGAGATGTGGATGACATGGCTCATAACACGACTCGACATGACAATGCAGGTACATTTGGGCTCCTGCTGGAGTGCATGTCGAGCTACAGTGCTGCTAGGCGGTGGATGTCTTCATGGTGTGTCACAGCTTCATCTCCACATGGCAAGGTGCATGGAGTCTTCAATGGTCGTTGTTCACTTGATGTTGCTTTGGCACGTTACTCCTTGCTTGTATTTTGGAAGGTTTGATAGGCTTGTCTATTTGCGAAAGGTGCATGTTCGTCCGTTCATCTGTCTGTGATCACATCTTGCATGTTTGCTCATCTGTCCTTCCACGAACACATCTTTGCATGATCATGCATTTGCGAGCACATCCCTTTGCATGCATCATTTGTTCGTTTGTTGGTGAACCTATCCTTTTGCATGTGCTCCCTTCGTTCATCCCATTCGTCGTCACACCATGTTTGTTGGTGTACCTATACCTGGAGTCTCTCATGACGAGATGACATCAAATCCAAAAAACTCCTAGCCTATCATGACACATGATCGTTTCGGATGTAGATGACTGGGAGAGGCAACAAGCTTGTGAGGCAAGATGATGGCTCCGGACAGTGCTGATGAAAACTGTGCAAGAGTCACTGTGTGATGAAGACGGGTGATCTAGATCGACAGTGACTATCCATGAGGTTTGGCTCGACTGGAGGAACAGTCTGGGCTGTGGGAAGGGAGGACAGAAAAAATCTGCACATTTTTTGGAATGAGCGGGTAGCGGGGCTTGACAACAAAATTGTGCAATTTCTTGGAGGGATAGGCCGGGCTACTGGGAGGATTGGCAAACAAGATTTGCGTAGGTTTTTGGAGGAACTAGACAGGAGCCTGGCAGCCAAAACTGCAAAATTATTGAAGGGAATTGGAAACTAGCTTCCGGGTCACTGGTAGAAGAAACTGTGTAATTCCTAAGGGGAACAGACAGTCAGATGTCAGGAGCTTGGCAGCAAAAACTGCACAATTCCTGGAAGGAACTGGTAGTCTGTTGTTGGGAGTTGATGGTGAGAGAAATTGCACTAATGCTGGGAGGTCAGCCTACTGATCATCTTTGTGCAATTTCTGAGATGAGTGGATTGCTGGGCAGCAGAGGGCCTGTTCATGAAAATTGTGCAAATTTCTGGATGAGCATTCGGCTGACTATTAGGAGGATTGGATGGAAAAACTACACAATTTTCTGAGGGAGATAGAGATGGGCACTAGGTGTCTGTCTGACCTGTCTACGAAATTTCCTTAGTCAGAAGAGTTGGCAAGGTCAGTAGCCTCTGTGCAATTTTTTAGGGGAGTCAGTCTTGGCTGTGGCCGGTTAACCAACATGAAGGTTGATTGAATTGTTTGTGGGCAGCGCAGCTTGAAATGACTTTCATGGTGCTTTTGCATTGTTCTGGGTGACATTCGATCTAGTCAATGGCAGAGTGATGGTCCGGGTGTCAGAGGGGATTCTGGTCGTCATAACTTAAGCAAAATGACTAAGTGTGTGAATGAGCGAGAGATGCATATGTGATCTTGCAAACACACATTTGCATGACTCGACGATGAGACGACTCAAACCATCCAGACACACATGTTCAACATGACTAACCGACAATGCAAGCCACAAGCACAACACTTGTGATTGATCGTTGATCGAATATGACGACACTTACACAAAGTGAATGGGACTCTGTGTGTGAGTGCGACAGATGATTTCATAGCGAACATAACATGTACACATGAAGAGAAGACCTTGAGCATGACCGGAACATGGTTGGATGCAAGACATTGACATCAACATGAAAAATCGTGGGTGGAATAAACAAGCAAGGTGGGTGAGAATGCTCACACAAGCTCATGGAGTGAACCCAAGTGTATGCAACCATCAAGTGAAACTCTCAAGGGAGGCTCCAAATTTGGGTGTAGGCCAAAATTTTGGAGGGTGGTTGTAGCCGCTACAACACTTGGCGACACACTGGTAGAACTCCAACTTCTCTATTTTGGTTCATTGATAGCACATAGCCTTTGTCTTTTGGGGAGTATTGAAATGTTGTTTGGGTTACTTCAGCTTCCCCACTTACCCCATGGACATACGTGGTTCACCTTTTGCCAACTCAGTCAAACACAATCAAAAGTTCAACTTGATCATAGTGTTTTGAATCTGGGAAGGGTAGTTTAGCTCGCGAGTTGAATATTTTCAGAGTATAAGTTTTCATCTCTGGTGTTGCTCCGCTGCCAGTAGGCCTGGAAAATACCTCGACGGAGTTACATAGGAACACACACATTGCTTCACTACCAGCGAGCGTGGTCAGTACCTTGGTGGAGTTGCATTCTTAACCTCTGCACAGGAAGCCCTTCTCTTCTTTCGCCTTTTTATTTTTGAAGAGGACTGTGCATAGGCACTTATTTATTTTTGGGGTGGAAGAGGGATCCCAACTTATTGAGAGCAGAAGAGGTTTTTCCTTCATATAATCATGTAATACCTTTGACATAGGTTTGCTTGTTTAGATTTTCCCCTTCTCCATTTCTACTAGTTGGATGTTGGCTTAGGGGGTCTTGACCTAGGTTCAAAGTTAGTTGCGCCAAACAAATCCCTACACTATTGGCTCTTTTGGAATTGTAGGTTTTAACCCTGTACAGAAATTACCTGCATGCGAATTCTTAAACAAAGAAAATAAACAATGCGAGAGCATAACCCATAAAACACATATGCACAGAGATTTTTCCCTGGATCCCAAAACCGGGACTACCAGCCTGATTTTTCATTATGTTCCTTTCAATGTTATAATACATATTTATACATGCCGAAGCATCCAATACCATGGACCGAAAACCATCGCGTCCAATACCATGGACCTAAAACCATTGCGTCCAAAAAACATGTGAAAAAATCATGCACAAAACCATAGGTGGGTCCGCCCAACCTAACATATGGTCCAAAACCAAAATTTTCCGGGGCGCTTCCCCGGACCCCATAAAGTGGGGTTACGGGTGCCCTTCAAACCCCCTATTAACTATGTGGAAAGAATATAACACAACCCAACAAGCTCCCACTTGTTGTTTTCTTTCCACAGGGGGCCACAGGAGAGCTTAGTCATTTTTTCAGCCCTGAGATTCCCATTTCTTCTCTACACCAAGAGAACTTCTTAGAGCTCACAGATTTTTTCAATGCATCTGTAGTATTCTTCAAAGTGTCCACCTTTACCAGCAACACCTTTCTGTCTTCTATCATATCCCTCACAAAGTGATATTGAACATCAATGTGCTTTGTCTTTGAATGATAAGGTGGGTTCTTTGCCAAGAAAATTGCACTTTGGCTGTCACAGTCTATTCTTATAGCTCACTGTACTAACCCCATACTTGAACACAATCTCTGCAACCAAACTGCTTCCTTGCTTGCATGAGTGGCTGCCATGTATTCTGCCTCTGTAGTTGATAGTGCCACTACAAATTGTTTCTTACTCATCCAACTGATTGCACCTCCAAATAGGTTAAACACATACCCACTTGTAGATCTTCTCTGATCCAGATCTCCAGCCCAGTCTGCATCAACAAAGCCATGAATATCAAACACTCTATCCAATCCTGGTCTTCCTTGGTAGCACAAACCATAATCACTAGTTCCACGCAAATACCTGAAAACCCGCTTCACTGCTGTCCAGTGCTCCTTCCCAGGTTTTGACATAAACCTGCTCATACTCCCACTGCATGTGTAATGTCTGGTCTAGTACAGACCATTGCATACATCAGGCTACCCACTGCACTTGCATATGGAACACGGGACATGTCCTCTTCCTCTTCTTGTGTCTTGGAACACTGTTCAACAGATAACCTCACACCTACAGGAATAGGAACCTTCACCGGTTTACTATCCTGCATATTAAACCTCTGGAGTATTGTCTCGACATACTTCCTCTGGTTTAACCAGAGCTTCCTCTTTGACCGATCTCTTTTAATTTCCATGCCTAAAATATAGTTTGCAGCACCAAGATCTTTCATGTCGAATTTGGAGGACAATTGGGTCTTCAAATCCTAGATAATTTCTTTGTCATTTCCAACCAGCAACATATCATCTACATACAAGACCAGATAAATAATACGGTCACCAATTAATTTAAAATACACACAATGATCTGCTTTGCTTCTGGTGAAGCCAAGTCCCCGTATAAATGTATCAAATTTCTGATACCACATCCTTGGTGATTGTTTTAACCCATACAGAGACTTCTTTAACTTGCATACCAGTTCTTTCTTACCCTTCACCGCAAAGCCTTCAGGTTGCTTCATGTAGATTTCCTCTTCCAAATCCATGTGAAGAAATGATGTCTTCACATCCATATGTTCTACCTCAAAATCAAAAGCAGCAGCAACAGATAAAAGTAATCTAATAGAAGTTACCTTGGCAACAGGAGAAAAAATATCACCAAAATCAATTCCCGGCACCTGGGAATAACCTTTTGCTACCAACCAAGCTTTTTATTTCTCCACCTTTCCTTCTGCATTTGTCTTCTTCTTGAACACCCATTTGCTGCCAATGGGTTTCCTTCTAGCCGGCAACTCCACCAGATCCCAAGCCTCATTTTTGTGCAAAGATGCCATTTCATCGACCATGGCCTCTTTCCAGAGTTTTCCATCCTCTGAATCCACTGCTTCCTTCACAATGCTAGGATCATTATCAGTAACAGACAAAGAAAAATTTGAACTGAAAGCAGATGGACTATACCTTTCTGGTTGCCTTCTTTCTCGAACTGATCTTCTCACAGCCAGAGTTTGTGGCTCTTCATCTTCTGATTCCTCCTCTGCTGCAGAGTCTGATTCTTCCTCCTTTGGCTCAAACTCTATCTTCTCAGGTTCCTTTGGTTGGACTTCATGTTGAATAACATCTTTTACCTCTCTGAACAACACATCTCGGTTGTACACAACCTTCCATGTGACTGGGTTCCAAAGCTTATAACCCTTTAAACCATCCTTATACCCAATAAAGATGCACTTTTCATATTTACTATCCAAATTGGTTTGTTTCTCCTTTGGCACATGTACATATGCATCACATCCAAATACCCTTAGATGTGAAAGAGAGGGTTTCTTACCAGTCCATACTTCTTGTGGAGTCTTATCCTCCAACGCTGATGAAGGTGATCTGTTGATCAGGTAACATGCAGTATCCACCGCCTCTACCCAGAATTCCTGTCCTAACCCGACACCACTGAGCATGCTTCTTGCCCTTTCCATCAACCTCTTGTTCATTCTTTCTGCGACTCCATTTTGCTGAGGTGTATATGGAGTAGTCTTCTGCCGTGCTATACCACACTTCTTACAAAATTCTTCAAATTCCTTGCTGCAAAATTCTCCACCATTATTTGTCCTCAACACCTTTATCTTCTTCTCTGTCTGATTTTCCACCATAGCCTTAAATTCTTTAAACCTGTCAAAGACTTCAGATTTCTTCTTAAGAAAATATATCCATGTATTCCTTGAGAAGTCATCTATGAATGATACATAGTACACAGACTTACCCAATGATGGAACCTTCACAGGTCCAAACACATCACTGTGCACAAGCTCTAATATCTGTTTCGTCCTCTTACCACCAAAGGGGAAACTCACCCGATTCTGCTTCCCATATACATAATTTTCACAGAAATCAAAATCCAGAGAGCTATTATTCATACCTTCTACCATACCTTTACCATGAAGTATTCGAAGGCCCTTCTCTCCAATATGTCCAAGCCTTTGATGCCACAACATGGTCTTCTCTCCAGAGACCACTAGATTCTCTACTCCATTTTCAGGAACCATAGAACTATTGCACCCATCAACAACAGTGCTACCTTGCAGCTTGTATAGAGTTCCAATCCGAACTCCCCACATTAATATCAGTGCTCCTCGAACCATCTTGCAGGTATCTTTCTCGAACACCGTCTTTACACCTGCATCATCCAACTTGCTTACAGAAATCAGATTTCTGGCCAATGCAGGAATATGTAGAACACCCGGAAGTGTTCTAACCCTTCCACCTTGCAACTTCAACTTTACTTTTCCCCGACCAATGATTCTAGCCTTCCTATCGTCTCCTAAGAAGACATCACCACCATCGTATTTCTCATACTCGCAGAACCACTCTCTATGGGGAGTGAAGTGAAAGGATGCACCTGAGTCAATCAACCATGCCTCATGATCTACATGTGTACTTGAAGAAGCCAGGTACACATCCCCACCTTCATCTGAGGTGGTTTTCGCCTCTGCAGAAGGAGCATCATCAGATCCCTTTCTTTTATCAGGAGCTTTAGATTTACAATCCCTTCTGAAGTGCCCTTCCTTTCCGCATTTCCAGCACACCACCTTTGTAGGTTTTCCTGGAGATTTAGATCTCCCTCTAGATTTAGATCTCCCACTCGATGACTTATTTTTGTTTCTGTTCTAGGACCGTCCTCGTACATACAAGGCATCACCATTTTGGTTGTCCATATTTTTCCGTCTCATATCCTCCATCAGCAAGGCTGAGACTATTTCATCAAACTGCAAAGCAGTTGCATTGCTACCTATTGCAATAACCAGACTATCCCACGAATCTGGTAGAGAACACAACAGACTGATGCACTTATCTTCATCTGAAATTTTAATATCAACAGATAATAACTGACTTACCACAGTATTAAACGCATTCAGATGCTCTGTCACCGAGTCTCCATCTTTCATCCTCAGGTTATACAGCTTTTTCCGCAGGAACAGTTTATTCACCAGAGACTTAGATTGGTACAAAGTCACTAACTTGACCCACAAAGCCTTTGCCGTAGCTTCCCCTGATACATTTAGCAATACTGAATCCGAGACACACAATCGTATTGTGCTCTTTGCCTTCTGATCCAACTTCTTCCATTTTTCATCGGTCACTCCCGATGATTTAGTACCCGGATCTACCGTGATCCACTGATCTTTATCCACCAACAGATCCTCCATCTTGAGTTTCCACAACTCAAAATTCTGACCATTGAAATTCTCAATCTCTATCTTTCCACTACTCGCCATCTTCTTTCACCACCAGAATCGATCTCGCAGATCTCCCACTAAACAGGGTCTACCACAGGCCCGAGCGAAACCCCTCAGCAACAAAGGCGTCCCCTTGAAGCCAAAACAACTCTGATACCAAATGTAGGTTTTAACCCTGTACAAAAATTACCTGCATACGAATTCTTAAACAAAGAAAATAAATAATGCGAGAGCATAACCCATAAAACACATATGCACAGAGATTTTTCCCTGGATCCCAAAACCGGGACTACAAGCTTGATTTTTCATTATGTTCCTTTCAATGTTACAATACATATTTATACATGCCGAAGCATCCAATACCATGGACCGAAAACCATCGCATCCAATACCATGGACCGAAAACCATCGCGTCCAAAAAACATGTGCAAAACTCATGCACATAACCATAGGTGGGTCCGCCCAACCTAACATATGGTCCAAAACCAAAATTTTCTGGGGCGCTGCCCCGGACCCCATAAAGTGGGGTTATGGGTGCCCTTTAAACCCCCTATTAACTACGTGGAAAGAATATAACACAACCCAACAGGAATCAATCCATGATGCGTGGACTGAAGTCTCACCTGCAGCAGTATGGGAGGATGTTGGAACCAAGTTTCCACACCCATTGATCAGTGTGATGTCCTTTTGGTGACCTAGATATGCCTTTGCGCAGACCTCTAAGCTCCTGCAGCCTAGTGTTGTAACTTCCCTTAATCGGCCTCTAGACTTCTGCGAAGCTCTATGAATGACTTCTGTAGACCTTGAACATACGAATTAGCTACTTACGCTCACCTTAGATTACCCTTAGATCAATAATTACTCAGAATTACCTAAGTGTTAGATAAATTTAACAGAAAGTGTTGTGATCTTCGCATAATCACTTAACATTAATTGTGTTAAGATAACAATATAGATCAAGTAAAGCCACACATCAATACATCATTATTTTATAAAACCATCATTCATCACAACATATAGCGCATTCATACATAACATAGGTAAATGGACTAAACACAAGAATTTCTGGAACAACCTTCTTTATTGATATTCAACAAAGGTTTACAGACTCAAATCTTCCCTACGCACTCTGCTGCAGGGGTCCGTGCACTCAGCTACAGACACTACTCTAGGCCTCTGCGCACTTAGCTACAAATCCTTTCCCCTCTAAGACTTCCTACTCTGCGCTAGACTTCTTTTCTCGTACCCATAGACTTCTTCTTACTTGCCTTAGACTCTCTAAGACACACGTATTTATAAAATCCCATGGTCCACGGAGACTTTACATATTTTTACATCAAAAATTGGAAATTTTCCCCAAAACTGACCCAGGGGACCCCATCCCTACAGGCCCCCAACACAAAGGTTGTGACTCGCCCTCCAGTCACTGGGCTGGCGCGATGATCTTGTTGTGAATATCCCTTATCTCTACCTGCACAACTACAACTTTAGTCACACTCTACGTGGCTGCCTGCTTCACTTTATCTACCAATTTCTCTGTGGTTGGTCCTTCACCGACTCGCTTGATCCTCTATTGTGTAGTCTGCAAGTTTGATAATTTTTCCTGTATGTTGGCCGAAACTAGGTAGGCTTTGTCCAACCAAGGCCACAACCTAGCCTTGAGGACTACTTCCTTTTTCTGTGCTGCTTCCACTTGTGTAAGAAGCTTCTTAGCCTCCTGCAGCTTGGTGAGGCATTGTGTTGTAGCAATGGAGCACATCGTCGCCCTTACCTCATTATACAATTGTTGCAGCTTGCGGATCTCTGTACTTAGATCTGCAAGGTGCGATCTTCCTATAGGGTCATCACCACTTCCATGGCCTCTTTAAACAAAGATGTGCAGTCAACAATCGTAGCATCCACAGTAGAAATTCCTTCCTTAACAACAGCTTCATGTTTTTCCCTAACTTCTGGTAGAGTCGAAGGTTGTGACTTGAGCTCCAGTTCTATGATTTTCATATTCAATTCAAACTGAACTGTAGCCACCTTTTCCTTAGCATCGTGGATGCCAGCAAAGGGTTTCTGGATCTTAGCCTCAAGCGGTGCCTCCTCAGGTATGTGCAACTTCGGCACTATCCTGCCTGGTTCTACCACCACGGCTGCTAGCTAAGTGTTATATGCCTAAATCTTTTCCTTTGCCTTCAGGGCCTCTATCTTTTCAGTGAACATTTTCTCATTGTTCAAACTGTACTCACTGATTAAATTGAGGCGTGCTGATACCACGCTCTCAATTTTGTTGTCACACCAATCTGCAATGCATGAAGATATTCATTGGGGAGCACTGTAACGTTGAGGACAATATTCTTTAGAGTACTTATGATGACCTTTTCATTGGCCGATTCCATGCTCAGGGACCCTTCTAGTAGCGCAATTGTCTAGAGGTCCACTGACATGATAAGTTCTACAGCCTGACTTGTCCCTGGTGCCAAGTTTGTCTTCGCAGCACCCACCTGGCCTGCTCCCACTTGTATCCTATTGGTTTGGATCTGTAGTTTGCACAGATCCTTCTGAATAGTAATTAATGGTTGTAGGTGTTGTTGTTTAAACTACTGCAATATCTTAGTGGTGGTGTCATGAACTTTATCCCCGATCTCATCGAGGTAACCCTCTATTAGCGTGATGGGATTGAGCGGTGGCTTCATTGCTTTTGACTTCTTTCGGAGCCCCTCTTTCTGTTGTTCCTTATACCTCTTCACCGAGAATGGAGTTCTCTTCCCTTCATCGCCACCATCACCCTACGTTGACTTCTCTTCTTCCTTGGTCTAGGGAGAAGGGGATTTACCACTTCGCTCAGAGTCACGTTGTTCCTGTTCAGCCTTTGACAACTTTCTGCTCACAAATTTTATAGGACGATCCATCTCTTCTTCACCATTCTGTGTCAACACTGCTCCCAATGCAATACACGAGGCATCAAGAGGTGACGATCTTTTCCTTCAAGACATCCAGATTGCGCTAACATTCTTCATCCCAACAAAATGTAGTGTCCTTCTTTAATAGGCTCCCCATAGGTATGGTAATCTGAGCATAAGCCTTGATGAACTTTCGATAGTACCCAGTATGGCCCAGCATTGCACGCAACTATTTAACACTCCTTGGGGCTTCCAAATTGATTATTACCGTGTTCTAAGCAGGGTCCACCATGAGTCCTTGCTTGCATACCACATGACCCACCAAAATCCCAAATGGGACACAAAACAAGCACTTCTTCAGGTTCATCATGATCTGATACCTTTGGCACGTATCCAACATTAAGCGCAGACTGGCTATTTTGGGCAGTGGATCCCCCCCACAGTAGGGTTTTGGGTCTTAAAGCCCGATTTTTGGTCAATGTGATGTAAAGACTCTACGAAATGCAGGTGCGGAGCGTGAAATTTTAGGATGAGTCATAGGGTTGTCGATATGAAGTGTATTGGGTCATAGTAGTAGGTAGAGGCTCTACAGTTGAGTGCGCAAAGGCCTAGTAGAGTCCGAAGCTGAGTGCGCAGACCCCTGCAACTGAGTGTGTAGGGCGGAGTCGGGTCTGTATTGAACTGAACTTGAAAAGGATTATCAACAAAGCTAATTTGATTCAGAATATTGTGCATCTATTTCATAGATTTGTATTTTGTTTTTATGCGTTAATGGTATCTATTTATTTATATGCACGCACCTGTATGAATGCTTATGTATGAAAACCTTCTAAGTAATTAAGCGGACAAAACCTAATAAAGGAAGACTTAGGTATTTAACACTGGTTGCATTGCGGCTAGAGCTGCGCGAAGGTAGTACCACAGGAAGCTCGCTGGTGTGCGTAACCTAGTAAGCACGAAGGTTGAATCGCGACCCTATTGCCACATATTAGACATCCCCAGGGTGCGGAAACCTAGTTCCAACACCCTCCCATACTACTTTAGGTGAGACCTCAGTCCGTGCTCCGTGGACTGTTACTGAAAGGGCCAGTAGTACCAGGATTTGCTTGGATAAATCACTTTTGAACCTGGTTCAGGCTACAAGTAGCCAACAAATGGTTCTGTTGCTAGGACCAGGATCTACCTAAGGGATGTCTGATGTGATGCCACTGGAACCCAACAAAGAAGGAAATTGAAGAGTGGTTGGACAGGAAGATTCATGAGTTCGCGACACAGGAAAACAAAACTCTGCAAGTATTTGAGAAAAGGTGGCTAGATTGCTACGTGTATATGGAAATCCACGAGATTTTCTTTGCATCCTTTCCTTTTGAACTGTATGAGTGGATCACGAGGTTAGCCAACAGCCAGGGAAGGTGTAGGCTCGACCAATCGATAGTGTGGACTCCAGAATTAGTATGCAGACTAGAGGCATTAGAAGATAAGATCGCGCGAGCTGTGGACCATTGGATCGACTGAATAATAGGGGGATTCATCACTGAGTTTGCGGTAGACAGGACCATGAGCTACGACGAAAAAAAATGATGTTTTCTCAAGGGACCGCGAGGTAAGTACATTAAATCTTTGAATACCTGGATTAAGATGTTGTTATGTGAAAAGCGGGTTATGCAAATACTTTAATGTTTGGGAAGACACGGAGCAAAAATATCTACAAAGGTAGTAGAGAATTAGAAAATAATCCCTTAATTTCACCTTTGTGAGAGAGCGTGGAAGAGCTCGCTTAGGTCACTCCAAGAAGTGCGGTCAGTTTGATAAGGTAGTGCATTCCCTAATTGCCACCTCCACCCACGCCACCACCCACTTCACCTCCCACACCTCCATCTCTACCCACTCCACTTCCACCACCCCCATAGTTTAGCATGGCGAGTGCAATCAAACTACCCGTATTAAGAGGAGTACGGAATGAAGATTCAGACCAGTTCTGGTTCATGGTAAGAGTAGTGTGGGAAGCGCAAGGGGTCACGGATGACAACATTAAGAAGGCTACATTAGTGAGCACGCTGCAGGATCACGCATTGACATGGTATATCAAGCACTCTAACGACCACCCAAATGTAGGGATAACAGAGATCCAGAATGCCTTGAACAAAGAATTTAACCGACCGAAATCAGAGACAATCAATCATTGAGTTTAAAGAGATTGTGATGCTTCCACGCGAGATCCCCTGGGATCTGGATCAATGGCTGAAGAGTACAATCCGCGAGGCCAATATGACGCTAATAGATGCCCAACATCACGCATGGTTTTTGGCATCCCTGACACCGCACTTGAGGACAATGCTGTCACAACAGAAACTTTCCACCTAGGCCAAAGCGTTGGAAATGGCAATGAGGTTGCATGAGATCTTATAAGACCCTAGGTTCGGAGTTCAAAAAATCCACGTGCAACTACAAAATCTATGTCTGGAAAGTTTGAAGCAAGATAGGGCACCACGGCCAGAGGCGCATGAGGAAGTATGGTGCATAAAATGCAAAGGCCAGGGTCATGACAAGGATCACTGTCTAGTATTCGTGAACTACTTGGCCGGAGGGGGACCAATGCCATTGAGACCAGAGGCATAGGCAGGGCCGAGTGCAACACTCGCATTATCACGCGCTATCTGTCAGATAGGAGGAAAAAACATGACGGACAATTGTCATTTGTTACAGAAGTATACACCAACACCCCAACAACTGTTTTGTAATTTCTACAGGTCGGTAGGCCACGACGAGCTCGCTTGTCGCAGCTACGAGCTAATGATGGATCAGACCCCAGCCTATAGGGTGTAGACAGAAACATGAGCCCTCGACCCAGCTGCGAGGATGGCGCATGCTGGATTTCAGGGGCAAGGTTAAGGATGAGGAGGAATGAGACCAGGAAGGCACCGTGGACAGTTAATTTGTTACAATTGCGAGGGACAAGGGCACTATGCCCGCGATTGCACTAACCCAACGAGGATATCCTGTTCGTATTGTGCTGAGTTTGATCATGAAATGATAGATTGTCCTACGTTGATCACACAGATGCGCGAAAAAGGGGTACCCCAGCCTCCTCCAACTTAGAATATCCAAATGATGAGGTCTGAACCGCGCGAAGAAGACCCAAATGTGAACATGGTGCTAAGAAGTGGCACAACCACAATGGAGGATAAGGGGAAGCAACCAGAGGAAGATACATGGGTTTATAAGGCTCCCACGAAAGAACATCAGTTTGACGTAGAACGTGCAAAGGAGACATTCATGGAAGCTAAGAAGAGCTTCACGAAGGCCTCCACTTCAGGTAGTAAGGACCACCTAGAGCCAAGAATGGGTCCTTTAATGTTTACTACCTTTCTAGAGACATGCATTAAATTGTTGTGTGAAAATAAGGTAGTTAAGGGACTATAGGAGCTAATCACCAGTTGTGCAGGGCCAGGAGAACCGCGCGTAGTCTGGAAATTGGGAAATCATGCCTTGTGCACTGGGAGGGAAATGAGATTGACGACGCAAATTGGTGAGTACGAAATGGATCAGGTAATCCTAGACCTAGGGTCAGACGCGAATGTGTTACCGAAGCAAATGTGGGAACACATGGGTAGGCCCACGTTGCAGTGGTCCCCTATTCAATTACAATTGGTGAACCAACAAAAGATTTTTCCCATGGGGAGGTTGCAGGGGTTAGCAATTGATATTGAAGGCGTGAGCACACAGACATATTTTCAAGTAATAGAGATTGTTGATGACAACAATCCCTATCCTGCATTGTTAGGAATAGACTGGGCCATTAATATGAACAAAGTCATCAACCTGAAGAAGCGGAAGATTATATTCATTAAAAAATCACTATGCATAGTAGTCCCACTACACTTAGTTGAAGGAGCGCGCTACACTGAACGCGTGACGATGAAAGTAACAATGAGATGGATTGTATTTATGAAATAACGGTGTGAGTCCAGGATCGGGTGTATTCGACTGCAGATGGGAGAATGTTGTGGAAGCGCAACAGCTCCTATACTTCGGATTCAGATGAAGAAGTAGAGCGTTGGCAGAATCGGTTGCACAAAGTGACAACGCTGAATTGCAATATGATGATTAGATCACTGCATTGCGTCACGACAGAGGCAAGGGAACTACCAACATATGATGGAGTGATAGTAGTGGATGAATTCTTGGACAAATTTGAAAGCACAGTACAGGAACAACAACAATACGGTGCGCTATAATGGGCACCATGCGCAGCACCTGCATGATGGTGGAGTACGCATCAAGAAACTGTTGTAAACTGGCATGGATGTAGAAGGTGGATGTGCCTACGGTTTGGAAACCCCCAACGTTGAACAAGATGAATAGCATGATCATGATCACGCATACGTGGGGGACCTTTGGGAGTCTCAAATACCTTGGAATGATTGTCCAGGACTTTTTGGAGATCTGGAGAAATAGATGATTCTAATATGGAAACATCTAACAAACATAATTGTGCAATTACACCCCTTTGCTCCTTTTTTAGAAGCATGTCATACCATTAGAGATGATTATCTTTCCTGGTTTCCCTGCAATACCCCTTAATTCAACTTCCTTTCTTTCTGTAGAAAATTTGATAAAAAGTTCTTGAAAATTAAAAGCTATTGTACCCAAGAATTGTAGCCATTGGACTCCTAGTACAACATCAACACCTCCCATTGGAATGGAAAACATTGGGCTAGTCAATACATATTCTCCCATGGATAGCTTGATATAATGGCACTTTCCAGAGCAATTTATTGTTCCTCCATTTGCAATCATCACTTGACACTCTGGTGCTAGATATAGGAAGCAATTCAATTCTTTTGCTACCCTACAGTGAATAAAATTGTGGGTGCTTCTTGAATCAATCAACACTATTACCTTTTTCTTCTTGATTTGTCCTTCTATCTTGATGGTTTGAGGAGTGGTAATTCCCGCCAATGCATTACAAGATATGGTCGGATTTATTTATTCTTCATCTAGGCTTTGTTCCTGGAGCATATCCTCTTCTTTTGACCTTTCTTGCTCCTTTTCTTCTTCCTCTTCACAATCTATGTAGAATAATTTCTTCTCAGCACACTTATGACCTTTAGTTTATTTTCTATCACAACTATAACAAAGCCCTTTTGCTATTTTTTCTTCCAATTGTTGTGGTGTCAACCTTATAGGTTGTGTAAGACTAGGGGAAACTGTAGAAATTTTGAATAATTTAACACATATTCACAGAGATTATCCTGATCATACAATTATAAGCGGAACATGTATAATACATAATCTCCTATACGTTGATCATCAATTTACAGAAGCAGAAACATTCACAGGCGCACATAGAAGCATCAATCAAACTCATAAACACAGTATGTATCCCGGGGAAAGCATCTCGCTAAAAACCCCACACTATCTGTATATTATATTGATTGAATCATGTAACAATACAAAGCATAATACTTCTCAAAAGTATCTCCACCTCTGTTACAC
The DNA here is from genome assembly GCA_031772625.1 of Pinus tabuliformis. Lineage (NCBI taxonomy): Eukaryota > Viridiplantae > Streptophyta > Pinopsida > Pinales > Pinaceae > Pinus > Pinus tabuliformis. The sequence goes on along the minus strand of CM062809.1, from coordinate 963,344,189 downwards.
ACAATACAGCTCAGATTTGATCTCCAAATCTCTCCCGCTGCTTGCCTGCCTCCACTGCTCAAACCTGCTCGAGAACTGATGAGAATAGCTTCCCAAACTCGATTTTACACTGCAAAATAGTCACCCACACTATGTTGGACGTGAGAAACAGCTATAATATCATGAAGATACGTGAGCAAACTCATTGGCATACTCAATCCTTTGATTGTGCAAATCATCATGCACAGCTATAGTCACAACTGATAGCAATCTGATCCTCTAACACCTGTCCCTGCTGAACTGAACATGCACTGACATGCAACTGAGTTAACTGATGTATTCTATAGTTGCATTATGAGTTAATAACTTGTGAATTAATTAATAACTAATTCACCCAACTCATCTTTAGTCTATTGATCAGTTAGACTAAATACAACCAGTTTAACAAAGCTAAACTGAACACAACTCCATCAACTGTACCTCCAGTCCACTAAACTCAACTCACTTGAGTTCTAACTGAAGTCATGCATGCAACAACTCAACTGACTCATAAGAAAAATGAATTTCCTTCTGACAGCTGCATGTGCCACTTCCGTAGCTCAAACTGAAGTGCTCCAAGAGAATAAGATTAAGTTTATAGTCCAAATATTATTGTGAGATAATAATATTTGACTTTTCTATTTTTGACTTTGATCACTCACACTGTGATCACTCACACTGTAATCACTCACACTGTGATCACTCACACTTTCATCAAAAATAGAAGTCCATCTATTTTTCCCAACTTGATCAATCATCCATAGACATGATCCATATGTCTAAAAATAGACATAGTCTAAAAATAGACTTGCGCCAAAAATAGCCTGCGGGCCCACTTAGTGAAGGCGACTCTTTTCACTAAGCTCCATCATCTTGTTGCACTCTCAACAAGCATTTCTTGTTGCACACTTTTCAACAGAAACTGCACTTCCGTCTTTATAGTTGTGAGTGGTATGCTTCCTGGTTGCCATAATTTTGCTTTCCATTTTTCTTGCTAACCTGAATGCCTTCTCTAATGAATCAGGTTCCCAAAGGCGAACATCATGTTGGATATTATCCTTTAAAGACCCTATGACACATCAATCCTATGCTCCTCTGGAATATCTTTTACCCTTATGTTCAATTTTTGGAACTCCTCAATGTGCTCCATTATTGAACCCTTTTGTTTGATACTTATCAATTGGCTAAAAAAAGTGTTGCTTTTTGTATCCTCATAATGTGCTATCAATTCTTCCGTAAAAATTGCCCAAGTGATAAATTGTTTACGAGAGCAAAGCCATTGATACCATACAAACTGATTTGGTTCCAAATATAAAGTTTCCATACGTACCTTTTGTGTGTTTTGCACATTATTGAGATCGAAGAACTGCTCCATCTGTAATATCCATTTGGCGGGATCCTTGCCATCAAACTTCCTCATATCGATTTTTGGAATATGGTGGATCTTCGATCCAACATTAGGGTCTATGGAATCATGATTAACATTTCTTCTGTTCACATCATGAGTTTCCTTTACAACCTTTTCACCATTAGTAAGTATTTCTTGTAGAAAATTTGTCAAATCTGTCTTCAAATCTGCCATGTCTGTCTTCAAATATGTCCTCAAATCTATCTTCAAATCATCCATCTTAGCTTCCATGCCCTTTATCTTAGATTCCATGCCATTTATCTTAGACTCCATGCCATTTATCTTAGCTTCTGTTAGCTTTTGTGAGCGTGACATTTGCTGCACTTGTTCTTGTAATTTTGATATATCATGTAGCATTTCTTCCTCTTCTTTATGAGTCATGCTAGAGCTTTCAATTTCCTTACTAGGTGTTTTAATTTTCTTTCCTCGGGGCATCAGTTACCAATAATAATGCTTTACTATGCCCTTTGAATTCCTTCAAACCAAGCTTATGCAAAAATTTAAAAAAAAAACTACACACCTTTTTTCACTTTGTAGAAGCCTGATATTGAATCTGATGTATCTCTGTAATTTTTGATCATCCAGTTCTGAAATTTTGACCTGTAGTAGCCTTCTAAGTCCTCTTTCCAATGCCACAAGTCTGACCCAAATTGGTTTCTCCAAGGAACAATTATACGAAATCTCCCACAGTGACTTGCTTATAGACTAGTTCAGTAGAGCAAACTTGTACGACGTGCCACAAGTCATTGTTTCGACCTATGGGTCTGAAAAATGCATACAAGAAACTACAGTCTGTCCTCTTTCTGTACCTTCTTATGAAATTCCAATCCTATCCTCAAAGAGAAAGTTATGATGATTTTCCCCTAGTCACCTGTTTTGAATGTAATTCAGGAGTCTGCAAAAAGACCAACTTCCTCAGAACATATCTCTGAAAATGTGACGCAAAAATCTCTGAAATTAGGAACCAAGGTTCAGCGTGATTTATTCTCAAATGGGTTTTTTTTTCGACTTCTGAAACGTCACAGAAAAAAAGTTATAGTGAAAATTCCACGATGACATGTTTGGAGCAGCGAAACCCCTGAATCCAAAGCTCTAATACCAAATGTTATGAAACCAGCTCAAGAGAAGATAGATCAACACCTTATAAATCAGCCTCTTCGAGGGGGCAACCTCCTTTACATTACATAAATGAACAATTCTTCGATTATTCAAATGACAAAACCTCATTTCTATATATAGGAGTCTAAGGAGTCACAATATAATCCAGCCGACCTAACAATAATAATATAAAACCACAAAAATAGCAATAGAGGGATTCTATGGGCACATTAATAAAAATATGGGGGCAATGGGGGCACAACAATATAAATAAGGGGTATAACTACAATAGTAATGGGGTAATAACTAGTATTATAGGGACCCAACAACCTCTCCTTTGTCTCAATTTGATTTTTAATTCCTTGATGTTTCACTCCAAGGCCTCCTCCCTTATAACTCATCTTGGTCAAGAGCTTGGATCCAATGCCTTTACTATGTTTTTAAAACGTTGTAAATGAATTTATATCAACACTTTCATGTAAAGAAGCATGTAAATGCTTAGCATTTGCCTCATCTTTTGATTGACATACAAAGATGTTTTCAAAATCTCTTTTGATTCTGGATGTGTCCTCTTGGACTCTTTGGCTCTTTCTTTCAACTCCTTGAATTTGGGTGCTGATAAAACCTCGTCTTCCACATCATGTGGAAAAAAATCAATGTAAACTTTGAAAAGGAAACTGATATTGTTACCCGTTTCGTAGAGATAGCAAAAAAGTGACCTGATTTTGAAAAGGGGTGATGCAAAACATACATGTTTTTTTTAGAGCATAGTTTTTTACACTTTAATTTTTTTATGTACATTACGTTTTAGAATGGTAGTGATTTTCATGCTTATTTGAAAAAGTGGGTATTCTGCATCAAACCCTTTTTTTAAAAGACCTGTTTTTTGGCTTTAAATTTTCTAATGTATAAAATGTAAATAATTATTTTGTAAATTTGATAATTTTTGAAGTGGTCATTTTCTTCATATTTTCTTGTTTTTTATTTTAATTTTAATTTTTTTGTAGTGAGGTTTTTATTGTTTTGCATTTTTAAATTAGAAGGTCGATATTTTGAATTTTCGATATTCTACATATTTATACATCTTTAATTAATTTTTCAATCCACATGAAATAAATGTTTCTAAAAAACAATATTTTTTAACAATGGACATAAAAATAACCATTTTTAACATAAATATAACTAAAAAACTACACGTTTTGATAATTTTTTGCTAGAATTGACATGTCAAAATCACAATTTTTATACGAAAATTTTAACTAAAAATGGTTAAATAATAGTTTTTTTTTATGAATTTCATGTCAAAAAAATAATAATAATCATTTTTTTTCAAAAAATAATGATTAACTTAAAAATCAATGCGAAAATCACATATTACAAATATTGAATGCATAACAACCCTAATTGAGTGTTTATTATTCTCATAAAATGTCAAAGTCAAAGCATTGCAAAGCTTGATTTCCAAGCATAACTTAAATTTAATCAACAATGTCATGTAATCCAAACTCTTCGTCCTCTAGAGTTTCATCATTGTCTTCTTCCACAATATTTTCTGTTTCCTTTTGCTCATTTTCCTCTTCTAATGGATCTTTGATGTCTGCGAATCTCCCAATGTATGTCTTTCCAAACATTCCATGTAATAGTGGTTGGGGTTCCTTTGCCTTTTTGCCACACGTGATTCACTAAAGTCCCCTTTCTTCAACCCAATTTCTTGCATTGCATCTAGAAGAAATTGAAGAGCATTAATTCTTTGCTGAATGAAATTGCATTGTGCTGGATCTTTTTCAATTGCAATGAAATTTATTCATTTTTGAAGGCAACATGCTAGTGTTGTACCTAATTATCAAGCACAAAAAAAATAATGAACTAAATTAGTACAATGACGTATTAATTAAAAAATCACATATTGAAATTCAATTCCATATAATAAAACTTACTTGAGCCAGAAAATAAATCCAGAACTCAATCTCCTTCATTTGAACATATGTCTATAGGATAGTTAATCAATATTGTGGTTTTTGATAAATGTTAACTATCTCTCATTTTGCTTCTTTGTCTTCATATGTTAGTTTTCTCACAACAGCATCATAAGTCAGTATTTGGCTATGACTCTTTCCGTCTACCCAATTAAAAATCATAGACATATGGCTATCATCTTTTTCCCAACTATCAGTATGAATGAACTCACAATCATTTATAAATTGTTGATATTCATTGTTAAGAATATTTGACTTTTGCTTGTAACATGAAATAGTAAAAGTTTAATTAACTTGTACATAAATAAATTTTTCAACATTAATCAAATATACATTTTAAACGTCTTACCATGTAAGTTGCATCCTTGAATTCGTCTTCCCCTTGAAGCTTGACAATATCATTTCCAATTGTGTGTCTGAATGAAATGTCACAAATCTCCATAATGGTGATGACGTGACTTCTACAAATCCCACAACCACTTTACTAAGAGCTTGATAAGTATAAGGGTCACTATCATAGTCAATGTTTGGAATATTGAAACCATGGGGAATATCTACAATGACTAGGGCATAATCCCTTTTAGGTATGAGTTTAGCAATGTCTTCACGATCGTCTTGTATTACTTGATAGTGAATAGTGTCTAGCCCATTCCAAATGAAATGATTAAGAGTTGGATCAAGTTGAACATTCTTAATACGTTGCTTCCTCAGTCTTTCGATCTTTATTTTTTCAATAAAGGTATTGAAACTATCTAGCGCTCCATTATCATCCTTCCTCATCTTTTATAAAATAAACAAATATATTTGTAAGTTATAAACTAAAAATAGTACACATGTGAATAAAAATGAATGTATAAATCAAGATACCTTTTTAAATGCAAGATAAAAATCTTTTAATGTTGATGTAGAACTTGAATCTGGATAGTTGCGTACAACATCATCCCAACTATCTTCATTCAACAATCTAACCATTTGTTCTTGAATTTTCATGTAAACTTTGTGACTGCATAGATAAAGTAACAAAAAGTTAATATAATGATATGTATAACAATACTACCAAGAACAACATGTTTTATTTAAAATATAATTATAATCTAGAAATAAATAAAAATAATTCAACAAACTTACTTTTGAAATTCTTCAGACATTTCTCCAATGATAATTCCCCTGACCTCACACGAGATAATATTGTTTTGACAATTTTTTTTATCTTTCACTCCTTGCATCGCCCTCCAAGGTGTGATAGTCATATCGTCTGGAAGCTGCTTCATTTCAGGAGCTGTTTTACTGTTGCTACATATCAATGGCTTAGACTTTTTGACCCTCTGGTTTTTAATGGCAATGTCTTCCCACATGCTAAAAATCTCATAAATCAACTTCCAAACATCTCCAGTTCTAAATGTCAATTGGAAAATGTTATCAACACCTCCGAATAAATCACTATTTTTGTTGCCTTTTCCACCTTTTGAATTGTTTTCTCTTCAATTTGATAGCCTATTTCCATACAACATTCATTTCGGAAATCTACAGTAACATTTATCCTATCCCCACCACATTTTTCTTCAAATTCACTATGAATAAATCTAACCCTTTGGATGAAAGCCATAGACATCCTCTATTCATTATCTGAATTATGATCCCATGCCACTAACTTTTCTTCTATATCTGATAAACCAGCGTAAATGATACATTTCATTGTTTCAAAACTTGAGTTATTAGGATATTCCTCCATCAGTTGTCTTTGAGCTTCTACAGAATGGTTCCCCCTAAGCACATAATAATTGTATTCAAAACATTTTGACTTATCAAATGCTTTTTTGTTGGGAACTTGAAATGGATCAACAAGAAGCACATAACTAACCACATGAGCATATGGATTGTACCTCATCAATGTCTTCAAGTTGTGAACATGCAGATGATGTGGCTTTCTAACTTGATATTGACATTGTCCTTCACTTGCCTTATAGGTTTGTCTGACATTAAGTTGAAATGTATGAACACCATCAATTAAGTTTTTTTTTGTCAAATTATCTCGAATGGCATTTTGTTTTTTTTTTTATAATGTCATTCTCTAAATCAGCTCCTGGTGTAATGATTTCTCTACTTTGTTTTGAAGTTTCACTAGGTTCTTGACTGCTTCAAAATCTTCAACTTTACTTTTCTTCGTCATAACATTCCCAATAGATTTATTCTTGGGCATTGTTATTTTTGGTCTTTTACGGCTCTTCTCAATTCCAATGTCATCTTCAGTAATGGAAACATATGCTTCACTGTCAGTTTCAACTTCATCATCCTCAAAAGTAACTTGTTTACCCTTGCTAGATTTATCCACCAGAGGCCTTTTTTTCTGATTCTTTGGATGTAGTTTTGTAGCATCATCAATTACCACATTTTGCTTGTTTTCCATATCTTCTTCTGACACTGAGTAAAAACCACTGACAACTTTCATGATATCATGCTCTATGAAATGAATGCCTCCCAACCTAATTGAGCAACTTTCAACAAAATTCTGCCAAACAAAATATCATATGTCAATAAAAAACAAAGTTAAAAAAATATAGCGAGACACTTTCAAGAACACAAAATACAGATATAAATAATAATACTTACGATGTTTTGTGTCATCTCATTTACGATTTGGTTACACAACTTTGTAGATACCTCTCTCGTGTCATACAATGAATATGATAGTCCGTATTTAATCCTTTCATGTGACTTGGGAGCTTTTGTAAGTATGTAAACAACTTCAGTGTCCGGTACCGAACACATATCTATGACTCTTCCCATAACCTCAAAAATTCCATTATCATTTGGTATATCAATATATAGATATATATTCACATTTGTGCTTTCTCTTTCTTTCACATACTAGATTCATGATGGAAATTTCACCTCTTTTGAATTCTTCCAGTCTGAAATCATCTTCTTATCACTTGAGGCACTTGAAATATTTGTAGCCATGAGCTCAGGTGGAGTTCGTTCACCAATGTTTCTTGAAGATGCACCTTTAAGAGTCTTTGGTCCAGAAAGATTCATAGAAATTTTCTTTGATGTCATTTTCCTGAAAAATAGAAACACATAAATCAGTAAATAACAAAAACATATTAACTTAAATTAACAACGAAAATATATCATAATTTTTTTCATTTATATAATTAGAATCGCCTAGCCACCCCTAACGGGAGGGCGGGCGGGCCGACGCCGGGCAGGTGGGAGGTCGGGTGAGGGACGGCAGGGCGGGGTGGGCAACCGGGCGAGTGAGGGCGGGCGGGGTCGACAGGCAGGCTGGGTCAGTGTGGGCGAGAGGGTTGCGCAGGTGTGGACGGGCAGGCGGTGGGTGGGGGCGAGCGTGTAGGGGGGGCCGGGGGAGGTGGGTCGGGCCCAACCTCCCCATCCTCACCCGCACCCGACCCCCTTGACCCGCCAATCTCCCAATCCCCACCCGCACCCGGCCTCCTTCCACCCCCATCTGCCCACGCCGACCGTCTTCCCTCACACGCACCGACCTCTCCCACACCCCTCTCTCCCCCCACCCCCAACACACTCCCTCACCCCCTCACACAAACCCGCCTCTCCCACACCCCTCTTGCCCCCCCACCTACGCAACCCCTCCCACGCCCCCTCACACCTCCCACCCCCTCACACACCTCGTCACACACTAGGCACTCTTGCGCACCCTCACCCACCCGACATCCCCACACAGCCCTGCCCATGGCCTCCACCTCCCTGCCCACCCTTCCACCCACCCTCGCCCTCCCTTGCCCTCCCCTTCTCTGCCCGCCCCCTCACCTGCACGCCCTCCTTGCCCACGCCCGCCAACGTCGGCCCCCTCACCTGCACCCCCCCTCACATTCTAAAAGGGTATGCCTTAACATTCTAATGTAGAAAAAGTAAATCACACATAAAACATTCCAAAATTAACTATGTATATATTATATAAAAGTAGTGAAAATAATAAAATTCTTACATTTTATTATTATTTTAGTCAAAACCTTCATAGATCTATCTTGATTCTATATCTAATAAAAATGTAGAAGAATAAAAAATCATGTAAACATTTTTTAAACTTTACGCTCAAAATGATATTTACATCTTGATATCTACTAAACCCAAAAATCTAATATTTTCAAATTTAAAACAATTTATTTTAATATTTCATTTAATATATGTCTGATTTTTTTTAAAGTGCAAAAAATATATATGTAATGAATTAAAAAAATTGAAAATAAAAAAGTATTTGACCGAAAGTAATTATAATATACCGCCAAAGATTTTAAATAAAAAATATATCACCCAGTCAGGCACGAAACAAAATGAGCCATGCACATTAAAAATCTTCGAAAACTTAACCATGAAAGAAGTGAATAAAATTATTTGTAAACAAAAGGTGTATAACAGAAGTTTCCATTAATTCAAAATGAGTAACAACCATCGTGAGTGACAACCCTCCACCACCCCCCCTTCACCCTCCGCCCCCTCACCCGGATGCCCTCCCCTCCCCCTCTCCCAACCCCCTCTGCGCTCCCCCTCACCCCACCCCTCCGCGCTAACCCCGCCGCACCCTCCCCCTCACCCATGCTCTCCCCTTCCTCTCTGTCGCCCCCCTCTCCCCCATCCCACGCCCTATCCCCTCCCCCTCCGCCTCCCTCCCCCGCCCCGCGTCCTTCGACTCCCCCATCCATCCCTCCCTCGCCCCGCCCTCCCCCCTCCCCTCTCCCCCGTGCCCTCCCCACCCCCCTCCCCGCAGCCTCCCCCTCCCTCCCTCTCGCGGCCCGCCCTCGACTGGCACCACCCCAGCAGGTCGCCCCCCCGCCCGTGCCACCTCAGCCGTGCCACCACGTAGGCCTGCCCCCTCGCCTAACCGACAACCGGGTGATTCCCAGAATCGCGGGGGGAGCGGGCCACCGGGGTGGCGTGGCCGAGGCCGAGCGATTCCCAGAATTTCTAGGGGGCGAGCCGCCGAGGTGGCACGACCGAGGCCGGGCCATTCTAGGAATCGTCGGGCCGCCGATCGGGTGGGGGTGCGGGCCGCTGTGGTGGCGCGGCCGAGGCCTGCGCCACCCAGCGACCCGCCCCCATGCCTGATCGGCAGCCGGGCGATTCCTGGGTTGGCCATCAGGGTGGTGCAGGCCTCGGCCGCGCCACCCCATCGCCCCCCCCCCTGCCCAGCCACCGGTCGGTTGGGGGGGCAGGCCCCCGAGGTGGCGCGGCCAAGGGGGCCCGCCCCCCCACCAGTCGGGTGGGGGGGGGGCGCCCAGGTGGCGTCGGCTGAGGGCGGGCGCGGGAGGGAGGGAGGGCGCGGGGAGGTGGAGGGGAGAGGGCGCGAGGGGGGGGGTGAGGGAGGGGAGAGGGCGCGGGGGGGGGGGGGGGGGGAGCATGGGTGGGGGGGTGAGGGAGGGGCACGGGGGGGGGAGTGGGAGGGGGCGCGTGGGGGAGGAGGGAGAGAGGGAGGGCGCGGGGGGCCGGGGAGGGTGAAGGAGGGGGGTGGGCGGAGGAGGGCGCAGGGGGAGGGGGGGAGGTGGAGGAGGGGGTGGGGGAGGGGGAGAGGAGGAGGAGGGCGCGGGGTGGGTGAGGGAGGGGTGGGGGGGGCGGTGCAGGGTGAGGTGGGAGGCGGGGTTGAGGGAGGGAGAGGGCGTAGGGTGAAGGGGAGGGTGTGTGAGGGGGAGGAAGGGGGTGGTGAGGGAGGGGGCGTAGGTGGGGAGAGAGGGGGTGGGGAGCGTTGGTTAGCGGGAGGGCGCGTGGGGGAGAAGGAGGTGAGGGGGAAGGCATGCGGAGGGAGGGTGAGGGGAAGGGCATGCGGGTCAGGTGGTAGGGAGAGCGTGGGTGGGGAGGGTGCATGAGGGGGAGTGCGTGCGGGTGAGGGGGTGTCAGTGGGGGGGTCGATGTGGGGTGCGGTCGGGAGGTTGTGGGGGGATGAGGGTGAGGGGGAGGGTGAGTGGGTGCCAGTGAGGGGATAGGGGCGATGTGGGCACATGGAGGTGGAAGGGGGTGGTGTCGGTGGGGATGGGAGGCTTGGCGAATCATGTGGGGATGAAGGGTCTGGGGGGTTGGTAGTAGGGGATGAGGGTGGCATTGAGGGGGAAGAATGTGGAGGGAGGGTTAAGAGGGCAGAGACGCAAGGTGTGGGTGAAGGGAGTGAGGGTGTCAGGAGGGGGGTGGCAAGTAGGGGGCAAGTTGGGCTGCGACGCCCAACCCCGCAGCTCACCCGCTCGCCGCGGGGGTTGGACGATTCTTAAAATTTCCCAACCCCGTGACAGGAGTGTTGAGCCTCAAACCTGCACCTTCCTATACACCCTCTCAGCCTTCTTTTTCCCACTTACTTCATCCATCAAGCTGTTAAATCATTGCATTATAGTCTAAAAAGAGCTTCTGACATGGTTTTCTAACTATGCTTATGACTGTTGTTTCCACAGCCAGCACAGGTTTCCGCAGCCAGCATAGGTTTCCGCAGCTAGCACAGGATTCCGCAGCCATTTTGTTAAAGGCTATGCTATAGGTGTCCTATGAAGAAACGAGCCACATGGGCAAGCTACAGGTGACGGGTACATGGAACATGTCCCTTCAAATCAGCCAAATCATCCATAGAAGGTCACGGTCAACAAGGGTCAAAGGCAAAGCCAACCAAGGAATTTAGCGGTGGCACATCTCTGTTTTGAGCACGTGAAAGTTTACGTGGCACAGTCCTCAGCCCACGGAGACATCGACACACCTGGAGATCATCCCCGTAACCTGAATCCAACAGCTACCACTCTGAAGATTTAATAGACATGATGACAGTTACGCTAGATCTCGGCTGAGGAGGTCTATGTGTCTTTGGCAACGCAGTTAATAGCATAGGATTCAGTTAGTTAGTTTCAGCACTTTTTCATTATAAATAACGCGTTGATAAACGCTGTGAAAAAGCTTTTTGCGATGTAATTTTTGAACTATTGCTATTATCACCCCACTGTACTCTGTTTTATATATTTTGTTGTTGCTTTAATACATGAGAAGACTACTTTTCTGAGCTCGTTCTTGTGACTGTTTGTTGACTGGCTGAGGTGGCAGAGGGCCCCTACGCACTAAAGCCCTGTATAGTTGTCATTTGATTTTATTATGTTTCTGTTTTCATAATCATTAGCTTGTATATAACATGTTGTTTTGATGTTTTTAATTCACTGTTGTTTACATTTTCACTTCTGTGTTCTTATAGCTGTCAGCTTATCAATGCTTTTCTACAGGTTTTCTTAGGCAGCCCGGGCGAATTTTTCATCTTTTTGATAACTATTGACATATGAGATCATCTTTTCCTTCCTGCTAATTTCCATTTTCTGAAGTTTAATTCCAACACTTTCCTTTTTCAAGTTGTGATTTGCTTATTTATTTTTCTGCTACTTAGACATCATACTACTCATTTGTTTATGGTTTCTTTCTATAGTCAAGTGACTCTATTAGTAAGGAATCAGAATATTACTTATTGTAGTGTGATTTAGTTATCATATTGCTTAAACTTATTCATGATTTCTTCCCATAAGGTAGATTGAGCTGAAGGGTAAAGGATTAGAAGAGTTGAAGTAGTGTGATTAGTTTCCTTTATGCAATTTAATTTCTTGCAATTTAGTTATCATATTGCTTAAACTTATTCATGATTGCTTCCCACAAGGTAGATTGAGCTGAAGGGTAAAGGATCAGAAGAGTTGAAGTAGTGCGATTAGTTCCCTTTATGCAATTTAATTTCTTGCCATTTAGATATCATATTGCTTGACTTGTTCATGATTGCTTCCCACAAGGTAGATTGAGCTGAAGGGTAAAGGATCAGAAGAGTTGAAGTAGTGTGAATTAGTTGCTTTGCTTTTAGTTTGAGTTACTTTAAGTTCAGTTTTTACTTTCTTTTTCATTCAGCAGCAAGGATACTGGGCCATTGTCATTAGTTCACTGTTTGATACATTTACTTCCTCTTAAGAATTGATTTCATTACAGTTGTTTTAAAGCTTTCTTTTTTAGCACTTTTAAGTTTGGGAAACCACTGTAGAAATCACCATTACCATCCATACTTAACTTTCATTTTCGCCATCACACATTAGGAAAAGATAAATCCAAAAACAAACTAAAAAACTCAAAAACGACAAAAGACTAAGGAAATGGTTATCTTGTACATATAATACACTTCACTTCGTCAGTTTACAAATCCCGGATTGACATTTTAAATAGCAATTTAGAACACACTAAATTGACCAAACATTTTGGTGTCGTTTCGGGGAAGTGAAATTAGGTAGCCAATTTCTTAAAAAAAAAAAAAAATTCAAGGAAGGAAAATTGATAACCTCTCAAAGTATGCTCTCCTCTTGCACTTAGTGTGATCTGGAGGACCAGAAAAGGGAAAGTTATTGGTTTAATAGTTTCTTGAGTATGCTCTTTTCTTGCACTTAGAGTGACCTGGAAGATCCAAAAGAGAATTATTTGCCCGACTTGAAGAAAAATAAAAAATGACATGCATAGAGCAAGAGATTCTAGGGGAAGGTTTTTAGCTAGAGCCAAGAGTTCGATTTTTACACCTCCTTCTACCTCAAGGAATAGACAAGAGACACCTCCATCATCTCCAACCTACACTCCTAGCCCTAGGATTCCTGGAATTCAAGAGACAGTAGCTGAGTTAGGAGACTCTTCCTCACCATCCATCGAATCTGAATTAGGAAAAGATCCTTTCTTTTCTTCTACTAGGAGACACATTGTAATTGAAGAAGTAGAATCACCTGAGGAAGAAGAGGGAGAAATTCCTCCTCGTTCGCCATTAGTAGAGGAACCAGAGGACTCTGAAATCTCTGAGAAAACTACCATGACAGAAGAGGGAGTTAACGGATTTGGTAGAGATAGAGGTAGAGGAGGGGGAGGAGGAAATAATGGAGGAGGTAGAGGTAACAATGGGGGAAATATGGATGGAGACAACTCATTTGGATTTCCTATAGTCGATGAGGATTCTCGAGCGACAATCAAATTGTTTCCTTCAACATTGAAAGGAGCTGTTTTGAAATGGTTCATGGGATTACTCACTCAATCCATTAGGACTTGGAATGATATGAAACAAACATTTTTGGATAGATACATGGATTATTGTGTGCCTACCAACCACAAGGATGAAGTATTTAAAATGGTACAAAAAGAAGATGAAAACTTGGAGGATTTACTTGAAAGATTCCAATACAATCTGAAAAGAGCAAAAATGAGTAACTTAGATGAGGAGACCTTGAAAGCCCTTCTATTAAAAGCCATTAGAGGTGAATGGATAGATATTTTGAACATGATGGGAAAAGGAGACATATCTCAACTTCCACTTCATGACATAGCAGAACTGTGTGTCCATCTCTCAAGAGGGAAATCTAAAACTGGAAAAGGGCCTAGAGATCCTTCTCTCATCAGAGCAAACAAATCTGCAACTGGATTAGTAAGTAGGGCTGAGATTGGCAACATGCTTGATGAATTCAAAACTAATATCTTAGGGAGTCTTAGTGAGCAACTAGACACTCTTAAGATCCACAATAAGCAGAAAGCAGAAGTTAAAGCTTTAGCCATCTTTTGCCCAAAATGTAGAAAAAAACATGCTCTCAGGGAATGTCCCTTAGATGCAAAAGTTGTAGAAACATGTGCAATTTGTTCAGAGAATCATGAGACCAAGGATTGTCCTTCAATTCCTTGCCTCAAAGTTGTCTTTCAAGAAGATCCAAATACAATTGATTCTCTCTGTTTTGTTGCAAGGAGACCTTGGCAGGGGCAACAAAATCAAGGGTTTAACAACTCTATGAACTTTCAACCCCCACCAAATTGGAATCCTTGGCAACAACCTTGGTCCCGACCTCAAAATCCTTTTCAATCATGGGTACAAGGTATGCAAAATCCTTATGGGAAATTTGCTCAATTTTATCAATATCCTCCATCTTTTCAAAACCAACAAGCTCCACAACTTCCAAATCAAAACCCACAACTATCATTGCCATTTCAACAACAACAACCCTCTCAACAAAACCCAAATTCTCAACTCTTGCTTCCATTCCAACAGAAGTCAAATCAACTTCCTTCTCAGCCATTGCCAAATCCCAATAATAAAAACCCTCAAAATGCTTACATGATAGAAGGTCAACAATTTCCTGCCTATATGATTGTTCCTCTCAATGATGTACAACTCAAATCTGGTAGAGTTCTAGATAAACCTTCTATAGATGCCCAAAATCAAAGCATTTCTGAGGAAGAATCTCTTGAAGCCAATAAGGGTTCTGAAGCATCTCTTCAAAACCCAAACACTCAGAAAGAAAAAGAACTAACCCCTACAACTCCTATAGTTGAGCAACCTGCATCTTCATCCACACCTCCTTTTCCTGAAAGATTACAAATTGACAAAGGGGTGGAAAAACAAATCTTGTTGCCTGACTATAATTTTCTAGATGAATTGAAGAATGTCTATATCAAGATTCCCTTGTTACAAGCCATTAAAGAGATTCCTATTTTAGCCAAAACAATAAAGGAGTTGAGTCTTAAAAGGTCAGGAAGGAAACCTAGAGACACAAGAAGAATCCACCTGGTAGGGAAAATTGCAGATATCGTGATGGGAAAAATTACTATGCAGAAGTATGTAGATTCCGGTAGTCCAATTGTCAAAACACATATCAATGGGGTTGAAATTTCAAATACTTTGATTGATTTAGGGGCTACTATCAACATTATGAGTAGACAGACTATGGAACAGTTGAAAGTTCCTAATCTTCTCTTTACACCTACTTTACTGCAACTTGCAGATCGATCAATTATTAAACCAGATGGTGTATTAGAAGACATTTCAGTCTCCTTAGACTCTTGGGAATATCCAGTGGATTTCATGATTTTAACTCCCAAGAGTAATTTAGGAGGACATCCTCTCATTTTAGGAAGACTTTGGCTAGCCACATTCGATGCTTTCATCAGTTGTAGGTTCGGGGATATGTATATTTTTGATGGTAATTCAAAAAAGAAATTCAATCTGTATCATCCAGCAAAAGTAATCACAGAAATAGGAGATAATGAATGGATTGATGATGAAGATACTATACAACCTGTCTTTACCATTTCTGAAGTTAGTGAAGATAGTCAAATTCTGAACACGTTAGAAAATTTTGAAATATCTTCAGAATATGACCACACACAATTTCAGTTAGATTCTGACATTGAGTATTTATCATCTAGACAAATGTCTCTTTTCTCTATGGAAGAATTTGGTAGTTCCGCCATTGAGATCTTTCCAGGAAAAACATTGAATATCAACAAAAATTTGGAAAGATCACAACAGGAAGAACTAACCAAAATCTTGCAAAAACATTCTACTGCATTTGCATGGGAGTATACCGATATGAAAGGTATTCACCCTAAGACTTGCATTCATCACATCTACATTGAGGAAAATAGTAGACCAATCAGACAACCTCAGAGAAGGATGAATCCAAACCTTAGGGAGATAGTGAAAGAAGAGCTCCAAAATTTACTTAATGTGAACTTCATTTATCCAATTTTAGATAGCCGATGGGTTTCTCTTTTGGTTATAGTACCTAAAAAGAATGGTAAATGGAGGGTATGCATTGATTACAGGGAATTGAACAAAGCAACTTTGAAGGATCACTTTCCTTTACCCTTTATCGATCAGGTATTAGATACTTGAGCAGGCAAAAAGTATTTTTCGTTTTTGGATGGTTTTAGTGGTTACAATCAGATTCAGGTAGCACCTGAAGATCAGTACAAGACCACATTTACCTGTCCATGGGGAACTTTTTCTTATCGAGTACTTCCTTTTGGATTATGTAATGCACCCGCAACATTTCAAAGGGCAGTACTAGGAATCCTTTCCGATCTAATCCATGATTGTGTAGAGGTTTATATGGATGATTTTACAGTTTATGGTAATTCGTTTGAAGAGGCATTAGAGAATTTGGAAAAAGTCCTTATAAGATGTAAAGAAACAAACCTATCATTAAGTCATGAAAAATTATTTATGATGTTTACTGAAGGGATTGTTTTAGGACATCATATTTCAGGAGATGGGATTAAAGTTGATAGATCAAAAGTTGAAGTCATCTCCAAGTTTCCTATTCCAAATTGTCAAAAAGATGTTAGAAGTTTTCTTGGATTTACTAGATACTATAGAAGATTTATTGAAAACTTCACCAAAATAGCATCTCCACTCTTCAAATTACTTACAAAAGACTGTGAACTCAAATGGGATCCTGATTGTCAATCTGCATTTGAAACTTTGAAAACAAGAATATCTGAAGCACCCATTTTGAGAGGTCCAAATTGGAAACTTCCTTTCCATATTTCCACAGATGCTTCAGATACAACTCTAGGAGCTGTGTTGGGACAAAAGGATTTAGTTCCTTATGCCATTTACTACACCAGTAAAAATTTGACTCCCACTGAGTTAAACTATACTGTGACTGAGAAAGAGTTCTTAGCTGTTGTTCATGCAATCAATAAGTTTAGACACTATATAACCGGCTATGAAACTTTTGTCCATACTGATCATTCTGCAATTAGATATCTCATGAATAAACCTGTTACTAATGGCAGAGTTACAAGATGGCTCTTAATTTTACAAGAATTCAATATTACTGTGTTGGATAGACCAGGGAAACAAAATACAGTAGCTGATTTCTTGTCTAGAATCCAAAATACTAACGAATATTCTCCTGTAGAGGATAAGTTTCCAGATGAATATTTGTTTGCAGTAACTACTAAGACTCCTTGGTATGCAGATATTGCTAACTATTTTGTTACAGGGAAGCTACCTCCACATCTATTTCCTGGTGAAAAAAGAAAAATTATTCAGGAGAGTTCAAGTTATTCATGGATTTCTAATGAATTGTTTAAAACAAGGCTAGATTGTGTGATCAGAGGATGTGTTCGGGAAGATGAAATACCTGACATCCTCAAGGCATGTCATGATGAACCATGTGGTGGACACTTTGCTGACAAAATGATGGCCTATAAAATTCTTTCTTTAGGATATTATTGGTCTTCCCTTTTCAAAGATGCAAAACAATATGTCAGAAGGTGTGACAGCTGCCAAAGAGTTAGGAGACCGACTCTTTCAAATGAAATGCCATTACAACCACAGGTACTCATCGAACCCTTTGAAAAATGGGCTTTAGATATCATTGAACCCATTAATCCACCATCTAAACAAAAGAAGTATATATTGGTATGCACTGATTATGTCACTAAATGGGTAGAAGCCAAAGCATTGCCTTCTGCCACTGAAAATTCAGTTGTTCAATTTCTTTTTGAGGATATTTTTACTTGTTTTGGTGTCCCAAGAGAAATTGTGACAGACCAGGGAATTCAATTTACATCTAACTTGATGGAGAAGTTGATGGAAGAATACAAAATCAAGCACAGAAAATCTACTCCTTACCATCCGCAAGCAAATGGCCAAGTGGAGTCTACAAACAAAGTTCTTGAAAGCATCATCACCAAAACTGTTCATCTACACAGAAAAGATTGGGCAGAAAGGCTTCCTGAAGCCTTATGGGCCTACATAACTACATGGAGGAACACAACAGGACATTCTCCCTATGAACTTGTTTATGGGAAAGAAGTCCTGCTCCCCATTGAGTTTCAAGTCAAGACTTTCAAGATGGCAGTCCAGTTGGGGATGAATCTATCAGAAGCCCAAAAGCACAGAATGAAGCAGCTGAATGAGCTAGATGAGATCAGACAAGATGCAATTTTAAAGATTGATCTAGTTCAACATCAAAGAGCTAAGTGGCATGACAGATACATCAAAGAGAGAAAGTTTCAAGAGGGAGATTGGGCGTTACTGTTTGATTCCAAGTTTAAAGACTTCAAAGGAAAATTTCAGACTCATTGGCTTGAGCCATATGAGATTGACAAAGTCTTTAACAATGGAGCGGTAAGAATCAAGACTATTGATGAATTTCAAACTCCTCTCATTGTGAATGGCCACCGATTGAAAATTTATCATAAGCCACTCTCAAAAGAGGAATTTGTCAAAATGTTCCAGGAGAATTCTGCAATAAGGCTGGTGGAGAAGAATCCTTCTCCCCCATCAGCCTAGTCTTTGTTTCTTTCAGTGAAAAAAAAAAAACATATAAGCTTGAAAACCAATCATAGATTGGCAGTCTTATACAGAAAATGTAGAGTGAAAATCAGGGACACCTGACACTCTATATTTTCCAAAAAAAAAATCTCCTCTCCTTCTCTTTCCATCTTCACTCCATTTCATTTTCCATCTCACTTCACCTCCATCTCATTCTCATTTCCATTTCACTTCACTCTGCTTCATTTTCATTTCATTCCACTCATTCCATTTCATTTCATCAATAAAAGTCCCTTTCAGGACTATTTTCATTCAGTTAGTTCTTCTCTAACTATCTTTGTGCAGTTAAGGGGTTGTTGTCTCAGTTTCTGCAGCTGGAAACCGTTCCTGCAGCCAGAAGCAGTTTCCGCAGCCAGAAAAGATTTCCGCAGCCAGCATCACTCTGTTTTCAAATTTACAGTCAACTGTTAGTACAATAATCATGAAATGCAAGTGTAATTGAGCTAAAGATATGGGACATCTCCAAGACATCAAGGAAGAGCAATTGGTTAGAAGCCTTGAGCAAGAAATGACAAAGTCTCCAAAGGTATGATAAAAAATCCTTATCAAATAACAATTCAAGTCATAATTACGCATAGTTATCAAACCATAACAAGTTCTACTATGTGCAATGATTTGATACGATAGCTCCACTACCACTCCTATTCCACGATATCACTCCACACACCTTGCATTCATTTCTCCAACGGTCTCATGATTATTCCGAGTTTAAACTCAAGACTGACTACACTTCCATTTATTACCCGTACTCTTGAGACGTGACCTATTGTGTTACAGTTCTTCTTAACCGTAATTTCCGCAGCCGTCTATTGAGACGTGTAAAAATTTCATACACAGTCATCCGATTCCATTCGTTTACCACTCCACTAATACCATACTCCTCGCATGCATCCGCATTTTATTTTGAACTTGTTCACTGCTGCTCACCCTCTGTTCCTCCGGTAATTCGGGTACTTCCATTCCCTGTTCTCCATTTCCGACTGTAGCCACTACAGTTTGTTCTCCATTTCCGACTGCAGCCACTACAGTTTGTTCTCCATTTCTGACTGCAGCCACTACAGTTTGTTCTAAACCCCGACTGCAGTCACTACAGTCTATCCTAAACCCTGTAATAGAGCCATTTTTTTCTGAACCCTCACACGCAAAAGAACTCTCAGTTGGAATTTAAAACAGATGATGGGAAAATTACTGAGAGCAGAGCCGGAAGGACCGAAATACTTGGAAGGTTATCCTCAAACTAAGGAATTGCTGAAGAAAGCCAGATGGCTATGATTTATCCAAAAGTTTAAAGGCCATAACAAGGAGGTGACCAAAGCTTTTGCACAGTCTTCTGATGGAAAAACAGTGGAGATTGGAGACTTAAAGTTTACAGTGACTGAGGCCACAGTAGCAGCTACCACAGGGACGATAAGATATGGAGAAACATGCTACAAAACCAAGGTATGGATACCACCGTATTTACAAGAGGCATCCCTGTTCATGCACTAAAAGAGGAATGGTCTAGTCTACTGTTAGTCATCCAGAAATTTATCACGTGTGAAGGTCGTTTTGGTTCTATGTATATGTATCATGCTAGACTGATAATGAATTTCCTAGAGGGTCACACTCTTAATTTGCCTCATTTTCTACTATTGAGTTTGAAAAAGATGAGTTTTACAGTTCAAAAACACATAGGCAACATTGAATCTCATCTCTACCATCATGGATTCATAAAAATTCTTATTGAGGACCAGTTGAAGAAAACTAAAGATACTTGGGAGCAATTCTTGACAAGAAACTACTTCCAAGAGCCATCTGAGGCCTCTGGAAGTAACCCACAAAAGATTCCAAGGAAAAGTAGGAGGAAAGAAAAGAACATTACAGTCCAAGACTCCCCTACAATAGAAACTCAAGAAACTGTCCAAAAAGAAGAAGAAGATAGAGCTAAAAATAAGAAACAGAAGAAAGAAAAAGGCAAAAGAACCATTCAAGAAGTCTATCCATCCCCTGAGCAATCCATAGAGGAGGATTATCAACCACTGTCAGAAATATTAGTACATCTTCAGGTTGCTGCTATAGCAAAGAAAAAGCAAAAAGGAAAACAGAGTGCACAAGAGAAGAGTACTAGTCCATACTTAAGGAGGAGCACTAGGCTAAAAGGAAAGGTGAATAAAACCCAAGAAAAACAGTCTCACTTTATTGATTTAGGTGAAGAGACACTTGAGAAATCTCCAGCTCAGCCAAGCATTGAATCACGCCCTCCACATGATGAAAGCCCTTTTCGGCCGAAAAGAGAGAGCAGTCCTCCTCCTCCACCAGATTTTGAGCTTAGTCTGAGAAAGACACCTAAGGTAGATCCTAATCAGCAAGAGGCATATAACTACCTGGAATCCTTAGAACAGTCAGCTGCAGGACCAAGTACCACTCTGCCACTAGATGCACAAGTTCAGTCTTTGAAACAGGAAGTATTTGAATTAGAAGTCCTAAATAGGCATATCAAACAGGAAAATGAAGCAATCAAAGAGCAGAGTAAGGTAGATAAGATTGTCCATGATAACACTATGCTCCATTTATGACTGTGGCAAAAGAAAAACAGGAAACTGAAGAAAAAGTGCAAAAAGTTAAGCAGAGCATTGATTAATCTCAAGTTCAAATGTCTAGTCAGGAAACCAAGGATGATGTTAGCATCAAAGAAGAAGAAAAGAGGGCTAGATGTCCTAGCAGAAGCCTCAGAACATATGGATTAGAGGGAAATAACTAAATTTTGGTTGCATGAGGACATGCAACACCTTCACAGTGGGGGTATGTTGAGCCTCAAACCTGCACCTTCCTATACACCCTCTCAGCCTTCTTTTTCCCACTTACTTCATCCATCAAGCTGTTAAATCATTGCATTATAGTCTAAAAAGAGCTTCTGACATGGTTTTCTAACTATGCTTATGACTGTTGTTTGGTTTAGATTTTTTTCAGGCAGCTGCGGAAACTTGTCAGTTTCCGCAGCCAGCACAGGTTTCCGTAGCCAGCACAGGATTCCGCAGCCATTTTGTTAAAGGCTATGCTACAGGTGTCCTATAAAGAAACGAGCCACATGGGCAAGCTACAGGTGACAAGTACATGGAACGTGTCCCTTCAAATCAGCCAAATCATCCATAGAAGGTCACGGTCAACAAGGGTCAAAGGCAAAGCCAACCAAGGAATTTAGCGGTGGCACGTCTCTGTTTTGAGCACGTGAAATTTTACGTGGCACAGTCCTCAGCCCACGGAGACATCGGCACACCTGGAGATCATCCCTGTAACCTGAATCCAACAGCTACCACTCCGAAGATTTAATAGACATGATGACATTTACGCTAGATCTCGGCTGAGGAGATCTAGGTGTCTTTGGCAACGCAGTTAATAGCATAGGATTCAGTTAGTTAGTTTCAACACTTTTTTATTATAAATAACGCATTGATAAATGTTGTGAAAAAGCTTTTTGCGATGTAATTTTTGAACTGTTGCTATTATCACCCCAATGTACTCTGTTTTATATATTTTGTTGTTGCTTTAATACATGAGAAGACTACTTTTATGAGCTCGTTCTTGTGATTGTTCGTTGACTGGCTGAGGTGGCAGAGGGCCCCTGCGCACTAAAGCCCTGTATAGTTGTCATTTGATTTTATTATGTTTCTGTTTTCATAATCATTAGCTTGTATATAACATGTTGTTTTGATGTTTTTAATTAATTGTTGTTTACATTTTCACTTCTGTGTTCTTATAGCTGTCAGTTGATCAATGCTTTTCTACAGGTTTTCTTAGGCAGCCCGGGCGAATTTTTCATCTTTTTGATAACTATTGACATATGAGATCATCTTTTCCTTCCTACTAATTTCCATTTTCTGAAGTTTAATTCCAGCACTGTCCTTTTTCAAGTTGTGATTTGCTTATTTATTTTTCTGCTACTTAGACATCATACTACTCATTTGTTTATGGTTTCTTTCTATAGTCAAGTGACTCTATTAGTAAGGAATCAGAATATTACTTATTGTAGTGTGATTTAGTTATCATATTGCTTAAACTTATTCATGATTGCTTCCCATAAGTTAGATTGAGTTGAAGGGTAAAGAATCAGAAGAGTTGAAGTAGTGTGATTAGTTTCCTTTATGCAATTTAATTTCTTGCAATTTAGTTATCATATTGCTTAAACTTATTCATGATTGCTTCCCACAAGGTAGATTGAGCTGAAGGGTAAAGGATCAAAAGAGTTGAAGTAGTGTGATTAGTTTCCTTTATGCAATTTAATTTCTTGCCATTTAGATATCATATTACTTGACTTATTCATGATTGCTTCCCACAAGGTAGATTGAGCTGAAGGGTAAAGGATCAGAAGAGTTGAAGTAGTGTGAATTAGTTGCTTTGCTTTTAGTTTGAGTTACTTTAAGTTCAGTTTTTACTTTCTTTTTCATTCAGCAGCAAGGATACTGGGCCATTGTCATTAGTTCACTGTTTGATACATTTACTTCCTCTTAAGAATTGATTTCATTACAGTTATTTTAAAGCTTTCTTTTTTAGCACTTTTAAGTTTGGGAAACCACTGTAGAAATCACCATTACCATCCATACTTAACTTTCATTTTCGCCATCACACATTAGGGAAAGATAAATCCAAAAACAAACTAAAAAACTCAAAAACGACAAAAGACTAAGGAAATGGTTATCTTGTACATATAGTACACTTCACTTTGTCAGTTTACGAATCCCGGATTGACATTTTAAATAGCAATTTAGAACACACTAAATTGACCAAACAAGGCAGGCGAGCCGCCGGGCCGCCTCCACACCCCCTAACGCCCCCCCACGCCCTCACACGCTGCCCGCTCGCCCGACCTCCCCGCCCACCACGCGACACCACGGCGACCCACCCATGGCTATTGGGCGATTGGGTTTGATCGGGCCCACCATGCTCACAACGGACGTAATTGTTATTTTAGCTCAAAAAAATTATTAATTCAAAAAAAAAAATCTTTTTCATTAAACTAATTTAATATGAAAATTTTCAAGGAAAAAAATTTAACTTACCTTTCAATTATGAAAATTCTTCGTTGAATATGTTGTTGATAGCAATGTACCTGCTCCACAAATCCACGAGTCTTTCAACGATTTTCAGAAAACCTGGATGTGATGTGAGTAATAGTGATAATGAAATTTTAATATATAAGTGAAATTACAGAGATGTTTTATCGTACGGTTAATGTGGGATAATTTTTTTTAAAATATTATAAAGCGAATATTGTAGAATTGTTTTACAACGGGTTGAATGTGGGATTAATTTGTTTTAGAATATTAAAAAAAAATCAATTGTTTAGTAAATATTATATACTTTAACTATTAAAATAATTAATTTAGAAGTTGTAGTTTACCATTTTAATTTTAATGATTTATTTCATAAAAAAATTTAGTTTACATTTTTCAATAAATTGTAGAATAAAATAATGAAGGTAAATAAATCTAACAAACTTGTTGGAAGGAAATATTTTCGCAAAAAAATTTTGAGGGAAATATTTTCGTGAAACTTTTTGGAGAGAAAATTTTTTGAGGGAAAATTTCATTCTTTAAGCTATATAATATCTTTAGGAGACTCTCCATTTGTATCATTCAACATCTTCTATTTGAAAGGGATGGATTTTTCTGATAATGAAGTTTTGATTTATACACCATCAACATCTTCATCGCGTAACAACTCTATTCATATTGATGAATATAGCGAGAATTCTTCCACTATGAATAGAAAGTCAATTCTTCCACTTAGTCCTGATTCTAAGGACTATGAGAGCAACACTGATGAAAGAGGGGATGGAGAATTTCAAATAAATAAAGAGTCATAGATTCCACTTAGTCCTACTTCTAAGGACTATGAAAGCAGCAGTGATGAAGAGCATGATGGTGAAATTCAAAAGAATGGAGTGTCACGATGTCCACTTAGTCCTAATTCTGATGACTATGAGAGCAACAGTTTTGAAGATCATGATGGTGAAGTTTAAAAGAATGGAGTGTCACGGTGTCCACTTAGTCCTAATTCTGAGGACTATGAGAGCAGCAGTTTTGAAGAGCATGATGACGAATTTCAAAAGAATGGAGTGTCACGGTGTCCACTTAGTCCTAATTCTAAGGACTATGAGAGCAGCAGTGATGAAGAACGTGATAATGAATTTCAAAAGAATGGAGTGTGAAAGTGTCCACTTATTCCTAATTCTAAGGACTATGAGAGCAGTAGTGATGAAGAGCATGATGATGAATTTCAAAAGTATGGAGTGTCATGGTGTCCAGTTAGTCCTAATTCTAAGGACTATGAGAGCAGCAGTGATGAAGAGTGAGATGATGAACTTCAAAAGATTGGAGTGTCACGGTGTCCACTTAGTCCTAATTCTAAAGACTATGAGAGCAACAGTTATGAAGAGCATGATGATGAATTTCAAAAGAATGGAGTGTCACTATGTCCTCTTAGTCCTAATTCTAAGGACTATGAGAGCAGCAATGATGAAGGACAAGATGATGCATTTAGTCCTAATTCTAATGAGTATAAAGGTAGCAGTGACAAAGGACAGGATGTAGCATCTTCAATAAGTAAACAGTCACATTTTCGATGTAGTCGTAATTCTATGGACTATGAGAGTAGCACTGAAAATTCACATGAGGAAGAATATCCATTAAACATCGAGTCATATTTTCCATTCAGTCTGAATTATAAGGACTACGACAGTAGCACTGAAGAAGGGGAAGATGAAGAATATCCTCCAAGTCAATATTTGAAAAGTAGAGCTGATCACAGTGTGGATAACATTCCTCTTAATGATGATGAAAATCCTTATACAAATGATGATCCAATGATGGAGATGTTGCCAAGAAGTATTGTATCGAGGAGTAGGAGCAAAGCTTTTCGTATCAATGCAAGTTGTTCTAGTTATACAAGGGGTAGAGCATAATATTTGACAAGAAGAAGTTCTATAAGCTCTCTCATTTCAAGTGAATGTTGCCAAAAGATTACTTGAAACATATGGATTTCAAATTTGCATTAGAAAGCAGGAAGAGATATTTGTCAATGAATAAAAACATGCAAAATTCATATTTAGTTGGGTTTATGCAATCTACATTGTCAAGTTATGATTATCATATTGGGACTTTATTTATCTGTAGAAAAGCTTTCAAAATGTTTCATTCAATTGGGAATTTTCGTCTCTCGAGAATTCAAGAAAATTTGGAAAAGGATCCCACATTTTATTCAGAAGTACGTCATAAAAGACACTTTGGGCCATTATCAAATACTGCAATGTCATGGATGAAAGATTTCTTTTCAAAGCATGGAGAATGTATGCCAAATAGAGATACAATACATATTTCAAATAATTTTTCAAGACAAGAAATCTACAACTTATACAAAGAATATGCAGAAGGTGCTAAGGGACATGGTCGGTTTATTACATATCAATATTTTGTGAAAGTATGGAAGAAAGAATTCAACAATGTCTGTATTCCTAAGAAGACAAGGATGCGGATTTGCAGTACATGTGCTTCTCTTAAATCAAAATGGGACAAATGTGAAGGGTCAGAAAGAGGTAAGCATTCATAACTTTAACTTTTAAAATTGTATAGTCATCAACTATGAAAACATATTTCTTAATGAATTTCTTTTATGTTGTGTAGATTTAATTGTCAAAGAACTTCAGGATCATCGCAAACAACAAACAAACGAAAGAAAGAAGTTGTACAAGCATCGAAAGAAGTGTTATGATAATCCAAATAAATATTTGGTTTTATAATTGATGGTATGGACCAAAAGAAAACACTTTTACCACATTTTGTTCGCACACCCAAAAATTTACAGGAGGAAAATTTTATTCAGTTTCACTTGGTTAGTTGTATGGTCTTCAATGGGAAAATGTTGCCAAGGGTGTATTTCACAGCTCCAAATATTCATAATGATGCAAATCTGACCATAACCATAATTCATGATGTGATTTCTTATTGGTCTGGTAATCTTCCTAAAGTTCTGTATCTACAATTGGACAACACTTGCCGTGAAAACAAAAATCAGGTTGTTTTTGGATATCTAAACATGCTTGTTGAATTGAGAATTTTTGAAAAGGTAAAGGTTGGTTTCCTTCTTGTTGGGCACACTCATGACCATATTGATCAGATGTTCAGTCGTTTTTCAGTCATATTGAGGAGGAAGCAAGTTGGGAGCTTGCCATCACTAATTGAATGTCTTAAGAAATAATACATGCCAGAGCCTACTTTTGATGTGTTGGAAGAAACTGTTGATATGCGGAGGTTTATTCTGGGATTATATGGTGAGGGGAAATGCATTGAACAACTTAATGACATTAGCTTCCAACATCAATTTCGTATCAAAAAAATTGATGGAAAAACACTAATATGGGGCAAGAAGTATTCAACTACTGCAGAATGGGCACCATCATCAGGTTTGCAATTTTTGAAGTTCATTTCAGATGATCCAATATTTGCATCAAAAATATTGTTATTACAATCAGTTGGTGAAGTTCAGCATGCACGCAGACAAAATAGAGATATAAATTATTCTAATTGTCTGGAAGAAATTAAAAAATGTATTAGATATACATATGAGTACTTTGACATTGTTGATTCAGTTTGGTGGGAGTCATTTTTCAATAATCAAAGTGATATCATTTCAACAACAACAAATGAAAATATACCTTTGAAAAATCCATTTATTTGGCCACAAAATGTGTCGAATGAACATGAGGAAATAAAGATTGTTGAACAACAACAATCTCAAGGTATTATAAATTCTTCACAGGCAGAGGAAAGAGAGATGTATATTGATTCCAGAAGATCTCGTGCACAATGTGAAGCCATGGAAAACCTTTACATGGGTTCAGTACAGGATATTAAGGAGGGTTGCATGATTGCAGTGCTAGCAGATGGAGATCCCAATGGCTATCCATTCTGGGTTGCTAAAGTTATAAAGGTCTTTATAGAAAATGAGGATGTTACAAGTGTTGAAGTACATTGGTATGCCACAAATACACACCCATTCAATGATGTGTATAAGCCATAGATGGTAGTTGACAAAAAAAAATGGCACAAATAGAAAAAGAAAGGGTACAAATATAAATTGTCGTCGCATAGACATATTAAAATTGGAGGATGTTGACATACTTGTTTATGACTTCAATTTAACAAAGAGAAGAACTCTTCGCTTCAAGACGGTAGAGATTCTGAAAAGGTTGTTACCAGAAGGAACAGTGTTGAGATGGGAGTCTGTTGAAACCGGTCGTAGATCTAGAAGAATTTTGAAACCTGAAATGTTGGGCATGCATGTGGACTCAGATGGGGCACTAGTTGACGAAAGAGAAGAATATGGAATATCTTTGTTAGTATCTAGTCACTCATCTAAAGATGTGAATTCTGATAGTGTGCAAGAAAATATGAATGAATTTGAATAATTGTTTAACATAGTTTATATAACTGATGTATGCATCGTATCTTGAAATAAAATTAATGATTTCCATATGGTGTTAAATGAGAAGTTATGAGGCATTTTTATGTTGTTGGATTATATGTCTTAATTATGATGATTTTTATTGTTTAAAATATCTACAATGCAATATTAAATTAGAGATATAATGTATGTTTTATTCAATATACAAATAATGATTTTTGAATTCATTTAGTGATGTAATTCGTTCATAATGTCATGGTTTTTTAATTATATAGTTGAAAAAAATTCAATTTCTTTTGTATCTAGCATGTTATGGTTGAAAACATGTTGAATTTATACTTAGGAAATAAAAATGATATTCTACCAAAAACATTAATGTGTTTTTTTCCTCATAAACAACTTTGTTTGGCACATAAAAATTTGGTTTTACTAGCATTTTTTAAAAAGTTTGAAAATTGACCCTAAAAAAAAATCATTATTCTAGTATCATCACTTTCGTTTTGAAGCTATATTTTGCATGAAAATTTCGTAGTCACTACCATTTTTAAAACATGTTCAAAATTAACCCCTAAAAAATAAAATCATCGTTCCAATATACACACTTTTCATTTTTAGCACTGTTTTTGATGTTTTTTCGGGGCTTTTTGGCTAGAGTTCCCGTTTTGAGTTTATAGTTCCCGTTTCAAAGTTTACATAGTTAAAAGGTATAAACTTGTCCAAGTACCTTCTCTAAGGGACTTTATACACTAGAATCTTGCATAAGAGTTGTAGAAAAACATGAAGATTGTGGAGAAGATGGTGGTTTATCACCATTCTTGTTACCTTCTTCCCTTGGAGAACATTCTCCTCTTGGAGGTCTAGAGCTTTCACCTTACAATTTGGTATTCCTCTCTTCATGGAGGACTTTCACCATTTCTACCATATCTAAGAAAGTCTTTCTAAAATCTTTCACATCCTCTGACATTCTTGCAGGCTCTCCTCCTTGGGACATGCTTTACTTGAAGCTTCTACTGCAACTTGAGGTAGAAATGGTGGTAGATATTGTAGCAATCTTGCTCTCCTTTCCAAAACCTTCTCCTCACTTGAGCTTCAAAACACATTCACTTGCAATAACATTCAATTCCTCGTTGCACAAATAAAACCAATGCTCTGATACCATCTTGATCTAAATTTGTAATATTAGATTTATGTGCTAAGATCCTCATGAGAATATAAAAATGTGCTTGAGGTTTGTACTCTAAAATAGCAAGTAAAAACATGAGTTTTTATGTGTGTTTTCTTAAGTTAGTTTCATGAAAAAATTTAAACATGAAATCAAAACATTGAATGGAAGCATGCATCAATCAGTAATACACCAGCCAATGTTAAAGGAGTTCACTGTCTAAAGGCATGATCCCCTCTCATTATGCTCAATGTCTAGAAAAGAAGAGTACACAAACTGTTGAAATGGAATGGCTAGTTTCTCCTTCAAAGAAAAAATTCTGCAAGAGTTCCCACTCCATACACATGTTAACCTACATTCAACATGTAAATCTTTAGTAAACATAGGCATATTACACCAAGACCCCATACTCCAACTTCAAAGAGCATAAACAATACCACAATCCACTTGAAGTACATGTTATAGATCTAACCTTGAAATATATGATAATGGAAATAAACCCAGAAACAATAAGAGAGAAATAGATAGAAATGATTCTTTATTGATATCAAACCCTTAAGGTAGGGCAACACCATACATTCACTCCTTAAGGAATGAGAACACTCCACAAGCCATATGCTTGTTCATACAATAATCCTTCACTCTATTCTTTGACATAGAGTCTCTAGCCTCTATATAGGCCTCATACATACAATACCATGGGTCATTACCATGGTTCCCTCATACCATCAAACTAATACCATGGGCCCATTACATTATTACTAACTACTTGTGGTCCCTTACATGATATGGGTTAACCACCTTATTTATTACTATGGCCCATCCCATTATTACATTATTACCTTGGGTACCTCCCTTGGTACCCCATATTATCCCCCCCTAGGTATATAACACTCCACCCCCCTTAGCATGTTTCATCCCCGAAACATGGGAAGAACACAAATAATAAGATCTACTCAAAAGAGTAGTCCACTGGTACCATGCACGTGCATCTAGCCATCCAAGAGAAAGGTGAACCCTCGATCTCGCTGGTGCCTCGTTCGCTTGAGATGGAAGTTGACCATGGCAGCTCTTCTGTGTTGATGTGTAGTAGGTGGATCTTCGCTCCTCGCTAGCCATCATACGGGGGTTGTTGTCCTTGTGGCTAATTGGTTGCCATATTGTTGGTTGTTTTCTTGCGGGGTGATGTGGGTGATGATATGTTGAAGTTTTAACCCACGGTGTCTTTTTCTTTAATTCACCCTGCTGTGGTGCCTGTTGTGGTGTCTTCTTTTCCAATATGACTTCAACCACTGAGCCCTCCTCTGATGTATCAGCACCTGTAACCTTTTCTACTTCCGCCTTTGTTTGTGTTTGATTGTCTATCATCACTGACTCATCATCTAATATGTCAGACCCCGGAACATCTTCTGCTTCAGCCTCCTTGGACTCTACCTGTTTATTAATGGAAATATCCTGTAATGTAATTTTCTTCTTTTTATACCAGAGCTTCAGGAATTTCTTTTGCACATTAATATTGATCGTACCCATAGATTCCATCCAAGGATATCCCAAAATAACATCCATGTTATCCATATATGAAGTATAAAAGTCACAATGCAACACATACTTATCCATAGAAAGCTTCAAATCTTTATAAACTTGAACATCCTGTATATTTTCAATGTGTTTTGTTGGAACTTGCAATTTTTTTTCCAAATTAACATTGATAAAATTATGCTTACAACTAGGATTTATAGACACAGCGATCTTCTCCTTCTGAATCAATCCATGAACCTGCAATAAGGAGACACCCGTAGCAATTAACCCCTTATGTGTCTCATTCTCCTTTTTTCTAGCCCGAGACCATTTGTCCAAAAAGACTTTTTCAAATTCTGCATCTGAAAGTTTGAGCAACTGCTTTAAGTCAAGTGATAAATTCCACTTTCGAGCCTCATCTCTCATATTAAGCATCATTGGAATCTTCCAATATGTCCCATGTGTGGACTTGTATTTTTGTATGAATTCTTTTTAGTAGGACCATCATCTTTTCCTGTAAAATATAGAATCGCCATGAAGAGGGTTTGAGAAAAATTCACTTACTTGGTGAAAATTTGAAATTGTCACAATTTCGTCAATATTGCTCAGAATCCCTATTATGACAAGTTTTCAGAAATGGAACAATCATTCTGCATCTGCCCATGTGTTAGAAATCCTGATCCAGACACTAGAATTTCAGATCTGTGCTGCAACTCTCCCGTCGTCACCAAAATTTCTGCAAAAAAAGAGCTAATTTTAAATCAGCGATATCTCCCTCATGCGAACTCCGATTCCACTGATTTTTTTTTGAATTTGGGTATTTTTTCACAAAAAATCCAAATCTACAATTAGATTTTGCAGATATTGCACCAGGACATCCAGATCTATGCCGCCAACTCGCTGCCCTGAAAAATTGTTTGCAACCCCACTGATTTTTAAATCAGCGATATCTCCTTCATCCGGACTCCGATTCGACCGATTTTTTTTTGAAATCGGGTATTTTTTCACATAGAATCCAGATCTGCAATTAGATTTTACAGATCTTGTACCAAAACATACAGATCTGATCTAAAAACTCGCCACCCAAAAATCCCTGCAAAAAAAAAAAAAAAAAAAATAAAAAAAAAAAAATTCTCCACTTTTGTGCCCAAGAAAGTGCTTTAATACCACTTGTTATAGATCTAACCCCGAAATATATGATAATGGAAATAAACCCAGAAACAATAAGAGAGAAATAGATAGAAATGATTCTTTATTGATATCAAACCCTTAAGGTAGGGCAACACCATACATTCACTCCTTAAGGAAGGAGAACGCTCCACAAGCCATATGCCCGTTCATACAATAATCCTTCACTATCTTGACATGGAGTCTCTAACCTCTATATAGGTCTCATACATACAATACCATGGGTCATTACCATGGTTCCCTCATACCATCAATTAATACCATGGGCCCATTACATTATTATTAACTACTTGTGGTCCCTTACATGATATGGGTTAACCACCTTATTTATTACTATGGCCCATCCCATTATTACATTATTTCCTTGGGTACCTCCCTTGGTATACATAAATAAGTCTCTTCTCCAAAACACATATAGATAAAAGAGGAATAAAAGCTACAACACTGATGTAATGGTTGTTACAAAAAGCACATGGAGGTTGGAAAGCCCTTGCAAGTTCATCTCCATCGTCAAACTCCTCCATAAATTGAATCAACACTCTAGTTGACCATGGCACCCATAGGCTTCAATTTGAAAAAATCATATCCAGAAGTCCTCCTTTGATCCTTATACCTACTCCAATGAGTCCAGAATGTGCAAATATGGCTATCTAGCCTCTTTTTGCACCCAATTTGGTCGAAAACAGGAGAGTTATGACCTCTCCTAGTTAGGCCACTATTCGCTCCACAAATTGCTCAAAAACTAACACCGATCCTACATTTTCGCCCAAAAAAGCGCTATCTGGGTGAAAATTTCGCCCAACACCGAGCAAAATTGTAAGACAATTAATTATGCCCATAACCCTGCCGCTAGTTATCAAAAATGTAAGCCCTACCGGTCACATGACACGGTTAGGGTCTGGCAGTTAACGGTGGTGGTCTTCCCTCTGGCGGTCGCGGTGAATGTTAGCAGTTAGGAGGAGTGATCACATGCGGACGACATGTGTAGTGGTTAGTGCAGCAGTTGCGGTTACTGTGGTGGTTACGTTAACTGTCGTGGTCGGTGGTTTGTGTGTTCACATGGGGGGCGGTTAAGTTTGCCCACCCCCCAACCTTGGCGGTGTTAAACAATAAAAAAAACCACATTGATAATATGTTAAGTCATATGCGTAGGCGGAGTGGTAAAGCATTACCATGTGTTGTGGGAGTTCATGGGGTCGAGCCCAACCTCTAACCTATCTTGTCATACAAAAGCTTTAAATGGCCATTAGGAGGACATGTGGCAGCCTCCAGCTTAGCCACATGTCACCTCCTGATTGGCCTAAATCCAAACACTTGGACCAATAGGTCTTCACCAATTCAATGGAATATTCTGAGAATATTTTGGAAATATTCTAAGAATATTCATTTTTCCACGTAGGCGGTACGGATGCCCAGTCAACATCCTAGTCAGCGACCTGCAAAATGTTCACATGTTTGACAAAGTGAACAAATCGTGTTTCTGGGAGCATACAGTGTCTATTTTGTGCAAAACGAGTTGCACCGAATTCAGGATGATGAGATCTACATGGTCGTTCAGGTTCCACACCATTCTGACAACTTTGATTTTTAAGCAAATTTTGAGCCCCTAATCAGAAAAGAAGAACCGTAACTGAAAACAATTAAATGTTGCACATAACCTAGGTAGGGTGTGAGGAAATTTAAGAATATGATAGCCGAAAGTATTGATAAACATTGAATAGGCTTCTTATAGTCGTTCATGTTCATACCAAAATTTGAATAAAAAATAATAGCAAAATAATTTCAAGGGTTCAATTCCTAATATAACATTTGTCAAATAAAGTTACAAAATGCGCCACCAAAACTTCCATGGCATAGTAATGCTTGAACATGAATTGTAAAGACCAGAAGTAAAAATATAGATAATAAATAAAGAAAATTAAGTTATCATTGAAGCCATGAAGCTCCGAGGTCAACATGGGTTTTTCTTTAAGTAACATAAAACTGATAAAATAACCAATTAGGTTTAGCGTAATGCAAATAAATAATAAATAAAATACCATAAGGGTTATGATACTCTTTTTAGAAATAGAACAACGTGGAATGGCTCAAAAATTGCCATTGAAAAAATATTAAAATCGAAATTGTATTCCCAATAAAAATTAAATTTGGGGATGATATCTACCTAAACATGTTGATTCAAAGGAAAACTCTTGTAGATACCTACATCCAAGTTCAAATGAGAACGTTGAAGTGGAACCCTATAGAAAGCAAATATTTTTCCTTTACGAGCACAGGTGAATGAAAAGTTAAAAATTGTATAAGTGGCATAATGTGTATCTATAAGTGATATAAAACAAGGAATCAATTGAAATGAAAATTTGGTTTTATACCATTACCTCTGCCAAAAATCGTCGAACGGTTGAGACAGATTCATCTCGCTCAACAGACGAGAAATCTAGACTGCATGAAAGTTGTTTTGTGTGGAAGTGTCAAAGAAGCAAAAGCTAACCCTAGAAGTCAAATTACATCATGGTGTGTGGAGAGAAAAACAAGGAGAGAATGGAGTTCGGTAAACGCTAACTCATGGCAAACCCTAACTACTTTTCCAGCATTGATTTCACAAAACTCAATCTCAAACGTTCAATTGGTAGGTCAAATGCACAATATGTGGTCACTCCAGTAGATGCCATGTTGAGACATGGAGTAATATAGAGGAATCTCGACCAAACACATAGGTTTTATCATAAGTCGAGCATTAAAATTAAGACCACATTTACATACAACAGAGCGGATAAAACCATTTATATAGTAGGGTATTATTTGCATGCCAATAACACTCCTATATTTTATGGAAATATAAAGGGCCCCCACTTTAGATTTTCAAAAGTCCCCTCTATACCCAAACTTGATTGGTCATTGGTTTATCCTATTGGTGTTGATTGACTTTTATGCGCAAGAGTTTTTTGATCACATGATTCATTGAAACATCCCTCC
This sequence comes from Pinus tabuliformis, assembly GCA_031772625.1. NCBI lineage: Eukaryota > Viridiplantae > Streptophyta > Pinopsida > Pinales > Pinaceae > Pinus > Pinus tabuliformis. Next base: position 963,309,294 of record CM062809.1, on the reverse strand, counting down.
TTTATTCAAAGGGTCAATACGTTCATAAAGGGGATATGATTATACATATCATTCCCATATGTGTGTCGTGTTTATTCAATGATCATTGGCATTTGTAAAGACTCAAGAGATGCAAATAACATGACCTTGTTTCTTTAAACTTATGAATGGGCTTTAACTTTATATAGCATATGAACTATAAGATGTAAAGGTTCGTTACAGAATCTTTGATTCTGTAACAACGCTATCTTTTTCCTATCATATGTTGTAATCTCTTCATAGTGTTGCCTTTCATATGTTTTGTTCGAAAATTTGAGCCCTAATATAGTATAGGTTGTTGGTTTCCCCCTCATCCTCATTATCATACTTTGCCCCTTCCAAGCTATGGTTATGTCATTCAAATTCCTTCGATCCTTATCGATTATTCCTTGAACGTTTGGCTCTGAGCGCTTTCTACATCCTTTCATATGTTTTGATAAAAAAATTTGAACCCTAATATAGTCTAGGTTGATGGTTTTCCCCTCATCCTCATTATCACACTTTTCCCCTAATTCCTTTGATCATTATTCATTGTTCCTTAAACATTTAACCATGAGCGCTTTCCACATTTTAGTTTGATTTTTTTTAATACAATGCTTGATTATTTCCTTATTTGATTTATTCGATAGGTCTTAGCTTGTCTTAATGATTTTCCCTTTTTGAAAAGATTGCAAATAGGTATTTTTTATATTATTATTATATATATATATATATATATATATATATATATATATATATATATATATATATATATATAACACGTGATAGGTAATATAATTTATATGACGTACCTCTATTTTACAACATTAAAAAAAAAAATTGTACATATTGTGTGTAATATATAATATAGTTTATATCATATATTTAAAACAAAAATAATTTATTTTGTTTTATTTAAACCCCAAGTCAAGCCTAATATACAGGCACATGCATCAAGCCAAGCTCTAACATTGAACCATCAAGCCTAATACACAAGCACACACAACAAGCCAAGCTCTAACATTGAACCATCACACTAAAGTCAATGCTCAACATGCATCAAGTCTAGCTCTAACATCAAACCATCAAGCCTAATACACAAGCACACGCATTGTTGGAATTTCTAAGTCTAACTCTTAAAAACCCTTCATGTACTTTCTAATTTATTCCTTCCTACTTGTTCTGATTAATTAACAAGTTATTTACAAAGTAAATACTGAAAAATAAACACAAATACATGCTCAACACATTACAGAGCATCAACTGAAGGAAACATAACAAGCACATAAATGACACCGTTATTTTTTTACTGATGTCCCCAGAAAAGCCCAATGCGGGAAAATCAGTGCAGCTATATAAAGGTTTGATTTATTAAGCAGTTTCATAATACAATCTGGGTGCCAAATCCGGCTCACCCAACAAAGAAAAATCGCGGCAGTAGCATCTCTCAATCTGAGACAGATGTTTCCACTGAAACCCCAGATAAACACTCCGGCAACTCCTCAGCTCCAATCTTCCCCATGAAAAACCCCAGCATCAGCCTCTAGGGACTGTGTCAACCTCTTCTGCCCTCTGCGTCATCTTTCCCGGCAGTTCCAGCTTCTGCCCTCTGCGTCAGCTTTCCCGACAGTTTTAGCAGTTCTTGGTAGTTCCAGCTATTCTCAACAGTTCCGGCTTCTGCCCTCTGCGTTAGCTTTCCCAGTGGTTTCGGCTTCTACCCTCTGCATCAACGTTCCCGACTGTTCCGGCAGTTCCGGCTTCAGCCCTCTGCATCAGCTTTCCCGGTTGTTGCTTTGATCCTCCCGGCACTATCTCTGCCTCTCTGCTTCTGTATTCACTGCCCCTCAGTTGCAACTCTGATCACTCTCTCAAATTTCTCAGCAAACCCAACCCCAGAAAGTCAAAATATTGATCTCTTGGTGCGTTCTCCAAGTGACCCTCAAGCCTCCTCTTATACTTTTTTGTTGACAAATCAACGGCCGATATTAAGTCCCTAATCAACAGCTAAGATTATATCTGGTTTGATCTATGACTTTTGGACCATTCTAATACGGTTTTATATTAATTCACATTAATATTTTATTTTCCCTAAGTTTAGACTTAAGGACTTCATTAAAAATATTAATTATTTTAATATCTCCCAAATTGTTTAGAATCTGCCCAAACCCTTTTTGGGTATTGGAGATATCATGTGTCTTAGCCTCTCCACCAATTTTCGTGGCTAGAGCATATCCGATGCTACCCCAAATCAGCACACATCAAGCCAAGCTCTAACATCAAACCATCAAGCCTAATACACAAGCACATGCATCAAGCCAAGCTCTAACATCAAACCATCAAGCCTAATACACAAGCACACGCATCAAGCCAAGCTCTAACATTGAACCATCACACTAAAGCCAATGCTCAACACACATCAAGCCAAGCTCTAACACCAAACCATCAGGCTAAAGTCAACGCTCAATGTAAAGCCAATGCTCAACACGCATCAAAGCTAATGCTCAACAAGCATCAAGCCAAGTTCTAACACCAAACCATCACACTAAAGTCAAAGTTCAACGTAAAGCCAATGCTCAACATGCATCAAGCCAAGCTCTAACACCAAACCATCACACTAAAGTCAACGCTCAATGTAAAGCCAATGCTCAATGCGCATCAAGTCATGCTCTAACACCAAACCGTCACACTAAATTCAACGCTCAACATGCATCAAGCCAAGCTCTAACATCAAACCATCACGCTAAAGCCAATGCTCAACACGCATCAAGCCAAGCACTAAAGCCTGTGACTATCACACTAAAGCCAATGCTCAGCACGCATCAAGTTGAGCACAAAAGCCAATGCTGAGCACGCATCAAGCCTCACACTAAAGCCAATGTTGAGCACCAAAAGCCAATGACTATCACACTAAAGCCAATGCTTAGCGTGATGCACTAAAGCTAGTGTTGAGCACTAAAAATCACACATAAATCCAAGCACTAAAGCCAGTTTTGAGCACTTGAAAACCATGCATCAAGCCAAGCTCTAACACCAAACCATCACACTAAAGTCGACGCAACATCGAACCATCGCACTAAAGCCAAGCTCTAACATGAAATCAAGACACACTAAAGCCCAGCTCTAACACGAAACCATCACACTAAAATCAACACATCCAACGAACAAGAGGAGGAGTTACAATAGTGCACCAAATGTCAAATATCCCTGAGAGCTATGGCATATTAATAATAGTGCACCAAATGTCAAATATGCCTCAGAGCTATGGCATATTAATCTTCGAACTCCTACGCCCCATCTATGTGGGATTTATTCCCAAATTACAAATTTAATAAAAAAATAAAAACCAACAACCAAAAAACAAAATTAGAAAACGACATTAATTTCAGCCATGATTTTAGGCTAATTGGTTTTTCTCATAGTGACCCCAATGAGTTTTCCTCCAGATTTTTTTCGATTGATGCTTCGTTTGGGGAAATTTCTCAGTGATGCCCAAACCATTTTTTCTTTGTGAGATTTCACCTAGTTTTATCTGCGTTTTCTGGATTGGGAGGATATATTTCATTTGCATGGGATCTGTGTTGTTTGGCGCATACAGTTTCTCTGTTAATTTTTACAATTATATTGAGAAATAACAAGTCAGGTTGAATGCAGATTTAATTTTTAATGGATATAATTTTAAATAATATTTTAATTTTTAATGATTAAATGGGGCCTTCTCAACATGAAATGTTTTGGAAGAGCGCTCATATGCAAATCTCTTCACACAGGCATTTTTGGAAGCAGTCCGTGGAGTACTGTCATCAAACAAAAGTATCTTAAAGGCAGAAATATGGCATACTGGTACAGAAGGTCAACTCTCGGCATCAGAACTGGCTCCTCAATATGGCTTAGCTTCAGAAAGATTCAATCTTTTTTCATGAAGAATTTAAAGTGGACAATCTTTTCTGGCTCAAGTGTTTACATTGGTATTGATCCTACTCTATACAACTTAGAATCCATGGTCCCTCCGGCCTTACTCTCCTTTTTCCACTCTAGGGGCCTTTTTACCTGGAACAAGCTTATAGTCTCATGGTCCTCTCAGGAACCTATCTGGAAAAATGATCTCCAATTAGCCTTACCCCCTCCCCTCCGCCCCCTATGGCTCTCATTTACCAACAGATTCACTAATCGTGGGATCACTCAATTGGGTACAAAGGATGAGCTGATCTGGTCCCTTGGGAATACAACCCATCCCATCTCTGTCAGGAACCTCTACATAGCCCTATCATCTGAGTCTCCACCATCCTCCCCTACCTTCCCCGCCAAGCTCTGGAAAGCCCCCTGCCCTCTCAAGTCGATCCTGTTCTCATGGCTTCTTTTCTTTAATAAGAACCTCACCTGGGAGGTTCTCCAAAAGAAAGGATGGTAGGGTCCTGGTAGATGTCAACTATGCTTAGCTGCGGTAGAAACAAATAATCATATGTTTTTCGAGTGTGCCGCTTCCACTGCAATATGGTACGAACTTTCTCTGATTTATGGTTTTCCTCACCGGTTTTTTTCTTCTGTACAGGATGGCTTCTCATGGTGGAGTGCCCAATGCCCCACCTGGCATGCTCTTTTCATCCTCACTTGCTGGCATATTTGGAAGTGGAGGAATGGTCGTATTTTTCAGGGCTGTTGTCTGCACTTGATTCCATTTTGATTACAATTTCGGGGTTCATGCCTTCTCTGGACTAAGCAGGCCCTCTAAAAAGCTCTTTGTCTCCTTATCTATCTTTCTCTTTATGATCCAGCAATGTGCTCCATTACGTAATATCTATATGCTATTATCTGGATGGTTTTTACAGAACTCTTATGCTATTATCTGGATAGTTTCTACAGAACTCATTTGGGGAATTTGTTTCTCCCTATTCATAATGTTTTTGCTTAATATGGCTGAGGATTTTGAACTCCTATGTATACTTGATCTTTATATATCCTTAATATAATCTATACTGCTTTTTCTCTCTTAAAAAAAAAAAAAATTACAAAATATAATTTTAAATAATATTTTATTAATAATTATATAAAATTTTAATTTTTACCAGATATAATTTTAAGTAATATTTTATTAACAATTATATATAATTTTATTTTTAAGTAGATATAATTTTAAGTAATATTTTATTAACAGTTATATATAATTTAATGGTTAAGAATCGAAATTTAGATGTAGCATATTTAGATTGAGAAAAAACTGAGTATATTCATTTATATTAAAAAAAATTACTTAAAAATATTTAGATTTAAATGAAAATAATATTTCTATAAAATTTAATGGTTACATAAATAATATATATTTTTATAATTATTATAAATATATTTGTGCTATTAAAATTTTTATAATTTTTTATTTTTTTTTAATAATATCAATTAGTTTTTAATTTTAAGAATATATATTTTTTCCTTTTCCGTTAGTTTTGGATTTAAGAATATTTAGATTTAAATATTTTATTAATACTTTTATACCATTGGAATATATTTAATGGTTAAAATAAACATTAAGATGTAAAATGAGAAAGAATGAAATATGTATAATTTCCCTGAGTTAAATAGTATCAAGGCTAGTCTTTCCCCCTTTCAAAGGCTATATTTCACATGAATACCATGAATCAATATGATAGGTGAATACCACGATCAATAAGTTATTTTTATTTATAAACAAGATATTGCATTACATTAGAACATCTCATTTTAAACAATATAGGTTATTTTTATTTTTATTATTTTTGTTTATAAACAAGACATTGCATTACATTAGAACATCTCATTTTAAACAATATATACCTAAAATTTAATTTAATTATAAATTCAATAATTGAAAATTCTACTCACAAAATCAATTATTATTTATTAACTTTGTAAAAAAAAAAAAATCTAAGAATTTGAATCTATAATGAAGTGAAAAGTAATCCTCCACACCATACCACTCATACATTTTCAACGTGTTTGGTTAATTACACCTTTCCCTTTGAGAAAGACTTATTTATTAACTTTGTAACTTTCAAAAAAAAGTAATCCTCCACACCATACCACTCATACATTTTCAATGTGTGAATCACCTGGACTCCTAGTGCCACTTTGCACCACTATGCACCTTTACGATTGAACAAAATCAAAAGTGATAAAAATGGCAATGTTTGTATTAAGAAAAATAAAACCCACTGGTCAGCTCTATGAAAGAGAGTCTGAACCAGGAGAGTCTGGCTCTGCAGAGCGCTCTACATTGTTCATCAACATTACACATTAAATAGAATACATGGTTTTAGGAAAGTTAGAACAACATCCTAAAAAATAGAAACTAATTCCTATCCTAAGGCTACGTGAACCAACTCTACATATTCTAGGATATTCTCCATTATCTTCAACACTCCCCCTTAATGGAGAATGGATTCACATATATGCCTAACTTCTCCCTAAACATTTGAAACTTAACTTTTCCAAGGGGCTTAGTGAAAATTTCTGCCACATTATCACATGTATTACAATATTCTAGATGAATTTCTTTAGATTGCACTTTCTCCCTCACAAAATGAAATTGAGTATCAATATGTTTTGTGTTTTTGTGAAACACCGGATTGTTGGCCAGCTTGATTGAACTTTGATTGTCACATCTGATTGTTTTTGCGACTGTTTGTTCTTCCCCAACATCCTGGAGAAGTCTCCGCAACCAAACTACCTCGCACGTTGCTGCACATATGGCTTGATACTCTGCTTCTGCTGAGGGCAAGGAGACTATGTTATGCTTCTTGCTGCTCCAAGTGATCACCCCAGATCCAAGACTGAATGCATAACCTGTTATAGATATGTGATCATCTACATTTCCTACCCAATCTGAATCTGCAAATCCTGCCAATCTAACATCAGAAGAGTCAATGTAAATAATTCCATAATCTACAGTACCTTGTAGATACCTCAAAACATTCTTCGTTGCATTCCAATGGCTTTCAAGTGGCTTAGACATAAATTGGCTTAACACGCTGACTGCATAAGCCAAATCAGGTCTAGTGGTGGTTAGGTAGATCAGACTCCCAACCAGCTGTCTGTAAAGTGTTGCATCCATCGCTTTTGATCCATCCTCACACTACAATTTGATGTTCTGCTGCAATGGTACCTGTGCAGACTTGCATTGATCCATTCTAAACTTCACTAACAGGCCTTTCACATTGCTTAAGACAGAAATGTTTGACCTGAATCCCTCCAGATCTCGAGACCTAAACAGTATATGAGTTCACCGAGATGCTTCATCTCAAACATCTATGACATCTATTGCTTGATTTCATCAATTAGATATATAGCATCACATGTAATTATCAAATCATTAACATATAATGAAATCAGCACTACACACCCTTCTTCATCTTTCATGGTGTAAAGATTAGGGTCATTCTTCCTTCTATTATAGCCAGCTTACAGAACAAATGAATCGATTTTCTCATACCATGACCTGGGAGCTTGTTTTAATCCATAGAGTGCTTTCTTCAACCTACAGACTAGATGTTCTTTTCCCTTCTGGACAAACCCTTTCAATTGCTCTAAATAAACCTCTTCTTTCAGTTCTCCATTCAGAAATGTAGACTTTACATCTAGTTGGTGCATCATCCACTGTTTCTTAGTAGCCAAAGCAATTAACATTCTAATGGTTTTCAATTTATCTACAGGGGCGAAGGTTTCTTCATAATCTATCCCTTATTTTTGTGTATACCCCTTTGCAACCAACCTAGCTTTCAATTTTTCTATAGTTCCATCTGTATTATTTTTCGGTTTATATAGCCATTTGCAACCTATGACCTGTTTTCCTCTAGGAAGTTCTACCAATTCCCAAGTGTTGTTTCTGATTATTGAATCATATTCCTGTTCCATGGCTATTTTCCATTCATGACTTTCATTTTCTTCTTTATAACTAAATGGTTCAACAACATTCATCATACTAGTCATAAGTGCATTTTCCCTATATCTTGTAGGAACTTTCCTACCTAATCTCCTAAGTGGTGGGGTGGTGGTTTCAAACCTTATTTCTTCCTGTTGCTGTTGTTGTTGCTGTTGTTTCTGTTGCTATTGTTGTTGGTGTTGCCGTTGTTCATCCTCTACCTTTGTTTACTGTTGATCCTGATTGTTCTCTGCATCCTCTTCTTCAAAGTATGAAATGTCCCATCCATCATAGTGCTCATCAGTTTCTTCACTATCCTGCTCATGGAATTTAACATCTCTACTAACAAAGATCTTGTGAGTAGAGGGATTAAATAATCTATATGCTTTATATGATGAACAATACCCTATAAAAGTGCATCTGATGGCTTTTGAGTCTAATTTCTTTCTATCTTCCTTGGGTATGTGGGAAAATGCTTTACATCCAAATATTCTTAAGTGTTTTACTGCAGGATTATATCCATACAAAGCTTCAAAAGGAGTTTTAAACTCAAGACTTCTTGTAGGACTCCTATTTTTTAAATAAACCACAGTACTCACTGCTTCAACCCAAAAACCATTTGAAAGATTATTACCTTTCAGCATACTTCTCGCACATTCCACCAAAGTTCTGTTCTTCCTTTTTGTTACTCCATTTTGCTGTGGAGTATGGGGTACTGTAAACTGCTGCAAAATTCCATGATCTTTACAATATCTTATCAGCTCATCTTTCCTATATTCTCCCCCTTGATCAAAACGAAGAATCTTTATCTATTTCCCTGTTTTTCTTTCAATCATATTTTTAAACTGCTTAAAGTATTTGAATGTATGACTCTTCTTACTTAAGAAATACAACCAAGAAAACTTCGTACAGTCATCAATAAACAGTAGGAAATACGTTGCACCTCCTAATGATTTTTCTGCATGGAACCACAAAGTTCTATGTGCACTAACTCCAGTATATCCCTTTATTTCTTTTCTACTCTAACAGGGAATTCTTCTCTATGCATTTTTCCTAAAGTACAAGCATCGCAATCATTATGTACTTGCTTTAGCATAGGAAGATATCTTACCATTTCATTCCTCTGTAGTAACAGCAAATCATTGTAATTGATGTGGCCGAATATTTGCTGCCAATGTTCTTCTGTAGTCAGGCTCATTGTTGTCAATGCTCGAACCGGTGCAGGTCTCACATCCAACTTGTACAGTCGTCCTGTTCGGATTCTTGTAGTAATTGTCTTCATACCATCTAGTAGATCCTTAATGTAACAGTTACATTTTAAAAATTCAACTTTCAAATCTTGCTCTGTAATCATTGAGACAGAAATCAAGTTCTTAGTTATGCCAGGCACATACATTACATTATAAATTTGTTTGATATTACCATCAGGTAGAATAATAGAAACTTTCCCACATCCTTTGATTTGATGGCTTCTGTCATCTCCTAGGTAATAGGTAAATCTGTGCGCCTTCAATGATCTCTTTAAAATCCTCCAGCCAGTGCTTGTTCCCTGTCATGTGTGTTGACACTCCTGAATCTACATACCAAATGTCTACATCAACATTTTCATCATGATCTACCATGAACAACCTCAAATTCTGCACATGATCATTGTTCGCAAGATGACTTGCATGTCTTTTTAACTTCTGCTATTATTCATGATACTTCTTTTTCCTACATTCCCTGGCAATATGACCCAATTTTCCGCAATAAAAACATTTAGTTTCAGAGTAGTTTTTATTCGAATGCATACCTTGGGTCAGATTTGGTTGTTTCTGTGAACTTGCTTCGTTTTTTTGTTGTGGACCTCCTCTCCCTTTGTAGAAGTTCTTCCTCGCCACCAATGCAAGATCGGCACTCTGGGGCTTTAGAGTCAATCTCCTCTCTTCTTCCTGCATCAGTTTACCTGTCAGCTCTTCAAATTTCGTGATCTTTTCTTGGGCATTGATCCCAGCGATGAACATTTGATAATCATCAGTGACACCATTCATTGTAATGGTCACAAGAACTATATCGTCCATTGTATGACCAATATCTGATAATTTGTTTTTCAGATCCTTGATCCTTGCTACAAATGAAGCAATCATTTCATTCTCCTCCATCTTCATGGACATGATCTTACTCTTGAGGAACAAAAGATGATTTGAATTTCTGATCTCGTACAATTCCTTTAGAGTTCCCCAAATCTCGTTAGCTGACTTACCTTCTCTGATGTGTGGTATAATACAATCTTTCACTGACATCTTTAACATTGTCCTTGCTCTGCTTTCTCATTTCTCCCAATCTGGGACCGATGTTGATCCAGCCGCGGGCCTTGGCTCATCTCTGTTCGCAATTGTCCAAGCACTCTGCGCTTCTAGCAGAGTCTGCATCTTAAACTTCCAATTTGCATAATTGGAACCATCGAGCATGTTATTCTCGTTCATGCATGCTTCAAATATGTTGTTATTCATCTTGGCGATTTAGAAAATAAAATCGACAGGTAAAAAAAATGTTAAATTTACCCCAGATCTGTGACAGAGACAGATCATTGTTGTTCGATCTCGTAACACACACGCAAATCACCGTGGCGTTCTTCTTAGCCTCCAAAAAACCTCTTGTTGTCAGCTACATCCTTGTTCTTGGCTTCCCCACTCAGCTTCTCTAACAGCTACAGCCTTGTTCTTGGCTCCCTTTGCAATTTTCTTTGATTTACATGATCGTCGCTGATATTTGCCCAATATCCAAGACTAGTCACTGAAATACACTAATTTTCCGAGACTAGTCGCAACCGTCGCTGATATTTGCCCAATTTCCGAGTGATTGTCACTGTTGTCCACTGAAAACCTATGACAATTTCGGTTCAAAGAACCACCCACCAACCAGCGTACAGGTTCCTCAGCCCTGACTCTCTGATACCATGATAAAAATGGCAATGTTTATATTAAGAAAAATAAAACCCACTAGTCAGCTCTACAAAAGAGAGTCTGAACCAGGAGAGTCTGGCTCTGCAGAATGCTCTACATTGTTCATCAACATTACACATTAAATAGAATACATGGTTTTAGGGAAGTTAGAACAACATCCTAAGAAATAGAAACTAATTACTATCCTGAGGCTACGTGAACCAACTCTACTATTCTAGGATATTCTCCATTATCTTCAACAAAAAGACCCCAGGTGTTACCTTGCACCATAAATTCAAATTTAATGTTAGACGATTGAACGAAATCAACCATCAAATTAATAGTTAGTTAATAGTTAATAATAGTTAACCAAAAAATATATGTTTAAACTTATTTTAAGTGTTTGCATTGAACAAAATCAACCATCATATTAATAGTTAGTTAATAGTTAATAATAGTTAACAAAAAAAATAGATGTTTAACTCGTGGGAAACTCATTTTAATTGTTTTCCTTTCATGTGTTCATATCGAGAGAGGGAGATAGCATAAATGCACTCTTCTCTCTGAAATGATGCTTACTTTTGCCTCTGAGAATATTTCCATGTGGAGAATCGGCACCATGAATGTCCAGTATAGGAGGTAGGGAAAACTTTAATCTCATGGAAATCACATTGACCGCGAGAATTATGTTAGGTTTTATTTGTTGATTTTCTTGTTTTTGTAGAGTTCGATGTTAGGGTTTATTTGTTGATTTTTTTGTTTTTGTAGAGTTCGATGTATAAAGGAATGGGGAATGAGGTTTTGATAAGTAATGTCCCTGGAGACAAAGTCGTTATAGGTGTGAAGGTCAAGGGTTCCAAGATAGGATGGTTGTCGATGGGGAGAAAATTGGGGCAAAATTGACATGTTAATGCTAATTTCAGGGGGCAATCCCTATCGTTTGAGTTTACCACCAGTGTTGATACCCTTGCCTTAGTGAAGGAGTTGGATGGAACCAATTAATTAACATAACAAAGTTTGCACAACAGAAACACATTGAAACATATTCCACCCACGAGTTTCTTATATTGAATAAGCATATTTGTTATTTCCTTTTTGGACCAAAATTAGGTTGTGTTTATGATTTGTCTAGCTGTCACAAACTCTGCCTATTCTATGGATATAAGGAATGACATCCTTAGCCTGGAAGCTTTGATATAATCTTGTATACCCTTACCTTAGTCCTCCTGTAGCCTTGAAAAAGCTGGATGGAACCATTAATTAGCGTAAGAAATCATGTGTAGCAGAAACACACTGAAACCCATCCCACCCACAGGTTTCTTATATTGACTAAGTGTATTTTCTATTTCCTTTTTGGACCAAAATCAGATTGCGTCTATGATCTGTCTAGCTGCCACAAACTCTACCTGTTTCGTGGATATAAGGAACACCATCCTTAGCCTAGAATCTTTGATATAATCTTGTAGGATGTGTTGCATAGTGAATTAGGCCTGAAATTGTCAAAATAAATTGCCTTCTCTTCACTGGGGATATGGGTGGAGATGGGTGAGGAATGTTGAGTTGAAGGCTTCGAACATCTTTGATATTGTGGACTCTTCAACCCCACCTAGTAATTCAGTTTAAGTTAGATTTGATAGTATCTTCACATCTTTTGATAGAAGCCCTTGTGAAAGGGGTTTTTCCCTTCTTCACTGAGGAAACTGCTTCGTGTAGTTCTTCAGTGACTGGGGTCAACTTTTGTTTGTATTTTCTGATATTATTTTGGGATGCATTCTAAGAATTTTTTCCCTTCTTCACTGAGGAAACTTCTTCGTGTAGTTCTTCAGTGATTGGGGTCAGCTTTTGTTTGTATTTTCTAATATTATTTTGGGATGCATTCTAAGAAGGTTTTTGTATTATTCTGATATTTGTCCTCCTTATCTATCAACAAATTGTTTAAATAATCCTTTGCCTACATACATTTCTTTTGTTGTTCCTATTATCTTTGTTTATTTTAAAATCTTGTATTGATACTTCTTATCAGGTATGATCCATGGGAGGATTTTGAATCCATGTCTCTCTTTGAGCCATTGAATACTAGATTTCTGTTTTTAGAATAATTTCTCTTATTTTGTATGCTAGGTCCAAATTGGGTTAGACCTCATTTTATCTTTCAATGAAGTCCTCTGACCTGCCTATGATTTCTCTAGTGATTCATTTTCACCCTTCATTTTTTTCTTTTCTTGGAATATATTACAAAAATATTTACTTTAGTTGCATTTAAACATTTTTCTTCCTCTTTATGGTATATATTTTGGATCCCAAGTGGGTGTATTCTCCTCTCACAAACCTTTACTAGGCATTCCAATCTGGTTGTTCATATCACATGAACTCAAATTTGAAAGGGGTTTGTCAAGGCTCTGGTTTTCTCTTCAAATTGAATCTATTGAGTTGGCCTTTGCTTGCTTCCAGATTCTTTCACCTCTATCCTCCATGGAGTCATTTTTCATTCTCGAATGAACATCATATCAAGGATTGTAAGCCTAATGTTCCTTTTTATTATTTTCATGGCCTCCACTCATTATTTCCTTCTATTCATTGTTTCCATTTTAGATTGATTCAAAGAGAGTCAAACTGCAGAAAGTGCAAAAATTGTATACATGGAATAACTGCATAGATTTCTTGTGTGATTATCATGGCCTTGACTCTTTATAGATTGTTTCCTTCTATTCATTGTAGCCATTTCACACTAATTTGAAGAGATACAAACTACAATAAATGCAAAAAACCATATACATGAAATAATGTCTGAGTGTTTGTGTAGTTCTCAGTAAAACAAACTTTGACTCTTTAATTAAAGAAATTGTGTATGATTTACAAGTATTACCACTTCTGTAATATTTTGTAACTTCATGTCGCATTCCTATTAGTTTATCACTAGAGAATGGGATGAAAGAATTTACTTTGTAGTATGCGAATTTCTGTGATTGTTCTACTTCTGGGAAAATCTTATGCTACCTTACAAATATGACCTATCATTTTTATCAGTCTTTTCAAAAATGGAGTTAAGTGATTCAAACAATGTTTTTCATATTTGTATGAAGATATTTTAGTCTATTGATCTCTATCCTACCCAATTTCACATTTTCATATTAAGAAGATAAAAGGATTGAAGTAGAAGAAGGCATACCTGGTGGAAATACAAGTTAATGGGGGAACAATTGCCTAGAAAGTAGATTATGCATATAACATTTTTGACGAACAAGTTCCTATTGATGCTCTTTTCCAAAAACATGAAATTATTGATGTTATTGGTGTCACAAAGGGTAAGGGTTATGAAGGTGTGGTAACTAGTGGGGTGTTACAAGACTGCCCTGAAAATTTCACAGGAGTTTGCATAAGGTAGCTTGTACTCATTTATCCTCTGCATTTACATTTATTTATGTAATTGAATGTTTGGTCCTTTTTATGGTTCAATTCTCTCAATTTGACGCAATGGTATCAAATCTTGTTTTGATGTTGTGTGTTAGTTGTCATTGTTTAGGACAATGCTAACAATTGTTATCTTGGAAGAGGAGAGAATTTCAACCTTGGAAAAATTGAGATTAACAACCATATGACAAGTCAGAAAATTCTATAAATGTTGATCAATGATTTAGTTGGTAAGTTATGTGGGTGAGATAAAATGGGAACATTGTGTTGTTATCAAGTTTTATCAATGTTTACGACCCTCAATGCAAATAACATGGAGTTGCTGGAAATGTGTTGGAAATGCAGAAATAGTCTAGAACACACATAATTATTAGATGATGTAGTATTTTATTTATTCTATTTGTAATGGCTATTTGAGTCTTGTCATGTATATGAATGTGGGTGATGGTGGCCTTCCTGCCTGTGTTGTGGTTGTCTGTTGGTTGGAATCTAATTCATATGGTTATCTAAACCCTAATGCTAAACCAAGAAGGGTAATGGATGTTGCACCTAGAATTTCCTTGTAACAATATAAGCTCCTTGACGTCGCATGCATGTCATTTCATTTCCATTTTTTTTAATATTACAAGTCGATGTTTTTGTCTTCCTCCTGTGTGCATGAATGTTGAGTTTTCGTTCTTTGATTAGAATTTCATAACAATCTAAAAGTTTTTTGTGTATTAAATTGTTGAACTGGCATCATGGACTTGTAGATATGCTTTTTAAAATTTAAATCAAGGATCTTTATTCTTAAATTGTTGTCATCTATATGCTAATAGTTTTTGTGTTATTTATTGCAGCGTTGGTGGAAATGGGACTTCTTCTGTCAATGGTATTGTGCTTTGCAATGTGACATTTCCTTTGACTGGGACAAATACTACTTTAAATATTTCTACACCCCACCTTCAGTCACAAATTCATCCAATTCTTTTTCCTATTCTCACCCTTCCCATTCTTCTCTAGAATCTACCAATTTGTAGGACAAAAGCATTATATTATTGATGTATCTTTGAAAAGAACATGGAATGCTTCATTTCTTTTTACAAAGCAAGATGTAAATGTAGAGGTTGGATATATCCTTGGAGAGAAATATGTTGTATAAATGAAAGATTTCATCAATTGTCATTTTGGGAAGGGAAAGTTGAAAATGCAATTTTTGCAAAATGTACACATTCATTGTTGTAGGAAAAACAAAGGTATCATAGTCTACCACCATTCATTAATAGATATTTTGTATATGTATTGTAAGATGTGTACAACTATCATGATCATTGATTGAATGTAGGATTGGTGAGAATGGTACTTGTTTATTTGTTAGTTGTATGTCATTTAGTGACAAGTCAAAATAGAGATTCATCACCAAGTAATAATTTCATTCATACTTTCAAATAACAATTGGCCCATTTTTCCTTCTCAATAATAGGAGAAACATGCATAGCGATAATAATGGTAGGAATCCTGGCTTCAAGAGCTAGAAAAGATGTAGGTGGAATGTGCAAGGGTAGTTCATTAAATGAAGCATCATAAGAAACAAGAGATGCCTTCATCGTTGCAACTCCTTTCTTCAAATTTCATATTTCATGTCTTGCCTCTACACCTTGGCATTGGGATTTTGTATTGTAAATTGTGAGGAACACACAGATTTGAGAGGACAGAGTTCAGAGATATTCTCAATTTCTATAGATAACTAGGAATTCCATTAGGAATCATGTCTTCTAAAAGGTCCAAGTTCTTCATTTGCATAAACATTCTCTGCATCTTCCCCATTATTGTGTAGTGTGTCTGAAATATTGGCCTTTATCTGCAGTGGTTGATCTTGTTTGTGAGAACCCTTTCTCATAGGATCCTTCTTAATGGGGTCCTTATCTCCTACCCCACTCTCATCACCTAATGTCAGGGGTTTTTTACAGTGCCTTGGTTCTTTGAGAATCAGTTTGATTGCTATTGTCGATAATATAAGTGAATGGTTGTGGCAGAGAATGCTTGGAAGTCTTTTTCATTTCTCATAGTAGAGGTAGAAGCCTCACTTGGAACATGTTGAATTAAACCAAAATAATGGAAAGAGTTTGAAACAAACATAGAACAACATTGTACTGAAAATAAATTAGATTGTGTGCCTAAGACAAAAGTTTCATTTGAGGATTCGCCTATCAATATGTTTTTGTAGGGCTTCAAATTTCATGTCCCCTTTATCTCATCCATCTTCATTTTCTTCACTAGCATCATCAGAATCAATCCCCCTATCATCATTGTTAAAATCATTTCTGGAAAAATATGGGAGTATCCTCTTCATCCATATCACTCTTACCCAGTGCATCGAATTTTCTGAGTTTGATCCCAGTTCTGGGATTTTCCAACTTCTTCTTTGTCCTCACACTGAAAAACAGAGTCCTGGTAGTGCAGGCTTTATGTGCATGTAACTCTAAAACAACTTGAATTGGTCATGCCTTTATGTGCATGTAATCTTACAGATAGTTTGAAATAAAATTGGGAGCTTTTTTATTTAAAATAAAATAAAATTTAGGCATCAGAATAGGAGTTTCGTTTTGAAAGTATGTTATTACAAGGATTTTGTAGGTAACTTTTTGAGCCGAGTGCAAAGCCTATATTTCCTTGTATTTGTGGCTTGAGTTAGTAACCACACCTTATCAGAAGACTTACCAATGTGTGTTGAGGATTTTTGCAAGCATTTAAATGTTGTTACAAGTAGCTAATGTGATTTTCTTGTTATTAGCATTGTTTAATATACTATTGACAAATCGATTGAAACATATTTTGTTATCATTATTCTTTGTAGAATTATTATTGTTGTTTTGTTATTATTTTTATTGATATTAGTTTTTTTCAATATCCATACTTCATTTAACAAAAAAAAAATAGTGTTTGCTTCAAAGTACTACCCCTTGCCTTCCAAGAGTGAAAGGAAAAGTTACAAATTGAAAGTGATGGCATGACAAATTACATAGCTTGCTTTGTTTCCTGGCCACAAAACTCTATAAACTAATATAATATAATTTTTAAAAGGTGGCAGGAATCCCATTATAGCCATACACCTGAAAACCTATTTGGACAGTAAATAGACATTACACAGTTGTACATTGGATATTGATTTCATATTTATGATATGCTAGTTTCCCAGTGGTATAACAGATTAAAGAGTGAACCATAGCAAGGATCAGTGTTGAAGTCAAAAGAAACACAATAAGGTACTAAGGATCATTACTCTGGCAAGGAAAATGTTTAGGAATGGAGCTCAAGTTGAAGACAATAAGGAATAACTGAAATGAAAGGAAGATGGGACAAGTTGATAAATTTCATCGCACATATTTAAAAAATGATAAACAAAGGAAGCCATGTAACAAGTTCTTGGAAAAAGGATGAGAAAAATTCAATAAGACATGTAAAAGGCACGTTAACTATCGAAATATAGAATTGATCAAAATATTAAAACAAAGCAGAAAGGCCTAGAGTAACAATTTTAAGAAGGTATCCATGCATTCTTTTATCTTTTTGCACAACCTTATGGCCACATAATTCAAAGTACGATCTCTCTCCCAAATTTACCTCCTCACCACTTTGTAGATTTGGCCAAAGCCTCTAGATTCATACTTGCTGCAAAATGGTGTCCAAAAACCGTCTCCAAAACAACTTTTGCTTTAATTCAACTAGTCTAGTGTTTAATAAGCCATAAAGTTGTGTTCAAACTCTAACTTCCAGATCAAAATAGAAAAAATGTAGGATTCATAGTTCTACATTTAAAAGGATATTTATTCTTAAATTGTTGTCATCTATAAGTTGATAGTTTTTGTGTTCTTTATTGTAGTGTTGGTGCAAATGAGACTTCTTTTGTCAATGGTACTATCCTTGGCAATGTGACATTTCCTTTGACTGGGACAAATACTAATTTAAATAGTTTTTCACCCCACCTTTAGTCACAAATTAATCCAATTATTTTTCCTATTGTCACCCTTCTCATTCTGATCTAGAATCTACCAATTTTGTAGGACAAAAGCATTATATTATTGATGTATCTTTGAAAATAACATGGAATGTTTCATTTTTTTAAACAAAGCAAGATGTAAATGTAGAGGCTAGATATATCCTTGGAGAGAAATATGTTGTAGAAATGAAAGATTTCATCAGCTGCCATTTTGGGAAGGGAAAGATGAAAATGAAATTTTCGCAAAGAGTACACATTCATTGTTGTAGGGAAAAAAGTGGTATGATAGTTTACCACCATTCATTGATAGATATTCTATATATGTATTGTAAGATGTGTACAACTATCACAATCATTGATTGAATGTAGGAATGGTAAGAATATCATCTTAGCTGGTATTGGCTTCAAAGGTTGTGCATTGTTGATGGTATTTAGGTAAGGGATCAAGAAAGTTGAGAGTAGCCAACATTGTCACTGTTTAGTTTGCCACAATCATTTCTTCTTTATGGTCACGGTGCAGAGGAATTGACCTTTCCCAATTTGGTTTTGGCTATGAGTACTCTATTTTGTTGCAGATGATTGTAGAAGAAATGAACATTCTCACAATAGTTTAATCCAAACTCAGCACTAGAAAAGGATAAACTCAACACTAGAAAAGGACAAACATCTAACAACAATCAATAAATCATTTCCAATATGTTATTCACAAAAGTTAAGCTACAATGACCACTAAGAACTTATTTCTTCTATGCTACTCTTTCCTATGCTACCACCTTACGGCGTTTCCTTTGCAACATTTGGTGCAATTGCTAGTTTATGAATTAAATTAAAATGTTTTGTTTAATTTTAATAAAATAATTTTTAGATTTATTTTTTATTTTTTTTAGTTTTAATATAGTTATATTTTAGTTTTCTAATAATTTAGTTTTTTTATTATTTTTTATTTTAAGTTTTAAAATAGATTTAGATTAGTTATATAGTTTAAATTTGGCTTTTAAAATATCCTAAATGATTTTTAGTTTAACATTGTCTTATGGTTTGATGATGGGTAATAAATGGAATATTTGGGATCCTAAAGAGATGGAGGAAAATCAAATCCAAAGGAGGAAGAAAAATTTTTCCATGCTTATAAAATGACCATAAGACATAAACCAGAAGGGAGGAGTGTCTTGAAAAAAAGAGGAGAGTGATTTACATCCTTTATACTTCAATATTTTCTTTGCAAATTTAGTTTTTATAGAGGACTAGGAATAGAGGCTCCACTAGTAGTTGTTAGATCAACATTTGTAAGAAATTTGTGTTGAGTGAACTTTGAGGACTGGCTTCAACTTTGTATGAATTTTTCTGCAGAGAATAAAAGTCATTTTCAGATTTGTTCATTATGGTTTTTTTGTAAGTTTTATGGAAATTTATAACTTTGTTTCAATCTTTCTTTAAAACTTTATAATGAGAATATTTATCGAATTGCTTTATGAAGATTATCATTATTTTATAATCTGATCTATTTGTTGTGAATTGATTCAGTTTATGCAGGTTTAAAAGTGTTTTGCAATGATCATGATTTGTATATGATTTATATGTAGAATCTTAAATGGTTTTAAATATAAGATTAATTATATATTATCATCATTCACACATGCACATAAGCTAAATTAATTCAGATTATTTTGCTCCTGCAAGATAGGGTTTTGCTTTTCTTTTCTTATGATTTTGTAGTTGTAAGATTATGGTTTTTAGATCACACTTAGATTAGTCTTAGTTTAGCTTTTTTGGGGAGTTTAAATTTTAATCATTTTAGAAACTCAAGTGAGCAACAAACCAAGCCTCCTTTCAAGGGGGAAAATCATTCTTTACCATTAATTTCAGTTACATAAGTTTTTGGACATCATCTTTTCACTTTTACATATGTATATTTGTACGGATTAAATAGTCATTCTCACTGCATATATATTTCATTGCATGCATTTAGGATAGTTGTTGCATTTTATTTGTCTTTTCCTTTCACAAGAGGAAGAGTCAAAAGCCTAACGGAGCCTATAAACCTATCAAGGGTGACCTCACCAAACAGCTTGCGCTGTGTGAAGAGCCTTGGTCTGAGTCACTTCCTCCTTGTTGACTAGGGTGCATAAAACTTGTGTCAACAAAATGGCGCTAGAAGGAGGGCCTAAGGAAAATTTAATTAAGTAGATCATTAAAACCTTAGCCTTTATAATTCCAAATCTATTTTTCTTCCTTTCAATGTAATTATAACAAAAGCTCGATTGATAAATTGTCCTCACACAATCTTAGTTTTTTAATGTTTTTAATTGCTCATGGCTTCTTTCCCAACTTTTGTTTTGGAGCATGCTTTTAGTTTATGTCGACCAACTAAGAGAATTTCCAAAAGGATAGTTAACCATTTGTCAAAGATAAGATTCGACAATGAGTATGATTCTCCTTTCACTTGTACATATTTGTCATTTTTTGTTTAAAGCTAAATCTTTTGGAGATTTTACTAATGATGAGTTATGCAAGTTGTTTACTCTTACTTTCCAGGGAAGAATTAGAAATTGGTTCAAAGCGTTGCCAGCCAAATATGTTCATTCGTGGAACCAATTCACTTAAATATTTTTTAATGTTCATCAAGTTTATGATTATGATTCATTGTGTTTAGAAATTAATAGTTTATCTATGCATGAAAATGAATCATTGCAAGAATTTTCTTCTATATTTCTTGTACTTTGTTGGAGGTTTCATTTAGGATATCCACCTCCTAGGCACAATTTAACCTCATGGTTTCTTAATCTTGTTCTTTCTATTAAGAAACAAAAAAATGAAAAGAACATAGATGATGAGCCAATTCTTAATACTAGTGATTCGAATTGGATCCATAGAAGACTGTCAAAGAACCATGACTGAATCAGGTCGAACAAATATCTAAAGAAATCCAAAATAGCGATCAAAAACACCCTGAACCAGTGGCAATGGCAGCCAACATGGAACAACGAGGACCTTAGTCAAAGCGCGCTGACCGAGGTCCATGGAGACCGCGCAAGAGGCCAAAGTAGCCCCTGGGAGCCCTCGAATGGGAAAAGGAAGAGGTTTTTGATGCGCATTGCTACGCGACCAAGGCCATAATGGGAAAATCCTGAGCACTCGATCACGTGGGGGAACTGGAGGACCGCGGGCGGAAAAAGGAAAAAGCGCTAAATGTACACGGCGGGACCCGCGCTCTAGAAACCGACAGTTTTTATCGAGGCACCCTTGAACGGTAAGAGGTTTTGGACAGGAGCGGAGCGATTCCATACACCGATCGACGCGTGGCAAGTGAAGGTGAGAGAAAACCGCCGTTGATCGTGCACTATCGGTCGAGCAAGTCAAACGCATGAAACGTGCGTATGGCGTCGAATCCAGATGGCTCGGATCAGACAGCTGAGATTGCACCCGATGGAAAGAAGCAGAATCGACAGGGAATTAAGTCGCGTTTGAAGGGATTTGGAATATGTTTGACCACCATGGTGGAGGAAGAACACATCCACAGCATAACTGAAGAAACGAACCGACGCAGCATTGTTGGCACCATTTAGAGGAGGACAAGTGGCCACTCCCTGAGCGTTCATGATGACGAAAAACACAAGGAACTCCAAGCGCAGCTGCAGAAGGTGAATCAGCACAGGCGGAAGAGGAACCGAACAGGCATAGGGATCGAATGGCTAAAGCCATGAACAGAGATGGTCGAATCAGTCAGAGTTGAGTAGAGTCCAAGTGACCAAGGGAGACAGTGAACAGTGAACCCTGAGAGGAGGACTAAACACAGAGAATAGTAAAGGCAAGCAGAAGAGACAGAGGGTCGAGCTGACCATAGGCAGTGTCGAGCACCAGAGAGCTTGAAGATTCAAGTCTTCCCATAGAGGAATCTTTCTGGACTGAGCATCACATTTGGCTCTTTCCACTATAGACCAGAAGGTCACAGAGTTGGTAGGAAGAAGAAGAGTTTGTGTACTCCAGTGGCTTGGGGAATCCAAGAACCACCCTGCCAAGAAAAAACCTACTTCAGGTGAACTCACATTGAATCCTTGTATTGTAAATTCTCTGCCCAAAGGCACAATAAAACAAGGCCACCATTGAAAGCTGGACTGGAGACGTAGCCCTGGAGAATAGGGTGAACTCCTTATTAAAATTGTTTGTGTCTTTGTGTTTCTTACTATATTTCTCTGTTGTCTTTCCATTTTAATGTCTGTGTATCAGCAATCTGATCGATCCATTGTTTCAATAACACAGAACACACACCAGCACATGAGTTTGTAATACCTTAGTTTAATAAATCTTTAACTAATGTCACTCATAGGGTGAATATTAGATCAAGTGGTTTCAGAGCTCTAGGCTATAAGGTTAGACAAGCTTGTGTTGGTTTAGCTGTGAATGCTCACAAGATCAAAGCTCAAATTAGGAGAATGAGAGTTGGTGGAAACTAATCCTGAAATTGGAAGAGTCTATTCTCGAAAGACAATGTCAGAAGAAGTTTCTGTAGGGCCAGACCCTCAATTCATAGAGAGTTTCCTAGCTATAAAGTCTATGGTTGAAGAAATGTATAGAGACTTTAGAAAGCAAAAGGTGGAAGATTCATCAGGCTCTAAGCAAGAGAAAGAAGAAGATGAGTCTCAATTCCATGACAACTCCAAAGGAAAGTGGAAAGAGGAAAACTTTCTCACACCTCCTAATAGCCTTGTGCATAATAAGAAAGCATCTTTGATTAAGTTAGATGTTAAATTTGATTTGCCTATATATGATGGAGAGCTAAATGCTGAAAAATTGGACAATTGGATTAGACAAATTGATGTGTATTGCAGGATACAAAATATAAACTTAGACAAGAGTAAGATTCAGCTGGCAAGCCTACGCCTAGGAGGCACTGCCTTGATTTGGTGGGAAGGTAGAACCCAAGCTGATATGAAAAGACATGGTAAGACCCTCTCTGTCTGGAGTGACTATGTTTCTACAATCAAAAAACAGTTATATCCATTGGCCTACATGCAACAAGCCATGATGAGTTGGAAAACTCTTCGACAATTGAAAGGGAAAAGTGTGCAAGGGTATACTCAAGAGTTCAGAAAGAGAGCATTGACGTTGGGTATCTCACTAGACTCACCAGAGACTCTTCTGAAGTACATTAGTGGTCTACACAGCTACATGAGGCATACCATCCTCATGTTTAATCCCACTAGTATAGATGAGGTATCTGTACAAGATACTCATCTAGAGGCTAGAGGAAAGAATGGCAATCCAGAAGTTGGGGACCATCCCAAACCACTGTAAGCAAGAGCAAGGAGAAAAGAAAACAGAAGTGGAAAGCAAGGAAGGCTAACACTACACAGAAAGCCAAAGCTTCATGCACTCACTGTAAAAGGAGAGGCATGATTATGAGCATTGTTGGATTCTGCATCCAGAGCTGAGACGTAAGAAGTCCGAGGGCAAGAAGAAGAAGACAGCTGCAACTATTCGGAGAGATTTAGGGTTAGACTCGGGAGATGAAACAACTATAGCAGCCATAGGTATAAAAGGTAAGAATTCTGAAGCATCTACTAGTAATTCTGCTCAATCTGTTATTGATGAAGAAAATGAGAGAAAAAGCCATAAGCTTTTCCATATTTGAGTTATTTCCAAAAATCAAAAGATTGATACTTTGTTTGATAGTGGCTCACAAGTAAATTTGATTTCTGAAGCAGTTGTAAAGAAATTGGGATTAGAAACTACACCTCACAAGAAACCATACCCATTAGGATGGTTGAATGATAAAGCACCACTACAAGTGACTAGACAGTGCAAACTCAAGTTTTCTTTTGGGTCAGCATTTGTAGATGAGGTTGAGTTAGACATAATTCCTTTGGATATATGTGGAATTGTTTTAGGAAGTCCTTACTTGTATGATAGAAAGGCTATTTTCTATAGATCTAAGAACAAGTACCTACTGGTTAAAGATGGAATCGAATACTTTGTAAGAGCTCATAAGCTCAAGAATAATTATACTCTCATAAACTCAGGACAGATGAAAAGAATTATTAATTCATGCAAACAATTCTTATTAATGGTTGTAAAGGAAAAGAATCCTGATAAAACCAATGTATTTGAGGGCTGTAATGCTGAACAGAAAGCTGATATAGAAAAGGTTGTTTCAGAGTATGATGTCTTGTTTCAAGAACCTAAAGGTCTGCCACCCAAAAAGGGAATAGTACATGATATTATTTTGCAGCAAGATGTTCCTTTGCCTAACATTAGGATGTACAGGTTGTCCGCTTTAGAGAATGCTGAAATCAAAAAGCAGGTGCAGGAGTTGCTCGAGAAGGGCTTCATCAGGCCTAGCATATCACGATGTGGGTCACCAATCGTTTTGGTGAGAAAGAAAGATGGCTCTTGGAGAATGTGCATTGATTACTAAGCACTGAATAAGATAACAACCAAGAATCGTTATCCCTTCCTCGCATAGATGCTTTTTTATATCAATTGAAAGAAGTTGTTTATTTCACCAAGCTGGATTTGCACAGTCGATACCATCAGGTCAGAGTTGTAGAGAAAGGTGCATGGAAGACTACTTTCAAAACAAAGCAGGGATTGTATGAATGGTTGGTTATGCCCTTTGGCTTAACTAATGCTCCTGCTACTTTCATGAGATTAATGAATGATGTACTCAGACCTTTTCTTGATGATTTTGTTATTGTGTATATGGATGACATTCTGATTTTTAGTAAAACGTGGGAAGAACTTTAAAGCATGTTAAACAGACATTAGATGTTTTGAAAAGAGAAAAAAATTATGTTAAACTCTCAAAATGTCAATTTGGCAAAACATCTCTAAACTACTTGGGTCATATAGTAGGGGAAGGTGAATTGAAAATAGATCCCTCTAAGGTGGCAGTCATTTTGAACTGGCCTAAACCCAGGTCTACTACAGAAGTGAGAAGCTTCTTAGGAGCAGCACAATATTGGAGGAAGTTCATTTCTAACTTCTCCTTGATTGCAGCTCCCTTACATGCTTTAACAGGATTAAATAAGGTGTTTCAGTGGGGAGGAAAACATCAGAAAGCCTTCGACACCTTGAAAGAGAAAATTAGTACAACACTTATACTAGCACTACCTGATTTACAAAGACCATTTGAGATCCAAACTGATGCCAGTGACTATGCCATGGGAGAAGTGTTGACACAGCACAGTAAACCCATATATTATCATTCTGAGACTTTTAATCCTACAATAGTTAACTATCCTACATATGATAAAGAATTGTATGCATTAGTTCACAATGTGAAAAAAGTGGAAACATTATTTAATGGGAAAAGAGACAGTAATACATATTGATCATTAGCCACTTCAATATCTGCACTCCCAAACTAAGTTGCAGCAATCAAGACATTACAGGTGGATGGGTTTTCTACAATAGTTTCACTTAGTCATCAGATATAAAAAGGGCATACACAACAAGGTTGCAGATATTTTATCTAGACCTATTATAAATGCATCTACCATACTTAAGCATAATTCAATGCTACATGAAAGCTACATTGAACAATATGCTCAAGATATGGATTTTAAAGATGTATATGCAACTTTGAGTCAAGGCAAAAGAGTAGAAGAATTGGACTATCATATAAAGGACCGACTCTTATACCATTGTGGGAAACTCTACATTCCACAAACTGAGAGGATAAAGATAATTAGGGAAGCACACACTTCTCTGATATTAGGTCACTTTGGGGTAAGTAAAACAATTGCACAGCTGCAAAGATTCTGCTGTTGGCCGAAAATGAATGAGACAATTTCTAGATATGTAAGAGGGTGTGCCATGCGTGCTAAAAGCAAGCCCAGCAATAGAAAACTAGGCTTGTACACTCCATTGTCAGTTCCTTCTCACCCTTGGGAAAGTGTTTCCATGGATTTTGTTGGAGGACTGCCTAAATCTAGGAAAGGTCATGATTATCTATATGTTGTTGTGGATAGGTTCAACAAAATGTGTATTTTGATACCTTGTAGTAAACAGATCACAGCTGAACAGACTGCAAAATTGTTCTTTGAACATGTATGGGTTCATTTTTTATTACCCACTTCCATTGTATCTAATCGAGACACCCGATTTGTGGGGAAGTTTTGGTCTAGTCTGTGGGAACTGATGGACACCAAGTTAAAGAAAAGCACAACTTTTCATCCACAAATATATGGCCAGATAGAAGTAGTCAACAGGACTGTGATCCAGTTACTGAGAGGATATTGCAGTAAACATCCTAAACTTTGCGATGAACACTTGTGTTATCTGCAGCATGCTTACAATAGAGCCAAACACTCTTCTACATAGAGATCTCCTTTTGAGACCTGTTTTGGTTTCACACCAAGGTCTCCTTTGGATATTGTCTTTGGTAAAGATACCATGGTTGATGAACACAGTGATGTGGACAAGGCAACTAGATTCATTGAAAAGATCCAGGAGATCCACCAAGCAGTACAGGAACAGCTGGAAAAGAGTTAAGCCAACTACAAGGCTAGGCATAATAAGCATCGGATGGAGCATAGTTTTCAAGTTGGGGACCAAGTCTGGTTGTATATCAGCAAGGACCGGATCCAAGGTGAAGGTAAAAAGCTAAAGCCTATTAGGTATGGACCCTTTAGGATACTTAAGAAGATTGGTGAAAATGATTTTTGCCTTGATTTACCAGCTTACATGCACATCTACTCAGTCGTAAATGCAGACTGCTTGAGATTGTTTGAACCTTCGATGATTGAGGACCCTAAAGAGCAAAGTCAATTGCCTTCTATTGATGACCTGCTACCTAAATATCTTAACGAAGGAAGACACAGTGCTGGACAGGAAGGTGAGGACAACACGCAGGGGAGATGTTGAGTACATCAGGATTGGGCTCAAAGGTTCAAAGCCAAGCAGCACAAAGTGGATTGAGATTGGACAAGTGAAGAAATAGTATCCTCACTTAGTCGATGCTTGAAAACCAACTTTTGGTGGTCCAAAATATTTTTCAGTGGGAAGGTCGTGATCTGAATTGGATCCATAGAAGACTGTCAAAGAACCATGACTCAATCAGGTCAAACAAGTCTCTAAAGAAATCCAAAACAGTGATAAAAAACACCCTGAACCAGTGGCAATGGTAGCCAATGTGGAACAACGAGGACCTCAGTCAAAGGCCCATGGAGACCACGTGGGAGGCCAAAGTAGCCCCTGGGAGCCCCGGAATGGGAAAAGGAAGAGGTTTTTGATGCGTGATTAGCGCTAATCGTGCATCTCTAGGCGAACAGGGCCATAATGGGAAAAGCCCGAGCACTCGATCACATGGGGGAACCGGAGGACCGTGGGCAGAAAAAGGAAAAGGCGCTAAACGTACACGGCAGGACCCGCGCTCTGGAAACCGAAGGTTTTGATCGGGGCGCCCTTGAACGGTAAGAGGTTTTGGATAGGAGTGGAATGATTCCACACACCGATCGACACGTGGCAAGCGGAGGTGAGAGAAAACCACCGTTGATCGTGCACTATTGGTCGAGCAAGTCAACCACGCGAAACGTGCGTATGGCGTCGAATCCGGAGGGCTCGAATCGGATGGCTGAGATTGCACCCAATGGAAAGAAGCAGAATCGACAGGGAATTAAGCCGTGTTTGAAGGGATTTGGAATCCGTTTGACCGCCACGGTGGAGGAGAACGCATCCATGGCGTAACTGAAGAAACAAACCGATGAAGCATTGCTGGCACCATTTAGAGGAGGACAAGTGGCCACTCCCTGAGCATTCATGATGACACCGAACACAAGGAACTCCAAGCGTAGTTGCAGAAGGCGAATCAGCACAGGTGGAAGAGGAACCAAATAGGCATAGGGATCGAATGGCTAAAGCCATGAACAGAGACAGTCGAATCAGTCAGAGTTGAGTAGAGTCCAGGTGACCAAGGGAGACAGTGAACAGTGAACCCTAAGATGAGGATTTAACACAGAGAACAGTAAATCCAAGTAGAAGAGACACAGGGTCGAGCTAACCATAGGCAGCGTCGAGCACCAGAGAGCTTGAAGATTCAAGCCTTCCCATAGAGGAATCTGTCTGGACTGAGCATTACGTTTGGCTCTTTCCACTGTATATCAAAAGGTCACAAAGCTGGTAGGAAGAAGAAGAGTTTGTGTACTCCAGTGGCTTTGGGAATCCAAGAACCACCCTACCAAGCAAAAACCTGCTTTAGGTGAACTCACATTGAGTCCCTGTATTGTAAATTCTCTGCCTAAAGGCACAATAAAACAAGGCCACCACTGAAAGTTGGACCGGAGACGTAGCCCTGGAGAATAGGGTGAACTCCTTATTAAAATTGTTTGTGTCTTTGTGTTGCTTACTATATTTCTCTGTTGTCTTTCAATTTTATTGTCTGTGTATTGGCAATCTGATCGATCTGTTGTTTCAATAACACAGAACACACACCAGCACATGAGTCTATAATACCTTAATTAATAAATATTTAACTGATGTCACTCATAGGGTGAATATCAGATCAACTAGTCATGTTTTGAAATGTTTAGAGCGTACTGGTGAATCCCAAATCCCTTTACAATCAATTTCTACAGGAGTTGATCTTCCACATTCTTAACAATCTGAAATCAAATTAGATTGTGATCCACAATAGGAAATTATTCCTCAAATCTCCTAGGATGTAGGTTGTAAGGAGGAGAACTTAAGAAAGCAAAATCTTGTGGAAAATATAGATTTAATCACCAATCATGTTCATGATGCTTCTTCCTTAGAGATTGATCTCAAACCAGTCCCTACTATTATAACAAAAGGTTCATCCAATAATCAGAGTATTATTAATAATTTTCTTGAAGATGTTTATATTTATGAAAATCACATGTACTCTGGTAGTCATTATTTCATGTATTTTAACCTTTTTCCTTATCTTGATATGTGCAATAATGATTCATTTGATCTTCTTACTCAAACTTTTATTTTAACTGGTTCAGATTTAACTGAAGAGGAAAATTATGCAAATCAACACAATGAGCATGATGAGCTTTCATTAGACCATGTTCATAAAATTGAGATAGAAAACAATCAACATAGTAATGATTCTCTTGCATATACATTTTTCCATGTTAATGAATATGATCTTTGTTATGATTTGCATGAGAGGGAAGTTCGTTAATATGATTATATTCATGATTTCCTAGATGATGACATTGAACTTCCTACGTCCAAAATCTCAATTTTATTTTCCTTTAGTGATGATATTTCATCCCCTCAACTATTTTATTATGTCATTAGGGAGATTAACTAATGATTTAAATTTGTCTCAAAATAGTCCCTTCTATTGATAAGATTGTGCTTAACAAAGAGTCTTGTTTTTATTGTAATCAATTACTTGATACTAGAAATCATAATCAATTAATTATTGGTTCTCATCATGACATTAATTGCATGATTTTTGCATCAAGTGATAATGTTTCAACAGTATTATCTAAATTTGCCTCTTCATCACAAATTTTTGATAAGAGTTATCAAGAGGATAAGACACTACAATTTATGACTTTATCAAGTTCTTATTCTCATGATATGATCTTTGAAATGCATTCTAATTATGATATCAAGATTCTTTTACAAAACGCTATTCATCACAATCAAGGAACTTTTACATCTCCAAATTCTTTCAAACAATTCCATGTTAATATTTCTACTTTTCATATATGATTGTAGATTGGATTGAGTAGTCTTATCGAGCTAAGTTCCCAAAAAATGGTAAGATCATATTTGCCTTGTTTTTCAATAAAGGCATTCCTGGTAAGTATGACTTGTTACTTTTTAATTTCATTATGCTCCAATTTTTTTTACTAATTGGAGATATTTACGTTGTTATGCAATTGGATATGCTTGAATGGCTACACTGGAAATATTATTACACTTAGAATTTTTTATTTTCTAAGTAGCGTAGGGTAGGTTTGGAGTAGAATAGTCTGTATTTGATTTTTGCCTTTTTTGAATAATGAAGAACATAAGCTGGAGACAAGCCATCATCATGACATTGTTAGGGGAGTTTTTTTTAACCTTGTCCCTATTGCTCTTTTTATTCTTAATTCAATATTATTCCTAAGGTGAATAAAAAAAGAATACATTTAGTAAAATAATAACTCATTCACTGATCTCTCATATTTCATAAGATGTAGTATTCATGGCTCTCTTTAGTTCTTAGATCCACATCAGAGTTGCGCATTTAACTTTTTTTATTTAGTGTGTAATAAAAAGTATAATCGTCAACATCTCACACAGTGCTAAATAAAACTTTTAAAAGCCAAGTATACACTTATATCATTAAAATGTTAAAGGGGTAAACTTGTAAATGTTCAAAATTTCATAATAACCTTTTATGATCCTTCTATCATTTCTAGCTTGCCATTTGATTCATGCATTAATGGATTTTTACTTGTTGTTGACTTGTTTTCATGCTTTTGTTTTCTTTGCTTGAATTGACACTTGTTTTTCTCACCTTGGTTTGAATGGGGAATAGTTTTAATGTTTCCGGGTTCTACTTGGCATGATTGTTTGGAAATCGGTTTATTTTTTTATCCATAAACAAAATTTTATCTTTAGGGAATGTTTATGCAAATATGATGTCATTATGTTGAATTTCAACTTTCCTAACTAGTCAAGTCCCTGATTTTATAAAACTTATGATGGTTACAACAAAATGTGCTTAAATATTTTTGTCATTATCTAATGAACTATTTATCAGCCCCAATTATAAGAAAGCAAAATATTTTTATCAACGATTTATTTAAGGTAATTAGCTCCTGGGAATCAAAACTAGCCAAGTAAATATTAGTTACCTAAACAAATTTATGTCATCCCTTGCTCTTAAGGAGCTTACATGATGTCTCCCCAACTATTAAGTAATCTCTTAAAGATTAACAATAACCATAGTTGAATCTTAAAACAAAAATAGTTAACTATAAGATAGGAGGTCTCATCAAGAGTCGACCTACCATGATCATAGGCCCTAACATAGTGACATTACCACTACTGGTCACCAAGCTAGGGTAATGGCTTTTAGCCGCGAGGTTGAAGGACAAGAGGTCTCATCGCGAGCTAGCTTGTTCACTTTGTTAGTCCCCTTGAAATACACTATCGTCAGTTGGTTTCCAAGCCAAGACAGTGGTATTTAGTTGACATCCAAATAAGTTAATGAAATGATCTTGTAACTATGTATTTATCTCTTATAGATGGTGTTATCACCCCAAGAAACTCTCCTAGGTTGTATATCAGAGATGCTCGGGAACATTACAAACTCAACAAAAATGTTGGTAAATGGTGGATGAATGAAATAAATGCTGCATATTCAAGCTAGATAACCACTTCTACTATGCTTAACCCCAGACATGGGTGAACACCCTCAGACTACAAGGATTTAGACCACCGATTACTCACAGTTTAAGGAAAATGTGATGATGGAGAATACTTATCACACCAGCAGATGCACAGAACCCTGTGATGGCCAACTGCAACCAATAAAGAGGTTTTCAAATCTATCTCCTAATGCACAGACAGGATGACAGCTCTCTGACATTAAAACAACAGAAACCTGCATACACATTCAATAATACTAACTAGATTCTAACACAGAGGTGGGATGACAGCCCCTCTAATGCTAAACATCTACAGCACATGAATAAATGCATAACAGGCACAACCTGGAACAAAGAAGAAGAAGTGGAAAGTGAGCAATTAACAGCTAAAGAAGCTTGCATTAGCTGAAAATGAAGACTAGACGCTGCAGGTATCAAAATAGTTACAGTCTCCAGAAGTTGAAGCTTACAACAAAATAACATTCATCAACCATCAACCTTTTGTCTTCTGGATATATATAGAGGTTGATTACAAAAACACTCTGTTGTGTTAAATGAGAAGGGGTCATAATGGACCACCTAACACATTAGTTCTCAGATATGGGCTCTGCTACATTCTGCCTATTTTAATGGATGATTTAGACATTCTCTGGTGTTCTGTGATCCTTCTCGGGCAGATGAAGTACTGACTGATACAAGCTCCATAACTAATAACTGCGTTAACTGCTCGAGGTTGTCTTGTTTCCTTCTCAACCATGTTGTTCCTTGAATGCGGTGGTTGCAGATTGAATGTGCTGGGTACAGGTAATTGATGGTTGATGTCCTTCGCAAGCTCGAGACAGTCAAAAGGAGTTGAGATTTCATGGCGGAAGCATGAGCAGGCCAGGGATAAATCTCAGGCGTTGAATCACGTGATTTGACAGTGGTGATTGTATCAAAGGGAACCATCGGGAGGAAATAAGTTGGAGAAATGAGGGTCGTCGGATCGCGGTCGTGTAGATCTGACGGCCATCGAGCAGCAACAGAAATGGGCGGTCGAGAGTCATTAGATCTCCCCGTGGCAAATCCAACGGCTATCACGTAGGAAAGTGGCATGGAGGTTAATGCGCGGGAGATGTACAAACAAGCTGTAAGCGGGATTATCGCACTGCCTATCGGAGATGGGCGGTATCCATATATGGCCGCACGATCCAGTGAAATGGTGACATGTGTCCGGTGCGATGGGCGCGAAACCGCTTTCCCCATGGGTTATCGCGGGCGCGGCTTGTGGGATGAGGGCTAGCGAACGTCGTCGGATGATATGGTGGACGCGATCAGACAGCGGGATCTAATCATGCACGTTTATCAACTGATGTGACAGGTGAGGGCCCCGGTGGGTAATATGATTTGGCAAAAGTGCACAGTTATATGTGTTAACACCTTAGCGCCTAGGGCTAAACGAAAAAGGATTTACATGGGTTTTTGGAATAAAACAGAAATGGCAGGGCAAAAGGGAAATTAAGGTTTATCAAGGATTTAGAGGAAAATAGAAGCAGCGAGAGGTTAAGAGAGTGTAAAGAAACCAAAGGAGAGGAAGGTGAAAAGACTGTTGCGCGCTGCTTTCTTGGCACAAACCAACCATCAGTCCTGAATTTGACCTTTAAGCACTGAAGTTGTAGCAGAGCTAACAGATGGGAAACTAGCATCTCAATGGGTTGAAAGGAATCCTTGTCAAGGTTATAGATGCCTACTAACAGCAGTGGCCATGTCTATGGTTTAGAAGATAATTCAATACTATTATTTGCTTGGTTACCTTGTTTTCTCAATATTGATTGCTGACGAAGTTTACTGTTGCATATACAAAATCTGCTTCAACATATGTTTTATGGGGTAATATTTTAATAAGTTCATGGATGATGATTGATATGATTCTAAAAGTTAACTTTACATATCAGGGATAAATCTTTTAGAATGTTTTATATTTGGGATTTTTTACCATCTCACCCCTCATTCCTGTTAATTTTTCTTATGGCTATATTGTTCTTTGCTTTGATAATTGCATTTCTTCATTAACACATTATATTCTCCCCATAACATCATAACATTACTCATATTTACAACATTATTCAGCAGCATATGCAACTATGTAGAAAGAACAATATCATCATCATCAATGCAGCGGAACATAAAGGAACAATATAAGAAAAGCATTCACACATAGAGACACCAGGATTGGTCGGAGACCAAGGAAAAACCCACTATGGGAAAAACCTTTCAAATTCTTCTTCTTATTAGATCGTCATCAAATGATTCAGCAAAAGAGAGTACAATGATCCATATCTTCATATATGCAACTATCCAACAAAATAAATACAACATTCATGAAATGAACCCAACAATGTTTATACTCAAAATCCTAATTCTGAAGCTTGTAATGAATTGTCACTTTTTGCAGTCAATTGTTGAACATTGCAGTCCCTGAGCGAAATCTTCAGACAACTAAAATTTCATCATTTAGGTCTCGATCGCAAAGAGGAGGATTCATGTGTGTCACTGGGAAGCTTTCAATTGATCTTTGGAGCCTTCAAGTGAGCGATTGTAGTCTTCAATGGAGAATTAGAAACCCTAGATGTCAGTCGCACAGAGAATGAGTTGTGTATGCAACTGGGATGCTTCGGTCGCACTGATGAACCTGGTTGCAAGTGACTATGGTCGAATCTAGACTGTGGAAAGAGAGCAACTGAGATTCTGAAACCCTAACTCCCAGTTGCATGGATGGAGAGTTGTATGTGTGACTATAAGGCTCTAGTTGCACAAATGAGCTTTTTTGCGATGGATTGCATTCGACTTCTTCCTATTTTGTGCATGTGACTATGGCCCAAACCCTAAAACTGAGATGTGTGATTTGGACCCTGCAATTTCACCTCAAAATGAACATGTTCCTCTGCGAATGAGCCTCAAACCTGTGTGAGCCAAAAACCAAGATAAAAGAGTGTCTCATGATCATGTCCAAATGAGGTAGAGGTCACTTCTATTTATAGCCTTCTAAGGGTGTCCACTTTGCTTTAGGGTCGACCTTGTCAAATATGCAATGTGGGATTTTCTTCATAAGTACACTTTCCCTTATCTAATTTGACTGATATTTAGGTCGATTTTAGTCCTCTCGAAAAGAGGAATTAAATGAAATAATTATCTCCATCAAGTGAGTTTTCCAAAGTGTAATTTGATTGTAGTTGCATATTTTTAACACTCCCTCACAACTAGGGAGAATTCCACCTACATCATGCCATGTGTATCTTGTCATCAAATCATATCCAATCTCAAGTATCTCATCATCTCGTATAATCATCGGATCATCTCAATTCATCTCTTGCATATTCCTGCTTATCTCTTGATTTTCCCTGATCATATGCTAAACATTATCAAATCTAAAAGAAGAAGAATTTGTCATCAGAAGGGAGCCTAAGCTACCACCCTATATTCATCGGGCTACTACTCAGGAATCTCTACCAGTAGGATACCACCCGGTAACATCGGTGGGGTGTGAGATCTATAACATGCATCAACATCAGATAGCATATCATTAGGGAGCATATTTCAACCTGGAACCATATCGGGGAGCATATCTCAATCTAGAATCTCATGGAGGAGCTATACATCTACAACCACATATCGAACAATAGGATATCCAAACACAAAGGGGAGCACATCTCAACCCTAGAATCACATCAGGGAGCTCATTCTCAACCTAGAACTACATATGGGAGAAAATCTCAACCCAATCATATTTCTTGTTGATCTTCCCATCGATGACTCTAATAAATCATGTGGTAGAACACCTTAATCATAATCAACTTGGGTTGTACAATCCAAGTACACTCTGAACCTGTTGGCTAGATGGGGAGAGGTATTCCCAACAAGCTTCAATTGTGGGTATGATGCTAATTGGGGTATACCCTACATAAACTAGATAGGGGAGTAGCATCTCCAACCATATGGGTAACTGTTAGGTCCCTATACTACTAGTGTAACCCCTTATTGTTATTAGTGAAACCCCCTTATTATATTTTTGTGTCCATGTAGTACCCATATTGTTAGTATTGTGCCCCATATAATCCCACTATTGTTATTGTTGTGCCCTTACATTATTATTGTTATGTCGGCTCTGATTATATTATGACATTTTAGACTCCTATATAGAAAGGAGGTCTTGTCATTTTGTATCATCCAAGAATTGTTCATTTGTGTAATGTAAAGGAGGTTTCCCCCTTGAAGAGGCTGATTTTGAAGTCGTTGACATATCTTTTCTATATTTTTGTGAGCTAGTTACATAACATTTGGTATCAGAGCTTTGGATTCTAGGGTTTCGCTGCTCCAAACATGTCATCGTGTAATTTTCGGTATAACGTTTTCTCTACGAAGTTTTAGAAGCTAAAAAAAACTCCCATTTGAGCCAAATTCTTTCTTAACCTTGGTTCTGAATTTCAGATCTTGAATCACTATATTTTTGGAGATATGATCTGAAGAATTTAGGGGTTTTGCAAGCTCTATAATTCCATCTCAAACAGGTCATTGTGGAATTTTCGCTATAAATTGTTTTCTACGAAGGTTCAGACTCTGAAATTAAAACCCATTTGAGCCGAAATCTTTCTGAATCTCGGGTCCGAATTTTAGATCTTGTCTAGCTACATTTTCGGATATATGATCCAAGTAAGTTAGGGTTTTGGTAGGCTCCCGAATTACATCCCAAACAAGTGACCTAAAGAAAATCGTCATAACTTTCTCTCTGAGCATCAGATTGAAATTTCGTAAGAAGATACAGAAAGAGGATGGATTGGAATTTTTTGTGTATTGTTTTCAGGTCCAAATATTGAAATAGTAACACGTGGAACTTCGTACAAGTTCACTCTACGAAAAAATTATATAAGCCGGTCATCTTGGGAGATTGAGCATAACTCTTTCTTGGATAATCCAATTTCGATCAGACTGGTGGCATTGGAAAGAGGACGCAGAGGGATATTGTAGGTTTCAATTTAAGACCTTGGAGATACAAAATTACAGAGTTACTGTCATTTTAATATCGAGCTCCTAAAATCAAGAAAAGGTGATATGAGGAAGTTTGATGGCAAGGATTTGGTAAATTGGATACTACATATGGCACAATATTTTGATCTACATGATGTAAAATTGTTATAAAAGGTACGTATAGCATATTTATATTTAGAACCGAATCCATTTTTATGGTATAAAGGGCTTTGTTCTTGTAAACCACTTGTCACTTGGTCAATTTTCACAGAGGAAATGATATCACATTATGAGGATACAAAGAGCAACACCTTCTTTAGCCAATTGATAAATCTCAAACAAAAGGGTTCAATGGCAGAGCACATTGATGACTTCCAAAAATTGAATATAAGGGTAAATGATATTCCAAATAAGTAAAGGATTGATGTCTTCATAGGGACTTTAAAGGATAACATTCAACATGAGATTCTTCTCTGGGAACCCGATTCATTTAAGAAGGCATTCAAGTTGGCAAGAAAAATTGAAAGCGGAATTATGGAAACAAGGAATCCTACCACTCACAACTACAAATGTGGAAGTGTTTTTTCTCCTAGCCTTCCATAACCTACAAGGTTGACACCACAACAATTGGAAGAAAAAAGAGAAAAAGGGCTTTGTTACAATAGTGATAGCAAATACATTAAACGTCATAAGTGTGCTGAGAATAAATTATTTTACATAGATTGTGAAGTGGAGGAAGAAAAGGATCAAGAAATGTTAAAAGAAGAGGATATACACCAGGAACCAACCCTAGAGAAAGAAGAAATGAATCTGACCATATCTTGTACTACATTGGCAGGAATTACCACTCCTCAAACTCTCAAGATAGAAGGACATATCAATAAGAAGAAGGCTCAAGTAGTGAAATATCAGGAAGAAAAGGATCAAGAAACATCAAAATAAAAATATACTCTCCAAGAACTAGCCCTAAAGAAAGAAGAAATGAATCTGACCATATCTCATAATGCATTGGTCAGAATTACCACTCCTCAAACTATCAAGATATAAGTACATATCAAGAAGAAAAAGGTAATAGTGTTGATTGATTCGGGCGGTACCCATAATTTTATTCATTGTAAGATATCCAAGGAATTGAATTGCTTCCGATATCCAGCACTAGAATGTCAAGTGATGGTTGCAAGTGGAGGAACCATAAATTGCTCTGGAAAGTGCCATAATATCAAGCTATACATGGGAGAATATATATTGAATAGCCCATTTATTTCCATTCCAATGGGTGGTGTTGATGTTGTACTAGGAGTCCAATGGCTACAATCCTTGGGTACAATAGCTTTTAATTTTCAAGAACTTTTCATCAAATTTTCTTCGGAAGAAAAGGAAGTTGAACTAAGGGGTATAACAGGGAAACCGGGAAACATAATCAGCTCTAATGGAATGACAAAGCCTCTAAATAAAGAGCAACGAGGTGTAATTGCACAATTATGTTCGCTAAAGGTTCCCACATCGAAATCATCTATTTCTCTAGATCTCCAAAAAGCCTTGGACAATCATTCCAAGGTATTTGAGACCCCCAAAGGCCTCCCACCTATCATGATCATGATCATGCTATTCATTTGATTCCAAGAAGGGTTCCTCCAAACATCAGGTCTTACAGATATACATATGCCCAAAGGAGTGAAATTGAACGTATGGTTGCAGAAATGTTAGAGTTGGGCATAATTATCCAATCAAATTCAATAAACAAAGGAAGGGATGAATGGAAGAATGACGAAGCAGGGTGGGAACTCAGTCAAAAGTTATAGAAGATCCTAGTTCAAACAATATTGTTGGAACTTGACAAGGAAGGAAAAATCATATTGGAACCTAAGGCAGTCACAGAACCGAGAAATCGACAACTACAAAATGGATTAATTTCATATTATCTCATCAAGTGGAAGAACTTACCCGCTGAAGATTCCACATGGAAGGATGATAATTTTATACAGAAGCATCCATAACTACTCAAACATTGAGGAAAACACTCTTTGAAGGAGAGGGGCATGTTAGGTCCCTATACTACTAGTGTAACCCTAATTGTTATTAGTGAAACCCCCTTATTATATTGGTGTGCCCATGTAGTACCCATATTGTTAGTATTGTGCCCCATAGAAGCCCACTATTGTTATTGTTGTGCCCTTACATTATTATTGTTATGTCGACTCTGATTATATTATGACCCCTTAGACTCTTATATATAGAAAGGAGGTCTTGGCATTTTGTATCATCCAAGAATTGTTCATTTGTGTAATGTAAAGGAGGTTGCCCCCTCAAAGAGGTTTATTTTGAAGTCGTTGACATATCTTTTCTATCTTTTTGTAGTTGGTTACATAATAGTAACTGATATGGGTGATACCCTATTGTCCAGAGTTCCCTCAACCCCAGGAACCCTCCATCTCAATTCCACATCCTGCAAGCTCAAACAGGGGAGGAAGGGTTGCCTCTGTGTGCTCAATCAGAAATGCTCTCATCATACTCATATATGGTATCAACTTGACCATCATATTGCAATAACAACAATCTCCTGTTCATACAGGTCATCAAATCAAATATCATATTAGAACAAAAATATATATCATAAAAGGATACCATAGTCATCCTCCCTCTCAAGGAGGTGCCAACCACAAGCCTAAGCTTGTCTCGTACATCAACGCTATCTCAATATATGAAGCTATTTCAATCCTAGCTATATATGGGATTCATTGCAAATCGGTTCCCACTCTTTGTCATCATAATGTATCTAGAACTTCCTAATACAAAAAAAAACTTCTTTATTCTTTCTCATAGTTAGCCATGCTAGAAAACTCGTACTCAACCTCGGTCATGCTTAAAGCTACAGAACTCTCATACAAAACACCATGGTAGCACTCAGATGTGCTCATCTCATTAATAATTATCCCAATCATCGTCAGTACATCCAAGAAGTCACATATCACAGGAGGAATGTCTAAGTCCAAAAATTGTTCATTTCATACAAATATCTTCAAGGGTGATTAGCGGAAACTCAATGTGAATGAACCGATTCAATCATAAATTCATTCAGGTTCTATGCACATCATGAATATATATGGACATGTGTTCAAAATGAAATAGAAATGCTTCAATCAACTGTTGGTTTCCAAGTTGAGCTCTATAATATCTCTTCACAACTTCTTGAAATTCAATCAGAGTGTCCAAGGATTTTCATTTCCACTTCTTCAACAGCTTTTCAATATAAATTTTCTTTTCTTAACTTTATAAATTGATTCATCATGCCATGATTTAGTATTTCAAGCTTCAAAATCCATCTCCCTCTTACTCAGATCATCAGAGGCTCATTACATGTCAATAGTAGACCATCAACATATAAAACCAAAACCAAAATCAAAATCATACCTTGGAACACTTCTGAAGTAGAGGTTTGGATCAACATTCAATGTGGACACATCAAGATCGAGGAGCTTGCTTCATACAACATAACACTTTACCAAACAAACATGCTCAGCCTTACATAAATCAATATTGTGTAATCAAATTAACTAAGTCAGCTTATCAAAGTTTATATACCAGATCAGAACTAATACCAAAATCATCAATATCATGGTATCAATTCTTTAGATCAAGGGACAGGTAGAGCTCCCATCAAGTCATGACTTCATATATTATCATTCCAACAAGTTTTCATTTAATTATCAAATCAATTCATCCTCGTGATCATAATATAAGTCACTAGATGCAAGTGCATATACTAAGAGTAGGTTCCATCTATTTATTGTGAGATTACTTCACACTGAATCACAATTTCCAATACTTCAACCAATGTGATAAGAACAAGGAGGTCAATACAACACCATTATTGAATACCAATATTAGTCACTGAAGATCACTATGCCCATATAGCATTGTTATCAAGGCAAATCATCAGTCGTCAAATCAAATCCAAATTTGTTATCATGGTGAGATCTATAGCCAAAAACATATCTCAATCATCAAGTCAAATTTCTAAGTCATTATCATGTCAAAACTCCAAGCACTACTCATCCATATTAATCAGCCAAATCTAGTCAAATTCTTGCATCACAAACTTCAATTGTTAAATCATAATGACATGTCACTTGCAAACACAAGTTCAATCTATATATTCACATTATAGTAAACATTCAAACTTCCATGCTCATAGAACTTTCTGTTGTATGGTTCATGTCTGTAAGACTGGAATCCTTCAGGTAAACATTTGATTTCATGCACAAAGCTTCATTTTTATGTCCTTTAGGCATAGTCTCACCCATAGGCCTTCCTTTGTGTGGTTGGGAGACTACAATCACGCCCTTGAGCTTACTTCCATGCGGATTAGAGGCTGCAGTCACACATGTAAGCCTAATTCTATGTGACTGAAGCTTAGAGCAAGGGAAAACTCTCTCTCCTCATATCAAAACTTTGTTGCAGATCAACAATGTCATATATTTGTCTATTCATGCCCATAAATAATATTTCAACGGTAAATAATATACATATAATTCCAATGATAGTAGGAGTAAGGGTCTTATGGAGATATTCTCCCTCTGAATGGGAGTCCACTTCAATCATCTTTATTCAAGTCATTAACTTATCTATAATACTATCATGCATTAGAAAATTTGTTAGATCATAAAGTCAGACTAAATCATGTATTCATCGTGATCATATCATGTTAACAACTACTTCATCATGGCATCATGACATCAATGGTTAGTGTCAAATACCTAATAGGAGTATATGTCATATAACTTAATCCATCAAGTCATGGCATTCATTACCATGATTACTAAGCACATCAAAACATAACCATGGTCAACAAAAGATCTTGAATATCAATCTCATAGTTACATTTCTATCATCATGATTACCATGCTTTTCACAAATAATATCAATAGTATAACGTTACCATCTATTAGAATCAAGGTGCTAACCTTCAAGATATTAAAAATGATAGATGTTAGCCAAACATCAAGTATACCACTATATCAAAGATCAATATTTCTAAATAGCTTCATAGAGTCGAGAAATCATTATGTCTAAAAGCTAAGATACTTGTTCAATACTAAGTGCACCATTTCACCTTGAATCCAATTCAGTTTCATATGCATGCATGAGCCATTTGAGAAGGAGACATTCTCATCATAACTTAAGTCTTATCTTGCCATCAATATTGCAGTTAAAACATAACTTGGAAACAATGTACCATGCATACCTTGTAGTATTCAAATACATGTGCACCTTCTTATTTTACATAGGAAGCTTGTAGCACTTTGTCACCGTTCTATCATATGCCTCTTCCTGCACTAGCCATGATCCTTAAGAATGATCCACTTGTCATATCTCATCAGGAAGTTAGAAGCGCTAAATACTCAAACATATATGCAAGAAGCATAAGTAATAATCAAAACAATAATCGGATCCATAATTTTGAACAAAAGTAAAGACATAAAGAAGCAACATAAATTGAAAAGTGCTTATCTTCAATGAGAGGTGATCATCTCCCTATTGAACTAGCCTTCAAGAGCCATCACTTTCGATTGTCCATATAACAATGTTTCCTTAAATATTTCAACTAACTTTACTAGCAACCAGGCCCAATAGAGACTATCCCATCTAGGGCTTCATCAATTTTGTCACAAGTTCTTGAACATCTTCGTTTTGAATATACTAGGGTTTCTAGATTTCATATCTCAAATTATTTTCATAAAACAGGGTTTCTCTCAAACCATAACCTCATAATATTCATTGAACCCTAATACACAAATTGCCTAAGGTTATCTTCAAACCCCATAATTCTTTTAGGTCTCCTCCATCCTCTCTTGCATCCATCAATGGTGTCATCATAGGGGTGATCTCCATGACTTTTCTTCAACCTAGCTCTGATACCATGTTAATTTTTCTTCGAGCTGTGTTTTTCTTTGCTTTGATAATTTCATTTCTTCATTAACGCATTATATTCACCCCATAACATCATAACATTATTCAAGTTTACATCATTATTCAACAACATATAAAACTATGTAGAAATAACAATACCATCATATCAATGCAGCGGAACATAAAGGAAAAATAGAAGAAAATCATTTACACATAGAGACACCATGATTGGTTGGAGACCAGGGAAAAACCCACTATGGGGAAAACCTTTCAAATTATTCTTCTTATTAAATCGTCATCAAATGATTCAGAAAAATAGAATACAATAATCCATATCTTCATCTATGCAACTATCCAACAAAGTAATTACAAAATTCATGAAATGAACCCAACAATGCTTATACTCAAAATCTCGATTCTTAAGCATGTAATGAACTATCACTGTCTGCGGTCAATTATTGAAAACTGCGGTCACTGAGCGAAATCTTCAGACAACTAAAATTTCATCATTTAGGTCTCAGTCGCACGGAGGAGGAGCCTTGTGTGTGACTAGGAAGCTTCCAGTCACTCTCTGGAGCCTTCAAGTGAGCGACTACAGTCTGCAATGGAGAATTAGAAACCCTAGATGTCAATCAAACAGAGGACGAGCTATGCATGCGAATGGAATGCTTCGGTCGCATGGAGGAACTTGTTAGCAAGCTACTTTGGTCGAATATAGACTGTGGAAAGTGAGCGATTGAGATTCTAAAACCCAAATTCTTGGTCACATGGATGGAGATTTTTTCATGTGACTGGAAGCTTCCAGTCGCACAAATGAGCTTTTGTGTGAGTGACTGTGATCAACTTCTTCATGTGTTGTGCCTGCGACTATGGCCCAAAACCCTAAAACTAAGATGTGAGCTTCGGACCCTACAATTTCACCTCAGAGCGAACCTTTTACTCTACAGACAAGCCTCAAACTTGTACAAGCCAAAAACCAAGATAGAAGAGTGTCTCATGATCATGTCCAAATGTGGTAGAGATCCCTTGTATTTATAGCCTTCCAAGGGTGTCCACTTTTCTTTAGGGTCGACCTTGTCAAATATGCACATGTGGGATTTTCTTCATAAGTGCAATTTCCCTTATCCGATTTGAGTCATCTTTAGGTCAATGTTGGTCCTCCCGAAAAGAGGAATTCAATGCAATAATTATATCCATAAAGTGAGTTGTATAAAGTGGAATTTGACCGCAGTTGCATATTTTTAACAATTTCTTTATTGTTAAATAATGAATCCATACAGGTGAGGATAGTTTTAGATAGAGGAGGAATGACCTGTTATAGAGTTTTGTGAACCCAATGTTTCGGACTACCAAGTGAGTCCATCATCAGGGGATGCGTCAATAGATATTCTCCAGATATTAATGATGTGCCCATGAGCTATATTTAGGGTATATATATATATATAGGTTATTAAAGAAAAGATATAAGAAATTAGGTCGGCCATTATCCTATTAGTTTTTCATTTATTATTATTATTATTATTATATATATAGATATATTAATTTGTTTAATTAATTAGCTAATTAATAAGTTAAAGAGATAAACTAATTAATTAATTTTATTAGTAGAGTTTAGGCTTTTGTGATCCATATCAAGTTTACAAAGGATTTTTCGGCGAAGATCACATGAGACATCATTTGTCGACGCGTTTCGAACCAACCAGTGTGGTTCATCGTCAAGACAAGTTGAAGAAACAGATCCAGCTTAGCAGGTTAAATAGACAGAGCAAAGCCTCCAACGGCTACTTTTGACTAGGTCCACGGATCAAAAACTCTATTTACTAAAAATGTTAACCTGGGGGGGCCTAGTCCATTAAATAAAATAATAATATGATAAAAAATATCAATAAATAATTAAAATAATTAAACAGTGATGTT
Organism: Pinus tabuliformis; assembly: GCA_031772625.1. Lineage (NCBI taxonomy): Eukaryota > Viridiplantae > Streptophyta > Pinopsida > Pinales > Pinaceae > Pinus > Pinus tabuliformis. Next base: position 963,264,924 of record CM062809.1, on the reverse strand, counting down.
CGATTAGTACCTAAAAATAATTCCTAATAATAGTTAGTTAAAGATAAATAATAAAAAATTATATCTAGGGAAAAAAAATAATAATAATAATAAAAATAAATAAATTAATCTAGAGAGGGACCAGTCCCTTAAAAATAATATTATGATAATAGTTAAATACCAATATTAATAAATAATTAAATTTTAACAAAGCAATTAGGTCCCCTAAGTAACTAAAAATAATTCAGAATTAAAATTCCAATTAATTATTAAATATAATAAAATTATATAAAGTTATATTAAAATATAATTCAAAATATATTTAAAATTATATTTATATTAAAATTATATTTTAGTAATTAAAGTTATATTATCCTAGGGGACCAACCCCTTAAAAAATAATAATAATAATAATAAAATTTATAAGTTAAAAAAAAATAATAATAAATAAATAAAATAAATAAAACTAATAATAATAATTCAGAATAATAATAGATAATAAATACGTAAGTAAAAAAAAAAAAAGACTAGGACGAGAGTGCTGGGACCCAACACCAACTGATTTTCCAGCCATCATCTCTATTGAGATTACTCGGCCTCTTTTCAATCTCAAACGCCTCCCTAAATTTCTGATGATGGAAGTGCGAAATCTTAGCAATAACACTAGCTTCCTCAATACAAACATGATGATTGGTTTTCTCGGCATGCTCAGCTAAAGCGGAAGACTTAGTATGCCTATGCTTGAGATTTGCTACATGCTCACTAATCCGCTGATTAATGGAGCGACTAGTTTCCCCAATGTAGGGGGTTCCACAGGAACAGGGGATCAAGTACACACCTTTCATATCTTTAGGGTCGATAGGATCCTTCGCTGATCTGAGGGACATGCGAATGGTGTTCAGGGGCCTAAAGGCCACAGGGACATCATGTGACCTGAGAATCCTACCAATCTTATCAGTAGTCCCCTGAACATACGGAAGAAGGACGCCAGGAACCCGCTCCTTAGGTTCACGATGAGACAGTGAATTCTTCGAAGCTTTAAGGAAAGCCCTCTGACCCAGGAATCTACTATAATCATTCTCAACAAAGACATCAAAGAGATGGGATTTCTCCTTATCCGAGATCCTTAGGGCCCGCGTAGCCAGGGTATTGAGAACACCCATCTTTTGAGCTGGGAAATGATGGGAACTGGCATGAAGATACTGCTCAGTATGCGTTTTCTTCCGAAAAACTTGGTGGCTGAGGGAACCATCACTATTCTTAGAAATAATAAAATCGAGGAACGGAAGGCAACCATCGACCTCCTGCTCCATGGTGAACTTAATGGCAGAGGATTGAGTTCACCATGGAGCAGGAGGTCGATGGTTGCCTTCCGTTCCTCGATATTCTTATTTCTAAGAATAGTGATGGTTCCCTCGGCCACCAAGTTTTTCGGAAGAAAACGCATACTGAGCAGTATCTTCATGCCAGTTCCCATCATTTCCCAGCTCAAAAGATGGGTGTTCTCAATACCCTGGCTACGCGGGCCCTAAGGATCTCGGATAAGGAGAGTTTTGAGAAGGAGAAATCCCATCTCCTTGATGTCTTTGTTGAGAATGGTTATAGTAGATTCCTGGGTCAGAGGGTTTTCCTTAAAGCTTCGAAGAATTCACTGTCTCATCGTGAACCTAAGGAGTGGGTTCCTGGCGTCCTTCTTCCGTATGTTCAGGGGACTACTGATAAGATTGGTAGGATTCTCAGGTCACATGATGTCCCTGTGACCTTTAGGCCCCTGAACACCATTCGCATGTCCCTCAGATCGGCGAAGGATCCTATCGACCCTAAAGATATGAAAGGTGTGTACTTGATCCCCTGTTCCTGTGGAACCCCCTATATTGGGGAAACTGGTCGCTCCATTAATCAGCGGATTAGTGAGCATGTAGCAGATCTCAAGCATAGGCGTACTAAGTCTTCCGCTTTAACTGAGCACGCCGAGAAAACCAATCATCATGTTTGTATGGAGGAAGCTAGTGTTATTGCTAAGGTTTCGCACTTCCATCATCGGAAATTTAGGGAGGCGCTTGAGATTAAAAAGAGGCCGAGTAATCTCAATAGAGATGATGGCTGGAAAATCAGTCGGTGTTGGGTCCCAGCACTCTCGTCCTAGTCCTTTTTTTTTTTACTTACGTATTTATTATCTATTATTATTTTGAATTATTATTATTATTATTAGTATTATTTTAGTTTTATTTATTTTATTTTTTTTTTTTTATTTTTTTTATTTTTTTTAACTTATAAATTTTATTATTATTATTATTATTATTTTATTTTAATTTTTTTTTAAAGGGTTGGTCCCCCTAAGATAATATAACTTTAATTACTAAAATATAATTTTAATATAAATATAATTTTAAATATATTTTGAATTATATTTTAATTTTAATATAATTTTATTATATTTAACTATTAATTGGAATTTTAATTCTGAATTATTTTTAGTTACTTAGGGGACCTAATTGCTTTGTTAAAATTTAATTATTTATTAAAATTTTAATTATTTATTAATATTGGTATTTAACTATTATCATAATATTATTTTTAAGGGACTGGTCCCTCTCTAGATTAATTTATTTATTTTTATTATTTTTATTTATTTATTTTTTTTCCCTAGATATAATTTTTTATTATTTATCTTTAACTAACTATTATTAGGAATTATTTTTAGGTACTAATCGAACATCACTGTTTAATTATTTTTAATATTTTAATTATTTTTAATATTTTAATTATTTATTAATATTTTTTATCATATTATTATTTTATTTAATGGACTAGGCCCCCCCGGTTAACATTTTTAGTAAATAGAGTTTTTGATCCCTGGACCTAGTCAAAAGTAGCCGTTGCCTTTTTAGCCGTTGGAGGCTTTGCTCTGTCTATTTAACCTGCTAAGCTGGATCTGTTTCTTCAACTTGTCCTGACGATGAACCACACTGGTTGGTTCGAAACGCGTCGACAAATGATGTCTCATGTGATCTTCGCCAAAAAATCCTTTGTAAAATTAATTTTATTATTTATTGAATTAATTATTATGTTTATTAATTTTATATAAAATTAATTATTTAAATAATTTGTTTAATTAATTCATTAATTTGTTTAATTAATTTATTTATTTATTTGATTAATTAATCTATTCTTTTAATTTATTAATCAAATAAATTAATTAATTAATTAAACAAATTAATGAATTAATTAAAAAATTATTTAAATAATTAATTTTATATAAAATTAATAAACATAATAATTAATTCAATAAATTAATTAATTTGTTTCATAAATTAAACAAATTAAATTAATTAATTAATTATTAATTAATTATTCTATTAATTAATTAATTTATTAATCAAATAAATAAATAAATAAATTAAACAAATTAATAAATTAAGTAAAAAAATTATTTAAATAATTAATTTTATATAAAATTAATAAACATAATAAATAATTCAATAAATAATAAAATTAATTAATTAATTTATCCCTTTAACTTATTAATTAGCTAATTAATTAAACAAATTAATATATAGATAATTAAATAAATGAAAAACTAATAGGATAATGGCCGACTTAATTTCTTATATCTTTCTTTAATAATATATATATATATATATATAGCTCATGGATACATCATTAATATCTGGAGAATATCTATTGACGCATTCCCTGATGATGGACTCACTTGGTAATCTGAAACATTGGGTTCACAAAACTCTATAACGGGTCATTCTTCCTCTATCTAAAATTTCTTCTTTTTTTTAGGTTTCGTATCTTTAACCAAAGATAACTAGTTCGTCGAGTCAGTCGCCATTTGTTAGCAGGCAAAAACATTCCTATATTTTATAGAAAAATAAAGGAATCCCCGCTTTATATTTTTAAAAGTTCCCTCTTTAGCCACACTTGATTGGTCATTGGTTTATCCTATTGGTGTTGATTGACTTTTATAGGCAAGATGTTTTGATCACATGATTCATTGAAACATCCCTCCTTCATCATTACCATATGTGTGTCCTGTGTTTATTCAATGATCATTGGCTTTTATAAGGACTCAATACATGCTAATAACATGACCTCGTTTCTTTAAAATTATGAATGGACTTTGACTTTATATAGCATATGAACTATAAGATGTAAAGGGTCGTTATGGAATCTTTGATTATGAAACAACCGTATATTTTTCCTATCATATGCTATAATATCTTCTTAAGGTTGCATTTCATATGTTTTGATAAAAATTTTAAACCCTAATATAGTCTAGGTTGATGGTTTTCCCCCTCATCCTCATTATCATAATTTTCTCTTTCCAAACTCTAGTTATGTCATGATAATTCCTTTGATCCTTATTCATTGTTCCTTAAATGTTTGGCTATGAGTGTTTTCCACATTTTAGTTTGATCATTTTTTTAATACATTGTTTCATCATTTCTTTGTTCGATTTATTCAATAGGTCTTAGTTTGTGTCAGTGATTTTCCTTTTTTAAAAAGATGGTAAATATGTTATTGTTTATATTAGTTAACCAAAATATATATATAACACATGATAGGTAATATAATTTATATATTGTACCTCTATTTTATAAAATAATTAATAAAAAAAGACTTTTTAAAAAAACTTTTATACATATTGTATGTAATATATAATATTTATACTTTATATATTATAGTTTTTTTTAATTTCTTATAGTTTAGATATATATTATATTAAAAATTTAATAATAATAATATATATACCCCAAGTTATGCTTAATATACAAGCACAGGCATCAAGCCAAAGTCTAACATTAAACTCTCAGCGTTCGATGGGTCTTAGGTTGTTTTACTGATTTTTTTTGAAAAGATGGTAAATATGTGTATTGTTTATATTAGTTAACAAAAATATATATAATTTATATATTGTACTTTTATTTTACATCATAATAATAAAACAACTTGTATACATATTGTATGTAATATATAATATACTTTGTATGTTTTTATAGTTTATATATACTAGAGTTCTTTTATTTCTTATAAGTTAAATTTCTTATAATTTATGTATATATTGTACTAAAATTTTAATAAAATGTATTTAAAATAAAAATAAAAAATATATTTAAACCCCAAGTTAAACCTAATACACAAACACACTTAACAAGCCAAGTTCTAACATCAAACCATCACACTAGAGCGTATACATATTGCGTGTTTTTATAATTTATATATATTATAGTTTTTTAATTTCTTATAATTTATATATAGTGTACTAAAACTTTAATAAAATGTATTTAAAAAAATAAAATAAAATAAATACATAAAATTTATTTAAACTTCAAGTCAAACCTAATACACTATCACGCTAAAGCCAATGTTCAAAAAATATTTTTTTTTTTTTTTAATTGTGTGCATATTGTATGTAATATATAATATAATTTATATGTTTTTATAATTTATATATTATAGTTTCTTATTAATTTCTTCTAATTTATTTATATATTGTACTAAAAAACTATCACACTAAAGCCAATGCTTAAAAAAAAATATTATGATTTTTTTTTAAATATTTTCTTTAAATTTGTGTGCATATTGTATGTAATATATAATATAATTTATATGATTTTATAACATATATATACTATAGTTTTTTATTAATTTCTTATAGTTTATGTATATATTGTAAAAAAAAAAATAAAAAATGAATTAAAATATTAAAAATTTATTTAAATCGTAAATCAAATCTAATACATTTATGTATATATTCTACTAAAAATTAAATAAAATATATTAAAAATATTAAAAAATTATTTAAACCTTAAATCAAACTTAATACACACACATAAAGCCAAGCTCTAATATCAAACAATCACACTGAAGCCAATGCTCAACGCATCCTAATACACACGCATAAAGCCAAACTCTAACATCAAACAATCACACTGAAGTCAATGCTCAACGCATCTAGTTGGCTCTAACATCAAACAATCTCACTGAAGTCAATGCTCAACGCTTCCTAATACACATGCATAAAGCCAAGCTCTAACATCAAACAATCACACTAAAGCCAATGCTCAACACATCAAGCACTAATACGCACACATAAAACCAAGCTCTAACATCAAACAATCACATTGAAGCCAATGCTCAATGCATCCTAATACACACACATAAAGCCAAGCTCTAACATCAAACAATCACATTGATGCCACTCAACGCATCAATCTCAGCTCTAACATCAAACAATCACACTGAAGGCAATGCTCAACGCATCAAGAACTAATACACATGCATAAAGTGAAGCTCTAACATCAAACAATCACATTGAAGCCAATGCTCAATGCATAAAGCCAAGTTGAAGCCAATGCTCAAAGCATCAAGCATCAAGCTCAACTCTAACATCAAACAATCACACCGAATCCAATGTTCAACGCATGAAGTACTAACAATCACACTGAAGCTAATGCTCAATGCATCAAGCACTAATAAACACGCATAAAGCCAAGCTCTAACATCAAACGATCACACTGAAACCAATGCTCAACGCATCAAGCTCTAACACCAAACAATCACACTGAAGCCAATGCTCAATGCATACTAATACACAAGCATAAAGCCAATCTCTAACATCAAACAATCACACTGAAGCCAATGCTCAACGCATCCTAATACATAAGCATAAAGCCAAGCTCTAATATCAAACAATCACACCGAAGCCAATGCTCAACGCATCCTAATACACAAGCATAAAGCCAAGCTCTAACATCAAACAATCACACTGAAGCCAATGCTCAATGCATCAAGCTCAGCTCTAACATCAAACCACTGCCAATGCTCAATGCATTGAGCACTAACAATTACACTGAATCTAATGCTCAGTGCATCAAGCACTAATACACACACATAAAGCCATTACACATGACTAAAGCTAAGCTCTAACATCAAACAATCACACTAAAGTCAATTCTCAATGCATCAAGCTCTAACATCAAACAATCGCACTAAAGCCAATTCTCAACGCATTAAGCTCTAACATCAAACAATCATACTAAATCCAATGCTCAATGCATCCTAATACACACGCATAAAGCCAAGCTCTAACATCAAACCATCACACTGAAAGAAATTCTCAACGCATCCTAATACACACGCAATCACAATGAAGCCAATGCTTAACGCATCAAGCTCTAACATCAAACAATCACATTGAAGCCAATGCTCAACTAACATCAAATAATCACACTGAAGCCAATGCTCAACACATCCTAATACACACGCTCAATGCATCTTAATACACACGCAATCACACTCAAGCCAATGCTCAACGCATCTTAATATGTGATTGAAGCCAATGCTCAACGCATCCTAATATGTGATTGAAGCTAATGTTCAACGCATCCTAATACACATGCATATAGCTTGATCCTAATACACACGCATGAAGCCAAGCTCACGCATATAGGTTGATCCTAAGCCAATGCTCAACGCATCCTAATACACACGCATATAGCTTGATCCTAATACACACGCATGAAGCCAAGCTCACGCAACGCATCCTAATACACATGCATATAGCTTGATCCTAATACACACGCATAAAGCCAAGCTCGCGCATATAGTTATAGCTTGATCCTTATATGTGATTGAAGCCAATGCTCAACGCATCCTAATACACACTCATATAGCTTGATCCTAATACACATGTGTGAAGCCAAGATCACGCATATAGCTTGATCCTAAGCCAATGCTCAATGCATCCTAATACACACGCATGAAGCCAAGCTCACGCAATGCATCCTAATACACATGCATATAGCTTGATCCTAATACACACGCATATAGTTATAGCTTGATCCTAATATGTGATTGAAGTCAATGCTCAACGCATCCTAATACACACGCATGAAGCCAAGCTCATGCATATAGCTTGATCCTAAGCCAATTCTCAACGCATCCTAATACACATGCATATAGCTTGATCCTAACACACACGCATAAAGCCAAGCTCTGCTCAAAGAGCATCCTAACACCACACGCATATATCTCTAACAGCAAATGCATCCTAATACATACGTATAATGCCAAGCTCTCTTAATACACACACATAAAGCCAAGCTCTGCTCAAAGAGCATCCTAACACCACACGCATATATCTCTAACACCAAACGCATAAACACGCATAAAGCCAAGCTTTGCTGAAAAAGCATCCTAACACCACATGCATATAGCTCTAACACTAAACGCATAAGCTCTGCTCAAAGAGAATCCTAACACCACACGCATATAGCTCTAACACCAAACGCATAAATCCAAACTCTAACATCAAACAATCACACCAAACATATAAAGCCAAACTCTAACATCAAATAATCACACCTAACACCACACGCATATAGCTCTAACACCAAACAATCACATCGAACACCACACGCATATAGATCTGACACCAAACACGACCTAACACCAGACGCATATAGCTCTAACACCAAACATGCCTAACACTACACGCATATAGCTTTAACACGGATCACACCTAACACCACGCACATATAGCTCTAACAATCACGCCTAACACCAAACGCGCATATAGCTCTAACAATCACACCTAACACCAAACACGCCTGACACCACATGCATATAGCTCTAACAATCACGCCTAACACACATATAGCTCCAAACTCTAACACCAAACATTCCAAACATTTAAAGCCAATGCTCAAGCCATCTAGCTCTAACACCAAACATATAAAGCCAAACATATAACACCAAACACATAAAGCCACATATAGCTCTAACACCAAACATATAAAGCCAATGCTCAAGCCATCTAGCTCTAACACCAAACATATAACAAGCCAAACACCAAACATATAAAGCCATCTAGCTCTAACACCAAACACATAAAAAGCCAAACACCAAACATATAAAACCATCTAGCTCTAACACCAAACACATAAAAAGCCAAACACCAAACATATAAAACCATCTAGCTCTAACACCAAACACATAAAAAGCCAAACACCAAACATATAAAGCCAATGCTCAAGCCATCTAGCTCTAACACGAAACATATAAAGTCAACCCCATCTAGCTCTAACACGAAACATATAAAGTCAACCATTTAGCTCTAACACCAAACATATAAAACCAATGCTCAAGCCATCATATAAAGTCAACCCCATCTAACTTTAACACGAAACATATAAAGTCAACCATTTAGCTCTAACACCAAACATATATCTCTAACACGAAACATAAAAAGTCAACCATTTAGCTCTAACACGAAAAATATAACCAATGCTCAAGCCATCTAGCTCTAACACCAAACATATAACCACTAACACCAAACATATAACCAATGCTCAAGCCATCTAGCTCTACCACCAAAGCTCAAGCCACCAAACATATCTAGCTCTAACACGAAAAATATAACCAATGCTCAAGCCGTCTAGCTCTAACACCAAACATATAACCAATCCTCAAGCCACCTAGCTCTAACACCAAACATATAACCAATGCTCAAGCCACCTAGCTCTACCACCAAAGCTCAAGCCACCAATAGCTCTACCACCAAAACCCAAAGCTCAAGCCACCAAACAATAGCTCTACCACCAAAGCCCAAAGCTCAAGCCACCAATAGCTCTACCACCAAACATATCTAACTCTAACACCAAAGCTCAAGCCATCTAGCTCTAACACCAAACATATACATATAACCAATGCTCAAGCCATCTAGCTCTAACACCAAACATATACATATAACCAATGCTCAAGCCATCTACCATAGATGCCTTGAAAGTGCCATCTAGCTCTAACACCAAATATGCCCATAAATGCCTTGAAAGTGCCATCTAGCTCTAACACCAAATATATATATATAACCAATATAAATCTAGCTGGCTCTAACACCAAACATTGAAAGTGCCATCTCATCTAGCTCTAACACCCAACATAAAGCCATCTAGCTCTAACACCAAACATTGAAAGTGCCATCTCATCTAGCTCTAACACCAAACATAAAGCCATCTAGCTCTAACACCAAACATGCTCTAACACCAAACATAAAGCCATCTAGCTCTAACACCAAACATACAAAGCTAATGCTCAAAGCATCTACCATAAAAGTGAAACAAAGCAACACCAAAGTGAAACAAAGCAACACCAAACATTGAAAGTGCCATCTCATCTAGCTCTAACACCATCTATGAGCATCTACCATGAAAGTGCCATCAAGCAAGCAACACCAAACATTGAAAGTATGAGCATCTACCATGAAAGTGCCATCAAGCAAGCAACACCAAACATTGAAAGTGCCATCTCATCTAGCTCTAACACCAAACATACAAAGCTAATGCTGAAGGCATCTACCATGAAAGGGAAACAAAGCAACCCATCAAACAGACCAATGCTCAATGCAAAGTGAAACAAAGCAACACATTAACCACCAAGCCATACCACACCTTCGACGCGTTTTAGGGCTATGGCAGCTGTAAACACCTTTGTACTCTCATGCCCGATCAATGTGGGATTTATTCCAAAATTGCAATCAACAAAAAACGAAATCAGAAAATGGCATGAATTTCAGGCGCGATTGCACGTTGATTAAGGACGAATCTGAGAAATTTGAAACACGGGTTTTTCTCAGAGTGACCCTAATAAGTTCGCCTCATGGCATTTTTATCGATTGATGCGCCATTTGGCAAAAAATCAAGGTTCTTTCGGAGGCAATTTCTCAGTGACGACCAGAACGCCCAAACCACTCTTCCTTCTTGAGATTTCACTCAATTTGATCTGCTTTTTCTAGATTTGGAGGTTAGATTTTATTTGAATAGGATCTTGACAGACTATGATATCAGATTCAGTTGTTTGGAGCGCAGAGTTTCTCTAAATTTTTCCAATCAAACGAACATTTTTATTCAATCTAAAGATACCAAAAATGGGGCCATATTTCTGTTATATTATTGGAATTGGGCAAAAATGCAGTGAAGTGACCAATTTCCAGCTCAAATTCTTGCCAAACCAGAGCAAATTTTGAAAATCTGAAATGTAGGTTTTTCTCAGAACGGGTCTAATTATGTTCGTGATCTAATGCATCCTTTAGGAGATTTTCTCGGTTCTTCGAGATGTTGTTTTGCTGGTTGCGCCGAGCCATGTGCAGGAGGGAAATTCGATGTTTTTTTTTTTTCGGTTTTTATTTATGAATTTGATTAAAATAGTTTTGTTTAATTTTAGTAAAATCATTTTTAGATTTAAATTTGTTTTAGTTTTAATATGGTTATTTTTTATTATTTTTCTATTATTTTTTATTTTAAGTTTTAAATTAGTTATAGAATTTAATTTTGGTTTTAAAAAATCTTTCAAGTGATTTTTAGTTTAATAATGTCTTCTGGTTTTGATGGCAGGTAAAAAATTGAAGATTTGGGATCTTAAAGAGATGAAAGTGTTAGTTCCAGTGTTCGCACCGTGTCACCAGAGATCAATATGATCTCTTACTATGTCTGGTTTTTAGATGTTTTGCACATGATTTTCAACACAAAACATGTCACAAGTGTGTCCATCAGAAAAAGCTCAGAAAAATCTTTCCAACGGTATATCACACTCTCGTAACTGGCTCCCGGATTAGAAGATATGATCAAAATGAATGAGTGATTCTTGGTTATGCATGTTTTGAGGTCAGTTGCTGCACATAATGACAAGTTTAGTACAAAATCAGTTTCTGAAATAATGGTAAAGAATTTTTCAAAAGTGAGAGGTTTTTGTTCATCACATACCAAATAACAAAAACCTCCTTCAGTTTATGCACAGGTACTACTATGTGGGAGATATACAGTGATATTTGGAGCCTACATTAAAACAAAACAAATTTTTCATATTTTTTTACTGTTTTAGTCATTTTAGTGCGGTGCCATTTTACAACAGATGGAAAGTAATTTTGCAAAACCCAAGGAATTTTTTGTTAATCACAAGCCATATAACAAAAACCTCTTTCAGTTTATTCACAGGTGTCATGAATTGGGATATGTGACTAGATCTTTACAGCTCATTTTCACAGATTTAAATTTTTAATGATTTTCTGTTTTAGAGATGATTTTGTGGCACATATTACGAGCAACTGGAAACGAATTTCCAAAATTTGAGAGAGGTTTTTCTCCAACATGACCTTATCTAAAAAAAACTCTTTCAGTTTTGTAACAGGTACTATGGTTTAAAAGATACGAGTTCGTCTTCAACAACTATTTTCAGAAATTCGGTCCAAATTTAATGTAATTGATTCTATTTTGAAGAAAATGGTTGAGCTCAATTCCCTTAGTACAAGGATGAGCAAATGTATATATTCTATGAATTTCATAGTGTAGGGGTTAGACTTTGGTAGAAGGTTGGACTCTTGTGGATGCATTGAGCTATTTTGTACATCATTTCTGCAGTTTGGCAAGGAAATAAACCAGGGTTTTGTAGCAAATTGTGGGATTCTTGTGGTAATGTGATTTAGCATTGTGTTCTTATTTATAATTCAGTTGATCTTATGTTTATGTGTGCCATCTTATCTCTCTTTCTGCATAACTAATTGAATCAAGTTTAAAGGTGGAATTCGTTGGTGTTTTAGTGCTCTACCTTGGGGTTTATTTAGTTCTACATGTTTTTTGTTGTTTGAAGAGGACTTATGACATTTGCATGCCCTCTCCAACTCCTCACCAGTATTTAGACTCACCATCACATTCATTACAAAGTGCTAAAACACTTGCCTACCTCACCCCACAGAAACCTCTGCAAATCTCAATTGATTTCCCGGACTCAAAGCTGCCTTCCCCATCTGATCTAGCAACCAACCATTAAAATCAAACAAAATCCTCTCGGAAAACATACCTAGCCTAAAATTAGAATTCATATCAGTCATCTCAAGCCTTACTTGCCATATTTTCTTTGAGATTGACAAGGTGAGAGCCCTCTCCCAACTTAGTAGGGCTAGCTACTAGGTTAAGCTTGGTTTGATGTTACCCTAGACCTGCCTTCTTTCAGCCTAAGGTAGATCCAGGCTCTAACATATTGACGACTCAACTGGAAAAGAAAATTTTGTTGGTTTGTTATTGTTGTTTTCTTTATAAACTACAGATGGAGCCTAAAGTTAGCCAGGGAGCCTTCAAACTGCTCTTGCTTTGCAAGTGCATAGTAGATGAATTCTGCTTCAGTCAATCTTTGGTTTAGTTTATGAACTGGACTCAACTAGGGAAGAGGTGACAGATCTTCTCCGGGAAAGATCATTCAAGTTGCAGATCTGATTGTTGATGGTGGATAGCAGTCAGACACATATGAAGGCTGAAATCATCTACCTGGCGACTCCACTATTCGAAGTCCCGAGTTTCAAAGTATTGATGGTGGCTCCACTAGCTAAATGAAGAACTCAGATGTTGCTTCTATTTGTTCAAGGTATTCATGTATCGATTTTTCTAATCTTCCTCGTTTTCCTAATCAATTACCAAAGGATGCATACATTTTGAGTAATGGCTCTAAATTCAATAAGGAAGATCTGACTTTGACTCTAGAACATATAGAAAATTTTAAAACATTTGTGGAAATTCTTAGAGTTAAAAAGGAAGATGTCTTCATCAGATTGTTCTTTGATTCGTTTCAAGGCAAATGTAGAAAATGGATTGAAGGTTTTCCTATCAGATCTATTAAGTCCTTTGCAAATTTTTGGCATGTCTTTCTTGAAACATGGATGGAGAAAGAGGATGAATTCAAAATAGAGGTGCCCTCTATTCAAGGTTTTAGAGAATGGGAAGATATGTGCACATATGATGAGATAGATGAGAACTTTGCTTTATCTCTTTCTTCTTATCTGAAATCCTGTCGATGCAGCCATGAAGTTAAGCTCAATTTTTTTCAAGAGTTTGCCATCAAAATTGAAGGAGATCTAATTGAATTGGAGACCCAAATACAGTCCCAGGATCTGGACTATCAAGTCCCATTCTTTGAGGACCTTTTTCAGCAGAAGGAACAGAAGGTAAGGCTGCCCGTGGATATTTGCATTGATAATTTGTAGTTGGAAGCATGTATTGAGGAGTTGGGGAAGCAAACAGAGTCTAATTTTTTTGATCCTATAGCAACGTACATGGATTTTTTTTAGTTTGAATGATAGATCAAATTGTCTTTTACACAACCAGACTCGTTATGTGCGTGTATGGTTGTCAGCATTTACATTTGTGTCCGGGTTGAAGCATTTTCAAGTAGCATCCTTGTCACAGTTACTTGATTGGTTGATATGGCATTATAACATTACTTGATCTATCAATTTTGCAGCAAAGTGGGTTAGATTTGTACATAAATAAGCTATCTGCGGCAGCATTTCAGTTTTCGGTATTTGTTTATGTACATGTTGCAGTATGTATATGTTTTTGGATTGGTATGAGTTGTTTTGGGTTTGCAGTTGTTTGACCGTATTGCCCAATGGATGAGGCACTTGGTCTACGGTGTTCTTGACACCTCCAAGGAGTTGCCATCCCCAATGGAGCCAATGTTAGTTCCAGTCTTCGCAGTCTGTCACCAGGGATCAACATGAGCTCTTACTATGTCTGGTTTTGTTAGATGTTTTGCACATGATGTTCAGCACAAAACATTTCACAAGTGTGTCCATCAGAAGAAGCCTAGAAAAATCTTTCCAACGGTATATCATACTCCCGTAACCGGCTCCTAGATTAGAAGATATGATCGAAATGAATGAGTGATTCTTGGTTATGCATGTTTTGAGGTCAGTTGCTACACACAATGACAAGTTTAGTACAAAATCAGTTTCTGAAATAATGGTAAGGAATTTTTCAAAAGTGAAAGAGGTTTTTTTCATCACATACCAAATAACAAAAACCTCTTTCAGTTTATGCACAGGTGCTACTATGTGGGAGATATATAGTGATATTTGGAGCCTACATTAAAACAAAGCAAATTTTTCATATTTTTTTACTGTTTTAGTCATTTTAGTGCAATGCCATTCTACAACATATGGAAAGTAATTTTTCAAAACCCAAGGATATTTTTGTTAATCACGGTCCATATAACAAAAACCTCTTTCAGTTTATTCACAGGTGTCATGAATTAGGATATGTGACTAGATCTTTACAGCTCATTTTCACAGATTTAAATTTTAATGATTTCCTATTTTAGAGATGATTTTGTGGCACAGATTACAAGCAACTGGAAATGAATTTCCAAAATTTGAGAGAGTTTTTTCTCCAACACGACCTTATCTACAAAAACCTCTTTCAGTTTTGTAACAGGTACTATGGTTTAGGAGATACAAATTCATCTTCAACACCTATTTTCAGAAATTCAATCCAAGTTTAACGTAACTGATTCTATTTTGAAGAAAATGGTTGAGCTCAATTCCCTTAGTACAAGGATGAGAAAATGTATATATTTTATGAATTTTGTAGTGTAGGGGTTGGACTTTGGCAGAAGGTTGAACTCTTGTGGATGCATTGAACTACTTTGTACATCACTTCTGCAGTTTGGCAAAGAAATAAACCAAGGTTTTGCAGCATTTTGTGGGATTCTTGTGGTAATGTGATTTAGCATTGTGTTCTTATTTGTAATTTAGTTTATCTTATGTTTATGTGTGCCATCATCTCTCTATTTCTACATAACTAAATGAATCAATTTTAAAGGTGGAATTCATTGGTGTTTCAGTGCTCTACCTTGGGGTTTATTTAGTTCTACATGTTTTCTGTTGTTTGAAGAGGACTCATGACATTTGCATGCCCTCTCCAACTCCTCACCAGTCTTTAGACTCACCATCACATTCATTTCAAAGTGCTAAAACACTTGCCTGCCTCGCCCCATAGAAACCTCTGCAAATCTGAGTTGATTTTTCGGACCCAACGCTGCCTTCCCCATCTGATCCAACAACCAACCATTAAAATCAAACAAAATCCTCTGAGCAAACATACCTAGCATAAAATTAGAATTCATATTAGTCATCTCAAGCCTTACTTGCCATATTTTCTTTGAGATTGACAAGGAGAGAGCCCTCTCCCGACCTAGTAGGGCTAGCTACGAGGTTAATCTTGGTTTGATGTTACCCTAGACCTGCCTTCTTTCAGCTTGAGGTAGATCCAGGCTCTAATAGAAGGAAAATCAAATACAAAGGAGGAAGACAATTGTTTCCATGCATATAAAAGGACCATAAGACATAAAACAGAAGGGAGGAGAGTCTTGAAAAAAAGTGGAGAGTGATTTACATCCTCCCTAACTTTTTATTTTCTTTGTAAACTTAGTTTTAAAGAGGAATAGGAAAAGAGACTCCACCAAGAGTTGATAGATCAAAATTTGTAAGGAAGTTGCGATGAGTGAACTTTGAGGACTGGCTTCAACTATGTATGAAATTTTCTAAGTTTCATGGAAGTTTGTAATGTAACACCTCTCTGTGATTGAAAACAAAAATGCAAAACAAAACAAAACAAAAACCTTAAGTATTTTTATATTTTATAAAAATATGATGATGTTTGCCATAGGATGGTGATGTAATAAATGTTTGTTTTAGGAAATAAAATGGAATTTGGATTTGAGAGATCTGTGGTTTTAATCTTTTGAATTGATCGGAGAATCCACAGTAGAATTATTTTCATACCAACGTTTCAAATCCCAAGTGGGATCCATCATCAGGGTAGAAGAGTATAAATTTCCATGGAATTTCTTGGAAACGGAACACTGGGAGATAAGAGTATAAATTTCCATGATTGGAATCTAGAAAGATTCTGGATAAGCATAGTGGATGGGAGAGAAAGGTACCCTAAGAACTTAGATGGAGATAAATGCTAAGTTGAGATTGGCATAAAGTCGCTAAAGATAAAAGCGAGGTTTTGGCAAAAAAAAAGGAAAAATCCGATAAAGCGGGATGTCGCTTTTAAAAAAAAAACTCACATGGAAAGAAGGCATAAAAGTGCCTATTGCAATATTCAATGGTTGGTTGATGTCTTGGATAGGGAAATTCTGCTTCGGGGTGAAATGGGAAGATACAGTTCTATGGTTGGGTGGACAACAGTGTTCCAGCTCTGAAGGAATTCCATCAGAAATTTTTGGGTTAGCTTATAATGTTGGTATAATTGTTTTGGGTTAGTGTAAATTTCTGGAATTTTTCTCTAAAGATTTAATGTTATAATTTACGTTGTCTAGGAATTAAGTATGGAAGATATTAATTGTTTGTCATTGGATGAATGAATTACTATGTTTTATTTACTTTCATACAACAAATTTTATTCTAATTATTATCATGTAATGAGGGGTGTTGTAAGTATGGATTGATGGATATTTTGAGTAAAATGGAGGGATTGAATTGGAAATTTGTAAAGGCTGGAAATTACTCATTAATCAATAGAATATCCCTACTTACCATGGCAGTAGGAATAGGAAAATCATAAATTAACTAAGAGATTAGAGGGTTAATGACTTCAGAGTTAATGAACAGAAGTTCAAGAGTGTTGCACAGATACTATACTTGTAAATAGTCATGAAAACATTTGTATGAAAAACGTGAATGTAGACTTTAAATAGGCATGCAATAGTACAATTTATTCTTCAATTGATTTTACCATACACAGCAGGAGGCAATCATTAACCTCTATTATGAAATCATGAAACAGAGAAACCAATGGTGCGCCAATGGCAACCCTAATACGATGACCAACACTATAAAAGTAGATAGCAGCTACTAATAATTCCAATGAATCAAAACTCTGCAAATAACTAACTTACAGAATGAGAAACTCAGAGCTTATGGACATGCATATCATAGAAGATCATAACCGATAAATTTTACCTCTTTCCTCTTTTAATTACTTTCAAACTGATGGAAATACTAAGAATAACAGTGCACATGTCAACTAAAGTAAAATTATAAGTGATTAAATCATTTCTTATAGTGGAAGAGGTCACATGCAGAGCTTGTAGGGAAGTGGAATTTCCCAGCCATTTACAGCCTAGGCCGAGGTGCATTGCAATATTACTGGCAAATTACAAATTATATTTAGGAACTAGGTGGCCAACAGCCTTAAAATCCACACACAAGCATATAACAATGTAAAATCACCCCTGATATATATATATATATATAGACATCATTGAATAACGCAATTCACGTTGAAATGGTAGACAACCCCTGTATTGCTATCATTAAGAGCCAAAACAAGTTCGATTACAGTCACCTGGGTGACAGTATTGGAAAGAACATTTATTCACCCATAAGCAATATATATATATATATATATACACACACACATTAAGAGCAGAGCTCTATTCAATTACGTAGGGTCTCCACACAAAAGAAAAAAAAGACACTAAGATAAACGCTCTATGCAAATACAAAGGGTGCATCATAATCCCCTTGAATAAGTTCTCTTTAAAATAAATAACCAGACAATATCACACAGTTTGTCATTAACACGCAAGGACAGTGGTAACTAGACCCATTATCCAGCGGTACAGAAACTCAGTTACAGAGCCGCAAAATAGGATTTCAACCGACCTGGAAAGTAGCGTTGTAGGATAAACCCATTAGAAAAGAATATGTCGAGGAGGGTGCAGGCCCCAAGATAGTAAATTTTGAGGAGTGTGAAAATACCTGTGTTCAAACCACCACATAGCAGACAAGGTCAACACCTGCTGGAAACATTCCCATACCTGAATTGTAAGAAAAATATTTAAATTACAGAGGTAATTACCTGAGGAACAAAAGGGGTGGCTCCGGATCGCCTATTTCACCGAGACGAAATCATCCATCAGAAAAACAAGGAAATGGAGTCAATAATTCGTCCCCAGAACATGATAGACAAACTCATGTTAGAAGAAACCTATGAAACACTAAAAACTCTACATTTGCTTCCCTGAAAGAGTCAGGACATCAAGCTTCAAGCTAGAGTGCCACTGAGCGAAAATATCTTGAAGGACTGGGACATCAAGCCTCGATATGGAGCGCAACTGAGCAAAAATATCTTGAAGGAGGCTAATAATAGGCGCAAAAGCCAAATTTATTTCGCAGACGGAGGAATCACCCTGCAACCAAAAAAAATAAACCATATTAAAACACTATAAACCATGAGTCCAAGCCCTTATACAAAAGAAACCCGGAATCAAATCAATGCCCGTACCTAGTGTGGCAGAGGGAGAAGTTGTTGGTTGCGGTTCCGTAAGGAATGACAGAGCAGCTAAAAAACATTATACCAACACTCTCGTAAACCAAAAGGAACTCCTCCCTCTCAACAAAGGGATTCTGTGACGACATTGGCGGTTGGAAAAAATACATCTAAGGCAGGGAACAATAGCCCTGTAGGGTGCATTGGAACGATCCATACAGTACCAGGGAACGATGAACAGAGCACAATAGTGGATGAGGCTAGGCAGCAGTCTCAATGAATGACAGAGGAAGAAGGTGAGGAGAAGAGGGGTTTATGGTTTAAACAATGCACCAACATTGTCGATATGGAGCCAACAAATCCACATCGTTGCACGAAAACCCAAGCCATCTCACAACCCATGTGAAGGAGTTGAAGTGGAAAACAGTGAATGGGTCTCCTCATACAACCACCGCAGTCATAGTAATCCAAATGAAGGCATCATGATAGGTCAAAGGACCTCAACATAAATAAGTCGAGCAGGCATTAAACCATCGTCCCAGGTAAAGCGCGCCATGGATAATAACCTAAGTTAATATAAACTTCATGTTTTGTAATAACCAAAGTGGGCCATGACCAAATGTACATACAGGTTGCAATATAAATTTAATATAGGGTAATAACCAAAGTGCACCATGTCTACATAAAGATATAGGTTGTATTATAACAATAGTACCAATGAAACTATGCACATGGCATACCATCTATGTATATTACATTAGCACTGATCTATATTCAAATGCACTCTGGTAAGGGGAAAAAAATGAGATTTAAGTGCTTAAGAATATTTGAGGGATGTGACAGTAACTTTGCTTCAATGTTTCTTTAAAACTTTATAATGAGAACATTTATGGAATTGTTTTATGAAGATTGTCACTATTTTATAATCTAATCTATTTGTTGTGAATTGGTTCAGTTTATGTAGGTTTAAAAGTGTTTTGTAATGATTATGATTTGCATATGATTTTTATGCAGAATCTTGAATGGTTTTAATTTAAGATTAATTACATATTATCATCATTCATACATTCACATAAGTTGAACCAATTTAAATTACTTTTCTCTTGTAGGATATGGATTTACTTTTCTTTTCTTGTGATTTTGTAGCTATAAGTTGATGATTATTGGATCACACTTAGATTAGTCTAAGTTTAGCTTCTTTTTGTGTTAAATTTTAATCACTTTAGAGACTCGGCTGAGCAACAAACCAAACCTCCTTTCAAGGGGTAAAATCATTCTTTACCATTAATTCCAGTTACAAAAGTTTTTGGGCATCATCTTCCTTTGTATGTATGTATATTTGTATGAATTAAATAGTTGTTCTCATTTCATATATATTTCATTACATGCATTTAGGATAGTTGTTTCATTTTCTTTGTCTTTTCCTTTCACAGGAGGAAGAGGATAAAGGCTAATGGAGCCTATAAACCTGTCAAGGGTGACTACACTAAACAGCTTGGGTTTTGTGAAGAGCCTTGGTCCATGTCACTTCCTCCTTGTTGACCAGGGTGCATAAAACCCATGCCAACAGGTACTATTTACCCAATGAAAATAAAACCATATGTGCACCATGAAACACATTAATGTAATGATAGTTGGTTATAATATAAGTTCATCTCGATAGTTCCATTTTGAGATAATAATAATGGTACATATGACAGGGAAGGTGTATGTGTAAATATCAAATACCATATGGAACCTGAATCGTATTTTATTGAAAACAATGACTAAGATATATATATATATATATATATATATATATTCTAAAATGATTTTGTGTAATGTAAATACAAACTTTAAGAGGGATAATTCCAAATCTATGTAAATTAATGATCCATACATACATTTCATTTTAGAACAAGAAGATTAAGGTTATAATTTAAATTGAGGATGAAATACTTATGTGGGATTTGGAAATTTAGAAGTGATGTATAATTTCTATAACACAAATGGAAATCAAACAATAAAATGGGAGGAACCTGGAAGACTCAATTTCGCCAATAATAAAGACAAGAAGTTAAAAAAAAATGGGTAGTAAATGTGAGGTACATTACACTTTTGATTTTATTTTTAGCCCCTTTCTAGTAAGCTTGTGATCACAACCCCAATTGATCCATGTGAATAGGGGTTGGTGCTAAAAACCTTCGGTCCCATAATTTTCCAAAATTGTTTAGAGATAATAACATTAAATGTGACTATAAAAGACTTAGACAACTTTACATGGTTCAAAGGACTTATAGGCTATGGTCAAGTCTTATTTACACAACCAAATGGAATTTTTACTTCAGTAAATATGTGTGAATGTGCTCTTTGTTTCTCATTTAGAAGAAATAAAATTTCAGAACCCAAAACTGAATAATTCAAATACTTTCGTCAATAATTTAAACTCTTGAAGAAGAAATTTTTATATGTAGAGTTCTAAACATATCACAAGGATGGAAGACAGAAATAGTTGGCAACTACCATGAATGAAAATGCCCAACTTATACAAGATTTATCATATAAAGGAAGAAAATGCAGAGTGATATAATGAGTATTACTTATATCATGTAATAATTTTAACAAATTTAATAAGTCTAATAATAACTAGCAATTTCTCTATTTATTTACCGGTAGAACACTCATAAATTATATTAGAATAATACAACGAGCTAACAAAGGTAGAATTAGAAACTTATCTAAATTCGACAAGGATGACTAGAAGCAACCAAGAGACTGAGTGATTTCCACCCAACCGTAAGTAGTTTTGTTGTGGGACTCCACCCAAGGCTAGCCAGGCTATGATAGCACCAGGGAAAAGTAGGAACAATGGTTATAAGTTTAGTCTACAAGAAATTCAACCAAGATAAATTCCATTGCCAAGTTTTACAAAGGAAGGAGTATTTATAGGCTTCCACATTCCCTGCCTCTCAAGACGTAGGAAGACTTCCTTCTCTACTTCTCAATTCCTCAAAAGTCTCTTCATCTTGTGATTTTCATAGAAGACATAGAAAGGTCCAGTGATGTCACAAAACGTCTTTCAAATTTTCCTAGTTTCCTAACTCTTTGTACATCCATCTACACCTATTTCATAGCTGGTATAATATTTATACTCCTGACACTTTTTTTCCTTCTCCTCCTCTCTAAAACTTCACTTTTCTTCCCTTTTTCCTAACATATTTCCTCCTATTCTAATTTCTCATGCATTTTTCCCTAGAAAGAAGTTCCCCCACTACTTCTTGTTCCAAGAATGAAGGCAAACACCTTACTAAAGTATAGAAGTGATGGATTAACTCTAGGATTAGGTTTTCTCCACTACCTATAGCTTTAATAATGTGAAGATGATAAGGTATGATATATAGAAGAATAATAAAGAAGTCCCTTAGAAACCCTCCCCTTTCCCCACTTGTGGTATCATATCCCCTATAAGCACTCATGGCTTGTTGATCTTGGTCATTAACATTTTATTAACTACAAAAAAATTTACAGTGTTTACAATGCAATGGTATATCTCACTCATGGTGATCAGTATAGAAAAAGCTAAATATATTCATGCATAGTTTTAAGCAAACTTAATTACAAACCTTTCCAACGAGATAAATTGGGATGTTAGAAGTATCTTGACATTAATGGCTACTAGTGTTATATTTACAAAGCCAAATGGGTAATTTTTGGACTATATTTGGTATAAATATACAAAGAAGATAATATAACTCAAATGCCTACCAACCACATTAGTAAGGGTTGGTCAAATTTTCATTTTAGAGCTAAGTGATCTTAAGCCTATTACTAGCTAATGTTTGATAACTCTCTTGTATGTGTCTTATATAATTATAATCAATGCTCAAGTTTCTTTTTTGGTGGAATAATGAAACCTTGAATCATATTTTACGTGACTACAAATATACTTGGTTTTCCTAGTAGTGGGCTTCTAAGCTTTGTCACCAATTGTTCTCATCAAATATCACCTAGAAGTCTATCCTTTTATGATAATATTTCACATGGACCATGGAACTTCATATAATATGGCAATGGATTAGTGTTGACATTTTATAACATATTTGGAAAACAAGGAATAAGTGTGTTTTCACAAATGTACAACATGACAAAGAACTTAGAACAAATTCAAGTGTAAACGTGAAAGGTGAAATTGGAAGTGGCACATTTGCAGGAGTTGATGGAATACTCAACCAATTCATTGTGAATCATGAGCATATTTCCTTTGAAGGGCACTCATGTGCTCACTTTGCACAATGTACAGATTCAAGAGGTTGTTAGCCTAAACTCCAGGCAATTTGACTAGTAAGATAGAAATGATAAAGGTAAAGGAGTTGACCCCTTGCTAGGGCCTCAAATGTCCACCGATTTGATAAGTTTATGATTTTCCCTTTAATGATATCTAAATTAAAACATTCTGAAGAGCCCATACAATTCAACAACAAATAAAATTCCTTTGTGATGAATTCTAATCTTGTCTCTAATGATGAAAATTGCCTCCCAAAAATAAAGACTTACCTTTCACACTAAGTTTGGTACCCTAAATTTGATTTAGCATAAAGTTAATGTTGTTTTATGTGTTTTAATTGATGAAAACTAATTTCATCGATGCCAAAGGATGGATGTAAACACATGAGTATATTTTGCAGTCGTTTATAAATTTGCATGGTTATGGGTCTAGTCACATTAGCAAAAAATTAACAAGCCCTCGAGAGCCAAGTGTTTATTTGATCAAGGTTATGGACTCAATCTTGTGGAGTGGTCCTAAGGGTTCATTCATCCATAAAATGATTTGGTCATATATTATTGTATTAGGGTTGGCCCAATATGCTAAGGAATGAGTCAAATATTATTATATGTATCGTAGTTTGGGGTTGGCACAATATGATAAAACTCCTCAACCCAATGAACTCAAATACATGCATATGCCATTGAATAGTCAATGTGGTGAGTGGACATGAAGTTGAAGGATCAAAAACAAGTTTTATTACCCATGGTATAGTTTGACCACACCCTTAGTTCAAGTTTGCAAATCAATTACCCATGTTAATCACCCGTGGTTTTTGAAGTCGGCCCTGAATTAAACTTTGAACCAAATCATGTATATAAATGTTGAATGGCACTCTTGATTATTTGTCAGATTTGTAAGTTGAAAAATATTTTTGGTTTAGTTCAATGATGAGTATATTATTAGAGAGAAAGACACATGTGGAATGAATCTAGCAAGGCATATATTCTCTAAATTAATGGCATGTGATGCTTATTTTTTAACCAATGCTATGGTAAATTTTTATAATAGTTTGAATTGTGTGATGGCGTGCAACATGTAATGTTTTAAATCAACGCCATGTGTAGTGTTTAGTGTGATGGTATGCAATGTGCAGTATCATAGTGATGGTATGCAATGGAGAGCTCAAACTCTATTTACAATATGTAGTGTTAGAAATGATATGCAATGTCTTGATCCATGCAATGGAAATCTCAAACTTTATTTTAATCCTTGTTTACAACATTTAGTGTTTGCAATAATATGCAATGTCCTTATTAGTGCGATGGAGAGCTCAAACTCTATTTTGATAATATTTTATAACATGTAGTGTTTGTAATGATATGCAACATTCTAATCGGTGTTATGGAGAGCTCAAACATTGTTTTGGTCACGGTATACAATGTGTGGTGTTTGAATCGAGAAATGTGTGTGGAATAAGTTGTGCTCGTGGCACAACATGCAAGGCATAGATCTCTGTCTATGAGGAGCAATGGTCAAGTGTGATGGAAACAAGTTTGAAATGAGAAATTTAATGGTCTAGTCTGCATAGAGTGATGGTGAATCATTGATACTATCGTTGTGATGGTCTTCCTATGAAAGGAATGGTAGTTTGATGGTTTGGTCTATCTAGATAACCATGCATATTTTCTATTTGGAGCGATGGTCTATCGGTACAGCTTTGGATCAATGTGATGGTGCAATGAGTAAGCAATGATCTGAGTCAATGCGATGGTCTAGTATGGTCCACATTGAATTGGTGCAATGATGGATCAATGTGATGCACGATGGTGAATATCTAACAAAGTATGATGAGAAAAAAAATTGTAAGGCCAAAGCATAGTTATTGCTTTACAGGACTGAAACTGAGTGTGTGGGAGGCTAAGCTCTAGAAGGATATATGTAGGGTTGAAGTTTGATTTTAATCAAAGGGGCTTCATAGATGTGCCTTTTATTTTTGTTTGTTCCCTTGTAGGATCAAATATCATTCAAGGTAGAAAAGGCCAATATTGTAATCTTTTTTATGACAGGGTTATGGCTTTGATCTTGTGACTAGATAGACTAAAATGATAACTTGAGTAGTACACTTGCCTAAAGAAACATGCTAACCACAAACATGTGAGTGAGTATTGTATGCTACAAAATCTGATTGGATTATTCATGATGTTGATATTAAGAGGATTAATTCTTAATGTGAGTTTTGAGTTTGTTTGACTTGAGCTTTATGAGCCACAACCTTGTATTCATTTATCATACAAAAGGTCAAAATATTGTGACAGGTCCATTGTGTGATTGGGTTATGTACTTCTTGTTGATAATGCTAACTATCAAATTTGTTGCCAAGTATGATATCCACGAAGTTTGTTCTTATGCTACGAGTAGTGAAGTTTCTATTGTTGAAATGTTGAATATGATGATTGAAGAAGTCCGAGTTGTTGTTGAAATTCAAGGTGAGAGTATTTCTATTGTAAGGATCTTTTTTTTTTAAGAAAGGTGATTTAAATGACAGAGCTAGTTTTTTGTTTAGAAAAGAGGAATTTTTGAAGATTAGATATTAAATCTTGTGGAACCGGTTTGAAAATTATAAGAAAGGAAGTCCATGGTGATTTTAGGGGTTGGTGCCTCCAACAGGTTAGAGCTTGTAAAATAATTTGGCAGTCGGTGCCTCCAGCAGGTTGGTTCCTGCAAAATTATTTAGGGGTTGGTGCCTCTAGTAGGTCAGTGCTTACAAAATAATTAAGGAGGTGGGTTCCTCCATCAGGTTGAAGCCTACGTCAAGTTGGTGCTTGCATATTTCAAGGGATCTGATGATTTGCAAAATGGTGAATATATAACACAATATGATGAGCGAGAATTCACAAGGCCAGAGCATAGTTATTAATTTGTAGGACTAAATCTATGTACATGGGAGGCTAAGATCTAAGTTGAAGTTTTATTTTGATCAAAGGGGCTTTGTAGATGTGTATTTTATTTTTGTGTATTTCCTTGCAGAATCAAATATCATTCAAGGCATAAGGGGCCAAGCTTGTTTTATGATATGGTTATAGCTTTGATGTTGTGACTAGATAGACTAAAATGAAAGGTTGAGTAGTATACTTTTCTAAAGAAATATGCTAACTAGAAGCTTGTGATTGAGGATTGTATGCTATGAAGTTCGATTGGATTATTCATAATGCTACCATTAAGATAATTAATTCTCAATGTTGAGTTTTGAGTTTACCTGACCCGAGGCTTTTGAGCCATAACCTTGTATTCATTTATTATACAAAGGGTCAAAATCTTGTGAAAAGTCCATTTTGTGAATGGGTTATGTATTTATTGTTGATAATTCTAAACGTAAAATCTGTTGCCAAGTATGATATCCACGAATTTTTTTCTTTTGCTACAAATAATGAAGTTTTTGTTGTTAAAGTGTTGATTATGGTGACTGAATAAGTCATAGTTGTTGTTTCAAATTCAGGGTGAGAGTATTGGTGTTGCAAGGATTTGTTTTTAAAGAAAGTTTATTTGAATAACGGAGTTATAGTTTTGTTGAGCATATAGGAATTTGGCAAAGATCAGATATTAAATCTTATGGATCGATTTGAAAAATAAATGAAAGGGAGGTCCATAATAATTTTGAGGGTTGACACCTCCAGCAGGTTGGAGCCTACAAACTAATTTAGGGGTCGGTGCCTCCAACAAGTTGGTGCCTGCAAACTAATTTTGGGGTCAATGCCTCCTACAAGTTGGTGCTACAAACTAATTTTGGGGTTGGTGCCTGCAAATTAATTAAGGAGGTGGGTGCCTCCATCAAGTTGAAGCCTACAACAAGTTGGTGCTTGCATATTTTATGGGATCAAAATATCCTATTGGTTGGTATTTGTAAACTATTGTAATTAAAGATTGAAAACAAAGAGGATAAGAAGAATTATGGTTTTCTCCCTTTATGGATTTCCACATGCATCTAGTGTTCTCATGTGTTGATGTGATGATTATTTTATGCACTGTTATGTTTTCAAGTTATGTTAAATTGTGAAATTGGTTAAATTGGAAATTATATTGATTCACCTCCCCACACCCCCCACCCGCCCCCAACGCCTCCCCCTCCCACCTACCGATATAATCATAATTCCTAACAAGTGGTATTTGAGTAGGTTCCTTTAGGTTTAGTCTAATAACTAGAAGGTAGATCCAAGAAATTATGGCTAATAGACGGAAGAATAAGGAGAAGACAAATCATATCAAGGACTATGATTGTACAAGCAAAGTACTAGATGTGGTAGAAGTTCCAGTAAATGCTAATGAATACATATTCTCTTTGATCATGAATGAAGAAGAGGATTAGATGCAGTATAATCCACCCCATAAAACAACATGGATGACCAGGTCATTTATAAATCAAATGGGGAAATATTATTGAATGGATCAAGATATGCAACCTTGAAGACAATAATAGAATGTTATCTAATGGCTTTAGATTTTGATGTGTGGTAATCTATAGTAAATGGAGAAAAAGGTAATAGGTATAATATAGAGACCATGAATATAATCATGAGGACACTATCATAATCAAAATTTGACGAAGTAATCTTTTATGAGACTACAAAAGAGATGATAAATAAGCAACTCCAAAAAAGTCGTTAGCCTAATTATTGAAAACAATGATAACGACTCCAATGACTCTAGCATAGGACGGAGGTAGAAGACCCTTAGCGTAGAAGAGAAATTTAATGTCAGTCCCATTGGTCTTAAACATAGGAGTAGTAAATATTGCGAAAAGATTAGTTATGTTCTTAGCAGCAAGGGCTTTCGAATAACAATGTTACAAATAACCCGGTTTCTAAATGTGATCCTAGGAAGAAGGTTGTTAATCTCTCCTCCCTAGAGCTCAGTTCTGAAGCCATTAAAATTCTTAGCAAGGGTTTGGGATTTGCCATTACTCCTAAAAACATTCCATTTGAGAGAATTATTTGTAACGTTGAGAATGGGACACATGCCCTGTCCGATTTTTAAGGTAGGAATGTTCCATTATAATGAGAAAATCCAAACCTCCAAAAAGTAATTTAAGCAAGGATGAGCAAGTTGCTCTCAAGTACCTTCGTAATAATGACAAGATCATGGTTCTTAAGGAAGATAAAGGAGGAGCAATTGTTGTTCTAGATAAAGAGGATTACATTCATAAAATGAATGATCATCTCAGTTGTGGTAATCAGAGGAGAATTAACACGAAACCCATTCCTAAGGTTATAAAAGAGGGCAAGAAGGCAATCCTAGAGTTCAGCATTGATGATAAATAAAATAAAAAATTTAATGCCTTCTTGTGAGGTTATCACAAGGATTTATGGGTTAACAAAAAATCACAAAGAGGGGATCCCTCTCAGACCAATTTTTAATACCATTGGATCCCCCACCTATGAATTAGCTAAATATGTTGTTAAGATTCTGAAGCCTCTAGTTGGGAACACGGACTCTTTTATAAAAGACTCTAGTGATTTCGTAGAACTTATCAAAAATGAGAGGGTTAATGAGGATGACATTTTGGTTAGTTTTGACGTAGTATCCTTATTTACCAAGATCCCCTTGGATGAGGCTATTCATGTTATAAAATAAGTCACTCATCCAGAAATTGTGAAACTTACTGAGATCTGTTTGCGATCTACTTTCTTCAATTTCCAAGGCAGTTATTATGAATAGATATCTGGGGTTGCAATGGGTTCCCCCTGTCACCAATATTCGCCAATTTATACATGGAGTATTTTAAGAAAAAGGATCTTGACTCATACCCCTTGAAACCAGCATGGTGGAAAAGATTTGTTGATGACACCAACTTAAAATGGACTCATGGTAGGGCTGAGCTTGAGAATTTTTTTAATAATCTTAACTCTATCTCTTCAAAAATTAAGTTTACTATGGAGCTTGAAGAAAGAGGTAGAATTCCTTTTTTAGATGTCCTTGTGATTAGAAATGAGGATGGTACTTTGGGACACCAGGTCTTTAGGAAGAAAACCCGCACTGAAATCTATCTTCATGCTGATTCGTAGCATCATCCATCCCAAAAATTTGTGGTCCTTAACACTCTTGTTGTTAGATCCCTTAGAATATCTGACATCAATCACCTTGATGAGGAGATTAAGCACCTAACCTATGTCTTTAAGGATATAGGATACAAGGAGAAGGGTATTAAGAAAGATATAAAAAGAGCTGAAGGAAAAGTCCTCCCCAAGGGCCCTAAAGAAAATTGCGGGACAATTTACCTTCCATTCATTCAAGGCATTACCGATAAGATCGCCAAGGTTCTAAGAAAGAAATACATATTCACTCAGTTTACGACATGTGGAACAACTAAGCAAATAATGAGATCTGTCAAGGACAGCATTGATCAGCAACAACTTAAAAGAGTTTATAAGATTAATTGTTCTTGCGGCAGAAGTTATATTAGAGAGACAGGGCGTTCTTTAAAAACAAGAGTTAAAGAACACGGAGCAAATATCAAGAATGGGAGATCTTGCACTTCATCTCTTACAGAGAACTCCTCAAAAACTAAGCATCATGTTTGTCTCGAGAATGCCATAATTATCGCTAGGGAAGATCATTATCAAAAGAGGAAAATCAAAGAAGCGCTTGAGATCAGGAAATGTCTGAATAACCTCAACAGGGATGGTGGGAATGAGATCAGTGGAAATTGGTTTCTCGTGATTAGGCATATCAGCGCTTCCAAGTCTTTTGAGGTATAGTATTCCAGGTATGATCCCTCTCTCTTGACCTTAATCTCTAGATAACTCATGAAAATTTTAATTAACCTCCATTAATATATTGTTTAATTAACAATTAATAATAACATCTTAAAATTTATAAAATATTTTTAACTCACAACCATTAAGAAATGATTAAATTATTAATTATTAAATATCAATAAATAAATAATTTAATATTAATAAATAAATAAATTATTAATAATAATTATTTATTCATGATAATAATTATTTATTTATTCATTAAAGAATAAATAATTAATTATTAACTAAATATCAAAGAGATTTAGAACAGTCGGTGAAGGAGCGCATTGTTAAGGCGCTCCGTAAGCAAAGGTCACCGGTTCTAGCCTCGCCGATACCAAAAAAAATCCAGCATGGTTTCCGCTAGTGCGGCTCAGGCCGGGTGCGATCCCCGGATGACTTTGACGGCTTAGACGCCCCTGAGCCGTGGTCTTTCAGCCACAGAGTAAGAGTGATTTTCAAGATTCACCCACTTATCAACCAAAAAAAATTAATTATTAACTAAATAAATAAATAATAATAATATTTATATTACTATTCATTATTATTTATTTAAAGTAAATTAAATATATATATTATTTATGTTAAAATTAAATATAATTAATCTCATCTCATTTATTTAATTAGGTTTTTATTGTTATTAATAATCTTTTATTATTGAAATTACTTAAAATTAAATAAATAAATAAATTTTTTATTATCAAGAAGATATTAATATTATTTACTAACGATAAGAATGAATTTATTTATTTCATAATAAAATAAAGGATTTTTTATTTGACTTTTTTTCATAAATTAATAATCATTTACTATTAGAATAAATTTCTAATTATTAAAAATATATTAGGTTATTAATTTATTTCATATTAAATTAAATAAAAGATTTTATTAATTTTGATTTTATATTTTAGTTTTTAACTTTTGCTAAAATTAAAATCGTTATTATTAGAAAATAATATTAATATTTTTATTAGTAAAAAATAAGAATCAATTGTTATTAAATTACTTAATAATAAAATAGCTCCATATAATTATTAATATAATAATTTAAATATTTTAATCTGAAAACTTTTTCATGTAGGCTTATTACTTAATAATAAAATAGTTACATATAATTATTAATATAATAATTTAAATATTTTAATCTTACATATAATTATTAATATAATAATTTAAATATTTTAATCTAAAAAGTTATCATGTAGGTTTAGTTTTAGTTTTTAAATTAGTCGGTTTTTTGTTTTTTGTTTTATGCATTATGTATTTATCTGGTTTGGTCGGTAAGCTCTTCCTTCAATCTATCACTCAATTTTGTCCTAAAGATGGATCTCCTTTGGGATTCGAAACGTTGACAAGAAGCACATAACGCTGTGGATGATTTGAATCACAATTTTCCAAAT
Source organism: Pinus tabuliformis (assembly GCA_031772625.1). NCBI lineage: Eukaryota > Viridiplantae > Streptophyta > Pinopsida > Pinales > Pinaceae > Pinus > Pinus tabuliformis. The sequence goes on along the minus strand of CM062809.1, from coordinate 963,233,387 downwards.
GACAACCACAGAAGCTTAAAATCTAACAAGAAGATCATGGAGAATTGAAGAAGATAGAATATCATGAATCAGGTCCCCTTGTTGTTGATCATCAACAGAACAATCCATATTTAGAAGTTGGAAATGAAGAAGACAAAGAAGTGCAAAATGGGCATACATTTTTTGGTAACTTGTACTAGATTTGGCCACAAAGCAAGGGATTGCAAGACCTATGTCAAAGGATATTATCAGACAACTAGAAACAACTATATGGGCAATCAAATCATAAGTTACAACAGTAGATCTTATGAACCATTTTTTTCATTATTCAAGTTCAATATTGAATGTTATAAGTGCCACAATATGGGCATATAGCTCATGGTTGCAAAATTAAAATGAGATGGTCCCAGAAAGAATGCCTTTGTGCTATTACAAGGAAGATCACCAAGGTATGGAGAAGGAAACAAGAAGACCCAAAGATAGATATGATCACCCATATCTAATATGTTGGTGAATGCTTCTTCAATTATATATAAGTTGAAATGAGAAGAAACTTGAAAATATTGATTACTTTGAAACAAGTAATGGTTGTAAAAATAAAATTAGAAGCTGAAGATTTAGATGAAATATGAAGAAAGATCAATGTAGCAAAACTAATTAAAGGGTATGTCAAATTCAGGATGAGTTTTCAGCTCAGTAGGAAGAGTCAAACTTGTTGTAGCTCCTAGAGACAACTCTTGGGTTGAGGAGATACCAGTGCCTAGGACATCTTAATGAGTGATTGTAAGATATGCTGAATTTTTTCACTTACACTCAACATTAAACACATTTTTAAAACAAATTGTTTCAGAATCTCTTTCAAGAGAGTAAATGCAATTTATAGCAAAGAAAACTCACAGAAGAATTAATAACCAGCTCTGGTCGTTAAACTTACATAAGCATATAGTTCGTTGGCCATTGTAGTAAGTGAGTTAGAAGAATATGAGGAAATGAAATCAAATACAAAGGGCTAAGCGTAGAATCCAGTGCATTAGACTTCGGTAAGAAACAGATAAATGAAACTCTGAATGCCATGTCAAATTACATGGAACGCATATTAAGGATGTTAGATCTTACTAGTCACAAGCATCTTAGGTCATCATTCAAACATAGATGAATCCATCATGATCACATAAAAAAATACACCCAACAACTACTATTACATGTCATATGAGAAGAAAACAAAGATAAATGGATTGAACACAGAAGAGAAAGACATACTACAGGTTCATGTGACCCAGAATCACCAAAAATAAATAGTAATCTTCAGCCAAAGCATACATTTTCCATTCTTCATTAGCAATTTCAAAGCTCCCTTTGAAAACAAAATTCGAAACCCTTCAAAATGTATGATAAATTGTTTTTATAGGGTCTTAGGATGAGCACCCCTTACAAAATGTTCCTTCTTAATCTTTTGATCATTATTCATAACAAAGGGATGCGGATGTACTACTTAGCACAGTTGTACTAGTTAAAACCTACCTAACTAGAGGTCATTTTTTCAAATAAAATATTTACAGAAAACATAAAACAGTAAGGTGTCATGATTGACACGATTAGAAAAATCTTCATTCATGGTAGGCCAGTTCTGGAGGAAGGGTTGCTGGATCGATGATCTGGAGTCATGGAGGGTTGACAAATTGGTCACATCTCTACCACAATGTTGGACTCGGTAGGAGAACGAAAGAAAATTTGATATGCAACCTTAAGATCTATGAGCCCTGCATAATTTGGCCTAGAACTAAACAAGGTCTTCACCAGCCCTAATAGTTGGAAATCTCTCCTTAGATAGTTCACCACTATCTTTCCCTTTAAGGAGGAGGTCTTCTCATGGGAGGAATCAACTCTACTCTTAGCCTCTACCAGAATTTGACTGTATTTTTCCCATGGGATTAATCCTCGTATGAGATCCCAACAACTGGGCAATCCTGCTCGAACCCTCTTCTCAAACTTTGAATAAAAAGCAACTACATCCTTTAGCACTTTCTCCAGTCATTCTTCAGCCTTAGCTCTATCATCTTCTTTCTAGACCATTTTGGAGACCTCCATGATCACAGTCACTTTATCTACCACATCTATGGGTCTCAACTCACTGAGTGGTTTTTCATTGACATGATGGATAAATCTTTTAATTGTCCTAGCATTCTTTTCACCCTCCTTCTTGGAAAATAAGATGAAAAACTCATAATACTTTATTACAAATTTTTGCTCTACCATCAAAGTTATATACGCCAAATTATTCTTCATATATGTTATCACTTCATCTCATATTAGTTGTTTAGCATGGAGGAGAGACATGTTTCCTTTCAGTTTGTCTTTCACTTCAGTGATTTCTTGAATTGTTGCTTGTAGATTTTTGTTGATCAGTTTTTCATTTGTCTTGGCAGTCTCCAATTGTTTCTCCTTTTGTGCAAGGGCATGCTGGGAATTATCTAAATCCACTTATACCTTCAAAAGTTCTCCTTCAGAGAGTTGTAGCTCAGTGAGATGTTTAGTGAGTTGCTCAGTGGGTATCTGAGGATTCTCTGGAACGAGCACTGCATAAATGTGGGAGTCGATTTTCTACTGGAGATCTGCTACCTGTTACTTGAGGGTCACCACTTCGTTATTCCAGTTTATTAACTCATTTTCCATAATCTCGTTTTCTTCCTCTGCATGTGCTAGTTGTTTGGATTGCACATGTTCACTATAGACATATTTAGCTTATGCCTCAGTTCTTGGATCTCAGCCTGTGAACTCTAGATAAGAGTTTCTAGGGTAGCTTTGTCTTCTGGGTTCACTCCCAGCTTTACAATTAATTTCTTGAAGTTCTCATTTTGCATATGTAGAACTCTAGAGTTTGCCATCTCTTGCTTCAGCTTCATTGCAGCCTTCTCCAGTAGATTTTCATCTTTGCTAATGGTCATAGCATTCTTGATTAGTTCACTCTATAACATTTCCCCTACCTGCCTATGAAAATTGATTTTGTCAGGCAGAGGTACACTTGCCAGTTCCAAGGATGCATCCAAAGCCCTAAAATGTGAGCCTGATGGGATGGACAGTGTTGAGGGGTGGTGCAATGAAAACTTCATTTGGTTCTTCTCTAGGTCCATAGCAGCCAAGATTCTGGTCTAGCAAAGGATTGATGTGATGCCAGTTGTTTTTTCATCTCTTCCCTAAATTTCTTGTTACTTTCCTCTATCACCTTCCATGTAGACCAACTAGATTCTATCATTGTTGAATTCACTGCAGAACTCATAAGGACTACCTATGTAGATGAGGAAGCATGATTCGAATGGAAAACGACATCCACCCATGGTATTCATCCACCCATGGAATTTACCCATGGTATTGTAAGTAACATTCACCCATGGTATTCATCCACCCATGGAATTTTCCCATGATATTGTAAGTGGCATCCACCCATGGTATTGTAAGTGGCATCCACCCTTGGTATTCATCCTCCCATGGTATTTATCCACTCGTGGAATTTGCCCATGGTATTGTAAGTGACATCAACCTATGGTATTCATTCACCCATGGTATTTACCCACCCATGGAATTTACCTGTGGTATTGTAACAAAAAAATGTTACAAGTAACAAGTTACATTTTGTAAAATGATAGATTGTGGGCATAATTCAGTCAATATAACTCAGAATATTTATTATAACATGTTTTTGGAAATAGAATAATCATTTTGCATCTTCCCATTTGATTGAAATCTCTATCTGGACACTCTAGAAACTCAGATTTGCGATGCAACTGTCCCGACGTCATAAAAGTTCTGAAAAAATAGTTGATTTTAAATCAGCGATATCTCCCTCACTAATTCAACTATTTATTTTTTTGAAATTCGGTGATTTTTCGAGAGGAGATTAGATCTACAATAATTTTTCTAAAATTTTGCATTAAAACTGCAAAAAATTATAGGATAGTCGTCATCCACGAATTGTCGTCAGAAAATTTTTTACAACATAGTTGATTTTAAATCAGCGATATTCCCTCATCCGGACTCTGATTAGGCCGATTTTTTTTTAATTTGGGTATTTTTTTTGCAAGGAATCCAAATCTGTTATTTTTTTATTTTTTTTAATTTGGCACCAAAAGTTTCAGATCTGATCTACAAACTCTTCACCCAAAATACTTCCTGCAAAATATATATATATTAGTGTGTGTGTCTTCTCGTTTTTCCCAAGAAAGTGCTATAAAGTTTGGTGAAGATTTCTGAAAAAAAATAATAATAATAATAATAATAAAATAAAATAAATAAATAATTAATTAATTAAATTAAATTAAAATTAAAAATAAATAAATAAATAAAAATAAAAATAAAAATAAATAAATTAAAATTAAATTAAATTAAAAATAAATAAAATTAAAATTAAAATTAAAAAATAAAATTAAATAAAATTAAAATATAAAATAAAATATAAAATATAAAAAATAAAAATAAAATAAAATAAAAATAAAAATAAAATAAAAATGCGTCAAACCCTCATTACCATGGATTCGTAACAAGATGTATTTTGTAAAAGGCTACATTGTGGTGGACAATTTATCCTTTTACAAAATGCGACTTGTTACTTATAGAATTTTTTTGTTACAATACCACAAGTAAATTCCATGGGTGGGCAAATACCATGGGTGAATGAATACCATACATGGATGTCACTTACAATCCCATCGATAAATTCCATGCGTGTATAAATACCATGGAAAGATGAATACCAAGGGTGGATGTCACTTACAATACCATGGGTGAATGAATACCATGGATGGATGCTACTTACAATATCATGGGCAAATTCCATGGGTGGATAAATACCATGGGTGAATGTCACTTACAATACCATGGGTAAATTCCATGGGTGGATGTCACTTTCCATTCGGATCAAGGCATATGCTTACAGTGGATCTTCTAAGATCACCTGGAATCCTGGTTGGTCTGGCTTTATCTCCATTAACCTGGTTTCAATATCCTCCTCCTCTGCTTCTTGGGTTTTGGCCCTTTTGTTGGTGTGAACGTCTTCCATTTCTACATCTTCGGTCTCATCCACACTCCTCCTTTATTGTTGGAGTCTTGATCTCCATTTTTGTGTTAATGCACTAGGAATAAAAGTTATCTTTCCACTCAATTTTTGGCATGTATTCATGATCATAAGTTGAAGCATTAATGTTTTTCCTTTTCTTTGCAATGACACCATGGGGGTCATAATGCCAAATATCCCCATTTCAAAATTCATTTCTTTCAACAGGTTCTGAGCTGACTGAAAGGCCTTCCTGGTATTGACAATGAAAGGGCCTATATGCTTGCCCAATTTGAACATATAACCTTTCTTAGCAAGGAAAAAGTGGATTTGGTCCACATGTAGGATATGTCCGATAAACTCTCAGGGGAATTTTTATCATCGGCAGGAACACAGGTAGACAATAAGGAGGAAGCTCACACCCATAAACCCTAATTTTAGTGTAATTCTCAAACAAATACCAATCACCTACCCTAGTGTCCTTACTGAGTTGGAGGATCTCTTTTTGTTGAGGCAAGATTCTTGGTGGGGAGACATTATGGATGATTTTATATGCAATAGCCATATAAGAGGATATGAATTAAGAGTAGCCCTCATTGTTTGGTTTCTTCCTGACAACAACATCCCAATCAAAGACAGACTTCCTATGCTTGTTTGAATCCATTAGACTAAGACTCAGGCATTTGAATTCATCAACATGGGTATATAAGAACAAATAAAATATTATGGAGTAATATCTTAAAAATGAAGTGACAGAAAAGTGGTACAGGTGGAATTTAATAGACTCGACCGAGAAGGAAGGTATGTCAAACAGATGGCTTGGCTACATCATCTCTCTTAGAAACCCTATGGTGGCTTCGTTAGAAATATTAGCATCACCATTCCTAAAGAACTAGGCAGTTACAGTAAGGATAGGTTGCACTACCTTTTTAAAGATAGATATTGGGAAAGTATCAGCAATAGGCAATGATTGGTGGCCAGGGCCAAAATCATTTGCAAAAAGGACTATTGTTCCCTAGCTGAGAGGGCAGTGTAACTATAAAACAAGGTGGTTTCAGTGAATTTTGATGGCTCAAGAGAAACTGGGTATACTAGAGCCTTTTGAATCAGTTCATGGGTCACCTCTAGGATTCTGACTCTAGTGGAAGATATGAAAAAAAAATTCTTATCAACATAAGCCGCAGCTAGCCATGAAATAATTTCGGGAAAATGATAGGCACAATGTGTGATTTGGTAATATAGCCCTGATTCAACTACATTGAAAGGGTCCTCTCCCCTGATGTGGTGGTCATGCATGTCAAACCGAAGGTCCGACAAGTTGTAGGGGCAGGACTAGTCGAATATTTATGCTTTTGTGTCCATCAATGGCTCCATGTGGGATGAGGGTTTTCCTTCCCGAGCTTTGGGTGTCTTTGGGGCTGGTTTCTTCATTTTGAGCATGGAGATAATATTTACATGCAAGAGGCTGGCAGGTTACCAGGTGACTGGGTGAGAATTGGCGAACAGTGTTAGTGGGAGCTCTTGAGCAGTCTGGTGGATGAACGGCATCGCGAACCAGTTAAATGGTGAGAGAACATTAGATGCATGAAGGATAGACTTGAATTCAAACAGTTAAGCGGGTAGGGATTTTATAAGGGGGGAACATTCACCTAACGTCAAATGGGGTCATGAGGGGGGGGACACGTGGCAAAAGATGATTGGAAGGGTGACAGGTGAACTATGGAGGGGGGGACTTGACCATTACCTCAGCACTCGCTTTCTAGTGTTGTCGATGATTAGATGCATGGCGGGTGTGGTCCCCACCTCTCTCTAGTGGGTGAGGGAGCAGGAGGTGGGATCAATCCGAGACCCCCTGGAGTTAATCTAGGTCATAGATCGAATGATCCCACCCTACTGACTTTTCAACTCTAGGGGGTGGCACCCAGGTGTTAGTCATGCAAGTCCCCCCCGAAGTGCCTCTAGGGGTTGACCAAGCAAAGATGAACGATGATCCACCCTGGGACCTACTTGATCTTTAGCAAAAACCCATTCCCCTATGTTTTATATTGTTCCACTGTTGTTCGCACTCATGGAAATATTTTTCTTATGCAATCTCTTATACTAAAAACCTTTAGTGTCCTACCAGGACAAAATTTTGTCCACTTTGGTCAATCTATCCATCTCTACACCAGGGATTTCAAATGAAACCCTTTGACACCCATACAAAAAAGTATTGCAAATAACAACAAAGCTCACGGAGAGCCTAGTAAGTGTGTTGATGAGTATTGTTTCCCAACCAAGGTCAAGGATGAAGGTTGTAAATTTGAAGGCGATTATGCTTCAATGTCATAGCTAAAATAAGAAAACTAAGTGTTTAGTTGGACAGTCCTCTTAGAAACCTTTCCAACAATGTACAACACTTGATCAAACTCTCAAAGATTGAGGAGATAAGGCATTTCAAAGTATATCATGGTTCTGACTTCTCTAGGTTCTAGTGCCTAGTTAATTTGCCTAGTTATTAGTGTAAGTGTGGATTAGTGCTCATCTATGGTTCTGGCTTTGTGAAAATGCATGAAGCCTTGGAAAATTGGTTTTCTCGATGACAGAACGATAACTTTATCGATAGGTAACAAAAACTTTAACAATGCGGCCCCAGCTCCACCACAATTTGCAAAGATTTGGTAAGAATATAAGGACGGGATGATGTGGCAACTCTATGATAAGTAACAGCAATTGAATGACTAAATGTGACACCAGGATGACATAAGAAGATTACATAGAAGAATAAACAATGTTTACTTAGGGCTTAATCATGGATCAAGTTAACCTACAGGCCTAACTAATTTATAATGTGAAAACGTAAGAAATGGACCAGGAATGAGAAAATGTGGAAAGAACCAACATGCAGAAACATTTGATTGGTTGAAAAAGAGGATATGTAATAGACATGTGGTTGTTAGGTAATGTGACAATGCTTAATTAAGGCTTGAACGTGGATTAGTCTTAATCCTTGAAAGTGTGGCCCTAGCTAGTATGTGAAGGATGGTGAAATGAACTCAACCAAGGATATGTATCCGGATTGGATCATTATATTATTTTTAATCCATATCGATGCATTTAGGGTGGAAAAAGGGGAGGAATCAACTCATGGGGCCATTTTTATGGCAAGACCCAGTTTGGCAAAACAGGATCTGAAACCTTCCGGTAGCATTTTGAGACATCAAACAACGTTTTTATTGGGGAAAACTTTATGTATTTAGTGTGGAAAATTTTCACATTGTTCTACACACAGAGATCTTTCCAAAGGTGCAAGAAGCGTGTCAATTAGAGTTTGTATGCAAAAGTTATGCCACTCATAAGTTGACCTTCTTGTTTTCACACCTATAATTCAGGAGGATGTCGCGTCAACCCCCATTATTCATGGAAAAGGGACTAACCACATGTTTTTGATGTAAAATACTCTAGAAGAGTCTATATTGTAATTCTAGTTAAGAGTTGATGTAGTCAAATGTAACCATTAGTAGGCTATCGAGTTGTGTTATAACTGCGCCACTAGGAGGAAGAGGCATTCCATTCTTTCAAGAGAATTTTGTTCCATAGTTGAGAAAAGATAGCTAGGAGAGATAGGTCGTAGAGCACACAGAGAGGATATGTGCACTGTAGAAGCTCATCGGCCACAGGCATTACTTCTTTGTACTTGTAGTTATTTTCCAGACAGAGAAAGAAAGCAAAGTGGCCTCACCTTACAATTGGGTTTTCTTCTGAAAGGGTTTCCTAGAGCATATTTTGTGTCTTATGTGTGTATGTGAGCTTATTTTTTCATTCTCTATTTTTTTGCATAATCTCCATATGCATGCATGCACTAATTACAATTAAATCTACATATCTTAAAGTTTAATAAAAACATGGAATGAGATCGATTTGATCAAAAAATTAAGGATCAAAATTACACGAAGAGCAACGAATATTGAATTTTCATTTGCTCTTTTAACTATTTATTCAACTTCCTCCATAACTCTTCTATCATTCTTTTAAGAAGTCCTGATGATGGATCCCCTTTGGGATTCGAAACGTCAATGAAACATGATCACTATTGTGGATATTCTGAAATTTAGCTCAACAGAAACTAACCACAGAAGTTTGAAATCCAACATTATTTCCCTGCATGAAGAGGATACATGGAATGAGATCAATTTACTTGAAAAATTAAGAATCAAAATTGCACGAAGAACAATGGACCTTGAATTTTCATTTTCTCTTTTAACTATTTATTCAACTTCCATTATAGCTCTTTTATAATTCTTTCAAGAAGTCCTAATGATGGATCCCCCTTGGGATTTGAAGTGTCGATGAAATAGGATCACTACTGTGGATATTTCGAAATTTAGCTCAACATAAACTAACCATAAAAGTTTGAAATCCAACATTGTTTCCCTACACGGAGGAGATACATGTAATGAGATCAATTTACTCGAAAAATTGAGGATCAAAATTGCATAAAGAGCAGCCGACCTTGAATTTTCATTTTCTCTTTTAACTATTTATTCAACTTCCGCTATAACTCATATATCATTTCTTCAAGAAGTCTTCATGATGGATCCTCTTTGGGATTTGAAACGTCAATGAAATATGATCACTACTATGGACATTCTGAAATTTAGCTCAATAGAAACTAAACACAGAAGTTTGAAATCCAACATTATTTCCCTGCACGGAGGGGATATATGGAATGAGATCAATTTACTTGAAAAATTAAGGATCAAAATTGCACGAAGAGCAGCGGACCTTGAATTTTCATTTTCTCTTTTAATTATTTATTCAACTTCCACTATAACTCTTATATCATTCTTTCAAGAAGTCCTAATGATCAATCCGCTTTGGGATTCGAAATGTCGACGAAATACGATCACAATTGTGGATATTTTAAAATTTAGCTCAACAGAAACTAACCACAAAAGTTTGAAATCCAACAAAATTGTAATAATGTAGAATCTCATATTTTTTAATATAATATTATCAGATCTGTTGTGATGAACTGTCCCTGGAATATCCATGGAATTCTATGGATCATTTGTTATTAGAGTTGGTTTCTTTAGGTATTTCGTGGAGATTGCATGGACCTAGATGGGTGGGGCCAAAAATCATAAAACCCTAATTATCGTCGATGAATCTATAAATGAACCTCATGATGTTGCAGTTGGAACAAAAAGTCACAGATATCAACCACAATGTAAACCTCCTCATGGAGGACTTGAATAACAAGTTGGGGATATTTGGAGAAGATGGGAGTTCGAATGCAGAGGAAAAATCAGAACGGGGATCAGAAGATCGGGGAGAAATGAAGAACCATTCAAAGAAAGAACCTGAAAAAGATCAACCCAATTCGAGTGTCGTGAATCAATCCCTATTTAAAATGGAAGAAAAAGTTGATATCAAGTTGTACCATGGAGAGATCGACACTCTAAAGTTGAATCACTTGTTGCAACAACTAGAAGTTTATTTTAGCGTCTATCAGATTGAGGAAGGACAGAAGATCTCATTCGCGCAAGTAAAATTAGAGGGTCATGCACTGACTTGGTGGGAGAGCCACACAGAAACCCTGAGGTTGGAGGGAGAACCTCCAATGACTAAGTGTGAGGATTTCAAAACCCTCATTAAGTCACATTTTTATCCCATTGGGTACGTGGAGGATCAGTGAATCCGTTGGCATTACTTCAAGAAAAAGTTGGGCCAAAGCGTGCAGGAGTACACCACGGAATTAAAAAAGGTGGCTATAATGTTGGGTATCACTCTAAAGAACATAGATGTACTCCTTAAGTATTTTGGGGGTCTGCACCACCATCTGTGTGAGCAAGTGATGTTATTCAAGCCCAAATTGGTGGATGAGGTTTATGTATAGCCATAATACCTAGAGAACATAGGCCTGAAGAGAGTGCAATCAAGTGGATCAAAGCAAAAGGAGCAACATGATGCTTCTAAGGAGGGAAAGAAAAAGCAAAAAGGGGGAAATGATAAAAAGACAGTAGTCACGTCACAAGAAGAAAGATAATAAGAAGAACAATTTCATTGTCGTGGATTCGAGGAACCAAGTTGAAAGCATCTCGGACGTGGATGAGAAGATCGTCTGTACATCATTGCAGAAGGAGGTGAATCTAAGTAGCCTTAACATCAAGAAAAAAAAGAAATGACCAAACTCTTCCATATAAAGATACAAGTCAAGAAGACAAAGATTAATGCTCTATTTGACTCAGGATCGCAGGTGAATCTAATTGCAACAGAGTTGGTCAAGAAGTTGGGGTTGGAAGTTCGTGATCATCCAAACCCATATCCACTGGGTTGGGTAAATAAGGATGCCGAGTTGAAGGCAACTAAATAGTGCAAAATTAGATTTTATGAGTGCTAATTTTATTAATGAAATAGATCTAGATGTGGTTCCCCTTGATGTGTGGAGTCATGTTTGGAAGTCCATACATGTACATGTGTGATGCAATATTCATGATGAGATCCAACCAATATCATCTCGTTAAGGATGGAAAATCATTCGTCATCAACATGCACAAAGGCAAGTCAAAAATTTCATTGGTAAGTGCCAACGAAGCCAAGAAATTGATCAGTTCCAATAATATGTATGTTTTATTATTTTTAAGAGAATGTCAGTCTGAAGAGGAGTCAATAAGGGGCAAGGCATCCCTGGAAGGGTGTACTAAGAAACAAAAACAACAATTGGAGGATTTTTTATAGGCATATAGGGATGTGTTCTACGAACCTAAAGAGTTACCACCTAAGAGAGAAGTGGAGCACAAGATCCAGCTATTTCTAGACTTCCCATTGTCGAATATTAGGTTATACAGGCAGTCTATTATGGAAGCAAGTCAGGTGAAGAAATAGTTGCAGCAACTACTAGACAGGGTGTCATTCAACCGAGTACATCACCATGTGGGTCACCCATCATTATTGTGCCAAAGAAGGATGGGACTTTGTGAATGTGTATAGATTATAGGGTGTTGAACAAAATCAAGCTCAAGAACATATACCCCCAACCCAGGATAGATGATTTGTTGGATTAGTTCAAGCAAGAAAAATGCTTCACCAAGCTGGACTTGAACTCTGGATATCACCAAGTTTGAGTCAAAGAAGAAGATACCTGGAAGACCGCCTTCAAAACTAGGCAAGGTTTTTATGAGTGGTTAATCATGCCATTTGGCCTATGTAATGCACCAGCTATTTATGAGATTAATGAATGATGTATTGTTCCCTTTTATATATTCATTTGTTATTGTCTATTTGGTTGATATAATGGTATATAGTGCTACCTGGGAGGAGCATCTTTCACATTTGATGCAGGTGGTAGAAACATTGAAAAAGCACCAAGTACTAGCAAATCTCAAGAAGTGTGAGTTTTCACATCAATCCTTAGTGTATCTAGGGTATGTGATCGGTGGAGGAGAGTTGAAGATAGATCCTTCCAAGATGGAGGCCATCATGAAATTTTCGGTGCCTACCAATGTTTTTGAGGTCAAGAGTTTCATTGGGGCCGCACAGTACCTAAGGAAATTCATAGCCTCATTTTCATCGGTAGCACCACCGCTCCACGCCATAACAGCAAGTGGCAAGAGTTTCTAGTGGGGAAAAGATAAATGGAGGGATTTCGAGGAGTTAAAGAAGAATATTAGTCAAGCACAAGTTTTGGCATTACCAAACTTGTAGTGGCCCTTTGAAGTGGAGACATATGCGAGTGGGTATGTTATGGGAGTTGTCTTGATGCAGGGAGGAAGGCATGTATGCTACCATTCAGAAGTATTTCATGGGGCAGTTGTTAACTACCCTAACTATGATGAGGAGCTCTATTCCATGGTGCAAGTTGTGAAGAAGTGGAAGCAATATCTGATGGGAAAGGAGACAGTAATCCACACATATCACCAACTGTTATAGTAATTGCAGACCCATAGTAAGCTATAGCAGACCAGACATTACAAGTGGATGGGGTTTTTACAGCAATTTCATTTTGTGATCAAGTGTAAGAAGGGAAGCACAAAGAAGAGTGACAACATGATTTCAAGGCCACCTACATCAAAGATTGCAACTTTGGGGACTCTTATGCACATGGAGCCATTCACCCATGATGCATACATGGAAGCATATTCAGAGGATGAGGACTTCAAGGAGGTGTATCAAAAATTGCAGAGTCAGAGTCATGTGCATGATGGTGATAGAACCGTTGACTACCATCTCAAGGATGGGTTACTCTACAGGATGGATAAGCTATGTGTTCCTAAAGGTGAGTGATTACAATTGATTAGAGAGGCTCGCACCTCCAAGATTGCAAGGCCCTTTGGTGTATGGAAGATCGTAGATAACTTGCAGAGGTATGTGTATTGGCCCAAGATGCAAGAGCAGGTAGCAAGTTCATAAGAGGATGTATGTTTTGATGTACTAGCAAGCCTAGTAATAGGAAACAGTGTCTATATCATCCCTTACATGTACCTACTCGTCCTTGGGAAAGAAATTCCATAGACATTGTGGGAGGTTTACTGACAACCAGGAAGGGACATGACTACATGTTCGTGGTAGTTGACAGGTTCAGCAAGATGTGTGTTCCGATGCCCTATAAAAAGACCGTCAGCGAGAAAGAAGTAGAAATATTTTTCTTTCGACAGGTTTGGGTGCACTTTTGGATACCAAGGAGCATCGTTTCACACAAGGATACAATATTTCTCAGTGCATTCTCGACTACATTAAGGGAGAATATGGACATGAAGTTGAAGAGATCTACAACATGACATCCATAAAAAAATCGGTAGACAAAAGTAGTCAACATGACTTTGGTGCAGCTTCTAATGGGATACAACTAGAAGCATTCAAATACCTAGGATGAAAATATGGTTTATATACAATAGAGCAGTCCACACTTCTACAGGAATTCCCAATTTGAAACTTGTTTTGGATATTTTCCACTTTCACCATTGGACATTGCATATGGGAAGCAAGGAGGAGTGAGGTAAGATCTTACATGAGATGCTTTAAGGACTGAAAATTTTATAGATAATATCAGGGAGACCCATATATAGGTACAATAAACACTATAGAAGTCGCAGGAGAAGTATAAGGCCAGGCATGATTAGTGCAGAATAGAGAAATCATTTAAGGTGGGAGATAAAGTATGGTTACAATTGAATAAGGAGAGGTTGTAGGGGCCTGGTAAGAAAATCAAGGCTTTGAGGTATGGTCCCTTTAAGATACTCAAAAAAGTGGGTGATAATGCCTATCAACTCAACTTACCACCATATATGTGAATTTGCCTAGTTGTGAATGTGGAGAATTTGAAACTCTATGGGCCTTCCATGCTAGATCAGGAAGAGGAACAGGTTCTACCTTTTGTGGAGGATTTGGCACCAAATGCTCAAGCAGAGTTGATATAAGATACAGTTTTGTAGAAGAGGTCCAAAACTAAAATATAGGGGAAGCATGACCTTTGGAAGATTGGGTTGAAGGTACAGCTTCCAAGCAAATCTAAACGGTACACCAGAGAGAAGGTAGAGGAAAAATTTCCTCACCTCATTCAGTAGAAGCTTTTAGGGACCAAAATCCTCCCAAAATGGGCAGGTGTGATGGACAATAGTGTTTTTCATCCATATCGATGCATTTGGAGTGCAAAAAGTGGAGGAATCAACTCACAGAATCTTTTTTACAGGTGAAACCCAGTTTGGCAAAACAGGGTCAGAAACCTTCCGGCAGCGTTTTGAGGCATCAAACGACGTTTTTTGGGGTAAAACTTTGTCTCTTCAACACGGCACCTTTCAACGTTTTTCTACACATAGAGATCTATCTAATTGAATAAGAAGCGCGTCAATCAGATTTCGTATGAAAAAATTATGCCACTCAAAAGTTGACCTTCCTATTTTCATACCTATAATTCAGGAGGATGTCGCGTCAACCCCCATCATTCATGGAAAATGGGCTAGCCACATGTTTGTGATGTAAAATACTCTAGAAGAGTCTATATTGTAACTCTACTTAAGATTTGATGTAGTCAAACTTAACCACTAGTAGCCTATCAAGTTGTGTTATAATCGGGTCACTAGGAGGAAGAGGCATTCCATTCTTTCAAGAGAATTTTGTTCCATAGTTGAGCAAAGAAAGCTAGGAGAGATAGGAGGTAGAGCACATTTGTGCACTATAGCAACCCACAAGTCATAGGCATTACTTCCTTGCACCTGCAGCTTTATTTTCCAGAGAAAGAGAGCGAAGCAGCGTCATTTTCCAATTAGATTTTCTCTCGGAAGGGTTTCCCAAAGCATATTTTGTGCCTTATGTGTGTGTGTGAGCTTATTTTTTTTATTTTATATTTTTCTCCATACTTTATATTCGCATGCATGCACTAATTAGAGTTAAATCAACATATCTTAAAGTTTAATCAAATTGTAATAGTGTAGAATATCATATTTTTAATATAATATTATCAGATCTGTTGTGATGAAATGTCTAGTGGAATATCTAGGACAGTTGAATGTGGTAAATCAGTGATGACATGTGGCTAAAGTGATGTCTTGGTAAAATACCAGCATGACACGTGGTAGGTGGATTCATCCCTTTTGGTAGCCAAATGGATTTTTTTAGGTGACATGTGGCACAAACCAAGGATGCCATGTAGAAGAAAGATGTCAGCTCCACATCTTAGTGGGATGACGTGTTTCGAGGGAACATTGGTAAATAATGTGGTGGTTTGTTTGATTAAATTTTAAAGCTGATATAATTAAAGATTAGTTTTAATCCTCGGCCTCGCGACCCCTGGAGGTTTGTGAAGATTGATTAATTAAATTCAACTGAGAACCCATGAGTGCCCAAGTACTTAAGGCCTTAGTTATAGAATAGGGTCTCGTATGTCATCGATAAATAACTATGTAGTTGAAATCGTGATTGGATTCTTCAAACCGAAAACCATGGGTTTGGCATGTGGGCACATGGATTTGGGAGGTAATTATAAAGGGATAAAAATTAGAAATATAGTGCACGGGCCCAAAAATTTGATATATATGAGTTGATATGAGACAATGTAGAATGGTGTGATGCGTTATTGATTTAGAAACAGTTCACAAAACAACACAGATGATGCATGTACAGAGGGAGCTTGTAGATAGGTTCACAAGAATCTCAGGTTAATCACAAAATATTTATCAGTTAATTGTACAATTCAGGGGGAGAATAATGCATAGGTTGCCACACTCTTCACATGGATGCAGATGAAATTGACCAAGCAAAAGGCGAGAAAGAAATACTAGCTCAAGGAGGCTAAATTCATACCATAGCCCATTCATAATTCGCAAGGGGAGTGTGATTGTAGCAAATAGGAAAGAAAGCATTCACAGGGGGAGATTCCATCCACAATTGAGAAGTGATCCACAAGAAGCAATTGAGAAATCCAGTAAGGAAATTTAATTAGTGATAAATTATTGATCAAGAATCCATTTGTAGTGAGACCAACATTAGATCAAAAATACACAGTTATTGGATGAGAATCCATCTGCAGAGAGTCTCTTTTCCTTTGATGTCAAAGGGGGAGCGAAAGCATACATTGACTAGTAGCCTGAGAAAGAGAGAAAACTTTGGACTAGAAGCTTGATAAGGGGAGTTCAACCCATTTTCATCGATGAGCATCAATGTCTGATGTTGTTGCCATCAATTACAAAGGAGGAGATTGTTAGCTCAGACATTAACTAGCATCCTGAGAAAGAGATAATATTTTGAACTAATAGCTTGATAGGGAGAGTTCATCCCATTGCCATCAATGACCATCAATGTCTAGTGTTGTTGCCATCAATGACAAAGGGGGATATTGTTGGCTTATGTGTTGTCATTGATGACAACCAATTTCATTGATGTCAAAGGATGTATGGAAGTAAATGGGTATAGTTTGTAGTTGTTTATAAATTTGCATTATTATGGGTTTGGTCACATGACCACAAAATTTGCAAGCCCCCAAGGGTCAAGTGTTTATTTGATAAAGGCTATGGACTCAATCTTGTGGAGTGGTCCTATGGGATCAATCATTTGTCAAATTATTTGGTCAAATATTGTTATATTGGGGTTGGCCCAATCTCTTAAGAAATGAGTCAAATGTGGTTATATTTACCATAGTTTGGGATTGTCACAATATGATAAAACTCCTCGGTTTAATGAATTCAAATACATGCATATATCATTGAATGGTCAATGTGATGACTGGAAATGAAGTTGAAGGATCAAAAACAAGTTATATTACCCATGGCATAGTTTGATTGTGCCCATGGTTCAAGTTTGCAAATTGATTTATGTTAAAATTGGCAACCAGGGAAAAACTTCATGTGGGTCATCTTATCCATGGCTAATAATATTTTTATTAGATCCCTCTCGTCGAGAGGTGTAGGATTGATATAAAGATCATCCAATTCCGATAAGCATGGAGATATGAATTTATTTTGATTATGGAATTATTATCAAGCCGACCTACAACTCATGTAGGCTCAGAAGCCCAACAGTCGCATCTATTCACCCACCAACGTTGTGTATAAATATAAGATGACTTTTCCTCATTTGGACTCACTCATCTCATCACATCTCTCTCTCTCTACTGCGTAGATATGAGTCTCTTCTCTACTGCGCTGAAATGGGTCTCTCTCTCTCTCACACATGTGAAGCCGGAAACTGCTGAAACTGAAGCTGCAACTGCAGAAGTAAAGATTGACTTGCGTGGCCTAGAAGATCTCCTCTTTGGAACTGCGTTGTAGGTTCATCTGAACCTCCTTTGAAATCCGCAACTTTTGGTGGTGGAATGAAGTCAATCCGACGAACGGTTTGCAAGATATCGACTGCCCTAGTTTGAAGCCGGAAACTGTTGAAACTGAATCTGCAACTGCAGAAGTAAAGATTGACTTGCGTGGCCTAGAATATCTCCTCTTTGGAACTGCGCTGTAGTTTCATCTGAACCTCCTTTGAAAGCCGCAACTTTTGGTGGTGGAATGAAGTCAATCCAATGAACGGTTTGCAAGATATCGACTGCCCTAGTTTGAAGCCGGAAACTGCTGAAACTGAAGCTGCAACTGCAAAAGTAAAGATTGACTTGCATGGCCTAGAAGATCTCCTCATCTGAACTGTGCTGTAGGTTCATCTGAACCTCCTCTGAAGCCGAAACTTTTGGTGGTGGAATGAAGTCAATCCGACTGTCGGTTTGTGAGATATGGTCTGCCCTAGTTTGATAATGAAGCCGCTAATGCTGATGCTACTGATCTAGGGTTTGCTACTGCTGATAGGAATCAGATTTATTGTACTATTTTTCTCTGCTGAATTATTGAAGATAAAAGAAGATTTGATCAAAGGGTTTCCCCACACATTGTGGGGTTTGTCCCTGGCTAGCCGCCACATCTTGTGTCTCTTGTCTTGGCTTGTTTTTTGTCGATCGTTTAATGTTCTATCTGCACTTTACTTTATGCACATGTGATTGCTAATCGGTGGAATATAATAAGAAAAAGAAGTAAATTGTTATAAGCATAGAAGATACCATAACTTAACATGGTATCAGAGCTGAGGTGAAGACAAAGCCCGAGCAAGAGCAAGAGCAATCATCGAAGAGAATATTGGCAAGGCTATCCTAAAAGAACTATGGGGTCCTCAACACTCTTTCCTACTGAAGACAAGCCCCGTGAGAAAGCTGACTATCACGGATGGAAGATGTCTATCGATCTAACCCTTGAGAATCAATGAGTGTTGGATCATGTGAGAGGCAATATTGTTGAGCCTCCATCAAATGCATCCATTGCTGCCTGGAACAAATGAAAAAATGGAGAAGTCAAAACAATAGAAGATCATACGGGACTCTATCGAGAAGCACTTGGTGGCCTACATCTCTGATCTAGACACCTCCAAGGAAATCTACGATAGACTGGTGAGTTTATTTAAAGTTAATGATACAAATCAAGTTTTGTTTCTTAGAAATAAGCTGAGGGAAATCAAGAAGAGTAAAGATGAAAGTATGCAAGCATACTTCTTAAGAATCACCGAGATCAAGAACGATCTCCTATCTATTGGGGAAACTATTACTGACAGAGAAATAGCACTCATAACTCTTGGAGGATTTCCATTTGAATGGTATGTGTTCAGGACTACTCTTTTGAACTATAATGTAATTCCTGGTTTCGAGGAATTAATGGCTAGATGCATTCAAGAAGAAACAAGGGAAGAAGTGCAAGAAATGCCCATGCCTAAAGGTCCTCCTGCTGCCTTTTCTTCTCATGCAAAGAAAAGAAATAATTTCGGGACTAAATCAAAAGGAAAGGCTGGACCTAAGGCTAGAAGAAAATGACGATGTTACATTTGCGATAAAGCAAGTCACTATGTATGAGATCATGAGCATCATGATGAATGAGATCATGGACATAAAGGGCAACATGAGATCATGGACATATAGGATAGCATGATGATGGTGCACACTAGTTTGAGCAGCATTATGATGGATAAAATCATGGACATGGGCAGCATGATGATAATCATGATTAGAGAAGCATGGTACAGTGTGCAATGGTGCAACTCGAAATCCCTCTAATGGCAATCAAAGGAATGACAAATTCAACAGCAAAGGTAAGAGGAGAGTTGGGAATCAAGGAAAAGGACAAGCATTCAAGAAGGCTAGAAATTCCAAGATGTATTAAATGCACCTGACCTCAAAAAGAACCTAGTGTCCATCTCGGCAATGGAAGACAAAGGCTACAAGGTAACCTTCAGCGATGGCAAGGTATGTATATGGAAAAATAATGTTAAATATGCCTTTACTCTTGGGTTTAGTGTTGATTCATTATATCAGGTCGATGGAATTCCGCTAGGTGTCATGTCTTGTGACACAACTATTTGGTCCGAACTTTGGCATCGGAGGTTTGCCCACCTTCATTACAAAGCTCTACCCGATGTAAGACAGATGGTGACAGGGATGCCCGAATTCTGAGTAGAGAAAGAAGGTGTATGTCCAGGATGTGCCGAAGGAAAGCTCAAAAGGGGACCATTCCCCTCAAGCCAAAGCAAGACCTCTGATATATTACAATTGGTTCACTCAGGCATACCTGAGGTTGGCATTAAGAGGGAGACTACTACACCACATACTCCTAAGCATAATGGTGTGGTGAGAAGGAATAACCACACGATGATGGAAGCTTTGCGGGCCATGCTACATGATCAAAGACTTCCGAATTTTCTATGGGCTGAAACTACAATCACCGTTGTATATGTACAAAATCGATGCCCTCATCAAGCATTGGGTTCCTAAACTCCTGAAGAAATTTTCACCATCGGTCAAAGGGAAGTCGTAATTAGTCATGATGTCACCTTTGACAAAGATATGGCCCTCAGCAAGGTGGACAATCTGCTGACTTTGAGTAGCTCTCAAGAAGCCAACACCAGGGAACCGAAAGAAAAGGATGATGAATCAATGCCTGATGTAGAAGAACCCATGGATCTGATTGATCCTCATCCACATGAGCCTTCCTCTTCTAGGAAGAGGCCTTCATGGCTTAGGGGGATACTTGATGATGCTGAAGGACATGCTGCACCCTGAGGAACCTTCCATCAAAGTAAGAAACTTAACAGGTATCAGGGATATCTGACCATCATGAGCACGATCATACAAAATGAACCTTCATCCTTCTCAGATGTCATCAAGCATTAACTATGGAAGGATGCTATGACCATAGAATATGGGTCTATTATGGAGAATGATGTCTAGGAAGTAGTTCCCAGACCCTGGACAAGACAATTGTTACTTCAAAATGGATTTACAAGATAAAGCATGCAGCAAATGGAAGTATGGAAAAGTATAAGGTTCATTTTGTTGCTCGTGGTTTATCCCAGAAGGGAGGTATAGACTATGATATTTGCACCTGTTGCCAGATATACGACCATCCGCTTGATCATAGCCCTTGTGGCTTCACAAGGATGGAACCTACATCAGATGGATGTCAAGATCGCGTTCTTACATGGTTCTATCAAAGAAGAGGTCTATGTGGAGCAACCTGAAGGATTTGAGATTTATGATTGAAAAACTCATGTATGCAGGTTGAAGAAGGCTCTCTATGTGCTGAAGCAAGCACCCCGAGCATGGTATGAGAGGATCGATAGCTACTTGATGAAGCTGGGATTCACTAGGAGTGAAGTTGATCCTACCCTTTACTTTAAGGTTGAAGATGACAAGCCTCTCATATCGGTGTTGTACATGGATGACCTCTTTCTAACAGGTGCAAACCCTCTCATTCACAAATGTAAGAGGGAGATGGCTTCTGAATTTGAAATGAAGGACCAAGGACTTGAAGTATGGCAGAAGCCAAGGGAAATTTTCCTATCTCAAGGAAAATATGTGGTAAAGATATTGGAAAGATTTGGTATGATGGACTGCAAGCCTGTGACTACCTCGAGGATCTTAACTTTTAGAAGTTATATGGTAGTGATGTTAGACCAGACTTGGGAAATGCCTCTGAATTTCAAAAACTCATTCGCATTGATGTTCTTGGTGAACCTCCATCCGAACATATGTTTTGCAGTTAGCATTGTGAGCTCATATTTGGTTGAGCCTCACTGGATTGATGCCAGGAATCTTCTGAGATGTCTTCGGGACACAATCTCTCATGGATTAAGATACACTGCCGGAGATGTGAGACTACTTGGATATACAGATGCTGACTGGGCAGGCAATGTGGAGGACCGTAAGAGCACTTCCGGGTGTTGTTTCTCCTTGGGAACTGCTTTGATATCCTGGATGAGCAGGAAGCAGAAGTCGGTGGCTTTGAGCACAGCCGAAGCAGGATATATTGTTGCTAGCATAACCTCGTGTGAGGCAATCTGGTTGCGAAAGCTCTTCAGTGAGCTGTTTGGATTTACATTGGATACCACTGTGATTCTCTGTAACAACCAGAGGTGGGATTTGATTATTGAGGAATCCCGTATTCATCAATTGCTCCAGCAGATAGACATCATCTGGGATATGGTAAGTCGATGAGCAAGGAAGCTCCATCACATTAAGATGATGTACAGGTTGATACACCTTGTCAAAGCCCCGAGGAAAGATCTAATCTGTGATTTTCCCAAACGAATTGGAGTCGGCAAGAAACCCTTGTACAAGGGTCCTGCATGTTGCATACATTGAGCTCTGGGAGCTCTGAGGGCTTGCAGTTCCTACTGGAGCAACGTATGACCACAGGGTGACTCACCCTCCCCTGGTGGTGCACACTGGAACAAGATGATTCACTCTCTTGTGGGACAAGATGATTCGCTCTCTTGTAGAGCAGGATGATTCGCTCTCCTGTGTAGCAGGATGATTAGCTCTCCTGTGAGGCCTAGATTGATGTGTTCTCCATGGCAATTGTAGCAGGATTGATGTGTTCTCCCGTGAGGCCTGGATTGATGTGTTCTCCATGGCAATTGTAGCAGGATTGATGTGTTCTCCTGTGAGGCCTGGACTGATGTGTTCTCCATGGCAATTGTAGTAGGATTGATGTGTTCTCCTGTGAGACCTGGATTGATGTGTTCTCCATGGCAATTGTAGCAGGATTGATGTGTTCTCCTGTGAGGACAGGATTGATTAGTTCTCCTGTCGAGGCATCCTACCCATGCAGTCTAGGACTCATGGGAAGTACCTCTCATCTGATCAATGAGCAGGGAAATGAAGTTAGGGACCATAGTAGTACCGATGGACGCATCGTTGTAACTTCCGTACTCCCTACGCTAGGATGACCTCCATTGATTTGAGATCAATGATACTGGTCTGGGACCAGTGGTAGGAGTTGTACCATACTATGACGCTGACTTCGGGTCGGTTGAGACTGGTCTGGGATCAGTGGTACATACTCTGAGACTGACTTTGAGTCAGTGGAGGATGATATTGGTCTGGGACCATTGGAGTTGTACTCACTATGACGCTGACTTTGGGTTGGTTGAGATTGGTCTGGGACCAGTGGTACATACTCTGAGACTGACTTTGAGTCAGTATGATACAACCTCGATCATTTCTTCTTCTTCATAATTCGGACAAAAGTGGAGTAGAACAGAACAATGTAAGAGCATAGCAGAACAAAACAAAACAGTTCAGATCAGTGCAGGGCAGAACAAGACAAAGCAGAACAGGTAAAATAGAGCAGAGCAGGGCAAGGGTCACGCTGTACAAGGCAGTGCATTTGATGGATGAATAGTAACGACCGATAGATAGATTGCAGATGAAGTTCTCCATGGTTGAGAGGGAGTGTTAAAATTGGCAACCAGGGCAAAACTTCATGTGGGTCATCTTATTCATGGCTAATAATATTTTTATTAGATTCCTCTCGTCGAGAGGTGTAGGATTGATATAAAGATTATCCAATTCCGATAAGTATTCATGGATATATGAATTTATTTTGATTATGGAATTATTATCAAGCCGACCTACAACTCATGTAGGCTCAGAAGCCCAACAGTCGCATCTATTCACCCACCAACGTTGTGTATAAATATAAGAGGACTTTTCCTCATTTGGACTCACTCATCTCATCACATATCTCTCTCTCTACTGCGTAGATATGAGTCTCTTCTCTACTGCGCTGAAATGGGTCTCTCTCTCTCTCACATGTGAAGCCGGAAACTGCTGAAACTGAAGCTGCAACTGCAGAAGTAAGGATTGACTTGCGTGGCCTAGAATATCTCCTCTTTGGAATGTAGGTTCATCTGAACCTCCTTTGAAAGCCGCAACTTTTGGTGGTGGAATGAAGTCAATCCGACGAACGGTTTGCAAGATATCGACTGCCCTAGTTTGAAGCCGGAAACTGCTGAAACTGAAGCTGCAACTGCAGAAGTAAAGATTGACTTGCGTGGCCTAGAAGATCTCCTCTTTGGAACTACGTTGTAGGTTCATCTGAACCTCCTTTGAAAGCCACAACTTTTGGTGGTGGAATGAAGTCAATCCGACGAACGGTTTGCAAGATATCAACTGCCCTAGTTTGAAGCCGGAAACTGCTGAAACTGAAGCTGCAACTGCAGAAGTAAATATTGACTTGCGTGGCCTAGAAGATCTCCTCATCTGAACAGCGCTGTAGGTTCATCTGAACCCCCTCTGGAAGCTGAAACTTTTGGTGGTGGAATGAAGTCAATCCGACTGTCGGTTTGTGAGATATGGTCTGCCCTAGTTTGATAATGAAGCCGCTAATGCTGATGCTACTGATCTAGGGTTTGTTATTGCTGATGTGAATCAGATTTATTGTACTATTTCTCTCTACTGAATTATTGAAGATAAAAGAAGATTTGATCAAAGGGTTTCCCCACACATTGTGGGGTTTGTCCCTGGCTAGCCGCCACATCTTGTGTCTCTTGTCTTGGCTTGTTTTCTGTCGATCGTTTAATGTTCTATCTGCACTTTACTTTATGTACATGTGATTGCTAATCAGTGGAATATAATAAGAAAAAGAAGTAAACTGTTATAAGCATAGAACATACCATATTAATCACCCATGGTAATACCCATGGCTTTTGAGGTTAGCCCTAAATTTAACTTCGAACCAAGTTAAATATAGAGAGGTCAAATGGCATTCTTGATTATCTATCAAATGTGTAAGATTAAAAATATTTTTTATTGGGTTCAATGGTGAGTATATTCTCAGAGAGAAAGACATGTGTGAAATGAATCAACCAAGGTATATATTCTATGAGTCATATATACTCTGAATTAATGGCATGGAATGCTTAGTGTCTAGTTGGTGCTATGGTAAATTGGTGTAATGGTTTGAATCATGTGATGGTTTTAAACATGTAATGTTTTGAATCAGTGCAATGTGTAGTGTTTAGTGCAATGGTATGCAACGTGCAGTATCAAAGAGATGGTATGTCATGGAGAGCTCAAACTCTATTTACAATGTGTAGTGTTTACAATGATATGCAGTGTCCTTATTCATGTGATGGAAAGCTCAAACTTTTTTTTCATCACTATTTTTAACATGTAGTGTTTGCAAATGATATGCAATGTCCTAATCAGTGTGAAAGAGAGCTTGAACTCTTTTTTATCACAGTTACAATGTGTAGTGTTTGCAATGATATGCAACATTCTGACTTGTGCAACAAGGGATTGATGTGATGCATGATGGTGAATATCTAATGCATTATGATGAGATAGAATTCACAAGGCCAGAGCATAGTTATTACTTTGTAGGACTAAATCTAAGTACATGGGAGGCTAAGCTCCATAAGGTTATATGCGGGGCCGAAGTTTGAATTTAATCAAATAGGCTTCTTAAATGTGCCTTTTATTTTTGTTTGTTCCCTTGCAGGATCAAATATCATTCAGGGCAAAAGGGGTCAAGTTTTTTTTATGACAAGGTTATAGCTTTGATCTTGTGACCAAATAAACTGAAATGAAAGGTTGAGTAGTATACCTCTGTAAAGAAACATGCTAACTAGAAGCTTGTAATTTAGTATTATCTGCTACAAAGTCTGATTGGATTATTCATAATGATGGTATTAAGATGATTAATTCTCAGTGCTAAGATTTAAGTTTTCCTAACTTGAGATTTTTGACCCACAAACTTGTATTATTTTATTATACAAACGATCAAAATCTTGTGACAGGTCCATTGTGTGACTAGGTTATGTATTTATTGTTAATAATGTTAAATGTAAAATCTGTTGCCAAGTATGATATCCACAATGTGTGTTGTTTTGCTACGAGTAATGAAGTTTTTGTTGTTGAAGTGTTCAATATGATGACTAAAGAAGTCGGCGTAATTGTTTGAAATTCAGGGCGAGAGTATTGTTGTTTCAAGGATGTGTTTTTGAAGAAAGTTGATTTAAATGACAGAGATAATGTTTTGTTGAGTAGAGAAGAATTTGCAAGGATCAGATATTAAATCTCATGGACCTAGTTTGAAAATTATATGAAAGGGGGGTCCACAATGATTTTGGTGTTGGTGCCTCCAGTAGGTTGGAGCCTGTAAACTATTTGGGGGTTGGTGCCTGCAAACTAATTTGGGGGTTGATGCCTCCAGCAGGTTGGTGCCTGCAAACTAATTTTGGGGGTCGGTGTCTGTAGTAGGTTAATGCCTGCAAATTAATTAAGGTGGGTGCCTCCATCAAGTTGAACCCTGTAGAAAGTCAATGCTTACATATTTCAAGGGATCAGAGTCTCCTACTGGTTGGTGCCTGTAAACTATTGTAATCAAATATTGAAGACAAAGAATATAAGAATAATTGTGGTTTTCTCCCCTTATAGGTTTCCATGTACATATAGTGTTCTCATGTGTTAATGTAATGATTGTTTTATGCATTGTTATGCTTTAAAGTTATGTTAAATTGGCCATTGTATTGATTCACCCCAGTATAACCATAATTCCTAACATTTAAGACCATCCATGTGGCAAAAGAAACATAAGATTTTTGTCGATCTAATAACTTAATTCCAATATGCATTCAAACCCTTTCCCAAATTAATGAGAAAAAATCTCTATATTCACCTCTAAATCCAAGCACATCATAAAAAAATAGAATAATTTTGTCACATTGATTTATCTACTTATATTACCTCATTAAAATATCTACTTATACAAATTCCTTTTCCATAAAATACCTCATATATTATAACTCTCTATTTTTAATAATATATAAAACTTTATCCTTAATAATATATAAAAACCATTTTTTTAAGCTACATATTTCTTATTATAATAAAACTTATGCAAACATCCTATCAAAAATGAAAACCGACAAAACTTTGTTGATTATATGAGTCCGTAACCAAAACTTGCATGTCATTCTTCGTTCTCTTTCTTTTAAAGAAAAAAAATGTTGACCATGTAAAATGTTAAATTTACATATTTTTAGTAAGTTTTAGATGATGACAAACATAGATTATTTTAAATTTTTAAATTATAAAATTTATTATAATTTAATAATAAACTAATAATTGAAATATAAAATTTATTATAATTTAATAATAAACTAATAATTGAAATAGTTATCGGTTATTATTTATTATTATATTATTATTGGTCGGTCAACTTCTTATTATTATTTTTTTTAATTGTCATTTAAAATTTTTTATTAGGAATATATAAAGTAATGCCTTTTCATTTTTTGAAAGTAGCTTTTAATTTTTATTAAATATTTATAAAAACATTTTGGGGTATGGATTTATCTTTTTATATTCAAGAAAGACCAATTCTAAATCAATGAAAATTGATTTTAAATTATTATTGAATCTATTTTCAATAAAGTCATATTTTTTGTCTTTTTATGGGATGATTAAGTGGTTGTCACAATGGGATGTTATCACTTGCATTTGATTTCAAATCCCACGGGGTATTTTTAGCCCGTTGTGAATAGGTTCCCCACCCTCATGGAGTCTCGGCTCTTGTTAAGTCATAAATTTCTAGTCTCTTGTGCATGTCTATGAGTTCGGCTTAATGTGCACTACCATGAGCGTGGTGTTGATTAGCAAGCTCCTTCATCATCATGCCAATATACAAGTGAAGATCAGCGGAAGGGATAGCAAGCTACCCAATCAGGCAACACGATAAAACACCTAGTTGCCTCTCCCCACTAAACGACCTACCGAGGGATTAAGCCCAGTAGTTGATGCATAGCCTTAAAGATCCATCTTGTTTATTCTGAAACAAGAATTTGATGTATATCAAAGAAGTATATTAATGTTCCTATTTCCTGAATATACTTCCATTAGATAGAGAAAACCTTGTAACATCTATTGTAGTTTGTGCTTGCACCTTGAACTATTAGATATACTCTTGGTGCTATAGTGGTAGCCACTAGATTTAATTTTAGATCTCACTGAAATTATTCCAACAACCAAAAAACAAAAACAAAAATACCTTCATATATTTTTAAATAACATTTAACCCAAAAATTCAATTTTTAAGCTAATATAAAATTGATTAGTGTATAAAAAGTGTATTATTATTATTATATATTAAATTAGAATTACTTGCTTCTTGCACCTTGAACTATTAAATATACTCTTGGTGCTACAATTGTAGCCACTAGATTTAATTTTAGATCTCATTGAAATAACTCAAAAATTTAATTTTTAAATTCTAATTTAAAATAATAATAATACACTCTTTATATACTAATGAACTTCATATTAGTTTAAATTTAATCTTCTCTTTACCCTATATATATATATATATATATATTTATATATATTTTATATATAAAATCACATATTATCCCATGTTAATCTTCTAACTTTTATTTATTTTTTATTTTTATATTTTTATATATAAAATCACATATTATCCCATGTTAATCTTCTAACTTTTATTGGTTCGGCTCAATCTTTGAGTGACCAGTGTTGGCCTAATATAGTCGAAGGACAATACAAATATTAATGGTAAAGCTTTCAAAGACTTAGTGCATTACTTAGTACAATGCCAAATATTTTAAAATGGGTTATGATCCGGTTGAAGAAATAATAATAATACTTTTTGTTAGTTTTTTTCATAAATTAATATATTGATAACTTATAATTTAGTATTTTAAAAATTATTTTCATAAATTAATATATTAATAATTTGTAATTTAGCAAAGGTTTAGATGTTTTGAGGCATATTAAAGGTGATTTGTATTGTAGAGGACATTTATGTTTTTAGCTTTGTAACAATGAGTCAATGTTTCTTTGGAGATTTGAATATAGGTGGAAAGAGTTTGAAACTTATCTCTTCATTATTTGAAATACAAATCTTTCAATGATATTTAGGTTAAAAAGTTACGTTATCATGTCTAAGTTATTTATGATTTGCACTTGGTCCCAATTATATAAAATGCCATGCTTGTATAGATGAAATGACCCATAAGAGGTGAAACATCTTTGATTGATTTAAATTTTAGTGGATGATTATCACCACATCACTTGATCATCAAACCAACACCACATTGACAATCTATAAATAAATAAAAAATGGATATATTTTACATAAATAAGCATATTTATATGATGATGCAATGGGGTAATAAGGATGTTTCTTTCACTGCTACCAAGATGACTTGTGATAGTTATCTCAACTATTCTATTTGGTATTGGTTATCTCTTTGTTTTGTTGTCGCATAACTATTAACAATAGCGGAATAACTCCATCTCACTGGCAATAACACCAACATTAGGGTCATGTTTTTGGTGCATCTTGGGTATATTCTTCCATATGGCATTGTTAACTGAAATCTTTTTAATCTTCTCATCCTACATTGTCTTTATTATTCTTCATCCACTAATTCATATGGATCATACTCTTTAGTTTCTTTTAAGAGTCTCATTGATAATGTACCTACTCTCTTGCCAATGCCTTCCCAAAAGATTCTTATTGGCTTAGTTATAAGCCTTCCCTCTAGCCTTACCATTGCAAAGCTTTCTTACAATTTAAAAGGAAACAACTCATAGTCAAATTATAGTAGATTTGCTCCTCTACCTCCAATAGTGTACATCTACTCCCCTCTCTTCACAAGGATATCCAAATAACCCTTAATCTCATAGGAAGTTATCTCAGTATTTATAA
The DNA here is from genome assembly GCA_031772625.1 of Pinus tabuliformis. Lineage (NCBI taxonomy): Eukaryota > Viridiplantae > Streptophyta > Pinopsida > Pinales > Pinaceae > Pinus > Pinus tabuliformis. The sequence goes on along the minus strand of CM062809.1, from coordinate 963,203,852 downwards.
ATAAAATTAATTATATTAGTCAGCCCATATTTTGGAAAAGATTTCATCTTATACTCTTTTGCTTCATAACAAACTATAGTTGTGGTATTGACTCAAAAGAAGGAATTGAACAAAGAACATCAAATTTCACTCATGAGTAAATGTTTGAAAGAGCATGAACTAAAATATTATATGTAGAGAATGAAGCGCAAATGTTATTACCTCGTTGTGACTAGGGTTTCCTAGACATCACAGCTTCACTTCATATGATTATGCTTACATATTGTTATGAACACATCTAAGGAAAGGCTCCACTAGCTTTAGGAAAACTTGACGATCGCAGGTGCTTTGTGTGTTGTTTCTGTTATTTCCTGGTTATCTCATAGACTTGCCATTTTTTCAATTCACAATGGGTATCCCTTCTTCCAGGGGCAATCCCATCTTTTAAAATAACAAATCTGTAAATATTCAGATGTCATCCCCAAACTAGACTTAGGATCTATTATGGTACCTCAGAATATCAAAATCTTAAAGGAGAGAAGATTAATAGGTAAATTTACATGGCTTTGGCCTAGTCTTAACACTATATATAAATGGACTACTAAGAATTGGGGTGATCATGAACCTATTGCAATGTTTTATTGTGGTAAAGGTTTCTTTATTTTATTTTTGAAAACAAAGAAGCTAGGGATATGGCCCTTAGTTCATGGGCTCCAAGAGAATGTTCCTTTCCCATTAGACCCTTGATTTCAACTCAAATGTAATTCTCTTTAGCCTTCATATAGGTTAAACCAAGTTGGTTCATTATATAGCCCATGCAAAGCCTAAAGTGGTATTCTCACTTGTGCTAGAATATGTGTGGAAATAGATTTTGATAATGGATTTCTTAAAGGTATCCAACTTGAACTGGAGGGTTGGAACCATCTTAAATCTTTTGATTGTGTGCATCTTCCTTTTAAATGTAACACTTACCATGGGTATGGGCACTTTGCAAAAATGTTTCCCAGTCATTGAAGACTCTTTGTCACTCTCTAAGTTGAATCTAGCTCAGAATAATAATGAGGAAGGTTTTAAACAAGTTTCAAGAAAGAGAAAGAACCAGTTTCCAAGGGGGTTTCAACCTTCCTTTAGGCCTCAACCCACCTCCAAGACTGAATCTCACTCCAATAACATATTTGGAGCTTTGCAATCTTAGGAGGAAGTAGAATATGTTCAAGATCCCATGCCACCGTCAGTTCCAGTGCAATTTAAGAATATATATTCTCCAAAATATTAATGCAATTTTCATTCAATGTTCTTCAAAAAATTATCAAGATAATTCCTCAATACTTGAAAAATAATATTCACCTGCAAAAAAGGAGAAAGATAAAGATGGGGTTGATGCCTCCTCCTCTCCATCCTTTTCAAAAGTGTTAAAAGAATCTCACGTCCCTCCCATCCTTCAATAAGAGGTGGGAAATATTACAAAGAAATAAATTCTAACTCTCAACAAACTCCCTTGGTTTTAGTGTGGGATGCATTTTGATCAATGCTTGATTATGCTCTATTTATATATCATTTTGTGTAAGCAAATTGTAAGAATCTATTCTTGTAATCAAGAAGCAGCAAGATTGAGTTTTGGAAGGTTGAGTTGGATCTCTTCATTTCTTCATTTTGATGGGGGGTAGATTATTTCTTGTTTTGGCGTCTATCTTTGCTCTAAATTTTTGGAGTAGTCACACCTTGTATCATATATATTTATATATCAATTCTTGTTTAAAAAAATTAAATACACTACATCGTAGTTTAAATCTTCTATTATTCGGTTATTTCGTAGGAATATTTTCAAGTCGATTTTGCTTAAATATCAATAGGGATTCATTGGAATCATAAGTTTGAGCTATGAAATTTACATAATCTAAGTGCTCCATGGGGTTTTTTAGGGTGTCAGATCCAGTTATGCATTCAAAATGTATTTTAAACAACAAAAAATGACAATTTTGCCAAAAATATTATGATAAGATTATGGAGGAAAATAAATCTAAAATGTAGAAGAGTTAGACTGCACCATTATACTATTCTTAATGTAAGATTAAATTCTCATTAAAGTTTTAAGTTAATACTGAAAGAAAAAATAAAATAAAAAATAAAATAAAATAAATAATAATAATTATTATTATTATTTATTAATTTTATTAAATTAAATTAAAAATTATATATATATATATGGCCCTTTATAGGAATATTTTTAAGTCGATTTTGCTTGAATATCAATAAGGATTCATTTGGAAATACAATTTTGAGCTATGAAATTTACATAATCTAAGTGCCCCATGGGGTCTTTTAGGGTGTCAGATCCATTTATACATTCAAAATGCATTTTAAACGACAACAAAATGACAATTTTGTCAAAAATATTATGATAAGATTATGGAGGAAAATAAATCTAAAATGTAAAAGAGTTAGATTGCACCATTATACTATTCTTAATGTAAGATTAAATTCTTAGTAAAGTTTTAAATTAATACTAAGCAGAGAAAAAATAAATAAATAATAAATAATAAATAAAAATAAATAAATAATAAATAAAATAAAATAATATATATATATAATAAAAATAAATAAATAAAATTAAAAAAATTAAAAAAATAAAAATAAATAAAATAAAAATGAATATATATATATAGATATATATATATAATATATAAAAAATAAAATAAAAATAAAAAAAATTTGTAGCAGCAAGAAATGCAAGTAATGAATAGGGAACATTACATTGGACATACCTATGCTCCCTGATCTCATTCACCTCTGTTCCCAATCCTATCTACAATTGGCTTATGTGACCCCTTCGGAGTACTCTTTGGGGCGGTTCCCCCCTCCCCCTCCGCCATGTCCCTCGTCTACTCCTTTGGTCCTCCCCACGTTTGGCGCTCAGTATCCAAATTCGTAAAGTCCTTAGATAACAATCCTGGAATCGATTTTCCCCCTTCCATACCCCGCAAGGCAGCCCTCTTCCCTTTTTAGTGTGGTATGGTAGGGCAATTTACCAGCATCTGGCCTTCTCCAAAAATGGTGCACAAATGGATAGAGCGAAACTAGTCTCCAAAAATCAAGGGGCAAATCTTTGTTCATTTCTGCAGAAGAGGATATTACACCTTTTACTTCGAAACCAAGGAAGATAGAGATTTTATATTTAGGAACATATCATACTTCATGGATTAGAGGGGACTTTATTTAAACAGATGGAATCCAGAATTTGATCTAGAGCTTGACATTCCCATTGCAGTGTTGGTTTGGGTTTGTCTCCCTCAACTTCTGCTCCATTTCTGGGGAGATGACTCAATAAGAACAATAGGAAATACAATCGGAAAATGCATAGATCAGAGCGAGCTAAAGAAGACAGTGCACGTGTGCGCAAGGATTTGTCTGGTGGTTGACTTAGCTAAACGCCTTCCTGGAGAAATCAATCTAAACGTGTATTACATGCTCCAACCATACTACAAACAGATTCCTTTTAAATTCAAGGTATGTCACAAATACGACTATTTTTCTAAGAGATGTCCAAAGTAAATAGTAGTAGAACCTTAAGAGCCCCAAGAGGAGCAATGGGAAATAGATAAATGTAAAAATAATAACGCCAACAAAAATCAAAATCAAAATGGTCCATCTCACCCTGGTATTAACCCTTCATCTCTTTTCTTTTCTCCTTCTCTCTCTGCCTCCATCAAATCCTACCTCTTGGCCCATGCAGGGGCCTCCATTCCTAGTTCCTCCAACTCCTTTGAAATCCTGGATAATTTACCTTCATATTTTAATGAACATCAAACCACAAGCCTCGAACAAGAAGAGGTGGAGGCTTCAGAAGAACAAATCCCCTCAAATCATCCATGCATCAATTACAAAATCATTGTTCTTGAATAGATAAGTAATATTCCCCATTCCTATTTACGTGCAAAAAAACTCGCAATGGCTCAAGAGAAATTGCAAGGTGACCATGTCTCCCTTCTCTCTGATATACCTCTAGTCTGTCTAGCTCAACCAACTCCCACCTTTGTAGGGATTCTGACCAAAACAAAAGCTAAAGAATTTGTAGTGCCCCTAGAAGCACCACAAAGGAGATATGGAAGAAAATTCAATAAATAGGTTCAACATGAAGTAGAACAAAAAGATACGGTGATGGGAATTTAGAAACCTATGGATTCATTCTTAGGAAAAGGGAAAGCACTGAAAGATTCTCAAACCTAGGCAGGGAGAGTCAAGGGATATACCACCCTCTCTCAAGTTAAGTAATGATTTTAGTCTCCTAGAACTATAGAGACCATGGTAACACTTCAAAAATAAGTGCAATGAAATATCTAGTAAGATTAGAAAAACTCATTGCTTTATTAATCCAGGAGCCCAAATCAAGTGAGGAAGAAACAACTTCTATAATAGAGGAAATAGGAAAAGATTTTAAAGGGATAGAAATCAGCATGAGAGGTGCTTCAGGAGTTATATGCACAATATGGAACCATACAATTTTGGAAATTCAAAATACTTAACGAGAGCAGCATTGGAAAGACGATTTTCCATAATAGATCAAATGTGAATACCTTCTCAGTATATAACATTTACACCCCGGCACACTATAGAGATAAAGAGCAATGCTATAATTCTTTAGCAACTAAGCTAGATTCAGATAATGGCCATTCTTCTATACTTGGAGGCATCCTTAATCTAGTAATGAAAGGAAGAAAAAAGAGGAGGTCTCTATCTCCCCGGTCCAACAAGAAACAAACTAGAAAAGATAACAGTTGATCACAGTCTTATGGACATCAAACCAAGGAATTGCAAGTCTACCTGGAGCAATATACATCTTGGACTTGGAAACATCAAAGAATGGCTATATCAGTTCATAATTCATACAGATCTCATAGTTGGACCCATTATAGCATCTTCAAAGATACTATCTATATAAATATCATACCACGAACCTGTAAGGTACATAAATTTTGAAGAAAGACTGAGTTTTGGTCCTCTCCCTTTCCACTATAATCCCCTCTGGTTCAAAAATAAGGAAGTGATGTTGATGGTTAAACAAGTACGACACATAAGAATAGATGGCTCGTCAATATTTGTTTTGGAATATAAATTCGAGCCTTTCAAGTCTTCTCCTAAGACCTGGGAAAAAATAGTTATAGAGAGCCACTTCAGGAAAATTGTTTTCTCCAAAGGGAGTTTGAGGAAGTGCAATCATGACTAGATAATGAAGTGGTGAAAGAAGAACTTTAAGCACAATAAAAGGAGCTCTATTGGAAAATCTATCAAATAAATATAAGAGAGGAGGAGGAATGGAGAATAAAATCAAGAAGCCTATGGATCCTAGCAAGAGACAAAAACATAGCCTTTTTTCATAACCAAACAAAGGCCCAAAGAAACAAAAATAATTTCAATATTATCTACAAAGAAGGGAACATATTAATTGAAGGGGAAGAGGAGGTTAAACAAGAAGCCTATCAGCATTTCAGCGAGCTTCTAGCAGTTGAACCTAAGCTAGCTGATTATGAGGAATATTGAGTCTTAACCCAAAAATATTAACAACAAGGAAAAATGCTTTCTTAACTAAGTCAATTATTGAAGAAGAAATGAAAACATAAATTTGGGGCCTACACCTTGACAAAGCACCAGGGCTTGGCAGTTTTTCCATCTCCTTGTACAGATCCTTTTTGGGACTCATCAAAAATATCTCGTACAAATGATTCATTGGGCACAAAAGAAATTCAAAATGGGCCATCTCACCATGGTATTAACCCTTCATCTCCTCTCTTTTCTCCTTCTCTCTCTGCCTCCATCAAATCCAACCTCTAAGCCCATGCAGGGGCCTCCATTCCTAGTTCCTCCAACTCCTTCGAAATTCTAGATAATTTACCTTCATATTTTAATGAACATCAAACCACAAGCCTCAAACAAGAAGAGGTGGAGGCTTCAGAAGAACAAATCCCCTCAAATCATCCAAGCATCAACTACCAAATCATTATTCTTTAATAGATAAGTAATATTCCCCACTCCTCTTTAAGTGCAGAAAAACTCATAATGGCTCAAGAGAAATTGCAAGGTGACCATGTCTCCCTTTTCTATGATATACCTCTAGTCTCTCTAACTCAACCAACTCCCACCTTTGTAGGGATTCTAACCAAAACAAAAGCTAAAGAAGTTGTAGTTCCCATAGAAGCACCACAAAGGAAATATGGAAGAAAATTCAATAAATAGGTTCAACATGAAGCAGCACAAAAAGATGTGGCGATGGGCATTTAGAAACCTATGGATTCATTCTTAGGAAAGGGGAAAGCACTGAAAGATTCTCAAACCTAGGCAGGGAGAGTTAATGGATCTACCACCCTCTCTCAAATTAAATAATGGTTCTAGTCTCCTGGAACTGTAGAGACCTTGGGAACACTTCAAAAATAATTGCAATGAAAGATTTAGTAAGATTAGAAAAATTCACTGCTCTATTAATCCAGGAGCCCAAATCAAGTGAGGAAGGAACAACTTCTATAATCAAGAAAATAGGAAAATATTTTAAAGGGATATAAATCAGCATGAGAGGTGCTTCGGGATTTATATGCGCAATATGGAACCATACAATTTTAGACATTCAAAATACTTAACGAGAGCAGCATTGAAAAGATGGTTTTCCATAATAAATCAAATGTGAAGACCTTCTCAGTATATAACATTTAAACCCCGACACACTATAGACATAAAGAGAAATGTTATAATTCTTTAGCAACTAAGATAGATTCAGATGGCGACCATTCTGATATGCTTGGAGGCGTCCTTAATCTAGTAATTAAAGGAAGAAAAAAGAGGATTTCTCTATCTCCCCAATCCAAGTAGAATCAAACTAGAAAAGATAACGGTTGATCACAGTCTTATGGACATCAACCAAGGAATTGCAAGTTTACTTGGAGCAATAGACATCTTGGACCTGGAAACATCAAAGAATGAATATATCGCTTCATAATTCATATGGATCTCATAATTGGACCCATTATAGCATCTTCAAAGATACTATCTATATCAATATCATACCACAAACCTGTAAGGTGTATAACTTTTGAAGAAATATTGAATTTTGGTCCTCTCCCTTTCCGCTATAATCCCCTCTGGTTCAAAAACAAGGAAGTGGCATTGATGGTTAAACAAGCATGGCACATAAGAATAGATGGCTCACCAATATTTGTTTTGGAATCGAAACTTGGGCCTTTCAATTTTTCTCTCAAGTCCTAGGAAAAAACAGTTATAGAGAGCCACTTCAGGAAAATCGTTTTCTCCAAAGGGAGTGTGAGGAAGGGCAATCATGACTAGATAATGAAGTGGTGACAGAAGAACTCTAAGCACAAGAAAAGGATCTCTATTATAAAATCTATCAAATAAATATAAGAGAGGAGGAGGAATGGAGAATAAAATAAAGAATCCTATGGATCCTAGCAAGAGACAAAAACATAGCCTTTTTTCATAACCAAACAAAGGCCCAAAGAATCAAAAATAATTTCAATATTATCTACAAAGAAGGGGACATATTAATTGAAGAGGAAGAGGAGGTTAAACACGAAGCCTATCAGTAGTTCAGCGAGCTCCTGGCAGTTGAACCTGAGCTAACTGATTATGATGAATGTTGAGTCTTATCCCAAAAATAGCAACAACAGAGAAAAATGATTTCTTAACTAAGCAATTACTAAAGAAGAAATGAAAACATCAATTTGGATCCTACACCTTGAAAAAGCACCAGCACTTGGTAGTTTTTCCATCTTCTTCTACAATTCCTTTTGGGGACTCATAAAAAATATCTCATACAAATGATTCATTGGGCACAAAAGAAATTCAAAATTGGGGGCAATACCAACTCAACTATTCTAGCCTTAATCATTTGAGAAACTAGACCTTCCTCCTTCAATCATTTCTAACCAACCTCTTTATGTAACTCCTCCTACAAAATGTTGAATAAAATTCTAGAAAACTGACTAAAGACCCCTCTTCCTCACCCGATATCAAAAATTTATGCCGTCTTTATTCAACATAGGCAGATATTGGACAACATCCTTTTAGTCCAAGAAACAATCCAATTTGGTCTTTCCAAAGAAGAGAAAGGATTTTTTCTTAAGTTAGACATGGAAAATGCCTTCAATAGGGTAAGACAATCATTTATTTTTGTTATTTTAAAAAGATTTTACTTTGTTAATGAATTTATTGATTTGATCAAAGCATGTACTAGTAAGTCGTGGGTTGTAGCATTAGTAAATGGAATGGTCAATTCTTCCAAAGAACAAGGGGGATAAGGCAAGGCTGTCCTTTGTCACCCTTCCTATATGTTCTAATGGTAGATTCCCTTAGTAGAAATCTAGAGCAAGAAAGACAAAGAGGGTATATCACTGGTATTCAGTTTAGCAAAGGAAAAAAAGGATTAATCCACTCACAATTTGTAGATGACACTCTCCTAATTAGAGGAGATTCAACAACAGTGGTGAGAAGAAACAAGACAAAGCTTGATATCTTCCTTGAAGCAGCAGGAGGATTACATAAAAAAATCAATAGCAATAAATATGGATGGAATTCATCTCCCAAAATATTAAGGTGAATTTCCCAAATTTTTGAAATCTCTAATTTATTAGATTGAACTCATTTCAAGTATTTGGGAATGCTAGTATTCAATAAAAATGCAAAGACTGAGGTCTGGGTAGAGATAATGTACAATATGAGAAAGAAATTTCAAAATTTGCGGACACAATGGCTAAATCTTGCATGTCGTACAATCTTAAGGAAATCTATACTATCAGCTCTTCCCCTCTACCAACATGTGATTCTCCAAGCACCAGTTGGAATTATAAAACAAATTGAAATCTTCCTAAGGAAATTTTTATTGTGGGTAGGAAAGTCAAAGACTAAAAAATTCCACCTTCTCAATTGGAAAAAGGTTATAACACCCTATGAAAGAGGGGGGATTGCAATTAGGCAATCAGAGCTTATGAACATAGTATTAGGAGCAAAAATCCTTTGGAGACTCATCACAGAGGGATAAGCTTGGTGGAAACAGGTATTAAAAGGAAAATGTCTATCCACCTCTCAACAACATCTTCTGAATTCTCTTATTCCTCTTCGATCTTGCTCATCAATCTGAAAATTTCGTAAGAAGACTCTTCCCCTAATTTTGTAACAAGGCTCTCCCCCTTATAAATTCCCACACATATAGAATCCTTGGGAAGAGAATTGAGATAAACTTATGGGAGGAAAGCATCCTAGGCAAGCCAATATTTTCCACCGTACTTGGTCTTTAGCCTCTAATAAATTGGTGTGTAGCAAATCTCTCATTTGGGAGTAAGACAAAACAACCTAGAAGGCCTGGAAACCCTTGCTTCTCCTAAATGGAATATCCCATCTCTGGAGCTTACTAATATAAAATTTAAAAGGAGTTGCACCAACTTGAAACACTCATAAGGATGGTTTCAAATGGAATTTATCAGGAAAAATCTACATAGTCAAAAGTGGATACAGGGCGCTTCAAGAGGAGAAATCCAACAACCTATCTGGCCATTTTGGAAAATCGTGTGGAAATCTAAAAGCCTGACCAAGATCAAATTCTTCACCTAGACTCTTCTTAGGGGGAATATCTTGACAACATAAAACTTAAGAAAGCGCAATATGTAGGGTCCCTCAAGATGCCCCCTCTTCATTAATTCATAAGAGTCAATACAACATATGTTCCTCTTATGCCCTTCTCTCAAGCATGTTGGAAGTATTTAATACATTCCCTCTCAATCTATCCCCATTTTAACCTGCATCTTCTTGAATTATTTTCTCAATGGAACACAAGCTAGCCCTTCCCCCTCAAAAATAAAAATATAATTAGAAGGTTCTGGCACAATCTCTGTTGGGCCGCCAAATTAACATTCACTTTCACTCTATTTTTCACCTTTATCCTTATTTTGTCACCTCATTCCATCACAATATCATTACATAACCCTACATTATCATTACTACATGAGTTCACATTTACATTTTCCAAAGTTATAAATTTCATGTATTTAGAGTGAATTTATGATTAAAAGTTAGAGAAATAACATGTATTTGCTTATACCTAAAAGTGGCTTGAGTTTGATGATATGTGTAGATCATTTGGAAGCTTCCAAGGCACCCTTATGTGGCCTCCCAATATCAAATTCGAATTTCAACTCAAGAGGTGGACCATATTCCAAGGAGAGAGATCATGGAGATCTTGATGTGTCATGGGATTTGTATCTAGTGTTTAAGGATAAGTTGAGACAAGTATGGATGTAGTAGATATTTAAGGGATCTACATTTATTGAGTAGATATCCCTAATTCATGTATAAATAAGAGGAGCATCCTTCAACGGAGGAGAGGGGAACAATTATCAGTTATTCATTCGCATCATATTTATGTTCATTCAGCATGAATAATATCATTTTCTCCAAATCATGAGTTATGAGTGTTGTTTGATTCTTAAGGTGTGATAGTCGTTCATGTGTGCTCATTGAGGAATGGAAGGATCCCCATACTGAGATAAGTATACTTTGTTTACACCCTACCTTTTGGTATTACAATTCTCTGTGAGTAGCAGATAGATTTCTGCATAATTCTAGGTGACTCATCCCTACTCATAAGTCAGTTATTTAAAGGCTCAAGTTCCAACAATGCAGAGATAATGCAAATTTTAATTCGCATTCAATTCTACCTAGAAGGAGTATCTTATTATCATATCTTAAGGGAAATAACAAGGCAATAGATCGTTAAGAAAACTAATCTTGCCAAAGACCTCAAGGCGAAGCAAGGATTAATAATGGAACTTAGAATATTCCCATCCTATAAATATGAAAAAGGCCTCAGTATTTCCTTAGAACTTTTTCCACCAACAAAAAGTTCCATTTTTGTAGTCACCTCCATTTTTGGAAATAGCTAAGAGTATCCTCATAAAAGGACAAATTGGAGTTTAAAATCCCCCCTCCCAAAAAATTCCCATCATCACGAAGGATGATCTTCTCAAACCAAATCCTTTGTAATATCTCTCATTCTAACTCACATTAATCCAAGAAATGATCCCAATCTCTTGAGTCCCCACACCACACGCGCGAACAGGCATGGTTGAGTTATAAACTCTCCATTCCTCGTCCATTTTCCATCAGTCGCCTCATGCCCTGACCTGTCGTTTCCCTTAACCCAAGCTCATTTATTTTCATATTCCCTTTTCAATGGATCCCTCAAAATCATATAATTCTCCATGCAAGTATTGTGAAAATATCCATGTGGAATTGGCTCGAACCAGAGAAATCCAGTGACGATGGAATGTGCAATGTGAACATGATTTCAACTCTAATTATTGATAACTTACAAGCATAGGAATCTTCACTGAAGGAGGCAATCAATAGGGAAAATCAATGTTGAAAACACCTTGAAAAGGAACTCACCTCTCTGTAATAAATCATCACTACACAACACCGTCAAATTTCCTCACTAGAGCAACAAAAATCTTTGTTGGAACGAAAAACTTCAGAAGCCTATGAATCAAACAATAGAGATCAATACCATCCATGGAAGAATACAAATCCATCAATGAGGTCAAATGGGGGAGAATAAATAGAAGCCAAGAAGAAGCACCATCAGTACTTAAAATATTTTTGTATCTAAACATGAAATGCAAATATGTGTTTCTCTTATTTTAGTTTGTATGTTTCTACACAAGAAATGCATTAGAAATATGTGACAGTTTAATAGTAAATAACAGCAATAGAGTGGTAACACTCTCTTGGGAAATATTTCCCTCTTTTGCATCTATGTATTCAAGCATTCATGCCTCAACCTTTTTTCAGAATTAATACAATATAATTGTTCTTGTTTAAAAAAATATTGTAGGAAAAGGATATTTTTTACAACAAATTTTATATAAATACCATAAAATTTATAAATGTGATTGGATAGTCACAATAATTCAAATTTCGTACACGATGAAATTATAACATTAGAATTCCACCCAATTCAAAATTAATCTAACTTCTGGAAAATCAATAAAAATTCAAAATCGATACAGAGTTTGATTCTTATATCACCAAATTTCTACAACTTGAAAATAATAATAATAATGTCAATAAGTGTATCTATTTTGGAATAGGCTTTCTAGAATTTTAATTTAATTATCAATAATTATTGTATGGGTTGTAGGGATTTAACCTCTATGGAATATACACATAATATTTTCAGTAGTAGTTAGGATGGAGGATTGAATGAAGTAATTAAACCTCTTATGTCTGGAAGATCGATTAACTGTGGGTATATGATGATGAAGGCACATTATGTGTGAAGGTGAAGGGGGAAATAATGTTTAACACTTTGGTATTCAACTAGAGGTGCTGCCTAGAGCTCAAAGGTCACAGTTCATTGGATTAGCTTATAGGGTTGTATGAGATAGGAAGACACAAGAATTCGAAAAATCGGCATCTACATATCCATATGAAGGCTCTCTTCACCCCATTGTTGGTGCAACGAGGGGGGGAGCACGATAGGCATGATTTTTGGCTTGTATTTTGGAGACTAATTCAGGGGAGTGGAACAATACGGGTAAGGGGAAACATCTATGGTTGAAGAAGAAAGTGTCAAGATACCAACCAACAGAGAAATTGGGTTTACTGAAGGTTATCTATATTCAACTCTTTAGGTGGAGGGCACTGATTTAATGCTCAGGTAATTGTCTTCCTCATTGTTTTCTTCCTATTGTTGTTATTGACTACTGTTTGGTTTGTCTAAATGTGGTATTATATATTTTTTCATAGTTATTTGGCTCTTGAGCGTGGTAGGTCTGTGCAGTATGTTGGTTAAGACTCAGACAATTGACAGTTGAAGGATTTGGAGGGGCATTAGCGGTCCCCAAACCAAGGAGAGTTGGAGGAATGGTGTTAGGATAGAAGAATTTTTCTAGGGTAATAGGCATATAGTTTGTGTAGATTCTATCTTCCATGACTATTAGAGGTCCTTATTCTTCCTAGGTAATTTCATAGTTAGCCAAAGGCATTGATCTATACCTCTAGGGACCCTTATCTATTGGAGGTGTGGAATCTATAGGGAGCTTGAGTGCATTGGTAGGAGCAGAGGTCACTGTATACTATCACAGGAAGCGTAGTGATAGTATAGTGACTAGAAAGATGATGATTCAAATCCAATTTATCTTGAGCACTCAATGTGTAACTCTAAGGGTGACCAGAGTAAAGATGGTGATGGAGGTTGGAACTCTACAATACGATAGCGGGGCCAAAAATTGGCTGGAAAATTTGACTTATTGACGAAGAATCATACTTTTGGTAGGGTGTGGTGGACCTAGGGGGCAATAGGCGTGTTTCTTCAATACTAGGTGTTGTTGGCTACACAAGATCCATGTGGACCTCACACGATGCCTAGAATGACAGGTAGAGCTAGAAGAGGGGTTGCCTATTATGAGCAGCATGGTAATAGAGGCAACACCCATATGCATCAACATCTATAGGTTTTGTAGCTAGATACAAGGAGTTTATTCCATCTCACATGTAGGCGGAGGTGACCAAATATAAGGGGGAAACATCCTCCCACATAACTTCCCTCTCCAAATCAGAAGTAATGGCATAATGGAAAAAATGGATCACTTACAAGGGACTTACTCATGGCAGGCGTAATCAGTGTATGTTGACGGTTGACTTATGTTAGCAGATGAAATTTCTAATTGGATGCACTTTGTTATACTAACATGAGTCCCAAATAGATCTACTCCATTCTATGGACCATAAGCATGGACATCTAAAGTATTGTGATGGCAGACTAGAGAGGATTGAGTGCATACTAGTGAGGATCGAACAACACCTTGGCATTCCATCTGTAGCAGTAAGATCTATGATAGATCCAGCCAAACTAATCCAAGTAAGAGGCTCTCATTCAAACCCAACAACTTGAATATGTGTATTAATCTAGTACTCTGTGTTACTTGTGTAATTTTGTTAAGTCGTGGGTAGCTAGGCCACTATCTAGTTTTAGGTAGTGTATGTGTAAGGTTTGTCAGTTTCTAGTTGTCTCTTAGATCTCTTGGATGAGTATACTTTTCACTATGGTCTTGTTTCCTCTATGAGAGACCAAAAAACTTTTTGTATCTCATGATGTAATATCTTGCTTTTGAAGTAAATAGAATTCACTGTACCAAAATAATAATAATAATTTAAAATAAAGTTACAATTGAACTGAAAGACATTTATAGCTCAATATGGGGGGGGGATGTTGCAGTGGCCCATAAAACGAAGCTAGACCAAAAAAGAATAGTAATAAAACATAATGTTGGCTTAATTAAAAAGTAATAAAAATAAATAAATCCTTTCACTTCAATTTGATATATTGTAATTTAATTTTTAATAATAAAATTGTAAACAATTAAATAAATCATAACATGCATGCCAAATTATAATAAATCTAAATAATAATGATTCACATGTGTAACCATGATATTTTAAAATATATAATTAATAAACATATAAAAACTTAGTAAATATATTTCTATGTATAAAAATGTGAAAATTTAGGTAGTAAATGCGTAAGGTTTGTCAGTTCCAGTTTATGTCTCTCCGACGAGTATACTTTTCTCTATGGTCTGGTTTCTGTGAGAGACCAAAAAGAAATTGTATCTCATAATGTAATATCTTTCTTCTAAAGTTAATAGAATTCACTTTACCAAAATAATAATAATAATAATAATTTAAAATAAAGTTACAATTGAATTAAAAGACATCTATAGCTCAATATCAGGGGGATGTTGCAGTGGCCCATAAAACAAAGCTAGGCCAAAAAAGAATAGTAATAAAACATAATGTTGGCTTAATTAAAAAGTAATAAAAATAAATAAATCAATTCAATTCAATTTGATATATTATAATTTAATTTTTATTAATAGAATTATAAACAATTAAAAAAATATAACATGCATATCAAATTATAATAAATATAAATAATAATGATTCACATTTGTAACCATGATATTTTAAAATATCGTATTAATAAACATATAAAAACTTAGTAAATATATTTCTATGTATAAAAATGTGAAATACATATAAAATATAAATAATAGCTATAAATTTAGATATATTTTACCATATAAATTAAAATGATTCGTATACATAATCATTATTTTTCATAACTTTATATTTGAAATTTAATTAATAAACATATAGAAATTTAATACTTACTAAGTGGAATTAACAAGATTCATTAACAAGAACATATAGATAATCTAGATACACAAGAAATCATTGGATGGTTTGCAAGATGGGATGGTTTGCAGCAATTAGATACTTTTCAGCTGTCAGTGTGAACCTAACTCTTCAACATCAATTTCGCAATGTATGAGGACCTAGTTGACTATTCCTTGAGCCCATGGGAAGGCAGTCCCATTTAAGAAAATCCTAATGGCTCCCCACTCCTCTCACTATCATGTGCAGCTAACCTAAACCAAATCTCAGAGGTGACAATATGATCCTCATCGTTATTAGCACTGACATTGCTTGTCCCCTATGGTGAAGTAAAATTATAAGTGCGGACACAAACAAGTTCCTCTAGCCCGATGATGGGTCTAGCCACAACAGATACATTCTATGGAAGATTTCCTTAAGTTAGAACCAATTAAGAGGTCCTACCTCTTAGTACGCTTATCCCCTTTGATGATGTCCTTGCTTGCTTGCTCCAGCTATCTCTTGCTTCCTTCTTCAAGCACCTAAAACAAGTAAACAACAGCAAACAACAACCGTGATAATAGACAAATTGTAATTCAACCTACTTAACAAGTCAAGAAACATTAAGCCGTCAATATGTAAGATGACAAAACATGTAGGAAACCAATCGATAGTTGCATATATATTGATATAAAAGAGAGATTACAACCAGTGCCTTGACGTTGTGGTTCTCCTCTGACAAGACTAGGTTCCCACACATTTCTGCTAGCATTCCATGATGGCCTCAATCAACAATAGTTTTAAGACTCTTCCCTTTAGGCTTCACTCCAAACCAAATCACACTTCTCCCTCACACAATTAGATAGCTACAATTATGAATAGCTTGTTGTTTACTCCAAACCAAAATAGCACTAGCACACCAACATTAACACTAGCTTGTGCTTGGGAAGAAGGGAAGTTTATATAGGATGAATGGATGGGAGATGGATCCTATTCTCATGGGAGAAGGTCTTATCCCTTGAGGTAGTTCCATCATAATAGAGGAAAGGAGCCCAAACTGACATCCTCAACCCCATCCGACCAAACCATTTACCAAACTTCCGTTACGAAGCTTCTAGAACTAGAAGCTTCAGCTCCTAATTTAAAAAACTTTCCATAACAGGACTGGTGCGACTGGAACACAACTCAGCTAGGGATAGTGCTAATCTCTGCACATTTTCACAGGGGAGACAAAGGCCATTAGCGCCGGTCTTGTAAACTAGGAAAAACAGAATTTTCAGGGGAAATGGTGCAAAAAGGGAATTGATTTTCTCATGAAGAGGGACACAATGGGAGTTTCTTCATGAAGGGAAAGCATGTGGGGTTCACTGTAGAGGTCCTCCAAGACCAAAGAACGGGGAGTACAGGGACAGTGACAAAATGTTGTGTAACATATGCCCCCTAAAGCGTGAAGGCCGAACTAGAGTGAGGGATGAAATGCTTTATGAATCAGTGCGAGGAACTGTAGTCTACCGTCGGAAAACCTGCAAGAAAGTACAGATACATATACATAACTGAGAACTCTGTCAAATGATACATGAACAATGGCATGGACACATCCATCCAGAGAATGATCATGTAAATGGATCCAGGTATGGGCGTAGCCATCCGTCAAAGATGATCATAATGAAACCAAGGTATGGTTGCAGCCATCCAATAATGAGAAGGATCACATATGACAACTCATAGTATGGTCGCAGCCATCCATCTGAAAGAGACATGCATATCAACATAATCATGTCACATCACTTCACAACCTAGACTTTTGTGATCTTAGCCCAGGGTCTTGCGCTCCAACACGACCCAATCAAAGTACAAATTCTAACATGTGAATAGATGTGTTGACGTCGAACATGCTAGGAAGTTGCTTGATTACAGGTCAATGATGTAAAGTGTTAACAAGCGCGAGAGAAACCACTAATAATGACAATGGTCCTCAAGTTACTATCAACACAATTCACGGAATGTGAATAGAGGTATTGAAGTCGAACACCCATGAAATCACTCGATCGAAAGCCAATGATGTGAACTTGTTGTCGAGTGCGAAGAACTTGCCATTAGGGCATGCAAGCTCTAAGGTACTAGAAGGGAGTCCCTCAGTCAACTTCCCGAATAATGAGTTGAAGTTGACGGAAAGCGACCGTGTCAAAGGAGGGCCATAATGTTTCCCACATCATCGACACGAGACGAAAGGATGAAAAATGATTTTGGATGATACAGAGAATCAGAGGCAAATGTAACTGCAGAAGGACAACTCTTAAACATATCAGCGACACATCTTGGAAGTTTGGTAGCTTTTGGATCCATAGGATCGGTGGTCATGATGATGTGGCAGAGATTAAATGGAAGGCAAAAATGAACAGCCCAACCCAAGAAGGTCAACGATACAAAGGAGGATATCCCAACCCGACACAAAGCAGAAAGCGTCATGTTCAAGAGTGATCTGCCAACACAACTGATATATTTCCAAATTTTACCCCACCCTTCCTGGCAGGTACCCCAATTATTTTTTAATCTCAATCTTGAAGGGGATAGCATATGCGTGTACTGTAAGTTCATCCTTCGGACAAATCTGACCTAGTAAGTTTAACGAGCCCTAGGAAGGAGAAGCTCATGTTCATCATGGTGATAAATCCGATGTCGTTTAATAGTTTAACAAGTTCGAAAAAGGTGTAACTCGGTATCTTTTTCATGTTTAGAGAGTTTGAAAAAGACACGTAAAAGAAAACTCCACATGGTCCCTTTTCGTATTTTTGTGTCTCTCGAGCCCGAAAAGGTAGAAAATGATACTTGAGAGAACTGCTTCACCATTTCAGTCAAGGAGTACCTTTTTCGTAAATAGTGCCTCCCAACCCAAAAAAGGGGTAAACTTATACTCGACACACAATGTTTCGCATCCATTAACAAGTTCGAAACGACAAGGGCTCAACCATCTTTTCGCTTTTAAAGGGTCGGAAAAGAGCTTGAAAGCAGACCCCCCATTTTATCTTCTTTTTATGAGTTAAAAGGGAAAAACACTTGGCAATATTTTCATATGAGCTTAACGAGTCGAGAAAAGAGCTGAAACGTGACTCGTAACATCCATCACCTGTCGCTGCGCAAAAAGGTAAAGTGTATTATCTAGTTCTTGAGACAACATAGGTTAAAATATTTACAAAAACCTGATATTTTCATGAAAAAATGAATAAAAAGGGAGAAAAGTAAATATATTTTACCATTTACCATTTTACCTTGCTGTGAAAACTTTTTGCTCACTTTTTTACCTAATTGTTCCAGAGCAGATTACGGGAGATCCGGGAGGTCAATCATCGAGCCGCCAGTTACAAGTAAAAGCCAAAGCCCTGAGCTCCATTTCCATGTCCTTTATTTCTATTTTTAACCATTTTTTAGTTTTTTGAGGGGGTTTTTGAAAACTTTTTCACCCTCGGTCGGCACGACTTTCGGGCACGGAATCGCACCAGCCGAGGGTGATTAACAAAGACAACCATGCCATTCAGTGCAACTATCTTTAAAACAGGTGTCAGTGCCGTGAATAGGGGAAAAACCCCATTTCCTCAAAAAGTCATCGCTTAAACTCAAATTTTATGGGCCAAGCATGATTGTTGACTCAAATTAATGGCTTTTGCAGGAAAGAATCGTTGAAAATGGTGGATTGGAAAGAATGGGAACATGAGGATGTTGACACCCAAGCAATGAATGACCCAAATTTCCTGGAAGCTTTGAGGGCTTGCGGGCTCCTCAAATTCTTTCTCACGCCAGGGATGCGGGCCCAACCCAAGTTGCTTCAGTACCTGATTAGTCTTTGGGACATTAATTGGGAGATATTTGTCATTGGTGACCAGGAGCTAGAGTTGGAAACTTCAAATATATACTTCATCACTAGATTGTTTCGCCGAGGGGAACCAGTGAACTTGTATGTGTCATGACCGATTGGGAAAAGCATATCTTCATTGCTTGATGAACACTGCCCTAAGGCCCTGAAATCCTAAAGTGGGAAGACAGAGATTTCCAGTGTTCGGGATCTGACACTGAGAGTGCTTCTATTGACCATCAACAGAGTGGCGGGGTCCCAGGCAGAACATGAGTCTAACAAGTCGAAGTTCCTTTACGCTATCAACTGCTTCAGATCGGTGCTTGTGACCTTATTCTTAGAATGCGTACCATTGTTCCAGTATCAGCTAATTGAGGTAGATCCTCCTATGCCACGTGATCTGCGGATGGCTCACTGGAGTCATTTGATGCCCAGGATCACTGGGAGTCAGCACATGTCATACCGACCTGCATTCTTTTCATGGCTACAATGACAGAAAATTGTCGTGGAGGACTGGCCATATAGTGGCACCGACTTCCGTGGAGATCCAGATATGGCCTTACCAAATGGAGAGGATTTCGATGATGAAGGTAAAAAATCAACGTTTTAATTTTGATATTTTTATTTTTTTATGGGTATATATGTGCTTATAACATTTCTCTTGTTAATGCAAACGTTGGACTAGAGCGGCCTGCTGGGATGTCCCCAATAGCCAGGCGCGCCCCCCTTCCTATTGATTTTGTCGCTCCTTATCAGGAAGGGAGTGACAACGAGGAGGAGATCGCGAGGAACTTTCAGGGGTTGACTCGTGGCATCCCGGAGTATGCTCGAGTAGGAGACATTTCTCATCAGTACTAGAGACACACGGTGCGAGTCTCAGATCGGATCCACTAATTGCTAACTCATGTTGCACGAGTCATATCATGCTACCACAATCACCATGTTGATTAGTTCCTAGGTCCAGCATTTACATTTTTTGAGGCCTGCGAGCCGCCTACGTTATTTTGGACACATATTATTTTTTGGCGTTCTGATGTATCAAACATTATCACCATATATATATATATATATATATATATATATATATATATATATGCTATATATGCTATATTTTCTTGTCTACTATGGTACAAATGGTTTGTTTTATCTTTTCACATCTTTCGTAAATCCCTATCTAACACATGATTAGCTAATGCATATGTTAATGTATTCATGCATCTAGGAATATGATGATATGTAATGTAATCAAAATGTCATTCCAATAGACGGATACAGAGACACATTCTCAATATTTGAGGGTTTCTGATGGAATATTTCCGTTGAGTTGAAGGATGACAAGTTGTGAATCCAGGTTGACAACCAACTCTCTAATGTCAAGAGCAATGGCTTCTAACTATAGTTCGATGACCGCACTGTATTCATCAATGTTGTTAGTTGTGCGACCTAGACAAATACCTTGAAGGTCAATCAACACACCGTTAGGGTTATAAATAGCCCATGCCATGGAAGACAAGTTCTGGGTACTACGACAAGCACCATCAGTGAAACCAATGTGGGGAGTCGCAAACATTTGCAAAGCAAGAAAAGCATAGTAAAGAGGAAAGTTGTTTGAAAACTACCACACAAAACTACACTGCAAAAAAATGAACGACACACTAATGTACATAAGTAACCATACAATATGACCTAAGCATAATACTTCTTGAGGTAAAGCCCGTTTCGGGGCTTATCGAGAGGATTTACTTCATAATCAATAAGCTCATAGGCTCCTTTCCGCAAAACGCGGTTCACAATGTAGGGCCCATGCCACATGGGTTCGAACTTGCCTGCCCCCAGCTTATTGTTAGCTTGGTCGTATAGTAAGACCAAATCTCCGTCACAGAATGAGCGAGGGGAGACCGACTGGTCGAAATGGGATTTGATCCATTTCTTTTGTGCTTCAATGACCAAGGTGGTGAGACGACGAGTCTCGTCCAGTCATTCTAAATATAAGAGGCGTTCCTCTTGAGGTGATGTTTCGGGGACGAGTTCAACAACTAACTTGAGTGAAGTAATCTCACATTCGATTGGCAATGTTGCTTCCAAACCATAGACCAGCTCGAATGGTCTGAAAGTAGTTGCATCTTTGTTTGAGGTTCGGTAGGCCCACAGAGCTGAAAAGAGCATGAGATGCCAATTTGACTTGTGCATCTCA
This sequence comes from Pinus tabuliformis, assembly GCA_031772625.1. Taxonomy (NCBI): domain Eukaryota; kingdom Viridiplantae; phylum Streptophyta; class Pinopsida; order Pinales; family Pinaceae; genus Pinus; species Pinus tabuliformis. Next base: position 963,182,619 of record CM062809.1, on the reverse strand, counting down.
ATAGTATGCTGAAGCATTGTGACCAAGACTTTTTTCACGGCTTCAACTTGGCCATTGGCCTCAGGGTAATATGGGGTCGAGACATTGTGGTGCAAGCCCAATGCAGATGTTTGGGATCTAAGTATAAAGTGTGGAGCATTGGGTAATAACTCATACACCAGACTGAGAGTAAACTAGATCTAAGTACTGGGCACGAGAAATGGTTTTCTCTTGAGTAACGCATCCACCCATGTTATATCGCGAGAAATTGGGGCTACGAATGATTTGGTGAACCATTCAGTGAGTAGTTGATCATCAATCTCAAATTTGATCAGGCGACATCCACGTCTCCATTCATGGATGTGATTAGAGATATGTGTCGCAGTATCTTGCTTAAGCGATGTGAGAAAATAGGTGTCAGTTTCATAGTGAACCAGCAACTGAAAATGCGTGAGGAAAGACATGGCTAAAGAGTTAAAGTCATGGTAAGTAATTCGAGGCAGTTCGATGTACCACTTAGCTGCAGCACACGTGAGGGTTTGTTGGAAAATACAGAGACGACTATAATCGTCATCGTATGAGTTCGACGAGCACCAAAGGTGATATGTCATCACATGGGCCTCAGGATCTTCTTTAGCTTTCCCATCGAACTTTGGACAATCGCTTGGTATCTTGGACAACACCGGAGGCCAGTATGGTGAATGAAGGATTGGATCATTCGTAAGGCGAGATACATCTGGCAACTCAAGTGTAGCCAAGAATGGCAATGTAGTGTTAAAAGGCATGGGAGGTCGATAAGCGGGTTCGAATGAAGGAGCCCATCCCTACTGGTAACGATTTTGGCCCCACAGTGGGGGATTTTTGCCATATGGCATCTGAGGTTGCCCCCATTGCGGATTACCTTGACCATAGAGGGGATTTTGACCTTGAATACCTTGGAATTGTCTGGCCATAGGTTGCTGATAAGAAATGTACGGGTGAAAAGGTTCTTGAGCCTGTTGACCTTGGACATATGGATATTGCAACTGTTGTCCTTGAACATACGGGTGATGACCCTGTTTCCCCTTAACAAGAGGATTTTGGACATGTTGTCCTTGGGAATAAGGTTGATACACTTATTGCCCTTGGCGTAGGGATTTTGTACCAGTTGCCATTGACCAAAATAATTTTGAACCTGGTGACCTAAGGCATTAGGTTTTTGTACCTGATGCTCTTAGCCGACAAGATTCTGGACCTATTGACCTAGGACATTGGGATTTTGAACATGTTGTTGCAAGACTTGACCTTGACCCTGCCCTTGCAAGGGTTAACCCTATTGATATGTATACAAGGGTTGTTGTTGCCCTGGTTGGTTTTGTTGTTGCAAGGGTTGACATTGTAGTTGCAAAATTTGTCCCTGAGGCTGCAGAGGTTAGCCCTGCGAGGACATGGGTTGGGAGGTGTGCGAAGCATATTGCATCTGCTGCTGCACGGTTTGCTACAACTGTTGCAAGGGTTTACCTTGCGATTGTTGTGGTTGACCTTGCTGTGGAATCATTTTCCCTTACGGTTGTGCGAAGAGCCCTTGCTGCAACAAAGGTTGCCCTTGTGGTAACAAAGGTTCCCCTTGTTGTTGTAGAGTTTTTCCTTGCTATTGCAAGGGTACTTGAACAGTGCCTAGGAAATTTCTAAACTGAATTTGGCCATAGCTAGGCTGAATGTACTGCCCAGATTGGAGGGTGTAAGGTTGATTAACCATTCCTTGAGAACCATATGGAACGTAAGGGTTTTAGTATTGGACCTGAGCCCCATAGGGCTGTTGATACTAAACATTTCTCGATCCAGAAGGACCAACGAGATTCTGAACCTGTTGGTGTTGTACATTGCTTGATCCAGTAGGGTCAACAGGGTTGTGAATAATACTGGAAGACGACTGGTTCATACCAATCATGTGAGTTTGTGATCCACTCACATTGGTGGCACCTGACACCATAGAAACATTCAGGTTTTTCCCCCCAGGCGGTGGCACAGCTTGGCCACTGACTAGAGAGATGGAGGAACTGATAGAGACATTCTTCGAAACTACCATTATGCTTGATGGGTAACTAGGATTGACGATACAAGGGTATTCAGATTGGTGGGTTGCACCGGGACTAAGGTAACAGCCTGTCGGGAAGTCGTGTTCGCAACGAACAGACCTGATGCAAGCATGGCACCTAACGCCCAAACAGGGTTATGGTAAAGTGATGAGGCACTAGGTGTACCTGAAACCAACTGCACCAAAGACACATAGTTGGGTGGAAAACTAGTGGGAATACCCCCTGAATAGGGGAAACCCTTTGGAGGAAAAGGCAGTTCTTCCTCCTCAATAGTGTGTGGAGTAGAAACGTTGGACTCTTCCGGAGAGGTGACTGGAGCATCGCCTTCGAGTTCCATGTCCGGAAATAAACGATGACGAATGGTCAAACGAGTATGAGGGGATAGTTCCAATGGAACACTCAGCTGGTTGTACGGACTATAAGGATGTTGCGATGATATCACAACAGAGTCAAATAGAGGATTCGTAGGATAAATAACCAGTCCAAGCTGACCGTCAATGGTTGGCAAGTCCTCAAGAGTTTGAACAGGATTGTTCGGAGATTCCGGGCCAAGATCAGCAGATGACCCAATATTGAAAGTAGGCAGAGGACGAGATGAAAAAGGTTGAATACTCAGAAAACAGCTCCTCAGACAATCTTTCAAACGAAGGAGAGGAAGAGGAACTGGGTGAACCAGATGGTTTAGCCACGATGACCTTGTCTTAGTCGATTGAAAAATTAATTTCAAGGCTTTAAAATGTTCTTTAAGGGAAACTCAGGATTTGGTCTCAAAAAAGACTAACAGAGTGTTTTTGGATGATGGGCGATCAATTATTAAGACGCATAAAAGACTGGTGCTCTTTCATTTTTTAAGAGTTGAGAAAGAAACAAAGTTGACTCTATCGCTTTCAATTGGAAACGAGCTCGAAAGGACAAGTGCTCGAAGGATATTTTAAGTTTAATGAGTCAAAAAGATCAAATGATTGCTCTAGATGATCTAGGTAAACATGATTACCAAGCAACCGTGAACTGCAGAGTACCTCCTGGCGAACCGAGAAGTACGAGCAGGCAAATCTCCCCGAATGTTGTGTTCGGTGTATCACGTTTGCAAGACAGTCGACTCGGCTTCCTAAGGATAAAGGATTGCAGCCTAGAGGGTCTCCCGGTATATAATCGACGGTATGGGGAGCACAAATCCATACTAGTGTTGTCTAGTGCCGAAGCTAACGACAGCTGCTAGGTTTAAAGACGTCAGAACACGTCTCTAGCCTATACCTTCTAGATATGATTGTTAAATGTCAAATGCACCTTAGGTTAATTGAATTCATTTTAAAGTTTATCTTGAGTTATGTTTCATTTTTCAGGTCTTAGCAATGTGACTCGAAAAAACCTTAAATGCAACTAAATGAGACAAGACCCTTTCAATTCGATGAAATGTCTACACTAGAGAGGGTAGAAACTACTCAATCAAATGCAAACAAACAAGCAACTGAAAATGAAATGATCTTTCACTACCTTACTTTTCGAAAAATAAACTAATGAAAAATGCATTCCAATTCCTAATTTCTTGACAAGCACATATCTAACAGTCCTTTCGAAAGCAAAAAGAGTTATTTTCCTTTTCCAAATGCCAATGAAATTCTAGTCTTTCAATGATGCAAGGTATTGTAGCACAATGATGCAACAAACTAGAATTTCACACTTTTTCATGAAACAACGAAATAAACTTTTTGCATACAATTCTTCGATGAAAAAGTTTTCGAGACAATAAGCTCTTCAAGCAGATGAAAACATGAAAAGAGAAGCTCATTCAGATCACTGAAACATCGAATTTACCAACAACAAGACAAGCAACGTAATCCATGCCGGAAAAGAAACGTTTAGACAAGCAAACAGAAACTTTTCAAACTTGTGTAATAGAGGTCAAAGTCGTAAAAGGACCGAAAACTAAAATGCAAGGAGTAAGTACACCTACAACCCAACTTACTGAGTTCACAAACAGCTGAATGGACAACAAACTAGATGCCCTAGTGTCGCTGACCACCCAATGACTCAAGCAATCAAGCAGAAGGATGATAAGCCAACAAGCAAACAAAACCAAATGAAAAGCAGCTTTCTAGTCAGGGAGAAAATGGTCTAAAAGGCTTACAGGGTCAAAATCATAAGAGCAAAACACACTGGCCAAGATTGGGGTGAAACCCTAATCTTCACTTACAGGCATCGACGCGACTGCCTAACTAAAAACAAGCGCCAAACGCTAGTCGACACGACTGTTTCTCAACAACTCGCGCTGATCGGCACAACTGTCAGCGGATTAAGCGCACTGATCGAGGGAGCCAAGAAAAAAATAAAAAATAAAATAAAAGCAGGGACCAGATCTACTACTATGAATTCCCGACTCAGGTCGGTAAGAAAGAGAAAAGAAACAAAACAAAATGGAAAAAGTGGACCTAGAAAAGTTCTCACGAAATCATGAAATCCAAGACAAACAAAAGGATTGGTTCGCCAGCGGAGTCGCTAATTTGTGGTGAAGTAAAATTATAAGTGCAGACACAAACAAATTCATCTAGCCTGATGATGGGTCTAGCCACAACATACACATTCTATGGAATATTTCCTTTGGTTAGAACCAATTAAGAGGGCCTACCTCTTAGTACGCTTATCCCGTTTGATGATGTCCTTGCTTGCTTGCTCCAGCTATCTCTTGGTTCCTTCTTCAAGAACCTAAAACAAGTAAACAATAGCAAATAACAACCGTGATAATAGACAAATTGTAATTCAACCTACTTAACAAGTCAAGAAACACTAAGCCATGAATATGTAAGATGACAAAACACGTAGGAAATCAATCGATAGTTGCATATATATTGATATCAAAGAGAGATTACAACCATTGTCTTGACGTTGTGCTTCTCCTTTGACAAGAACAGGTTCCCACACACTTCTGCTAGCATTCCATGATGGCTTCAATCAACAATAGTTTTAAGACTCTTCCCTCTAGGCTTCACTCCAAACCAAATCACACTTCTCCCTCACACAACTAGATAGCTACAATTATGAATAGCTTGTTGTTTACTCCAAACCAAAATAGCACTAGCACACCAACATTAACACTAGCTTGTGCTTGGGAAGAAGGGAGGTTTATATAGGATGAATGGATGGGAGATGGATCCTCTTCTCATGCAAGAAAGTCTTATTCCCTTGAGGTAGTTCCATCATAATAGGGGAAAGGAGCCCAAACTGACATCCTCGACCCCATCTGGCCAAACCATTTACTAGACTTCTGTTACGAATCTTCTAGAGCTGGAAGCTTCGGCTCCTAATTTGAAAAACTTTCCATAACAGGACCGGCGCGACTGGAACATAGCTTAGTCACTCCGGTCGATGCTATGGATAGTGCTAATCTCTGCACATCAGCGTGGGGGAGACAAATGCCATTAGTGCCGGTCTTGTAAACTGGGCAAAACAGAAGTTTCAGGGAAATGGTGCAAAAGGGAATTGATCTTCTCATGAAGAGGGACACAATGGGAGTTTCTTCATGAAGGGAAAGCATGTGGGGTTCATTGTAGAGGTCCTCCAGGATCAAGGAACGGGGAGTATAGGGACAGTGACAAAATGTTGTGTAACACCCCCTACAAGCTCCCTCCACAACACCTAACCCACTACTCAATTTGATTTCTATTGGGAGTTTCAATGTGAGTCCTAGTTATTCCTCCCCATTCCCCTTTTCCTCCCTACTTGATCGCCTCCCCTCTCTCTTGATTTTACCACCTCGCCACATTCACAGCTGGAGTTACCTTGCTTGGGGCCCTGTTGTTTAGTTATCCCCCTAAGATTTCTCTAACTGTCATGCCTTCCCCCCACCTTCAAGTTTCATCAGCAATTTCCTTATACCATTAATGTTTAGAAATGTAGGGTTTCCTTAGCAAATACCAAAACCCTTGGTCATCCCTTTCGGTTACACAAAAATATAATCACAAATTCATTAAAATAAATCCTAAGGAGTGGCACCTAGTGTTAGGTAAGGAAGTTCAACTAAATGACACACACAAAATGGAGAAATCAGTTATGGTAGGGCATTTTTCTAGAAAACACATGTCCATGGTAGTATTATGAAAATGTCTTGAGTAAAAATTTCAAATATCGTTAGGAAACATGTATAGATGTATAATATTAGCAAAGGGTTGGATGGGTTGGATTGCTTCCTTGGAAGAGGACATAGAAAATTTGCTAAACTGAAAATGGAGTTGGGGCTCTCAAGCCCTATTCATGAAAAAATGGTCCATTCATTTTTCCACTCATGTGGAGAAGCTCTACATTGTCCCTATTTGGGTCTGACTTCCAAAATTTCCTCTCATCATCTAGTCGAAGGATGTTTTAAAGAAGTTGGTAACATGTTAGATTTATGTTATGATGCAAAAAATTCCTTTTAACAAACAGATTAATGGTTATTTTCCACATTCTGGTTGACTTGAATCTAACTCTATGGGTTCCAAAGTCCATTTCCATTAGTGTGGGAGATATTATACACCACCAAAACATAAACTACGAAGGAATCTCTTTTAAGTGTGCTTGTTACAATGCCCATGACCATTTGAGCAAATATTATGAAATGGGGAAAAGTGCAAGGAGAAAATGGGTGTAAAAATACTCAGTTTCTCCACCTCAGCCTTCCCCTCTTCTAGCCTCTCTAGAACTCCCCCCCCCCCACAAGCTAATCCTAGTCTCTTAAAGCAGGATGCTTCTTCAAGCATGACTGAGCTAGAAAGCAGGCTTATGTGAAGAGTCTTAGATTCCTATCTCTTCTCCAAGGCTAAAAGCAATGACGACTTAAGAGTCTCCTCTTGAACAAAATTCTTCGTGGAAAGACATAATAAAACCCTTCGAAAGTTCCCCCCTCCTCAAGTCTGATGGAAACTTTTACAAAATTTATTTGTTTTTATAATTGTCATTTATATGGTTCGAGTCCTACTAGTTGTTACACACTGCGTTGTCATTGTTGTCAAAGGGGATGCCCAAGGATGTTGCAGTATCATTTATGAATCAAAGGAAGAAGTATGATAACCTATCGTCTTGCATGTGGATATATGGTTTTGTGGAAAAATCTATGGTGGATAGTGGTCGTACTTTCATGAGTTTTAATAACATTAAAGTTTGAGCATGTTCGTATAGATCAAATGGATCATGTGATTGGATAAAGATTTGAATGGTGGATGACATGTCAAAATTCTCAATGATTAATGCAGTGGTCACCCTTGCACGTTGGCTCACTCTCGTCATCACACATGGAATAAATTGGTTAATGTGGACCCTTGATGACATGGAAATGACAAATCATATGTGGGAAAATGACAAGAGTGACACATGGCCTCCAATGGTTAGGTCAAGATGATGAAATGATACTACTTATTAACATGTCATGTAAGGATAACATGGCATCCTATCTTGATGTGGTATGTCATGTCAACATAGATTTTTCAAACAACCAATAAGCATGATTTTTGGTGATATGTGGGCCACCAAAAATGAGCTACGTGATAGGAATGATATCATAATGATGTCAGTGTAAATTAAACAATGACCCTTAGCCCTTAGGTCATGTGGCATGGCTGCATGAGAAAGGGGAAGGGCTAAAAACCCATTGATTTCTTATTTTTAATGTAAGGTCACATGATCACTGAGATGTCGGCCCCATTGGTAGGCTCCCCATAAATAAGGGCCACATTTGAAATTATATACACCCCCTAGGAGCTCGGAAGGAGGGGTGTGTCTTCGTGTTGAGAAGTCGTAGAATAAAGCGAGGGAGTGGTTGTCATGGCCAGACCAAGGTAGTTTTATCTAGAAGGTAACAGGGTTGAAACCCTATTTATGTTATTTGTTGGTCATACACGCTAGAATATAGTGTGGAAAGGCTCGAGTCACCCTAATTGATTCTAACATATTAAAAAAAAAAAAATTGCTCTAACATGGAAGGCCATACTTGCTCTGATTGGTCCCAACTTAGCAACAAAGTGTTTTGACTTTGACGTGGGAGGCTAGAATTACTTTAATTGGTTTTAACAAAACAACGAGTTGTCCCCTACTTTTGCAAGACTGGCCTTGCTGACCCCAATGGCCTCCCATGGAAGAAGAAAAGAAAGATGAGGGAGTAGGAGATCCTTTCAAAATATTTCTTGAAGAATCCCTTGAGTGACAAAGGAATGAAATGATGGACAACTTCTCCCAAAGCCTTAGGAAGATGCCCACCGACAACGTGTCTTCATCCAACAGTCACTTTGGAGGCACCGCCCCCTTCAAGGTACAAGTAAACTTCGATGTTGTAGGTAAATGGTTCAATCTTTTGGAAGGTTACTTTTCAGTCCATAGTTTCTCCAATATGGAGAAGGTTACTTTTTCATTGCTTAAGGTTGCTCCCCATGTCAAGGACTGGTGGGAAACTTACTGTGAGAAAAGGGTCGAAGAACCCTCTCTATTTATAGCCACTCCCTCTTAAAACTCTTTCTGAGACGATGTCAAGGAACTCTATTACCCTATGGGTAGTTATGAGGACAAGTACATACAGTGGACTACACTAAGACAGTAAAGGAACCAATATGTGAATGAGTGCACAAATATTTTTCATACTCTACGCAAAAAGCTGAGTATCAAAGAATCTGAGCGACATTGGTGCTCAAGTAAAGTATCGTGGTTGTCTACACAAATACATTCAGGAAGAAATGGAGGTCCTGGACATCTCCTCACTTGGTGTAGAATACCGATATTCTGCCAAGATTGAACAAAAATTTAAACAAAAGAAGCACGACTTTGGATATGTGAATTAGAAGTAAGACAAGAGCCCCCCAAAATAGATCAAAAATGAAAAATCCAAGGTGGGGTGACTTAGGATAACCCACCAAAGTCGCAAGAAAAGAACAACACCACAAAGACATAGAAGGACATAGGAAAGTGGTGTGAGTTCCATAAAAGCCCCACTCACAACACAATTGAGTGTCAAGCCAAGCAGTCACTAGTGGCCAAAATAAAGGCCTCAGATTCATATGCATGTTCTGACTCTGAGTTAAAACCCAACGAGGGGAATGAAAAAGGGAAGAATATTATTAATGTGGAGCCCAGTGCCATCATTGCCACCACCAAGATCCAAAATATTGAGCCTGAAGATCCAGAGGAGGAGGAGCGTCTCTTTCGCTCGCAGATTTGGGTAAAGCATTCTTTGTTGCAATTCATTGTAAAAAACGGGAGCCAAAAGAACCTCATTTCAATATAGGTTGTGAAGAAGTTGGGCCTACTGACCACACCACACCCACAACTATACACCATTGGGTGGCTTCACGAAGGATGATATCTTCGTGTCAACCAGCAATTTCACCTTTCGTACAACATCAAGCCCTTCACGGATGAGATATTATGTGATGTTTCTCCTCTTGAAGTTTGTGATGTATTATTAGGCCAACCATACTTGTGGAAGTGTCATGTTGTGTACAAGTTTAGGCCTCACACTGTTATTATTAATTTGGGAAATAAGCTATACAAGATACCAGAGGTAGCCCCGCTTATTGCCATCTCTTTGATCTCTGCTAAATAATGCAGTAAGATCATCTCCCAGATTGGGAAATATGTTTTCTATATGATTCGACCTCAAAGTAAGGGGAAGATCGTGGCCACATCCATGGCCCCCAAGAAGGGTGCCTCCATGTAGCAGAAGCAGGAGGATAAGGTCATGGAAGAATACAAGGACATCTTCTCCTCACCCACAGGGGTACCCTTACACTATCAGGTCAAGAATTCGATTGATAGGACTCTCGGAGCACCCCTACCTAATGGGTCAACATCTTGTCGCTCCATTATGGAAAATGAAGAGATCAAGCAGCAAATCCAGGAGTTGTTGCAAAACTTAGGGCACATCCAACCAAGTTCATCACCCTGTGGGAGCCTAATTATACTTGTACAGAAGAAGAATGGGACCTGAAGGATCTGCATTGATTATCTAGAAATAAAAAAATCACTATTAGGAACAAGTATCCAATCCCATGGATTGATGACCTTTTGGACCAACTCAAGGGGGTCAAGTATTTTAGCAAGATAGATCTGAATTTTGTTTATCACCAGTTTCCAACAGAACCCACAAACGTATGGAAGACCACCTTCAAATCCAATGAAGGCCTTTTTGAATGGTTGGTCATGCCCTTCAGGTTGACAAATTCCCCTACTACTTTTATGAGGTTGATGGATGGTATCTTGCGGCCCTTCACCAACTCGTTTGTGGTTGTTTATCTGGACGACATCCTCATCTTCAACAAGAGTTGGGAAGAGCACTTGCAACACATTTAGTAGGTCCTTAAAACCCTATGGCAGCATAAGTTGTGTGCCAACTTGGAGAATTGCGCCTTTAACATGAGCCAAGTCCAATATTTGGGTTACATCATAGATGAGCAAGGCATGCATGTGGATCCGTCTAATATCCAAGTCATTCAGGATTGGCCACCCAACCACTCTAATAGAGCTTTGCAACTTTTTGGGCCTCGCAATTTTTTATCGGAGGTTCATGTTGGGATTCTCCCATATGACTTGGCCTTTAAGTCAGATTACCAAGGGCAGAGAAAAAGTGAAGTTTTCTTGGGCTGAGCCCCAACAAAAGGAATTCATTGAGCTAAAACATCACCTCTGCTTTGAACATGTACTCACATTTCCATACTTACAGCGGCCATTTGAAATTGAAACAGACCTCTAACTATTTTATTGGTGCAGTCCTCACCCAGCACGACATCTAATGGCTTATCATAGTGAGACACTTTCCAATACAATTCGAAAGTACCCCGCCTATGATAAATAGATGTATTATATCGTGAAAGCTTGCCAGCAATGGAAACATTACATTATAGGGAAGGAGATGGTCATCCACACCAATCACCGACCTCTTTAGTTTATACAAACACAAGGGAAGTTGTAGAACAATTGCTATAGAAGTGGTCTACATATCTGCAACAATGCCACTTGAACATTAAATATAAAAAGGGAAGCACCAATCATGTTACAAATTGCCTTAGCCGGCCCCCAGTTGCAACCCTCACTATTGTTCTCAACTCTTGTGGCCGCGAGACCTCTGGATGGATGCAACTGTACAAAAATGATCTTGAGTTCATCACAACATACCATATGCTAGTGGATGGCAAGAAAGTTCCTGATTTCCACCTCCAAGATGCATTATTATTCTACCTAGGCCACCTTTGTGTTCCTTCAAGTGAGAGTGCCACACTGATTTGGGAGGCACATTATTGTTAGGTCGCTGGACACTTTGGTGTGGAGAAAATTGTGGTTGTACTATAGTATTACTTTTACTGGGCAAAACTCTGATAGGATGTTGGAAAATATATTAGATTCTGCACAGCTTATTCCACCAAGTCAACCCTCAAGAAGTAAGGCATATACACTCCTCTGCCTACTCCCAGCCAGCCTTGGGAATCCATCCCCATGAACTATATGTCAGGCTTCCCTTCTACCAAGCATGGTAATTATTATGTATTTGTGGTCGTGGATATATTTTCTAAGATGGCTATATTGGTGATCTACAAGAAGAGTATAAAAGTAGAGGACACTGCCAAACTCTTCTTTGAACGATTGTGGGTACATTTTGAGATCCCTTAGACCATTATATCAGATCGGGTAGTAGGTTCCTGAGCACATTTTAATCGAGCCTCCAGACAGTATTGGACACCAAGCTGACCAAGTCGACTGCATTCCATCCCCAAACTGATGGTCAGATAGAGGTCGTCAACAGGATGATAGTGCACATACTCTACATGTACAACTCCAATCATCCACGAACCTGGGATGAGAGCCTTCCCTATGTGCAACACAGCTATAACAGAGCTCTCCATAACTCAACTAGTAGCAGTTCCTTTCAAGGGGTCTGGGATATCAACCATTGTGTTTAATTGATGTTGTCATGCCTCATGCGACTACACAAATAGAATCCACACATGTACAGTTTGAGTCTAATAAAGAAACCAAGTTTATTGAATGCATCTAGCACATCCGCTAGAAATTTCATGACATCTTAGAGAATTCCAATGCCAAGTACAAGAAGTGACATGATCAACATCAGGTGCCGCACAAGTTTCAGGTGGATGACAAAGTTTGGTTGCATTTGTAGAAAGAACGCCTTACCAAAGCCCATTAGAAGCTCATACCACTCTGATATGGACCTTACTAATCTGAACTTAAACAAGATTGCAACAAATTAAATATATAACCATAAATACAGAGATGCAGCAAAAATAACACTTCATTTCATTAATATCAAACACTGAAATATGCTTACAAACAAAATGGAAATAAGACTAGCTCGGGCAATGGTACCATATCTCTAAGAAGAGATGTGGTGGCTACATGCCTCTGAACTATGTTACAATGAGGCTAAGAGGACTATTTATTATTGAGAAACAATGAAAAACCCTAAACAACCAAAAACCTAACCGTAGGAGATGAAGAGTCAAAACTATGGGCCACGTTTGGGTAAATTGGTACATTATCTTCTCGGGATCGTAACTTTGGCATACAATCTCCATTTGACGCACACAATACCTTGCTAGAAATATCTATCCGAGGTCTACAACTTCCAAGTATCCAACATCGGTCAAAAATCAATTTTGGCCCAAGTTTTCCCAAGAAAACATTGTTTAGGGCCTCAAAATGGCTCCGGAAGTTCAGGACCCGAAAAACTACCAACAATAGTAAACTTTGCTACAATTAAGGAAACTAAAAAACTGAAAGAGGTAGTGGTGAGGGTCCATGTGGAATAGGTGGGTGGCCATCAACATCCATTTGGATCAATCCTCCCCACTTAGGAAGCAATGGTCCCCATTGCGTTGAGTGCCTTTATGAGATGGGGAAACCTCTACTAAACTTGGTCCCTGGTGAGCCACTTGCCTTGGTGCAGGAGTTGGCCAGCTTTGACAACCCGATACATTTGGATCTTCTGCTGGTGAGTGTTCTTGACCTGTGTGTCCATAATCTGATCAGTTATGGCCTGTTCCATGCAATCTGGGTTTATCTCTGTTGGTGTGAGTTGTTTTGCAATGTTTGATGTGTCTAGTAATGGTGGGAAGTATGGTCGAATGCGATCCACATTGAAAATTGGGTGCAGGCCAAGGAATAGGGGAACGCTGATCTCAAAAGCATTATCTTCCACAACCTTGGTAATGGTGTAAGGACCATATCAAAGTGGTCTAAGCTTCTGATGGGCTCTAGTAAGGCGTTCTTTCTGCAAATGCAACCAAACTTTGTCACCCACCTAAAACTTGTGTGGCACTCAATGTTGATCATGTCGTTGCTTGTACTTGGCATTTGACTTCTCCAAGATGTCGTGAACCTACTGGTGAATGTGTTGGATGCATTCAATAAATTTGGTCACTTTATTAGCCTCAGACAATACATGTGTGGATTTTGTTTGTGTAGTTGCATGAGGCATGGCAACATCAATCAAGCACAATGGTTGAAATCCTAGATCCACTTGAAAGGGACTACGACCAGTCAAGCTATGGAGAGCTTTATTATAATTCTGTTGCATATAGGGAAGACTCTCATCCCAAGTTCGTGGATGCTTGGAGTTGTACATGTGGAGTATGTGCACTATCATCTTATTGATGACCTCTGTCTGGCCATTAGTCTGGGGATGGAAGGCAGTTGACTTGGTAAGCTTGGTGTCCAATATTGTCGAGAGGCTTGACCAGAATGTGCTTAGGAACCTGCTATACCGATATGATATAATAGTCTGTGGGATCCCAAAATATACCCATACTTGTTAAAATAAAAGTTTGGTAGTTTCCTCTGTTGTGATACTCTTCTTATAGGCCGCCAATATAGCCATCTAAAAAATCTGTCCACGACCACAAATACACATCCATTACCATCCTTGGTAGAAGGGAGGTTAGACATATAGTCCATGGAGATGGATTCCCACGATTGGTTGGGAGTAGGCAAAGGAGTGTACATGCCTTGTTTCTTGATGGTTGTCTTGGCAATGGTGCAAGCAGTGCAGGATCTATTATGTTTCCCAACATCGATTCAGAGTTTCAACCAATAAAAGTAATTGTGTAGTACATCGATAGTTTTCTCCACACCAAAGTGTCCGACAACTCAACTGTAGTGCGCCTCCCAAACCAGCTTGGCACACTCACTTGAAGGAACACAAAGGTGGCTTAGGTAGCATAATAATGCATCTTGGAGGTGGAAATCAGGAAAGTGCTTTCCATCTACTAGAATTTGGTATGTGGAGGTGAACTCTGGATCATTTTTTTATAGTTGTGGCCATCCAGAAGTCTCGTGGCCACAAGAGTTGAGAACAGTAGTCAGTAACGCAACTGGGGGTCGGTTGAGGCAGTTTGCAACATCATTGGTGCTGCCCTTTTTGTATTTAATGTTCAAGTGGAATTGTTGTAGATATGTAGACCACTTATGATGGCAATCATTCTACAACTTCCCTTGTTTCTGTATAAACTGAAGAGGTCATTGATCGGTGTGGTGATTGTCTGCTTCCCTAAAATGTAATGCTTCCATTGTCAGCAAGCCTGCACGATGGAATACATCTCTTTATCATAGGTGAGGTGCCTCCGAATTATATTGGAAAGTGTCTCACTATGACAGGCCACTGGATACCCGTGTTGGGTGAGGACTACACCAATAGCATAGTATGAGGTGTCTTTCTTGATTTCAAATGGATGTTGCAGGTTTGGCAGTGTGAGTACTGGTGCAGAGCAGAGTCGGTGCTTCAACTCAACGAATTCCTTTTGTTGGGACTCGGACCAAGAAATTTTTTCTTTCACCTCGCCCTTAGTAATCTTACTCAAAGGCCAAGTGATATGGGAGAATCCCAACACGAACCTCCGATAAAAAATTTGAAGGTAGTCTTCCATACATCTGTGGGCTCTATTGGAACCTGGTGATAACCAGACTTTAGATTGATCTTGTTGAAATACTTGGCCCCCTTGAGTTGGTCTAGAAGATCATCAATCTGTGGGATTAGATACATGTTCCTGACAATGATTTTCTTTAGTGCCCCATAATCATTGCAGAGCCTCCAGGTCCCATCCTTCTTCTGTACAAGTACAATCGAGCTCCCACAACGTGAGGAACTTGTTCGGATGTGCCCTTTTTGTAGAAACTCCTGGATTTTCTGCTTGATCTTTTCATTTTCCAAAATGGAGTGGCGATATAGCAGCCGATTGGGTAGAGGTGCTCTGTGAGTTAGATCGGTCGAATGCTTGACCTGACAGTGAAAGGGTACCCTTGTGGATGAGGAGAAGATGTCCTTGTATTCTTCCACGACCATATCCACCTACTTTTACTGCGTGGAGGAACACTTCCCAAGGGCCATGGGTGTGGCTACGATATTCCCCTTATTTTGAGAGCGAATCAGAATGAAAACAAATTTCCCAGTTTAGGAGATCATCTTACTGCATTTCTTAGCAGAGATCAAAGAGATGGCAGTAGGCGAGGCTACCTCCGGTATCCTGTATAACTTAACACCCAAATAAATAATAACAGAGTAGGGTCTAGACTCATATATAGCATTTTGCTTCCACAAGTATGGTTATCCTAATAATACATCACAAACTTCAAGAGGAGAAACATCACACAATACCTCATCTGTGAAGGGCTTGATGTTGTAGGGAATGCGACATTGTTGGCTGATGCAGAGATCTCGTCCTTGGTGAAGCCACCTAATGGTGTACCATTGCGGATGTGTTGTAATCAGTAGACCCAAACGCTTCATGACCTCTGCTGAAATGAGATTCTTTTGACTCCCGCTGTCGACAATGAACTGTAGCAGAAAACCCTTCACGCACATCTGTGAGTGGAATAAGCGTTCCCCCTCCTTTGGATCTTCAGGCTCAATATTTTGGATCTTGGTAGTGACCACAATGGCACTAGGCTCCACACCAATGATCTTCTTCCCTTTTTCATTCCCCTTGTCGGGTTCTGACTCAAAGTTAGAACGTGTGTCTGACTCGAAAGACTTCAGCTCAGCCACCAGTGACTGCTTGGCCCAACACTCACTTATGTTGTGAGTGGAGCTCTTATGGAACTCACACCACTTTCCCGTTTCCTTCTTTGTCTTTGTGGTGTTGTTATTTTCTTGTATCTTCGGTAGGTTATCCTGGGTCACCCTGCCTTGGCTTTTCCCTTTGCTTTGTGGTTTGGGGGAGCCTTTCCCTTCCTTCGGATTCACACATCTAAAGTCTCACTTTTTTTGTTTAAACTTTTGTTCAATATTGACAGCTCATTGGTACGTCATGTCGAGCAAGGAGATTTCCAGAAACTCCATCTCATCTTGGATGTACTTGTGTAGGAAACCATGGTACTTGAGTACCAAATGTTTCTCGGAATACTTAATACCCAACTTCGTGCGAAGGGTATGAAAAAAATTGGTAAACTCAGGCACGTCTTGGTCCCTTCCTTGCCGCAGTGTGGTCCATTTTATGTATTTATCCTCATAGCTCGTGACAGGGTAGTACTGCTCCTTGATGGCATCCCATAATGAATCCCAAGTGGATGTGATTGAAAATAGTGAGGGTGTACTTTCGTCCTTCTTCTCGCAGTAGGTTTCCCACCAATCCTTGATGTGGGGAGTGGCTTTAAGAAGTGTAAACCATTTATTTATGGCATCCGCATTTGTCTAACCCTCAAATATGGGGATGCCAAAGTTAACTTGTACCCTAAAGGGTGTGGCACTTCCAAAGTAGCTGTTGGAAGGAGATACGTCACCTTTGGGTAGTCGCTGAAGGATCTGGGAAAAGTTGTCCATCATCGCGTTCCTCTATTGCTCGAGGGATTCTTCGAGCAAGATTTTGAAAGGATTTGTTTCCCCCTCATATTTATTCTCTTCTGCCTTAGGAGGTCATCGAGATTTGCGAGGTTGGTCTTGCAAAGGTTCTACTAGTTCGTGCCCTAACTCCTTATATCTCGACCTCGTTGGGGACATGCAAAGAAAAACAGAGAAAGAGAAAACCTGGCTTTGATACCATTGGTTCAAACTTAAGCAGGAATGCAACAAATTACAGATATAACCATAAATATAGAGATGCAGTAGAAATAACACTTCATTTCATTCATATCAAATACTGAAATATGCTTACAAAAAGAATGGAAATAATACTAGCTCAGGCGATGGTAGCTTATATATGAGAAGAGATGTGGCGGTTACATGCCTTTGAACTGTGTTACAATGGAAACAATGGAAAACCCTAAACATCCAAAAACCTAACCCTAGGAGATGATGCGCTAAAACTATGGGCCTCATTTAGGTAAATTGGTACATCAACTTCTCAGGGTGGTAACTTTGGCATACGATCTCAGTTTGATGAGCACAATACCTTGTTAGAAAGATCGATCTAAGGACTACAACTTTCAAGTGGCAAACATCAATCCAAAACTCATGTTGGCTCCAATTTTCCCAATAAACGTTGTTTAGGGCCTCAAAACGACTCTGGAAGTTCAGGACCCGAAAAACTGCCAAAAATAGTCAATTGTGCTACAATTAAGGAAACTGAAAAACTGAAAGAGACAGTGGTGGGGATCCATGTGGAATAGGCGAGTGGCCACCAACATCCACCCGGATCACTTACACCATCACCAAGGTTGTGGGAGACTATGTTTTTGAGGTCAACATTCCCCCATTCCTCAGCCTGCACCCAATGTTCAATGTGGACCGCCTTCAACCATACTTTCCACCATTACTGGACACATCAGACATTGCAGAACAACTCACACCAAAAAAGCTAAACCCAGACTGCATGGAACAAATCACAACTGATTGGATCATGGTAACATAGATCAAGGACACTCACCAACAGAATATCTAATTGTATCGGGTTCTGAAAGTTGACCAACTTCTGCAATAAGGAAAGTGGCTCACTAGGGACCAAGTTCAGCAGAAGTTTCCCCATATCACGGAGGCACTCAACACAATGGGGACCATTACTTCCTAGGGGGGAGGACTAATCCAGGTGGATATTGGTGGCCACCCACCTATTCCACTTGGACCTCCACCTTTGTTTCTTTTAGTTTCCTTAATTGTAGCATAATTTACTATTTTTGGTAGAATTTTAAGGTCTTGAACTTTTGGAGCCGTTTGAGGCCCTAAATGATGTTTTTTTGGAAAAATGGGAAAACCAATAATATGTGTTAGGGGCTTGTAGTTTAAAGTTGTATTCCTCGAATAGATCTTTCTAACAAGGCATCTATGCATCAAACGAAGATCGTATACCAAAGTTACAACCCGGGAAGTTGATGTACCAATTTACCCCAACGGGGCCCACAGACTTTTGGCACTTCATCTCCTAGGGTTAGGTTTTTGGATTTTCAAGGTTTTCCATTTTTTCTCTATAATAAATAGACCTTTGAGCCTCATTGTAACAGCGTTCAGAAGGCATGTAGCCTCCATATCTCTTCTCAGAGATAAGCTACCATCGCTTGAGCTAGTTTATTTCCATTTTGCATGTAAATAATTTTAAGTACTTTGTTATTAATGAATTGAAGTTATTTTTTTGTTGTATCTCTATGTTTTTTTCATATTTGTATTTCATTTTGTTCCTTCATAATTCTAGACCACTCTTAATCAAGTATCTCTAAATCAACCTCCAAATGGATCCTAGGCCTGTTCTCAAATGACCTTATATTGGTAGGAATGTCAACGGAAGCGTGGAATCACTACATTTGTGCTCTCAAATGTTCTAATGTCACTCTTTTATATATGGACGATCAACTAATCTGGACTCTCAGCCCTTTATGCTCCGAAATATGGATATATCTCACAAACACCACATTTCGACAACCCCCCATGGTGGGGCAAAGAACTCTGGAAACTTTGTTGTCCTCCAAAAGTTAAGTTATTCATGTGGCTAGTGCTCAAGAACAAAGTCCCTACCTGGAACAACCTTTAGAAAAGATCATTCTAGGGTCCTAACATCTGCCCTTTGTGTGGGAAGGACTTTGAAACAGTCTCTTGCCTCTTCATTATGTGCCCTTTGACATAGGCAATATGGGTTGACACCATAAAAATGGGAAAATTCTCCATCTGATGGGAAGCAGAAGACGTAACCTCCAATTACAATCATGTGTCTCTCATCCTATCCCTGGTCATCTAAAAGTGTTCATGCTATGCATTTGTTGGGATATTTGTATGGAGAGAAATGTGGTCATATTTGAAGATTAACCTCCTAACTTTACGAAGTATCCTCAACTTAGGAATCGCAAATTATTTCACATAGACCTACACCATTGGACCTACCACTTCTTCTTCTAAAACTACAATCCCTATAGACACATCACGAGCTTTCTTTGATGGAGTAGCCCTAGGCACCCCCTTTAAGGGAGGGGTGGGGAAAATTCTACACATTTCAACCTCACACAATCTCTCTTTTTCTACAATTATTGGCCATGCTTCAAACAATAATTCAAAACTCTTCACTTTATATGTCACTCTACTTTTGGCTCGGAATTATGATGTTTAATCTCTTCACATATATGATGATTCCCTTGATGTTATAAATTGGATAAAAGGATCAACAACTATTCAAAAGTTCACATTTCTCCGTTTGTTTCAAAATATCTCTAAAAAACAACTCTTATTAATCATATTTTTTTTTAATCATATCTACAAAACTATGAATGAAGAAGCAGACAGGTTGTCACAAATTGGATTAGATCTAGACAGAAACACATCCTTGGTCCTTGATGTTAAAAAAAGTCAATGGAAAGAATTTTTTTTAACCTTGAGTCTAGCTAATTACAATAATAAATAAATGAATCTTAAATCACCCTATTATATATATATATATATATATATAAACACTCACAAACCCTATCTCCCTTTAAGATTAAATTTCAATTCATTTAAAAATATGATTTCAATTAATTTACAGATATCTTTAAATGAATGCGACGTTCAAAGTGACCAGTAAATGCTTTTTTATAAACCCTTTATTAAAAAAAGATATAATAAACACCGCAAATACATTTAACGCAGTGCACTTCGTGCTTTAGTCGTCGATTCGTATGCTAGTGCAATTATTAAAGCATACCAATATCAAAACATAATATGCTTTCCTCATATTCTCTTTTTTATCACAATCTTTTTATGCACTTTGAAATTGTGTTGCCGTCATTTAAATTTAATATTATTTAATAAAGGTGGGTTAGTGAAACCACTATATTATTTTTAGTTTTATATAGAGAAGTTTATAGTAATTTAATTGTCAAATAGGAGGGAGACAATTATTATTGGTGGGTCAGAGGGCAATTCATCATTGTTATTTAAAAGATTTGTAATGATGATTTGTAAAGAGTAAGTTTTTACTTTTGCTAAATAATTTTACATTTTAAATGTTACTTGTTTCATCATGCCAAAAAAAATTCTTAACCAAACAAAAATTATTTTTAAAACATATTCCAAACCTAAAATATAAGTTAATGTTACTATTTAATAATTCTATTTAATTAAAAAACAAATATTAATTTTTTTTCATGATAATTATATTATATTACATTACATTCTTATTTTATGTATGAGTTTTGAATATTATAACATTTACATGATTTTGGCCTAATTAAAAAAAATTAATTAAATAGTGCATAACGATTTTACTTTATTAAATATGTTCAATTTTAAATAATAAAAAAATACATTTATCACTTTAATATTGAAAAACAAAACATCTGTGTTGTGCACAGGGCTTTGGATTGACGGTGGATTGACAGTGAATGGGTGCACTGTTAAGGCACTCCTTGTGATAGGTCACTGGTTCAAATCCCCCGTGGGTGCTTACCTACCAAAAACAAAACAAAAAAACAAAACATCTGTAAAATAATAATAAAAAATACACTTATCACTTTAATATTGAAAAACAAAACATTTGTAAAATGAATCGCATTGTAAATAAATAAATAAATAAATAAATACACTTATCACTTTAATATTGAAAAACAAAACATTTAAAATGAATCGTATTGTAATAATTATGAGAATGAAAAAGTGAGATTTTAAATAGTTGTTAGACTAACAATTTTTTATTATTTGAATCTTAATTTACAAGAATTTACATGTAAATAAATTATATGGAGGAACAATATTTATAAACACACATAAATATATAAAAGTTATATAAATATGAGTAAGAACAAGGGTTATATAGTAACTAGTCTTTACCGCTTAGTTTAAATATAGTTAAATTAAGTAGAAAACAATAAAAATAAAAAGATTTAAAATGTTATAATTATATTAATTTTAAATTGTAATTAAACGCATTATTTGTATTGCAACAAAGAAATAATTATTAATAGTTTACATTTGGTTTTTTATAGTTTGTGAATGTGGTTTTATGAAAATCTTATTATTAGACCTAGGTATAGAGGTCCTATCATAAATTTCTATTATACCTTGGTTTGTGAATAAGGGAAAGTTTATATTTATTGGTATTACAAACATCTTATTATTTTGAATACCATTCATTCATTAATAGTGTAAAATCTATCATATGTGGTTAAGTTTGCACAAAAACCTAAGTGACCTCTACCCCTTAAAAATATAATGTAAAAATAAAAATATATCTCTCACATACCATTAATAATAATAATAAAATCACATAATAATAATAATAATAAAATCACATATGTGATTTTAAATAATCATTTTAAATTATATATGTAATTTTAAATGATATATTTTTTTACTAGATTATTTTAATCATTAGCAAGTTTTATAAATAGAAATATAAAATGATTATACTCATTAGCAATAATTTTATCACCTTCCCAAAACATTATCATAAATGTCCATCTTACACATTGATGTGATCTATGTACTTATGGTTAATTAATAGAGGTAATGGGCACATTAATAGAGGCAAAGGGAAATACCATGTTCGATTTGATAGCCAATCAAATTGAACATAAATAAATTAAGTTATTTTTTAAAAATCATATATTTCAATGTGTAAGGTTATATTATAGAATTTTTTGCATTTTTTTGTCAAACCCAAACTAATATGGGTTTGACCAAAAACTAATATGGGTTTGACCAATATCCATTTTACGGGCATGATAATAATGATGTACATTGGAGTTAAGAAGGGTTTTATTTTGCTTTTATCATGATGGTTTTAATAGTGGTCTCCACCTTGTATGTAGTTTTGGTTCTCTTTTTTATGGTTATTGCATGGTTCATTAACATTAGGAAGGTGTTTTTCCATGGGAAGGGTTTTATTTTGCTTTTATCGTGATGGTTTTTAATAGTGGTCTTCACCATTGTATGTAGTTTTGGTTTTCTTTTTTATGGTTCTTGCATGGTTCATTAACATTAGGGAGGTGTTTTTGATGAGGCACATTAGCATCAATGAGGGCTTCATCTTGCTTGTGTCATGATGGTTTTTAATATTTATCTCCACTATTGTACATGATCTTGGTTTTATCTTTGATGAGACACACTAGGGTTTAATAAGGGTTTTCCTCTTGCTTTTTCCATGACGAGGGCAATTTTTTTAGCAAGGACAAGTTTCACCCCTTCTTGCCATATTTTTGAGGATCTTTGTTAGATAAAGGAATAATGTGAATACTCCTTATGTGATGCATTATTTGACATTCTTTTCCAAAACATGTGGAGTTCACTCTTCAACTTTTAAAATATATTCCACTACAAGTATGTTTGTCTTTTTTTTTATGGCCCCAATAAAAGCTTCATCTTAGTTAAGTTGGAAAATGTTTCTATTTTCACCATTATAAAAATATGCAAGGGTAATTTATTATGTCACTACATAGTAGTGACATCTATGATCCATGATTTTTTATCACTTTTGTACGTACAAAAAATCCCTAGAATTTCTATAGTAGACATTAGGTTTTTATTTTTCCAAGACAATGGTCTAAGCACATTGGCTACATCAGGAATACAAAGCCCAATGCGATGGTGATCTCTATGTCCTTCGTATTGTTCGTCCTTTTTCTTAAGTCCTTTGTATAGTCTGAATGGATGTGGCCTCTTGATTTAGTGTTACGTTTTTATAACAACCCTCGGTTAAAAATCCATGTAATAAAGTTAATAAAGGCAAAATAAGACCAAGGTCATGAAGCACTTATTCCAAGATGAATGTTGGGAAAAACATCTCAGTGTGGGTGTTCATTTGATTTATTATGGCTAAAGGGAAATTGGCAAAGGCAAAGGCTTTGAAAAGGAAAGAGGCATTAATTGGCATTTCATTTATGAAAATAAAGGAAATTAGGAGAAAAGGAAGGTGAAAGGTCACAGGTTGCATGTGAGGAGGAAAATGAAGGAAAATAATGGAAAATGGAGAAAATAGAGGCCTCATTGATAAAAAGGCTTATGAGGATCAGTTCACAATCTTTTGTTAGTTTAACCTTTTGTGAGTCTTAGCTTGGAGATATCTCTCTACTCCCTCTCTCTCATAATCTTTGACACTTAGAGTATTCTTGGATCACTCTAGCAATGGAGGAAGAAAGGAAAAGGAAGGACAAGAAAGCAAAGGGAAGCAAAGATCAAGCAAGGAAGAGTGGGATCAAGCAGTTGCAATAGGATTACTTGCAGGTATCGAGTTGCATGTATGATTTTCTAACTAGTTTTGGCATGCATGGTACATGCATGTGTGCATTTGGTTCTCTTGTTGTCATTGGCATGGGTTTTGCCAGGCGTGAAAGTGGTATTCAACCTTGTCTTGCCATTTTCAGATAGTCATAGTGTGGTGGGGTTTCTCTTACTTGGTTGAGCTGGATTGTCGGATGGTTTCAAAATTGAGTGGGGTGGTCTCAGGAGGAAACACAAGGCCTAGGAATCCCTAGACTGGTGAAGGTGGGATTGCGGTAAAGCTTGTTCATGTATACCCTCATTGGACCTAGGAATCCTCGACCAGTAAATGGCAATATATACAGTAAAGATTAAAATATGAAGCCTCATTGGGCCTAAGAATCCTCGATCGATGAATGGTGGGATATACGATAAATTCCTCATAGTTTAGGTGGAGAGAATTGGAGGCATCCATGCTTGTATAGGCCTAATGATCCCTGGACTGGTATATGGTGGGATTGTGGTAAAGCCTAGCAGTGTATGTTTCTTGTTTGGGCCTCAGAATCCCTTAGCGGGATTGCGGTAAAGTCTAGTTGTATAGATGAGGGCTTGGGCCTAGGAATCCCTTGGTGGATTAGGGTAAAGCCTGAGGAAACCCTGGTTGTTTTGTTGTAAGTCCCACATTCATGCTTGGTATATGGCACACGGGTGATTGGTTGAAATAAAGATTTGGTTCGGCCCAATATATGGTCGGGTGGTACATGGAAGTCCCTAGCTTGGTAGGATTTTTCATATGCTAATAAGATATTTTTTCCTCTTGTGTATCATGTGTAAATGTGCTTGTTATTATGTGAATATAATGGTTGTTCTATTATTGTTATTTTGTTGGTTATAGGCATGGTTTTATGACATATCTTAACCATGGTTCTCATCATGTTTTGATTAGTAAATGAATGAATAATGAATGTATGACCTAATAAATGATAATGCAACTATTATTAGAGGGCATATGAACTTCTTGACAAATCTTAGATAAGTATGAAGTCCCTATGCTCAGATGTATTTATGTGACTTGCAGATTACATGTTCATGATGTGTTTGACGAAATGTATGTCATGTCTATGCCTTTCCAAGTCAAGTCGTTGTTCAATTTTTGCATTAAAGGTCTTGTCATCATGATATTTATCATTTCTGGAAGTTTCATGAAGTTCTGTGCAGAGGCCTTAGACCTAGCCCTAAAAAAGTGGCTCAAAATTCGAGGTCGCTGGCACAAAACTACCTAAAAAAGGTCACAGTTGCATGGAGGCCTTGTTGTGAGAGTGAATGGAGGGTCTCAGTCACTTAGAATGCTTTTCATGGGAGTGACTGGGGGTCTAATTCAAAAAAACATCAAGTTCTCTCAGAGGTTGGACACCCGGAGGGGTTGGTTGGCTCTTGAAGGTTTTGTAGCTCCTGAGGAAGGTCAGTTTGGTTTTGTTTAGTTGATTCCACCTCCTTAACTATACTCGGGGATTTGAATCATATCACAGTAACTCCTCGTCACATGTTTACCTGAGTGGACCAGTTACCTTGGGTAAATGTGGGAGAGGGTGTTACAGAGTGGTATCAGAGCATGTTTCACCCCTTGGACTGGATGGACAGAATGTGTTTGTCATGCATAGATGTTGGTTGCATATGTGTTATTTATGTTTGTGGTTTATGTGCTTGGTGTGTATGCATGGTGGTGGTCATTGTTGCAGTTGTGTCACCATGTGGAAGATGACGGTGTTGTTTTTGGATGTGGTCATGCATTTATTATGCATGTTAGTGTCTATATGTCGTTATGCATGCATTGTCATGGTTATGGTATACTCATGCATGGAAACTGGATAATGGTTGATATATATATATATATATATATATATATATATAGCGAGAGAGAGAGATATTGTGCAAATCTAGTTGATCTTGCAGACAAGATATCCTCCCCTGAACTATACTAGGGTATGTTGATTATGTTTATATTTGGTTTAGCTGACATGGTACACTTGCAAGAAAAAGATAAAAGATGACTAGCAAGATGGTAGACTACAATTCACGGGTGATATGAATGGGAAAATTAGTTTTGTTGTGTTAAATTCCTCTTCAGAATATGTAAAAGTGCTTAAGGATTCATGAGGTTAATTGCAAGTTTAAAACATGAGCTTTTGAGTGGTTTTATGTAAATTTAATGTACAAATTAACATAAACAAATGACTGAACAACAGCATATAACAGACATGAACATCACCAAAACAGTATCACAATAGCAAATGATGGAGTTCACCCCGCCTGGGTTACATCTCCTTGGTCTAGCTTCCAATGGCTTGGCCCTCTCTATTATGCTCAAAAGTGTGAATACATTAGTTTACAATGCTCATATAGATCTAAAACTTGTTCCAATGGCTCCAAAATGCCCAAAAATGCATGTTTAGCCTCTTTCTGCTCTTGATTTGGTCAAAAACTGAAGAAGTTATGGCTTCCCCAAGTCTTTCTACTAATCGCACCGCAATTTCCCCAAAATCTGGCACCATCCTACAATTTTGCCTGGATTTCCGCTAATTGAGCGCCATTTTCATCGATTTCAGGGCGATCTTGTCAAACGCATTAAATATCCTCTAATGCCTAAAATCCAAAATTTATGGACATATGGGGGGCCACGTGCATGGGGCTACGACGAATGGCCCACCCCCACTCTACTCCGATGGTGGTCTCGTGGGTGGCACGTGCCCAAGGGCTGGCCCTTTCCTCCTAATGGCACGAACTTCAACTTTAAATATATGCCAAACGCTATAGTTGTTAAGAACTATTAGTGTGGGCATTGGTAGGAGGCTTGGACTTGTGCTTGGACGTCGCAGGTTCGACCCCCGCCGCTACTGCCCGAAACTTCAACGAAATTTTTGGTGGCCCCTGGGTTGCCATGTGGCGAACTCTTGCTCGGCCACGTGGCAACCTGTGGTTGGCCACCAACCACCCAATCAAAAACTACTAAATGCACCCAATGACAAACTACCACTTGGAATCATATGATTCAATGAAGGAGCCATTGACTAGTCAACCCTGCCACGTCAGCATACACAGTCAGCGCCATGTTAGTAGTACAAATTGTTGATTGGGTTGTCACATTTTGCAAAAATTTGCCTGTTTGGGAAAGCGAACAGAATGTGATTCTGGGAGCATACTGAGTTCGTTTTGTGTGAAATGAGTTAAGCCAGATTAAGAATGACGAGCACTACACAGTCGTTCAGGTTCTACACCGATCCGAAAACTTTGAATTTTGGGCTATTTTTTTAGCACCTGATCAACGAGACTCTCCCTATAGATCAAATGAGTAGCATGGTGATGGGCACTCTCCCAACATAGTAGACACATTGAGAAATTTGATGGCAGAAATAAGAAGTTATAAAGCAAATAATGACATAATCATTCAGGCACATGAGAAACAAGCAGAGGTTACTACAATTATCCTTCAGAGTTTGTCAAATCTACAAAGACAGGGACTGCTTAGGATCAACCATGGGAAGGAGGATAGTACTAATGGGCATATGGCAGTAGGTCTCATGGTGGACATAGGTCATATAGAGATGATAAAATCAAAGATGGAAGGTTCTTAGATACACCAGATAGGAGAGGTGGTGGACATAGGTTCTATTATAATTCTGGTTCTGACGTGTATCATGGTCATCATCGTTATCATCCTTACAGGAGGAGTGACAATGGATATTTCCATAAGACACAAAGGCATGGTTACTTGGGATGAAGAAGTTATTTGAGTTGCATGATTACACAGAGAACATGAAGTCCGTGGTAGTTATCTTCAGCCTCA
Organism: Pinus tabuliformis; assembly: GCA_031772625.1. NCBI lineage: Eukaryota > Viridiplantae > Streptophyta > Pinopsida > Pinales > Pinaceae > Pinus > Pinus tabuliformis. The sequence continues at coordinate 963,155,168 of CM062809.1, read as the reverse complement.
AAGTGAAAGCAAACATCTGGTGGGAAGATGTGAAGTGGGTTAGAGACATCAAGATAGAAGAGTTGAGTTGGCATGAATTCAAAAGACTTTTCAAGAAGAAGTACTTGTCAGAGAAGTACTACGATAGTAAGGCCAAGGAGTTTTATGGGCTAAAGATGGGATTGATAACGAATGAGGAGTATATGACCAAGTTCCTAGAATTATTGAGGCATGTATCGTATCTTAAGGGTGAGAAAATCAAATTTTAGAGATTTTTCAGTGGATTACGATTAGAATTTATAGATCAGATTGAGAACGATGAGCCTCAGTCACTTGAAGAAGTCATTGGTAAGTTGAAGCATTGTCATGAGTTATCAAAGCGCAAGACAGAGTCTCAACAAGGTTGGAAAGGGAAAGACAAGGCTAAAAGTAAATGGCAACGAAAGCGAACAAGACCCCAGGATGCATGTGAGAAAAAAAATATTGCACCTTACAAGAATTTTAATGGACCTCAGCCTGGAGAGCAGCAGAATAAAGGTGATGGTAAGGGATGGTTGTAGTGTTGGACATGTGGTAAGGAGCATCTCAAGAGAGATTGTCTACAAAATTAGGGTGGTAGACCTCATATCTACAATGCACAAGAAGCATATACTATTGGGGATGTTGGGCAGAGCATTCCTCGTAGCTATGAAACATTGGATAACAGGAAGGCGGATCACCAAGCATCTATTATCGAGATGGACGGTAAGCTTTGTGATCAAGTTGTTTATATTTTTATTGACCCTAGATCCAATTATAGTCATGTTAATCCTGACCTGGTGGACAAGCGTGGTTTGAATTAAGAAGTGCATGCAGAATCTTGGTTAGTGAAGTTGGCTACAAGTACAAAGAAAAGAGTTCATCATCGGGTAAGAGCCTATGCATTTGAGTTTAATGGTATGCCTACATCAATGCATCTAAATGTACTTTTGGTGGGATCATACAATATGTTGTTGGGTATGGATTAGTTGTATCTTCACAGTGCCAAGGTGGATTGTTATGACAAGGCTATTGAATGCTTGGATGATAATGGAAAACATGGAATCTTGCAGGGTAAGAAGGCAACATCATTTAGAATGGTTACAGTTATGCAGGCAAAGCACAGTCGCAAAAAATAGTGTGTGTTATTTGTAGTGCATATTTCTAGTGATAAAGGTAAGGATGTCGAGGATGAGGAGGTATTGAGCGGGTACCCGATTTTACAAAAGTTTCAGGATGTGTTCCCCGCAAAGATTTCAGAGTTGCCGCCTCATAAAGAAGTGGACTTTTCTATTGAGTTGGTACCAAGGGTAGCACCAACATTAAAGCCACCATACAGGATGAGCACACCAGAGCTAATAGAGTTGAAGTTGTAGTTGAAGGAAATGCTTAACAAGGGATACATTAAGCCAAGTGTATCACCTTAGGGTGCATTATTGTTGTTCGTAAAGAAGAAGGATGGCACTCTCGAGCTATGCATTGATTACAGGCAATTGAACAAGTTAACCATCAAGCATATGTATTTGTTGCCGAGGATTGACGACTTATTTGATCAATCGAAGGGAGCAACAATGTTATCAAAGATTGATCTGAGATCAATATATCATCAGGTACGCATTAAAGAATAGGATATCTACAAGACTGCTTTTAGGACCAAATATGGGATATATGAGTTTGTCATAGTTCCATTTGGATTGACTAATGCTCCAACTACTTTTATGTGCTTGATAAATAATGTGTTGCATCCTTATATAGACAAATTTGTTATTGTGTTCATTGATGATATATCGATATATTCTAAGAATGAGGAAGAGCATGTTGAACACTTAATAGAAATGTTGAGATTGCTAAGAGAACATCAATTGTATGCCAAGATTAGAAAATGTAGTTTCTTTCATACAAAGGTACGTTACTTGGGGCATGTAGTCCAAGGAAGGCATAACAATGGATTTGGAAAAGATAAGAGCTATCATGGAATGGGAAGCTCCTAGGAATGTGGACGAGTAATGTTATGAAACCAGCTCACAAAAAGATAGAAAAGATAGATGAACACCTTAGAAATAAGCCTCTTCGAGGGGGAAACCTCCTTTACATTACACAAATGAACAATTCTTCGATGATACAAATTAAAAACCTCCTTTCTATATATAGGAGTCTAAGGGGTCATAATATAATCAGAGCCAACATAGTAATAATAATGTAAGGGCACAATAATAACAATAGTGGGCTTCTATGAGGCACAATAGTAACAATATGGGCACTACATGGGTACATCAATATAATAAGGGGGTTGTACTAATAACAATAAGGGGTTACACTAGTAGTATAGGGGCCTAACATGCCCCTCTCCTTCAAAAAGTGTTGTCCTCAACGCTTGAGTAGTTCTTGATGCTTCTGTATAAAATTATTGTCCTCTCATGTGGAATCTTCAGCGGGTAAGTTCTTCCACTTGATCTACCTGTTGTTTCATTCGATTTTGCACCAAAGTGGCATTATCCTATAAAAGTTGGAGAACTTGTTGTTGATGCTCGATGTGATCTTTCACTGCTTGAACCTTTTTCTTCTTGATATGTCCTTCTATCTTTAGAGTTTGAGGATTGGTATTTTCTTTCAATCCTTTACAAGATATGGTCGGATTCATTTCTTGATGCTCGATTTGATCTTTCACTTCCTGAACATTTTTCTTCTTGATATGCCCTTCTATCTTGATAGTTTAAGGAGTGGTAATTCCGACCAATGAATTACAAGATATGGTTGGATTCATTTCTTCTTTCTTGATGTGATATTTCACTTCTTGAACCTTTTTCTTCTTGATATGTCCTTCTATCTTGAGAGTTTGAGGAGTGGTAATTCTTGCCAATGCTTTACAAGATATGGTTAGATTCATTTCTTCTTTCTCTGGGGTTGGGTCCTGGCGTATATCCTCTTCTTTTGATGTTTCTTGATCATTTTATTCCTCCTTTTCATACTCTATGTAAAATAATTTCTTCTCAGCACACTTATGACCTTTAGTGCATTTGCTATCACAATTGTAACAAAGACCTTTTTCTCTTTTTTCTTCCAATTTTTGTGGTGTAACCCTTGTAGGTTGTGGAAGGCTAGGAGAAAAAACACTTCCATCTTTATAGTTGTGAGGGGTAGACTTCCTTGTTGCCATAATTTTACTTTCCACTATGTAACAAAGCCCTTTTACTCTTTCCAATTGTTGTGGTGCTGCTCTAAATAAGGTGTTGCTCTTTGTATCCTCATAATGTGCTATCGTTTCCTTCGTGAAAATTGACCATGTAACAAGTTGTTTACGAGAACAAAGCCCTTGATACCATAAAATTGATCCAGTTCTAAATATGAAGATGCAATACATACCTTTTGTAACAGTGGTACACCATGTAGATCAAAGTATTGATCCATTTGAAGTATCCAATTTACCGGATCCTTGCCATCAAACTTCCTCATCTTGCTTTTTCTTGATTTTAGGAGCTCGATCTTGAAACGACTATAACGCTTTACTTTTAGATCTTTAAGTTCTGAAATTGCGATCTATAGTGGCCCTCTGCGTCCTCTTTCCAATGCCACCAGTCTGAACCAAATTGGATTCTCCAAGGAAGAGTTATGTCAAATCTCCCATAGTGACCTGATTATAGACTAGTTCAGTAGAGCGAACTTGTACGATGTTCCACTTGTCAGTGTTTCGACCTTTGGCTTTGAAAAATATATACAAGAAACTACAGTCCGTCCTCTTTCTATAACTTCTTACAAAATTTCAATCTGATGCTCAAAACAAAAGTTATGACTATTTTACCAAGGTCACCTGTTTGGAATGTAATTTAGGAGTCTGCAAAAAGGCTAACTTCCTCAGATCATATCTCCACAAATATTGCGCAAAAAGCTCTGAAATTCGGACCCGAGGTTCAGCGCGATTAATGGGTTTTTTTTCGCTTCTGAACGTCGCAAAAAAAAAGGAAGAAAAAGTTATAGTGAAAATTCCACGATGACCTATTTGGAGCAACGAAACCCTAGAATCCACGGCTCTGATACCAAATGTTATGAAACCAACTCGCTAAAAGATAGAAAAGATAGATGAACACCTTAGAAATAAGCCTCTTCGAGGGGGCAACCTCCTTTACATTACACAAATGAACAATTCTTCGATGATACAAATGAAAAGACCTCCTTTCTATATATAGGAGTCTAAGGAGTCATAATATAATTAGAGCCGACATAAAAATAATAATGTAAGGGAAAAAATAATAACAATAGTGGGCTTCTATGGGGCACAATAGTAACAATATGGGCACTACATGGGTACATCAATATAATAAGTTGTACTAATAACAATAAGGGGTTACACTACTTGTATAGGGGCCTAACAAATAAGGCCATTTATGGGGTTAGCAGGTTACTATAGGAGGTTCATGAGGAACTTCTCACACATTGTTTATCATATTACATCATTGCAGAGGAAAGGTAATAAATTTGAATGGACAGAGGAATGTGTAGCCAGTTTTGAAAAATTGAAGCAATTGTTGACAAATGCTCCAGTTATTAAGATTGTAGATCTGGATAAATAGTTCATGGTGTGTAAAGATGCTTGCAAAATAGGAATTTAGTCCTTATGCAAGAGGGATAGGTGGTATGTTACAAATCAAGGAAACTGAATGAGCACAAGGAGAGTTATGTTACACATTTTCTTGAGCTGGCAGTGATCATCCATGCGTTGAAGATGTGGAGGCACTATCTTCTTGGTAGGAGGTTTGTATTGATGAGTGATCATAGTGGATTGGGATACTTGTTTGACCAACTGAATCTGAATGTCAGGCAAGCTAAATGCTTAGCCACGATTAGCGAGTTCGACTTTGAGATCATGTACATTAAGGAAAAGGAAAACGAGGTTGCAAATGCTCTTACCAGAAGAGTACAGGTAAATCATATAGTAATTATGAGTTCTTATGGGACATATCTATAGGATCGGATCTTATAGGCAGGATAGCAGGATGACAGGTATAGGGAGCTTATGCACGGGTTACAACAGGGTATAAGTGATCAGGATGTGGACTATCATTGCACAACAGATGGTTTGGTAAGATCTATGGACAAAATCTATGTTCCAGACAAGAGTGAGCTGAAGAATATTATATTGAGGTAATTTCATGCTAAGTGGTATTCATGTCACCCACGATACCAGAAGACATTGACAGCAGTGAAGCAGTTCTACTATTGGCTGAATCTAAAAAAGGAAGTGGCAGAGTTTGTGGATAGATGTTTGGATTCTCAACAGGTAAACTCAGAATGTAAACATCCAGGTGGTCTACTACAACTGATTCTGATTCCATAGTGGAAATGGGAGGTCATTTCCATGGATTTCATTACAATTTTGTTGATGACATCAAGACAACATGATTCCATCATGGTTGTGGTGTACAGGTTGACAAAGGTAGCACACTTCATTCCAATGAAGTCTACTTATTTAGCTAATGATGTAGCATAGGTCTTCATCAAAGATATAGTGAGGTTGCATGGTGTTTCGAAGAATATTGTGTCGGACATGGATGCTAAGTTTACTTCCAAGTTTTGGAAGGAGTTTTTTGCAGGTTTGGGGACAGAATTGGCCTTCAACACAACTTATCATCCGCAGACAGATGGACAAATAAATAGGGTCAACAGGATTTGAGGATATGCTGAGGATGTATGTGGTGCATCAATAAAGGAGATGGGAGGAGTACCTTCCATTGGTTGAGTTTTCTTGCAACAATGGGTATCGAGAGTCACTGAGGATGAGTCTGTTTGAGGCATTTTATGGGCGAAGTTGTAATACTCCCATCAGTTGGAGTGATCTAGTGAACAGGTTGTTGATAGGACCATAATGTTGGTAGAGATGGAATAGGAAATGTGGTTTATCAAGAATAATATAAAGGAAACACATGACAAGCAAAAAAGTTATGCAGGTTATCACAAATGGTTTAAGGAGTTTCAGATTAGGGAACATGTGTACTTGCACATCAAGCCCAAGAAGAGTTCCTTGAGGATAGGGTCATGTGCGAAGTTAGCACCTTGGTATTGTGGGCCTTTTGAGATCCTTGAGAGGATTGGACTAGTGGCCTATAAATTTGCACTACCTCCGACAGTAAAGTCCGTGATGTTTTACATGTTTCATTGCTTAAAAGATATGTAAAATATTTTAATCATGTTATTGACTGGTCTGCATTGCAAGTGGAGCCAGAAGGAGAATTCTAGTCAGAACCTCAATGTATTTTGCAGAGAAATATGCTCATGATCCAGAACTAAGCAGGTTAAAGTGCATTGGAATCACTTTGGGCCCAATGAAGCTACATGGGAGATGGTTGATAAGATGTGGGCTATGTATTGTTCCTTGTTTGTCGATTGAGGCAAAGAATTTTTGGTATATGTATATATGTATATGGATGTAAATACTGCCATGAGATGTGGTATAAAGCTCCAATAAGCTGTATGGATGTCATGTTGTTATGTTGGTTTGATTTTCAGTCGGTTGATTGTTGTAAATACTGCATTGAGCTAATTTATAAAGCTCCATGGGCAGTATGTTTTGCTTTTCAACGATCTTGCTGGTTATAGGTATCATTGAACACCGAGGACAGTGTTCCCCTAAGGGGGAGGAGTTTGTAATAGCCTCGGGTTAAAAATCAATGTAATCAAGTAAATAAAGGCCAAATAATACCCAAGGTCATGGGACACTTATTCCAAGCTGAATGTTGGGCAAAACATCCTAGTGTGGGTGTTCATTTAGTTTATTATGGCTAAAGGGAAATTGGCAAAGGCAATGGAAAAGGCTTTGAAAAGGAAAGAGGCATTAATTGGCATTTTATTTATGAAAATAAAGGAAATTTGGACAAAAGGAAGGGGAAAGGTCACAGATTACATGTGAGGAGGAAAATGAAGGAAAATAATGGAAAATGGAGAAAATAGAGGCCTCATTGATAAAGAGGATTTTGATGATCAATTCATATCCTTGTGTCAGTTTAGCTTGGATCTCTCTCTCTCTACTCTCTATTCTTGGAGCACTCTAGCATTGGAGGAAGAAAGGAAAAGGAAGGACAAGAAAGCAAAGGGAAGCAAAGATCGAGCAGGAAGAGCGGGATAAAGCGGCTACAATGGGATTACTTGCAGGTATCGAGTTGCATGTATGATTTCCTTGCTAGTTTTGGTATGCATGGTATATGCATGTGTTCATTTGGTTCTCTTGTTGTCATTGGAATGGGTTTTCCTAGGTGTGACAATGGTTTTCAACCTTTCCTTTCCATTTCTGGATAGCCATGGTGTGATGGGGTTTCTCTTGTTTCAGCTAGATTGTCGAATGGTTTAGAAACTGAGTGGGGTGGTCTCAGGAGGAAACACAAGGTCTAGGAATCCCTACACTGGTGAAGGTGGGATTGCAGTAAAGCTTGATTTTGTAAACCCTCGTTGGACCTATGAATCCTCGACTAGTGAATGGCGGGTTATACAGTAAATCTTAGAGGGTGGAGCCTCCTTGCTTAATACTAACGGTATCACAACAAAGATGAATGATACAGAGAATAGCAAAGTAAACATAAAGAGACAAAAGACACAACTAGAGAGGAGAATCACCCAAATTGGGGCTAATCCTCAAGGCGCCTTTTCTTTCCTTTTTTTTTCTTCGAAATTTTGACCCAACCTCCTGAAGACGATTTGACCAAAGCGATTTGCAAATTATCATTGTGCGTTGAAAAATATTCCTTGTTAGAGTCCAAAGAAGTTGACTCATGAGCTCGTTTTAATATACCCAGAGAAGCATTATTATTAAATATCTTTGTGCTTGTCAAAGGAGCATGGTCCACACTAGGAATCACAAGAGATGTTTGAGGGCTTGAGTCTTGGACCTTGTCCCTCGGATGGATTTCATCACCAACTTCCTCGAGTCTTGGACCTTATCCCCCAGATGGATTTCATCACTAGCTTCTTCATCCTCCTTCTCCAACTTTTAGATATGGAATTGTGGATGTTCCACTTCTGTTGAGAATTAAACATCGGGAAAGAGGTGTGTCAGTGCCCTCTTTGATGACAGAAGCGACAACAAAAATAAATACTCTCATAACCTAGAGATTGAGTCTCGTGAAAATCTTTGATTTTTAATTGATTTGATTGAGCAACCCTTTACTGATATCGATTTCGACACAACCATAAATGTGAATGCAAATAAAAAAAACCCATTAATTTAAACAAAAAAATATGAAAACCAAACCCACTCTATGAGTAACCAACTTCAACAAAAAGTGTATTGATCACTAACTCTATGTTCAAATATTCTTTTATATCAATAAATGTTTTTTTCCTCAAGTGAACATAATATTTAATAAGCTTTAATTATTTATGGGATATTTGGTATGCCTATGCAATTCATAGGCACTTCTTCACATGGAAAGTACATGCATTTAGCAAATTATAACTCCTTTATCAAAAGCCCAATTTATTTTTCGTGGTGCATATAAGTTAAGTTCCATAAATTTAAAGAAAAATCTTTCTTCTTCGTTTTTTTTGGTTCTTTCTTTTTTTAATGGAGGAGTATAAAAAATGTAAATATAAATGTGACAATTATGTGACGGAATAAAAAAGAAAACATGAATACAAGATCCGACCAAAAAAGGGTTATTTGTGATCTTTATTTATTTTTATTGGTAACAAGTTAAATTGTATAAGTGAAAAATTTAGTAAAAATACTATAATAAGAATTACATAGCAATATAGTTTCTTGACAATACTTTATGTAGTTTTTAAAATCCCCAATCAGATGCACAACTCTCTTTTTTTCAGATCTCCTTTCCTCGTAAGAAGTTGTCGAAATGAAACTCTAAGGCATTCTTTAAAATATTTTAGATTTATTGAACCTCATTCTTTTAGTCTTGACTGCTAATGTGGCAACTTTTACATTAAAGAAAAGGTGGCTCATGACTCCACTCCACTCCACACTGGATTGTTTTTGTGTTCAAGCTTATGGCAACAATAATTAAATCTTTATAGGGACATTGAATTTCGAAGTGCTCTTTGTGAGTTTTCTCATCACCGTTGTCAGTTTTCTAGTCTTGCAAGGTAACATGTGTGCTTCTTCCATTTTTTTTGGCATTGTTTTTTTTACCATTCATTTAATCGATCATAAAAAATTGTACAAAAATTCGACATTTTGTGTAAGTGTGCTATATATGTGTCTGATTTTGCTATCTAGCATTTTAATTCATAACATTTGCCCAATTCCGAGCGTCTATTTTTTGTTTGTTTGTTCATATTCAACTTTATCATGATATGTTATTTAATGCGTATGAAGAGCTACATTGTCGACACAAACCAATTTTTTAACGGAAAACCAACTTCTCTGTCAATTTTGCCACGATCTTATCTTTTCGTAGCAGAGTTGTTATTCCAGAGACCCTAGGACATGTGAAAAATCAGCTTCTCTGGAAATTTATCAAGATCATTGCTTTTCGTAGCAGATTTTTTATTCGGGAGACATTAGGACATGTATTGATCACATTATCATTGCTTCTTGATAGAAATTTGACTTTATTTTGAGAATTCTCCAAATCCATTTCTTTACTCTATTGTGGATTCCTTGCTGATAAAGCTGGGTTTTGATACTTGAGGACAACAATTTTCGCTTCTACTTGTTCCATGGTTTTCTTTGTATCAAGCCTTTCTTTGTGCTTGGTCATCGGTTGCTCCGGCCAACCCTAAGTGTTTTCAATTGAATGGTGCTTTTCGGATCTGCTTCTACTTGTTCCATGGTTTTCTTTGTATGAAGCCTTTCTTTGTGCTTGGTCATCGGTTGCTCCAGCCAACCCTAAGTGTTTTCAATTGAATGGTGCTTTTCGGATCTTAAACATAAATTCATTATCGACTGCATTTCAAAAGCTCAATTTCTTCCATAGTATTCGTGCCTCCATCGAGGCTTGAATCGATCGATTGTGGTTATTGAAGATACATTTTAGGTTTTAAGATGATGTTGTATGTAGGTGAAGAACAACTAGAAGTTTACCTCTTCAAAATCATTTTAGACTCCACTATGGGAAAATCCAATCTACTTGCAAGATATGCACGGAGCAAGTTCTATCCTAATTCCAAATCGATGACTGGAGTGAAATTTCATACACATACCATGGAAATTGATGGCAAAGAGATCAAAACACATATTTGGGGGAAAAGCGTCACATAAAGTGTAAGTACTACACAGTTATTGCATTCATAATGGTTTGTATAAGCGAAATCATAATTATAAGCATGGGGCTAACAATGATTTCGACATTCTCACAGCCGGTGGTGTCTAATTTATTGAATAATTTTATTGAGGATGTGGTTTCTATGGTCCATTTCAGGAATAATTTCCATGCCATCTCTGGTGAGCTTGAGTTTGTTAGATTTATTGTCGACAACATGTCACATTTGGCAAACACGTCCAATTTTGTGGAAAGTTGGCTTGAGAGATTGCAAAAGACCCTCGAGGATGCAAAGGAGCTTGTGGACGAATGTAATTGTGGGGACATTGCTTTTCAAAACTTTATTCAACGCTATCAATTAGCTCAAAGAATCAAAGGCCTACAGAAGGACACATCCGTTGTGAGCTTATTGTGTCAAACAGGTCAAATGAATGGACTTGAACCTCAAAATCAAAATTGCGTGTGGCCTGGCGGTGGTCAGAAGTACTACTACTGCCTTCTCGACAGTCCTTGAGCCATACGCCGTTGGAATCGAAACAAATGTAAGATCTCTCCATCCACTTGTGATGGAAACTAGTGCTACAAATATCATCGGGGTGTTTGGAATCGAGGGAGTTGGTAAGACCCATTTGCTGCAAAAATTGCTAACTAGTGAAAACATCCAGGAGAAATCTGGGGGCTTTGTAATTTGGATTACCATTTCCCATAATCATGTAGTTCAAAAGCTATAGGATATGTTGTGCAGACAAATTTACTTGGATTTGGATGAAGTTGCCAACGAAGAGGAATCTAGGTTTGAAATTTATGCATTCCTCAAAGATAAGAAGTTCTTGATGATTTTAGATGATGTATGGTCTGGAGGTGAGAGAATTGTGGAGCAATTAACTGGGTTTCATGACTCAGTTAACGGGAAATTTATCATCTCAAGTCGTGATCACAGTGTCCTCCGAAGGATGGGAGCCAATCATATAATCAGGGTTGAACCATTGACAGAGGAACAAAGTTGGGAAATGTTCTGCTATTATGCCTTTCGAGGTTGTGAGGAAATCGATCAAGTGGAGGAAACTGCCACGTCCATCGCTAAGGAATGCAAGGGGCTTCCTCTTGCTATTAAGACCATTGCGGTAGCAATGGTAGGAGAAGGAGATCATCGACAGTGGAGGCTTGCATTGGATCAGCTTAGAAATACAGACATAAATTTTTATTCGACTCGTCCACAACAAAAAACAGAGTTGTTCGTGAAGCTAAGATTGAGCTACGATGCTCTGCCTCTATGTCTTCAACCCTGTTTTCTTTGTTGTGTTGCTTTGCCAGAAGACGAGGAGATCGATACAGAATATTTCATACAACTCTGGATTGCTGAAGGATTACTGGGGAGTGCCACTGCCAATAGGAGCTGCTCGGATGTAGAAGAGATTGGGCGACATTACTTGAATATTCTTATTCATAATTGTTTGATTGACATCACCACAAAACACTGGGAAGGACGTGCAGTAAGTTGCAAGATGCATGATGTGCTAAGAGACATGGTTATTTACATTGTCGAAGAAGAAGAAAGATGCCCCTTCAGAGCGGGTATGGATTCCAACAACCTTCCAGTGCACCTATTCTAGGGTTGTAGAAGAATATGATGTAGAATTTCCTGTAGATTCACAAGCTCATGCAATTTACTAAAGCACAGGACAAGAATCTACTTCTACTTTCAACTAGCGGAAGCCAATAGATCGACGAAAACAATATGAACAAGAAGAAGACAAATCAATGACACATAACACAATAATTTTTCCTAGGGAAAGCCGCAACTCAAAACCTTGCCTATCTGTATTGCATTAAATCAGAAATATGAGTGAAGATACAAAACTTGTTCTCACTAGAATCTTCCGCACAATTATGCTTAACTCTTTACCTCACAAGACTGCTATTAGCCACCACTTAGCCAATTTCCATTGCTTGCCAAGCCCCTATTTCCTTGCGCAATTCCTAGGATGAATAACTCGTATTTAAAGGGAATTCATGCTTCCAAAACTGCGCAATCCAAACATAGGTCCTTCTCTGATTACATGCATGATATTTACAACTCAGTAAATCATACAACTGATAGTACATTGTCCCTGCACTCTAGTCTCAACTGGGTCTTTCTCTTAACTGACATGCATGAGTTTCTCACGAGGGAATCTTCAGTTAACTGGAGTAACACTTGTGGATGCACCAGTGCACCAACTGACTGTTAGTCCTCTATTAGTTCCACAAACAGTTAGAACTAATTTAACTGACCATAACTCAGTAAACTGAGTTAATCTAATTACAACTCAAATAAACTCATCATGGACCCCTAAAATTTAGGGAGAACATATACATGACTACAAAAAGACTTCCAACTCGAAATTCATAAGATAAGTAAGTTAATTAAACTTAATTAACTATTTACAAGTTGCTATGAGAATAGAGTTTGATTTTAATTCACAGTTTAATTCAAGGACAAATTAAACTGGAATTTCTTGTTGCCATTTCTCAACATATCACTTGTAAGAAACAACATCAACTCCCTTCCTGAAAGGTTTCCTTACCCAAAACTAGGCACATTATTGCTAAGCAACAATAAATGTTTAAAACAAGTTCCGTATGAATTCCTAACAAACCTTCGGTGCTTGAAAATACTTGATCTCAGTTAGACTGATTTAAAATCATCGTCGAAATCTATAGGCTGCCTGAAAAACCTTGTGAGCTTGAAATTGTCATGAAGAAAGATCACAAGGCTTCCGAGGTCTGTGAAGAATCTTAGAAGGCTTAAGATAATTGATCTCTCTGGGTGTTGGAACTTCTAAAAGGCACTGCAAGAGCTCTTGTAGGCAATCACCTGCTCATCAATGTCCTTCACGCTGAGTTCTGCCGAGTAGTTGCTCCAAGGATCGAAGCTGCACCATGCCGTTGGCAGTCCCTGGTACCTCCCTAAGCAGCTCGCAAGCTGCGAGAGCAATCAAGTCCACAGAAAGGAAGACACATGTCAAAGTTCATTTGAAAGGAAGACGAAAAGTATGTGCTCTGATTCGCTGCAATAAACATTATTTGCACATAAAACATAGAGAGAATGGCTTCGGTGTAATTAACATTGAGCGTAGTGACCAATAGCATCCTCCAAACCTTAACTTGTTGGTTTACTTTCCTAACTTAGAGGCTCCATTTCTTTGTGAAATTGATGCAAATATTCGTTCTCTTTTAACCCCACTCTTGACACATTAGTTGAAGTTCTTGAATTTAAGGCCATTATTTAATCACCCCTACAAAGATTAAGTGTCAAAGTCTAGAGAAGGTCCTATTGAAATTCTACAACCAGTAGTTGTTATTGGTATTTTTGGTTTAGTAGGTTATGTGAGTTTTGAGATGACTAGCACGCCTAACCTGTGGCTTGAGTACTTGCAACTCAAGGGCATCTAAGCCGTCAAGATCACCCCAGAGATCGTACTCGGCCTAGCCACACCAACCCTTAACATGATTGGATTTTGCCCACAAAGTTCCAAATTGGTGACCCTTACACCACATAGTGCCTTAACAGAACACCTTGTCACTATCTATTCTACGCCCCATGGGCTCCAATGGTTGTTATTTTAATGCCTCTATAGACCCATAATTTATATTACCCATATTACAATTTGGTTCTCAAGTTTATATAATTTTGCAACCAGATTAAGAGTGAAGACCTATTTTACTGAATGTGTTGTCGATGGCTTCTCAAAACTTTTCTAATCTCTTACAAATCCCTTAAGTCCATTGGATGCTAACAAAACAATCATGATATCATACATTTACACAAGTGTAATTTTGAGGAATAATAAATAATTTAAGGAACACAAAATTAGAACACATATTTTGTTGTTGTCTGCTAAGTGCTAAGTTGTGTGAGTCCTGAGATGACTACACACTTAACCTTTGGCTTGAGAAACCGCGACCAAGGGGCATCTAAGCCATCAAAATCACCCAAGGATTGCATTTGGCATGGACCATATTAGCCCTTTACATGACTAGATTTTTGCACACTGAGTTTCAAACCAATAGCCTTCACATCACATAGTGCCTTAACAATACACCCCATCATAGTCTATTCTACACCATGAGTTAATTAAAACAAAATTTTAACCTTAAAAAAAAATCAAATTAAAAATTTACACACAACTAATTAAAACAATTTCATGAATCATGAAAAAAATGTTGCAAAGGCACATGGAATCACATGAAAGTTACACATAATAATGCAATGGGAACATTATAATAATAAAGTTTAACAACACATAACTAGATGTAACAAAGGAAAGCTAAAGATATGTGCAAGCATAGTAGCTATATAAAAAAAAAAATCACAAATGCATGCACTTTGCCCTAATAAGATACAAAGCTCACATCACCTTTAGATAACCAATACATAGATACCCATTAGAAACACTATTAAATTTAAAAAAAAACATGCATAAAACCCCGTGCTCACCATCTAATTCAATACTAAACCCCTACCCTAACACTCATCTTTAGAAATTTAGTTATTAAAATTAGCCTATGAGTAGAAATTTAGTTATTAAAATTAACCCATGAGTAGCATATTTTGGATTCTTGCTAAGTCACAAAGGTCTTAGCAAAAGAGGCATCGGGCTCCATAGAGAAAGCACAAGAGAAAACACAAGCACAAATTTATACTGAAGCCAACCAATCCAAGCATCCTCAAAAGCATAAAAGAATTCCTAGAATTTACAAAAGGGAACCAGAACTCATAAAGTCCACGGTGTGAAGGGAAACTTGGAACACAATTCTAAAATTGAGTGGATGAAAACTAGACAAAGGAAAAAAAACACACGCGAATGATTTAAATAGAAAACAGCGAAAGGGGATGCAAATATCTCGCATCGGGCGAATCTGGGCCGTCCATCTCCATCCACAATCGTGCGGATCAAGAAGGCAGAGCGCATGGATCGATGACGTGGCAACATTATCATTAAAATAATAAATGCCCATGTTAATAGCCGACCCGAATGAAATTTCATTTCCCGCCCATTTGTACTTGAAATTTCAATATGATAATGCTCTGGCCGGTCGTTCACCGGGTCTCCCGGTAGTCCCAGTGGCAGCGTAGGGAGCGGGATGTCAAAGGCGGTGATGGACCACCGGAATCGACGGGGCCAACCGGTCATAGCTCTTTAATTCTCTCTCTAGAAACCCCACTATCTCTCCATTAGGTATTATTATTATGCGAAGGAAAACTCTCTCTCTACTCGCCTCCTTTGTTATTATCCCAACATTGTTCGCCTATTTTTCTATCAAGGAAAATTGCGAGGCGAGATTTGTGTAGCTGTGTTTCACTCTGTTACAGACGAACGTCCGAGGCTTTAAACACACGCGGTGCTAAAGGTATGTAAAGCTGCGGCTGTTCTGGTTCAGATCTAGTTTGCTGTTTTCCGAGCTTTAAATTGATATGATTTTTGCCCTATTTTGCGCTGTATGTTAGTGGTCTGAATCTTAGTTTTGTCTCGTATCTTGAAGAATTTCTTGCCTTGGATCCCGCTGCAAATTCGTTGTTATGATCGTTTGTCTCTTACGGTTGACCGTGTCGCCGTTTCCTAGCACCATGAGTTAGGTTATTATGCTGTTTTCCTAGGCAGCGTGTGTATGCTTTCTTGTTACAGTCTCGTATGTGGCATTATTTTAGAAGCTTCTGATGTATCCTTGTATATCGAGTGTGAGTCTGACTGTAATATCGTTTTAATTTGTTCCTGAGCTTTAAACCCTTGGAATCTAGTAATTTAACAATTTTCTTTGTCTCGAGAGGTTGTTCTTTGATGCACTTCACGGTTAAAGCCGCTCAATATGAAAGCTTTCTTTTCTCAGTTTTTTCAGGATAGGAAAGTGTTCTCAGCGAGTCTTCTGCTGTATTTTTTATTAAATAATTTATCTGGTTAGGTCTACATGAAGACATTGCACGGTTTTTACCTGACGAATATAACCTTATATAAGATAAAATGGTATAGCAGTAGGGGTTTGTTCGAGAAGACGCGGATATTTAGAAGTCATAAAATCCCTTTGTCTCTTAGCCGATTTATGATTTGTATTTAGTGTTGTATGTGCTATTTTCCTGTTTCTGGTAAAGCGTACCTAATGAATTAGACTGAATGTTTCCGCATTCTATAATAACGGTAATGAATCTTTGGTTATTTGTGATGAATACGTAAATTTGGAACTTACTTTGTCTCGAACTGCTGGCTTTTCGACTTAAGGTGGTTAAGTAGATGTCTAATGCTGTTGTTTAATGTGCAGCAAGTGCTTTCTTCAATGAAGGGAGCTAAAGCAAAAAACGAAGCGTCTAGCACGCTGAAGAAAATTGAAGACAAGTATGCACAATTGTACATTAGATGTTGTTTTCTGGTGTTTTGTTTTGTTTTGTGTTTTTTCTGGGTTCATTTACGATGCTGTACATAAACTGCAAAATTATGGTAGAAATATGATAGTCATTTTTGTTTTTGTTATATTTTTAATTTGTTACTGAGTATTATTTAGGATTTAAATCTTGGGGATCAGGGGAGTGGAGACGCATCTTTTACACAAGGCCGAACGTGCGCTTAAGCTTAGATTTTCTAAGATACGATCTAATAGACTCGTTTGGTTAATTTTTTCATAGGCCTATTGGAAAACGAAAAGCTGCAACCAAGGAAGTTAAGCCAACTAGTAAGAAAGAGAAAAAGGGGGGCAAGGCTGCCAAGGATCCCAACAAGCCAAAGAGACCTGCGAGTGCCTTCTTTGTATTTATGTAAGTTGCATTTAGTATATTTTTAATTTTGTTACCGTTTTCATTTCACAGGATTTCGAATGTAGCTTAGTTGCTCAGAATTGATTTAACAATCTGTTTCTTCCATCTCAGGGAAGAGTTTAGGAAAACCTACAAGGAAAAGAATCCTAATGTCAAATCCGTATCAGTTGTAAGTAGAGATTCAACCTTGTCAGAAGATTTATTTTCCCTTTTTGGTAGGGATATATTAGAAAGTTTTTAATAGTTTTCTCCTCCCTAAATTGTACATGTTACACTATCTACATTTTCTTGGCCTTTTGTGTATTGGTCAAGGACCGGTAGGTTTGCATCATCATTCCCCAATTGTATTTGTTGAATTTGTCTTATTTTCAAGTTTAAATTCGAAGTATAAATTATTGTCCAATTTATACAATGCATAGGTTGGAAAAGCTGGAGGTGACAAATGGAAGTCAATGTCAGAAGCCGTGAGTTCACTTTTGAATTCTTAGCTTGAAATCCTTTCATACAGTATTTTGATGTTAAATTTTAATAATTGCCATATTTATAATAATTGTTGGTGTGCGTCTTGTAGGATAAGGCTCCATTTGTTGCCAAGGCTGCAAAAAGGAAAACAGAGTATGAAAAGAACATGGCAGCATATAACAACAAACAAGTAAAGACCTCATTTCACTATTTTTTTTTTTCTTTTTCTCTCTTAAGTTTAATATTATCAACGAGTGCTTACAGTGTATAAATATATTTCTCGTTTGATATGCAGACCAGCACTGCAGGTGACAGTGCTGAAGAGTCAGATAAGTCTAAGTCCGAGGTAAATGACGAGGATGATGATGAAAGTGGAGAGGTATATATACCTATTTCTGCCTCTTTAATTATTTTAATTTATACATTCGCTTAAATATATATTTTTATTTGAAATTGGTGACTCTTTCTTACTTATTCATTTCTTTAATATGATAATTTGTTTTGTTTTCGGTTTTTTGAAATGCTTGGAATATTGATTTATAGATTTACATTAGATGCCTAATTGTTGGACCTTGTTCCCTTTTGTTTCTTTCCAGGATGATGATCAAGAGTAGATATTCCGAAGCCTTGGTTGCCCGAAATGGTCCTGTATCAGTTCTGGGCTGACTTGGAAAAAAAATTGTAACCTGACTAATTAGCTACTGGTAGATGATTTTGTTATTTCCTACCTTTTATAGCGGGCATAAATGAAAGGGATTTGATCACTCAAGTTTATGCCTTGGGTATCCCCATGTGTAGTTATTCAAGAACATGTTATTGACAGCTGTGATCATGTTATTGATGTTTTTAAAAACATGATCATGTAATCCTAGATAAAGTGTTTTGTTTTATTACTTTGTGTTGAGATGTATCTTGTATTTTGCATTGTCATTCTGATCATTTTGCTGTTTTATTAAATTTCTGTTGTTGGATATTGGTATAATCAATGGTAAGTGATGTTATGGTGGTATGCTTTTTGTTTGTTTAATTACCGGTTCAATTTGCTTTATTAAACTGTGGTAGCAGTAATGGCTTGATCCACATTTGATTGGTCGGGAATCCTAACAATGTATACGAGTTTCATTGTGTTGGAGAGTTGTATATGCATCCTTCCGTTCTAGAATTGTTAAAATTTAAATGAATATTATCTTGAGAGTTTATATTATGTTTAACATAGTCCCTGCATTTATTTATTATTGTTTAGCAATGGCATTTCGTCTAAGCTAGTGGGATTGCTGGTAATATGATATATCTAACCTATAATATTTCGGTCTTCCCTTTTTGTTTGAAGCATCACGTTCAAAAATTGGGAAGTTCTTGATTGAATTTATTTGTTATTGCTAAACATGCTTATATCCCCTGACTTAGTGGAATTGTTGGGAATTCGATATCTCAAAACATTCATATTTGATTCCGAATTATTGTTTGCAATATGGTCTTATGGTGTCCTTGGTTAGGGTCTCCAAATTTAGACGGGATATGGGTTTTGTTGTGTGCACACAGTGAGGGGTTATGCTTACATTGGTGAATCTGTGGACTAGGGGTGCTACTTGTTGGATTTTACTTGCGTATAAAGTTGTCAGTGTTTATTATGGATACACGATTGAGGGATATTCAACTAGGAAATTCACTTGATATACATGGAAAATTGAAATATGATAGCTATTTGCGTTTAAGGACCACTGCATTTTTAGTACTATTTCTTTTGATTTGTGGCCTTGTTTATTCCGTAGTAGAATGAAGATATTATAAATAGTGATTTTTTCGGCTGGAATTTGGTGACAGGAAATGATTTGATTTGTTGTAATGTTGTGTAAATTGCACTTTGAATTAAACAATTAGTCTGTCTAGAGGAATCCTTTTGGAATTCAAAAATTAGGCAATCTCTTCAATTAGTCTCTAAATCATAGATTGTAAACTTGTGAAGTACTCTGCAAATAATAGATTTTGGATTTCTGCATCTGTCTGTAATTCACAGCCAAGTACTATTCTCTTGTGAAGTAATGGTGCTTTCTTATCCCTGTTTTTAATGTCAGGCACTTGATGGCCTAGGGGGGTTTTGCCAAAGCCGATCAAGATCTCTATGTCTGCCAAGGGTCTATTGGATAGATTTTGGCGAACGCATAGACTTGTTGGTTCTCATTTGTTAAAGCTTAATGGTTATGGGAGGGCAGATGATTATCACAATTTTTAAAATTTGTTTAATTTTGTTGGTGTGAAAGATTAAATATATATTTATTTATTAATTCGAGTTGGAGGGAAGTCGTTTGTCTTGGTTTGCGTATTCATACTTGATAAGTACATATTTAAAAAATGTGTATTGGCTGGGTAGTATTTTCTCTGAGTTTTTGGGTAATATTTTCTTACAAGTAATATTTTCTGGTCTGAACTCCAACAGTAATTACGTTAGAAATACGATGACATTCCAAATCTGTTATGTCTTGCTTCTCTGAGTCGTAAAGGAGGGGATTTGTTTTATAGAGTTGGTTGATCCTAGGTATATTAAGACACTTTTATATAGAAACATTTGTGGTTACAAATTTTCACGATCATATTATGTATGTATGCATAAAATAAAATTACATATGCATAATAAACTCAGCCTACTAGTGTTGACATGCTACTGGTCTAATTACTGATTTGAAAACACAGAAGGACACATTACCCAACATAAACGAGTTGATTTTTAGTAAAATAAAATTACAGTAATAATGTCTCCAAATATTTATTGGAGATCATATCAGGGAAAAAGGAAAATATATATTTTTTATTAATTCGAGTTGGAGGGAAGTCGTTTGTCTTGGTTTGCGTATTCATACTTGATAAGTACATATTTAAAAAATGTGTTGGCTGGGTAGTATTTTCTCTTAGTTGCTGGGTAATATTTTCTTACAAGTAATATTTTCTGGTTTGAACTCCAACAGTAATTACGTTAGAAATACGATGACATTCCAAACTGTTATATAGTTTCTCGGAATCGTAAAGCAGGGGATTTGTTTTATAGAGTTAGTTGATCCTAGGTAGATTTAGACACTTTTATATAGAAACATTTGTGGTTATAATTTTTCACGATCATTTTATGTATGTATGAATAAAATAAAATTACATATGCATAATAAATTCAGCCTACTAGTGTTGACATGCTACGGGTCCAATTACTGATTTGAAAACACAGAAGAACACATTATCCAACATAAATGAGTTGATTTTTAGTAAAATAAATTTACAGTAATAATGTCTACAAATATTTATTGGAGATCATATCAGGGAAAAAGGAAAATAAAGTTATTGGCTGAGTTTTTGTCCAGGAGCACATTACACTGTAGTATTTGCATTGCGTCATAGAGCATATATACACTCAATTGTTAGTTATGTGGGTTGTTGTGCCTTCTGAGAATTAGATATGGAGTGGTATCGACGGGCTCTTGTGTCAGTAGTGGTTTTTATGTGACTAAGTGCAAGTGCTATATCTTGATGTTCAGGTTTGGATCTTGTCCATTTGAAAATGATATCTTTACAGGTTCGTTTGTGTTAGTGGATCCCAGCGGCGAGCATCCTGGGCGATATGTAGATGTTATTAAATCACTGCGGTCTATAGCCTATTGGGTGTCTTTTATGTAAACCGAGTCGCAAACACAAACCGGGGATTGATACTTTGGATCTTTTCAGTTCACTACCAACTCAATTTGATTACCAATTCATCAATTCATGTGCCTCCAGCAGCATCCTGGGCGATATGTAGATGTTATAAAATCTCTGCGGTCTATTCCCTTTTGGGTGTCTTTTATGTAACCCGAGTCAGAAACACAAACCGGGGAGTGATACTTTGGATCTTTTCAGTTCACTACCAATTCAATTTGATTACCAATTCATCAATTTATGTGCCTCTGGTAATACAGATTTATACTTTGGATTTCTCAATCCACATACTTCGATTACCAATTCAGTTAACCCGTGGAGTACTAATTCAATTTGATTACCAATTCATGTGCCCACTGGGAATACGGATTCATACTTTGGATCTCTCTATCCACGTTACTTGATTACCAATTCAGTTGCCCCTGGGAGTACTAATTCAGCTGCCCCTTGGAGTAATGCTTTAAGATTTCCGTGGAGTGACAACTAGTTATCCCGTGGAGTACTAATTCACTTTGATTACCAATTCATGTGCCCCCCGGGAATACGGATTTATGCTTTGGATCTCTCAATCTCCATTTACTTCGATTACTAATTCAGTTGCTCCTGGGAGTACCAATTCAGCTGCCCCTGGGAGTAATGTTTTAAGATCCTATTTTGGTGTCTGTTTTAAATATAAGCACACAGCTATGAAACTGTTTATGACTGGTTGTGGAGTTAGGTAATGTGCTCTTCATGTGTTTTCAAATCAGTAATTGGACCTGTAGCATGTTTAACATTATTAGGTTGGATATACTTCATGATTGCGATTGTCCTTTTCTTGTTCTCAAACGGATGTGTTTTTGCTGACTGGTTGGGGGGTTAGGTAATCTGCTCTTCATGTGATTTCAAATCAGTAATTGGACCTGTAGCATGATTAAGACTAGTAGGTTGGATATCCTTCCTGACTGGGATAGGTAATGTGCTCTTCATGTGTTTTCAAATCATTAAGAGGACCTGTAGGATGCGTAACATCATTAGGTTGGATATCCTTCATGATTAAACGGATGCGTTTTTTGTGTAATGTTAAACTGTAAGCTGTTGGTAATAAGTTTTAAGGTTGATATTTTTGTGGATCATCAATTTAAAAACATTATACAAAAGCGAAGGGAAAAGCTAAAAGAGAATTTTAAAAACATCGTCGAGGTCGTGACATTATTTTCGGCTAGATGTCAAAAGGTAACAATAACAAACGATGAAGATAACTATGTTATATATTGTCAAAATTGTTAGCTGTATAAGTTGCCTTCTGAGAATGCGATATATGCTGGAGTGGCATCGATGGTCTCTGGTCTTGTCAGAATTGGTTTCTATGGGCTCTGGTCTTGTCAGAATTGGTTTCTATGCGAGGCAGTGAAGTGCTATATCTCAGTGGTCAAGTTGGAGGTTAAAAATCATCTTTAGAGGTTGTGAAATTATTTTCGGTTAGAAGTCGAAAGATCAATATGAAAATAACAAGCCATACAGTCGAAATTGTTAGTAATCTTGGTTGCCTTATGAGAATTGGATGTGCTGGAGTGGCATTGATGGGCTCTGGTCTTGTGTCGGTATGTGTCGTTATTGGTTTTTATGTGAATGAGATTTTTACGTGTCGGTATTGGTTTTTATGTGAATGAGGTTTTTATGTGTCGGTATTGAAAAATGATATGTTTTTGTTGGTATTGGTTTTTGTGAGTTTGAGCAGGTTTTATATCTCAGTGTTCAGGTTGGAGTTTGTCCAATTGAAAAATTTGGCTTCTGGAAGTGTTGCATATCCCAATTTTCAGGTTGTTTGATGGTATAAAAAATATATTAGAATTGCTATTATTTTCGAGTAAAATTAATTTCATTCTCACTTATTTAAACTCGGTTCTAGAAATTTTGACATTGGTTTCTTTCTATGCGAGGCAGTGAAGTGCTATATCTTAGTGGTCAGGTTGGACGGTTCTAGAAAATTTGACATTGGTTTCTTTCTATGCGAGGCAGTGAAGTGCTATATCTAAGTGGTCAGATTGGAGGTTAAAAAACCTTTAGATGTTGTGAAATTATTTTCGGTTAGAAGTCGAAAGATAATATGAAAAGATAACAAGCCATGCGGTCAAAATTGTTAGTTATCTTGGTTGCCTGAGAATTGGATGTGCTGGAGTGGCATTGATGGGCTCTGGTCTTGTGTTGTTATTGGTTTTGGTCTTGTGTTGGTATTATCTCAGTGTTCAAGTTGGAGCTTGTCCAATTGAAAAATGACATTTTTTTGTCGGTATAGGTTTTTGTGAGTTTGAGGAAGTTTTATATCTCTGTGTTCAGGTTGGAGCTTGTTCAATTGAAAAATGACATTTTTTTGTGTGTATTGGTTTTTGTGAGTTTGACATCTTTTTGTCAGTATTGGTTTTTGTGAGTTTTATGAAGTTTTATATCTCTGTGTTCAGGTTGGAGTTTGTCCAATTGAAAAATTTGGCTTCTGAAGTGTTGCATATCCCAATTTTCATGGTATAAAAAATATATTAAAATTGTTATTATTTTCCAAGTAAATTTAATTTTATTCTCACTATTTTCAAGTAAAATTAATTTATAATTTTATTCTCACTTGTTTAAACCCGGTTATAGAAAATTTGACATTCTTAATATTTTGTTTTATGAAGAATCAGTACTTTTTATTAATATTTTAGATTGTGTTGCCGTCACTATTCAAGTGTTCAGATTGTGTTGCTGTCACTATTCAAGTGTTCTGTTAATGGTTTAATTTGATCTTAATTAGCTGTTTAGAAGTGACTTTTGCTTCTATTTGAATGAAGATCTCGTACTCTTGAATTGACTTGATAAAATATAGCCGTTTTATACTTTTTATGATGGATACTTGTATTTTCAAATTCTTTTAATAAATACAATTCTAGAAAATTTTCATTTCCTCGTGTAGATTTGCCATTGAATACAATTCTCTAATTAAATTCTCTGTTGTCCTGTTTATTTAGGTTTCCCAGATTCTGTAATTGAATTTTCTATTCACCTGTTTATTTAGGTGTCTTGTTGTGTGAGATTATCAATGTATTTGGAATGTGGTTGAATGAAGAAGAGCCGAGGGAAGGTCAGTGTGTAGGATAGATGGAAGGTCAGTGGGAAGGATAGATGGTGGGTACTTGTGGTGTGAGATTATTGATGTATTTTGAATGTGGTGGAATGAAGAAGGGTGAATTTAAAGTTAATATTTTTGAATGATTATTGGTTATGTCTACATTTAGTCGAGAAGGCAAGATTAATAGATAATGGATTTAGTGTATTTATGGTAGTTGATTAAAAGGTTTTATAGTTAGTATTCTGTTTGTTTAAATTTTTTTGTTTTTGTTTTTGATTTGACAGAGATAAATCTCTAAATTTAGTATGTTTGGTTGATTTTTAACAAATGTATTTTGTAAATTTGTATGAAAGAGTATTTCTCTTGATTATAATGTGTATGTTAATGATTGAAGATATTTTGATACAAATAAAAATAAAAGCAATAAGAAATCATGTGTGTAAACTGTTAATGTTATTGGTGTCACCCAAGTGTTGTCTTGAAAGAATTTGTAGGAAACTCTTGCTTGTAATTATTGCATGTTCTATCAATTTACAATTTAAATGTGTTGTTTGGAACATGCTTATATCTTAATTGTGTTGCATATTCTTTTGTTGGTTGATGCATGTTAAAAATGTCATAAATCTTTTCAAATTTTGAAGTTATGTGTACACTGAGTATATTTAATCTACAATAAGAATTTGGAGGTGATATGTCACATATAGTGATTTGCCTAGATTTTGTTTGCTTTATTGATGAAGCATCTACTTCGATATTTTGAGGGTTGGCTTGGACCTTTATATGTGGAGCTTGGAACTAAGGATGTTTTGTTGTTTTTAATTGGATGTTATGAGGATTGAAGTGTGTGAGATCACAAGATAAGTGTCATTGTTTAGGTAATTACAAGGGTCCTTAAACGTTGGAGGAGCTTATTTGAATCTTCCTTGACATTGTTCTTTTCAGAAAGACTTGACAAATATTTGAACTTGTATTTGTTGAGTAAGAACTTATTTAACATCTAGAGTGGTAGGTTCCTTCAAGATAGTTCATAGTCACTTGGTCTATGTCTTGCTTTTTTCCACAACCACTTCAAATTGTTGATTGGCAACATTGTGATTGAGTTGGCCTTTATGAGTGTGTTATGGTAAACATACTCAATGACATATATGTTCTAGACATAAGACTCTTGGAGCATCCCCTTGAGAAAATGTGAAATTGTTGAATTTTGAAAGACCTAGGTTCAATCACTCCTTGTGACCTAGGTTTGGGGAGGACATATTGTAGCCGCTCAAAGGTTTATAGGTATTTGTGTTAGGTGGGCCACTGGGTTCCTCTGGGTAGAAAAATATTCAAGTTTATATTTTGTGTTTTCAATCTTTTACGTTTGTCTTCAATTTTCTTCTCCTATGCTTTTTGTCATCGTGTTTTTAATTAGGATTGCACATGTTTGGTTTTCTTTATTTTTCTTTTATTTTTTTTCAATATTCATCTTGTAGTTTCATAAACATGTTTGGTGAAGTCTATATAAAAGAGTTAGCATCCATAAAAGCATGTGGGTTAGTGTTCCATTGTCCCGTTGGACGTATTAAAAATATGTTTCCCATTTTGTCATATGAAATAACATGGTAATATATTTTGTACCCATGAGGTCTAAGTTAACTAGTTAGTGTAGGCCTATCTCCATTAGGTCTTAGGTTCAATTGTTGGGGTACATTGCATTATGTTTAAACTTGGCTTCATTGGAGTAGGCGAAGGATGTACTCAACAATGCTAGACTTATTTCAGGGGTATTTATTTTGAGAGAAATATAAACTTCAAATGTTAGGTTGCTTCAATACACATTTACATTTTCAAAAGATGCCCAGTGAATTTCTCGTTCCTCGCTTGCAATGCTTGTTTGAGGCCATAGAAAGATTTGACACGCTTGCATACTTTATGTTTTTGATCCTTCGTAACAAATTTTTTTGACTGGGACATAAAAACATTTTCTTTCATATCTCCATTCAAGAAAGCAATTTTACATTCATTTGATGGACTTTCCAACTGTTTTGAGTTGCCAAGTTAAAGAGTGGTTGAATGGTAGCCCATTTTGCAATGGGGGAAAAATATCCTCATAATTAACCACTTCCTTCCATGCAAAGCCTTTTGCCAAAAGCTTAGCTTTGTGTTTGTTAAGTGAACCATTTGCTTTATATTTGTTTTTGAAGACTTAATTGCAACAGAGTGATTTGGTTACCAATGGAGGATCAACTAACTTGTAGGTGCCATTATTTATCGAAGTGTCACACTCTTTTTGTATCTCCTCTTTCCATCTATCATGAGAAGCATATTTCTTGAGAGAAGTTGGTTCAAAATATGTAGACAAATTTAGTTCACAATCTTAAAAAACATCCATATCATCCACTGAATTAGAATAGGCTATTTGCACTTTTTTATTTCTCTTTTCGTTAGGTATAAAGGCATGATAGGTAGAACCAAAAACCTTGAGATGTCTCACCAAAGAAATGTGGTCATATCACATTTCATAGGGAGTTGTATTTCAGAGCATGAGATGGACACCTATTCTTTATATACACAATATAGAACTCCATTAGACCAAAAATTCAACTTAATATTCTTGAAAAACTTCATCGAATGTACCATATTTAAGATTGTTTTATTCATTCTTTCAGCGATTTATTCGGTTGGGGATGCATGATTGTTTGATGATTGATCCCATACTGACTAAGATAATTTTCAAACTTGTTTGAAATAATTCTTTTCAATTATCAATACAAATAGAGCCAATATGAGACTGCATCATTTTCAATCCATGCATGAAAGTTCTTGAATGTTTCGAAAGTGTTAGATTTGTTCTTTAATAAATAAACCCCGCACATTTTGTTGTAGTAATTAATAAATGTTGTAATGTATTTATTGCCATTTGCAGAAGGAACAAACATTGGGCCACACAAATTAGAATGAACAAGTTCAAGCTTTTTATGTGCTCTAGAATGAAAATTATGAAAAAATTATTTGTTGTGCTTTTTTAAGATTCAAACATCATATTGCTTGAGTTTCTTAGGAATTGTAGGCAAACCAGTGCCACCATTTATCTTTAACAAATGAGGTTCTCATAGTTCAGAGGTCCAAATCTAACATGCCATAAAAGACTATGAAGTGTACTTTCCTCATAATGGGAGTTATATGCAAAGTGTTTTCCAAGAGCAGAGGCCCCTTGCAACTTTAAGAGTCTCTTTCTTCCATCCTAGCCATGATAAGTGAGTTGTTTGATACTTTTAAGACCTCAATTTTGCTATCAAATATGTGAATGGAGGGGCCTTGCTTGCGGGATGTGAACCAAGGACAAGAAGTTTTTCCTTAACTTTGAGAGGTAGAGAACACTATGTAGAAGAAAGTTGGGAAGACTAAGCAATTTGAGCTTGATGGTGCCAAGCCTTGATGGCTTGAGTTTTGACTTATGTGCAAAGTAGATTGCTTTTAAAACATTTGTGTGAATTTTTCAAATAAATCTCTTTTGAAAGTCATGTGGCAAGGTTTTTTGGAATCAAACAACCAAACATTTTTCTATGAAGTAGGTGAAGCATTACATAAATTTTCAGTGACTCCAATGTTGCAATGTGCCACAACATAATGAGCAGACTCTGGGGCTTTTCTTTTCCCTTTATCTGATAATTTTCTTTTCTCCTCGTCCCTTTCCTGTCTGATGTTGTCCCATAAGAGCTTACATGTAGAAGCATCATGCCATTTATGTTAAACACCGTATGCAATGAAGATAAGATCTTTCTCTTTGGAAATGTGTGCTCCCCTTGCCTCTAAAATTCTTCTTGTCCTTTTTAGCTAGTTCTTTTTCTAGAAGAATCATGTCCTTGATTCTTCTTGTTTTGAGCAAGGCATACAACTTCTTTAGGAAACTGAACAATTGTCTTTTTCCTTCCAATTTTTTTCTCTTTCAACAAACTTGTCAACATGAGAGTCAAAAGAAAATTTTTGAAAGTTTGCCACTTGTTTGTAATGACTCAAGATAATGGGAATAAGTGGGATACAAAGCCTTGATAAGAATGTCAGAGGAACATCCATTTTAACACGAATGGCGTTTGTCACGCGTAATGGCTCTTATTTTAGAGGATAAGGGAAGGTGATTATCATCTTTCAATTCTAAATTAAACAATTTGAGCATCAATTGAACCACTTCTAGTTTAGAGTGCGAATCATTTAATTCTTTCAACTCTTTTGAAGCACCAAAAGAACCCGTAAAAAGAGTAATATGATGACTCACCTCTTAATTAAATGATTTTGCAACGAAGGCATAAGCTTTGCTATTCTTGTTCTCCTAGATGGCAAGTTCCTAGTGAAAAGTGAGTTTTTGATGAGGATCGTCTCCTTAACAAATTCCTTTCCACAACTCATTGAAAATCAAAGTGATTTATTTTCTTGGACCACTCATGGTAGTGCTTTTGGCTAGAGAGAACCAATCCAACTATATAGATAAGTGATTACATCATTAGAGCCACATTCTCTTTTGTTCTTGATGGGTTTTGCTATGCAACTCCTCTTTCGTTGGTTTAGTTCACTTGGGTTTCCAGTGATGGCGGTCATACACTGTCGGATGGACTCGATCCCATTGTCTTCTTTACAGTGTTATGTAGTATTTGTTTCGAATGTGTACGAAAAAAACCATTTTAGGTTGTGGATGACAAACAACCTTAACAATATAAATCACTGTTAAATAGTGTGGATCTGCAATGAATGATAGAAACAAAACTTACCAAAACCCTGATTTATGCAACAGAACTAGTTAAACAACAAAATGAGATAATAAAATAAGCGCAAGCAACTTCAATAATCCAATGGAAACTAGATATATAAAGAATATATTTTATTAAATAACCCCTGTGAAGGGAACAAATAATGATACCAACCCTTCTCTATGGAATGGGTTATTGGCTTGTAGAGTCTCTTTTTTTTATAATGTGTTAAATCCAACAAACAAAATATTTGAGCTCAATGGGAACTCAAATGGAAAAAAAAATGGTGTGTGATAGTGATAATAAACAGAGTTACAACAATGAAAATAATGGGAAGTGAAGAATGAATGGAAAACTCTTTTATTCATAACAAAATATTATGCTATCTTCAAATAATGAGCAATAATAAAATATTATTAACTCCATTTTAGAATTAACTATTTGGAATATTTTATTATTTGGTTATAGAGAAAATATTTAAACTTTTATTTAGAAATAATAAATAATTAAATGATTTATTTATCATCTTAAGAAATATGGTTAAGAAATAACAAATAAATAATGAGTTATTTAATTATTCTTAAGGTATTTAGTCGAACTTGACAAGGAATAATAACTAATTAGTGATTAATTAATTATCCCTAGATAAAAATAAGATAATTAATGATTTATTTATTTATTTCTCATAATTGGGTCAAATGTGACGAGGGATATTAATT
Organism: Pinus tabuliformis; assembly: GCA_031772625.1. Classification (NCBI taxonomy): domain Eukaryota; kingdom Viridiplantae; phylum Streptophyta; class Pinopsida; order Pinales; family Pinaceae; genus Pinus; species Pinus tabuliformis. The sequence continues at coordinate 963,125,514 of CM062809.1, read as the reverse complement.
AAACAATGGTTTAATTAATTATTTTTAAAAGATAATTTAATAAATAGTGATTTATTTAATTATTTTTCGTGGGGTTGATTATAAATGATTTAACAAATGAGTGGTGTGCTGAGGGGCGAGAAAAATGGAGCAAAACAGAATTAGGTCATCTAGGTTTGAAAATGGAAGTTTTGTCGTGGTTGCCATGGCTTACACGTAGTGCATCAAGGAAATTGAAGCAATGGGTAAATGGGGGTTTCTGGTTTGTAAGTTTGAGTGTTCTAATGATCCTTTTTGGTAGGATCAAATGGTTAGCTGGGTCGCAGGGTCCTTGGAGTTTGAGAATACATGAGAGAAACAGTTAAAGGAGGTCTCTGCATCCCGGGCAACAAGTTTGTCATCCCCTGGTCGGCTTGGAGTTTTGTATCGACTTAGGCCCTCCGTTGTCTGCTCATCCCAGAAAGTGTGGCTGATATGGGGCATGAGGATGAACCTACGATGGATGTGGTCGGGATACAACACAGGGTTGTGCTATTGTCCTCTACAGGATTTAGGCATGGTTTCCCTGCACTGCCCTGATTTTTGCAATTAACTGCTAAATGGCGCAGGGAAAATTAGAGTGCTCTTTACGACGACTAGGTCATGGAACTCTTGTCGCGGTGGAGGGGGCGAGAATGAGGTCTCTCCATTCCCTGTGCCTTGGTGCGTCATGGGGTGGGCATTTATTTGAACTCGGTGCTCAACTCTTAGCTGTTGGGCGTTTATTCTCTGCGCCTTTTCCCCCTCTGATGCGTCCTTTTTTTCTCTTTGGCCCGCCATTGCCCTGGTGGGTTTGAGATTTGAACTCGGGCTTGTATGTAGAGGCCTTGTGTCCTTCCTTGGTAATGCAATTGTCAGCGCTGCCTTTCGGGCTCCCTTCAGCGGTGTGGCCCAGTGAACACGAAAGGGTTTTTGACTCCTCGAACAAGGCAAGTCTTCTGTGCTTCCAAATATTTCTTAAAACCCTTGCTGGGTCCTCAATGATAATTTGGGTAAAACACACAGATCGAGCTAACTATTTGGTTACACGACCAAACTACAGTGTTTGATTTTGAGCGCAGAGCATTGCATGACATTGGGTTCGTAAAGGAGTATTACATCTTTGCAGCGTCCACCATTATTTTCAATCCGAGACTTTGTGGTGGAGCAACATCAGTGAACAAATAAAAAAACTGAGGAGGACATGGGAGCAGTGATTCGAAAAATACAGAGGCCAAACAAAAATAAACACTGGGGGAAGAATCTTTCAAGAACATTTTACAGGGGAAAAGAGCAAAAAGAGAACAAACAAATCGGGAGGTTCATCCCCCCGCCCATACATTGTGGAGCAGTTGAATTCCATCCCTGAGCTTGAAATTGATAACATAGAAACATATGTAAACTATTTTTCGTTTGAATCACAAACCATCATTTGACGTTTCCACTATTTTTTGCCAAAACCGGTAGAGCTTTTTCATTGGATCTTGACCAATTGGTCTATTGATTGTGAAATTCATTTATGCTCAAAAGGGTTCTTCGTAGTGAAATTTCCTTCTTCGGATGCGAGGGACACTATTTTATAGGATGGGCCATGGTTATGGGGATCGACAGGTTTGTTGATCACTCCTTAGTTCCTAGAATTTGAAGCAAACACCATGATTGTCTCCAGAATCCTTGTATGGGTTCCCCTACACAATCTTCTTCTTCATTTTTGGAATGAACGTGTTCTTACTGGTATTGGGAACATTATAGGGTCATATATTAAGACAAATACTCAAAGATTGGAGGAGAGGGTTTACACAATGTTGTAGGTTATAACTCTGTATAGAAATTATCTGCATACGAATTCTAAAACATATAAAACAAACAATGCGAGAGCATAACACATAAAACACATATACACAGATTTTCCCATAGATTCCAAAACTGAGACTACCAACTTGATTTTTTATTATGTTCTTTTCAATGTTATAATACATCTTTAGACATGCCGGAGCATCCAATACCATGGACCGAAAACTATCGCGTCCAAAAACATATGCGGAAAATCATGCACAAAACCATAGGTGGGTCCGCTCAACCTAACATAGGTTTCAAAACCAGAATTTTCCGGGGCGCTGCCTGGGACCCGATAGAGTGGGGTTACCTGCACCCTTAAAACACCCTGTGACCCCTGCGCTACACAATCGGTGCAACGAAGGGGGGGCTCCCTTCCCCTTCTAACCCTCTGGTTAACTATGTGGGCTAGTCGCGGAAAGAATATGACACAACCCAACAATGTCCTGCTTGTTGGTTTTTTTACACAGGAAGCTACAAAATCGCTTAATCATTTATCCAGCCTTGCAATGCTCATTGTTTCTCTTCACCAAGAGAACTTCTCAGAGCTCATAGATTTTGTCAATGCATTTGCAGTATTCTTCAAAGTGTCCACTTTTACCAGCAACACCTTTTTCTCTTTTATCATATCTTTCACAAAGTGATACTGAACACCAATGTGCTTTGTCTTTGAATGATATGCAGGGTGTTTTGCCAAGAAAATTGCACTTGGATATCACAGTATATCTTTATAGCTCCCTGTACTAACCCCATACTTGAACACAATCTCTGCAACTAACCTGTTTTTTTGCTTGCATGAGTCACTGCCATGTATTCTGCATCTGTAGTTGATAGTGCTGCTACAAATTGTTTCTTACTCATCCAACTGATTGCACCTCCAAATAGGTTAAACACATACCCATTTGTAGATCTTTTTTGATCTAGATCTTTAGCTCAGTGTGTATCAACAAAGTCACGAATATCCAACACTCTGTCCAATCCTGGTCTTCTTTGGTAGCACAAACCATAATCACTAGTGCCACGCTGTTAGGGCCTTAAAATACTAGTTATTACCTCATTATTATTGTAGTTGTATCCCTTGTTAATATTGTTGTGCCCCTATTGTCCCCATATTGTTATTATTGTGCCCCATAGAATTCCTCTATTGTTATTTTTGTGGCTTTATATTATTATTGTTAGTTTGACTGAGTTATATTGTGACTCCTTAGACTCCTATATATAGAAAAGGGGTTTTGTCATTTGAATGATCCAAGAATTGTTCATTTGTGTAATGTAAAGGAGGTTGCCCCCTTGAAGAGGATGGATTTTAAGGCGTTCAACTATATTTTCTATCTTTTTGTGAGCTGGTTTCATAACATTTGGTATCAGACCATTGGATTTTAGGGTTTCAATGCTCCAAATAGGTTATTGTGGTATTTTCACTATAAATTTTTTTCTGCGATGTTTCAGAAGCTAAAAAAAAACCATTTGAGATGAAATCGCACTGAACCTCGGGTCCGAATTTCAGAGCTTTTCACACTATATTTGCGGAGATATGATTTGAGGAAGTTGGTCTTTTTGTGGACTCCTGAATTATATTCCAAACAGGTGACCTGGGGAAAATCGTTATAACTTTCTCTTTGAGTATCGGATTGAAATTTCGTAAGAAAGTACAGAAAGAGGATGCACTGTAGTGTCTTGTATATATTTTTCAGAGCCAAAGGTTGAAACAGTGACTCGTGGCACGTCATACAAGTTCGTTCTACTGAACTAGTCTTTAATTAGGTTGCTGTGGGAGATTTGGCATAACTCTTCCCTGGAGAACCCAATTTGGATCACACTGGTGGAATTGGAAAGAGGACGCAGAGGGCTACCACAGGTCATAATTTCATAACTGGATGATCTGAAATTACAAAGATACATCAAATTCAATATCAAGCTCCTACAAAGTGAAAAAATGTGTGTAGTTTCTTTTATTTTTTGCATAAACTTTGTTTGAAAAATTGGTGTGAAGGAATTCAAAGGGCATAGTAAATCATTAATATCAATAATTGATGTTTAGAGGAAAGAAAATGCAAACACCTAGTAAGCACCTTGAAAGTTCTAGCATGACTCGTGAAGAGAAGGAAGAAATGCAACATGATATATCAAAATTACGAAACCAATTGCAACAAGTGTCATTTGCACAAAAAGGAACAAAATTTAAGATGGATGGTTTAAAGAAAGATGTAGAAGCTAAGATGGATGGTTTAAAGAAAGACAAAGAAGCTAAGATGGATTGTTTAAAGAAAGACGTAGAAGCTAAGATGAATGACGTGGAAGCTAAGATGGACAATTTGAAGATAGATATGGAAAATTTGAAGATAGATTTGAAGACAGATTTAACAAAGTTTTTACAAGAAATGCTTACTAATGGTGAAAGGGTAGTAAGTGAAACTCATGATGAGAATAAAAGAAATATTAATTATGATTTCATAGACTCTAATGTTGGATCGAAGACTCACCATATTCCAAAAATCGATATGAGGAAGTTTGATGGCAAGGATCCTGTAGGAATTTACAGGGTAAGTTCCTCAGAAAGAACACCAAAAGGACACCGCTCACAACCAGATCTCAAATCAATACACCAGTATTTTTGACGTGGTTAAAACCCTCAAAGAGGGAAACAGTCCACGGCCTGAGCCAACGTGGCCACTTCAGGCAATTTATTAATCAAAGAATGAAAATTTACATAAGCTTTCTCTCATAGACGGATTGCCCAAACAATGACCCTCCATGCGCTTTAAATAGAACTCATGGACCAATCGGGTGTCAAGCCACGGATCAAGTGTCGGTAATACCGAGGAGAGAGTGAACCGTCGGATCACTACATATCGTGACCGTCGGATTGTAAGTTACAAAATGTACAACGGTAAAGAAACACACTTTACCTAACTCTATACCTAACTCTATACTAGACCAAGTTGAACTTAACTATTTCCTATGTGTCGGAATATCCTAACATCCCCCCTTAAGAACAACTTGGGATAGGATTGAAGGATTTACAAATATGACACAATAGGAGAAGGAAGGAGGCACTAGAGCCTATCCCCCCTTAGTGACAACTTCCTGAACTCCAAGCATATATCGAAGTTTAGTGAACTTCGCCTCTGTGAGAGCCTTTGTGAAGATGTCTGCAACCTGATCATCTGTTGAACAATATTGCACTTCAAGAACATGGTCATGAATGAGCTTTCTGATGAAGTGCATGTGTAGTTCAATGTGTTTGCTGCGCTGATGCTGGACTGGATCTTTGCATAGCTGAATGGCACTTTGATTATCACACCAAAGTGTGGTTGGATGCTGCTGCTCAAAGCCAAACTCTGATAGGATCTGACGAAGCCACAAGGCTTCCTTACTAGCTTCCACGGCACCACGATACTCTGCTTCTGCTGACGAAAGAGAAATGGCAGCCTGTTTCTTACAAGCCCATGTAATAGGTCCTGAACCAAGAGTGAAAACATAACCGGCAGTAGACTTCCGATCATCAGGGTCACCAGCCCAATCAGAATCAGTGAAACCAACTAATAGAGGAGCTGCTTTGGCACTGTAATGAATCGCAAACTGTACTGTACCTCGAACATAACGAAGTATTCTTTTAGCTGCTTTCCAATGACTTTCACGGGGGTTTTGCATAAAACGAGCAACAAGGCCAACAGCAAAGGAAAGGTCAGGACGAGTATGGGTTAAATACAAGAGTTTTCCTACAAGTTGACGGTATAAGGTAGCATCAACTGCAGGAGAAGTACAAGAGACTGAAAGTTTGACTCCAGACTGAAAGGGAGAAGGGGCTGGCTTACAGTCTTCCATGTGAAAATGACGAAGAATATCACAAGCATACTTGGACTGGGAAAGGGAAATACCCTCCTTGGATTGCAAGACTTGAAGACCGAGAAAATAGTGTAAGTGTCCTAAGTCTGTCATTTCAAATTTCTTTTTAAGGCTGGATTTCACATGGTTTATAAGGTTGGGATCACTACCAGTAAGAATAAGATCATCAACATAAAGAACAAGGATGATAAGAGAGTTGCCCACTTTCTTGGTGTAGACAGTATTGTCAGAATAACACCTAGAAAAGCCAGATTCTAAAAGAAAGCTATCCATTTTGGCATACCAAGCCCGAGGAGCTTGCTTGAGACCATAAAGAGATTTCTTAAGTCGACATACAAGGCTGGAGTCTGTTTGGATGAAGCCAATGGGTTGTTCCATATAGATTTCTTCATGCAAGTCCCCATGCAAGAAGGCAGATTTAACATCCATCTGATGGACTTCCCATTTTAAAGAGGCAGCAAGGGAAAGAACAAGGCGGATAGAGTTCATTTTGGCAACAGGGGAGAAGGTTTCAGTGTAGTCAATGCCTTCAACCTGTGAAAAGCCCTTAGCAACAAGACGAGCTTTATGTTTATCAACTTTCCCATCTGGTCCATACTTGGTTCTGTAAACCCATTTACATCTAACAAGTTTGCGTCCCTTTGTTAGAGGAACAAGATCCCATGTATCATTTGCCAACAATGAATGATATTCTTCATTCATAGCTGCTTCCCAATGTGGATGGCCTGAAGCTTCTGCAAAAGTGTCAGGATCATGATTTACTGGAGCTTGAGCCAGTAAAGAAGAGGCTCTTTCAAACTGAGAACGTGTACGTCGCTGATCTGTAGGATCACCGGCAAGATCACCTGCTGCATCCGAGTAGCACGGACCCATCTTGGAAGTTGAGGATCCTGAGAAGGTGGGGGAGGATTGTCATCCTCACTTTCATCATCTGAAGAAGAAATGTTTTCAAAAGTAGAAGAGATAGGAAGAGGTGGCACATCCGCCGTACTAGGCTCGCAGGCCGATTTATTTTCATCAAATTTTACATCTCTTCTAATGATAACATTTTTGGACTTAAATGGAATAAGTCTATAACCTTTTACATCTTCAGAATATCCAACAAAAGTACATTTCTCACTCTTAGGTTCTAAAGCTTTATGCTTTTCATCTGGAATATGGGCCCATGCTTCACTTCCAAAAACACGAAAGTGACTTACATCTGGTTTAATGGAACTCCAAGCTTCTTCTGGAGTGATATTCTTTAGAACCTTAGTAGGAGTGCGATTTATTATATAATTTGCACAATTAATTGCTTCGGCCCAAAAACTAAGACTGAGTCCTTTAGATTGCAGCATACAATTAGCCATTTCCTTTAAGGTGCGATTTTTCCTTTCAGCTACACCATTTTGTTGTGGAGTGTATGGAACAGTATGTTGCATTTGAATTCCATTTTCGGTGCAAAAGTTGATGAATGTGTTTTTAACATATTCTCCACCATTATCAGTTCTTAGCTTAAGAATTTGATGTCCAGATTGTTTTTCAACAAAGGCTTTGAAGGCCAAAAAAGTGTTAAATACTTCGCTCTTGAGTTTTAAGAAGTATACCCAAGTGCGTCTGGAGAAATCATCAATGAAAGTTAAGAAATACTTGCAGCCAGAGAATGAAGCAACAGGAAGTGGACCACATAAATCACTGTGCACAAGCTGTAAAGGGGCTGAGGCGTGCCAAGAGGCACGTTTTTCAAAACTGTCCCGATGATGTTTTCCGAGTACACATCCGGAACAAACACCATCTCTGCAAGATACCATAGGAAGACCTGTCACCATATTTTCTTTACATAGATGTTGAAGGGAGCGATAGTTTAAGTGACCAAATCGCTCATGCCAAAGTTTGCTCACTTCATCATTATGAGCAACAAATACTGAGGGAAGATTTGATGACCCAAAGTTGTGAAACTTATACAACCTTGTGGAATCATCAGCAATACCAGTAGCTAGAATCTGTTTAGGATCTCTTAGATCCTTGATTACAACATCATGAGGTGAAAATTCAACAATTTTACCTTCACCTGAATGAGTTATCTGATATACAGATAGAAGGTTGCAGGATAAGGTTGGAACACATAATACATCATTAAACTGACCATTGTCTAGATGAACAGTTCCAGTCCCTACAACATTAAGAGATCTATCATCACCAACATATATATTTTTGGTGTTACAATCATTTAAAGAAGAAAACATGGCTTTGTTTTTGGCCATGTGATAAGAGGCTCCAGAATCAATGAGCCACTCATGAGAATGAGAAGAAGAAGATACATTTAATGCATAACCAGACTGAGATGATTGACAACGACATGCAGAAAGTGCCATTCCTGAAGATGAAGTTGAAGAATGCTCCACATGGATGTTATGTTTCTTCATTGCGGCTTCCAAGGCTTCCATCTTCTTAAAGCATTTAGATTCTAAGTGGCCATCTCGATTACAAAAGTTACAATGTCTATTAGTCTTCTTTCATGGGTATTATAAATGGAGCAATTTTTCGATTTCAATAATGTGTAAAACACACAAAAGGTACATATTGCAACTTTATATTTGGAACCAAATTAGTTTGTATGGTATCAATGACTTTTCTCTCGTAAACAAATTCTCATTTGGGCAATTTTTACGGAAGAATTGAAAGTACATTATGAGGATACAAAAAGCAACACTTTTTTTAGCCAATTGATAAGTCTCAAACAAAAGGGTACAATAATGGAGCACATTGAGGAGTTTCAAAAATTGAACATAAAGGTAAAAAATATTCTTGAGGAGCGTAGGATTGATGTGTTCATAGGGACTTTAAAGGATAATATCCAATATGATCACTTTCGGGACCCTGATTCATTAGAAAAGGCATTCAGGTTAGCAAGAAAAATGGAAAGCAAAATTATGGCAACCAGGAAGTATACCACTCACAACTATAAAGATGGAAGTGTTGTTGCCCCTAGTCTTCCACAACCTATAAGGTTGACACCGTAACAATTGGAAGAAAAAAGAGCAAAAGGGCTTTGTTACAGTTGTGATAGTAAATACACTAAAGGTCATAAGTGTGCTGAAAAGAAATTATTCTACATAGATTGTGAAGAGGAAGAAGAAAATGAGCAAGAAAGGTCAAAAGAAGAGGATATACTCCAGGAACAAAGCCTAGATAAAGAAGAAATGAATCCAACCATATCTTGTAATGCATTGGCTGGGATTACCACTCCTCAAACCATCAAGATAAAAGGACAAATCAAGAAGAAAAAGGTAATAATGTTGATTGATTCAGGAAGTACCAACAATTTTATTGATTGTAAGATAGCAAAAGAATTGAATTGCTTCCTATATCCAGCACCAGAGTGTCAAGTGATGATTGAAAATGGAGGAACGATAAATTGCTTTGGAAAGTGCCATAATATCAAACTATCCATGGGAGAATATGTATTGACTAGCCAAATGCTTTCCATCCCAATGGGAGGTGTTGATGTTGTACTAGGAGTCCAATGGCTACAATCCTTGGGTACAATAGCTTTTAATTTTCAAGAACTTTTTATGAAATTTTCTGCAGAAGAAAAAGAAGTTGCATTAAGGGGTATTGCAGGGAAACCAGGAAAGATAATTAGCTCTAACGGTATGACAAAGCTTCTAAAAAAGCAACAAAGAGGTGTAATTTCACAATTATGTTCGCTAGATGTTTCCACATTGGAATCATCTATTTCTCCAGATCTCCAAAAAGTCTTGGACAATCATTCCAAAGGTATTTGAGACTCCAAAAGGTCTCTGCCCTATTCATGATCATGATCATGCTATTCATCTGATTCTAGGAAGTGTTCCTCCAAACATCAGGCTGTACAAATATCCCTATACCTAGAAGAGTGAAATTGAACGTATGGTTGCAGAAATGTTAGAGGCTGATATAATTCAACCTAGTCAAAGTTCTTTCTTTGCTCTAGTAGTATTGGTGCACAAGAAGGATGGATCATGGCGCATGTGTCCGGATTATAGGGAGCTCAATAAGCTCACTATTAAAGATAAGTTTCCCATTCTTGTCATTGATGAATCACTGGATGAATTGCATGGATCAGTCTACTTCACCAAGATGGATCTTTGTTCAGGATATCATTAAATCAGAATGAAGACTGAAGACATTCTGAAAACAACATTTAGAACTCATGAGGGTCATTATGAATTTTTGGTCATGCCTTTTGGCCTTACCAATGCACCTTCTACATTTCAATGTTTGATGAATTCCATTTTCAAACCCTTCCTTAGAAAATTTGTGTTAGTATTTTTTGATGATATACTAATCTACAACAAGTTTTGGAAGGATCATGTTGAACATGTTGACAGGGTGCTACAACTACTGGAGGGGAAACAATTATATGCAAAAAGATCCAAATGTTTCTTTGGAGTACAAGAGGTGGAATATCTGGGTCATATTGTATCTCATGAAGGAGTTAAGGTAGACCCTAGCAAAATTAAAGCCATTAAAGAATGGAAAATCCCCACATCCATAAAGCATCTGCGAGGATTTCTCAGGTTGACAGGGTATTATCGCAAGTTTGTTAAGAATTATGGGAGAATAACGGCACCTCTAAAAACATTATGGAAGAAAGATGCATTTTCATGGACTCCAGAAGAAATAAAGGCGTTCGAACATCTTAAAAAGGTAATGTGCCAAGCACCTGTCTTAGCTACACCAGACTTCACAAAAACCTTTATTGTGGAATGTGATTCTTCAGGAAATGGAATTGGTGCCGTTTTAATGCAAGATGAAAAACCCATTGCTTTTGAAAGTCATCCAATCAAGGGAAAGTTTTTACACAAAGCTATTTATGAGAAGGAAATGTTGGCAATACCACATGCACTTAAGAAATGACGACCCTACCTAATGGGAAGACGCTTCAAGGTAAAAACGGATCATGATAGCCTTAAATACTTTTTAGAACAAAGATTATCCTCTGAAGAGCAACAAAAGTGGGTCACAAAGATGTTGGGTTATGACTTTGAAATTATCTACAAAAAAGGGAAGCAAAATGTGGTGGCAGATGCACTATCAAGAAAGAACGAGGATGTGGAAGAATTGTTGTGCGCCATTTCTGTTATCCAACCAGATTGGATAAACGAAGCAAGGGAGGAAATGGAAGAATGATGAAGAAGTTTGGTTACTTATTCGAAAGTTACAACAAGATTTTAGTACATCTGATACATTTAGCTCGCAAAATGATTCGTTATGGTACAAAGATCACTTATACTTCTATAAGAATTCCCAACTCAAACAAAAGATTCTTATGGAATTACACACTTGTCCCTTAGGAGGGCATTCAAGATTTTTAAAAACTTACCACAGGGTTAAGAAGGAATTTTTTTGGGATGGCCTTAAATCGGATATTCAAAATTTTGTGGCAGAATGTTTGGTTTGCCAACAAAATAAAGTGGAAACAATTAAGACCCCCGGTATATTACAACCTTTATCCATTCCAAGCTAACGTTGGGAGGAGGTTTCAATGGATTTTATCACAGGTTTACCCAAGTCTGAGGGAAAGAGTGTCATCATGGTGGTAGTTGATAGACTTACCAAGTATGCACAATTTTGTGCATTATCACATCCATTTAAAGCCAGTACAATTTCTACTGCATTTCTGGAAACAATTCAAAAGCTACATGGAAATCCAAAGATTATTGTAAGTGACATAGATTCCATTTTCACTGGAAATTTTTGGACATAATTATTTTCTTGTCTTGGTACTTAGCTCATAGCTCATCTTATCATCTTCAATCTGATGGGCAAACTGAGATAGTAAACAAATGTTTGGAATGATATCTTCGTTGCTTTGTATCTGATAAACAGACACAATGGGTCAAATGGTTGCCTCTGGCTGAATGGTGGTATAACACTTCCTTCCATACAACAACAAAAATGACCTGATTTATGGCATTTTATGGATATTAGCCACCATCCATCACATCATATTTAAGAGAAAATTCTAAGGTTTAAGTAGTGGAACATCACATCAAACATCAACAACAAGTTCTCCAACTCTTAAAGGATAACCTTGTGTTAGCACAAAATAGAATGAAACAATAGGCAGATCAACATCGCAGCGAAAGAAGTTTTGATGTAGGTGATTGGGTATTCCTACGGCTACAACCATATAAACAAATGTCCCTCAAGCAAGCTAAGAAGGATAATAAATTATCACCAAAGTATTATGGTCCGTACAAGGTGTTAAAAAAGATTGGTACGATGGCATACAAATTGGAGCTTCCTGCAGCGTCTCGAGTGCACCCAGTTTTCCATGTTTCATGTTTAAAGAAGGTTATAGGGGACAAGCTCCTAGTTCAAACAATATTACCAGAACTTGACGAGGAAGGAAAAATTATATTGGAACCGGAAACAGTCACAGAAACAAGAACTCGACAGCTATGAAATCGATCAATTTCAGAGTATCTCATCAAGTGGAAGAACTTATCCGCTGAAAATTCCACATGGGAGGATGAGAATTTTATACAGAAGCATCTAGAACTACTCAAGCATTGAGGACAACACTGTTTTGAAGGAGAGGGGCATGTTAGGTCCCTAAAATATTAGTGATTGACCCATTACTATTGTAGTTGTATCCCTTGTTAATATTGTTGTGCCCCTATTGTCCCCATATTGTTATTGTTGTGCCCCATAGAATTCCTCTATTGTTATTTTTGTGGCTTTATATTATTATTGTTAGGTCGGTTGGGTTATATTGTGACTCAGACTCCTATATATAAAAAGGAGGTTTTTTCATTTGAATAATCCAAGAATTGTTCATTTGTGTAATGTAAAGGAGGTTGCCCCCTCAAAGAGGCTGAATTCTAAGGCGTTCAACTATCTTTTCTATTTTTTTGTGAGCTCGTTTTATAACACACGCAAATACCTAGAAACCTGCTTTACTGCTGTCCAATGCTCCTTTTCTGGTTTTGACATAAACCTGCTCAATACTCCCACTGCGTGTGCAATCTCTGGTCTAGTATAGACCATTGCATACATCAGGCTACCGACTGCACTTGCATATGGAACATGGGACATGTTCTCTTCCTGTTCTCGTGTCTTGGGACACTGTTCAATAGATAACTTTACACCTACAGGAATAGTAACCTTCATCAGTTTACTATCCTGCATATTAAATCTCTGCAATATTGTCTTGACATACTTTTTTTGGTTTAACTAGAGTTTTCTATTTCCCCGATCTCTTTTAATTTTCATGCTCAAAATATAGTTTGCAACATCAAGATTTTTCATGTCGAATTTGGAGGACAATTGGGTATTCAAATCCTGGATAATTTTTTTGTCATTTCCAACCAACAACATATCATCCACATACAAGACCAGATAAATAACACAGGCACCAATTAATTTAAAATACACACAGTGATCTGCTTTGCTTTTGGTGAAGCCAAATCCTCGTATAAATATATCAAATTTCTGATACCACATCCTTGGTTACTGTTTTAGCCCATACAGAGACTTCTTTAACTTGCATACCAATTCTTTCTTACTCTTCACCGCAAAGCCTTCAGGTTGCTTCATGTAGATTTCCTCTTCCAGATCCCCGTGAAGAAATGTTGTCTTCACATCCATTTGTTCTACCTTAAAATCAAAAGCAGCAGCAACAAATAAAAGTGATCTAATAAAAGTTACCTTGGCAACAGGAGAAAAAATATCACCAAAATCAATTCCTAGCACCTGGGAATAACCTTTTGCTACTAACCGAGCTTTGTATTTCTCCACCTTTCCTTCTACATTTGTATTCTTCTTGAACACCCATTTGCTACCAATGAGTCTCCTTCCAGCCGACAACTCCACCAGATCCCAAGCCTCATTTTTGTGCAAAGATGCCATTTCGTCAACCAGGGCCTCTCTTCAGAGTTTTCCATCCTCTGAATCTACTGCTTCCTTCACAGTTCTGGGATCATTATTAGTAATAGATAAAGCAAAATTTGAATAGAAAGCAGATGGATTATACCTTTTTTGCTGCCTTCTTTCTCGAACTGATCTTCTCACATCTGAAGTTTGTGGATCTTTATCTTCTGATTTCTCTTCTGCTGTAGAGTCTGATTCTTCCTCCTTTAGCTTAAACTCTATCTTCTTAGGTTCCTTTGGTTGGACTTCATGTTTAATAACATATTTCACCTATCTGAACACCACATCTCGGTTGTACACAACCTTCTTTGTTACTGGGTTCCAAAGCTTATAACCCTTTAAACCATCCTTATACCCAATAAAGATGCACTTTTTAGATTTACTATCCAACTTGGTTCGTTTCTCCTTTGGAACATGTGCATATGCATCACATCCAAACATCCTCAGATGTGAAAGAGAGGGTTTCTTACCAGTCCATACCTCTTGTGGAGTTTTATTCTCCAACGCTGATGAAGGTGATCTGTTGACCAGGTAACACACTGTCTCCACTGCTTCTCCTAACCCAGCACCATTGAGCATGCTTCTTGCCCTTTCCATCAACATCTTGTTCATTCTTTTTGCAACTCCATTTTGCTGAGGTGTACATGGAGTAGTTTTTTGCTATGCTATACCAAACTTCTTACATAATTCTTCAAATTCCTCATAGAAAAATTTTCCACCGTTATCTGTCTTTAGCACTTTTATCTTCTTCTCTGTCTGGTTTTCCACCAGAGCCTTGAATTCTTTAAACCTGTTAAAGACTTCAGATTTCTTCTTAAGGAAATATATCCATGTATTCCTTGAGAAGTCATCTATAAATGATTTATAGTACACAAACTTACCCAGTGATGGAACCTTTACAGGTCCAAACACATCACTATGCACAAGCTCTAATATATGTTTCACCCTTTTACCACCAGAGGGGAAACTCACCCGATTCTACTTCCCATATACACAATTTTCACAAAAATCAAAATCTAGAGAGCTATTACTTATACCTTCTACCATACCTTTACCATGAAGTATTCGAAGGCCTTTCTCTCCAATATGTCCAAGCGTTTGATTCCACAACATGGTCTTCTCTCCAGAGACCACTAGATATTTTGGTCCACTTTCAAGGATCACAGAACTGTTGCACCCATCAATAACCGTGCTTCCTTGTAGCTTGTACAAAGTCTCAATCCAAACTCCCTGCATCAATACCAGTGCTCCATGAACCATCTTGCGGGTATCCTTCTCGAACACTGTTTTTACACCTGCATCATCCAATTTGCTTACAAAAATTAGATTTCTAGCCAATGCAGGAATATGCAGAACACTTGGAAGTGTTCTAACCCTTTCACTTTGCAACTTCAATTTTACTTTTCCGCGACCAATGATTCTAGCGTTTCTATCATCCCTTAAGAAGACATCACCACCATCGTATTTCTCATACTCGCAGAACCACTCTCTATGGGGAGTGAAGTGAAAGGATGCACCTTAGTCAATCAACCATACCTCATGATCTACATGTGTACTTGAAGAAGCCAAGTACACATCCCCACCTTCATCTAAGGTGGTTTTCGTCTCTGCAGAAGGAGCATCATCAGATCCCTTTATTTTATCAGGAGCTTTAGATTTACAGTCCCTTTTGTAGTGTCCTGCCTTTCCGCATTTTCAGCACACCATCTTTACAGGTTTTCTTGGAGATTTAGATCTCCCACTCGATGACTTATTTTTATTTCTGTTTTGGCACCGTCCTCGTACAGACAAGGCATCACTATTCTAGCTCTCCATATTTTTCCGTCTCATCTCCTCTGTCAGCAAGGATGAGACTATTTCATCAAACTACAAGGCAGTTTCATTGCTACCTATTGCAATAACCAGACTATCCCATGAATTTGGTAAAGAACAAAACAAACTGATGCACTTATATTCATCTGAAATTTTAATATCAACAGACACTAACTGACTTACCACAATATTAAATGCGTTCAGATGCTCTGTCACCGAGTCTCCATACTTTATCCTCAGGTTATACAGTTTTTTCCGCAGTAACAGTTTATTCACTAGAGACTTGGATTGGTATAAAGTCCCTAACTTTTCCCACAAATCCTTCACCGTAGCTTCCCCTGATACATTCAGTGATATTGAATCTGAGACACACAATCGTATTGTGCTTTTTTCCTTCCGATCCAATTTCTTCCATTCTTCATCGGACACTCTCGTTGGTTTAGTACCCGGATCTACCGCGATCTACTGATATTTATCCACCAACAGATCCTCCATCTTGAGTTTCCACAACTCAAAACTTTAACCATTAAATTTCTCGATCTTTATCTTTTCATTGCTCGCCATCTTCTTTTACCACTAGAATCGATCTCGCAAATCTCCCACTGAAGAGGGTCTACCACAGGTCCGAGCGAAACCCTTCAACAACAAAAGCGTCCCCTAGAAGCCAAAACATCTCCGCTACCAAATGTAGGTTTTAACCCCGTACATAAATTACCTACATACGAATTCTAAAACACATAAAATAAACAATGCAAGAGCATAACACATAAAACACATATACACAGAGATTTTCCCCTGAATCCCAAAACCGGGACTACCAGCTTGATTTTTCATTATGTTCATTTCAATGTTATAATACATATTTATACATGCCAAAACATCCAATATCACGGACTGAAAACCATCGCATCCAAAAAA
The DNA here is from genome assembly GCA_031772625.1 of Pinus tabuliformis. Taxonomy (NCBI): domain Eukaryota; kingdom Viridiplantae; phylum Streptophyta; class Pinopsida; order Pinales; family Pinaceae; genus Pinus; species Pinus tabuliformis. The sequence goes on along the minus strand of CM062809.1, from coordinate 963,109,203 downwards.
ATGTGCGGAAAATCATACACAAAACCATAAGTGGGTCCTCCCAACCTAACATAGGTTCCAAAACAAAAATTTTCCAAGGCACTGCCCTGGACCCCATAGAGTGGGGTTACCTGCGCCCCTCATACACCCTGTGACCCCCCTCGCTACGCAATCAGCGCAACGAAGGGAGAGCTCTGCCCCCCCTTTAACCCCCCGGTTAACTACGTGAGCTAGTGGTGGAAAGAATATAACACAACCCAACAAATGCAAGGATAGAAGTAGATCTTAGCAAAAGACTACCATATTGTATCCAACTGAGCCATAATCAGAGGAACTAGACTCAGATACTAGACTATGAGAACACAAATTTCATGTGTACAATTTGCAAGTAAACAAGACACCTTCGGAACGTGTCCAAATGTTAAGAAATACTTCAATAGAAAGAATAAAAATAGTAAACAACGTAAAGGCTGGAATTCCTTGCACCAAAGCAGGAAGAGGAGGAGGATGAGGTAGATGAGGAGCCCATAGTTTTTGAGAACGCCCAGAGAACACAGGCACCAGAAACCCAAGGGGAACACACAAGAACCCATGGAACCATAGATCAACTGGGTACAAACAACATACATGCCAAAAACAATGGAACCTAGTGGGTACAAGCATACACATTCGTTAGACAATTCACATTCAGACATAGACAATACTAGACCTAATGATATTTAGCCCACACTTGTCACTACTTCGTCGTCTCAAGGGGGTTGGCACAAGGTTGAGCAGAAATAAGGGAGGAAAACTTAGTTTATTGCCCATTGTATATTGGTTCGTTTTCCTTTGTATGTTTATGCTTATCATCAGCGAATGGCTTGGTGATGCTTGGTTATTAGCGAATGCAACATGTAATTTTATTTTCATTCATAAAATTATGCATTTTTCCTTGGAAAAATATGACTTAACAAATGTGGTTTATTAAGTAATTTCTCACTGTGAAAGCAATTTTAATATGGTAAAATTGGCCCTACATGGTGTACTTCGATCCATCTAGTACATTATGGCAAGATGATCAATTATTTTGTGATAACAGATTGCTCCCAACGTACGTGTGTTATGAGCAAAACGTATGATCGAAGTACGTTGTGAGGACACAATCACTAGACAACGAAGTGGAGTCAGAGAGAGTGAGAGAGCAACTGAACTGAAGCGAAATAGGATAGTGATAGAGGGGGCGAGACCAATGCAAGTCTCTTTTTATGTTGTGGTATCGGATCTCAGTGAGGCGGGGGAGGCATACCTATACCCACCGAGATAACTTAGTACAAAAATAATGATTCGGCAAGAAACATGAAAATGAGCAATAAAATACATGCTGAATGGTAGACGACATGCTGGCATAAATGAGCTAGAAAATAATACAATGTGTCCCACATACATAATGCGTCTGGAAAAAACATGAGCCAACACTGAATACAATAACATATGAGTACATGAGATATAATGTTCCTTCCCTCAAAAAATGGGTGGGAAGGAGGTTAGAACAACCAAAGAAGCCTTGATGAATGCGAAAGGGCTCTGCAAAATTGAATGGATCATCTGAAGGAGACATGTATGTTATGAACGTTGCAAGCGGCGGGAACTGAACCCATCAAATATTCTGAGGCTATAGCATAATAGGAAGGCATTTGGGCATGTGGGGGGCTACTTGAATGGACATCCTCTCATGAGGTCTTAAACGTCTCACACACACCCAGGAATCATTGATACAATCTGCTCCATCACTGGACCATCAAGTGTATGAATCATGAACATGAAACAATCAAGTCAAAGGGCAATGATGATTCCCTTTGCTTGATTCGATACACCTAACAAGAGTGAAAGTTGGAACCAGAATACACTGCCCTCTAGGCTATTCTTCTAGAATAGATGTGGTGATGTCGACCGGATAGGGCCCACCATAGGTGAGGCAATGAGGATCCTCAACTAAGGCACGAAGGAAAATAGTAATGTGATTGATGAATTTACACTAGGGACAATGGAAAAAGTGGGAATGAAAAACAAACATATGACTTCCCTTGTCAGAGCATAAAGTGCATGGTTGACCTTGCAGCGACTGACTCGACTTCGGAGGGGATGGTGGACAATTTGACTTAAGGGAAAAATGGGCAACACAAGGTGACTGGTATGCAAATATGGATGGAATAATGTGACATGATATAATGGGATGCGGAACAGACTCCATGGATGAAAAGGTGACTCATCGCGGATGCTCTAAACAAGGGTGACTCGATGATGTTGCCACAAAGAATAGGCTCGGTGGAGACCATGAAAACATGAGCAAATAATGGTTGCTCATGAAAAAAATCGAGATGTGAGACGACAAGTGCCAAGGGAAGGCAGACTCTAAAGTAAAAGTGTTGCTTATGAAGAAATTCGATTTTGAGAGGCGACGAAGCGACCCGTCTTGGAAAATTGGCTTCCTGGTGAAGTGTCAAATCATCAAAAACTAAGAGAGACCCATTATAGTACTCAATGAAAGATTTCCAATGGTGATGACAGTTCGTCAAACTGAGCTACAGTTTGGTCGCAATGGGCGATAGAAAAAATGTGGGTTTTTCTCTAAAAATACGTTTTCCCTCCAATTTGAATTCATTTGTTAATTGAGATGTGTTGAATTTGGAGAGGATGAAAAAACCATAAATCTTGTGGAGATTGTAGCGAACAAACCAACCATCGGAATCAGGATCAACGAATTTAAGGTAGGTGGCCTTACTTATCTCTTCAGTGTCAATGGTTTATTTCCTGATTTTTGTATCCTGCAACTCCCCGAGAGACCCCTTCTCTTCTTCTCGGTCGGATCACACTTTTTGGGCCCAAAATTGCGATCTGAATTGTAGGAAATAGGTGAAAACCTACGAGCTTGCACTTTCTGGGTAGAAACTGCGATTTGGAGCTGAGAGAGAGAGAGTGGTTTGTTAGCCTGGTGGGGGTTGTAGGTTGATCACTCCAGGCCAGGGTGTTCTTCTTTGAATTGACAAGACATGTGGTGTTTTGCAGGTATGGCAAAGTTAAAAATCAACTAGCGTGAGTGAGATTTGGACACCCTTCGATCCGATATTCAGAGGGATTAGGGGGTTCGAGGGGCGTTAGCTCATTATGGGGTTCTCAAGTTGGTAGAGAACCCATTGATGAGGGCAGGTGAGCCCTTGTTATCAAGGATTGTGAGCTATTGGTATCCAGACTAGGAGGTTTTTGTGGTGAAAGGGCACAAGATTAAGTTCACATTACAAGATGTGTACTTTTTGACTGGATTCCCTCCATTAGGGGTGGTGGGGGATAGTAGTCTGGTGTTGCCTCGTGGAAGGAACATTATAGAGTTTGTGGAGCGCCATTGTCCATCGAGTGTTTGTGTGAAGGGCACGACCATCCCGATTGGTGATCTAGACAGGCTAGAGACATGGGCTGTTGCCGCAATAGTGCTACAGGTCCTGGGCAGCCAGGCATTCCACCACATCATTGGTGGGAAGATTATACTTGTTGAGAGTGTCTTGCTAGAGACCTACTATGGGTGGGCCCAAATGATGCTGTCATCGGTGAAATGATAGCTGAGTCTATGTAAGAGACAGGTGAACCACGATTGTGCATTTGGTACAGTGCTATGTTATTTCTTCTTTGAGAAGATACCCACCATCCGCCCTCATGTACAAATCCGGGATGGGGGCCCTCAAGAGCCTAGGATGTGCCAATGGGGGTAGCTATTGCAGAGAGAGGGAGGAGGTGGGTTTGGGCAGGTGTTCCGACTTGATTTTTTCGCACACTAGGATGATATGCCCCTTTACATTTACGATTATCCTTATAGCAGGATGAACTATTAGGGTGATCCTGACCTACCACGTCTACTCATATGAGCAAGGGGACGAGACAGTAAGTGTTAAGTTGCTATTTTTATGGTGCATTTCATATTTTTATCACATGTATAGGGTACTGAGTGTAAAATATGTGGTATGTAGATATGGCACCAGTAAAATCGGCATGATATACAAGCCAAACCGCAGCACCAGGGGTTGCAAATCAGGTAACATCATTGTCACACCAGGGTCTAGACGACAATGCTCTACTTGCTGACCTACGTCGTAGGTGTGATGTGCTCTTGACCGTAGTTTCTGAGTGCAGATGGCATGAATTAAAATATTGGTACACAGATGAGTGTACATGCCTTCACCCATAGTGGTGAGGGATCATGCAGTGCATGGTGATGGCTGGTCAGACAATACGTGATCTACAGGCAGGTGGAGTAGAGCCTTTGGAGTGGAATCCGCTAGACAGTGACTAGGAATGGGGACATGTGGGTTTCCTTTATTTTGATTTTTGTAACATGCTATGGGCATGTCAGATGTATTTAGAGCTATGGGCTCTAAACACTTGTATGTTTTATGTGGTACATAATATGATTATGCATTTTTATATGACAATGATGGTTCGCCATGTGTTTTGTTTATGGTTGTCTTTTGTGGTATACATGTGATAAATGCCAATCTAGAACATTATTTGAAATGGTATTTACATAGTTATTTTGGGCTCTAGGAACATAACTGAAAGTAATAGTTTCCAATTCATGTACCAACAACTTAACTCGTAGATATTTTCTAAATAGGACTTGGTTATGCAAATGATACCCACCATTCAATTGCATCACAAACAACAAGGAATCTAAATGAACATGAAGATGAAGGATGCGATGAGCGAGGGCATTGACTAATAAACCTATCACTGCATCATATTCGACCTAGTTATTGGTGGCAGATCCAATGCACACGCCCTTCGAATGGACCAATGTATGCAAGGGGGTAAAAATGGCTAAGGCTAGATACCTGGAGAAATGACTTGCACCGTCGACATAACCGATACATGGTGTAGATGATAGATCCATTTGAAAGGTGCAAAAGACAACAAATGAGATGATGCAACCTACCTAACTTCATGATAGAAATAAAGACACACAAATCAATGGGATATTCTATGAGTGAAATTTATTGAGGTAGAGTGCATTGGGATAATTAGGAAGGAGGTGGCCTTCAAAATCCTCTAGAAGATATGCCCCCATGCCTAAGTGCAAGGGTAATCAAGGGTAGACATAGCTTCCATAATGTCTTCATCATAATGGAAGATGGGTGGGTAGGAGGAAGACTGACTATATGATGCGGCGACAATACCTGGTGCATTATCATGAGAAAGAAGGTTCACATACGCATCATATGGAATGGTAGACGACGAGCTAGTAGATGGAAAATCCACTGATGTTGAGACCTAGTTTTTCGACGAAGGAGGTTCGATAGAGGCATGCGCAGAAACCTCAAAAATGTTTTCCTACGAGGAACTCAAGGATGACGACAAGGAAAGGATATGGACCGTGGAGTTCGCCATCTCGACATCAGGGGGAGGGATCATGATGGTGGGACCAGAGTCTTCCTGTTCTGGTACACTAGTGGTACTAGAATCCATAGGTAGAGGAGTAGATGATCCACTATGAGTGGCCTCGTATTCGCAAAGTGCTTGAAGGCAATCACAAAATTCGTCGAGATGAGGGCAACAATGGGAATAGTGACCATAATGATTGCACAAGGCACAAGGGTGATTTGTGCGTAATGTTGAGTTTCTTCGCTGGTCCCGGTAAGGTAATTTGGACCTCAGGGATTTTTGACTTAGGGAACGTTTCATGAACCAAAGGTTTGAGACGAAGAAGCTTAGGACAGTGATTGGTGGCATGCCCAACAACCTCACATACAACAGATGGAAGTGTCGGCTTTGGAGCTTTGGGAGATGGAGGTGCTTGGGGATCCTTGTCCTTAGGCTCATTTTTCTTGGCTTTGCCCCCCTGTCTAGATACTTTCATAGCAAGAGTGGGTTCCTGTTGAGGTGGCGGTGGAACTGGAGCAGTGACAGGGGCCGTAGGGATCGATTGAACGTGGTCAAAGCATGATATGGTTTTAGCTGACCAGGTGGAGTGTTCGCAGGTGGATAAATGTACCACAATGGGATCTCCAAAGTCATATTAGGGAGAACCAACGAAGCCATGACAGGGACATAAAAGATTCCAGGAGTAGGAAACAAGAAAGGTATATGTCCTGTAGGGTCATGTCCCGACGGAACAACTCCTGGATGGTTGAGACCCGAAGGAATAGTTCCTAGTGGGAATAGAGGGGAGGCACCCACAAAAGGAGGTCCTGGGGGGGTGGATACAGATGGCTTGGCTGAAATGGTAACCGTGAGGCGCTGAGGAGCTGGTTGCAGATAAGATGTACCAGACTGCTTTTGAGCAACCCGTGACCCTTGTAACATGAAAACACTCAAAGGTCTAGGCTCAGAGATAGGAGGGGGAGGACCAAGGAAAACACCCAACAATGAGGAATCTTTGTAGAATCCGGGTGAGACACCGGTGAGAGGGGTAGAATACTACTTGTCGGACATTGACAAGATAATGGACTCAGGGGAGGTCAAGAATGACGGCTCGTAGTATGTAAACTTATCAATGGTGGCGATCTTTCCTTCATGGGGGAAACACATTTTGCGGAAAACTGCAGATGCGACGGATAACATGGCATAAGTGTAACTACGACCCAAAAGAATGTTGTAATCTAGAGGGGTATCAATAACCTCAATGTCTTTTTGAACAATCTTGCCTACAAGAGTCACAGGAAAATTGTGATACATGCCGAGAGGCTGGGAGGAGTGACCGTCCCAAGCACGCAAAGTGATGGTGGATGGGGACAACTCAGGTGACTTGAGTTGCTTCCAAACAATAATGGACATCTCGTAGGTGGATGCACCTTCGTTGATAATGCATCGGGAGATGATGGAATTACAGACTCTGACTGGTATTTGGAAGGAACCATATGGAGGTAATGGAGGATGTTCTGGCGTATCAACAGGGAAGATGATCAAACAATCGTCTGAAGAATCTACTGCTCCGAAAACGATTAGTAGAGATTTCTTTTGAGATAGGCATGACTGGAGGAATTCTAGCGTCGACATGGATGTAGGGGATTACGCTAAGTCGTCTACTATAGTATATGTATGGGAAACTTGGTTAGAAGACACATTAAATGCTTTGGTTTTGGACTCAGTGGCAGACAAATTCAATGGCTTGTCATATTGACGCGACTGAGTTTGCAAGTTGATATCAGAGGTATTGACTTCATCAGAATTCATCATGAGGATGTGGTAGTCACTAGGACCAGAAGGTTGGGGAAGGTGGGCTTATTGACCTTGCTAACGTTGGACAACAACAAATCCTTGCTGAGGGAAAGGATTTGTGAGCACGACCGATTGAGATGGCGCAGGATTCTGAGGTGGTTGCTGCATGGGCGGTTGATCTCTAGAAGTTGCTTGGGATTCCCACATTTGGTGCATCTGGGGTAAAAGGGGACAATCATGAGTATAATGGCCATGTACACCACAACGTGCACAAGGATTGTTTGTGCGAATAACCTTTGTCTGTTTGGGCTGGTCGCCTTGTTGCTGGTTTTTGGTGTTACATTGGTTCCCTTGGGGTTCATTAGGTTGATTATCTTGGTTACCCTGGTTAGCCTTGTTACCTTTTCCCTTATTCCTTTTCTTCGAATTTTGGGGATTGGTCACAATTTTTTGTGCAAAAACTTGACCTTGAGGGGGTGGTGGCTGTTGGGGCTAAGGATGCATGGGAGGCTACAACGCTAAAGCCTGAGGGCCTGGAGCGCTCGGTGGTGCATAGGTATAAGATGGTGAAGGGGTAACGATTTGGTAGACAAGTTGAGCACTAGCTGGCCTTGACATTTATTGATGTGGTTGGGTAAAAGCATAAGATGTGCTTTGTCCTGAATACATGTTGCTGGCAGGAGGGACATAAGTGTTGGAGGAACTGGTGCCCCCTGCAGATAGCCATAACTCTGTTGAGTATATGGTGAAGGATGTGAAATAGTTCCAACGATATCGTTGGTGGCGTAGGATGTCCCTAGTGCATTGGCACCACCAGGATGGGGGAGGTCTGGTATAATGGTATAGACATAAATGGATTGAGCATAAATCAAGTCATATCTCAGAGCAGTTTGGAGGGCCTCTTCCTCTGTCTGAGCAAAATGAGACACAACATCTTTGGCAATAGGTGCTAAAAGAGTCTTAAGAAACCAATCAAGGTAGACATGGTCTTCGAAGGGTGGAGCATGACACATGATCCTCCTTCTACGCCATTCCTGGATATGGTCGAAAAGAAAGGTGGAAAAGCACTGATGAAATGCAGTCAAGAGATCCGTACCGGTGTCGTATCGGAAAGGTAACTGAAAATATGAAAGGAATGCTTTAGAAAGTGTCACAAAAATGGAATGTGAGGTGGAAGGCTGTTCAACATACTACTTCACAACGTCTCTAGTGAGCCTACGTTGGAACAACCAAAGACAAATGGAATCATCGTGATGGAATTGGATGAACACCACATATGTGTTGGCATTATGAGACAAGTGTTGTCCTTGATGGCAAATCACACTGATGACAAATCATAGTGCAGAAGGATAGCAGCAAGGAATTGATGATCAGTCTACAAGTATGAAGAAAAATATATACACGCTGGTTAACTATATACCAAGTCGCGTATACAAGCAGGTTCACTATATACCAAGTCGCGTATACGCAGGTTCGCTATATACCAAGTAGCGTGTACAAGCAGGTTGGCTTCAGCAAAAGGGCGTGTATGTGGAAATCTTATCTTTGGTCCACGGCGGTTATTCCTTGGAAGTTGTGCCTATGGTTTTGGACCTTGGTGTCTCGACGGACGTGTTGATCCCTAGTTTTGAAGTTGATGGTATTGGATCTCTATGGTTTTGGCCCTTGGTATTGAACAAGGCCTAAGGCTATATAAGGAGAAGGAAATCATTAGGCAAGTGCATCTGAAATGTCTTGAATATCTGATGAAGCATTAGATCCAGTATGCAGGGTTATGGGTTGATGATGCATTGCTTGATCTGAGCTAAGGAGAGATCTCACCGGTTGATGGAGAACAAGATCTAAGGAGAGATCGGGATCAAATGGTTTGAAATGAACTATCTTTATGATGCTTATTCTAGATCTACATACTGACGCATGTATTGTTCTATAAGTGTTATGAGTATGACTGATGTCTGGTACAGCTGCAAGTTATGAGAAATTATTTTTAGATCTGTACGCGGGTTGTCTTTGTCAAAAGCGCGTATACACGTGGGTTTGATTCATCGAAGTAGCGTATACATTGTAAAGCTTGATATTTGAAGTTGCAGATGGATCTGATGGTTATTATAGAGTTCTGTGTCTGCTCTGTGTTCTGGTGACTGTTGTTAACAGGGTTTCAGTGATTCAGAGTTTGATGATTGTTTTGAGCTTCAATGATAGTTATGGGTCCAGTATGAAAATTGAATGAAAAGTGGCCTTTTAGATTATGTGTTGTGCTTCAGTGTATCCAGTCTGAAAATTGATGAAACGTGGTACCTGAAGGTGAGAAGATTGTAGGCAAGCACCTACGTACTAGTATCTAAGCTAGTACATACAAAAGCTAAGGGAGATCTTTGGAGCATTGTAGCAGGTAGTAGCCTGCGTACTAGTAAATGGATCGGCTAGTACAAGAGCAAAGGGGGTTGTAGCTCCCGTACTGGTATAAGACTGCACCAGTACAAATATTGTAAAAGGATTTTCTTATTGAGAAGAAGATTGAGATGACTTGCAGCAGGTGGTTTTCACCCACATTGGGTTTCCACCTTATATCTTTGTGTTCATGTGTGTGGCTTTTGTGTGATGATCTGTTCTGTTATACTGCACCTGTTTACTGTTAATATGGTTAATAATGTTCTGATGCATTTACTGAAGATAAGCTAACTGAATCATAAGATTTCTGGATATACGCTAGTTGCTTTAGACACAGCAACGTGTACACGCGGGTTCACTTAACTGAAGTAGCGTATATGTTTTTTTTGAGCATAGAAAAAGTTTTTAATGATCTGATAATACTGATTCACCCCCCCCTCTCAGTATTATTTCCAACAATATGGAAGGAGCGGACATGATTGGTGGGGTCCTCCCTAAAATTACCCTCAAAATTGGGAATGTTGAAGGGAAGCTTAGTCAGCATCGTTGGCCAACCAACATCGTAGTGTATAAGGTCATTAATCAATTGGATAAAATTCGTGAGGCTTAACCCAGTCATGAAAGGTAGCGTGGGAGCTTCTAGAATGGTTCTGCTAGATGTGACTACTGGGGTAGAACGAGAGCCAACACTAGGTTGGTTTCCTACACCTACAATGGGTCTTGACATGATGACAGTATGCAATGAGGGAGGCTCAAAATCAGATGAGGAATCATATGGACCAGAAGAGGAGTCAGTATGGGGACTCGGGGGACTATGAACTCGAACCCTGCAGGGAGGTGTAATATGCCCAAGCGGAAAAATCAGATGGACCAAAATAAGAGTCGGTATGGGGACTCAGGGGACTATGAACTCGAACCCTGCGAGGAGGAGTAATAGGCCCAAGCGGAAACTGGGGATGAAGGCCTAAGAGTCTCTACGACAAATGCCTTGGTGGCACAATGGTTGTAAGATACAAGTGACACAGAAATGGTGAAGGGAGATCAACAAGATGTTTGTTTGTGTCTTAATTAAGTTAAGTCTTGGCTTGACGGTGTAAACCAAACGCCATTCTTTTAAGGTGTGCTTGTGTGTGTAAGTGTGTTTATTAATTAAGTGCAGATTGTGTTTGGAAAAAGAAAAATATTGCTAAAATAAACTGAAATTAAAAATAGAAAATGAACAAATCAACTTTCTAAATCCCACCTAAATTGGGTTTGCAAATACTGTGCTGATTGGTGGCGAAATCAACTAAAAAAGCACAAAAAATGCAAGAGATCTTAACTGTTGGCGTGATTGGGATCAAATGACACTATGCTACTGGAAAGTGGTGCCACAACAACAAAATACCAGGGGGAAATCACTACAAAAAGATAAGGATATGGGTGTGAAACCTAGGGCAACCAATGGGACCCTAAGGAAAATGACCAAACAAGGTTTAAGATGAAACTTTGGATGGAAACAACCTATCTTTGAAGATCTGAAACAAGAAGGTACAGATCTAGAAAATATGGCTGAAATCTCTGCAAAAAACTCAGACTTATTACTCAGCTAAACTCGTCCTATAAAGGTGGAAGCCTACTAGAATCCTTAAGGGGCTACATTCCACTTTGACGAGCGAAACAGAGTAGATCAAGGCCTAAGCAGGCTAAGACAATGGTCAAACAACCCAACAGACAACTCTCGGAAAAACCCAGAAACAGATTAGAAAAAATCCCAAAAACCCTAAAATCGTAGGTATTGACCTGTTTAGGGGGATATCACAATTTTTGGGCTAGAAAGTGCGCTCTGGACCTCTAGATCATACTTTTTGGGTAGAAAAGTGCGATTTCTTCTCCTTAGTTCTCGAGCAGCAAGTCTCAGAAAATTTTTCTGTCTTTGTCGCGGATGGTTCCTGTGACCAGTGAAAATGACCAGAAAACTTATGGAAGTTAGAAATTTGACTGATCTAGGGTTAGAATGCTAGTAACCAATATTAAGAGACTGAAAAAGAAAAACCCTAAGCTGAAAACTAAAGGTCACCTAGGTTTTCAGATCAAAATTAAAAATGTAGTGGAGTCACTAATTTATTATGTAGTATTCTTCTCGAATGTGTACGAAAAGAAACCACTTTAGGTTGTGGATGACAAACAAACCTAAAAATTTAAATGACTGTTAAACAATGTGGATCTGCAACAAATGATAGAAATAAAACCTGCTCAAGCCCCGATCTATGCAACATAACTAGTTAAACAACAAAATGGAATAGTAGAATACGAGTAAGTAACTCCAATAATCCAATGGAAACCAGATATATAAAGAATATATTTTATTAAATAACACCTATGAAGGGAACAAATAATTTTACCAATCCCCCTATATGGGATGATTTCTTGGTTATCCTCAATGTCTTCAGCTTTTGTAGAGTCTCTCTCTTCTATAATGTGTAAAACCCAAAAAACAAAATGTTTGAATTCAATGAGAACTCAAATGGAAAAGAAAAATGGTGTGCGACAATGATAATAATCAGAGTTACAATAGTGAATGCAACAATGAAAATAATCGAAAGTGAAGAATGAATGGAAAATCGTTCTATTTAGAGGGAAAAAATATTTAAACTTTTATTTAGAAATAATAAATACATAAATGATTTATTTATCATATCAAGAAATATGGTTAAGGAATAATAAACAAATAATGATTTATTTAGTTATTCCTATGGGATTTAGTCAAACTTGACAAGGAATAATAACTAATTAGTGATTAATTAATTATTCCTTGAGAAAAATAAGATAATTAATGATTTATCTATTTATTTCTCATAATTGGGTCAATTGTGACAAGGAATATTAATTAAAAAATGGTTTAATTAATTATTCCTAGAATATAATTAAATAAATAGTGATTTATTTAATTATTCTTCATAGGTTTGATTATAAATGACTTAAGAAATGTGGTTTATTAAGTAATTTCTCGAAAGCAATTTTACTATGGTAAAATTGGCCCTACATAGTGTACTTCAATCCATCTAGTACATTATGGCTAGATGATCAATTTTTTTGTGATAACACACATGGCATGGAAGCTTGTTTGGAGCACATTTCACCTACTAGTTTTAATACAAAAAACCTCCCTTTCTTGACCAATATTTTCGTCCTAAGTTATGGCCTCGGTTTCAAGCATGACCTGTTAAATGAAACTCTTGCTGGTTAAGTAAATTGGTATATCTGCCAGGATTTAGGGTTTGTTTTTTGAAAGTACTATGATGATTTTTATGCGAGCTTGACTCGATGCCCAAAAATGTAATTAAGGGTTCAGTTTGAATTTATGGAAGTTCCCATGTTGAATATTTATACAAGATTGTCACTGTGTAACTTATTTATGGTTTCTCCTAGTTAGGAATTCTGCTTATAGACTCATAGACTTGAATAACTATTGGAGGAAAGATTTATTAGTTTAACCAGGTGTTATATGTTACATGTCTTTCATTTCCATTTTGGATTATTTCTTGAGGCAGATAATATTGAACAACTTTGAAGAATGACAATTAGGGTTTTGGTGGAGGGTTGCATCGAGAAGGAGAATGGGTAGCTCACAATACTATACGAATGGAAATCGGTGGCAGGGACAAGTCAACAAATGACTCGTACATGGCAGCAATACACATTACTTGGGTAACGACACTAGTTGGACAAAAAAAGATAGTGAAGCAATTTCAAAGGAAAGTCTCACTGCGAGTTATGATATTCATCCTTGTGGTTACCCTCAGCTGCACCCATCCATTCCAAGAGATCAAAAACAGGGGAAATTATAGTTATCGTTTTAACCTACAGGCAGACACAACATATATGGTCAACCTGCGGGACTGTGTCGACTTGGAGCTCGAGCTGAAAGAGATCCTATCGGTTTGGGGCATGGAGCCTACTCAGCAAACCTAACCAAGGTGATTTGTCCAGCTAGATCCCCAACTCGAAAAATGGGAGTCATGATACTAGATTGGAACTCAAAAGGCAGTTTAGGGTTTCTGGATGCAGCAAAACCCTGCGTTTCAAAGGCAGGCAGATGGGGTTCTGACATTAGTCTACTAGAGGGTCAGGCAACAACGATGACATTAGAGGATTAGGCTAAAGGGGAGTCGGTGGAGACATTGGTAAGCTCAAAAAGCCTCTCGTTGTTTCTTGTCTCGGGTCTTTTTTTTCTGGAGGATTGGAAGACATTTTCATAAGTAGTGGCATGCGGGAAACGAGGGGTTAAAATCCTTCCTAGTTATAGATCTGGTGCCAAATGAACTGGGCATGGGTAAAAGGCTGAATAGAGCTCATGCATGCAAAATTTCTTTGAGCCAGAAGGCTAGTGAGACGCCTAATCTCTTCTTGAATCTCAGCCCGAAAGCGACAACAAGAGAGGGGTTTCTTGAAGAGATCCAGGCATTAAAAGGAGCATGAACAAACCTATCTGGAAATAGCAGAAAGAAATGGGCTTGTGGCCCCTCTTCAATTTTCTAGTACCCGAAAATGAAGGTTTCAAGGTATTAGCTCCCAAGAGGCTAGGGAGCAGTTTCCGAACACCATCCCAGAAGAGGTGGGGAAACATATAACACCTGGGGTTTTTCTTACTCAGAATTGGTCGGTGGAGGAGTGGTTAGGGTAGCTCTCTAAGGAAGAGAACCATGGGTGGGAGGGGAAGTCACTTTCATGAACAACAAGGAATGATCGTAACACCGATTTGAAGAGAAAGAAGGGAAATATTATAAATAAAAAAATAGCATGCCCAAATATGGTTCTCGGGGTTGATATCTAGATAGACAAGACCATGGAAGCCTCAAAATTAACACTGGTTGGAAGAGAAAAAGGGAAACACTACTCAACAAAGTATATATCAGAATGGACAACCAAGGCATGGGGTGAGGCACTGGATAAATAGGTAGAAGTGACTATTTTGGCTAGGGGTTGGTTCATGGTCAAATTCAGTAAGGGCGAGACCTTGGAATGGGTTCTGGAACGCAACTGGTGCTTCAGGATAGCACCAATACTATTCAAGAGGTGGAAACCCCTATTTTATGCATAGATAGATAATATAGAAGAGATTCCTGTATGGGTTTGGCTTTCGGATTTTCCCCCGCAGCTCTAGACAGAGGATGTCTTCAAAGCCATAGGTAACAGATTGGGTCTCTTCCTGGAGGCAAACATGTCATTTTTGGAGACAAGAAATAGGAGTATGGCACACATTTTGGTAAGATATTACCCAAGGGAGGGTTTGGTAGAAAAAATTCACCTTCAGCTTCAAGGTTATTCTTACGCTTAGATCATTGACTATGAGTAGTTACCCTTTAGATGCCACAGATGCCATAAACATGGTCATCTAGCACACAATTGTCCTCTGGGGTTTAGAAGAAGAAGAAGACAAAGAGGTGACCTAGGGACAAAGGGTCAGCCATAGGATGAAGAGGAGGACAATGCACAGACAAAGGAGATGGGGAATCAACAGGATGGTGAACAGGTACCGATGGAGATACAAGAAGATCAGATTGTGAGGCCGTGGATACAAGTCTTACAGGAGAAGGAACACCATCAGGAAGCTTAGGATGAGGTGGTTACAATTGATCCAATGCCCCAATCAACAAGTACTTGTTCTCTCCCCCTCTCTTGTTTAAACGATTCTCTTCAATCTTTGCTAAATGTTCTCCCTAGGCCTGGTCCCTCAGGGCCTTTCATTTCAGAAGATCCTTTTATCGACTCTGTGTCTTTAACCTTGGACAGTATAATAACCTCTATCTCGACACTTAATTTAGCCAAGTCTCCTCTGGCCGACCTTGTGATTCCTTCTCTCCCTGTGGACTTTGTTGAGAAACCTCACTATATTCTCCGACCTCAGGAAAATAAGGATCTTTATTTAGAATCTATAGGAGGTATGGGAGGAATATAGAAGCCCTTATTACCTCAGAAGACTCGAGGCAAGAATTCTAACCCATCAAAAGCTCAGTTAAAGCAAAATTATACATTGCTGATGGAAAAAAATTATCACTCAAAGGGGCACTTAGAGCAATGCAGGCCCCTGTCAGGGTTATCAGATGATTATTTTATACTTCAATTACCATGGGTTTGCTAGCACCCGTAAGAAGCTAGCTCTAAAAGCTATTTTTCAAAATTAATGTCTTGATGTTATTTGCTTGAAGAAACTCTTGGAGCTAGCGAAATCGTGAGGAATTCCCTTAGTAAAATGATGTTGGACTAGTCCTTTGCGACAATTGATGCAAAAGGGAGATCTGGGGGTTTGGTCTTGGGTTTCAAATACAATAGTATGAAGCTATTAAATTCATGGGGATCATATATGCTGTTGGGGGATAAGGTTTACTCGTTAGAGCTATAATCAATTTTTTCTCTCATTAAAATTTATGGTCTGTGTCAGGACAAGGGTTATGTTATGGAATAACCTACTTTCTAAATATTTTATGAAAAATCCCAATCTGGTGGTGGGGGGTGGGGATTTCAATTTTTCATTGGGAATGTCTAAGACTTGGGGTCCTTTGTGTTGGCATTATGATTCAGGTGTTGTCCTTGATGGCAACCCATTCAGGTGGTAGATCACTATTCTTGATGATCAGCTCTCTATTTTTAAGAAGGACGCAGGAGATCTGTTCAGAATGTGCGTCCCCGCAGGTATACCATGCAGAACCCGCGTCCAAGGACGCAGGACAGCCGTTCAGGGGGTGCGTCCACCCAGTGCACACATTTCAAGGCAAAGAAAAGCACGTGGGGGTTTCTTGTGTGGTATCTAGCCGACGGTTTTGTGTTTCTATGGTGTCGGCTCGTGGTATTGTTCCATGTTTTGGGGAAGAGCTTGCCTATATAAAGCAAAGGAGTTCATTTGGATTGAGTATCATCTTGGTTGAATATCTTTTGGTGAGATCTAGTCCAGATCTATGAGGGCGAATCTTCTAATGGACTGTGATCTCTTTGGCGCATGATCAGATCTATAGATCTGAGTGGTTGGGTCAGTTCTGAAGTCCTCATATCTTTTATATCTGAAGGGACGCAGGTTCAGTAAAGGGCAAGTGCGCCGAGACGCAGGGAAGACCGGGCTCAGGTGCGTCTCTGAGGCAAAGGACGCGGCGCGACTGTGTTATTGGGTGCGTCTATGAAGCGAAAGACGCGGCGCGATAGTGTTTCTGTGTGCGCCGGTACGCAGCAAAGCGTAGAGGAACAGTGCGTCTGCACGCAGAGCAGCAGAAGGTAGACTGTGTCCAGTCGCAGGCCACAGAGAGAAAATATGCGTCCCTGTCCTAAGATGATCTGTTGACTGTATATTTCTGTCCATAAGGTGTTCTGGGTTGTTTCTGTGATTACTGATCTGATATCTGTAGTGGACTGTATCTGTTGTATACTTGTTGATCATTTGATTCTTCATGAAAAGAAGTAGGGGGTTGTAGCTCCCTTCCAGGAGACACTGGAAAACGAGAGAGAGTTGTAGCTCTCTGCAGGTTGCAGCCTGCGTACTGGTAAAGGTCTGCACCAGTACAAAATCATTGTAAAAAGAATTTCTTGAAAGAAGATAGAGACATATTGCAGCAGGTGGTTTTCTCCCACATTGGGTTTCCACCTTACATCTTGTGTTCTTTGGTGTGACTATCTATTTTCTTTGTTCATGCTCATTATTTTATGGTAATGATATGCAAGAATAATTCAAAAGATCAAATAAGGAAGAATTGTTAAATTGCTAGATAATACTGATTCACCCCCCCTCTCAGTATTATTTCCAACAATTGGTATCAGAGCCTGGTCCTTCAGAAAAGCTTGATTGCTTGAAGGTAGATCGTTCATCATGAGCAACTACGAGAGAGAAGCATCAATCAGGCCACCGGTTTTTGATGGGACAAACTTCAATTATTGGAAGGTAAGAGTTACTGCATATCTTCAATCTCTTAGTACTGAAGTTTGGGACATTGTAGAAACAGGCTATGCTTTTCCTTCAGCTACTCCTACAGATCCAGCTGAGAAAAAGAAGTATGAAACAAATGCAAAAGCAGTCAGTACTCTATTAGGAAGTATATCCCAAACAGAATTCATGAAGGTAATGCACTTCAAATCAGCAAAAGAAATATGGGACAAAATGATCACAAGCTATGAAGGAGATGAACAGGTAAAAGAAGCTAAACTTCAAACTCTCAGGATTCAATATGAGACTCTCAAGATGTATAATGATGAAAGTGTGGCTAATTATTTTCTTCGGGTAGATGAGATTGTAAATTGTATGAAAAATTTGGGTGAAGAAATAAAGGAGTCTATAGTAGTTCAAAAGATTCTAAGATCTCTATCCCCCAAGTTTGAATCTAAAGTATCTGCAATAGAAGAAAAAGAAAATCTCCGTGTTCTCACTATGTCTCAGCTACATGGAATTCTAACTGCTTATGAAATGAGAAAGGGAGGACCATCAGACAGAAGGGAGGCTGCTTTTAAAGCATCAGGCAAAGAAGATCACTATGAAGCAAGCCATGATCCAGAAGAAGAGGAAGAAGAATCAAATTTTGTCAGAAATCTTCAAAGGGGTTCTGGAAGGTTCAGAGGTAAGCTACCTTTCAAATGCTTTGCTTGTGGAAGAGTAGGTCATTATGCTGCAAAATGCTCTTATAAGGATAAAGGAAAGGAACCAGTTAGATGGAACAAGAAACAAAGTGCAAATAAGAAAAGTTACTACACCCATGAAGATAGTGATGGCTTATCAAACAGTGATGAAGATGAACAAGGTAATAAATATAGGTTGTTAATGGCATTTGAAGATGATGATTATGAGGATGCTGTAGATGTGGATAACCTTTATGATGAAATTACTAGACTCAAGAGATGTATAGAAGAAAAGAACATGATTATTGATACTCTACAATTTCAAATTGATGAAAAGGAAAAACATCTTGAAAAATTAGAAGGTGAAATTGTTGGTCTTAGAAAAGAAATTGAGAAAACAAAAACTATTAATCTCAAGTTTGTCAAAGGATCTGAAACTTTGGATGAGATTATCAGTGTGCAGCGGTCTCCACTAAATAAGACAGGTCTGGGCTATAATGGAGAAACTTCTCAAGCATCCACTTCAAAAAGTTATCTTGATGCAGCAAGAAGAAATGAGCAAGAGCACAAGGAAGATCATCAGGTAAAGCAGGGACAAATGTCAAACAGAAACTATCAGGGGCAATCCAGCTTAAGGGTGAACAAAAGCCACAACCAGACACAGGTAAAATCTTCTCAATTTGGTTCAAGAATAGATGAAAATAGAAATTACAATCAGTTGGCTGGTAGATTCAATAATCGCAGAAGCTTCTTCAATGGACAATGCTTTTCTTGCCATAACTTTGGTCACAAAGCAGCTCAATGTGTTGCGTATAAAACAATCATGACTAGGGAAGCTCAAAAAAAAGAAGTATGACAGGGATTACAAAAAGGACCTATAACAACTTTTCAGCTCTTGAAAATGAAGTTGAATGTTCATTTGCAATAATTTTGGACATGAAGACTTTGAATGCAGAAGCAGGTTTCCGGAAAGAAAGGTACAAGAGCAGAAAAAGGAACAAGCCTCAGGCACCAAAACATGGAGAATAAAGGAACCTCAAACAGAAAGATGTGGGATAGCATTTTATGCAGAAGGACAAGAAAATCTATGGTACATTGACAGTGGATGTTCGAAGCATATGACAGGTGATAAAGAAAAACTTGAGTCTTATTCTAGTTTAGAAAAGGGAAAGAAAGTCTCTTTTGGAAATGATACTCCTGCAACTATAAAAGGAAAAGGTATTGCTCCTTTAAAAGAAGATGTTAAGGCTGGAAATGTTTTGTTTGTTGATGGATTGAAGCATAATCTACTAAGTGTCAGTCAGATGTGTGATCAAAGAACCGAGGTTATATTCAGATCAAATGGATGTCTTGTTCGTGATCTTGATACAGGTAAAACAATTCTCAAAGGAAAAAGAACTCCAAATAATCTATACACATTTGATGAAGGACAACAACAATGCTATCTAAGCAAGGATGAAGAGCACTGGTTATGGCATCGAAGGTTGGGACATCTAAGCTTCTCACAAATAAGGAAAGCTTGCAAATATCAGGCAGTTCGCGATCTTCCAGATATCAAAATTCCTGACAATACCATATGCAGATCATGTCAGTTTGGAAAACAGACCAGAACTAACTTTCCAGAGAAAGAAGGATCAGCTAGCTTGCCTCTTGAGCTAGTACATACAGATGTATGTGGACCATTCAGAAAAAGAACACCTAGAGGAGAGGAATACTTGATATTATTTATTGACGATTTCTCCAGGTTTGTTTGGTTAGGACTTATGAAGCACAAAGATGAAGCATTCGAAAAATTCAAATCCTTCAAAGCCTTGGTTGAAAATGAATCAGGTCACAAAATTAAGTGCCTCAGATCCGACAGAGGTGGGGAGTTTACTTCAAATGAATTTTTCGATTTCTGTGATGAACATGGGATAAGGAGAGAATTCTCTACAGCTAGAACTCCTCAGCAAAATGGAGTAGTTGAAAGAATGAACAGAACAATCCAACAAATGGCTCGTGCTATGCTTGATGAATCAGGAACTCCCGCAACCTTCTGGGGTGAAGCTGCACATGCTGCAGTTATTATTCTCAACAAGACAAATGTCAGGGTGAACAGCACTCAAACTCCTCATGAGCTCTGGAGTGGTAAAACTCCTTCGGTAAAGCACTTCAAAATCTTTGGGAGCAAATGCTATATCAAGAATACTGAGGAGCAGCTTGGCAAACTTGATCCTAGAGCAGATGAAGGCATTCTTCTTGGCTACTCTCCACATAGCAAAGCATACAAATGTTACAATAAAAGACTTGGCAGAATTGTTGACAGCATTGATGTAGTGGTTGATGAGAAGGGATACATTCCTAGGCAAATACATCGTGAAGACATCGAAGAAGATGAAAGCTACCCTCAAAGACAGAATGATGAAGAAGAAGAACCGCAAGAAGAATCTCAAGAAGAACCTCACGAAGAAGCAGAAGAACGAACAAGAATAGAAGAAAAGACTCCATCCAGATATGTTCAAAAGAACCATCCAGAATCTCAGATCATGGGACAGAAAGAAGCAGGTATACAAACTAGAAGAACAGTTGCAGAAGCTTCAAGCTATTTGGCATTACTCTCCTCTACTGAACCACAAAATGTGAAAGAGGCATGCAAAGATGAATGTTGGGTGAAAGCAATGGATGAAGAACTTGAGCAAATCGAAAAGAACAACACTTGGGAGCTGGTTCCTAGACCAAAGGATAAGAATGTTATCGGAACAAAATGGGTCTTCAAAAATAAAATGAATGAAAATGGAGAAGTAATTAGAAACAAAGCCAGACTTGTTTGTAAAGGGTATGCGCAGCAAGAAGGAATAGACTTTGAAGAAACTTTTGCTCCTGTTGCAAGACTTGAGGCCATCCGAATGTTTCTTGCTCTCTCAAGCTTTCAGAACTTCAAAGTATTTCAAATGGATGTGAAATCAGCCTTTCTGAATGGAGACTTGGATGAAGAAGTGTACATTGAACAACCAGATGGGTTCATTCTTGGAAATGATCCAAATCTTGTATGCCGATTAAAAAAGGCTCTCTATGGTCTCAAACAAGCTCCAAGGGCTTGGTACTACCGGTTGGACAAATATCTTCATCAACAAGGTTTTTCAAAAGGTTCAGCAGATAGCAATCTATATATAAAAGTTGAAAATGACAAATTACTAATACTTGTTGTGTATGTAGATGACATTATTTTTGGCAGCAATGAAGAAGCTATGAGTCAAAGCTTTGCCTCAGTCATGCAGAAAGAATTTGAAATGTCCTTGCTAGGAGAACTGACATACTTCCTTGGTTTGCAAATCCAACAAAAGAAAGGAGGAATCCTTTTATCTCAAACCAAGTATCTCAAGCAGATTTTGAAGAAATATGGCATGGAAGATGCAAAACCAGTATGTACACCCATGGTCACAGGATGTAGTCTCAGTGCAAATGATGAATCTGCAGCAGTACATCAACCAACCTACAGATCTATGATTGGAAGTTTACTATATTTGACAGGTACCCGACCAGACATCATGCATGCAGTTGGAATAGTTGGAAGATTTCAGGCAAATCCAAAGGAGACTCATCTTCAAGCAGTGAAGAGAATTTTCAAATATCTTCAAGGGACTCAAAATTATGGCTTATGGTATCCTAGAGATACAGATCTCACTCTTCATGCTTATACAGATGCAGATTGGGCCGGAAGCGTGGATGACAGGAAAAGCACAAGTGGCGGTGCATTCTTTATGGGCTCCAGATTGGTATCTTGGTTCAGCAAGAAACAGAGTTCAATTGCCTTGTCTACAGCTGAAGCGGAATATGTTGCTGCTGCATCTTGTTGCACCCAACTTCTTTGGATGATGCAGACCTTGCAGGATTATCAAATCACTTGTACACCTCCTATTCCTATCTTATGTGACAACACAAGTGCAATCAGCATCTCAAAGAATCCGGTTATGCATTCAAAAACCAAGCACATACCAATCAAGTACCATTTTCTCCGGGAACAAGTACTTGAACAGAAGGTCAAGTTGGAGTATGTTCCTTCTAAGGAACAAGTTGCTGATATTTTCACCAAACCGTTGCCCAGGGACACTTTTGAATACCTCAGGCAAAAGCTGGGGGTTGTTGATGCATCATCTTATTGTTGAACATCTTCTTATTGGTGGTATAGGCTCAGGGGGAGCACATAATGCATTGTTGGCATTATGGAGAAGAAGATCTTGGAAATAGCTGCAATATGTCTCTATCTCCTTCATGATGGATTTCTGGTTATTTGTTACAGATCTGGAGAAGCATGAGCGTAGGGGGAGCATACCCTTTGCCCTTGATGTCAAAGGGGGAGAATGAAGTGCAAGATTATGAGGTTGCCATCAAGTCCAAAGGGGGAGATTGTTGGCATTATGATTCAGGTGTTGTCCTTGATGGCAACCCATTCAGGTGGTAGATCACTATTCTTGATGATCAGCTCTCTATTTTTAAGAAGGACGCAGGAGATCTGTTCAGAATGTGCGTCCCCGCAGGTATACCATGCAGAACCCGCGTCCAAGGACGCAGGACAGCCGTTCAGGGGGTGCGTCCACCCAGTGCACACATTTCAAGGCAAAGAAAAGCACGTGGGGGTTTCTTGTGTGGTATCTAGCCGACGGTTTTGTGTTTCTACGGTGTCGGCTTGTGGTATTGTTCCATGTTTTGGGGAAGAGCTTGCCTATATAAAGCAAAGGAGTTCATTTGGATTGAGTATCATCTTGGTTGAATATCTTTTGGTGAGATCTAGTCCAGATCTATGAGGGCGAATCTTCTAATGGACTGTGATCTCTTTGGCGCATGATCAGATCTATAGATCTGAGTGGTTGGGTCAGTTCTGAAGTCCTCATATCTTTTATATCTGAAGGGACGCAGGTTCAGTAAAGGGCAAGTGCGCCGAGACGCAGGGAAGACCGGGCTCAGGTGCGTCTCTGAGGCAAAGGACGCGGCGCGACTGTGTTATTGGGTGCGTCTCTGAAGCGAAAGACGCGGCGCGATAGTGTTTCTGTGTGCGCCGGTACGCAGCAAAGCGTAGAGGAACAGTGCGTCTGCACGCAGAGCAGCAGAAGGTAGACTGCGTCCAGTCGCAGGCCACAGAGAGAAAATATGCGTCCCTGTCCTAAGATGATCTGTTGACTGTATATTTCTGTCCATAAGGTGTTCTGGGTTGTTTCTGTGATTACTGATCTGATATCTGTAGTGGACTGTATCTGTTGTATACTTGTTGATCATTTGATTCTTCATGAAAAGAAGTAGGGGGTTGTAGCTCCCTTCCAGGAGACACTGGAAAACGAGAGAGAGTTGTAGCTCTCTGCAGGTTGCAGCCTACGTACTGGTAAAGGTCTGCACCAGTACAAAATCATTGTAAAAAGAATTTCTTGAAAGAAGATAGAGACATATTGCAGCAGGTGGTTTTCTCCCACATTGGGTTTCCACCTTACATCTTGTGTTCTTTGGTGTGACTGTCTATTTTCTTTGTTCATGCTCATTATTTTATGGTACTGATATGCAAGAATAATTCAAAAGATCAAATAAGGAAGAATTGTTAAATTGCTAGATAATACTGATTCACCCCCCCTCTCAGTATTATTTCCAACACTTTGGCCACAACCGACCCTTTCGCTAATTTCTTTTTGACCAAGCTTCAGATAGGAAAGTTTATTGATGTAAACGTGATAAAATCTAGACCTACCCGGAGGAACAGGCATGTGGGGGAAGCCAGGGTGGCGAAGATATTGGACCGTTTCCTATTGAAAGAGGATATGTCTAATCAAACTTTCTTTTTCAAGCAGTGGGTTGGAACAAGAGGAGAATCATATCATTTTCATATCTTGTTGGAGCTGAAAGGGACGAGTAATAAACTCGTTGCACCCTTCAAATTCAACCAAGCTTGGCTCAAAGAACCCTTATACAAAAATTTAGTCAAAGCCACATGGAGGCCATTGGATCGACACCAGGATTCATCTTTAGCTTAGTCATTCATGGAAAATATAAAAAGAATGAAACGGGGAAGATAGACTGGGCAAAAGAGAAAAAGATAATGGATGAAGCTGATTTAAATCACATTGGTGAAGAAATGGAATCTTTAGAGAGCCCAGAAGAGGATGGGTATGATACTGAGGAGAAGAGGGAAAGGATCAAACAGTTGGAGCCAGGAAGCAGGGAAATTCTTAATGATATGAAGAATAATGGAAACTCAAAAGTAGAGCAATATGACTTTCAGCTGGGGATGAGGACTTAATTATTTTTCAAAATTATGCAAAGGGAAGGAAAAATATAAATATTATCTGAGAAATTAATTGGGCAGATGGGGGCAGAGAAAAATCCGTTGATGATGGAATCTATGGGAAGAGACCACTTCAAAAATCTGTTCAGAGCCCCAAAAGAGGCTTCAATTGCAGAGGTCATACAAGTGGCCCAACTATTCGTTAGATATGCAGAGGAGGAAGAAAATGAGATGCTAATGGTTCCTGTTGCAAAAGGTGAAGTTGAAGGGGTAATAAAATCTATGTAGAAAGACAAGAGTCCAAGCCTGATGGCTGGACTGTGGAATTTTTCCAACATTTTTTTGATCTAATTGGGGAAGAGCTTACTGGGGTGGTGGAGGAATCTAGACTCAGAGGTTATGTTTATGAACCCTTCAACACTACTTTCTTGTCTTTAATCCCTAAAATTGATGACCCTTCATCCTTTGAAGAGTTTAGACCTATCTCTCTTTGTAATTGTATCTATAAAATCATCGCCAAAATTATTGTTGTTCGATTGAAACCAATTCTTTCAAGCCATATATCTAAGGAACAATTTGGGTTCCTTGATGGTAGACAGATTCATGAAGCCATCAAGGTAGCTCAGGAATCGATGCATAGCATAAAGAGGAGCATAATAAAATGCTTGATAGTTAAAATTGACCTATCAAAGGCGTATGACAAAATTAGCTGGTTATACTTATGTATTTTGCCAACTCACATGTGGTTTGGTATCAGTTTCATCGATTGGATCATGGGATGCATTTCAAATCTTAGCTTTGTAGTTTTGATAAATGGTGCAGCATCCCCCTTCTTCCACAGTCAAAGAGGGCTTAGACAGGGTTTCCCTCTTCCTCCACTCCTATTTTTACTAGCGGAAAAATGCCTAAGTCGATTAATTCTTGAAGCTAAACGAAGAGGTGAGATAAAAGGAATAGAAGTAGCAATCAATATGTTTGTCACACATCTGCTATTTATGGATGACATGCTTTTGTTTAGTGATGGAGCTAGGAGCGATATAAAAGAGTTGAAACTCTTTCTTGATTTGTTTCTAAAAGCTATTAAGATGTGTATTAATGCTAAAAAATCCTCAATAGTCCACGAAGGTTTTTTGGGGAATGAGGTAAACATGATTCTATTGTTTCTTCCCTTTGAAGCAAAACCCATGAAGGAAAGATTTAAATATCTGGGGTTCCATCTCAAGCCCGATACCTACAGGAAACATGATTGGAATTGGCTTTTGGAAAAAATTGAAAATCGTATAAAACACTGGAGTTTTAAGTGGCTTTTGAGAGCTGGTAGACTGGTTTTAATCAAATTAGTCCTTATAGCTATTCCAGTCTATTGGATCACTCTCACTTGGGTTCCAAAAGGCATTCTCACTTAGATAAGGAAAGTGTGTGGCCGTTTTCTATGGGTTGGTTCAAAGGAGGATGCAGTACTTCCTTGGGTAGATTGGGATAAAATTGTTCACCCAAAGGCTTAGGGAGGTTGGGGTATAAAGGATCTCCCATCTTTTGCAACCTCTCTAGAAGAAAAATCGGGGTGGCAGTTGTTATCAATGTATAATCTATGGATGGTTGTGGTGAAAAGGAAATACATAGATCTGGTCTCTATTAATGAATGGATGTGCAGGATAGATAAAAAATAATTAAATGCATTAGCAATATGGAAGGCAATCGTGGACTCATACAATATTGTGGAAGGTGGACTTGCTTGGCATGTTGGAAATGGAGAAAAGCTCAGAATAGGAATTGACCCATGGGTGGGATGTAATGAGGGTTTTTCTCTCTATAGGGAGATAATAGATTGCTTAAATGCCCAAGGTTTTCTGTCTCTGAATGATATCTCAATAGATGAACTTTCAACAATGTGGCATCAGGGATGGAAACAACTGAGGATCTCCACTTAGAGCATCAATGGGGAGAAGAATGTAAGAATTATATAAGAGAATTGTAGTGCACAAATGTCAGGATAAGGGACCATCCAGATGTGCTTTGATGGGTACACACTCCTACAAGCCAATATTCCCCAAAGTATGGATATAGTTATCTAACAGTGAGAAGAGCATGGGGGGTACAGGATTGGTGGTGCAAACTACTATGGAAATTGGAAATTCCAGTGAAATCAAGATTGTTTTTCTGGTGGATCCTAAATAACAAAGTGCCACTTGGGATAATCTACAAAAGCAAAACAAAGATGGCCCTAGTTGGTGCATTTTACGAAAAAACTCAGAAGAATCAATTTGCCATTTATTTTTAAGCTGTCCTTTCATCAACAAGATTTGGGAGTCCACATTGAGATTATTGGGGATAAGATTAACATGGAATGGGGAAAGTATCTTGGAGCCTGAAAAAACTGGTGGAACTCAATAACAGATGAAAGTTTTAGAAACATCCCTTTGATAATCTCTTGGGGTATATGGTTGGCAAGGAACAAAGGCATTTTTTAGGACCTCCCAACATCACCCTCTCCAATTGCAGTAGAATGTGCTTCTATTTTTTCTTTAATTCCCTTGTCTTCTCCAAAAAAGACCTCTAGGAACATTAGAGAAGAACATATCAGGCCCAATTTACCATGGGCATACTTTGATGGTGCCTCTGATGCACAGAAAAAATGTGGGTTAGGGTTGGTTATTCACGTCAATGAACACAAAATTTTCAAAGCTTCAGTTGGCCTTGGCTCGGGAACAAACAATTATGCAGAACTACAATCCTTGAAATACTTATTGTGTTGGCTTAAACATTTGGGGATTGGATCAATCCAAATATTTGGTGACTCTTTAAATGTTATAAACTAGTTTAACAAAGTACAAAGATGTCAAAATCATATTTTGATTCCACTCTTAGAAGAATTTTTTCATTTAAAAAGGGGATTTGATCTAATAATTGTTTTCCACATCTATAGGGAGAAAAATTTGGAGGCAGAACACCTTTATAAGGAAGGTTTGCAACGGGTTTTGGGCGACTTGCGCATAACTGAAATCGAGGATGGAAGGATTTGTGTTTCGGATCAACAACCGTACAATTTTTGATCATCCTGGCCTAACAATTATTGTTTTTCTTTTTATCAGTTTATATGGTTTTTTGGACAGTTTGTTGTATCTCATACTTATTTTCTATTATTGTTTTTTGGATACAAGTTTATTTTGAAAAAACAGACTATTGTAAGGGTCATTTTCTCCAATAATGGGGAGGCCCAAAAACTGGACATAGATATTTTTTTGGTATTTGGGACTGAGCAATGTGTAGCTATGATCAATTCTGATGTGGTTTTGTCCTACTTTATGGTGGATTCACAGTATACAAATTGGTTAATTGCATCTACATACGTAACTTTTTATTGTCTTAATAAAAAGTTTGATTTTTCCTCGGAAAGAAAAGAAATGAATGCATCATAAAATCTGATTTGCGCCTTAAATAGTCACAAAAATATGAAGTGTCTCTACAATAAAATTGATATGCCTTTTATATAGAAGCCATAAAATTTATAACACATAATATAGAGCAAAAAAATTATATACAAGGAGAACACCAACATAACACATACCAACATATGCACAATGCCAACACACAATCTTCAAAAAATATTTAATGCACCATATATTGTACGTGGCTCCCACCTCTCATCTCCACGATGCCAACTCTTGTGTTGACCGAGAGAGGTTCAAGTTGACACCAAAAATAGTATTATAAATAACTAATACAGGTCATAAAACCACTCACACTACACAGCAACCAACTCTATGCAGATTTACTTACAGTACCATCAGGGCTTTGAATCCAAAACTAAGCAATGAATTGTTGTCTGGAACCTTGTCACAATGTGCACAATGTATCAACCGAAGGCAGGCCTTGTTACATACCGTGTTTCTCTTGAAAATCAAACATACTTATTTAATTCGTAATTGTAAGTTATCACAACATTTAATGCACTCAAGCAGAGGTCTCAATGCTAAGAAGCGACCAAAAACAAGCCACGACCTCACGGTCTTCCACTGTGCATTCCTCCAACAATATGCCATTCAAAGTATAGAAAGCAAGAGGGCCAAGTGTGGAGTGATGAAAGGAGAGGTTTTACAGAGGTTTGATAGAGATAAAAGACTACAAAAAGGGAAAAACAGAGGTAACTAGGAGTTATAGGAAAAAGGGAAACTAAAAATGGGGGCTGACTCTAATACCATGTCAAGTTAGGAGAGTAACTCCATGAATGAAATTGATTTTGCATTACGAGAAAACATGGATATATATAAGGAGAGGGAGACTATTTGGATTCATTTTCCAATGTCCTTTATTTTTCTATTTACAATATTTACATGAATTTCCCAATCCTTAGGATGAGGTGTCAACACATAGGGTACATATGATCACTTTTCATTCACTACTATACATTCTCTATTTTTAATTTTAGTATTTTCTATTTGTAGCAGGTTTCTTTTTAGAAGTGGGTGCCACTTAGGATGACATGCACAACTGACAAGAAATTGATCGGAGGATAACACAAATAATTCCACTCATCAGTTCATATTATTGGAAACATAATCCCCTTGGCTTATGTGCAGTTGACACATTCACTTGAGTGGAAAGTGAAAATCCTCAAGTGAAGTTTGGCAATTATGGGAAGTACAAGAGATATCTTAGAAGATGAAAACCAAGGGTTAATACAAGTGTATTAATATGTATATATTGTGAATAGAATGTAACACGTGAGTTATCTAAATTTTCCTATTACTTTTGAATGAGTTTAATGTGGTATCAAGATCGATGTACTACTGCCTTGCTTAAAGTTTGTGAGCCATGTGTCCTTCGTAGAGCTAAGTGTTATTCTTTACAAGACCAAGTCTAGTCTAGCTCAAAGATTTTTCATTTTGTCGTAGCCTATTTGTACAACAGGAATTCCATTATGACTTGTCAACATTACCTTTGCTCCTTATAGTAGTAGCGTCACATATAAGAGAAAAATAAAGAAGTTAAAAATCCTCCTCCTAACTCACATATATTTAGAATTTATTTGACCTCATTTGTAACACACATTGACTCATCCATTGGATATGAAATAGAAGAATAATTGTTCGGATGTGAAAAAGAGGAGGAGATTTTTTTTTTTTGGTGTTGTGTTGACCAACTCTTTTATTTCTATCTTTAACCGTTGTTGAATTGGGATTTCTAGCTGCTGTTTGATTTATATTTTGACCAAAATTGAAGGGAAAATATTCCCTGGTTCATTCACTATTCACTGATTGGTTGATTGACCGAAGTTTGAATTTGTTTCAGGGTCGTTGACTGCAAGTCAATTTCAAATATTTGACCAAAATTTTGAGGTGATTATAGGATCAAAATTTGGCCCCTTTTGTTCAGCGATTTCAGGCCAAAATTAGGTGCCTATGTTGTAGACTTTGACTTGGACTAACATTGACTATTTTATCTCTCCTTTGACTAGTTTGACTTGAAAAGTATTGAGGTTAGAAATTGGAATCTTGTTTGGAATATTTTGATGTACATTTTGATGAATTTAATTCTCTCTCATAAGGAAATATTTGATGGGTTTTGTTGTCGCTCCCAGAGACAACATTGGATTGCTTACAAGACTAGTGCCTTGGCACATCTAGATTTTTGTGTCTCAAATGATTCTTAGGAAAATGGATGCATCACATATATTCTAAGGAATGGGTTGGTTCATTCTTCCAAAGGTATAAGTCATGTATTTCTGGTACTTCTTCACATATGCAGTTCACTGAATTATGTGCATAAAATAATTGAGGCCGAGTAATTCAAGGACTTACAGTTTAATAATCTTTTATAGAGCAATGAGAGAGGATAAAAAGAAAGAGAAACTCATCATATAGAGCTTAAAGCATGAAGAATTCTACATTTATTTGAGTTATGGGTAGATATGATGGACAAAAGAGAGACTGAAAGCTATGATTCATGTAACACAATTTTAAAGATATAATCTTAATAATCCATGCAAGAACATGTAATAATAAGTCAATACAAATGAATTTGTGAGGAAGTATGAAATATTTCTAGCAACTATGATTGCATGAATTCAGAGAAGAAACATGAACATAATTGGTTTTAACAGAGGGATACCATACTGTAATACTCGAAGGGGGAATCACCACCATTTACTTTATATTCTGAAAGATCTGTATTATAAAGTCATACAGTCTGAAAATACCATGTAGCATTTTCATTAGGATTTCTGAACCTTTGTAAAGTGTTGATTTCCCCTATTTATATGGAGATGGGAGCGTTGAACATTCATTACAACAAAATATTTTTGGTCGAGTCTCAACTGTCAGGTCAACTAGCTATCTCGGCCAGCGA
The DNA here is from genome assembly GCA_031772625.1 of Pinus tabuliformis. NCBI lineage: Eukaryota > Viridiplantae > Streptophyta > Pinopsida > Pinales > Pinaceae > Pinus > Pinus tabuliformis. Next base: position 963,078,476 of record CM062809.1, on the reverse strand, counting down.
TGGCTCTGTGGCCCAAAAACATTACGAAATGTTAATTGCCTCATTTAATGGCGGCACATTACAGGGTAATAAAAAAAGTCAGCGGTCAGATAAAAATGTCAACAAAATATCTTCATGACCATCCCTGTGATCGCTTTTGCTTCAAGTTGAATTTTTCTCATGGTTTTGCCTCTTGTGTTACTCACTTGACTCCCGTCACTTCTGCTTTTACTGCTTGAACCCTTAATCCTTTAAATCTAGGAGTGGGCACTGTAATTTTCATGCCACAATACTGAAGCAGAGGAACCTTGGGAGGTACTTCGTCCACCCTCTGTATGGGGGCACCATGCTGGATGATCAAGTCCTCTCGAGCTACTAAGTCCTTGTTTACTTCTGTCAGCGTTGACCCGAATTTCGTGTCACAAGGGTCCTGTATGGGTCTGTCCATGTCGAGTTTGAATGCTCCATCTCCTTTATTAAATGCTACAATTTCTGACCCACCTTGCCTTAAAGTTCTGCACTACCTGGTGGTGGAGTTATCGAATTCTAGATTTTCCATTAAAAGACTTTACGGGACGCGGCCTTCAGATACACTCCAACCCCTTTTGCTTCATGTGACTGGGGGCTATGACCAGGTGTTTAGTCCTTGGGTGCTAGGGCCTTTCGACTCCTCCCAGGGGGTATTTTTCCTTTGTTACATGGAATACTACATACCAACGATTCATAACGCTTTTCCTCTGGTATCTCACCTTGACACTTGTGATCGCCGATCTACAGGATTGGGCCTACCCAGGATATCACAATAACAATGCGGGAGAGAGAGCCTTTTTACCTCCTTTCATAGCGCTAGCCGATTTTTTAGACGCGAAACTTTCATAAGGTATGACACATAAAATATCACATCTAGGAGGGTCGTTCACATATCACAATTGCAAGTATGAAGGGACTTTAGCGGAGGAGGGAATTTTCTTTGTGCAATTGTCAATTTCCAATTTGTGATGGGTGACGTCATCACTGCCAAGTGTCACTTTTTGAGAGGTGACACATGTCGCCTGGAAATGCCTCCTTAAGACCCTAAAAATGCCAAATCAACATGCGATGTGTTCTCCATACCACCATGTCATATTCATACTGCTATGTCATGATGACATCAACAACCATGTGGATTCATAGGGACCAATGGTATTCCACCACATGGCCCCTTGGTGGAGAGAGAAAAGGGCCCTCCTGGCCTTGTTTTTTCACTGCAATTCTTTGTTAAATGGTTTTTGGCCCCTCCCAATGCTTTACACTATATCAGGGCTTCTCCACTTCGCAGTATTTTTAACCCCAGTCCCATCCATAATCTTTGATCACCGATATTGCGAGACCTCTGATGTTGCAGGAAGTCCAATATGCAGGATCTTCGATGTTGCGGGAAGTCCAATATGTGGGACCTACGTTGTTGCGGGAAGTCCAATATGCGGGACCTGCCCATTGCCGATAAGCCGATAGACTATGCCCGGGGCCCTCTGATTTCCGATAAGTTGATGCACCATGGCTTGGGACCCGCTGATTTGCAATTTGTGATATCGATAATTGGACAATCATAGATTTCAATACCTTCCCGTGTTGCTGTTTCATAAAAGCCCCAATTGCGATTTCTGATGAGCCTGACCCTTAGCCATTTTTCCTTTGTTTTTTGGTTTTGAAAGGGTATATTCAATCTGCTCTAACTCTTGATCCAGGAGTCTATTTTTGGACTTCCAATTACCGTTGGAAAGCTTATTCTGAACACTATCCAGTGCAGAGGGTTGAATTTAGATTTGAGAGCTTCTGTGCCTTTGAATATGGATGAAAAATTCTATGTTCTTTGGTACTCTTTGTACAACTGGAACTCTCTTTTCAAAAGGTGAAAACATTGGCTCCACATGGGGACAGTGCCTTGCTAGAAAGGTGCTGAGAACCTACAAGCTGTGAAATTCTCCTTTGGGCATGGAGTATTTTCTAAACAAACAATAATTTCGTGAAAGTGGATTTTTCAACATAAACTGGAAATTTCATATAACAATTACAATACAGACACCAGTATTTACAATGAGTGCAAGACAGGTACCTCTAGTTTTGGAAATAGATTTTGAGGAACTGACCATTTACCGCCAATTCCAACGATTCACCGTCCAGATTTTCAAGCATGTACATGCTATTTCCTCTCTCTTCTGTAATATTGAAAGGGTCAAACCATAGCGGATCGAATTTTCTGTGTTTTCCTTTGTCTTCCTGTCAGACGTCCCATCGGAGAAATAAATCTCTTGGTTGAAGAGATCGATCCTTGGCCTTCTTGTCAAACAGGGATTTCATGTCTTGTTGGTTATTTGACAATTTTGCTCCCACCTGTTCTTTTTTTTCATGAAGCTCGACCAACTGATTTATCCTTCGTGTCAGGGAACTTGGATCTTCCTCAGTTTCTTGTAGTAACATCGCCACTGACATCGCTAATTGGATAGGGGAGACTGTAGCCTTACCATACACTAGCTCAAAAGGTGATTTCCCCATGGATCATTTAGGAGTTACTTGGTTGGCCCATAGGGAAAACTTCAATTGGTAGTCCTAGTTCCTTTGATTCTTAGTGACGATCTTCTTCAACACCCTCACCATAGTTTTGTTTGAGGACTTAGCCAAGCCATTACCTTGAGGATAGTAGGTAGTGGAGTGCTCAGTAATGATATTGAATTTCTGGCAAAAGCCCGTGAATTTGGAAGATTTGAAGACCTGAGCATTGGCAGTGATAATTTTGATAGGAAAACCAAAGTGAGATAATATGTTATCCTCCATAAACTTAATTACCACTGAGTCTGTAGCATTTCTGGCTGGGATGGCCTCTACCCACTTGGTGAAATAATCTGTGGCCGTTAATATCCATTTGTGTTGGCCAGTGGACAATGGGTTTATTTATCCTATGAACTCTAGTCCCCACTATCTAAAAGGTTCTTCCACATGCACCAGAATTAGGGGGAGAGGAGACATATTTTGTCTCTCAGGAAACACTTCGCATTTCTGGCACAACTTGACTCGAGAATGAACATTTCCAAACAATGTAGGCCAGTAGAATCCTACCTTGAGGATTTTTTGTGCTGTGGTCTTCCAGCTGCAATGACCTCCACAAAATCCTCCATGAAATTCCTTAATCACTTTATGGATTTCACCCTCTACCGAACATAGTAGCAAAACTCCCACCGGGTCCTTCCAGTAGAGTTGACCATTGGATATGATATATTTTTACACTTTTAATCACAGAGTTTCGTACTTGGATTGATCCAGCCCCATCAGAAACCTAAGGAATAAGAGATAATGAATGATGTTCTTATACTAGGGTGATCCCTCATATTTAGCATAGATATTTTGCTCATATGTTTTAATCCCGTTTTGATGGTCCTCTAGTCTGCCTTCCTCTGTTATCAGGTTTATCCCTAGAGCTTTGCAATTAGATTCAGATAAAACCTTGGCCAACCCTTGGCCTTTTATGATCTTAGTAGGCTTTATGTCTAACTCATATTATTGTATATTTTCTATCGACCTACCCCATTTTCCTTCGTTGTCTCCTTGCACTAGGATGTCCTTGATAGCTGTCGTTGGGACAAATGCTGTGCTTTCCGATTGTAGCACGTACATACGAAATGCCTTCAAAGCCTTGACTAGTGCATAGGCTTGTTTCTCCAAGATGTTATATTTCACCTCAACATCCCTCAGGACTTGGCTGAAGAAGTTGATGCGCTGTTCATAACCATGTTTATTCTTTTGTAGCAAAACTGTGGAAATAGTATGTAGAGAAGCAAAAGAGAAGATATAGAAAGGCTCTGAAAAGTCAGGACTAAATAGTACCGAGGCTTCAGCCAAAGCCTCTTTAATTCTAATGAAAGAATCTCAGGGGGTAGGGCTCCACTTGAATTCATTTTCCTTCTTAAGCATGTCCGTAATACCCTTGACTATTTTTGCATAGTTGGGTATGAACCTCCTCAAGAAATTTATTCTCCCCAAAAAGGCTTGGACCTATTTCTTATTCTTGGGTAGAGGAATATGAATGATGGCTTCAATTCATTTAGGATCGATCTTCACACCTTCCTGCACTACTATGTGTCCTAGTAGCTTCCCCTCACTCAAGGTGAACTGAGATTTCTTAGGATTGAAAGAAAGACCATACCTCCTGCATTTCTCAAAGGTGAGCTTCAAGTGGAGGATGTGCTCTTCATTAGTCTTAGAAAAGACTGTGATATCGTCTAAATAAACCACCATGAATTTGTCTTGCTCCCCTATGAAATCTATGTCCATAGCTCTCTAAAATGTGGCCCCTGAATTAATAAGATCAAAAGGCATGTGAATGTACATGAATTTTCCCCACGGGGTGGTGAAAGCAGTCTTATTCTGATCATCAGGGTGGACTGCCACTTGGTTGTAACTAGAGAACCCATCCATCATGGACATTCTGACTGAGCCAACCACCTTCTGCAATATATAATCCATCTTAGGCAGCGGGTAGTTGTCTTTTAGTGACACCCTGTTTAGATTCCGAAAATCTACACGTAGCCTTAGTTCTCCATTCCTTTTCCAGACATGGACTAAGTTGTCCACCCACTCAGAGTACCTTAAAGGCACTATGATGTTTGCCTGTAGAAGCTTTCTCACTTATTTTTCAATGGAGGGGAGTAAGAGTGGATTTATCCACCCGAGTTTCTACTTGCATGGTTTTATTCTACTCTTTAAAGGAATATTATGCTGTATGATGTTAGTATCAAATACTTTTATATCATCATAAGACCAAGCAAAAACATCCTTGTAGATTTTTGAATAGATTTAAATACCTTTGTTTGTATTGCAAGGGGATTCCTTTTGATAACCTGATCATCCAGGGTTCCTCCTCTGAGCTGATATTGCAATATTCTACTTGACGATATATCTCTGGAACCATTGGTTTGGAGGCTATGTCATCCTTATTAAAAAGTCTTTCCAGTTGGACTAGTCCGCGAGGAATGGTATTTCCCTTCAGTACGTAGAATTTTGCGTACATCCAATGTGTCTTCCCACGAAGTGGTTTCTTGATCTGCTTCTTTTTATTCTTCTTGATCGATGGTGGAGTTAGTGAACTCCCCAATGACTTCTATAAATCATTTCACCTGCTCATCATCCTCGAATACTTGCCAGTGCTTGACATTATCAGGTATAGAGGGTTTGTATCTGACTTCCACCTCATACCTGAGGAGCGGATTTTGAGGGGGCCTGAATTGGCTTGCTACTACTGCAAGGGAATCAACCATTTTGTTTCCTTCTCTAGGCCGAAATTGGATGTTAAAGGCCAGGAAGTTATCAATTAGGTCCCACACTTCATTCCGGTAAATCCTCAATCTGGGGTTTTTGGCTTGGCATTGATTTTTGATCTGCCTTACAACTAGCTCAAATTCTCCATAGAATGTTAGGCATTCAATATTCATATTATTTTCCATTTGTAGCCCAAGGAGAAATGCTTCATACTCAACCACGTTGTTGGTTGCCTCAAACTCCAGCTTGAATGAGGGGGATATCAGGGTACCATCAAGAGATACCAACAATACTCCTGCTCCATTTCCCTCTTTGGAATTTTCTCCGTCAAAATATAATTTCCATACTTTTTTTAATTTGCACAATGGTGTTCTAATTGCCTTGTTAGGTGTACTGATGTTTCTTCTAAGATGGTATCATCTTCTTCTAAGAATAGGCATGAGAGGTCGCTTTCTTTTCCATGCACTGGGGAGTTTTTTGAGCCTTTAAACTGGGTCACAGTTTTCACAAACCTCGAATCTCTGTACAACCTCCTTTGTTCACCTCCAAAAGTGGAAATAGTGGCATAAGTCAGATCTAACTTGATAGAGCCCCCCACCTTGGAACCCTAAGGCCTAGATAGGATCATGCCGAACCGAGGAGTATCGACTACCAGTATGCCCATTACTACACTCTTAATACGGAGATGAGCCAGGTTTATCACCATATCCTTTATCATTCCAAAGCATTTGACCCTCTTAGACTCAAAGGAGTATAGGTACTTGTATGGTTTGGTAATATGCAAGCCCAACTGTTCCATCACTGCTAGGGGCATGAGGTTGTGCGAGGCTCCGGAATCCAACATGCAATTATGCAATAAGAGGTCATGGATTACCAGGGTCACATAGAATGGTGCAGTAGAAGATTGAGTTCTTCCACATGAGGCCCAAAAACAACCATTGGTCTCTCCTCTTAAAGGTTTAAACAATCATGGGTGCGTGAAGAGGTGGATGGAAGCATGAATTGATATAATTGAGCTTTATAAGTATGCTTCTTTAGAAGTTCAATCAAAGGAAAATGAATTTTACCTTTTCAAGTTCCTTCTAAAGGTTGAATGTAGGTTTGAATTTTTCTATACCTCTGGGCTCTACTTCTCCTTCCTTACAACTGGCAGTTTTTAACAGAACAGGTGCCTCCTTTTCTGTGTGTCCCTCAGAACTATTGCTTTCCTTATTTGAGGATATTTTTATATTGGAAGAGTCAAGATTCAACTTACCTTTCCCTTTTTCTAGTACTAAGGGAATATCTTGGGGAGCAGTTCCCTCTAGTTGTTCTGGTTCCATCGACCTCTTTCTTGAAGATCTTAGATCATACCTTTAGTGTAGCTATGTCTACATGAAATCTGCAAACTACTTACAATAATAATTTATATCCTTCTCATTTGCTGCTGCTTCTCTATCATGATTGGTCCCCTGGTGAGCCATATTTTCATGTTCTTCTTCAGAGAAAGCGGAATACAAGTTTCCTTGCATCTCATGTGTATCTGACGATTGTTCATCGAGATCATCTTCTAAATATAGATAATGAAGCATTTGATCAAGCTATTCCTTTATTTCACTTGGAAATATCTGCAATGGAGGCCTTCTATACTATGGGTTATAACCACAATTTTTGCCTTGAGCATTCTGTTTGGAGAGACTCCTGTTCTCAAGTTCAAGCTTTCCAACCTTATGTGATAAACCCCTGATGAGTTTATCCAGTTCATCCCACTTCAGGTCTAGTGATTCTTTAGCTTGACCAGAGGAGGATGCTTCTTCTTTCCCTCTTTTATTCTCAGTAGGTTCCTTCTTTCCTCTTGACTTCATTGCTCAGGTGAAATTTTCTTCCACCTTAAGCGCATTGATTTGGAGTTGATCTAGAGTAGTGAATTCCTTTCCCTTAGAGTAAAACCAAAGTAGGATTCAAAGGCTCCAAAAAAATATACTTGAGCAGCAGCTGCAAGAGGCTTATTTCACCCAACAGGTTATTATACTGCTTATTTAACCTTTTTATAAATTCTAAGATATCCTCTTTTGGCTTCTTCCTTATAGCGTTAAACTTTGTGAGGAGGTACTCATGATTTCTCTTTTAACCCCATTTTTGTATGAAAGAGGTTTCAAGTTCCTCCTAGGTAGTGATGGAGGCATTGGGTAGGGATTTAAACCATTTTATGGCTTCTCCATCAAGGGATTGTACAAAAAGTCTCAGGATCACATCTAGCTATTCTACGTTTAGATTCTCAACAAAAGCACAAAAGGTTTCATTGTGTCTCTGTGCATTGTTTTCATCCTCCCCATTGAACCTAAGGTAGTCCTGGGGCATAACACTTAGGGGCTATGGTAAATCAAGAGGGGCATATTTATTCAACAAAAAACCTAGAACAACCATCTGAATTAATGGAGGGGGATTAAGATTTTCCTGAGGAACTTGGGTCAAAACCACAGTGGTTGGAGTGGTTAGACTGAAAGTAGGGCATGTTAAGGTCTTAGGAGTAAAGCCTACGTAGTGAGTAACAATGGATTGGGGGTTGGATGAGGAAGCTTCAAAGGTTGATGAGACAATAGTGCAGGTAGTAGGAGTTTTCTCCTTCTAGACTTTCTTGAAAATTAATTTCTTTGGGTCAGATACAAATGGGGCTTTCTACTGAGAGGTATTTGAGTGAGTGTGAGGATTTTTAAAAGCGAGGATGGTAAATGATAATGGGGTTTGTGGAGTCGCCAAGGTGACGTGGATGAAATCATAACGTCTTTGATCACCTACACAAAGAGTTATCAACTTGTCATATCTCAGGGGAAAAATCCTTCAATACGTTCCCCGGAAATGACACAAAAAGATGTTGTTGCTCCTAGAGACAACCTTGGATTTCTTACAAGACCAATGGCTGGGCACATATATATATATATATATATATATATTGAAAGGAATGGGTTGGTTCACTCATCCAAAGGTATAAGTCATGTATTTCTAGTACTTCTTCACATACGCAGTTCACAAAAATATGTGCATAAAATAATGGAGGCCGAGTAGTAAAAGGAATTACAGATTGATAAGATTTTATAGAGAAATGAGAGAGGATAAGAATAAAGAGAAACTCATCACATAGAGCTTAAAGCATCAATAATTCTACATTTATTTGAGTTACGGGTAGATATAATGGGCAAACAAGAGATTGAATGCTATGATTTATGTAGCACAATTTTAAAGATATAATCTCAATAATCCAAACAGGCACATGCATTAATAAGTCAATACAAATGAATATGCGAGGAAGTATGAAATATTTCTAGCAGCTATGATTGCATGAATTCATAGAAGAAACATGAATGTAATGGGTTTTAACAGAGGGATAACATACTATAATACTCGAAGGGGGAATCACCACCATTTAATTGATATTCTGAAAGATCTGTATTATAAAGTCATACAGTCTGAAAATAACATGTAGAATTTTCTTTAGGATTTTTGAACCTTTGTAAAGTGTTGCTTTCCCCTATTTATCTAGAGAGGGGAGCGTTGAACCTTCATTACAAAAAAATATCTTTAGTCGAGTCTCCGTTGTCAGGTCGACTAGCTGTCTTAGCCAGGGATGGCTCTGTGGCCCAAAAACATTATGAAATATTAATTGCCTCATTTAATGGAGGCACATTACAGGGTAATAAAACAAGTCAATAGTCAAATAAAAATGTTAACAAAATATCTTCATGACCATCCCCGTGATCGCTTCTGCTTCAGGCTGAATTTTTCTCATGGTCTGGCTTCTTGTGTTACTCATCCAACTCCCGTCACTTCTACCTTTAGTGCTTGAACCCTTCATCCTTTAAAGCTGGGAGTGGGCACTGTAAGTTTCATGCCGCAATACTGAAGCAGAGGAACCTTGGGTGGTACTTAGTTTACCCTTTGTATGGGGGCACCATGCTAGATAATCAAGTCCTCCCGAGCTACTAAGTCTTTGTTTACTTCTGTCAGTGTCGACCTGAATTTCGTGTCACAAGGGTCTTGTCTGGGTCTATCCATGTCAAGTTTGAATCATCCATCTCCTTTATTAAATGCCACAACTTCCGACCCACCTCGCCTTAAATTTCTGCACTACCTGGTCGTGGAGTTCTCGCATTCTGGATTTTCCATTAAAAGCCTTTATAGGACAGGGCCTTCAGATCCACTCCAGCCCCTTTTGCTTCATGTGACTGGGGGCTATGACCAGGTGTTTAGTCCTCGGGTGCTAGGGCCTTTGGACTCCCCTCAGGGGGTATTTTTCCTTTGTTACGTGGAATACTGCATACAGATGATTTATAACGCTTTGACTCTGGTATCTCCCATTGACACTTACGATCGCCGATTTGCAGGATCAGACCCACCCAGGATATCGAAATCGCAATGCAGGAGAGAGCCTTTTTACCTCCTTTCATAGTGCTGGCCAATTGTCTGTACGTAAAACTTTCATAAGGTATTACACATAAAATATCGCATCCAGGAGGGTCGTTCACATATCACAATCATAGGTCGGAACGGACTTTGGTGGAGGGGGGAATTTGCTTTGTGTGATCGTCGATTGTCAATTTGCGATGGGTGACGTCATAACTGCCAAGTGTCACTTTGTGAGAGGTGACACGTGTCACCCAGAAATCCCCCTTAAGACCTTGAAAATTCTAGATCAGCATGCCACATGTCCTCCATACCGCCATGTCATCTCTATACTACCAGATCATGATGCATCAACATCCATGTGGATTCATAGGGACCAATGGTATTCTACCACGTGGCCCCTTGTGGAGAGAGAAAAGGGCCCGCCTGACCTTGTTTTTTCACTGCAATCCTTTGTTAAATGGTTTTCGACCCCTCCCGGCACTTTACACTATATTGGGGCTTCTCTTCTTCGCAGTATTTTTACCCTCGGCCCCATCCAAAATCACCGATCACTGATATTGTGAGACCTCTAATGTTGTGGGAAGTTTGATATGCGGGACCTCCCCATTGCCGATAAGCCAATAGACTATGCTTGGGGCCCTCCAATCGTTGATAAGATGATGTGCCATGCCTTGGAACCTGCCAATTTGCGATTTGTCATCTCGGCGATCAACCGATTGCAAATTTTGCTGCCTTCCCCTGCTGCTGTTTCAGAAAATCCGTGATTGCGATTTGTGATGAGCCTAACCCTTAGCCTTTTTTTTTTTGGCTTTGAAAGGGTATCTTCAATCTGCTCTAAATTCTAATCCAAGAGTCCGGTTTTGGACTTCCACCTACCATTGGAAAGCTTATTCCAAACACTATCTAATGGAGAGGGTCTGATTTACTTTGAGAGCTTTTGTGGCTTGGAAGATGGATGCAAAACTATATTTTCTTTGGTACTCTTTATACAACTGGAACTCTATTTTCGGAAGGTAACAACAGGTTCCCCTTGTGGGTTTTGACTTGGCCACTAGCTTAAATTCTGGTGTCTCTTGTCTTATTGTTTACAATGATCTCTATTGCTGCTTTATTGTTAATGGTTGAAACTTTTCATGTATAACTTCTTGACGATTGGAATGATCTAAAGAAGTCATATTGTATCAGTAAAAGTATTTATGAATTTAAAATTTTGTATTAGTCTTGATTGCACTAGAAAATCAACATGGGATCAAATATATGGTGAATGGAAAGAGCATTGGGATCACCTTGAGAAAATCTTGAAGAGCATTGAGGAGATTTGGGATTCAACATATTTTTTTTGATTGGCCATATTTGTAATGAATTCCTTCACAAAGATAAAGAAAAAGCTTGAAGGAGCTACAAATTTCAGGGCATGGAGGACTAGAATTGTCCTAGTCCTCGCAAGACATAAGGTCTTGGGTGTTGTTTTGGGAAAAGTTACTAAACGAAATAAATAAGCAGGAAAATACAAGTTTCAGGAAGATGACTCTTGTCTAAAAGAATCATTGTGAAATTGGTTAGAGATCATTTGATTCCTTATATTGCTGATCATAAATATTCCAAAGAGATGTATGATGCTGTCATTGGATTGTACACCATCAACAACATCCATAAATATATAAGTCTAAGGGGTCATCTTTGTAAGGTCAATATGAAAAATAATGCTAATATAACATCATACTTTGTAAGAATATCTCAAATAAGATATCAAATCAAAGTTATTAATCAACAAGTATCCGACAAAGAATTAGTAGTTGTAGCAATGGGTGGTCTGCCTAAATCTTGGGACTCTTTTGTAACAATAATTAGTGGCAGAGAAAATCCACCTTCCTTTGATAAGATATGGGATTCTTGCACTCAAGAAGAATCAAGGTTCATAACCAGAGGCAAGATTGAAAATCCAGGTGAAGATTCTCAAGCTTTTGCAGCTCACTCAAAGAATAGCAAAGGTAGAAGAAATTTTGGAAGATTTCAATTCAGGTAGAAGACCTAATTAAATATTTTCTCCAATACTTACTCCAAGAAGAGAACCTGCTCCACAAAGAATACCTCCTCCTCCATCTCAAGATAGAAGAGACATGACAAATGTTTAATGCTTTTGTTGCCAAACATATGGCCACTATCAAAACATATTTCGTCAAAATAATGATTATCAAAGGCATGATGATCAAAAAAGGAAAGGAAAACACCATGCTTCTACAATTGAAATTAATGAACCCTTACATAAGAGGAGGAATAAAAGGAGAGATACTAATGATGAATGTTCATGTTATTATGCTTTTACAGGTTCCATTGTAGGTTATGATGAAATTTGGTTGGTGGATAATGGAGCCTCTATGCACATGACTGGAAGTCATGAGAATCTCTTTGAATTAGTTGAAGAGAAGATAAATCAAAGGGTTGAGCTTGAAGATAATGGAAAGTGTGAAGTCAAAGGAATTTGTCCTTCATTCTTCAAATTAGAATCAAGAGGTAATGTCTCTATTAACAATATTTTATATGTTCCTGGTTTGAAGAAGAATTTGTTTTTTATTTCATCTCTTGAAGATAATGGGCATAAAATTGTGTTAGTTAATGGACAAGTTCTATTATGGAAGAAAGATTCCTCCTTTGAAACTTCCAAATTCATATGTGTATGAATTGGGGGCCTATATTGTCTCCTTGGAATCTCAATTCAAGCCTTGTTTCACAACATCACTGATATTTGTGAGCTATGGAATCGAAGGTACGCTCATGTTCATTATAAAGGCTTGTCTAGAATGAAATATGTTGTTAAAGGAGTACCATAAATCAAGATTGAACGTCATGGATTTTGCAAAGGATGTGCTCTTGGGAAAAATGTTAAAGGAATATGTAGTAGCAGTGATAATATATCCAAAGGAATATTGGATCTTTTTCATTCTAATGTTTGTGCACCTATGTCTAACAAGTCCTTGGGTGGTCATTTGTACTATGTTAGTTTAATTGATGATTACTCTCGTAAAACATGGTTTTATTTCTTGAGATCCAAAGGATGAAGTATTTGAAAAGTTTTGGGAATTCAAGGCACATGTAAAAAATGCTCCATGAAGAAGGATTAAGACTTTAAGGTCTGTCAATGGAGGAGAATATGTATCCAAGGAGTTGATTTATTATGTAGGGATGCTGGAATTAAGAGGGAGCTGATAGTTCCCTAATATCCTCAACAAAATGGAATTGATGAAAGGAAGAAAAAAAAATATTAAGGAATCTGCCAAATCCATGCTTCATGATCAAGAGCTATTGATGTTTCTATAGGAAGAAGCTTCAAATAAAACTCTTTATGTTCCAAATAGGTGCCCACATTGAATATTAGATTACAAGGCTCTTGAAGAAGTCTTCATAGGTGAGAGACCCAATGTTGAACACTTGAGAATATTTGGTTGTTCTGTTTATGTCCATGTGCCTAAGGAGAAAAGGATTATGAACCTTTCGGGAAGAAGGGAAATTTTGTTATCTATAGTGAAAATCCAAAGGCCTTCAGGGTTTATGTACAAGGATAAAATTCTATTGAAACTTGTAGGGATGTCATTTTTAATGAGGATTCTACGTTTTGGAAGTCCAAGATATCACACTTGGACTCCGACAATGAAATACATATAGATCCCAAGAATGTGGAATTTAAATCTAAAGAGCCTGAACCTATGAAAAAATATCCTCATGAAGAGTTTAATGATTCACATGAATTTTTAGACTCACCAAGATTCAATTTACTTGAGACTATAAAGATACATGCTCGTCTTGAAAGAAATTTGAAGAAAGCCCGAGGACATGCAACACCTCATGGGACCTTCAGGGAAAGCAATAGGTCAGAGAAGTATTCATGATATGCATCAATGATATGTAATATTATTGTTTGATCCATCTACCTATGAAGAAACTTCTAAACATCAAGTTTGGAAAGATGATATGATTGAAGAATACCAATACATATTGTAGAATGATGTATGGGAAATCGTGCCAACACCTGAAGGGAAATCTGTTGCGTCTTCCAAATGGATATACAAAATAAACCATAAAATTGATGGAAGTATTGAGAAATAAAAGGCAAGATTTGTGGCTCGATGGTTCTCCCAGAAAGAGGGAGAGGATTATGAAGACACATTTTCTCCCATTTCCAGGTATGCTTCTACTAGATCTATTATTGCTCTTTCTTCTATTGCAGGTTGAAATTGCATCAAATGGATGTAAAGGTTGAATTTATAAATGTAATCATTTATGAGGAAGTATATCTTGAGAAGCCTCAAGGCTTTGAGATTCATGATATAGAGATACATGTTTGAAAATTGAAGAAAGCCTTGTATGGGATTAATCAGTATCCTCCTGCATAGTACTCTTGATTGATAGCTATTTGTTGAGACTTGGTTTAAAAAAGAGTGATGCTGATCCAAATTTGTACTTTAAAGTTATTGAAGGTGAGTGATTGATTTTGATGCTGTATGTAGATGATTTGTTTCTGACAGGGACTGAGGTTCTCACTGTCAAGTGTAAGAGGGAGTTGATTTCTGAATTTGAGATTAAGGATATTGGTCTTGTGCATTATTATTTGGGATTGGAAATTTGGAAAAATCGCAATGAAATATTTGTTGGATAATGAAAGTACACTATCAAGATCCTTAAAAAGTTAGCATGATGGATTGTAAGTCTTGGACACTCCCATGGTGAAAAATTTGAAGAAGATACATGACTATGATTCTGATTTGATTGATCCCTCTATGTATTATAATTTGATTGGCTCATTGAAGTATCTGGTGAATGACAGACCTGGTATTTTCTATGATGCGAACATGTTGAGCCAATTCTTGGTTGAGCCCCAACATGTGCGTGGGATTGCAATGATGAAACATATATTGAGATATCTGTGTGGCACCATTGGCTATGATATGAGATACGTTTCTAATGGAAAATGGAAACTGCATGGTTTTAGTGACGCTGTTTGGGCTGGAAGCACTAATGATATAAATAACACTTAGTTTGATGCTATGTATCTTTTCTTATGATGATACTTGTACATATGATCTCTCCCTTGGGTTATTACTGAGAGACCAATGGATTGGTCAAGGATATTGATCTTGAGAGAGAGAGAATGAAAGGTACCTTCCTTGCTAAGAGGGAGTGTTGAAAATTGGTAGCTACATTTAGTGTTTTCATTGGAAACTCAAAAGAGAAAATTTATATTTTTAATGTTGACCAAGTCAGCCCCACTCATTGAATGGGTTTGACCCCAAGATCAAAACCCTCCTCCTAACTCACATAAAAAAAGATTTTTGTTGAACTCATTTGGAACACATCAACTCATCCATTCAATCTGAAATAGAAGAAGGACAATCCACACATGTGAAGGAGTTTTTTTTTGTGTTGACAAACTCTCTTGTTTATGACTTATACCACTGTTGACTTGGGATTTCTTATTGTTGCTTGACCTAGATTTTGACTAGAATTAGGGACTGAATATTCCTTAGTTTGTTGATTGTTCACTGATTAGTTTATTGACAAAGGTTTGAATTTGTTTCTCTGCTGTTGACTGTAGGTAAAACTTAGAGCTTTGATCGAAATCATGAGGTGATTATAGGACCAAAGTTCAGCCCCTTCTATTCAGCTAACTTAGGCTAAAATTCAGCCCCTCTATTGCAAACTTTTACTTGGACCAACATTGACTATTTTCTCTCTCCTTTGAGTGGTTTGACTTGAAAAATATTGAGGTCAGAAATTGGAATCATGTTTGGAATATTTTGATGTACATTTTGATGAATTGAATTCTCTCATAAGCAAATATTTGCTTGGTTTTCCCCTTGTGGGTTTTTCCCTGGCCATTGGCCTAAATTATGGTGTCTCTTGCCTTATTGTTTACTGTGATATCTATTGCTGTTCTATTGTTAATGGTTGAAAATTTTCATGTATAACCACTTGATTATTGGAATGCTTTAAAGAAGTCAATTGCATCATTGGAAGTAGTTATCGGTTGAAAAATTGTACTAGTCTTTATTGCACTAGAAAATAAACAAAATGTAGGGATGGTGATGCTCTAGATTATAAAAAACAAAGGGTATAATATGTGAGTGCTAGTGTGAGAAGTGGTGACTCGGAGCGTGTTGACGCGAGTCTTATGCACCCTAGTCAACAAGGGATAAACGACCCATATCAAAGCTCTTTAGATAGCCCTAACTGTTTGGCGTGGTCTTTATTGATGGGTTTTAAGGATCCGTTAGCCTTTGGATTCCTCCTCTTGCGAAGAAGAAGCTAGGGGAAAACTAATCCTAATCAATATTACCTAATGAAACTAAAACTACTGTTAGATGTTGCTAACACTACTGGTTAAATAATAAAATATAATTTATAGGTTAATAACTACTAAAAGTACAATAAATCTAAACTATTAATTATACAATGAAAATATCAGTCAAAATAATATTATAGAGAAATCAAGTTATCATTATTAAAGATTTATTAAAATTTGTACAAACAAAATTATGATACATTAAAGACAAGAATAGGACGTAACTGGTACAAACATAATTGAAATATAATTATCTACAAAGACAACAAAAATATAATTCCTATTTTTCATTTATACAAATTTTATAAATTAAAATTAAAACAAGAAAAACAATCCTTAATGCGAAAGAAATGCAAGCCTCTTATCTTTTGAATGAATGCAAATCAAACAATATCTATTCTTATGATTAACATCAAGAATCAATGCAAATGAGTCTAACTAATGCAATCTAGTTTCTATTACTTAGTCGTTATATAGAGGGTTACTGTAACAATCTCATAAAATAAATATTCATCCAATTACTTGTTTATGAATCAAACCAATAAGCAAATAATTGAAATGAATGGATAAACCTAGAAATTGTTGCCATTATGGCACAGGTTTGGAGTTATGGAACAGGTGTTGTCCTTGATGGCAACTCTCTCTGGTGACAGATCTCAGTTCCAGATCTCAGTTCAGGCTTTCAGAATGAAGAAAAAGATATATACGCAGGTTCACCTAGACAAAGGCGTGTATACACGCGGGTTAGACGTTACAAAGGCGCGTATGCGTATACACGCACTTTCACGCAAGGAAAAGCGCGTATATGTTGGAGAACTTACTTTTGGTCCGTGGTAGTTAGTCCTTGGTATTTGAACCTATGGTTTTGGACCATGGTATCTCGTCAGAAGTATTGATCCCAAGTATTGGGTCCATGGTATTGTTTTATTATGGTTTTGGACCGTGGTATTGTGAAAAGCCTAAGACTATAAAAGAGGAAGGAGATCATTTGGCAAAGCATCATCTGAATTAATTGAATATCTAATAAGTGCTAGATCTGATATATTGGTGATTGGGGTTATGGTGCAGATCTGGATTTGAATGAAGGAGGAACCTTAGCGCAAAGAAGGATAAGTTCTATTGATGGGTCATAATCTTTTGGCTTGAATGATAGTATCTTTGTATGATTTTGATCTATTATATGTGGCGCATGCTTGATCTATAAATCTGATAATCTGGGTTAATTAGTGTCTGAATATTTGAAAGAGTGAATTATCCTTTATAGATCTGTACGCAGGTTCAGTGAAGCAAAGGCGCGTATACACGCTGGTTTAGTGAATAAAAACGGCGTATACGCAGGTTTATCCAAACACAGAAGCATATGCACGCAGGTTTCAGGTTATTGAAGTAGCGTATATCTTTTGAGTTGTGATCTAGCTGCTTCTTTTTATTGCTGCAGTGTTCTGGGTTCAGAATTTGGTGTGTGGTTATTGTTACTGTGTTTTGGGTACAGCTGGCAGAGAAGTATCTACTTAATTCAGTTCTAATTGGTGAAAAGGAGATTGTTTGATGCAGAAATTCTTGATGATTGATTGATGTTCATGGATCCAGTCTGAAAATTTATGAAACGTGGTCCCTGGAAGCAAGAGAAGGTTGTAGCCTTCTGTAGGCCAGCACCTACGTACTAGTATCTTGGCTAGTGCAAGAGCTAAGTGGGTTGTAGCTCCCTTCCAGGAGAAGCTGGAGAACGAGAGAGGGTTGTAGCTCTCTACAGGTTGCAGCTTGCGTACTGGTAAAGGACTACACCAATACATTGTAAAAAGAAGTTTCTAATTAAAGAAGATAGAGACGAATTGCAGCAGGTGGTTTTCACCCACATTGGGTTTCCACCTTATATCTTGTGTTCTTGTGTGTGTGATTGTCTTCAGATCTATTTTACTGTTTTTGGTTACTATTTATTTGATCCTAATGCACAGATTAATTATCAAAATCAGTAAGATAAATTAATTTATAAGTCTACATTGCATACACGGGTTTCCTTCTCTGTAGTTGCGTATATACGCGGTTTTATCTATCTGAAGTAGCGTATATGATCTGGGTTTGAAAAAGAAAATAAGTGACTTGATAATACTGATTCACCCCCCCTCTCAGTATTATTTCCAACAGAAATAACTACAACGAATTAATTCAATACATATAATAAGAGTGACATTATCTAAGTTCTAAATTACTGAAATAAAACCACAAGAACCTAGATCAGATAGCTGCCTAGATCAACTATCGATATCAGGATACAAATCATTGGAGAGCGATACTAATTGTTTTATAACATAAATGAATTGGATCAACGTATAACAAAAAGGAATTGAAATTACTTGCTAACAATTTATGGAATAAAACCACACAAACAATAATTACTATTTGCTGCATTCTGAGAAGTCAAATTATTCAGAAGACAATAAATGCCAGTTACTTATGGAACAATTGAAGGCACAAATAAGTAATCAACTGAAAAAAACATAGTGTAATTAAAAAATATTCCATAGTCACATAGTTTAACAAACACTCATTTTTTGCAAAATATTCCTCTATGATACTACATGTACCTCCATTTCCTCTTTTAAAATGAGAGGTTTATATGTGAGTACTTTTATTGAACATGTCTAAAAATAAACTCAAAATTGAAACTGTCTTTTTACAAATTAATAAACATTGTTTGTTTTGGCTTGTTGGCCATATCCCAACAGATAAATGAAAAAAAAAACTAACAATAATTATTTTCTAGTATTCAAAATAGCTGGAGGTTATCCAAAGCGATCTGTTCCATGAAAGGTGAGAGAAATGTTTCAACCAACACGAAGACCTATTACAAATTAAGAAAACAGGATTACTATTCGTCATAATCGAGAAATAGGGTTGTTACAGAATATTTGATTTTGTAAAACCCTTTTAATCTCAACAATAAAATTCATAACAACAACATACCTTGATATCTCCAAAGGATGGAACATAGATAATGTTGGCATTATGATGCATGTGTTGTACTTGATGGAAAACAACTCATAGAAGATCAACTCACTTATATATATCTAGATGAATCTACGGAAGAGATATCAGATGACAATTCTCAGTATGACAAGTCCAAAGGGGGAGATTGTTGGCATTATGAGACAAGTGTTGTCCTTGATGGAAAATCACACAAATGATAAATTATAGTGCAGCAAATTTATTTGATAAATTATAGTGCAACAAAGTTTCCTTCATGTAGAGAAAAGTTCACGCACTTTTATGCAGAGAAAAGTTTATTCCATGTAGAGAAAAGTTCACGCACTTTTATGCAGAGAAAAGTTCACGCACTTTTATGTAGAGAAAAGTTTATTCCATGTAGAGAAAAGTTCACGCACTTTTATGCAGAGAAAAGTTTATTCCATGTAGAGAAAAGTTCATGCACTTTTATGCAGAGAAAAGTTTATTCCATGTAGAGAAAAGTTCACGCACTTTTATGCAGAGAAAAGTTTATTTCATGTAGAGAAAAGTTCACGCACTTTTATGCAGAGAAGAGTTTATTTCATTTGTTAAATTGAGACTTCTGTGATCCATAACATTTGTAAGAGGAGCTTCGGCATAAATCACATAAAGAGAGATCTTTGTCGACGCGTTTCAAACCAGCGAGTGTGGTCACGCACTTTTATGCAGAGAAAAGTTTATTTCATGTAGAGAAAAGTTTACGCACTTTCATGCAAGAGAAAAGTTCACACACTTTCATGGTTGGTTCATGGTATTAGTCCGACAGTTTTTGATCCTATGGTTTTGGTCTGTGGTATTGCATCCAAAAGTGTTGATCTCACGCACTTTCATGGTATTAGTCCGACAGTTTTTGATCCTATGGTTTTGGCCCGTGGTATTGCATCCAAAAATGTTGATCTCACGCACTTTCATGGTTGGTTCATGGTATTAGTCCAACAGTTTTTTGATCCTATGGTTTTGGACCGTGGTATTGAGAAAGGACTAAGGCTATAAAAGAGGAAGGAGATCATTTGGCAAGGCATCTTTTGATTAATTGAATATCTGATAAAGTGCTAGATCTGGAATACGGTGATTGGGTTATGGTGCAGATCTAGATCTGAATAAAGAAGGAACCTGAGCGCAAGGAGAAGGATAAGTTCTATTGATGGGTCAAAATCTTAAGGCTGGAATAGTGGTATCTCTATATGATTTTGATCTGTGATATGTGGTGCATGCTTGATCTATAAATCTGATAAGCTGGGTTAACTAATATCTGAATGTTTGAAAGAATGAATTTATAGATCTATACGCAGGTTTCTGTTGGTGAAGTTGCAGACTTTACTTGAAATATGTTTTAGCTGTTTTTATCTATTACTGTGGTGTTCAAGGTTCTGATTTGATATCTGGTTGCTGTGTGCCGAGAAAGTATTAATTCAGCTTATGCACAAGGAAGTTGGTTGATTGAAGATCTATTTGATACTTGATGGATCAGGATCTTAAGGATTGGAATGTTTATCATTATCTGGTTTGATAGAGTAGATCTGAATTATTGACGTATGTTTTATGAATGGTATGATCTGGGTATGTCTGATGTATGAACAGCTGCAAGTTATAAGGAAATATTTGTAGATCTGTATGCGGGTTGGCTTTGGTGAAAGCATTGATTCAGTATTGGGTAATTCAGAGATTGATGATGCTAGTATTGATTGATTATGAGCTTCAATGATATTAATGGGTCCAGTATGAAAATTGGATAAAACGTGGCCTTTCAGATTATGATGTTGTGCTTCAGTGTATCCAGTCTAAAAATTGATGAAATGTGGTACCTAGAGGAAGAAAGAGAAGGTTGTAGCCTTCGGTAGGTCCGCACCTACGTACTAGTACATCAGCTAGTACAAGAGCCAAGGGGGTGGTAGCTCCTTTCTAGTAGCAGCTGGAAAACAAGTAAAGGTTGGAGCATCTCAGCAGGTAGCAGCCTGCGCAAACGAGGTTGTAGCTCCCTTCCAGGAGAGTCTGGAGAACGAGAGAAGGTTGTAGCCTTCTGCAGGTAGAAGCCTGTGTACTGGTATAAGTCTGCACCAGTACAGAACTATTGTAAAAGGTATTTCTTATTAAAGAAGATTGAGACGACTTGCAGCAGGTGGTTTTCACCCACATTGGGTTTCCACCTTACATCATGGTGTTCATGTGTGCTTCTTGTGTGTGATGATCTGTTCTATTTTACTGCTTTGGTTTACTGCTCATATGGTTAATAATGTTCTGATGCACTCATTAGAGATCAACTAACTGAATCATATGTTTAATGGATATATACTTGTTGCATCACATATGAATCTTAATATGGAAAGAGAAAAAGTTATATTGATCTGATAATACTGATTCACCCCCCCCTCTCAGTATTATTTCCAACAATTGGTATCAGAGCAGGTCCTTTGGTAGAGGCTTGATCGCTTAAAGGAGATCCGTGGAACAATGGGAAAGAAGCTTAAGAAGAAAGCACATAAGCAGAAGAAGACATCTCAGAAGAACTATGACAGTGGGAGAATCGATTGGGGATTAGGTGTAAGAAGCTCTTCAGATTCAGAATCAGATTCAGAATCATTTCAGAATGAAGATGAACTATTAGGTATGAATTTTCTATCCTCTGATGTTCCAACTATCTATCTATTTGGAAAAGATGAAAGTGATAGTGAAACAACTGAATATGCTCTTATGGGTGAACAAGAAAGATATCAAATAGAGGCAGAATTTAAAAGGCTTTCGGACAAAATCAGAGATCAACAAGATCTATTGAACAAAAGGGAATGTGACTTCAAAGAAGAAGTTGCCAAACTAAAAGCTCAACTAGAGGAAGGAAACAAGGTAAGGAAGTTATTCAAGGACAAATATCAAAAGTTGCAGGATGAAGTCAATGAAAGAAGCACAACCATCAAGAAACTCAGAGATAGATCCAGTTACTATGAAAGTCTTGAAGCCACGATCCGCTCGCTAAAACAAGATCTTGAAGAATCAAAGAAGCAGAATAAAGAACTACTCCAAGCTCATGAAAATGAAGTTCTTGAACTAAGACGTTAGTTGGAAGAAGAAAGAAATGCTGAAGAAAACGTGAAGAAGCAGTATCTTGAAAAGGAAGAGCAACATCAAGTTGAGGTAAATATTCTAAAAGATAAATTAGAAGAAAAGGATAAACTGTTACAATTTCAAGATAGTACTAAAGTCTTGGATGATATTCTTAATAGTCAAAGGTATCCTGCTATCAAAACTGGTCTTGGTTTTCATGAATCTATTGAAGGTGAATCTAGTTCACAAAGTAAGACAAGGGAGTCGACTGCAAAATCTGAAATGCTCAATAAGGAGATGAAAGGTCAATCTCATCATCAACCAAGGAAAGAAATTCTTCAAAGAAAATCTTTTACTCCTCCTGTGAATAATGTTGAATGTTATGTATGTCATAATCTTGGACATGTTGCAGCCAGATGTAGAAGAAGATGGTTTCAAGACCATCATGCAGAAAGATCATCACATTCAAGGTATTTTAATGGATATTGCTTTGCTTGCAATATGTTTGGTCACAGAGCTGTTGATTGCTATAGAAGAAATATGAGACATGTAAGATGTTACACATGTAACAAGCTTGGACATATAGCTAAGGAATGCAGGAACAAAGTATGGGCACCATACCAAAAGGAGAAAACATCATCATCACACTTGAAGATGTGGAAGAAGAAAGAAGTACAGTCAGAAAGAGGTGGCACAGCACAACATACAAACATAACAGAATCAGAGGGAGCTGGAAGTGTAAAACTTCAGTGTCCTAAATCTCATACGCAAGTTTCTTAAAGAGAAGTCACGTATATACGTGAGTTGGTTATGACATAGTCGCGTATATGATTGTTTGAGGAAAGGCAGTAGGGACAAGTTTAGGAAAAGGATCAGTTATGATTCGGTTTATTATTTGCGCTGTTTGATAATAGTTACAATTTGCTGATGATGTGTGCAAATGACTTGATGGTTAGAAGTGTTTTGTTTCTAACTTGATAATGAAGATGTCTTGATACTTCTTGCTGATATGCATGATCAGATCTGACAGTAACCTAGATGGCACAGGTTTAGGGGGAGCATATGCTTTTAATGCATTGTTGGCATTATGGTTAATAGTCCTTGGTGATGATGCTTATATGGATAAATGATTCATCTTGCTATGATATGGTTATGAATTGTTCAGATGATTCTTGGGGTTACATAGTTGATATTTAGATCAGATTTGTGGTTGATTCTCTAATGGTGCTTACATGGTGATCTTCATAAGGATAAGGAGAAGTACAAAGTTGGAATACACATCTTCATTACTTGATGAGTCACTCATATGCTGCTGTCGTCATATGCATAAATATCATATAATACAGTTATGATGTAAGATTCCTATAGTTCTTGGTGCTCATGTGGATGAGGATTGATGATGATATAAAGAAGCCTTAACAAATGATCTTGAGCTCAAGATACATAGTGCTGGATACATGCATGATTACTCAAAGTTGCATTGTTGGAGACATGATGATGATGAGTTCTACATATATGATGATAGGTTGATACTTACATATGTTGATTAATGCAGATATTCCCAAGAGATGATACATGGATGATCTTGTTGATAAGATGGCTATGGCGTTTTACACATAGGATATAATGTGAGTGATTTTATGATGATGAGTTGATATCTATCTGCAGACATATCCTGTCATAGGACATTTACAGGTTGCTGATTTGGAATTGGCTGTACGTGAGTTTCATAAGGAGTATCCGCGTATATACGCAAGTTTCTGTGGATACAGTCGCATATATGTTGGTTTGAATAAAATCAGTGGGCCAGACTCTGGGTGAGAAGAGTCTGATATGGGTCTGACAGAGACCATCTGACACAGATTCAGGGGGAGCAGATTAACTTCTAATAATGCATTGTTGGCATTACCTTAGAAGCTCTTGGTTCGTGTACACAAGCTGTTTTGGTTAGAAAAAGTGCAGAAGGAGAACAGAAGGAGATCATGGTTGCTGATCTGAAAAGTGTTTGACAAATGCTGCTGCTATCAGTTATCGGTGACTTTCATAAGTCTTGCTCTAGATATTTCGTCTCTATGTCATGTATCTCTTTTATGGTGTCAAGGTCATGTAATGGCCTATATTGGTTTCTCCACTATGCCTGGGATGAAGATGTAATGTTCTTGTTTTATCATGTGTAAACTTTTGGTGTATCCCCACTTGGTTGGGTGGATGAGTCAATTCTAGTATATCCCCACTTGGTTGGGAAATGGATGTATGTATGAGTCCTTGGTGATAGGAAGGTCATTTATGATAGAGTCATGTTCTTCTTGTAAAACATCTTTTTGCAGACCTTGCTTATAGTCAGGGGGAGCATGAACAACACACTTCAACAGAGCAGAGACTTCAGCATGTACTCAAGGGGAGCATGGACAGATTGGTACACCTTGGCATATACAAAGGGGGAGCTCATTCAGAAATTTCAGCAGGCACTCAGGGGGAGTATGGACAACAAAGAAAGAGAATATCTTGGTTCGCCCTTTGCCCTTGATGTCAAAGGGGGAGAGTGATTTGGTATTGTTGCCATCAAGTCCAAAGGGGGAGATTGTTGGCATTATGATGCATGTGTTGTACTTGATGGCAAACAACTCATAGAAGATCAACTCACTTATATATATCTAGATGAATCTACGGAAGAGATATCAGATGACAATTCTCAGTATGACAAGTCCAAAGGGGGAGATTGTTGGCATTATGAGACAAGTGTTGTCCTTGATGGAAAATCACACAAATGATAAATTATAGTGCAGCAAATTTATTTGATAAATTATAGTGCAAAAAAGTTTCCTTCATGTAGAGAAAAGTTCACGCACTTTTATGCAGAGAAAAGTTTATTCCATGTAGAGAAAAGTTCACGCACTTTTATGCAGAGAAAAGTTTATTTCATGTAGAGAAAAGTTCACGCACTTTTATGCAGAGAAAATTTTATTCCATGTAGAGAAAAGTTCACGCACTTTTATGCAGAGAAAAGTTTATTCCATGTAGAGAAAAGTTCACGCACTTTTATGCAGAGAAAAGTTTATTCCATGTAGAGAAAAGTTCACGCACTTTTATGCATAGAAAAGTTTATTTCATGTAGAGAAAAGTTCACGCACTTTTATGCAGAGAAGAGTTTATTTCATGTAGAGAAATGTTCACGCACTTTTATGCAGAGAAAAGTTTATTTCATGTAGAGAAAAGTTTACGCACTTTCATGCAAGAGAAAAGTTCACACACTTTCATGGTTGGTTCATGGTATTAGTTCGACAGTTTTTGATCCTATGGTTTTGGTCCGTGGTATTGCATCCAAAAGTGTTGATCTCACGCACTTTCATGGTTGGTTCATGGTATTAGTCCGACATTTTTTGATCCTATGGTTTTGGCCCGTGGTATTTCATCCAAAAGTGTTGATCTCACGCACTTTCATGGTTGGTTCATGGTATTAGTCCAACAGTTTTTTGATCCTATGGTTTTGGACCGTGGTATTGAGAAAGGACTAAGGCTATAAAAGAGGAAGGAGATCATTTGGCAAAGCATCTTTTGATTAATTGAATATCTGATAAAGTGCTAGATCTGGAATACGGTGATTGGGTTATGGTGTAGATCTAGATCTGAATAAAGAAGGAACCTGAGCGCAAGGAGAAGGATAAGTTCTATTGATGGGTCAAAATCTTAAGGCTGGAATAGTGGTATCTCTATATGATTTTGATCTGTGATATGTGGTGCATGCTTGATCTATAAATCTGATAAGCTGGGTTAACTAATATCTGAATGTTTGAAAGAATGAATTTATAGATCTATACGCAGGTTTCTGTTGGTGAAGTTGCAGACTTTACTTGAAATATGTTTTAGCTGTTTTTATCTATTACTGTGGTGTTCAAGGTTCTGATTTGATATCTGGTTGCTGTGTGCTGAGAAAGTATTAATTCAGCTTATGCACAAGGAAGTTGGTTGATTGCAGATCTATTTGATACTTGATGGATCAGGATCTTAAGGATTGGAATGTTTATCATTATCTGGTTTGATAGACTAGATTTGAATTATTGACGTATGTTTTATGAATGGTATGATCTGGGTATGTCTGATGTATGGAACAACTGCAAGTTATAAGGAAATATTTGTAGATCTGTATGCGGGTTGGCTTTGGTGAAAGCATTGATTCAGTATTGGGTAATTCAGAGATTGATGATGCTAGTATTGATTGATTATGAGCTTCAATGATATTAATGGGTCCAGTATGAAAATTGGATGAAACGTGGCCTTTCAGATTATGATGTTGTGCTTCAGTGTATCCAGTTGAAAATTGATGAAACGTGGTACCTGGAGGAAGAAAGAGAAGGTTGTAGCCTTCGGTAGGTCCGCACCTACGTACTAGTACATCAGCTAGTACAAGAGCCAAGGGGGTGGTAGCTCCTTTCTAGTAGCAGTTGGAAAACAAGTAAAGGTTGGAGCATCTCAGCAGGTAGCAGCCTGCACAAAGGGGGTTGTAGCTCCCTTCCAGGAGAGTCTGGAGAATGAGAGAAGGTTGTAGCCTTCTGCAGGTAGAAGCCTGTGTACTGGTATAAGTCTGCACCAGTACAAACTATTGTAAAAGGTATTTCTTATTAAAGAAGATTGAGACGACTTGCAGCAGGTGGTTTTCACCCACATTGGGTTTCCACCTTACATCATGGTGTTCATGTGTGCTTCTTGTGTGTGATGATCTGTTCTATTTTACTGCTTTGGTTTACTGCTCATATGGTTAATAATGTTCTGATGCACTCATTAGAGATCAACTAACTGAATCATATGTTTAATGGATATATACTTGTTGCATCACATATGAATCTTAATATGGAAAGAGAAAAAGTTATATTGATCTGATAATACTGATTCACCCCCCCCTCTCAGTATTATTTCCAACAATTGGTATCAGAGCAGGTCCTTTGGTAGAGGCTTGATCGCTTAAAGGAGATCCGTGGAACAATGGGAAAGAAGCTTAAGAAGAAAGCACATAAGCAGAAGAAGACATCTTAGAAGAACTATGACAGTGGGAGAATCGATTGGGGATTAGGTGTAAGAAGCTCTTCAGATTCAGAATCAGATTCAGAATCATTTCAGAATGAAGATGAACTATCAGGTATGAATTTGCTATCCTCTGATGTTCCAGCTATCTATCCATTTGGAAAAGATGAAAGTGATAGTGAAACAACTGAATATGCTCTTATGGGTGAACAAGAAAGATATCAAATAGAGGCAGAATTTAAAAGGCTTTCGGACAAAATCAGAGATCAACAAGATCTATTGAACAAAAGGGAATGTGACTTCAAAGAAGAAGTTGCCAAACTAAAAGCTCAACTAGAGGAAGGAAACAAGGTAAGGAAGTTATTCAAGGACAAATATCAAAAGTTGCAGGATGAAGTCAATGAAAGAAGCACAACCATCAAGAAACTCAGAGATAGATCCAGTTACTATGAAAGTCTTGAAGCCATGATCCGCTCGCTAAAAGAAGATCTTGAAGAATCAAAGAAGCAGAATAAAGAACTACTCCAAGCTCATGAAAATGAAGTTCTTGAACTAAGACGTCAGTTGGAAGAAGAAAGAAATGCTGAAGAAAACGTGAAGAAGCAGTATCTTGAAAAGGAAGAGCAACATCAAGTTGAGGTAAATATTCTAAAAGATAAATTAGAAGAAAAGGATAAACTGTTACGATTTCAAGATAGTACTAAAGTCTTGGATGATATTCTTAATAGTCAAAGGTCTCCTGCTATCAAAACTGGTCTTGGTTTTCATGAATCTATTGAAGGTGAATCTAGTTCACAAAGTAAGACAAGGGAGTCGACTGCAAAATCTGAAATGCTCAATAAGGAGATGAAAGGTCAATCTCATCATCAACCAAGGAAAGAAATTCTTCAAAGAAAATCTTTTACTCCTCCTATGAATAATGTTGAATGTTATGTATGTCATAATCTTGGACATGTTGCAGCCAGATGTAGAAGAAGAAGGTTTCAAGACCATCATGCAGAAAGATCATCACATTCAAGGTATTTTAATGGATATTGCTTTGCTTGCAATATGTTTGGTCACAGAGCTGTTGATTGCTATAGAAGAAATATGAGACATGTAAGATGTTACACATGTAACAAGCTTGGACATATAGCTAAGGAATGCAGGAACAAAGTATGGGCACCATACCAAAAGGAGAAAACATCATCATCACACTTGAAGATGTGGAAGAAGAAAGAAGTACAGTCAGAAAGAGGTGGCACAACACAACATACAAACATAACAGAATCAGAGGGAGTTGGAAGTGTAAAACTTCAGTGTCCTAAATCTCATACGCAAGTTTCTTAAAGAGAAGTCACGTATATACGCAAGTTGGTTATGACATAGTCGTGTATATGATTGTTTGAGGAAAGGCAGTAGGGACAGGTTCAGGAAAAGGATCAATTATGATTCGGTTTATTATTTGCGCTGTTTGATAATAGTTACAATTTGCTGATGATGTGTGGAAATGACTTGATGGTTAGAAGTGTTTTGTTTCTAACTTGATAATGAAGATGTCTTGATACTTCTTGCTGATATGCATGATCAGATCTGACAGTAACCAAGATGGCACAGGTTTAGGGGGAGCATATGCTTTTAATGCATTGTTGGCATTATGGTTAATAGTCCTTGGTGATGATGCTTATATGGATAAATGATTCATCTTGCTATGATATGGTTATGAATTGTTCAGATGATTCTTGGGGTTACATAGTTGATATTTAGATCAGATTTGTGGTTGATTCTCTAATGGTGCTTACATGGTGATCTTCATAAGGATAAGGAGAAGTACAAAGCTGGAATACACATCTTCATTACTTGATGAGTCACTCATATGCTGCTGTCGTCATATGCATAAAGATCATATAATACAGTTATGATGTAAGATTCCTATAGTTCTTGGTGCTCATGTGGATGAGGATTGTTGATGATATAAAGAAGCCTTGACAAATGATCTTGAGCTCAAGATACATAGTGCTGGATACATGCATGAATACTCAAAGTTGCATTGTTGGAGACATGATGATGATGAGTTCTACATATATGATGATAGGTTGATACTTACATATGTTGATTAATGCAGATATTCCCAAGAGATGATACATGGATGATCTTGTTGATAAGATGGCTATGGCGTTTTACACAAAGGATATAATGTGAGTGATTTTATGATGATGAGTTGATATCTATCTGTAGACATATCCTGTCATAGGACATTTACAGGTTTCTGATTTGGAATTGGCTGTAAGCGAGTTTCATAAGGAGTATCTGCGTATATACGCAAGTTTCTGTGGATACAGTCGCGTATATGTTGGTTTGAATAAAATCAGTGGGCCAGACTCTGGGTGAGAAGAGTCTGATATGAGTCTGATAGAGACCATCTGACACAGATTCAGGGGGAGCAGATTAACTTCTAATAATGCATTGTTGGCATTACCTTAGAAGCTCTTGGTTCGTGTACACAAGTTGTTTTGGTTAGAACATGTGCAGAAGGAGAACAGAAGGAGATCATGGTTGCTGATCTGAAAAGTGTTTGACAGATGCTGCTGCTATCAGGTACTGGTGACTTTCATAAGTCTTGCTCTAGATATTTCGTCTCTATGTCATGTATCTCTTTTATGGTGTCAAGGTCATGTAACCACCTATATTGGTTTCTCCACTATGCCTGGGATGAAGATGTAATGTTCTTGTTTTATCATGTGTAAACTTTTGGTGTATCCCCACTTGGTTGGGTGGATGAGTCAATTCTAGTATATCCCCACTTGGTTGGGTGGATGAGTCAATTCTAGTATATCCCCACTTGGTTGGGAAATGGATGTATGTATGAGTCTTGGTGATAGGAAGGTCATTTATGATAGAGTCATGTTCTTCTTGTAAAACATCTTTTTGCAGACCTTGCTTATAGTCAGGGGGAGCATGAACAACACACTTCAGCAGAGCAGAGACTTCAGCATGTACTCAAGGGGAGCATGGACAGATTGGTACCCCTTGGCATATACAAAGGGGGGAGCTCATTCAGAAATTTCAGCAGGCACTCAGGGGGAGTATGGACAGCAAAGAAAGAGAATATCTTGGTTCGCCCTTTGCCCTTGATGTCAAAGGGGGAGAGTGATTTGGTATTGTTGCCATCAAGTCCAAAGGGGGAGATTGTTGGCATTATGATGCATGTGTTGTACTTGATGGCAAACAACTCATAGAAGATCAACTCACTTATATATATCTAGATGAATCTACTGAAGAGATATCAGATGACAATTCTCAGTATGACAAGTCCAAAGGGGGAGATTGTTGGCATTATGAGACAAGTGTTGTCCTTGATGGAAAATCACACAAATGATAAATTATAGTGCAGCAAATTTATTTGATAAATTATAGTGCAACAAAGTTTCCTTCATGTAGAGAAAAGTTCACGCACTTTTATGCAGAGAAAAATTTATTCCATGTAGAGAAAAGTTCATGCACTTTTATGCAGAGAAAAGTTTATTTCATGTAGAGAAAATTTCACGCACTTTTATGCAGAGAAAAGTTTATTCCATGTAGAGAAAAGTTCACGCACTTTTATGCAGAGAAAAGTTTATTCCATGTAGAGAAAAGTTCACGCACTTTTATGCAGAGAAAAGTTTATTCCATGTAGAGAAAAGTTCACGCACTTTTATGCATAGAAAAGTTTATTTCATGTAGAGAAAAGTTCACGCACTTTTATGCAGAGAAGAGTTTATTTCATGTAGAGAAATGTTCACGCACTTTTATGCAGAGAAAAGTTTATTTCATGTAGAGAAAAGTTTACGCACTTTCATGCAAGAGAAAAGTTCACACACTTTCATGGTTGGTTCATGGTATTAGTCCGACAGTTTTTGATCCTATGGTTTTTGTCCGTGGTATTGCATCCAAAAGTGTTGATCTCACGTACTTTCATGGTTGGTTCATGGTATTAGTCCGACAGTTTTTGATCCTATGGTTTTGGCCCGTGGTATTGCATCCAAAAGTGTTGATCTCACGCACTTTCATGGTTGGTTCATGGTATTAGTCCAACAGTTTTTTGATCCTATGGTTTTGGACTGTGGTATTGAGAAAGGACTAAGGCTATAAAAGAGGAAGGAGATCATTTGGCAAGGCATCTTTTGATTAATTGAATATCTGATAAAGTGCTAGATCTGGAATACGGTGATTGGGTTATGGTGCAGATCTAGATCTGAATAAAGAAGGAACCTGAGCGCAAGGAGAAGGATAAGTTCTATTGATGGGTCAAAATCTTAAGGCTGGAATAGTGGTATCTCTATATGATTTTGATCTGTGATATGTGGTGCATGCTTGATCTATAAATCTGATAAGCTGGGTTAACTAATATCTGAATGTTTGAAAGAATGAATTTATAGATCTATACACAGTTTTCTGTTGGTGAAGTTGCAGACTTTACTTGAAATATGTTTTAGCTGTTTTTATCTATTACTGTGGTGTTCAAGGTTCTGATTTGATATCTGGTTGCTGTGTGCCGAGAAAGTATTAATTCAGCTTATGCACAAGGAAGTTGGTTGATTGCAGATCTATTTGATACTTGATGGATCGAGATCTTAAGGATTGGAATGTTTATCATTATCTGGTTTGATAGACTAGATCTGAATTATTGACGTATGTTTTATGAATGGTATGATCTGGGTATGTCTGATGTATGGAACAACTGCAAAGTTATAAGGAAATATTTGCAGATCTGTATGCGGGTTGGCTTTGGTGAAAGCATTGATTCAGTATTGGGTAATTCAGAGATTGATGATGCTAGTATTGATTGATTATGAGCTTCAATGATATTAATGGGTCCAGTATGAAAATTGGATGAAACGTGGCCTTTCAGATTATGATGTTGTGCTTCAGTGTATCCAGTCTGAAAATTGATGAAACGTGGTACCTGGAGGAAGAAAGAGAAGGTTGTAGCCTTCGGTAGGTCCGCACCTACGTACTAGTACATCAGCTAGTACAAGAGCCAAGGGGGTGGTAGCTCCTTTCTAGTAGCAGCTGGAAAACAAGTAAAGGTTGGAGCATCTCAGCAGGTAGCAGCCTGCACAAAGGGGGTTGTAGCTCCCTTCCAGGAGAGTCTGGAGAACGAGAGAAGTTTGTAGCCTTCTGCAGGTAGAAGCCTGTGTACTGGTATAAGTCTGCACCAGTACAAAACTATTGTAAAAGGTATTTCTTATTAAAGAAGATTGAGATGACTTGCAGCAGGTGGTTTTCACCCACATTGGGTTTCCACATTACATCATGGTGTTCATGTGTGCTTCTTGTGTGTGATGATCTGTTCTATTTTACTGCTCTGGTTTACTGCTCATATGGTTAATAATGTTCTGATGCACTCATTAGAGATCAACTAACTGAATCATATGTTTAATGGATATATACTTGTTGCATCACATATGAATCTTAATATGGAAAGAGAAAAAGTTATATTGATCTGATAATACTGATTCACCCCCCCCTCTCAGTATTATTTCCAACAGATAACAATAAAATCCTTTATTTAGAATCACTTGGATGATCAATATTTGAAGAAATTACTACTTTGGCCCGTGATGAATTTACATTAATGTGTGTATCTGAAGTCTGTGATGTTCCTTCTAGATTGGAAGATTCTTGTTGCTTTAGTTTTTCCTTAGTTAGGTTTGATGACCTGAGATGATTATTTTCTTGAACAAGTTGACTTATTTGCCATTCTAGATGAGGAACCGCCATCAAATATTGCTGATGCTAGTACATATTTAATAGATTTTCATTAGCATAATCAACTTTTCTAGAATCACTGTTAACATTAGGTGTATTTTTTTCATCATCAGGAAAACTTAATATCTCTCGAGCCTCAGGCCTGGTATTTTTGGGCATAGGATTTGTATTTTCTTTGAGATCAACAAATATATCTTTAGCTAGGATATTCACTTGCCTATTTTTCCTCAGTATAAATAATGTTATCTCTATTTGTTTAGCTTTGACTTTAGACTTGATATTTTCTTCATACTAACCATCTATTTCCTTTCATCTAGGTTCTGTGTGAAGGTCACCATCCATATTTTTAAAAATTTAGACCTGTTTCTTAGATTCTGATTTCAATCCAGTATGGTGAAACAAAGTGTCTTTTACCTTGCTCCTAGTAGTATGAATCGATGGAGCTTCAGGGCTTTCGTCCTTGTCATCGCTGGAAAAATCAAACTGTGGTTCAATACCAAAGTGCTCAAATATATTCGCCTCATCAACACAAGAAATAGGTGAATCTGAAACTGTAGAGGGAGGGTTAATTGAAATTTCTGGTGCGACATCATGTTGACCTAATTGTAGGGTTTCTTGAAAACCATTTTGTAAGAGAAAACTTTCCCACTGTTGGACGACTTTATAAAAATGGTGTTTAACCAAGATACATATAAGACCATGGTGGAAGAGTGATCTATCTGGGTTTTTATGGTCATACTGATAGGTTTTCACCACTTTTTCTAAACTAATGTGTAAGAAATAAGGTAAATTAAGATCATGACTGAGAAAAAAACGTCAATAATCGAACTTGATACAGAATTGCCAAGGCATATTGGCCCTTAACAGTGATGTAACAACATATCAAATATAATAAATCTCTCCATTTTGGTTTGAGATAGTTCACATGCATACCTTTTGCACAGTAACCCTTGTCTTTGTTCTCTAGAAGCTTTTGCCATGGGATATCTCGAACATGGAAGTTCTTGGACCATTGTTTTCATTTCATGGAGAGGGAGTTAGCTTCGGCTACAAAACATACATCAACCACCATTTCCACGTCACCAATATTAGCTCATTTTCCATTAAAAGTGTAAGTGAAAGATTTGAAAATGGCATTGTTAAACCCTTGGAATTGCTGTATAAAGTGCCACCATCCATCTTACTAGAGGAGGGACTGGTATTCTTCATAAATCTTGACAAAGTTCACTCCCTACCAGTTTCATTCTATCTACATGCATGGGTGATATAGAAACGAAATATGAGTCAGGGTTTAGATCAACAGACCAAAAAAAGGCGTACAAAAGGTCGAAATCTTGGTGATTTGCAAAGAGACTGGCAAAGACACAAAGATAAATGAAACTAGAGAAAATACCAAAATGAAAACCCTTTAGGAAAATCAAAAGGTCACAATGCACAATTTTGAGAATGTACCATATATCTGTTAAGATAGAGGGAAAGTTTTTATGGTTTATAGATTGAGTTATGGCTACGGGTTACGATGTATACATGTGTTGCGAGGTGGAGGCGCCAAATGGGAAACATAGTATCTAAAGAAAACCATACCTAATCCATCTAGGTCTTCCATATATCATTCGAGATACGGAAACAATAAACATCAATGTCGCAGGTTTAATTGCACCAAAACATTATATTATCACATAGATCATACCATAACCGAGAACACAATATAACCATAGTTTCAATAAACCCAAAGTCATATGTTCATATGTGTAATATAGGCCATGAACAACGTAATAATACATTAATTCATGCATCGAAACAAATACCAACTGAATGACTTGAAAACAATGAAAAGGGAAATATAAAAGTTTTAAAATCATTCCCCAGAACTATATAATTTGAATCAACATATAGTATGCAATCACCATAATATATGATAAAACTTTGAATCAAATCATAAAATCAATGTTTCTATACGATTCCAAGGATTTGGACCAAAATTGGTTAGAGTACTAGGAATGAAATTTCATCAAAGCATAGGTCACTTTGTTGTTACAAAATCAAAATAAGAAAAAAAAAAAGTGCTAGTAAAATATTAGAGAAATTTTGAGGTCTAAAATGGGCCTCCTAAGGAAATGTACACCCAAAATAAAATTTATAAGAACCAATAGGATTTAAAATGAATATGTCAACCATGGGGGATGATTCACCATTTGTGGAGTAAAAAAGTAAAAAGATTAAAAAATAATAAAATAATAAAACTACTTTTTCAACTCGTATTTTCAACTTATCTCCCTAAGGTTTTACTCAAATTTCGAGTGGCAATACTCATTAGATGAAAAATTTAATTCCCCATCCAAGGAGTACCCATGTTGCATACTTTCGATGCACCCTGATACATAAAAAATGATAAATACTTGAAAAAACCTGATTGTAATGACATTTTTTCATGTATTTCTCATTTTTCATGTAGCAGGGTCCATAGAAAGTATAAAACATGGGTAATCCTTGGATGAGGAATCAAATTCTGCATCCAACAAGTGTTGTCGCTCAAAATTTGAGTAAACCCTTAGGGATATAAGTTGAAAATAGGAGTTGAAAAAACAATTTTTTTCCTCTAAAATTTGATGATGTAATCTAAAAAAATATATACTCCATCGAAAGCCTCGACAGTTCCATTCGCTTGGGGATGATACAACTTACTCTTCTGATGGTACATTTGAGATTATTATGTTAAATATGAAATTGTGTCATTCAAAAAGTGTGAATCTTGGTCACTCATCATAATCTTTGGGCATCCAAACCTTGACAGAATAAACTCGAATATGAACTTCACAGTGGTGTGTGCGCTGCAATCCTTCACAGGATATACCTCGGCCCATGTGGTTAAGTATTCTATCATAGTGATAATATAATGTGTCCCCGTCTTCTTTCTTGGTGGCTGAATAGGTCCAATAAAGTCAATTGCCCATTTATCAAATTCTTGTAGTGTGACTTGTGGATTTAATGGTTGTTCATCCCTTCGCGATGACCTTTCGGTTCTTTGAAACACATTGCACAAGCTACAATACTCCTTAGAATCTTTATGTACCAGAGGCCACTAGAATCATGCTTAGAGGATATTCTGTGCAATTTCCTTGCTTGCATAGTGTCCTCTAGCGACACCACCATGGGATTCAGCTAGAATACTGTGTCATTCATATTTAGGCACATATCAACGTAGAAATTCATCTGACCCCATGTTATATAATTTCCCAACAATCACAAATAAATTCCAGCCCAGACAACTAATTCATTCTTTTGTTATGTCATATAACCTTCAGGATTACACCAGTAGATAAAAATTGAATAATGTCTACAAAATGCTCATCCAAAACCTTGACAGGGAAGAGTTGTGCATCAGGCAATCCTTCATCAATATTTGTGGGCTCTTTGCCATTCTTGATCCGAGAGAGGTGGTTTGGTCTAGCATTCAATCTCCTAGGATTTACTATCACTTCAAAATCACATTCCTGGAAAAGGAGAAACCATCTACATATTCCCTCCCCCCCCCCCCCCCCCAACACAAGCTTATTGACCAAGTACTTCAAAGCAGAATGGTCTGTGTAAATTTTAAATTGTGCACCTAGCAGATAGTGCCTAAATTTCTGTAGTGCATAAACCATGGCCAAACCTTCGCACTTTGTGGTTGAATAATTCTTCTTGGCCTTAGATAGTTTTTGACTGGCAAAGGAAATCATGTGATCAATATCTCCTTCCCTTGGTTGATTTAAGATGACTCCCAATGTTATACAAGACACATCCACATGCACATGAAATTCCTTCTTCCACACGTAGCTGCTTTAGATTCCGATGGGGCTCCAAAACAGTAATCTTAGCAAGGTCTACCATCAATTCCTTATTACAGACAACATGTCCCAAAATTATTCCATAAGGTACACAAAATATGCATTTCTTCAAGTTCAAGGAGATATGATACTTTCTACATGTATCCAACATCAGGCGCAGACTAGAGACATGCTCCTTGACTAGCCCAAACACTATCCAATCATTGAAGTAGACTTCCAATAATTTATGAATGAATTCCTTGAACGATGTCACTACCACCCTTGAGAATATCGTAGGAGAATTCTTTAGTCCAAATGGCATGACTGTATATTGGAAAGATCCCCATCGTGTAGTGAAGGTAGTCTTGCCTCTATCCTCTAGCGCAATCTTAATTTGGTGATATGCCAAAAATCCATCTGTAAATGAATAAGCTTCTTGTCTACCAACATTCTCGAGAACTTCATTTGTAAACGGAATAGTAAATGGATCATGTACACATGCATCGTTTAACTTCCACAGATCTACACAAATCTTGATATCACCCTTCGTTTTCTTCTCCTGGACCACCATAGGACTGACCCATTCAGATTCTTCTACATGCTTAATTATTCCTGCCGTGAGAATCTTATTGAGTTCCTCTCTTACCTTTTCCTTGTACATGGGATTCAACCGATATGGGCGCTGCTTGACCGGCTTCGCATCTGGTTAGATTGATCTTCATCATACCCAAATTCCTAATATCCCCTTCAAATCAGAGAACTTAGTTGAGAATAAGTCCTAGTATTCATGCAATAACTTATCCACTGTGTCTTCATCCCAATAGTCGCCAATGTTCGCGAATTTCATTTCTGATTTTAAGCCAATATTTACATGTTTTGTGCACACTAGTTACAAGATAACAAGGATCTACACATTAGTCCCACCAATTTTGTGTTATCCCTCTGACTCAGGGATATTAATTTTTTGCGGGTCCTCATCACCTTCTTCCATCATAACATTGTAACATTCTAAAGCATGTTGTAGCTGTGTAGTCCAGTCAGGTTGTATACACGTGATAGGCTCTATGGATGATTGGAAGATTGTTGCTTTAATCTCCTGAAGTGCTTCATCAATGCATTTGAATCCATCTTCAAAACTGAATGTCAACAAGAAACTCTCCTTCATCTCATCCCAATCAGCAGTCCCGTGCCGTAGCTTCATCTCTAAATACTACTTCTTTGGGATAACATCCAGGGTGTCAATAAATATTTAAACCCATTCTAGTTGAGGGACCTCACCCCACGCCTTAGTCCATCGAGCCAGATGTTCGCATAGATAATCCTTTCCTATGTAATTTTCAGTGAGTCGTGTGTACACGTAGCCAAATCTTAATCGCATCATTCTATGATATTCCTTCCAGTCGCAGAAATTATCCTTGTGCGTACCCCACCATCGTGTAGGCATAGCTCTCAACACGATATCTGAGGCCTGGAAACTATGTTCCTCTGTTACATCCCTTTCAAAATGGTCAAGAAATACATTGACATCATCCAAGCCATCATAATAGGGTAACTTACATACCTCAGTAGATATACAACGTAGCAACTTTATAAGTAGATTACATCGCAATGTAGAGACCCCATGCAACTGATTCTTCCAGTTTTCTAACTGTTCATCAGAATCTGATTGGCAGGAATTGTCCTTCTTCTATCTTATCCTTCCATCCACATTAGGATTGATCCAATATTCATTTTGCACAGTTAACTTATATATGTACTCAATGTCTTCATCTTCATAATAATCCTCGTTTGGTTATGTGTATCATGCACCTTCTTCTAGAGCCAATAGAACAATCACTCGAAGCTTGTTCTTTTCAAATACCATGCTCTTCTTCTTTATATTAATGATTGCGTTTATGTCAAAGGCCCAATTGATCCCAAGCAATGCTAGGTATGGATTACTATCGTATACTATCTTTATAAATTCAAAATATACCACTGCTTTTGTGCCTTCAATATCTATAGTTACTCCATGCAGGCAACCCATTGGAATTATCTTTTGTTGGTTCACCATGTGCAGTTGAATTGGATACCACTATAACTTAGGCTTTCAAATACATTCCAAAGTTTTATTTGGCAGTACGTTAGCATCAGATCCCAAGTCTAGGATTACTTGGTCCATTTCAGAATCACCAATCTTCATAGTCAACCGCATCTCCCTAACATTTCTCTTCTTGCTTCGGTTCACCTTATGGACTGCGCGTTGTCTTGGTAACGAATTATCCTTGCTGGCACAGTTATCTATTAGTTCCTGCAGTCCCTCAACAACCTTCTAGTCCCGTAATAACTTCATGCAGGTCTGCAGAAACGATTTTAACATCGTGGGATCTGAATCTTGTGTCGTAGTAGCTTCTTCAGGTTTCTCCTTTTGTGGAACAAGCAACATTTGATTCTTAGACATAAAAGCACTTGGATCCATCAAAAAATTCTTTCCTCCATGAATGTTTCTTTTTCTATATGTCGATCAAACCCAACATTATCCTCACTGACTTTTCGAAACCATGGATCCGATTATGGTTGTTTGCCTTTGACTTTGTTTTCACTAGTGGCTACACTGCTTTACGTGACTATGTTGATACTGGGATCATCTTCGTGTGACTCAGAACTCATCATCTAAATGCTTTTTGTCCATTTTTGGTTCTTCTTCTCCTGTATCTTTGCTATTAAGTTCAGACAATCTCCTATAACATGATCAAATTGCTGACAATATTGACCAGAAGGGTGAGTTGGATTTTTATTGTCGTGCACAAAGTGGCCTAGTTCTCCGCAGTTGTAGCAAATAATATGACCCCGACCTCTTCCAGCTCCTCGTCCTTGTCCTCTTCCCCATCCGTGGAATCCTCCGCGATATATATATGTGAGCCTTGATCGTTCTGCGCACAATTTTCATCCTGCATTCTATATAGCGGAGTCCCATCCATCATTAATTCATAGTTGTGATAATTCCTTTCATCATGACCAACTGATTTACAAAAGTTACAAAAAAGTTGCTTTGGAGACTGTATAAACTTCTGTAATAGAGAACAATTATCTGTCGAATGTTGTCCTGATACTTGGAAGATGCTACACCAGGAACTTGCGCTGGTGCTTGATCTAGTAGAAGATTCTATCTTTAGCGGGTTAGGACCTCCCACAACTATATAATCCCGAAATATAGGGCACTAATCTTTATGATGACCTTAAGCCTTGCAATTCATTCACCAAACTTCATAATTTGTTTCTGACTTAACCTCCTTTCCCTTCTTCAGATCCTGCAACTCCATATGCAGGCTTTCTAATTGTGACTGGATCTGTTGAACTCCTATATTCATGTCTTGGATCGATGAAGCTTCTAGCTTTAGCATGATTTCCAACACTTTGGTTTGAGACCGAATCTTCTGCTAAGATAATGGAAATCTTAAGTGAGGTAATAACCAAGCTATGTACTAGTTCCTATGTTGTTCATCTGAGATCTGAATCCCAGTCGCTGATCTATATCCCATGCAGACTCATTAAACCTCTTCTCGATTTCCTTTATTTTAGTCACACACTGCGCTTTCAAATTTGGCTTCCTAAACTATGTATTCAACACATCCTTCATGTTAGCTAACGAAGTAGTTGGATAAGTCATACTATATCTAATGTACCAGGTAAGCGCTTTGTCCTGCAGCGCCGTAACTAGTTGCGCTTTTTTCATATCATCATCGTTAAACTACTGCGCTTTCCACACATCTTCTGTGATGAACTAGAATTGATCGGGATCCTGTGATCCCTAACCCTTGAATACATGCATTTTCATCATATTTTCCATACTGAACAACATAGGTGGAGGTGGAGGTGTATGTGTATGAGGCGGAGGTGAAGGTAGAGGTGGAGTAGATGGATGTGGAATTATGGAAGTCCCCTGATCTACTGACTGCGTCGTACCTCTCGGCGTACAAGTGCTACTTCTTTCTTGTTATAGACATTTTTGTGCCTCGCAGCATGGAGCATGAAATGTCAATAATTACAGGGATCCTCAGTCCCTAAACATGTTGTTCTTACCCCTAGAGGAACAAGGTCAGCAAACCACAGCACTTGCTATCAGTTCTCCACCTGAAAACACTCAAAA
Organism: Pinus tabuliformis; assembly: GCA_031772625.1. Lineage (NCBI taxonomy): Eukaryota > Viridiplantae > Streptophyta > Pinopsida > Pinales > Pinaceae > Pinus > Pinus tabuliformis. The sequence continues at coordinate 963,037,753 of CM062809.1, read as the reverse complement.
ACAGGCTATTTTTGGATCATGTCAGCTGCTCCACTGAGCATCTGCACTGAATGTCAACTGCTCCTCCTTGTACCTGCGCTGAAAGTCAAAACCAATGAAGGCTACCTGCGTTGGGCGAGATTGGCCAAGTGGCACAGTCATTCTGCAAGGTGTCAACTGCCCAGGAAGCTTCCAAACTGACACTTGGTTCAAGGAATTCGCCCTATGATGAGTAAGAGGCACTTGATCTCCATGTGGAAGCAAGGATCTCCAAGTGGACTCAAGAACTGAAGTTTAACTGAAGAGGGAGAGGACACAAGGCAGCTTTAGGTCAGTCTCAAGCTGACTCATCCTTTCTCCAAATCTCCTATATATAGAGCTCTTCTATGAGGTCTAGGGAGGCTGGAATTTTGTGCAAAGCAAGGAAGTGCTGTTGGTTTACAGTTAGAGCTATTGGGTGATTGCTTTTATAGAGGGGAAGAGGAGATTTCTTGCTGCTGGGGAGGTGCTGCTGGATTGGAGCCATTTATGGTTGTAACCTTCTCAGAACCTTTTTCTTCTATCAATAAAGCTTTGATGTTCTCCTATATACTTGTATTGCAATGATGTATTGTTTTTATCTGTATATTTGATTCATTCTAATCCATGCATCAGTTATGAGTACATGTTTCTTGTAGTTTCCCTCTCTTGTTTTTGCAGGATCTTTGTGTAGCTGGGCCGGCAAAAGGAGCAAGGAGCTGGGAACAAGAGGCAAAGAGAGAAGACAGGATCGACAAAAGCGAAAGACATCGGTTGGTCAATCTTTTCTTCCTTCTCTGTACTTTCATAAAGGAAAAATATCAAAGCTTTACTTTCAGTTGTTGCTAAGGAACTATCACCCTTAGAGTAGGGATAGGGTCATTCCGAGTCGGATACTTTTCCCCACAACAAACTGGCGACTCCGCTGGGGAGCTAGTATCTTGTTGGTTAGTTGTGTTTCTAGCTATTCATCTCATAAACAAGGAGAGCACCAAATCGAACTGCAATTGAATCCTTCAATTGCAAAGTAGAGGGCAGCTGCTCTGGTTCAGTTTCTGAGCAAGTTTATGATTTGAAGAGCTGATCCACAAGGACTCTTGTGCTCTTTGTGATAGCTTTTCATCCTCTTGATCATCCCTTAGCTTGTACTTGACCTATAGCTTTTTATTTCAGCAAAAACAGTGAATTTTTGAGCTTTTTATGACCCGGAAACCCTTGTAAACGCAACTCTCGTGTCTCAGTGCAGGCTGTCCAAAGGCAGTCTGCATTTCAGCGCAGGTACTCCCTTCGGGAACTGCGCTGAAAGTCAGTTTGACAGACCAGAGCCTGCGCTGAACCAGTTAGCCAGTGTCTTGCTGAGGTTTCCTACTGAGTCTGGGCCCTGTTTTCACTGTTGTTTTGCTGCTGATTGCTTGTCTTTGTACTTGCTGTAAACCAACTGTCCTTGACATTATTCCACCTCAGTTGTGTGATGAAACTGTGATTGTTCTTTCAGTATTTCTTGATTCATTTACAGTTTCCCATTGTGAAAAGCGAACCAGTATAGCTGTGACCTCTTAGATCCAGAACTGTAAAAGTGTCGTAGTGGTCTTGAGAGTTAGTTTTATTGCTGTTCATAGCTGATTGAGTTTGTTTGTTTTTCATACTATGGTTTGAATTCATACATTTTTAGTGTCGAAACAAGTACCTGTAAGGCGTCTTTTGATTTTAGACAAAACTTGTTTGTTTACGCTTCAAATTGAATTCGAAATTATACAACAGTTTCCTTTTTGTCTTACATCAACATTAAGGAAAAAAGAAAAGAAATACCTGCATCTTGCATTTGCATTTTTTGATAAGTTTGCGTGATTGATCTAGGAGAAAGTGCATTAGTTTGTGCTTTGTGATCTGTGTGAAAAGATGATGTTTTTCTCTCCCCTCAGTAGTTAGGATTTTCAAAGCTAAAAAGATTGTAAAGCTTGCTTATCATTTTAGCTGCATTTAGGAATTTGTACCAATACATCTCGTGGTGATCCCGAAAGACAAACTGCTAAACAAGATCAACTTAAAATATATTGAATGAATCTAAAAATGCTTTGTAACATAACGCTCACAATAGAGGTCTAGGTAGAGACGTGTTCCGGCGTCGTTAAACTTAGTGACTGTCGATCTCTACGAAGGTGGGTGATTCCTCCTGAGGGACGATAGCACTAATACGGACTTGTGCTCCCGCGTACCGTCGCGTATATTGGGAGACCCCTATAGGCATTTATCCTTTATCCTTAGGAAGCCGTGTCGGCCGCCCTACTGATCGCGATGCAGTGAACACAGCATTCACGAAGATCGACCACCCGTACCGTAAAACGTATTCTGTGGCTTCGCGAAAGGTTTGGCACACCCTCTGCCTAGATCTCCAGAGCAGTTTCTTTTGGCCTTTTTCAAACTCTATAACTGAAAAAGTCCAACCGAGCATTTGTCACTTCGGGCTCGTTAATACATCGAAGGCGACTAGAGTCATCTTTAGCTTTTTCTCGACTCTTAAAACATGAAAAAGCAAAGTTGTGTCTAAAAGCGTCTAATAAAATTCATTCAATACGGAAACATAATTCCCCTTTTTGTATTTTAGTTGATCGAGTAATCCGCAACCGTGGAGGAAAGTCAATTAGAACTCCGTCGTTCGAGGAGACTCGCGAGTCAACCGTCTTTGTCTCTGGAATCGAGAGTAGTACGGACGAAGCAAACTCGCTTGACCAGGTCAAAATCTCCCATTAAAGTTAGAACAACAGTTCCAACTACATCTGAGATTCTGGTCACTCCTAATATTTCTGGAATCCCTGCCTCTATTGAAGAAGTTCAACAGCGACAGAGGGACAGTTGTACTGATCCTAGTCTGAGAACAAGTACTTGCATAACTGAACCAGTTCCATCTGAAACCGGTCCACAGAGTCTTGTTGCTCAAACAACTGTCGCTGTCGAAGCAACCCCTTCTTCGGCACCAGAAATATTTTACGGACCTGACGGTCTTCCTCTTCCTCCTGGTCTGATTGCAATAGAGGAAATCGTAGAGGACCAGCAAGCAAATACTCCAACTCATTTTGGAGTAGGCATCACTCTTTTTCCTTCTGCATCAGAAGTTTGTCCATCGCCAGTGGAAGTTCCTGTAGAATCGTTAGGCAGTTTATTGGATAGACTTAAAATGTCTGAGCAACCGTCGACATCTAGGACTGTGCCAAATGACACAGCGATAGCAGAAGCTCCTGCTGTCACTCCGACGATGTTTGCCGGCATACCAGCTGTCCCGACTAGCTCTCAACAGCTAGAAGGAGTCCACCCAGGGACTATTATGACAACTTGGTCTGTTCCAGTTTGTTCTTCCGGTATAATACCCGGTAATTCTTATGTTGAAACTAGACAAATTGATCCCTTTGGAAATCAGTTTGGACCATCCAGTCCTCAAAGGCAATCTATACCCTTGAGCTCTGGATTGTTACCGTATGGGGGGCAATATGCCCTTTCACTTCCCCCTCCGGGAGGATACCCATACGGCAGTTTTCAACCGCATTCAGGTTTGACTGAAGTTACGACAAGTGGTTGGGTGCCTATGTTGCCCCAACAACCGAGAGTTGTATATTCCATGCAACAATGTGTACCTATGTCTAGCATCCCGACGACGCCAGCAATTGTAACCGTGTCGCAAGTTCAATCGATGCCTGTTGTATGTCAACCCCAAGTTGTAATGCAACAGCCCCTTGACCCTGCAACACAACCACAATCGCCAACTGCCGGGACGACACAGATACAAACGGGAACCATAACCCCGCATCTTGGTCCGTCGGTTAGTATCGCACAGCAAAACATGGCTTCGCAGCCATGGATGATGCAATACCAACAACCTCAGTTTCAACAGGTGTACCAGGGATCTGAGCGACAGATCTTTGCAAATAGTGGGCAACCCTATATTCAGAACGGGTTAAATCAACCACTTTACAGTGGCCAAGCCCACCAGCCATATCAGTCCTATCAACATCAGTTGCATTATGCTGGTATGCAAAGGCCTACTGCTCAGGCGATTCCATCGTATCCTGGGTACGCCTCGCCAAACCTAAATCAGCAGTTGCCAGTCGTGGCGACTCTAGAATTACCAGATTTACATCGATTGACGAATGATCCAATCGCCTATGCCCATTGGTGGCCAGCGATTCCTCACAAACTTCCTTCGGACATTCCTAAATTCAATGGAAATCCTGGCGAAGACCCGTCGAATCATGTGATGACTTTCCATCTGTGGTGTTCGTCGAATACCTTGAATGATGATTCGATAAGGCTTCGCCTTTTCCAGAGGACATTGACTGGTCCGGCGGCTAAATGGTATATTGAATTACCTAGAGCCTCTTTCGGCAATTTTAGTTCCCTAGCCACGACTTTCTTAACACACTTTCAGTTACCTATAAGGTACGAAACTGGAACCGAGATCTTAACCAATTTCAAGCAGACAACGGCCACACATATATCAGATCATATACATGAGTGGCGTCGTCGTCGCAGAATGGTAAAAACTTATGTTCCAGATCAGCTTTTAGCTGAGTGGTTTATAAAGTCGCTTCTTCCTGCTATAACAGAAGATGTGGCCAAGGGAGGCATCGTAACAGAGGAGCAAGTTATTGCTCGTGCCCAGTATTTAGACTTAGTATATACTCAGTCTGGCACGCTCTATGACAAGATACCTGACGCCCCTAGACCGGAATTTTCAATTCCTCCCCCTCCTGGATCAAATAGTGACTCTCATGCCGGCGATGGTGTGATTGGCACTGCAAATGCAAAGTCAACACGGGATTCGTCTAAGAAAACCCGTAAGACTTCGAATCAAAATGCAAATGAAGAACTTCTTGCCTCGGAAGTAAGTGCCGTGTCAGACGACAAGGGCAAACAACTGAAGCAACCAGGAGACAAGAAGAAAAAGAAAGGGAGAAAAGGGAAACCCCCTTTGGGGTGTCATATATGCGATGAGGATCATTGGACAGCAGATTGTCCATGCAAAGCTGAGCTTAAAAGATTCTTTAAGAGTCCGAAAACCTCAGCTGTGTTGACTGATCCGTTTCCTAATCCTGGTCAAAATCTGGTTGCTAATCAAAATGCTTCCCGATCCCAAGTGCTTATGTTGTCTACCTCAAAGCAGCAGAATAATGCTTTGACAAGGAATAAAGATTACGGGAATCCATGGCTGTCAAATAACAAGGCTAATGAACAACCTAGTAGTTCGACGACAGCTTTAACCAAAGTTGTGCCACCCATCATTCCTGAACCAATGGTAAAGTTGCCAAAGGGAGTAGTACACAAATCGACATTTAATCCTCGTGCCAAAATAGCACATAATTATAATATAATAGAGGACCTGGCCCAATCGCCGTCCGCTATGTCGACACTTGAGGTACCGCAAAATTGCCCCTCCCAAGAGCAAACTTTATTATCAGCAATAGGTGGGATTGGCCTAATGGATTCCAATCTTGTGGCCTTTGATCATAAAGGATATGACCCTAAGTTACCAGCTCAACTAGCTTTCCTTATTCAAGTGAAAGCCCTCAACAAAACTGTTCATCGAACAATTATTGATGAGGGGGCATCTACATGTCTTATGTCGATGAGTTGCTGGAAAAATTTAGGCTCACCACCCTTGTCGAAATCGTCAACGACCTTAAAAGCATTTGATGGACGATCATACACTCCCTACGGGATTTTAGGTAACTTGCAAGTTGAACTGGGGGGAAAAATAGTAGAAGTCGATGTTGAAGTAATTGATGGAAACCTCGATTACAACATCCTACTCGGAAGGCCCTGGATATATGCCATGGCCGCAGTTGTGTCGACCTACTTCAGGAAGATTGCATTTCCCTTTCAAGGAGGGATTACAGTCGTCGACCAACAAACTTTCCTCCCCGACAGTTCACAAGTTACGGGAAGCATTCCAATGACACATGGAAGCGATCATTCGCTTCAAAATATTGGAGTAGGTCTCCTAAAAGACCCTGCCTTAATGGGTACTTTTTCCCTACCGCCTACAAGTAATCTGGCGGAGGTGGCCACAGTGGAAACCTACAATATGAAATCTTCTATATCTAATGGATTCGGAAGATTCCTAAACATTTTGTCAGCATGGATCATCGCCCTAATAGAAATACTGTAAATACAGTGGGCTTCGAGGATAGTTCCTATCTCATGTCAACCTCGTTAAAAAATGAAACAAATCCCCTTTCCAAATCTCAAAGGTAAACCTTCATTCCAACCACCGAGTTGAATGCAATGAAGCTTGGGGGGCATGCACCTCGATTTTCATTATTATGCTGGGGGCATGCAAACTTATCATCGAGCAGTTTTAGCACATAGTTCATGCTCGTTAAAAAATAAACGCAAGATCCGAGCAGTTTTAACGCAGTCTTCATGCTCGTTAAAAAATAAATAAAAGCAGTGAGCAATGTTCCCTCCAGAGTTTAAGCTCATTTTTATCTAAAAAAAGAACCTATCCCGGTAAATAACCTTTTGAGATCGTAAATCCATCAGCCATAAAAGCCTTGGTCGTGTTTGTGCACCGTCACCTCCACTTTTCATTTGGCCGATCATTCACCTCCATTTGTGTGTTTACCTCTTTTGAGAAACAGCTGCGAAGAGTGATTTCACCTAGCCATCCTTGTGACACTGCCGTGATTGGAGAATTCCAACCTGTACCTGGAATCTGCTGCTATCCCTGTTTATCACTCGTTCCTCAAAAGACGAGTCTTCTTTGAGCTCTTTTCATCTGACTCGTAAAATATGAAAAGTTTGCCGAGTTTTGGCCTTCCAGCTCGTTAAACGACCGGAAGAGCTATCCCTCCTCTAGATTTTAATCTTTTTTGGACCTGAGGGATTATTGCACAAAAAGATCGAGCGCTTGTCTTGTTCGGCTCGTTAAAAGTACTGAACACTCATCCCTTCTGTATTGTTTTATACTTTTTCGGACTTAAGGGATTAGATGACGAAAAAGGAATTTTGGAGTTAACTTTCTGTACCTTTTCAGACTCTCTAAAAATGAAAAGGACCGAGTTTTCCTTGTCGTTAGACTTGTTAAAATGATTAAATAGCGACAAACTTGTCTTTAGACGAGAACGAGTTTCCCTATCGCTAGGCTCGTTAAAACATAGCGATGGGCTTGCCCGAAGGGCAGGTTATAGAACAAGCATATGTTATCCTCCTCAATCTTGACAAAAATAAAGAGGTACTGGTCAGAAATGACTGGGGAAAAATTGGGAGAACATCAAAGCTTAATGGTAGCAAGTCGCTCTTGAACATGACACTTTTCCTCCGTACCACATCGGGTTGGGTTGTTTCATTCACCAGTCTCATCGCCATGGTCTTCGCCAAACCATCCACATTTTGGGGTAATGCTACCGATCCATCGCATCAGTGTCGTTATATGTTCAAGAGAGGTCATTCTGAAAGTGTCAACCGTGTCCCATCCACTGCCATACATTATCCTTCATCCATTCATGATCGCCACCCTGAATCATATGTCACAGTTTGTTTTCACCTCCACTAAAATCATTAGCTCCGTTCCGTGTCATTGATGTGGGATTCATTAAGGCCCTCCTTTGACGGATCGCTTCTTGTCGACTTCAGCTCATTATCCAAGAAGTTGATCTAGGAACAACCCCATCAGTACTTTGAAGCTTGCATGCCTCAATGGCAAGTTTCTCACTTCCGGCGATAGGTATACATCAATGACCTTCGACCAGAAGATTTTGCGTGGCGTTCGACGCCAAGTCCTTTATTCACGCCACGTGAATTGTACTGCAGTACCTTGAGGGTCATTATCATTATCGGTGATTCCTCTCGCGCTTGTTAACGGTTTTTCATCATTGACCGGTAATCAAGCGATGTCTTTCCATGTTCGACTTCAGCGAAATTCTCACATGGATCGACTTGTACTTAGAGTGAAGATCGAACGAGTTTGAAGACCCCGGATCTAGTTTCATCCATCCGGGCTGCAATACATATTCAGGAAATATAAAAGCATTTGTCATGTACATCATTGCAGCAGATGATCATCCTATTCAAAGGATGATAATTTCAGCAGAAAATTATCAGTCTACCATCAGACGATCGTCTGTTCTATGTACCAAAATGTATTTATAAAGCTGAGCATGGGAATGCCCGCCTCAGCTAGATCATGAAAACAGAATGAAAAATAATATATTGTATTGTATTGTATTACAGGGCACCTCTCAGCACTTGAATGAACTTCGGACCCTCTGGATAAAGCATTTCACCCGATAAACGACCTCATACTTTAGGGGGCAACTGTTATAGACATTTTTGTGCCTCGCAGCATGGAGCATGAAATGTCAATAATTACAGGGATCCTCAGTCCCTAAACATGTTGTTCTTACCCCTAGAGGAACAAGGTTAGCAAACCACAGCACTTCCTATCAGTTCTCCACCTGAAAACACTCAAAAACAGGCTATTTTTGGATCATGTCAGCTGCTCCACTGAGCATCTGCGCTGAATGTCAACTGCTCCTCCTTGTACCTGCGCTGAAAGTCAAAACCAATGAAGGCTACCTGCGCTGGGCGAGATTGGCCAAGTGGCACAGTCATTCTGCAAGGTGTCAACTGCCCAGGAAGCTTCCAAACTGACACTTGGTTCAAGGAATTCGCCCTATGATGAGTAAGAGGTACTTGATCTCCATGTGGAAGCAAGGATCTCCAAGTGGACTCAAGAACTGAAGTTTAACTGAAGAGGGAGAGGACACAAGGCAGCTTTAGGTCAGTCTCAAGCTGACTCATCCTTTCTCCAAATCTCCTATATATAGAGCTCTTCTATGAGGTCTAGGGAGGCTGGAATTTTGTGCAAAGCAAGGAAGTGCTGTTGGTTTACAGTTAGAGCTATTGGGTGATTGCTTTTATAGAGGGGAAGAGGAGATTTCTTGCTACTGGGGAGGTGCTGCTGGATTGGAGCCATTTATGGTTGTAACCTTCTCAGAACCTTTTTCTTCTATCAATAAAGCTTTGATGTTCTCCTATATACTTGTATTGCAATGATGTATTGTTTTTATCTGTATATTTGATTCATTCTAATCCATGCATCAGTTATGAGTACATGTTTCTTGTAGTTTCCCTCTCTTGTTTTTGCAGGATCTTTGTGTAGCTGGGCTGGCAAAAGGAGCAAGGAGCTGGGAACAAGAGGCAAAGAGAGAAGACATGATCGACAAAAGCGAAAGACATCGGTTGGTCAATCTTTTCTTCCTTCTCTGTACTTTCATAAAGGAAAAATATCAAAGCTTTACTTTCAGTTGTTGCTAAGGAACTATCACCCTTAGAGTAGGGATAGGGTCATTCCGAGTCGGATACTTTTCCCCACAACATTTCTTCTTCACTTTAAGACTCTCCCAATAAAGGATTGTATTCACTTTCAACGAATTTGTCTAGATCTATTCTAAATCGCTTTCCACTTCGCGTAGATCCAGTTTGACCCCTCTTAAACATTAAGGTAAGGGAATACTCCCTTTTTCACACAACAACATTTTAATCTAGGTCTTTAGTGATTTCAGGTACTTACCTCTTAGACCCTTGAAGAATCGACATTCAACTTTTCTATAAGACACAAATGTATCAATTGCAAATTTAGTGATGAAACTACCCAAGATACTATCAATCCAGTAATCAACAACCCCTGCAAAATTATAATAAGATCCTTCAAGACATTTGACTAAGTTTGGAGTCCACGCAATAGGATTGTTGTGCTTCCAAGTAGATTCTCTATCTTCTAATTTCGACAGCCACTCGTGTCATTCGCAAGGGAATGTCAAAAAGAAAACTTTGTGCACTTCTGTGTAGAGATACCTCTATAACCAATTTTCTTTTAACAAGCATGGATTTCAATTCTCCTGAGTTGAAAACTTGTGTAACTTTTGATATATCCACTTCTCGATTTCTTTCTTAGTTGGAATCCACTTACACCACATCACACATCCCTCAGATAGATCATGGTCTCGGCAATGGAACCATTTGTTAGCTTGAGGGGGCTTGGAACCAGGTTCAGAGTTAGCTACGCTAACCAACAAAACCCTACACTACTCGCCCTTTTGGCAACAACCAGCTTAGCGCAGGCTGCAATCTCACCTTAGGTAGTATTGGGGGATGCTAGAACCAGGCTTCTACATCCAAATGGCTATGTGATGTGGAGTTAGGGCGTTTCTTCAATTTCAGTCCTAATTTGACCTTCACGAACCCTTATCCTTGAAATCCCCAAACTTAAAGTCATTTTCAGTTAAACAGGGTTATGAAATTTGCGTAAGGGTTTAATCATGCATAAAATAACGTATAACACTAGATCTAGATCTTCGCAGAGAAATTAAGACACAACTATAGATAAATGGCATTATATTGCGCATAAATATATAAAACACATAAGTATATAAATTGGACACAAAATTGCTTCAAATACTCCTTTTTACTTTAGATATTCAATATACAGACTTTCCAAATTCTGTGCACACAGTCGTAGGGGCCAACACACTCAACTGCGGACTTACCAAGGTCTCTGCGCACTCAACTGCAGGAGCCTTCCCCTTCACTAAAAGTACAAAAAGATCATACCTTTTCAGCCTCAAAACATATCAAATCCCATCCTCTTTATTTCTTTAGACTTACTAAGACATCCATTTTTATACACTTTCCTATTACAATACCATGGTCCACAAACCATGGGCGGATCTCAACACAATACAAAAATTAAGGGGTTTTGACCTTCCTAACACCCCTTGACTCCTATTGACCTACACTACTCACACTACGCTCCTCAAAATGTGGAGATTTTACAATATCTTATCAAAACTTGACCCAGGGGACCTCGTCCCAACGAGCATTATAACCAGAAAAGTATAGAATATGTTCAAGAGTCATACTTGTACCTACTCGAGGCCATGACTTCCGTGCTCCCATATCATGCAATGGCTCAGGTTCTTGATGCTCTCCTTCGAATGATGCTTTCAATCTAGGTATCGAAGGGCATTCTTCAGTAGGATGTTTTCTTGTACATATTACACATTTATTAGAACTTTTAATATCTGCAGGACATTCATGTAAAATATTATTTTTCTCACATTTAGGACAATACATTGACAATGCATCTTGATATTTTACTAGTTTTTGATAAAATTTTAAAGAATCTATTTGTTTGCTAATAGTGTTCATAATTTCAGTTTTCATATTGTCCATTTTATTTTCCAAACCAATAATCATAGCATCTGTGGATCCAAATCTGCTATTTTTAGAATTACTTTGAATTCCTCTACCAGATCTAGATTGGTTCTGTGAGAATTTCCTGCACATGTCACAAACCTTATCAAAATTATTTTGAGCAATATCCCCTTGTCCTAGCAAGTTCAAATTATTTCTAGCATCATCAATAAGTCCTCTCAAGAATAAGGTCCTAGTAGTACTTCGATCAAATTTATGTTTCGTCTTTGAAGAATATATAAAAATCTCTCTAAATAATCTTCCAAGGTCTCATCTTCACCTTGTGCAATAGTGAAAATCTCATCTTGCATCTCTCTTGTTTTGCAATATTCCTGATATTTAGTTAAAAATACTCTCTTCATCTGGTCCCAAGTAGCTATAGTATTCCCTCCTAGTCCCATGAACCAGTGTAATGTTGAGTCCTTGAGAGTTGTAGGAAATAGTTTTAGCTTTTGGGCATCTATAGAATAATCATAGCTCCCACACAATATATCAAATTCAAATAAAAAGGAGTCCGGGGCCTCATGTACCTTACCATGGAAATGAGGGAGAATGGATGGTGGGATTTTCTTCATTTGAACTACTCCATCTAGGTCCACAATTAGAAATCCAAAAGTGGAATATTCCTCATTTGGTTGATTCTCAGAGTCCCTTGAGCATGATCTTCATTATCTTCCATTTTTCTTCTCTCAATCAAACCACTCTCAACAGAATATGAAAATTGACTATGGTTTAGATTGATCTTTAGAAATCTAGTAGTCTCTTGTTTTCCACCTGTTGGCTACGAAGCTCCTGAACTACTGTCTCCAGAGTCCAAGTGAACAATGCCTGTGTGGTGGGTCTACATTTGTTTGGACTTTATGCATGCAAGAGAAGACCCAATATGAGTTTTTTTTTTCTCCTTCCGATTTATCACTATTTCATTGGCGCTTATTAGGATTCAAACCCCTACCTCTTCTAGTAATACATTTTAAAATAAATCAAACAAAAAATAACAATTGAAGAACTTGGTGAAAAAAACTCAGTCAAATGTTGCAGTAAAAAAAGAGAGCACACAAATTAATTTAAATAAAATTCCTTCAAACAATAGAAGCACACTACATGAAAAAAATAAATTAGACTTACCCCTATTGCAGAAAAATAAAAAACCTTTACCAGATTTCTTCAACGCCTCCCCAACAACGGCGCCAAAATGTTGGGTGTCGGAGTTACAGTTCAGTAAACTCCTTCAACACTTAATTTGTCAACCTGGGGCTACGTAAGCTTAGAGGCGTAGCATAGGAAATGCCAAGAATGTCTGGTTTAACTTCTGTAAATTCTACTTCTATTCTCTGACTAAATTTGTAGAATCAAGAAATGAAATTGCAAAGGAAACCTTTTAGCAAAACAACACCAAGCCACTCTGGGTACTGGATTCAATTCAAGAAAATACTCACCAGAAAATTTGACAGAAATTAAAGCATGGCTTGTAATAAAAAAGAATACTGGAAAATAAAATATGTTCCTGTGATCAAACTCCAATGCTTAAAAGAACATAAAGAATGGTTTTCTATTATACTTTTAAATATGTTCTTTTTACTAAAAATATCTCATTCCTGTACTGGAGCAATCGCGTTCCTGTACTAAAATGAATTTCATTCCTACACTGGGATACTTTCTTATGGTATAGGAATTCCCTGTTCCTGTACTAGGACGTTATGTTCTTGTACTGGAACATTCCGTTCCTGTACTGGAACAATCTGTTCCTGCACTACGAACTCACTATTCTTACACTAGAACTTCAATGTTCCTGCACTAGTATGCACTGTTCCTATACTAGGAAATCCTAGTTTCAATCACTTTTCCTTCAGATATTAATGTGTTTTATCTAGAAAACTAGAAGTAAATGAAATAGAGAGAAGAACTTCAGCTTGAACATTAATAAAAATACTCCCAATCAAAACAAGCATTTGATAGAAATGACTGTGAAAACTTCAAAATGAAATATTGCAATGACAGGAAGGAAACACACTTGCGCTGTAAATAAAAATGCTTATCCAAAAGTAAGAAAATTCTATCCCTTTTAGATCTCGGTCATGATAACAAGAAAACTCTGTTTTGAAAGATATTCTTCATAAAATCATTAACTTAGAAAGATATTGTAATTGATTCCTACAAATAATGTTTCACTTATAATAATAGGCGAAATCGTCACAACTTAATATTCACATACATAGTTATTATTGGATCATTGAAGTTTATATTCATGTGAGGGCATGCTTATGCTGGAAAGAAATGAATTTAAATTAAATCACCTAAACCCATAACTTTAACCAATCTTCTGGAAATAAATTTAGAAAACGTTTCTTAGAAAAAGGTGTTGAAATATGGCAACAAGAATATTGCAATTTAATTTGCACTTGAATTAAATTGTGAATTAAAATCGAATTTAGTCTTAACAACTACTTGGAAATAATTAATTAATTTATTTTAAATTAATTAGTTGGAGAAATTCAAGTTATAAGTCTTTCTGAAGTCATGCAAGAGTTATCCCTTAAATTAAGGAGATAAGATTGAGTTATATTTGAGTTGTAATTAGTTAACTTAGTTTACTGAGTTAAATCCAATTAAATTAGTTCCAAATTGTTTGAGGAACTAATAGCGAGCTGACAGTCAGTTGATGCATTAATGCACTCAACTAGTGCTACTCCAGTTAATTGAAGATTCCCTCATCAGAAACTCATGCATGTCTATTATGAGAAAGACCCAGTTGAGATTAATGTTCAAGGACAATGTACTATCAGTTTCATGTGTTTTCTTATGGAGAAAACTCATGGATGCAGTCAAGGATAAATCCTTTAGGATTGCGCAGTTTTGAAGGATATCATCCACTTGGTAATAGGAAATCATCCACAAGGAACAACGCAAGGAAATAGGAGCTTGGAGGGCAGAGAGGAAGGCTGGAGAGAAGCCAAGATTTCTTGTGAGAATCTGTGAGGATTGTACTGAGAGCTGGCTAGCTGTGAGAGCTAAGGCTTTGTATAATTCCTATGTATTTCCACCATGTATGATAATACAATAGTGTGGGGTTTTTAGCTAAGGCTTTCCCCAAAGTATTTTCATGTGTATTGTGCCATTAATTCTTCTTCTTCTAGTTATATTGTTCAGCTCAATCTTTAAGCTTCCACAAATTGATAGTAGAAGTAGGTTACAGTATTATGCTTTGATTTATATTGCATTATCAGGTTAACCTACACATATTTTCTACAAAAGGAAATACCATTCAATGCTTCAGGAAATAAATGAAATGCAAAGACTGGAAATAAAAGTTAACCCAACATGCGGAAAAGCCTAAGATCTGAGATCAAATGAAAAACACACACAAGGGTTTCACAAAATCACAAGATCTAACATGTAAATAGAAAATTCTCTGTTCACACTAGGATAACCAGATCTAAACACTACGAAAATAGGGAGAACGAGCTGGGTTGGCTGGGCCCTAGCCAACCAGCTCGTTTCCCTCTATGAAAGTTATGAAATCAACTGTGTGAAGGAAACATTACAAATGATAACAGGAACTACAAATAGAAAACTGGCATTAGCTCCTTTTATTCAAAGTCTTCTACAAATATACATTGTAGAACCATGATCCAGCCCAGAGAGACAGGGTGATACAAACTTACAAAATTTACAGCAGTAATGTATCAAAAATTCTCCACAATATCACTAGCTAAGTCTACCCTAGAATCCCTAATTTATACATAAAACTTGATTCTCGGCAGTAATGAAACTTAACAGGAAAATATGCTTGAATAGTGATCGACCTCCATCTTTAGTTCATCCATAACAGTCCAATCATGTCTTTAGCCCATCCATAACGATCCAACCCTAATACAGAGAATGAAACAAACCCTCGATAAACAAAACAATCCATATATTGAGAATACGAGTGAGGAATACGCCGAGGATAAATTACATCAGACCATTTATAAATTTCCTTCTCTTTATTATCAATATCAACAATAATATAAGAATATTAGTAGAAAGAAACTAGTTAGGGTAATTAAAGAGAACTAGACTAATTAAATAAGTACAATGTCAATAGGATCTGAATGAGATGGTAATAGATAGGTCGAATGTAAGTGCTCGAGTTAGATACTTTGGAAAATTTATGGTTTGATAGTCTGAGTGGAGGGTGAGGAGTCGTATGGACAAAAATATAGACTCGTCCATTTTGGCATCGTCGGCTAGTCCGAAAATAATAAAAAAGAGAGAAGTGAGGGTTTGAAAGAAGGGTTTCAAGGATTGAGTTGCTATAGGAAATTGCAATTTAGGCTCAAGACTGGGATTCCCTAGTAAGGTTTTCATAAATTCTAGTTTATCATCCTCTGCCCACGTAATGAATTCTTGGTCTAACCCTTTTTCAGTTATGTTGATTCCCTGAGTAGGAATACCTAACATCTTGGCCATCGTTTCTTCTTCTAATTTCAGGAAGACTCTTCGACTGGACTGGAAGAAAAATACTTGTTGTTCCAAGTTGTAATGTCTAGCAAGCAATTGAATAGAGTCGGGGTTGAAGTGAACAGAAGGAAGGGTGGCTCCTAGGATTCCAGAATTCAAAAGGCATTTGCCTTTGTCTAATACACTAGTAGAATGAGTCAAAGTCCTTTTAAGGGTAAGGATATCAGTAATACAAACTCTAGTATCTTGAACCCCAACTAGCTCGTTTACTATAACTTCTTTACTCGTAGAATCATACATTATTGAGTATTGTGATTAAATTACCTGCGGGGCAAGGCAGACTAAGAAAGAATAAATTACTCAGTTAATAGAAGGGAATACTGGTGTTGCAACAACTTATAGATTAGCTTTTACCATTAGCAAGTCCTTGGAGCAGCATGTAGGAGAAAAGGTGGAAAGAATGAATGAATCATGTAAAGTTGGCAGAATTAAGGTTACATTGTGGTTACAAAATTAATGCATGCAACAGTTTCCGCAATTTGATTGGTGGAACATCTCCCAAGTACATGGTCCCCTTTGATCGGGCATAGGCGTGTGATTAAGCTTCGCGCAATTGGGAGCCTGACAATCATTGATGATCGAGAATTGAATGAGCAAAATGATATCGGTTCTGCGGGATGGTTTAACTGTCGAGCATGTCCCAATCCGATATAAAATGAGGGCCATCCGATAAACTTCATTTTCACAGTCATGATTCATCATTTGTTGGTTCAACCCTTAACTCCTGTGCATGTTTGAATGTGACAAGGAGCATCCAGACAACTACTACACATCCAACGATTGAAGGATGAAAAATAAAACCAACCTTTACACTCATTGGGCCTTTTAATAAAGTTAACGCTTTGTCATTATTATTTTTGTTGGGCGCTCTCCACCATCGATCTCACAAAGATACAAATTGATCGCCTAGATTTGCAAGCACATTAACATGTATCCCAATTTCTTTAACTTAAAAATGGGTTCGATTAATTAACCCTACAAATGTTCCCTTAAGGTTCGAAAGGGGAATTGGGGGCATAAAATTGGCTCCATCTCGAGATGGTTCTTCCTCGCGAAGGACCAAGAACAGAGACCCCATGCCTTCAGTTGGGTTATGGAGTCTAGAACAAGTAGTGGTGGGAAGCATTCTAATGGATAACACTGTACCAATGTCAGCCCCGTACGGGTTTGGCGTGAATAGTATTATGAGATGTGATGGATAAAAGTGAAGCATTAATGTAGAAACAATATGAAATAATTAGGAGAAATATAACAAAAACCATTGGATTAAATAGAGATTATTGTCCCAAATTACCTACAATAAGATGACTGAATTGCGATGGAGAGTGCAGTAGGAAGTAGTGGAGGAAGGCATGAGGGTCTTCATGAGAAGTTGGACAGGATAAAGGAGTGAATGGCTTGGATCAAGGATAAGCTAGCGCTCCTTCCTGGAATTTACAACATCATCTAGGAGGTACACGTAAGGGAAGCAGTAGGGATCACTCCTCCTAAGAACTCTGAGAACCTTGTTTGAAACGTAATCTAGGTTTCTGACGAATAGATATCTTAAGATAGATAAAGCAGTTGCACTGCAATAAAATTTTGTATAATTTGTAATAACAATGAACAACATGACTAAAGTATGATGGTTATTTATGGATAATGTCTCATTGGCTCTTAACCTATTATCTATGTCAATTTTATAGCTTATGAAATTATGGATATGAGTTATTTTCCTTGAAAATTGTTAATTTGATGATGAATGAGGTGCTTAAATACTCTTTTACTGAATAATATTTTAATTCACATGATTAGACCTCATGTTTTATCAGTTATGTTTTCATTTATTTTTATTTTTACTCTTTCAAATGAAGCGTTAAGATGATAACTTTACAAATTTTTCCATCATGTAATGGTTCAAAAGGAGACTTAATATTGTTCTAGAGACTAAATTGTTAAGACTGGCTTGATGAAATCAATATAGGCGTGTTGGGCGCTGCCCAACTTGGCCTAAATTTTGGTAAAGACTCTGCATTTTGAGGAGTGGAGTTAGGTCCCTATAATACTAGTGTATTCCCTTATTATTATTGTCACTATAACCCCTTATCGTTATTGTTGTGCCCATGTTGTCCCCATATTGTTATTATTGTTCCCCATAGAATCCCACTATTGTTATTGTTGTGCCCTTAGATTATTATTGTTATGTCGGCTCTGGCTATATTGTGACCCCTTAGACTCATATATATAGAAAGGAGGTATTGTCATTTGTATCATCCAAGAATTGTTCATTTGTGTAATTTAAAGGAGGTTGCCCCATCTAAGAGGCTAATTTTGAAGTCGTTGATCTATCTCATTCTTCTATTTTGTGAGTTGGTTGCATAACAATTGGTTTTAGAGCTTCGAATTTCAGGGTTTCGTTGCTTCAAACGCGTCATCATGGAATTTTCGCTATAACATTTTTCTACGAAGATTCAACAGCTGACATTAAAACCCATTGGATCTGAAATCATGATGACCTCAGGACGAAATTTTAGATCTTGTCTCGCTATATTTTCAGAGATATGAACTGAGGAAGTTAGGGTTTTTGTAGGCTCCCAAATTCGATATCAAACATGTCACCTTGGGAAAATCGTTATAACTTTTTCTCTAAGAATTGGATTGAAATTTTGTAAGAAGTTACATAAATAGTATAGATTACAGTTTTTTTGTATCATTTTCAGTGCCGAAGGTCAAAACAACGACACGTAGCACTTCGTACAAGTTCGCCCTACTGAACCAATCTATAATCATGTCATCGTGGGATATTTGACATAACTCTTTCTTGGAGAATCCAATCTGGATCAGACTTATGGGGTTCGAAAGAGGACACAGAGGGCTATCATAGAACAAAATTTTAGACCTTGGAGATCCAAAATTATAGTCATACAACATAATCAATATTGAGCTCCTACAGAGAGAAAAAAGGTGTGTAGTATTTTTAAAATTTTTACATAAGTTTGGTTTGAAAAATTTGTTTGAAGTGATTCAAAGGGCACAATGAAGCATATTTATCATTAATTGGTGCCCCAAAAAAAGAAAATGGAAACACCTAGTAAGAAACCTGAAATATCTAGCATGAATCATGAAGAAGAGGAAGAAATGCAACATGATATATCAAAATTACAAGATCAACTGCAACAAATTTCACTCTCATAAATAGTAACAGAAGCTAAGATGAATGGTTTAAAGAAAGGCGTGGAAGCTAAGATGGATGGTGTGGAATCTAAGATGGATGGTTTAGAAGTAAAAATTTAAGTTTCGAGGAAAGAAATACATGGAAGGTTTGAAAGGAGGTTTGGCAAAATTTCTACAAGAAATGCTTCCTAATGGCGAAAAGGTAGTAGAGGAAACTCATGATGAGAAATAAAGAAATGTTAGTCATGATTTCATAGACTCTAACATTGGATTGAAGAACCAACATGTTCCAAAGATCGATATGAGGAAGTTTGATGACAAGGATCCCGTAACATGGATACTACAGATGGATAAATATTTAAATCTCCATAATGTGCAAAGCACACAAAAGGTATGCATTGTGATTTATATTTGGAACCAAATCAGTTTCTATGGTATTGATGGATTTTCTCTCGTAAACAAATTATCACTTGGGAAATTTTTATGGAAGAAATGATAGCACATTATGAGGATAAAAAAAGCAACACCTTTTTTAGCCAATTGATAAATCTTAAACAAAAGGGTTCAATGGTGGAGTACATTGAAGACTTCCAAAAATTGAATATAAGGGTAAAATATATTCCAGAGGAGCATAGGATTGATGTGTTCATAGGGACTTTAAAGGATAACATCCAACATGAGGTTTGCCTTTGGGAACCTGATTCATTGGAGAAGGCATTCAGGTTGGCAAGAAAAATTGGAAGCAAAATTATGGCAGCAAGGAAGCCTAGGAATCACAACTATAAAGATGGAAGTGTTGTTGCCCCTAGCCTTCCACAACCTACAAAGTTGACACCACAACAATTGGAAGAAAAAAGAGTAAAAGGGCTTTGTTACAATTGTGATAGAAAATACACTAAAGGTCATAAGTGTGTCGAGAAGAAATTATTTTACATAGATTGTGAAGAGGAAGAAGAAAAGGAAGAAGAAAAATCAAAAGAAGAGGATACACACTATTGGGGTGGGGTCCCCTGGGTTAGTTTTGGGGATAAAATAACCCAAGTTTTGATATAATATTTCTGTAAATGATGTAAAGTCTTCGCGATTTGTGGATGCGGAGCACATAGATGGTTAGGAGTCAAAGGGGTTTTAACTCCTTGTTTATGTAAAATTTGAGTTAGCTTTGAGACCTACCCATGGTCCGCGGACCATGGGATTGTATGTGAAAGGCTATAAATAGGTGTCTCTTAGAGAGTCTAAGGGAGAAATCTTAGATGTGATGTGTCAGTGAGATAAAAGTGATAGCACAGAGAGTGGGTCAGATAGGAGAGAAAGGCCCTGCAATTGAGTACGTAGAGGCCTAGGTAGAGTCTGTAGTTGAGTGCGCGGACCCCTGCAACTGAGTGCATAGGGTAGTTTCGAGTCTGTAATACCACATTGAAGATCAATAAAGAAGATTACTGAAGAAATATTGTGTATATCTATTTATTTCTGTTTACTTCTGTTTACGATATATGCTGTGGATGAATAATGTGTTTATGAAATATTAATCTAATGATGCGTGATTCACTTGAATAAGTCTTAATAGATATACGCAATGCATGTTAAGTACTTTCACGAAGACTGTGATGAATTATGTTATGTTTTCTAATTAACCTAAGTAGATCTACATGAACACTAATATAGAATTGTTCTCTGATGTGCGTAAGTGGATAAATAAACTGATAAAGGTCCGCAAAAGCCGATCATAGACCTTTGCGAAGATCTAAGGGCTATTTAGACAAATTTGCAGTACCGAGACCTAGGGGATTATAGATCTGCGTGAAGGTAGATCTAAGGCACTAAAATACATCACACTAATCTCTAGATGTAGAAACTTGGTTCTAGCATCCCCCCATACTACTTCGGGTGAGACTGCAGCCTCTGCTACGCATGTTATTGCTGAAAGGGCCAATAGTGTAGGGATTTGTTGGTTGGTTCAACTAACTCTAAACCTGGGTCAGGACCCCCTAATCCAACAAATGGTTCCATTGAAAACCAAGCAAGTAAACATCGAGATTGAAGCAGAGCCGAAGTTTGCAAAGATTGGCAATTATTGGGATGACGCTACTGTGGATAAAGTTGTTGAGTTACTCCGTGAATACCAGGACCTATTTCCTACCAAGTTTTCGAATTTGAAGGGAATAGTAGGAGACTTGGGCATTATGAAAATAACTCTAAAGCCAGATGTGAAGCTTTTTAAACAAAGGCCGTATCGCCTTAATCCTAAATACAAGGAAAAGGTTTGCTAGGAGCTCGATACGATGTTGGAAGCAGGCATCATAGAACCGGTTGAGGAATTTGATTGGGTGAGCCTGATGGTGGTTCAGGAGAAGAAACATAATGGAGAAATAAGGATTTGCGTAGACCTACGAAAGCTTAACGGTGCATGTGTCCATGATCCCTTCCCGACACCAATTAATGATGAAGTATTAGATAATGTTGGAGGGCAGGAGGCCTACTTGTTCAATGATGGGTTTTTAGGGTACCATCAGATTAAGATCGTGCCTGAGGATAGGATAAAAACAAACTTCTTGACTAAATGGGGATATTTTCAATACATTGTGATGCCGTTTGGACTCCAGAATGTGCTTGCGATATTTTATCGCGTAGTCATTACAACGTTCAAGGAGCTCATTCATAAGTTCCTGGAAGTATATTTTGATGACTGGACGGTGTTCGAACTAGTAAAGCGCCATGTAGCAAGTCTGCGCCTAATGTTGGATACGTGTCGCAGGTACCAGATCGCGCTGAACCTGAAAAAATGCATCTTCTGTGTTCCCTTTGGAATTTTTCTAGGTCATGTGGTGTGCAAGCAAGGGCTGATGGTGGACCCTGCAAATATTGCAGTCATAGTGAATTTGGAGGCCCCAAGGAACTTAAGCAACTACACACAATGCTGGGACATATGGGATATTACAGAAAATTTATCAAAGCATATGCTCATATTACCGCACCTATGGAGAGACTATTGAAGAAGGATGCAACATTCTATTGGGATGACGAATTCCAGTGCAGCTTAGACGTTTTGAAAGAAAAGATGGTCACCGCACTGATCTTGGTATTCCCGAATTGGAAGAAGAAATTTCATGTACACGTTGATACCTCTTGCATTGCATTGGGTGCAGTGTTGACGTAAGTCGGTGAAGGAGATATGGACCACCCTATAGCCTTCGCGAGTAGGAAATCATTGAAGGCCAAAAATAATTACTCAACAATAGAGCACAAAGGATTGGCCATGGTGTACACACTGGAAAAGTTCAGGCACTATATGCTAGGAGGGCATTTCAATATGTACACAAATCATTCTACCTTGAAATACCTAGTCAATAAGCATTTGTTGGAGGGGAAGATCTGCCAATGGTTGCTGCTATTCCAGGAGTATGACTTTGAGGTCATTGTGAATCCAGGGAGGTTGAATGCAAGACCTAACCATCTGTCATGGATTGAAACAAGAGAGGATCCTAATAATTTGGAGAAAGGGTTGCCGGATGCGCATCTCTTTGCAGTGCACATAGCGGATAACCATTTTGTAGATATCATTTATTTTTTGACTATGGGGATGGCACCAGAAGGGTATACAAGTCAGCAAAATAAGGAGATAGTAGTGCGCACGACAAATTTTTTAGTGATTGCAGGACATTTGTATAAGATGGGTGCTGATGAAATATTGTGAAGATATGTGATCGATTTTGAGAGAAATAACATTCTCACTGAAGTTCATGGAGGGGCTGTGGGAGGACACTATGTAGGAAAGGTGATTGCATAGAATATTTTGCACGTAGGTCTATGGTAGCCAACACTACACAAGGATTCTAAAGCGTATTGTAAGGCATGCGATGCATGTTAGAGAACAGGCAGACCATCATGAAGGGATGAATTTCCATTACAACCTCAAGTATCATTGCTTCATTTTGAAAAATGGGTGATTGATTTTGTTGGGCCAATTTAGCCCCCAGGAAAGAAGACAGGTGTGTGCTATATCATCATCGCGATGGAGTATCTAACTAGATGGGGAGAGGCACAGGCGATTAAGGATTGTATAAGAGCTACAACAACAAAGTTTTTGTTTGAGTATGTCTTAACTAGTTTTGGCTGCCCGAAAGTGTTGATGAGCGACTGAGGTACACACTTTCTGAATGAAACAATCAACGTGTTAACAGAGGAATTCCAGGTCTACCATCAAAAGAGTACACCATATCACCCACAGGCCAATGGAAATGTTGAGGCATTCAACAAGATTTTGGAGAACGCGCTGACAAATATTTGCAACGTGCAACGAGATGATATTCCATCACCTCAATAAATGACCCCGTAGTTCAAATTTCCACACAAATCTTAGCAGGGAAGGTGATGAGAAAGTGTCGCGCGGATGAAGTTTCAGCGCCCATCGTGTCCCTGGTTGCACAGTGTGCAAAGGGCATGTAGTTCAACTGGTCCAGGTACCTCTGTTAGGAGTTTCTGGCAAACTGTCCCGAGGCCTAGGATAAAACCAAGCCATTTCATTACGCTTGGTTGCTCCTGTCTATTCTGTTGGTGGCATGGGGACTGCCGGAGGATAGCTAGTTTCCTCTGCTGGAAGAAGGATTACCGGAGGCAGCACAATTCACCTTGTTGTGGGCTACAAAGGACCCTGCGCAGATCACAGAGACGAAGATATTCTGGGTCTTGATGGAAATGAGTCTCCACATAGCTATTAACTAGCGTTCAAGGTTGTCCCCAACCTTGTACACGTAATTGTTAGCCTACACAACCTTCAAGGCTGACTTCCACAGAGTATACATTCAGGTGCAGAAGGATCCACTGCAAAAATGGCATGATTTACCATATTTGGTGACAAAGATAGATGTGCAGGAGGTGATCGTGCGATGGCTAGCAGAGTGGCGCACCCCCTCCAACTTAGATGCTGGCACAAGTAAGGTTGTGAGAAGTTCGGCAACACAAAAGAGAAAGGAAGCAACTAAGAAGGTTGCGCAGAACCTGGCCATGTAGAGAAAGAAGGAAGCCACAAAGAAGGCTCGAATGGAGAAAGAGCACACTACAAAGGAGCTGGCATAATAGGAGGAGTGCGAGTCATAAAGAAGTGGCAAATCACCTTCAACAAAGACCGATGATGAAGAACTATCCGAACAAGGCGAGGAAGGAGATGAGGGGAAGAGCACCTCGTTTATTCTATAAAGACGCAGCAAGGGACAACAGGAAGGTCCCAGGAAGAAATAGAAATCAGACAAGTCGCAGGGTGATCCCATGGTTTTGACGGAGGGCGATCTCAATGAGATTGGGGATAAAATAAGGGACACTATGACTGAAGTGATGCAGCAGTTCGAGTAGCAATATATGAATATGATGGGGAGTGTCCAAAAGGATCTACGCGAGTTGCAGATCCAGGCAAACATGATACAGGTAGGCATGGGTCAAGCGAGTGCAAAACTATTGCCTTACCAGAAGGGTCCCTTCGTGCAGAATTAGCTGATGATAAAATCATCTTAAGCACACTCAAGAATGTTGGGCTGAACATAAAAACGCTCCCCAATGATATTATTCACATGCTACATGTAGAAGTCATAGAGGAATTGAGAGCTCAGGAGCAGCGCACTCTCAATCTCATCAGAGAATATAGAGTGAATAACAATCATATGTTCATGGAGAAGACGCAGGCCTTAATAAAAAAGGAGACACTGTGGGCACAAATTTCCCAACTAGAGTCTGCAGTCATAGAGGCATGCAGAACACTGCCTGAGCTGCATATTCCTGAGGATACACAACCAGAAGTGAAGATTAGAAAATTAGCTGCTGGGGTGCGCGAAGCAAAAGAAGAGGTTGGCCAAGTTCAATTTGAACTCAATATGAAAATCACAGAGCTGCAGTTAAAGTTGCAGCCCACGACTCCGCCCGAGGTCAGGGAGTAGCACAGAGCCGCCATAAAAGAAGGGATCGCCACCTTGGATGCCATAGTCACTAACTGTTCAACATTACTTGAGAAAGCCATGGAATTGGTGACCAATCTGCAGGAAGATACAAACCTGCAGACATTGAATACAGAGATCAAGGAGCTGCAGTGGTAGTATGACGAACTCTGGGCAATGACACTCTCCATTACACCAGTGCAACACCTTGCAAAATTATAGGAGGGGAAGCAACTCCTAGTGCTCGTAGATGCGGCACAGAAGAAGGAGGCCTTGTAAAAGGTCGCATTGCATCCATGGTTGGACAAAGCTTATCAGATCACAACAACCATCCAGGATAAGCTGAAGGGCTTACAACAAATGTAGTAGACAATGAGGCTAACTACAGAAGGTCCAGCTACAAAAAAATTAGTCAAATAAGTAAAGAAGGCATCCACGCAGAGCACTGATGAGGTTGCATTAGTTCAGGTGGAGCTGGGGGATGTTCACAACAAGATCGCAGTGCCAATCGAGTGACTCGAGGGCGAGTCATGATCTTTGTATTGGGGGCCTAATGGGATGGGGTCCCCTGGGTTGGTTTTGGGGATAAAATAACTGAGGTTTTGATATATTTGTGTAAATGATGTAAAGTCTCCATGATTTGTGGATGTAGAGCATGTAGATGGTTAGGAGCCGAAGGGGTTTTAGCCCCTTGTTTATGTAAAGATTGAGTCAACTTTGAGACTGACCATGGTCCGTAGACCATGGGATTGTATGTGAAAGGCTATAAATAGGTGTGTCATAGAGAGTCTAAGGGAGAAATATTGGATGTAATGGGTCAATAAGAGAAAAGTGATAGTGCAAAGAGTGGGTCAGATAGGAGAGAAAGGCTTTGTAGCTGAGTGTGCAGGGGCCTAAGTAGAGTCCATAGCTGAGTGTGTGGACCCTTGAAGATGAGTGTGCAAGGTAGTTTCGAGTTTGTAATACCACATTGAAGATCAATAAAGAAGATTACCGAAGAAATACTGTGTACATCTGTTTATTTATGTTTACGATATATGCTGTGGCTGAATAATGCATTTATGAAATATTGAACTAATGATGCGCGATTCACTTGAATAAGTCTTAATAGATGTACGCAATGCATGTTAAGTACTTTCACGAAGACTATGATGAATTTTGTTATGTTTTCTAATTAACCTAAGTAGATCTTCACGAATGCTAATCTAGAATTGTTCTCTGATGTGCGTAAGTGGATAAATCAGCTGATAAAGGTCCGCAAAAGCTGATCATAGACCTTCACGAAGGTCTAAGTGCTATTTAGACAAATTTGAAGTACCGAGCCTTAGGGGCTTATAGATCTGTACGAAGGAAGATCTAGGGTGATAAAAGACATCACATTGATCTCTGGATATGGAAAAGTCTTGGAAAATCATTCCAAGGTATTTGAGACTCCCAAAGGCCTCCCACCTATTTGTGATCATTATCATGCTATTCATTTGATTCCAGGAAGTGTTCCTCCAAACATCAGGCCTTACATATATCCCTATGGCCAAAAGAGTGAAATTGAACGTATGGTTGCAGAAATGCTAGAGGTTGGTATAATTCAACCTAGTTAAATTTCTTTCTCTGCTCTAGTAGTATTGGTGCACAAGAAGGATGGATCATGGTGCATGTGTCTAGATTATAGGGAGCTCAACAAGCTCATTTTTAAAGATAAATTTCCCATTCCTGTCATTGATGAATTATTGGATGAATTGCATGGAGCAATTTACTTTACCAAGTTGGACCTTCATTCAGGATATCATCAAATCAGAATGAAGATTGAATACATTTCGAAAACAACATTTAGAACTCATGAGGGTCAATATGAATTTTTGGTCACGCCTTTTGGCCTTACAAATGCACCTTCTACATTTCAAGGTTTGATGAATTCCATTTTCAAACGCTTCCTTAGAAAAATTGTGTTAGTATTTTTTGATGATATACTAATCTACAACAAGTCTTGGAAGGATCATTTTCAACATGTTGATAGAGTGATCAAACTATTGGAGGAGAAACAATTATATGCGACAACCTCTAAATGTTTCTTTGGAGTAGAAGAGGTGGAATATTTGGGTCATATTGTATCTCATGAAGGTGTTAAGGTAGACCCTAGAAAAATTAATGCCATTAAGGAATAAAAAATCCCCACATCCATAAAGCATCTGTGAGGATTTCTCGGGTCGACAACGTATTATCACAAGTTTGTTAAGAATTATGGGAGAATAGCAGCGCCTCTAAAAAAATTACTGAAGAAATATACATTTTCTTGGACTCCAGAAGCAACAGAATCCTTTGAACATCTTAAAGAGGCAATGCGACAAACACCGGTCTTAGCTATGCTAGACTTCACAAAATCCTTTATTGTGGAATGTGATGCCTCAGGAAATGGAATTGGTATTGTTTTAATGCAAGAAGAAACACCCATTTCTTTTGAAATTTGTCTAATCAAAGGAAAGTATTTACACAAGGCTATTTATGAGAAGGAAATGTTGGCAATACTACATGCACTTAAGAAATGGAAATCTTACCTAATGGGAAGACACTTCAAGGTAAAAACAGATCAAGATAGTCTTAAATACTTTTTAGAACAAAGATTATCTTTAGAAGAGCAGCAAAAATGGGTCACAAATATATTGGGTTATGATTTTGAAATCGTCTACAAAAAAGGGAAGCAAAATGTTGTTGCAGATGCACTCTCAAGAAAGGATGAGGATGTGGAAGCATTGCTTTGTGCCATTTCTATTATCCAACCAGATTGGATAAATGAAGAAAGGGATGAATGGAAGAATGACGAAGAAGTGTGGAAAATCATTCAAAAGTTGCAGAAATATCCCAGTACATCTTATACATTTCGCTGGAAAAATGAATCTTTATGGTACAAAGATCACTTATACCTCTGTAAGAATTCTCAACTCAAACAAAATATTCTTTTGGAATTGCACACCTGTCACTTAGGAGGGCATTCAAGATTTTTAAAAACTTACCACAGGGTTAAGAAGGAATTTTTTTGGGATGGCCTTAAATATGTTATTCAAAAGTTTGTGGCAGAATGTTTGGTTTACCAACAAAATAAAGTTGAGACAATTAAGACCCCAGGTCTATTACAACCTTTATCCATTCCAAGCCAATGTTTGGAGTAGGTTCCAATGGATTTTATCACAAATTTACCCATGTCCGAAGGAAAGAGTGTCATCATGGTGGTAGTTGATAGACTTACCAAGTATGCACACTTTTGTGCATTATCTGATCCATTTAAAGCCAGTACAGTTGCTACTACATTTATGGAAACAATTCAAAAGCTACATGGAAACCCAAAGTTTATTGTAAGCGACAAAGATCCTATTTTCACTGGAAATTTTTGAACAAAATTATTTTCCTGTCTGGGTACTTAGTAGCTCATAGCTTATCTTATCATCCTCAATTTGATGGGAAAATTGAGATAGTGAACAAATGTTTGGAAGGATATATTCATTTCTTTGTATTCGATAAACAGACACAATGGGTCAAATGGTTGCCTCTAGCTAAATGGTGGTATAACACTTCCTTCCATACTGCAGCAAAAATGACCCCTTTATGGCACAATATGGATATCATCCACCATCCATCACATCATATTTAAGAGAAAATTCTAAGGTTCAAGGAGTGGAAGATCACATCGAGCATAAAAAAAAAGTTCTCCAACTCTTAAAGGATAACTCGACTTTGGCGAGGAATAGAATGAAACAACAGGCAGATCAACATCGCAGTGAAAGAAGTTTTGATGTAAGTGACTAGGTATTTCTACGACTATAATCATACAAAAAAATGTCCCTCAAGTAAGATAAGAAGGATAATAAATTATCACCAAAGTATTATGGTCCATACAACGTGTTGCAAAAGATTGGTACTATCACATACAAATTGGAACTTCTTGCATCTTCCTGTGTGCACCTAGTTTTCCATGTTTCACGCTAAAGAAGGTTATAGGTGATGAGCTCCCAGTTCAAACAATATTTCTAGAACTTGACGATGAAGGAAAAATCATATTGGAACCTAAAGCAGTCATGGAAACAAGAACTTGACGGCTACGAAATCAATCAATTTTAGAGTATCTCATAAAGTGGAAGAACTTACCCGCTGAAGATTCCACATGGGAGGATGAGAATTTTATACAGAAGCATCAAGAACTACTCAAGCCTTCAGGACAAGACGTTTTTTGAAGGAGAGGGGCATGTTAGATCCCTATAATACTAGTGTATTCCCATATTATTTTTTTCATCGTAGGCCCTTATTGTTATTGTTGTGCCCATGTTGTCCCCATATTATTATTGTTGTGCCCCATAGAAGCCCACTATTGTTATTGTTGTTCCCTTACATTATTATTGTTATGTGGGCTCTGATTATATTATGACCCCTTAGACTCCTATATATAGAAAGGAGGTCTTGTCATTTGTATCATCCAAGAATTATTAATTTGTGTAATGTAAAGGAGGTTGGCCCCTCAAAGAGGATACTTTGAAGTTGTTGATCTATCTCATTCTTATATTTTGTGAGTTGGTTACATAACAAGTGGAGTGCATAGTGGAAAGTACAACGGAGTGTGAAGTGGACCATGTAGTAGAGAAATGTAGCTCCAAGTGGACTGCATAGTGAAGTGGCTGGAATATACCACACGGTATAAGCGCGTGGAGTGGTTCGAAACACCTCCTTTTTGTAAACGCATGTGATAATGTAAAGGATCAATGGTTATAGCTGCTTATTTTATGGAGTCCATGGCATTTGGACCATGGTATTGTAACAATGTACCCTTGATGTAATAGTATATATAGGGTAAACTAATAAGAATAAGAATCATATTTATGGTCTAAATCTGTGTTTATGGTCTAATTATTGTGACGTGTAGTTTGTGGTGAAGGAAAGACTTTGAAGCTAAGTGCGTAGAGGCCTGAGTCTGCAGCTGAGTATGCAGACGACCTGTAGCTTAGTGCAAAAGTCAATAAATGTTTGTTGTACAAGAATTATTATTATAAGCAACAGTTCTTGTGGATGTAGTCCCACATTGGGATGAACCACGGTAAAATTTGTGTCTTCATGTGTATATTTTCTTATTATCTGTTGTAGCATAGCAGTTTATTACAGTTGCATTTTATTACAATGCAGTGATGATTTATGGGTTTATATGACATGTTTATGTGATTAAATGAATTTAGCGAAGTGATTTATGAATAATAAAAGATAATATAAAACACCACATCACATCATCCCTCAAGGCTGCAGAAACCTGGTTTTGTATCCTCCCATAGTCACTTCGGGTGAGATTGCGATATGTTTGTAGGTTGTTACCAAAAGGGCTAGTGATTAAGGGTTTTGCTGGTTCCTAGTACAGATCGAACTTGGTTCATCCCAATCATAACCAAAAAATGGTTCCATTGTCAAGACTAGGATTTGTTTGAGGGATATGTTTATTTGGCATCTGTCAAAGAAGGAGATTCAATATTGGCTAGAAGCAAATGAGCAAGAATTTGCAGATAAAGAGAACATAAACCCTTGTCTGAAGTTTGAAACTTGGTTACAAAGATAGATTTTCACAGATCAATACGAAACATTCTTCACATCATTTCCTGTTGAATTGCATGAGTGGATATCAAGGTTGACTGAAAGAAAGACTTGTTTTAAAGCTGGAGAACCTATGACGTGGACTCCTGAATTGATAGACCAACTCAAGAGCACTGACAACAAGACTTTAAGGGCATCGATTTCTAGATTGATAATATCTTGGGAGGATTTATTACTGAGTTCGTAGTAGACAATTGTTAGGGTCCAACCCTAACCCCCTTACTTATGTAAAAAGGTCGAGTCATAGTTATAGTTAGTTAAAGAGTCAATAAAGCCCATATTAATAATTGTAAGTGGTTGACCTGCATTTAAAGAAGGGACCACATTTAGTTGCAAATGGGCCATGGTATTAGATAGATGGTATTAATAAGAACCATGGTATTGACCCATGGTATTGCATGTATGAATCCTATATAAAGGATAGAGACTCCCCTTGAGGAGAGTCATGTCTTATTCTATAATTGAGCCCAACTCTATTGGAGGTTGCCCCTTTGAAGAGGAAAGTGAACATTGCTTTCATTTCTGAATAATAAAATACATGCTGTTATTTCTTATTGTTCTGTGTTTTGGGTATATTTCTTCGCATATTTGGTATTTTGGTATCTTCTCGCAGGTCAAGAGCATAACAAGTGGTATTAGAGCACTTTCTAGGGCCGGTGGGATCTCCATTTTTAGCAGATTTTTTTTTGGTTAGAGACATGTTCTGGCGTCTTTAAACCACGGGATCTATTGTTGAGCGTATAAACTTGTGGATTTGGGGAGGCATGCACACAGGAAATACAAGAGGTGGTCACGCTTGTTGGACTCCCTTGTAACCCCTATGGGTACCCCTTCGAGTAGTAGCACATTAGACAAAACCATGCATGGATTGTCTTCCAAGTACCCTCTGGGTATATCGAAAGCCCCCTAGGCTCTCTTGAAACCTCGCCAAGGTAAACCGTCAGCCGTCTTGCTGCTGCAGTACACTGACAACAACACTCGGGGAGATTACTCATGCGTATGATAGGGTAGTCAGGTTGTACGACTAAGGGTACAGTTGATCCTCCTTGGTTAGTGCCTTGAAAGATTGGGTCGAGTACTACTATCGAACCCTTATGTATATTGCGATCTGTAGCACCTGACACTCCTTGAGACCATAGTTCCCTTGTCTCTCTCTCGATCATGCATCATCTTTGCTAGATCAGATCTAGTACGTTGGAACTTGTCGTAGCTGCAACAATCAGTTTTTCCATTCAGATCTATCAAATCCGCCATTCAGATCTATTAGATCCGCAAATCAGATCTATCAGATCTAGCAGTATGGGTTCTATAGCAATCGAAACAATCAGATCTGCCATTCAGATCTAGTAGCAAGGGTTCGATCACTGCTACATTTCTACTCATATTCTACAGTTGAGGGTTTCACCGACAGATTTGACTATTTGTGTGGCTCCTATACCTGGGTGTGATTCTCGCAGGACATTGGGTAGAATTAAATTTTCTGGGAATCGACTACTGCAGTATTCCTAAGCGAGGAGTAAAACTCCTTTTGGAGTAAAAAAAAAAGTCTGAGATCCTCTTGGGATGCTTATAGGAGACTTAGCCCATAAGAATCAGGTCGACAGGCTGAGCAAGGTGGTACCATTCACTTGCCAGCATCAAAATTTTGGGTGGTCCCAATTTTTTTCATAGTAATGACAAGTGCATCGGATCTGTGCATGGTACAAACTAGAGCTCAAGCTATGGCCAATGAGAAGATAGACACCCTTGAACAAAAGTTGGAGGCATTCACGAAGCATATCCAAACCTTAAATGACAAAATCACAAAGGGCAAGTCCGAGGAACAATCAGAGGCATATGATTTTAATGAAAACCTTGAGGGCAAGTCTAGCCATTCTCTTCACTTCTATGGAAATTACCAACAGTCCCAACCTCGACCACCCAAGCTGGACATGTATAAATTTGATGTTTCTCATTCGACCATATGGCTAGCATAAATGGAGCAATATTTCACATTAAATCACATCAGAGATGATGTGACTAAGCTAAGTGTGGGAAGCCTGTACTTGGACCAAGAAGGATGGCAATGGTGGCAGTGGCGTAAATGCTACTATGTAATGCCAATGACTTGGCAGATATTCTCAAAATCCCTTTCTGATCGCTTTGACCATGAATCTAACTTTTTGGGTTGTCTTACTAAGCTCCGATAGATAGGCAGAGTGCAAGAATATATTAAAGCCTTTGAAGCATTAGGCTTCCACACAGGAGGTCTAGCAGATGAATTCTACTTGGAATGTTCTGTCAGTGGTCTCAAAGACACCATACAAGCCCACGTTCGACTGCAACACCGAGTCTCATGGATAGCAGCTTGCAAGATAGCTTGTGAAGTAGAATGCGCATTAGCAGCGTAGTCGACTCGTCCAAATTTCATAGCCAAGGGATGCCCCACCTAGGCTCTGAGCACTACCCAAACACTTAAGGTTCAAAAGGTGTTACCCACAGAAATCGTGGAAAGAAGAAAGCAAGGATTGTGTTACTATTGTGATGAGAAATACTCGTCGGGGCATAAATGCAAGGAACCCAAATTCTTTCAAATTGATGCTACTGATCACACTTCATCTGAGGAAGCCCCACAATTGAGGGACCAGAGGAGGAAGATGAGGACAACCAGCTGGACAATGAGCTCCTAGCTACACCTAAAGAACCAGTTATCTCGCTTCATGCTTTGGCAGGAATTTCTTCTCCCCAAACTTTCAAAATCAGAGGTTTTATTAAGAATCACCCTGTAGTAGTCTTGATTGATAGTGGCAGTACGCATAACTTTATCCATCAAAGAGTCGCTAAAGCAGTGCATTGTTTTGTCAGAGAAGTCTCTAATTTCTAGGTCCATATTGCTAATGGGTGTACAATGAAATGTAAAGGCCACTGTGAAAATGTGAAGCTTCAAATGGGGGATTATCACCTAAAGAACCACATGTTTTCCATCAACATGGGTAGGTGTGACATTGTATTGGGTGCTAAATGGCTCCGCACACTTGGCCCAATCACAATGGATTTCCAGGAGTTATATATGAGCTTTAAGTAGAATAACTACACACATACCATCCGCGGACTCCAGGCAAGTGCTCCTTCTATCATCAGCTCGCATAGGATGGAAAAATTGTTAAAAAAGGGCCACCATGGAGTTATAGCCCAATTTAATGCCATCCAGGCCCTCGAACCCACTTGCCTTCATATTCATCCTGAGATGCAACAAGTCTCAAACAACCATCTGTAGGTCTTTAACAAGCCTCATGAGCTCCCACCCTCGAGAGGGGAACATGATCATAGCATTATTTTGGTCCCAGGGGCACAACCACCAAATATGCGCCCATATAGATATCCTTTCGCCCAAAAGAATGAAATTGAAAAAATCATCAAGGAACTCCTGGAAACCAGTGTCATTCGTCCTAGCATTAGTCCTTATTCATCGCCTGTGGTCATGGTGCTAAAAAAAGATGGGGAATAGCGTATGTGTCCAGACTTCAGGGTCCTCAACAAGTTAACGGTCAAAGATAAAGTTCCCATCCCGATTGTTGATGATTTGCTGGATGAACTAAATGGGGCTCAATTCTTTACTAAGCTCGACCTTTGCTCGGGCTATCACCAAATTCGCATGAAAGTAGTAGACATTCCAAAGATTGCTTTCCGAACTCATGAAGGCCATTATGAATTCCTGGTCATGCCATTTGGTCTCTGTAATTCCCCATCCACTTTTCAGAGCCTCATGAATCACCTACTCAAACCATATCTCAGAAAATTTGTCCTTGTTTTCTTTGATGACATCCTCATCTATAGCCTCACCTCGGAAAAACATCTTCAGCATGTAGATCTGCTCTTGCAAATGCTCTGGAAACATAAATTATTTGTCAAATTGTCCAAGTGCTCTTTTGGCATGGAAGGAGTTGAGTATTTGGGCCACATTGTGGGGCATGAAGGTGTTAGGGTGGATCCCAAAAAGATCCAGGCAATGTAGGATTGGCATCAACCAAAGACCTTGAAGAGCTTGAGAGGATTTTTGGGTCTCACTGGCTACTATCGCAAATTTGTTCGCAATTATGGTTTCATTTCTAGGCCCCTCACTCACCTTCTCAAGAAAAATTCATTCCTTTGGAATGATGAAGTGCAACAAGAATTTATAGCTCTCAAACATGCCATGTGTTCCACTCCTATATTGGCACTACTCGACTTCACCAAATCTTTTGTGATTGAATGTGATGCTTCAGGTACCAGTATTGGGGTTGTCTTAATGCAGGAAGGTTGACCTTTGGCCTTCACTAGCCAACAACTAAGTGGGAAAAATCTGGGACAATCTACCTATGGGAAGAAGATGATGGCCATCTTACATGCAGTGGATACCTGACGACCATACTTATTGGGGCAGCGTTTCCAAATCCGCACAGATCATCAAAGCCTTAAATATTTTTTAGAGCAACGCCTATCCTCACCACAACAAAATAAATGGCTAGCCAAAATGTTGGGATATGATTATGAGATAATTTACAAGAAAGGGCACAAAAATGTCGTAGCGGATGCTTTATCATGCAAATTTGAGGAGGAAAGCACCCTGCTAGCAATCTCTCTTCACATTCTAGAGTGGATTGAAGAGGCTCGCAAGGAATGGTTTTCACATCCTTTTCTCTCCCAACTAATTAATAAATTGTAGGTGGATCCAAATTCAATAGCGGGATACTCTTGGCAGGATGAGATTCTTCGCTACAAGGACAAAGTAGTGATATCACCAACATCCACCCTCAAAAGTCACATTTTGGCAGAGTTGCACTCATCTCCCACTGCAGGCCATTCAGGCTTTCAGAAGACTTATGCTCGCACTTGACATTCATTCTTTTGGATAGGGATGAAAAAGGACATTATTACTTTTGTAGCTGAGTGTGATGTGTGTCAGCGCCACAAAGGAGAAACAGTGAAATCTCCAGGCACATTATAGCCATTGCCCATCCCTGCCTCAATCTCGACAAAGGTTTCTATGGATTTCATTACAGGTCTTCCGAAGTCAGGCAACAAGTCATTCATCATGGTGGTTGTGAACAGACTTTCTAAGTATGCTCATTTTTGCGCCCTACCCCACCCTTTTACACTAGCTTTGGTGGCTCAATCTTTCATGGACCAGATCTTCAAATTGCATGGCATGCCCACTTCCATTGTGTCTGATCGTGAACCGATCTTCACCAGTAACTTTTGGCAGGAACTCTTCAAGCTACAAGGTACCCAATTACAACTAAGTATGTCATATCATCCCCAAACTGATGGTCAAATTGAATCAGTCAACAAATGTTTGGAGACCTGCCTCAAGTGTTTCACTTCAGAAAAGCAACATCTATGGGTGCACTGGTTACCTCTAGCCGAATGGTGGTATAATACTAACTATCATGCCACCACCAAAATGACTCCATATGAAGTAGTTTATGGTCAACTCCCTCCTTCACCTACTTCTTATATCCAAGGATGCTCGAAGGTACAATGTTGTGGGGAAAAATTCCTATGCAGGACGATCCTATCCACCTAAGGTGTGACAGTGCCTTAGCAACAAACAGATACAGCTATTATGGTTTCTTCCTTTATGAAATGTGAAAGAGGAGAGATCAATGGACTTACCGGTGTCTTCCGTTTGTCCCTCAATCTAGATCCTCTTCTCTTTGGGTGTTCACAGCTACTTGCCTCCTCGTTCGTCCAAGAGAACAGCTACTTGATTCCCGCGAGATCACAAGAGAACAGCTACCTGTGACAAGA
Source organism: Pinus tabuliformis (assembly GCA_031772625.1). Lineage (NCBI taxonomy): Eukaryota > Viridiplantae > Streptophyta > Pinopsida > Pinales > Pinaceae > Pinus > Pinus tabuliformis. The sequence goes on along the minus strand of CM062809.1, from coordinate 963,001,544 downwards.
GAACAGCTACTTGCGACAAGAGAAGAACACAACACAAAGGCAAATATTCATATTCATAAATGATTCAGGATTAGAAGTAAATCAAATACACTAATGCAATCATACAAATACACCAGTATATAGGAGAAAACCAAGATAGCTTTATTGATTGATAACAGGGTTCAGGAAGAGATACAACCCAGAGGGCTCCAATCCAGCATCTCCTTCCCAGCAGAATGGAATTCCTTCTTCAGCTCCCTTCAAAGCATTAAGCACCCAATGATCCAGTCTCAAACCAACAACAATTCTTTGCAATAACAAAATTCCAGCCTCCTTGACCTCATGGAGAGAGATCTATATATAGGAGTTTTGGAGAGAGGATGAGTCAGCTTGAGGCTGGTATGAAACTGACTAGTGTCCTCTCCCACTTCAGTTCTTGAGTCCACTTGGAGGTTCTTGCTTCCACTTGGAGATTTGGAACCTCTTACTCATCACCAGTCGAATTCCTTGATGCAAGTGTCATTTTGGAAGCTTCCTGAGCATTGACACCTTGAGAAATGAGCCTGCCACTTGTCCAGTTACGCTCAGCGCAGGTAGCCTTTGTTGCAGTTGACATTCAACGCAGGTATACAGTGGAGCAGTTGACATTCAGCACAGATGCTCAGTGGAGCAGTTGACATGATCCAGAATTGCCTTGTTTTTGAGTGTTTTCAGGTGGAGAACTTTTGTGAATTGCTGTGGTTTGCTGGCCTTGTTCTTCTAGGGGAAGGAACAACATGTTTAGGGACTTTGGATCCCTTGATTATTGACATTTCATGCTCAGTGATGCAAGGCACAAAAATGTCTATAACAGTTGCCCCCTAAAGTATGAGGCCGTTTATCGGGTGAAATGCTTTATCTAGGAGGGTTCGAAGTTCATCCATTTGCCGGGAGGAGACCTGTAATAAGATACAATACAATACATTATGATTCATACTGCTTTCATGATCTAGCTGAGGCGGGCATTCCCATGCTCAGCTTTATAAATTCATTTTTGTACATAGCACAGACAATCATCTGATGGTAGACTGATAATTTTGGCGAAATTATCATCCTTTGAGTAGGATGATCATCTGCTGCAATGATGTACATGACAAATGTCTTTATCTTTCCTGAATATATATCGCAGCCCGGATAGATGAAACTAGATCCGGGGTCTTCAAACTCGTTCGATCTTCACTCTAAGTACAAGTCGATCCATGTGAGAATTGCGCTGAAGTCGAACATGGAAAGACATCGCTTGATTACCGGTCAATGATGTAAACCATTAACAAGCGCGAGAGGAATCACCGATAATGATAATGACCCTCAAGGTACTGCAGTACAATTCACGTGGTGTGAATACAGGACTTGGCGTCGAACACCACGCAAAATCTTTTGGTCGAAGGTCATTGATGTATACCTGTCGCCGGAAGTGAGAAACTTGCCATTGAGGCATGCAAGCTTCAAAGTACTGAGGGGGTGTTCCTAGATCAACTTCTTGGATAATGAGCTGATGTCGACAAGAAGCGATCCGTCAAAGGAGGGCCTTAATGAATCCCACATCAGTGACACGGAACGAAGCTAATGATTTTAATGGAGGTGAAAACGATCTGTGACATATGATTCAGGGTGGCGGTCATGAATGGATGAAGGATAATGTATGGCAGTGGATGGTACCCGGTTGACTCTTTCTGAACGACTTCTCTTGAACATATGGCGACACTGATGCGATGGATCGGTAGCATTACCCAAAATATGGATGGTATGGCGAGACCATGGTGATGTGACCGGTGAATGAAACAACCTAACCCGATTGTGGTACGGAGCAAAAGTGTCATGTTCAAGAGCGACCTGCTACCATCAAAGTTTTCTTGATTTTCTCCCAATTTTTCCCCAGTCATTGCTGACCAGTACCTCTTTATTTTTGTCAAGCTTGAGGAGGATAACATATGCTTGTTCTATAACCTGCCCTTCGGGCAAGCCCATCGCTATGTTTTAACGAGCCTAGCGATAGTGAAACTCGTTCTCGTCTAAAGACAAGTTTGTCGCTATTTAGTGATTTTAACGAGTCTAACGACAAAGACAACTCGGTCCCTTTTCATTTTTAGAGAGTCTGAAAAGGTACGTAAAGTTAACTCCAAAATTCCTTTTTCGTCATCTAATCCCTTAAGTCCGAAAAAGTATAAAACAATACAGAAGGGATGAGTTTTCGATCGTTTTAACGAGCCGAACAAAACAAGCGCTCGATCTTTTTGTGCAATAATCCCTCAGGTCCAAAAAAGATTAAAATCTAGAGGAGGGATAGCACTTCCGGTCCTTTAACGAGTTGGAAGGCCAAGACTCGGCAATCTTTTCATATTTTACGAGTCAGTTGAAAAGAGCTTAAAGAAGACTCGTCTTTTGAGGAACGAGTGATGAACAGGGTTAGCAGCTGATTCCAGGTATAGGTTGGAATTCTCCAATCACGGCAGTGTCACAAGGATGGCTAGGTGAAATCACTCTTCGCAGCTGTTCCTCAAAATGGGTAAACAATAATATGGAGGTGAACGATCGGCCAAATGAAAAGTGGAGGTGATGGTGCAAACACGACCAAGGCTTTTATGGCAGATAAGGTTACATACCCAATGGTTATTTACCGAGATGGGTTCATTTTTTAATGAGCTTGAATGCGCCAAAACACTGCTCAAACTTATGTTTATTTTTTAACGAGTATGAACTATGCGCTAAAACTGCTCGGATCTCGCTTTTCTATTTTTTAACGAGCATAAATTCCGCGTTAAAACTGCTCGATGATAAGTTTGCATGCCCCCAGCATAATAACGCAAATCGAGGTGCATGCCCCCAAGCTTCATTGCATTCAACTCGGTGGTTGGAATGAAGGTTTACCTTTGAGAAAGGGGATTTGTTTCATTTTTTAATGAGGTTGACACAAGATAAGAACCGTCCTCGGCGTCCAAATCCATTAGATGTAGAAGGTTTCATATTCCACTGTGGCCACTTCCGCCAGATTACTTGGAGGCGGTAGGGCAAAAGTACCCATTAAAGCAGGGTCTTTTAGGAGACCTACTCCGATATTTTGGAGCAAATGATTGCTTCCATGGATCATTGGAATGCTTCTCGTAACTTGTGAACTGTTGGGGAGAAAAGTTTGTTGGTCGACGATTGTAATTCCTCCTTGGAAGGGAAATGCAATCTTCCTGAAGTAGGTCGACACAACTGCGGCCATGGCATAGATCCACGGTCTTCCTAGTAGGATGTTGTAATCAAGATTCCCATCGATGACTTCAACATCTATTTCTACCGTTTTTCCCTCTAGTTCAACTTTCAAGTTATTTAGTATACCATATGGGGTATATGTCCTTCCGTCAAATGCTTTTAACGTCGTCGCAGACCTCGAAAAGGTTGGAGATCCTAAAGTTTTCCAGCAACTCATCGACATAATGCATGTAGATGCCCCCTCATCAATAATTGTTCGATGAACAGTTTTGTTGAGGGCTTTCACTTGAATAAGGAAAGCTAGTTGAGCTGGTAACTGAGGGTCATATCCTTTATGATCAAAGGCCACAAGATTGGAATCCATTGGGTCAATTCCACCTATTGCTGATAATAAAGCTTGCTCTTGGGAGAAGCAATTTTGCGGTACCTCAAGTGTCGACATAACGGACGGCGATTGGGCCAGGTCCTCTATCTGTGCTATTTTCGCACAAGGATTAAATGTCGATTTGTGTACTGCTCCCTTTTGCAACTTTATCATTGGCTCAGGGACGATGGGTGGCACAACTTCGGTCAAAGTTGTTGTCGAACTACTAGGTTGTTCATTAGCCTTGTTGTTCGACAGCTTTGGATTCCTGTAATCCTTATTCCTCGTCAAAGCATCATTTTGCTGCTTTGATACAGATAACATAAGCACTTGGGATCGAGAAGCATTTTGATTAGCAACCAGTTCGGTTCTCGGGCTTGGAAACGGATCAGTCAACACAGCTGAGGTTTTCGAACTCTTAAAGAATCTTTTAAGCTCAGCTTTGTATGGACAATCTGCTGTCCAATGATCCTCATCGCATATATGACACCCCGTAGGGGGTTTCCTTTTTCTCCCTTTCTTTTTCTTCTTGCCCCCTGGTTGCTTTAGTCGTTTGTCCTTGCCGTCCGACACGGCATTTACTTCCGAGGCAAGAATTTCCTCATTTGCATTTTGACCGGAAATCATACGGGCCTTTTTAGATATACCCTTTGTCGATTTCATGTCTGTTGCGCCAATCACGCCATCGCCGGCATGAGAGTCACTATTTGATTTAGGAGGAGGAGGAATTGAAAATTCCGGTCTGGGGGCGTCAGGTATTTTATCATAGAGCGTGCCGGACTGAGTATATACTAAGTCTAGATATTGTGCATGAGCAATAACTTGCTCCTCCGTTACAACTCCCCCCTTGGCCACATCTTCCGTTATGGCAGGAAGTAACGACTTTATAAACCATTTAGCTAACAGCTGATCTGGAACGTAAGTCTTTACCATCCTGCGACGACAACGCCACTCATGTATATGATCGGATATATGTGTGGCCGTCGTCTGCTTGAAGTTGGTTAAGATTTCCGTTCCAGTTTCATACCTTATCGGTAATTGAAAATGGGTTAAGAAAGTCGTGGCTAGGGAACTGAAATTGTCGAAAGAGGCTCTAGGTAATTCAATATACCATTTAGCCGCTGGACCCGTCAATGTCCTCTGAAAAAGGTGAAGCCTTATCGAATCATCGTTCAGGGTGTTCGACGAACACCATAGATGAAAAGTCATGACGTGATTCGATGGGTCTTCACCTGGATTTCCATTGAATTTAGGAATGTCCGATGGAAGTTTATGCGGAATCGCTGGCCACCAAGGGGCATAAGCAATTGGATCATTCGTCAGCTGGTTTAGATCTGGTAATTCTAGAGTTGCTACAAAGGGCAACTGTTGATTCAGGTTAGGCGGAGCATACCCAGGATAAGATGGAATCGCCTGAGCAGTGGGTCTTTGCATACCAACATAATGTATTTGATGCTGGCAACTTTGACAAGTTTGATGGGCATAACCGTTATTATACGGTTGCCCATTACTTACAAAGACTTGTTGCTCGGGTCCTTGATATGATTGCTGGAATTGCGGTTGTTGAGTTTGAACTAGCTCCGGTTGTTGGACCATTTGCTGTCGTCCAATACTGGATGATTGACCAAGATGAGGAGTCATAGTACTTGTTTGAGCCTGAGTCACTTCAGATAAGGAGGCACTAACCGGAGGTTGTGATTGAGTTGTCGAGACAAGAGGCTGTGGTATGGCAACCTGAGAAACTTGGGGTTGACATACAACAGGTAGCGCTTGTACTTGCGACGCAATCAACATACCAGGTATAGTGGCAACATTCGACACAGGGTGGACTGGTTGCATTGAATATGCAACCCTTGGTTGCTGAGGCAGTATTGGTACCCATCCGCTGGTTGTAATTCCAGTTTGACCTGAACTTTGTTGTAAACTCCCATATGGTTGTTCTCCGGGGGGGAACAATGAAAAGGCATACTGCCCTCCATATGGTGGCAATCCTGTGCTTAAAGGGTAGATTGGCCTTTGAAGACACATTGGATCAAGTTGTTGAGTTTCAACATAAGAAATACCAGATGATAATCCGGATGAAGAAATAGGAACTAACCATGTCGTCGAAACAGTCTCTGATTGGACTCCAGCTTGTTGTTGACAATTTGCCGGGACAGATGGTATACCAGCGAACATCGTTGGAGTAGCAACAGGAGGCTCTGCCGTTGCTGTGTCGGATGACACAGTCCTGGATGTCGACGGTTGTTCAGACATATTTAGTCTATCCAAAAGATTTCCTAGCGATTCTACAAGAACTTTGTGATGAAGGTAGACTAACTTCGAAGATCAACGCAGGAATAAAGGGTGATTGTTCCGTTTAAAACAAATTGTTAACGACGTTTTAGACACAACTTGCTTTTTCAGTTTTAAAGAGTCGAGAAAAAGCTAAAGATGACTCTAGTCTCCTTCGATGTTTTAACGAGCCCGAAGTGACAAATGCTCGGATGGACTTTTTCTGTTATAGAGTCTGAAAAAGGCCAAAAGAAACTGCTCTGGAGATCTAGGCAGAGGGTGTGCCAAACTTTTCGCAAAACCACAGAATACTTTTTACGGTACGGGTGGTCGATCTTCGTGAATGCTGTGTTCACTGCATTGCGATCAGTAGGGCAGCCGACACGGCTTCCTAAGGATAAAAGATATATGCCTATAGGGGTCTCCCAATATATACGCGACGGTACGTGGGAGCACAATCCGTACTAGCGCTATCGTCCCTCAGGAGGAATCACCCACCTTCTTAGAGATCGACAGTCACTAGGTTTAACGACGTCGGAACACGTCTCTACCTAGACCTCTATGTTGTGCGTTATGTTACAAAGCGTTGTTAGGTTCATTCAGTTTATTTTAAGTTGATCTTTTTAAAGTTTCTCTTTCAGGATCACCACGAGATGTATGGTACAATTCCTAAATGCAGTCTAAGATGATAAGCAAGCTTTATAATCTTTCAACTTTGAAAATCCTAGCTACTAAGGGAAAAGAGAGCGACTATCTTTTCTCAAAGAGAAATCAGCACACTCTAATGCACTCTTCCTAAATCACACATGCAAACTTATCAAAATGCAAATGCACAATGCAGGTGTTTGTTTTCCACTTTCTTAGTATAAATGCCTACAAAGAAAGCTTTTTGTACAACTTTGAATTTGCTTTTAAATGACTGAAAAATAAACAAGTTTACTTTTCCCAAAATCAGCAAGGGTAGAAGAGATTACAATCACTTTGCGATTTTTCGAAAGAAATACTTGTTTCGACATTTAAAAGTGACAAATTCAAACCGATAAGCAAAAGCAAATGATAATCAATCTGTAAAGAACCAATGAACTCTCTCCTAAGATCACAATCAATCAATCAATCAGATCTGAATCAAGGGCTACAAGATGACTATTTTGCTCATGCAAAGGAAAACTGTAAATGATGCCACAAACACATAAAAACACTTACAGTCTTTTTGTACAAAAATGAGGCGGAATTCAAGCAAAGAAAAGGGGTTATCAGACTGGTACCTATGCTGGTTAAAGGCTGCAAAAACAGAGATCAAAACAGGGCAAAAGACAGCAGAGAACCCCAGCTGCACAAGGCAAAACTGGTTCAGCGCAACCTCAACACTGTGGTTTTGACATTCAATGCAGGTAGCCTTCACGGGACCTGCGCTGAAATGTAGAATGCCTTCACAGCAGTCGCGCTGAAGGAGAAACTCTCGTTTCTCTTGGGTTCCGGGTCATAAAATGCTCAAAAATCAACTGTTTCAGGCCAAATCAGAAACACAAGCAAGGTATAAACAGAGGGATGCTTTGAGAGGGTACTAAAGACTATCACAAAGGATCATCAAGTCATTTGTGAGTCCATTTTTGAGATCATAGACAAAATCCAGTGAAGGATCAAGGCAACAACATTCTACTTTGCAGAAGCAGTTCGATTGTTGCTGTGAGTCTATGAAGCAAACAATGATGTAAACACAAACAAAAATGACTAAAACAAAGTTCTTCCCCAGTGGAGTCGCCAATTTGTTGTGGGGAAAAATGCCTATGCAGGACGATCCTATCCACCTAAGGTGTGACAGTGCCTTAGCAACAAACAGATACAACTATTATGGTTTCTTCCTTTATGAAATGTGAAAGAGGAGAGATCAATGGACTTACCGGTGTCTTCCGTTTGTCCCTCAATCTAGATCCTCTTCTCTTTTGGTGTTCACAGCTACTTGCCTCCTCGTTCGTCCAAGAGAACAGCTACTTGATTCCCGCGAGATCACAAGAGAACAGCTACCTGTGACAAGAGAACAGCTACTTGCGACAAGAGAAGAACACAACACAAAGGCAAATATTCATATTCATAAATGATTCAGGATTAGAAGTAAATCAAATACACTAATGCAATCATACAAATACACCAGTATATAGGAGAAAACCAAGATAGCTTTATTGATTGATAACAGGGTTCAGGAAGAGATACAACCCAGAGGGCTCCAATCCAGCATCTCCTTCCCAGCAGAATGGAATTCCTTCTTCAGCTCCCTTCAAAGCATTAAGCACCCAATGATCCAGTCTCAAACCAACATCAATTCTTTGCAATAACAAAATTCTAACCTCCTTGACCTCATGGAGAGAGATCTATATATAGGAGTTTTGGAGAGAGGATGAGTCAGCTTGAGGCTGGTATGAAACTGACTAGTGTCCTCTCCCACTTCATTTCTTGAGTCCACTTGGAGGTTCTTGCTTCCACTTGGAGATTTGGAACCTCTTACTCATCACCAGTCGAATTCCTTGATGCAAGTGTCATTTTGGAAGCTTCCTGAGCATTGACACCTTGAGAAATGAGCCTGCCACTTGTCCAGTTACGCTCAGCGCAGGTAGCCTTTGTTGCAGTTGACATTCAACGCAGGTATACAGTGGAGCAGTTGAAATTCAGCACAGATGCTCAGTGGAGCAGTTGACATGATCCAGAATTGCCTTGTTTTTGAGTGTTTTCAGGTGGAGAACTTTTGTGAATTGCTGTGGTTTGCTGGCCTTGTTCCTCTAGGGGCAGGAACAACATGTTTAGGGACTTTGGATCCCTTGATTATTGACATTTCATGCTCAGTGATGCAAGGCACAAAAATGTCTATAACATACAAGTAGTGGATCAACTCCTATAGAACCGTGCAACCATGATGGCCCACCTCAAAGAGAATCTCCATCAAGCTCAAAATTGCATGAAGCAACAGGCAGAACAACATCATTCAGAGCGCAAATTTCAAGAAGGGGATCAGGTATTCTTGAGGCTACAACCATATAAGAAAACATCACTCAAAGACAAGGGTTGTCAGAAATTATCCCAAAATTCTACGGACCGTATCAAATAGTTCAGCGCATCGGAGAAGTAGCCTACAAGTTAGCCTTTCCACCCACTGCAAAAATCCATCCTTTCTTCCATGTCTCATGCCTCAAGAAAGTGGTTGGGAACCATTACAAAATTCAAACTAGTCTACCGAAATTGGATGGAGAAGGTTCAATTTGGCTCCAACCTGAACAGGTTCTTGACATGTGAGAACGACACCTGCGCGGTTGCACGATCAAGGAAGTCCTCGTCAAGTGGAAAGACACCTCTCTAGAAGATGTGACCTGGGAACCAGCCACTGTTCTTCAGCAGTTTCCGCAGCTTCAGCCTTGAGGACAAGGCTATTTTTATGGGGGAGGGCATGTTAGGGTCCAACCCTAACCCCCTTATTTATGTAATAAGGTCGAGTCATAGTTATAGTTAGTTAAAGAGTCAATAAAGCCCATATTAATAATTGTAAGTGGTTGACCCGCATTTAAAGAAGGGACCACAATTAGTTGCAAATGGGCCATGGTATTAGATAGATGGTATTAATAAGAACCATGGTACTGACCCATGGTATTGCATGTATGAATCCTATATAAAGGATAGAGACTCCCCTTGAGGAGCATCGTGTCTTATTTTGTAATTGAGCCCAGCTCTATTGGAGGTTGCCCCTCGAAGAGACAAGTGAACATTGCTTTCCTTTTTGAATAATAAAATACACGCTGCTATTTCTTATTGTTCTGTGTTCTGGGTATATTTCTTCGCATATTTGGTATTCTGGTATCTTCTTGCAGGTCAAGAACATAACAACCATACCATGTCCTACAACGAAGCAGAACGATGATTCTTCAAAGGACCATGAGTTAAGTATTTGAAATCTTTGAAACTATGGATTAAGATGCTTCTATGTGAAAAATGAGTTTTATGGATCCAATCAGATTGTTATTTTACTTATGTTTGGAAGAAGAGAGAATAAAACTGATCCAAATATTGCAGTAACGTGAAATGGAGCTTGTGTACAAGACCCAAATACCTTTGTAGAAACTGAATATAGTAATTTGTTGAGTGAATCTGAAAGTGAAAGGGAAGATAGGCACCCTGATAAGCCCTAGGTAGCTTCGCAGTATTCACCTTCCAAGCCCGAGAGTTTGCAGAAGCCATAATCCAGCAAGAGCCAGGGTTTTTTTGACTCCCCCCATCCCCCTCTAAGAAGAAATATGGCTGATGATATTAAGTTTCCTGTTTTCAAAGGAACTGGATCTTAAGATCGAGAGAAGTTTTGGTTTTTATGTGAAGCTGTATGGACCACAAAGTAGATCAACGATGAAAATATAAAGAAAGTGAAACTCATTATGACGCTCTAAGATAGAGCATTGACATGGTATATAAATTATTCAAATAATCAGATTAGAACATTTGCAGATATTAAAGCAGTGCTGATAAGAGAATTTAAGAAGTTGAAGTTTGAGTTGCAATGCATCACTGAGTAAAAGAAATTAAAGAGAAACCTACTGATTCTGTTTGGGAATTTGATCAAAGATTTAAGAAAATTTTAGATCAATAAATCTTTGAAATAGCTCCACAAAAACATCAAGAATGGTTTATAGTTGCGTTGTTACCACATATCAGACTACCATTGACGTGTTGAAATGTGGCAACAAGAATATTCCGATTTTAATTTGTCCTTGAATTAAAATTTGAATTTAGTCTCACCAGCTGCTTGAAAAAAAATAATTAATTAATTCATCTTGAGTTAATTAGTTGGAGAAATTCAAGCTAGAAGTCTTTCTGAAGTCATGCAACAGTTATCCCTTAAATTAAGGAGATTATCCCTTAATTAAGGAGATAAGATTGAGTTATATTTGAGTTGTAATTATTTAGCTCAATTTATTGAGTTAAGTCCAATTAAATTAGTTCCAAACTATTTGAGGAACTAATTGTGAGTTCAGTCAGTTAATGCATGCATGCATCCAACTAGTGTACTCCAGATAATTGAAGATTATCTCATCAGTAACTAATGCATGTCTATTCTGAGAAAGACTGAGTTGAGATTAAAGACAGGGACATTGTACTATCAGTTGCATGAGTTTTCCTATAAACAAAACTCATGCATGTAGAAGGAATTCATTCCTTGAGTATTGTGCAGTTTTACTGGGTGTGAGATCAGTGTGAGTGATCAGTGTTACACTTGGTAACAGCTGGATCACCCAGGAGAAACTGCGCAAGGAAATAGGAGCTTGGAGGGCAGAGGAGAAGGCTTATGAGCAGTCTATTTTGTCTGTGAGCATTTTTGAGGGATTGTACTGAGAGCTGGCTAGCTGTAAGAGCTAAGGCTTTGTGTAATCCTGATATATTTCCACTTGTATGATAATACAGATAGCAAGGTTTTTAGCTGAGGCTTTCCCCAAAGTATTCTTCTGTGTTTCATGTGCATTGATTCTTCTTCTGGTTATATGTGTTCATCTCGATCTTTCTCAAATATTTTAAGCTTCCGCAAAATTGATTGTAGAAGTAGATAAAATGTAATTTTCTTTAGTTATATTGCATTATCAGGTTAATCTACAGTCAGAATTTCTACATGGTATCAGAGCAAAGGTTATCAGAGATGTGAATAGTATACTGAGGAGAGAATTCGAAGTTTGAAGTTCAGGGTTGTAGGTACAAAATTGAATTCTTATCATACTTCAAGGTTGGCCAATGGCATTCAACGACTTGAGACTTGAGTATGCTTTGGATGGTAGCTTGAATTACATAGCATGGAAATATCGCATGGAGGCTGTATTAGAAGACAACGGCTTGAAGATATTTATTGATCAAGAAATGCAAAAGCCAGCTTCAACTAATGCACAAGAGTTGGCTGAATGGAAGAAGTGTGTGGTAAAGGTGAGACAGATCATCCTTGAAGGAGTTTGAGACCACATTGTCTCGAGTCTCCATGGGAAGGATACTCCATTTTCAATGTGGAAGACATTGAAGGACCTCTACCAGAACAGTAGCGACCAGAGGAAATTGGTGCTCAAGGATAAGCTTCGAAGAATCAAGATGGAGAAGGGTGATACTATCTCCACATATCTGAACATGCTCACCATTGCAAAGATGAGCTTAAAAGTGTGGGAATAACTACTGCCGATGATGATATGGTGAGCCTCGCTCTCCTCGGCCTTCCAAAGAGTTGGAATAGCTACCAGTAATCTGTGAATGAAAGGGAGAAACTGCCGGATTGGGAACAACTGTGGCCGGATATGATGCAGGAGGAGATCAGGAGGAGCACACAAAATGGTTCTTCATCAAAGAATGATGATGAAGAAAATCTGGCCTTAGCAAGTAAGGCAAGGAAAGGGAAGGGGAAGGCTTCCCATTCCAAATTGAATTCTTCTTATGGAGGGAAGAAGGTTGACAAGTCTAAAGTGAGATGCTTTAATTGTCACGAGATGGGACATTATGTGACTAATTGCCTATTGAAGAAGTCCAAGAAGGGATCCTCAAAAGGATCAGAAGGTGAGGCATTAGCCTCTCAGTTAGAAATTGACTTTTCCCTCATCGTATGCGTGGTGTCACCGATGGTGGGTTATGTTTGGTATCTTGATAGTGGAGCCTCATTCCATATGACCGGCGATAAAAGTTTATTCAGTACCTTAGAGGAGAAAGACCTCAAGATGCGCATAGAGATGGGTGACGATGGAAAGTACAATGTTTCAGGAGTGGGAATAGTTTCTTTTTAGAGGGAGCATGGATCTCCTCTCACCTTGACAAATGTGAAGTATGTGCCTGGACTGAAGAAGAACTTTATATCGGTTGCGATGTTGGAGGACAAAGGCTACGATGTTGTCTTCAGTAAAGGAAAGGCATTCCTAAGACACATAGCCATGGTTTAGACCAAGAGGATCGAGATTCAAGTGAAGAATCTCTATAAACTAGAGGTAGATGATTGTGCAGCATTGAGTTCGAAAGAAGAATTGGTGCAAAGCGAAGAACTTGGCGAGTTATGGCACAGGCGGTTGGGCCATTTGCATCATGGGACCTTGAAGATAATGCAGTAGATATCTACAGGACTTCCCAAAGGTAAACCAGAGCAAGTTGACACATGCAAAGGTTGTACCTTGGGAAAGTACACCAAGTCCTCCTTTCATGATCGAGACAGTCGAGCATAAGTGATCTTAGAGTGAGTTCATACTGGTTTGTGTGGACCATTCTCGATGGAATCCACTGTGAAGCAAAGGTATTATGTGATTTTCATTGATGATTATTCTCATAAATGTTGGATTTATTTCATGCAAAAGAAGGACCAAACCTTCTCAAAGTTTTGTAAGTTCAAAACTTTGGTCGAGAAAGAATCAGGGAAGAAGATCAAGGCCTTGAGAAGCGAAAACGATGGAGAATATGTCTCTCAAGAGTTTAAGGACTTCTGTGCAGTGGAAGGAATTAAACGAGAGTTGACGGCACCTCATATCCCACAGCAGAATGGGGTGGCCAAAAGGAAGAATAGAACTATTGTAGGGGTAGCATGGGTGATGCTGCATGACCAAGGCATACCACTTCATTTGTGGGCTGAGGCATGCAACACAACAGTATATTTGTAGAACAGAAGCCCGCATCGCATACTTGGGATGAAGACACCAGAGGAAGCTTTCTCCGATAAGAGACCAGATGCGGGTCACTTTAGGATATTTGGATCATTGGTATATTGCCACGTGACAAAGGATGCATGGAAGAAGCTTGAGCTGACAACCGAGTTGGGGATACTTGTGGGGTACACTGATACACCCCACAACTATCGGGTATACTGGCCTACTAGTTAGAGGACAATGGTTTGCAGAGATCTCAAGTTTGATGAGTAGAAGGCCATGCGAGTTTCCCTTGAGAGGGAGCTCCAACTATAGGCTGTGGAGGAACTGTTGGTTTGTAAGGAGGAGGAGCCTCAAACTGATGCATAGCAACCGCATGTAGAGGATCCAAGAGTGGAGACATCCACTCAAGAAGAGTCTTCCAGAGATGGGCAGAAGCACATAAGAGAAGCTGACAAATTGTTGTCGGATGCGAGAGAGAATGTGTGAGAATCATCTTCTTAGCGCAGATAGAGGAGGTCATTTGAGAGGTACACTGGATACATGGCCCTTGTTGGGGAATGTGTTTAGACCGAGGCATATTCCTTTGAGGAAGCTGTGCAGTAGCCAATTTGGGTTGATGCTATGGTGGAGGAGTATGACTCCATAGTTTGTAACAATGTTTGGGATGTGGTTCCAAGACCGAAGAATAAGTCAGTTGTGAGTTCCCATTGACTTTACAAGGTAAAGCAAGCTGCTAATGGTAGTGTGGAGAGGCATAAGGCAATATTTGTTGCCCGTGGTTTCTCACAAGTCGAGGGGATTGACTATTATGAGACTTTTTCTCCTATCGCAAGGTACTCATCTATCAGATTGATGTTGGCACTATCAGCATAGATGGGTTGGAAGATCCATCAGATGGATGTGGAGACTGCATTCGTCAATGGAAAGATTGAGGAAGAGGTGTACATAGAGTAGTCGGAAGGTTTTCAGAGCTTCGACCGCGAGTCACATGTGTGATGACTCAAGAGAGCTTTGTACGGGCTGAAGCAGGCACCTCGTGCTTGGTACACTAGGATAGACAACTACTTCACCAGGTTGGGCTTCACAAAGAGTGAAGCGGATGCGAACCTGTACCACATCATGGTGAAAGGTAAGTAGTTGATCATTGTACTTTATGTTGATGATCTCATATTGACAGGTGATGATCAGTTGATCATGTATTGCAAGGAGGACCTTGCAAGAGAATTCGAGATGAAAGACATGGGTCTCATGCATTACTTCCTTGGCATGGAAGTATGGCAGAAGGATGGGGAGTTGTTTGTGTCTCAGGGCAAGTATGCTAATGAGATACTCAGGAGATTCCACATGAAGAAGTGCAAGCCCATGTAGACTCCTCTAGCAAGTAACTGGAGGAAGCAACATGATACTTCAAGAGAAGTAGTAGAGGCTACTGTGTACAGGCAGCTTGTGGGTTCACTAATGTACTTAATGAACACACGACTAGATTTGTGCTATGTGGTGAACCACCTGAGTCAAGAGATGGTTCAGCCTACCAAGATGTTTTGGAAGGTGGCAAAGCATGTATTGAGATACATCAGAGGCACATCTCAGTATGAATTATGGTACAAACGAATAGAGGGAGTGAAGCTACAAGGCTTCACTGATGCAGATTGGGCAGGGAGTCCATCAGATAGGAAGAGCACATCAGGAGGTATTTTCAACCTTGGGTCAGCTTCAGTTTCTTTTTACAGTAGGAAACAAAGGTCGATTGCACTCAGCTCGACAAAGGTTGAATACATGGCTGCAAGTCAAGCAACATGTGAGGCCATTTGGATGCGGAAAATTCTAGTTGGTTTGTTTGATTAGAGGATGGATCCAACTGTGATCTATTATGATAATCAAAGTTGTATCAAACTCTTTGAGAATCTAGTATTTCATGATAGGTCCAAGCACATCGACATCCGATATCATCATCTCAGAGAATGTGTAGCGAAGAGGATCATGTTGCTGCAGTATATTTCAACAGAGGAGCAAGATGCTGACATTTTGACAAAGGCATTGTCAAAGTGTAAATTCGAGTTCCATAGAGACATGATCAGGGTGGAAGATAATCCCTTTCTTGTTGAAAGGGAGTGTTGAAATGTGGCAACAAGAATATTCCAATTTTAATTTGTCCTTGAATTAAAATTGAGAATTAAAATTCGAATTTAGTCTCACCAGCTGCTTGAAAAATAATTAATTAATTCATTGAGTTAATTAGTTGAAGAAATTCAAGCTAGAAGTCTTTCTGAAGTCATGCAACAATTATCCCTTAAATTAAGGAGATTATCCCTTAATTAAGGCGATAAGATTGAGTTATATTTGAGTTGTAATTAGTTAGCTCAGTTTCCTGAGTTAAGTCCAGTTAAATTAGTTCCAAACTGTTTGAGGAACTAATTGTGAATTCAGTCAGTTAATGCATGCACGCATCCAACTAGTGTACTCCAGATAACTGAATATTCTCTCATCAGTAACTCATGCATGTCTATTTCGAGAAAGACCCAGTTGAGATTAAAGACAGGGACAATGTACTATCATTTACATGAGTTTTCCTATAAACAAAACTCATGCATGCAGAAGGAATTCATTCCTTGAGTATTGCGCAGTTTTACAAGGTGTGAGATTAGTGTTACACTTGGTAACAGCTGGATCACCCAGGAGAAACTGCGCAAGGAAATAGGAGCATGGAGGGCAGAGGAGAAGGCTTATGAGCAGTCTATTTTTTATGTGAGCATCTGTGAAGGATTGTACTGAGATATGGCTAGCTGTGAGAGCTAAGGCTTTGTGTAATCCTGATATATTTCCACTTATATGATAATACATATAGCGAGGTTTTTAGCTAAGGCTTTCCCTAGAGTATTGTTCTGTGTTTCATGTGCATTGATTCTTCTTTTGGTTATATGTGTTCAACTTGATCTTGCTCAAATATTTTAAGCTTTCACAAAAATGATTGTAGAAGTAGATTAAAGTATTTTTCTTTAGTTATATTGCATTATCAGGTTAATCTATAGTCAAAATTTCTACATGACACAACAAAAGATAACAAGTCAAGCCGAAGCTCTACAGATTGCAATGAAGTTGGAAGCTTCACCTATAGGAGATACTAATGCAGGTATGCAACAGATTTAGAGTCAGCTGGTAAACCTAACCCTGCAGATACAAGATATCAAGAAAAGCAAAGAAGTCAGAGAAGAAGTATGGTGTATGAAGTGCAGATCAGAGGGCCATTCTAAAGAACAATGTCCTATCTTTAGGGATTACATGGCTAGTGGGGCACCAAATCCATTAAATGTAGGATCCAGCTTGTGGTGCGAGATATGCAAGACCAGAGGCCAACATTTCTTAGAAGATTGTTACTTGTTACAAAAATATGTGCAAACTTTAAGGAACTTATATTGCAAATTTTGCAAATAGGTATGACATGATGAGAATAATTGTCGATCTTATGAACTAATGATGGAGTACAATGCTGAAACTTATAGAATGCAAACAGAAAATCATGGACATGAAGGTAGTGGACAACGCAGTGCTCGATGAGGCTACCAAGGAAGAGGTCGAGGTGCTGGAGCTAGTTAAGGATGTGGACAAATTATTTGCTATAACTATAGCCAGGCAAGTCATTTTGCGCGATATTGTCAAAACCCTACTACAACATGCAAGTACTGTAAATATTTTGACCATGTAATGTTGGGTGTGGAGCCTGATTATCTTTTGTATTCAAAGGTATTGCCACATTGGACCCCAGTTCGTAATGGGGCGGCAATGCCGCCCATAAAATATTCATTGCAGGGGGGGTCCAGGGGGGGTGGCTGCGACCTTTTGGGAGCCCCCCCCCCCTGGCGGGGGGTTTTGGGGGCGCTGCCCCCGAAGCTAAGAATAGATGTAAAATTGCCTTGTAAAATGTTGTAATTTCGTAGTCAATCTGGGCCGTTCATTAGGCGGAGATCTGACTGTAGAAGTTCTGTTTAATTTAGGGTTTTTTGGCCTAGAAGGCAACCCCTCGCTATATATGAGGGAATTGTATTGCGTCTATGTATATCGGTATTCTGAGTGAGGAAGAGAGAGGATATTGAGAGCGAAGAGGGAGTTACAGTGGATTTGCTATAGGTTGTATCTCTTCGGTTTGCTGGATAATATAATAAAATAAGGACTGGTTGTTTCTCCATGGATTGTTTCTCCATGGACGTAGTCCAAACTAGGTGAACCACATATATCCATGTCTCTCTTGTTTTATGCATTTCCTGTGTTTATATTTCTGCAATATTTTATGTGTTCCATTGCTTTGTAATATATATCTTTCTAACAACTGGTATCAGAGCTGAAGGTCTATTTGGTTGACAAACTCGCAGAAGAGAAGGGTTCCTGTTTCGAGTGGGAGAAATGGCGGAGGATGGTAAGTTTAGGGTCGAGAAATTTAACAGCCAAAACTTCTCGCTGTGGAAGATGTAGATGGAAGATTATCTGTATCAGAAAGATCTGTACCTACCATTGGGCAGAAAAACAAAGATGTCGACGGGTATGACAGATGAAGAATGGAACCTTGTCGATAGAAAGGCACTCGGAACAATATGGTTGTGCCTTGCAGCATCGGTCGCCTTCAACATTTCGAAGGAAAAGAAAACACAGGGTTTAATGTCGGCATTAGCCAAACTATATGAAAAACCCTCGGCGTAAAATAAGTTATTTCTTATGAAGCGTTTATTTAATATGAAGATGTCAGAGGGTGGATCTTTTGCTGATCATTTAATTAATTTAATATAGTTACAAGTCAGTTAAGTTCTGTAGGGGTAAACTTTGATGATGAAGTTAGGGCTCTGTTATTTCTGTGCTCATTGCCAAAAAGTTAGAATGGTTTAGTTATGGCCATTAGTAACTCTGTCTCTGGATCTAGTACTTTAAAGTTTGATGATGTTGTCGGTGCAATCCTTAGCGAGGAAATGCGATGGGAAAGCTCCGGTGAGACATTAGGTAATGATTTGACTGTAGAGACTAGGGGAAGAAAAATGGAAAGAGGAAAGAGCCCAGGATATCGCAATAAGTTAAGAAAAGGCAGATCCAAGTCCAGTTTGGGGATAGTGTGCTAGAAATGCGGGAAGAAAGGACACCTGAAGAAAGACTGCAAGTCTCAGAAGGGAAAAGGAGACACACAGCAAGAAGCTAATCATGAAGTGAATGTAACAGGTGATGTGTTGCAAGATGCTTTGATTCTTTCATTAGAAAATATTATTGATGCCGGGGTGGCAGATTCAGGGGCCTCATTCCATGCCACACCTGATAAGAAACATTTTCATGATTATGTTCGAGGAGATTTTGGACAGGTTCGATTGGTAGATGATAAACCCTGTAAAATCATTGGAATGGGTACATTTTTCATAAAACAGCAAAATGGAAATCAGTGGCTATTCAAGAATGTAAGGCATGTTCCAGATCTAAAGAAAAATCTGATTTCAACGGGGCAGTTGGGAGGTGAAGGTTGCGTAAGTACTTTCACAGATAAAGCCTAGAAGGTCACTAAAAGATCCCTAGTAATGGCGAAAGGAGAAAAGGTTGTGTTGAAGCCCCGAAAATCGGGTCTACAACAAGGGGGATACCCACCCGGTCTAGACCTTGGTTAGCAACTCCTTTTCCATTTGGTATAGTGGGTCCGACTGGGGATATGGGACCAGTTTCCCAATTTATGTGTGTGTGTGTTGAGATTTGATATTTCCTTTCTAAAAGTTCCTAAGTGAAATGCTTTTACTTTAACTCTAATCTAATAACATGCAATTCTAACAAACAGAAATATCTAATTATACACTAACCCGCGGGGTAATCTTTCCGTTATGCGATCTAAAATGATTTCAAATAACAGTTGGTAATAAAGATCATTCAACTGTTATAAGAAGAGAATTCAATAGAGATAAACCACTTCGTATAAAAAGTTAGACGAAACAGTTGTGAAAAACATATCACATAATAAGTTACTCATACATTAAGCATACATAATTAGCTATCACCATACAGGAGTGCCAAATGATAACTCAAGCATTCACACATCAATATATAAACAACTGAATATAAATATCACTTTAACACAAAGGCACAAAGGGTTAAGAGATATAAGTACCATTTATAACTAGTTCTACTCATGAGCTTCAAGCGATAATGATTTATCTCTTCTTAATCCAACATCCACTAAGAGTATAGAAGTGCAACATCAGTAGTAGATATTAAATGTAGATATCAATAAATCCTGTTCCATTCATTCATCAAAACCTCCTCGGAGGGTGCAAAAGTGCATGTTCTGAGGACAAGTTTTTGACAAATTTCAGGACCCTTCTCTAAATGCATGAGAAGGGTTTAAATACTACTAACTAAATCTAAAAATAACTTATTACAAAAATGTAGGATACGGTTTAAATGACCGTCCTCATTTCAGGCAAAAATAAAGCAAAATTAATACTAACATTGAATCTAAAATTAAAACTAACAACTAACTATTTATGTATCTGTTCCTTGAAATTACAAGCGTTCAACATTTGTTTGAGAAGAGTCGGTTGGCCGACTTCTGACTTTAACTGTCCTGCGAAAACGGCATCGGCAAGAGCTGGCGCCATCTTCTCGGCAGAATTGATGATACATTTGAGAGTCATGCACTAGCTGTGTGGTTTTACCAAATATGCCCAGTAAGAATCCCAATTCAACTTAGTTAATCTTTTGATTGATTCTACCTTTTCTTGAGCCTTTTGTCTCCATCCTATTTGCAGTTGCTGTGCATATATACATACCATTTTGAAGATATTTCTGACAAATACCACTGGTTTTAGGATTCAAGTTTTACTTTTTTATCTCTAGCGTTGCTTTCTTACAAATTTCTGGGCTTACAGGTGAATTGGCAATTAGAGGTTTTCCTTTCAAGAGGTTTTGCTCAGCGATGCGTGAGGCACTAATCACGCATCGGAAACTGCCTCCGTTTCTTGATCCGGGCTTCCCTGGTCCGATTTTTTCCTCTTGCGTGATTTTTGTTAGTAGATATAAAGCTTAAATTTTGTGAAAATAATGATTCCATAAGTTTCTAACACTGAGTCTTAAATTGTCTGTTTATGATGTCAGCGCTGTCCAGTACCCATTTAACCATGTCTGTGTATGGAAGAATTTTGGGCCTCGCCGCTATTCGGTGTAAGAATGAGCAAGCTAGCTGTGTAATAGACGCCTCAGAAGACCCATGTGAGCCTGCAGTAGCTGTAACCTCCATCATTTTGGGATTCTCTTCCTCAAGTAGACTATACATGCCTTCCTAAGTAGTAATACCAACATCTCTGTTATAGGCGGTGTCTGTATACAAGGGCGTCATTTCTAGATCTTCAGAACTCGGAGCTTTGCCTTTCTTTCCCATAGTTTCCTGAATACTGCTTTGTATAATTCTCTGTTCTTTGTTCCTATAGTTTACAAATAAGGTGAGAATCATGATAAGGAAAAGGTGACGGGAAAGCTTTAAATGCCGAAGACATATAAAATATACCACCTTACGTGAAATGGCTCTTCGATAAGCATGAAACCCTATTTCATTAATGATTGGCAACTAACTCATTAATTAGCATTAAAGAGCATACCAGGTCTCGGTTTATGGAAAATACTTTTTTGAAAAACGAGCCTGAAAGATTTGCGATGAAGTGATTTTGTGATTTGCTTTGCAATATCGCAGATCACAACATTGCAATATCGCTCTATCGCTTTATCGCTTTATCGCAATATCGCAACATCGCAATATCGCTCTATCGCTTTATTGCTTTATCGCAATATCGCAACATCACAATATCGCAATATCGCTGGAGCGTAGCATATGATAATCATCCATTAATGTGTTTTCTACGAAATGCGATTTGCAATATGCGCCATCGCATATCGACAGTTTGAGGTTTTTCAGCGTAAGTGATATTTGATGCATGCGATGAGATGAAGTTTCGCATCGCGATCTCGCAACCTTAGAATTGTGTTTGTAAGGAGGTATCCATTATCCTTTTTGCAATGCGGTATTTCTTAAGGAGTGATTTTATCCTACCTCATCATGAAACTTAAACTTTTTAGATTTTTCAAGGGTATTCTCCTAAGTTTATGAAGGTAAGTTTTATTGAAAAAGGAAATTCAAGCACTAATTGATTTTTAAAATTTTTTTGACTAAGGGTCTCCACTTATTTAGTATTAGTAATAACACTAAATAAGAGGGGGGGTTGTTGCTGGCCACAACAATTGGCGATTCACTTGGAAGAACCAGTTATCTCTGCTTTTATTTTGAATTTTCTAAACTTCCAAAACAGAAAATTTTCCATAAAATCAAACTTTATTATAGAAAGACAAAGTACATTATGCTTTTACCTATCAATGATATTTCGTTTCTTCTATTTTTAATTTTGATTATTTACTCCCTCAAGCTAGTCCTTGTATCTACATCAATCACTACTTGGTTTATAAAGATAAAAACAAAGCCTTCTCTGTAAATCAGTTTTAAATATGCTCATTTGTCGTAGGTAGAGCCTCTGCTGCCAGCAGGCATTTATAGCCTCGACAGGGTTACCTGTTACCCAGCAATGATCATGTATCCCACTTAGAGAAATATACAATTTTCAAAGAGAAATCCATATTCACACTTATTGCTTTCATTTTTCTTTTTTAACCTTAAAGAACAATGTCTTGGTTTGGTAGCCAATTTATGACAGTGTCATTCACTTGATTTATAACTTTGTTGAACAAGCTGGCTCATGATGAGACCCCTTGTCTCTTGATTGCAACAATCTTTGAGTCATTGCCTTGTTGTGGTATGCAGTATTGGCAAAGTCAACAAGTTATAATATCTATGATCATGATAAGTCGTCTCGTGATGAGACCTATTACTCTTTAAGTTAAAGTGTATCATTGGATTATTCCTTGAACGTTGTAATTTCCTAGGTGGGGAGGAAGTCATTGTTTCCTTAAGATAGCTCTGGAAGACAATGGTAGAGTTTTTGGAAAGAGATTTTCTACAGAGAATCTTCGTTTTGTTATTGATACCTTTCATTGGACTGATATAAAACAATTTCTCACTAAAGGTCGCTTTTCATCAAAATTTACAATGTTGAAACTAGTATCATTTCTAGGCCTAGAGCCTTTAACTGTATCTTTTAGTGATAACGATCAGTTTTCTAAAATAATTCTATTTATACAAGTGAAAAAACAAAATCTAAAAGAGAATTTGTGTCTTTTTCGTGAATTCCAAATGTAACCATTTACAACTGGTTTTATTATGAAAATAAAAATTAAAATAAAGAAACTAATCTACAAGATAGAAGAATGATCTCCTATGGAAAATATTTTTTGAGGATCTGTCCATTAACAGGTAAAGATTCTATTTTTCCTGTTAAATCCTGTAACATAAAAGTAGACGGACCTATGACTTTTGCGATTTGAAAAGGGCCAAGCCACATTCGTTGAAATTTCGTATGTTTCCCTTTTTCCTCATGAGCCTTGTCCCATTTTAGAACTAGATCTCCCATCTGAAAGTCCTTTCTGGATATTATGTTTGAATCAAAAGAAGCTTTTACTAATGCTTGGTGATGAGCATAAGTTATTTTGGTCTGTTCTCGTTTCTCTTCTAACTTAATTATTTGCAGTTGCCTTATTTGTAAGGAAGAAGTTGGTGCTTCATCAATATGTTGAACTAAGGCCGAAGAGGGAATTGCTAAATGAGTTGGAAGAACCACTTCTTTCACATAAACTAAATTAAAGGGAGAAGTTCCAATGGAGGCTTTCTCCGTTATTCGATCTGCCCATAAAGCATATATTAAGGACTTGTGCCAATTTTTGTGATTTTGATCCATGGTTCACTTAATGATTCTGATTAAGTTTTTATTTGTAGATTCAGCTAACCCATTCCCTTGTGGGTAATAATTGGCAGAGTATTTAAGTTTGAAACCCCTTTTGAGTGCAAATTTAGTCATCGCATTACCAGAAAAATATGATGCATTATCAAACATTAAAGCAGAAGGCAACCCAAACCTGGTGATTATGAACTGATCTATGAACTCGATGATGTGTTCGGCATTAGCCGTCTTGAGAGGGACTGCTTCTACCCATTTAGTGAAGTAATCTGTTGCTGTAAGGATATATCTATGCTATTTAGAGGAGTGAGGAACGATCTCACCTATTATGTCCAATCCCCATTGATCAAAAGGCTGCTCAATGTTGACCGGTTGCAGCGACAATGATGGTTTCTTTTGTCTCCCAACAGCGGTTTGACAAACTTGACATTTCCTTACATAGTTATGTGAGTCTTTGAATAATGTGGGCCAGTAATAGCCTGCACGTAAGATTTTATGTGCAGTAGCATCTCCAGCATAGTGTCCCCCGGCTGGCCCATCGTGGAGTTCCTGCAAGACTTTTTCAGCTTCAGATTTCTCAAGACATCTAAGGAGAACAAAATCATAATTTATTCTAAAAAGAACATCGTTCACGAGCTAATATTGTTTAGCCTTCAACCTTAGCTCTCTTTTCTTGGTATGATCAAGGTTTGAAGGAGCATATCCATTCTTTAGATAAAATATGATATCAACGTATAATGATTCAACGTCGTTTAGGATTACCTCATACATTTGTATCTCTGTAGATGGTATTTCAGAAATAAGCGATGCTCCAGCCAGCATTTTGCAAAAGCCTTGACCTTTTACAATACTTTCTGGTTTGATTTCTATGTCATATTCTTGTAAGGTAGTAACCCAATTGGCTCTTTTATCACCCACATCTTTCTGTACTAAGAGATTTCTTACTGCTGGAAATGGTACTACGATTTTTGTATGGGTCTTAAGTAGAAAGGGTTTTATATATTTAATTGTTTTGAAAACAGCATAAGCTTGTTTCTCTACATCTGAATAATTTAACTCAGCTCCCCGTAAATTTGAACTGAAAAAAGCAATTGGAGCTTCTGCCTTGTCTTGATTTGCTTGAGTGAGTATCGCAGCATATGATCTATCAGAGGCAAATGTATATAAAATAAAAGGATCAAAAAAATTTGGAGTTGCTAAAGATGAAGCGTTAACAATTTCTTGTTTGATTATATTGAACGCGTCATATTCGTCTTGGCCCCATTTGAAGTTTGAGTTCTTTTTAATCATTGCTTGTAAAGGAGACAAGATTCTTGAAAAATCTGGAACAAATCTCTTTACAAAATTAATCTGGCCAAGGAAAGATTGCATAACTTTCTTGTTGTGAGGTAGGGGTATTTCAGAAATCTCCTTGATTCTGCCAGGATCAATATGAATTCTAGATTTTGACACTATGAATCCAAGAAGTTTTCCTTCACTTAATGTGAAAAAGGATTTTTTTCGGGTTAAGTGAAATTCCATACCTTTGACAACGTTGGAAGATTTGCTTTAAATCTCTAAGATGATTGCCTCATTTTTTGGAATATACAGTTGTATCATCCAAGTAGATTACCACTGATTTGTTAACTAATCCCTTGAATGCGATGTCCATGGCTCACTGAAATGTGGCACCAGCGTTGATCAGACTAAAGGGCATCTTTTGATATGCGTAAGTGCCCCATTTGGTTCTAAATGTGGTATTTAATTGATCATCGGGATGAACCAACACTTGGTTGTATCCTGAGAATCCATCTAAGAAGGACATTAATTATGATCCTGCGACTACCTGCAGTATTTGCTCCATGGGAGGTAAAGGAAAATTATCCTTTTGACAAGCTTTGTTAAGGTTTCGAAAGTCAATGCAAATTCTAATGTCTCCATTTTTCTTTCTAACGAGAACCATATTGGAAACCCATTTGGATTGTCGAACGGGAAAAATGATTTTGGCTTTCAATAACTTATTGAGTTCAGATTTGATCTGGTTTTCTAGATTGGGATGGATCTTTCTCAGCTTTTGCTGGACAGGTTTTTCATCGTTTAGCATTGTGATAGTATGTTGGATGATATAAGTGTCATAAGTTTTGAGTTCATCATAGTTCCAAGAAAATACACTTTTGTATTGTCTCAAGAGACGAATATACGCTAATTTTTCTTCAGGAGCTAGGCCAAGGCCTAGGTTGATATTCTGTGGTTTGGCATCAGTTCCTAGATTTACTAATTCATAGTTCAAAGTTGAACTTTGCAGTTTTGAATTGGTAGATCTTTTGAATCGATCTTTCAAATCATAAAGGTCTTCTAACTTGACTACTGATTTTGGCATAGCATTATTATTGCTATCTTGTTACAATTGTCTATCATGTTGGTCCTCATCAATTATTTGATTGGTGTAAGATCCTTCAGATGTGAGAAAGCTCACAATATCAGGATTGTCGTTAAAAATCCTCCAATTGGTAATGTTATCAGGAATTGAGGGTCTAAAGATTAATTCGATTGAAAATCGATCAGGGCTATAGTCTTTTGAAGGAATGAGCTTGGAAGCTATGTTAGCTAGGAGGTCTGCACTAGCATTCTGGAGTCAGGGAATTGATGAAATATTAAATGCTATAAAGTGTTCAGTTAGATCTTGAACTAAAGATTGGTAATGCTTTAAATGACCTAATAAACAATGTATAGTATTGCGTACCTGTCTAATTACAATTTCAGAATCTCCGAAAACTTGAAGATATTTTATGTCTAATCCGATTTCTTTGTATAATCATTGGACTAAAGCCTTATATTCTGTGGTATTATTGGTGCAATCGAATTCGAGTCTACAAGTTAGCATAGTTTTGTTTCCCTTTGGACTAATTAACACGCATCCTACTCCTGCTCCTTTGTTAGACTTAGAACCGTCAAAAAATAACTTCCAAAATAAAGATTTATTTACAGGACTATCTATAAAATTAATACATTTAGAACTATCTGTTTGAGAGAAATTTTCTACTTGAGATAAAATAGAATGTTCTAAGTAAGGTGAAGTAGCATTAAAATTTCCTAAGAAAGAATCTACTTAGTAGTTGCCAATGATGTTATTGCTGTATGCTACTGGTTCATTATCTCCTTCTAGTTCCGTTACTATGTATTTCTGATGTCTTTCTCGCTCAACTTTTATCTGATTTGGTTTACCATTGTAAGGGAGCCACATGTGCAACCAGTCAGTTGCAAAGTATCCATGAAGTTTTTCTGACCAATCTCTGCTAAGAATTAAGCCATAAAATTATGGAATATCAGCAACTAAAATGTCGATAACTTGACATACCTTTGGATTGGATGACAACCTTATGGTAACCTGATTTAATTCGCCGATCACTTCAACTTGCGATCGATCTAGCTGAACTATGCGCACAACAGATTTTTGCGGTTGAACATTCAACTTTGCACATATTGATTTTGGTAGAATATTAGATGAAGCTCCAGAATCCACTAAGCAATTATGCAAATTTTTATTGAAAACTTCATAAGTAAGAAGAAATGGGGGAGTATGAGATCTCGACCTTCCTCCAATTAAAGCGATGTCATTTGGATCAACTTTATTAATCACGTTAGTTGGAGGTCTTCCCATTTCATGGGAAGCTTGAGAGATTATAGCGGCGGGCAAAGGTGCAACTGGTACAGCATGTAATTCTTTCAAAAGTACCTTTTGCTGGTGTTTTAACTTGCTCAATTCGTAAAAAGTGATGTTAGCCCTAGTCTTTTTCATGTCTTCTATGATATTATACTCCATTTCATCCGAAACGATCAGTGTTTTTGATGGAGTTGATGAATCTGTTTGGACTGGGCTGGTTTGAGTCACTTTAGGTGTCGTTTTCTTGGCTGCGACTTTATCCTTAGTCATTGAGCTTGCGCTCTTTGGCTTAGGAGTGGGTTGAGGAGGATCAAGTTGATTTCTACTTCGAGTACTAACTGGGGATGCCTCTTGATCCTCTTCATCTGGGAGGATGAAGTCCCACATACCTTGTACCTCTACAACTTCTTCTTCATCGGTATGTTCTTCGGTAACAATTTCCTCTTCTTCTTCTTCTGATTCAGCACTTGTGATAGCATTTGGTGGCTTTGAATCAGTTGAAGGGTTTCTTCTATAAGGCTTGTATGGATTTTTAGAAGAAGTTTCTGCCACTTGTTTCTTAATGTCAACCATTTCGTTAGACATGGTTTTCAAAACTTTTTGTAATCCTTCTAAATCGAATGGATCTTTCGATTGTTTTTTCTTGGGGTCTTCCTTGAAAGTAACCTTCTTGGATTTTCATTCTTCTATCGCGTTTTTCTTTTCTAGAGCTATGATACGTTTCTCTACCACTATTGCTTCTTTCATATTGTCAGCTAAAGTTGTTTTGCTAGCCCTATCAACAAAGATTGCTATGTTTGACGGTAAAGCAAAGATGTACCACTCACTTGGCACTTCTTCGCTAGGCTTGGAAGTAGTAGGAATTTTATTTAACAGTTTATTGAAACGTGAATTAAAATCTTTGATAGGTTCCTTTGACTCGGCCCTAAGGTTAGACAGGTCGTTGATCAGTGTCACCGTAGACCTGTCATCACCGAACTTAGTCAGGAATTGTTCTTGGAAGATATCCCAACTAGTGATAGATCTAGACAGTAATGAGAAATACCATGATCCGGCTGCTCCTTGCAGAGTATAAGGGAAAAGTTAGACGACAACATCTTCGTTGGTAACTCCATTGAGATTTATGGATAACATAAAGTTATTTATATGTTCTTCCGCTAGCATGCCTGCTTCAGGATTAAACTTAGGTAGCCATTTTTCAGGATGGGCCGGTAACTGACTCAAGGGCGCAGGCATTAAGACTGCCCCTGGGTTATTCCATGGAGATTGGGCCATCGCTGAACTACTAACAGAGGAAAGTGTAGAAGATGATCCCTGCGATTGAGAAGATGAGGATATTACGACTCCAGATGATTGAGAAAAAGGTGTGGAAGTTCCTGTGGACTGGTGGACAATAATCTGAAGTGGAGGAGTGGATGGTTGACTTCACGGTGGAGAGGTGGAGATGGATGATGATGATGAAAGAGTCTCACTATCGGACCCTTTAGGTGATTTCCTTGCTCTCTTTCTTGTAGGTAGAGGTAACTCGGTTGGCTGAACACCAAACTTTTCGCTCTTTAATCTGGTAAGAGGATGAGCATGGTTATATTGCGAAGTCATGTTGCCTTGAGATTTATCAGATCTCTGAGGTGATATAGAAAATCACTGAAGTTTATGGATCAAAGATTCAACTTCAGGAGGTTCAATAGTAGATTGTTCTGAAATGTTAGGGTTTGTAGCAGTGGCTATTGTTCTTTCGACTTATGGCTCTAGATTTAAAGATTCTAAGTGCGATGGAGAAGTCGGGGGAGATGGTGTGTTATAGACATTTTTGTGCCTCGCAGCATGGAGCATGAAATGTCAATAATTAAAGGGATCCAAAGTCCCTAAACATGTTGTTCTTACCCTTAGAGGAACAAGGTCAACAAACCACAACACTTCAAATCAGTTCTCCACCTGAAAACACTCAAAAACAAGCAAATTCTGGATCATGTCAGCTGCTACATTGGCTACCTGCACTGAATGTCAACTGCTACACTGGCTACCTGCACTGAAATGCAACTCCAACACTAGCTACCTGCGCTGAACGTGTTTGGACAAGTGGCAGGCTCATTTCTCAAGGTGTCAATGCCCAGGAAGCTTCCAAAATGACACTTGGATCAAGGAATTCGCCCAGTGATGAGTAAGAGGTTCTTAATCACCATGTGTAAGCAAAGATCTCCAAGTGGACACAAGAACTGAAGATTAACTGAAGAAGGAGAGGACACTAGTCAGCTCTATGCCAGCCTCAAGCTGACTCATCCTTTCTTCTTCTCTCCTATATATAGAGCTCTTCTATGAGGTCTAAGGAGGCTGGAATTTTGTATAAGCAAGGAGGTGCTGTTGGTATACTGCCAGGATTATTGGGTGATTGTTTTACTAGAGGTGAAGAAGAGAGTTCTTGCTGCCGAGGAGGTGCTGCTGGATTGGAGCCAACATCATTGGTTGTAACTTCCTCTGGAACCCTGTTACTTTCTATCAATAAAGTTTGCATGTTCTTCTATATACTTGTTTTACATAGATGCTTTTGTGTTTACATGTATATTTGATGCAACCTAATCCATGCTTCAATTATGATTGCTTGTATCTCGTAGTTTGCTCCCTTTTGTTGTGCAGATTCTGTGTGTAGCTGGATCGGCTTGGAGAGCAAAGAGCTGGGAACCAGATACAAAGAGAGAAGGACAAGGATCGACTAAGCGCAAGACACCAGGTTGGTTGATCCTCTTTCATTCTCTCTGTGCTTTCATAAAGTGGAACATGAAAACTTTATCATTCAGTTGTTGCTAAAGACTGTCACCTTTAGAAAGGGTTAGTGTCATCCGCATCGGATACTTTTCCCCACAACAAACTGGCGACTCCGCTGGGGAGATCCTGGTATCTTGTTGTTGTAGGATTTTGCTATTCATTTCTTGAAGAAAAGAGTACCGAATCGAAAAGCTTTTGACTATATCAAAAGCGAAGTAGAGGGTTTTGCTACTCTTGCTCCTTTGCTGAGCAAATTCAAGATTTAGAGAGCTAATCTACAGATGAATCTTTACTCTTTGTGATAGATCTTTATCCTCTTGATCATCCCTTAGCCTGTACTTAACCCATAGCATTTTATTTCAGCAAAAACAGTACATTTTTGAGCTTTTTATGACCCGGAATTCTTAGCAGACGTAACTCTCGTAAGTCAGTGCAGGCTGTCCACTGGCAGTCTGCATTACAGCGCAGGTGCTCCCTTCGGGAACTGCGCTGAGAGTCAAACTGGTGAACTAGTGCCTGCGCTGGTCCAGTTAGCCTTAGTCTAGCTCAGCTCTTCCTTTGTGTCTTGGCCCTGTTTGCACTTGTTTTTGGCTGATTGCTTGCTGGTTAGTGTACTTGCTGTAGACCACTTCTCCTTGACATTATTCCGCCTCAGTTGTGTGATGAAATTGTAAACGTTCTTTCAGTATTTCTTGTTTCAGTTACAATTTCCCATTGTGAAAAGCGAACCTAGTAGCTATGGCCTCTTAGATCCTGAATTGTAAAAGCATTTTTGTGGTCTTATGAGTTAGTGTTATTACTGTTCATAGCTGTTTAAGTTGGTTTGTTTTCACTTTATGGTTTGAATTCATATATTTTTGGTGTAAAACAAGTACCTGTAAAGCGTCTTTTCATTTAGACAATACTTGTTTGTTTACGCTTCAAATTGAATTCGAAAGTCATACAACAGTTTTCCTTTTGTTAGCATCAACATTAAAGGAAAAGAAAAGAAATACATGCATCTTGCATTTGCATTTTTGATAAGTTTGGGTGTCTGATCTAGGAAAAAGTGCATTAGTTTGTGCTTTGTGCTCTGTGTGGAAAGATATTGTTTTTCTCTCCCCTCAGTAGCTAGGATTTTCAAAGCTAAAAAGATTGTAAAAGCTTGCTTATCATTTTAGCTGCATTTAGGAATTTGTACCAATACAACTCGTGGTGATCCTGAAAGACAAACTGTTAAGAAAGATCAACATTAAAATAAACTCAATTTACATAACAACGCTTTGTAACTTAACGCAAACATCTAGAGGTCTAGGTAGAGACGTGTTCCGGCGTCGTTAAACATAGTGACTGTCGATCTCTACGAAGGTGGGTGATTCCTCCTGAGAGTCGGTGGCACTAACACGGACTTGAGCTCCCGCGTACCGTCGCGTATATTGGGAGACCCCTATAGGCTTTTATCCTTTATCCTTAGGAAACCGTGTCGGCCGCCCTACTGATCGCGATGCAGTGAACACAGCATTCACGAAGATCGACCACCCGTACCGTAAAACGTATTCTGTGGTTTCGCGAAAGGTTTGGCACACCCTCTGCCTAGATCTCCAGAGCAGTTTCTTTTGGCCTTTTTCAAACTCTATAATTGAAAAAGTCCAACCGAGCATTTGTCACTTCGGGCTCGTTAATACATCGAAGGCGACTAGAGTCATCTTTAGCTTTTTCTCGACTCTTAAAACATGAAAAAGCAAGTTTGTGTCTAAAAGCGTCGTTAATAAAATTTATTTTAAACGGAATAATCATCACCCTTCCCGCGTTGATCTTCGAAGTTAGTCCACCACGAGTGGAAGTTCCTGTAAAATCGCTAAGAAATCTTTTGGATAGACTAGATATGTCTGAACAACCGTCGACATCTGGGACTGTGTCGTCCGACACAGTAGCAGCAGAGGCTCCTACTGCTACTCCAACGATGTTCGCTGGTATACCATCTGTCCCGGCAAGTTGTCAACAACAAGCCGGAGTCCCATCAGGGACAATGACATGGTTAGTTCCTATTTCTTCGTCCGGATTATCATCTGGTATTTCTTATGTTGAAACTCGCCAAATTGATCCATTTGGAGGTCAACCTGGGCAATCGATCCCCTTTAGTTCCGGATTGATACCATATGGGGGGCAGTATGCCTTTTCATTGCCTCCTCCGGGAGGATGCCCATCCGTGAGTTCACAACAAAGTTCAGGTCAAACTGGAATTACATCCAACAGTTGGGTACCAATACTGCCTCAACAACCAGGAGTTGTATATTCTATGCAACCAGTCCACCCTGTGTCGAATTTTACCACCACACCTGCTATGGCGAATGGGTCGCAAGTACAAGCGTTACCTGTTGTAATACAACAACCTCTTGGCTCAGCGACTCAATCACAATCTCAGGGTAGTGCCTCCTTATCTGGAGCGACTCAGGCCCAAACAAGTACTGTGACTCCTCATCCTGGTCAATCATCCAGTATTGGTCAACAGCAAATGGTCCAACAACCAGAGCTGCTTCAATCTCAACAACCGCCTTTCCAGCAATCATATCAAGGACCTGAGCAACAAGTCTTTGTAAGTAATGGGCAACCATACTATAATGGTTACGCCCATCAACCTTGTCTAAGTTGTCAGCATAATGCTGGTCTGCAAAGACCCATTGCTCAGGCGATACCATCTTATCCTGGATATGCTTCGCCTAACCTGAATCAACAGTTGCCCTTTGTAGCAACTCTAGAATTACCAGATCTAAACCGGCTGACGAATGATCCAATTGCTTATGCCCCTTGGTGGCCAGCGATTCCACACAAACTTCCATCAGACATTCCTAAATTTAATGGAAATCCTGGTGAAGATCCGTCGAATCATGTGATGACATTCCATCTGTGGTGTTCATCAAACACCCTGAATGATGATTCGATAAGACTTCGCCTCTTCCAGAGGACATTGACAGGTCCAGCGGCTAAATGGTACATTGAATTGCCAAGAGCCTCTTTCGACAATTTCAGCTCCTTAGCCACGACTTTCTTAACCCATTTTCAATTACCGATAAGGTATGAAACAGGGACAGAAATCCTCACCAACTTCAAACAGACAACGGCCACTCACATATCTGATCATATACATGAGTGGCGACGTCGTCGTAGGATGGTGAAAACTTACGTTCCTGATCAGCTGTTAGCTGAATGGTTTATAAAGTCGTTACTTCCAGCTATAACAGAAGATGTGGCCAAGGGAGGCGTCGTAACAGAGGAGCAAGTTATTGCTCGTGCCCAGTATTTAGACTTAGTATATACTCAGTCGGGCACGCTCTACGACAAAATACCTGACGCCCCTAGACCTGAATTTTCAATTCCTCCCCCTCCTGGATCGAATACTAACTCTCACGCCAGTAATGGCGTGACTGGAAAACGCAAAATTTCTAATCAAAATGCAAATGAAGAACTTCTTACCTCAGAAGTAAATGCCATGTCTACCGACAAAGGCAAACGACTGAAGCAACCAGGGGGCAAGAAGAAAAAGACAGGAAGAAAAAGGAAACCCCCGACAGGGTGTCATATATGCGATGAGGATCATTGGACGAAAGATTGTCCACATATAGCTGAAGTTAAGAAACTCTTCAAGAGTTCAAAAACCCCAGCAGTGCTGACTGATCCGTTTCCCAATCCAAGTCAAAATCTGGTTGCTAATCAAAATGCTTCCGGATCCCAAGTGCTTATGTTGTCTACCTCTAAGCAACAGAATAATGCTTTGACAAGGAATAAAGATTACCGGAATCCACAGCGGTCGAATAACAAGGCTGATCAACAACCTAGTAGTTCGACAACAACTTTGAACGAAGTTGTGCCACCCATCGTTCCTAAGCCAATAATAAACTCGCCAAAGGGAGTAGTACACAAATCGACATTTAATCCTCGTGCAAAAGTAACACAGGATTATAATATAACAGAGGACATGGCTCAATCATCGTCCGCTATGTCGACACCTGAGGTAGTGCAAAATTACCCCTCCCAAGAGCAAGCTTTATTATCAGCAATAGGTGGGATTGGCCCAATGGATTCCAATCTTGTGGCCTTTGACCATAAAGGATATGACCCTCAGTTACCAGCTCAACTAGCTTTCCTTATTCAAGTGAAAGCCCTCAACAAAACTGTTCATCGAACAATCATTGATGAGGGGGCATCTACATGTCTTATGTCGATGAGTTGCTGGAAAGAATTAGGTTCACCACCCTTGTCGAATTCATCAACGACGTTAAAAGCATTCGATGGACGATCATACACTCCATGCGAGATTTTAAGTAACTTGCAAGTTGAACTGGGGGGCAAAACAGTAGGAATTGATGTTGAAGTAATTGATGGAAACCTCGATTACAACATCCTACTAGGAAGGCCCTGGATCTATGCCATGGCCGCGGTTGTGTCGACCTATTTCAGGAGGATTGCATTTCCCTCCCAAGAAGGAATTACAATCGTCGACCAACAAACTTTTCTCCCCAACAGTTCACAAGTTACAGGAAGCATTCCAATGATCCATGCAAGGGATCATTTTTTCCAAAATATCGGAGTAGGTTTCCTAAAAGACCCTGCCTTAATGGGTACTTTCGCCCCACCGCCTACAAGTAATCTGGCGGAAGTGGCCACAGTGGAAACCTACAAAATGAAATCTAATCCAATCTTCTGGTTGGATTCGGAAGATTCCTAGATATTTTGTCGGCTCCGAGGATAGTTCCTATCTCAGGTCAACCTCGTTAAAAAATGAAGATCCGAGGATGGTTCTTATCTCGTGTCAACCTCGTTAAAAAATGAAACAAGGAGTCGTGAGGATAGTTCTTCTATTATGTCAACCTCATTAAAAAATGAAACAAATCCCCTTTTCAAAATTCAAAGGTAAACCTTCATTCCAATCACCAAGTTGAATGCAATGAAGCTTGGGGGGCACCCTCCTTTGACATGCGTTATTATGATGCTGGGGGCATGCAAAAGATCCGAGCAGTTTTAGCACATAGTTCATGCTCGTTTAAAAAAAAAATAAACATAAGTTGTGAGCAATCTTCCCCTAGAGTTCAAGCTCATCCAGAAAAAATGAACCGGTAAATAACCTTGAGAAATGTAACCTTTGACTGCCATTTTAAAAGCCATTGGTCGTGTTTACGCACCGTCACCTCCATCCGTTCATTTGGCCAATCGTTCATCTCCATATGTTTGTTTACCCATTTTGAGGAACAGCTGCGAAGAGTGATTTCACCTAGCCATCCTTGTGACACTGCCGTGATTAGAGAATTCCAACCTGTACCTGGAATCTGCTGCTATCCCTGTTTATCACTCGTTCCTCAAAAGACGAGTCTTCTTTGAG
Organism: Pinus tabuliformis; assembly: GCA_031772625.1. Classification (NCBI taxonomy): domain Eukaryota; kingdom Viridiplantae; phylum Streptophyta; class Pinopsida; order Pinales; family Pinaceae; genus Pinus; species Pinus tabuliformis. Next base: position 962,966,449 of record CM062809.1, on the reverse strand, counting down.
CTCTTTTCATCTGACTCGTAAAATATGAAAAGTTTGCCGAGTTTTGGCCTTCCAGCTCGTTAAACGACCGGAAAAGCTATTCCTCATTTAGACTTTAATCTTTTTTGGACTTGAGGGATTATTACACAAAAAGATCGAGCGCTTGTTTTGTTCGGCTCGTTAAAAGTACCGAACACCCATCCCTTCTGTATTGTTTTATACTTTTTCGGACTTAAGGGATTAGATGACGAAAAAGGAATTATGGAGTTAACTTTCTGTACCTTTTCAGACTCTCTAAAAATGAAAAGGACCGAGTTTTCCTTGTCGTTAGACTCGTTAAAATGATTAAATAGCGACAAACTTGTCTTTAGACGAGAACGAGTTTCCCTATCGTTAAGCTCGTTAAATCATAGCGATGGGCTTGCCCGAAGGGCAGGTTATAGAACAAGCATATGTTATCCTCCTCAAGCTTGACAAAAATAAAGAGGTACTGGTCAGAAATGACTGGGGAAAAATTGGGAGAACATCAAAGCTTAATGGTAGCAAGTCGCTCTTGAACATGACACTTTTCCTCCGTACCACATCGGGTTGGGTTGTTTCATTCACCGGTCTCATCACCATGGTCTTCGCTAAACCATCCACATTTTGGGGTAATGCTACCGATCCATCGCATCAGTGTCGTTATATGTTCAAGAGAGGTCATTCTGAAAGTGTCAACCGTGTCCCATCCACTGCCATACATTATCCCTCATCCATTCATGATCGCCACCCTGAATCATATGTCACAGTTTGTTTTCACCTCCACTAAAATCATTAGCTCCGTTCCGTGTCATTGATGTGGGATTCATTAAGGCCCTCCTTTGACGGATCGCTTCTTGTCGACTTTAGCTCATTATCCAAGAAGTTGATCTAGGAACACCCCCATTAGTACTTTGAAGCTTGCATGCCTCAATGGCAAGTTTCTCACTTCCGGCGACAGGTATACATCAATGACCTTCGACCAGAAGATTTTGCGTGGCGTTCGACGCCAAGTCCTTTATTCACGCCACGTGAATTGTACTGTCGTACCTTGAGGGTCATCATCATTATTGGTGATTCCTCTCGCGCTTGTTAACGGTTTTCATTATTGACTGGTAATCAAGCGATGTCTTTCCATGTTCGACTTCAGCGAAATTCTCACATGGATTGACTTGTACTTAGAGTGAAGATCGAACGAGTTTGAAGACCCCGGATCTAGTTTCATCCATCCGGGCTGCGATATATATTCAGGAAATATAAAAGCATTTGCTATGTACATCATTGCAACAGATGATCATCCTCCTCAAAGGATGATAATTTTAGCGGAAGATTATCAGTCTGTCTTCAGACGATCGTCTGTCATATGTACCAAAATGTATTTATAAAAGCTGAGCATGGGAATGCCCGCCTCAGCTAGACCGTGAAAATTGAATGAAAGATAATGTATTGTATTGTATTGTATTACAGGGCACTCTCCTCAGCACTGGAACGAACTTCGGACCCTCTAGCTAAAGCATTTCACCCGATTAACGGCCTCATACTTTAGGGGGCAACTGTTATAGACATTTTTGTGCCTCGCAGCATGGAGCATGAAATGTCAATAATTAAAGGGATCCAAAGTCCCTAAACATGTTGTTCTTACCCTTAGAGGAACAAGGTCAACAAACCACAACACTTCAAATCAGTTCTCCACCTGAAAACACTCAAAAACAAGCAAATTCTGGATCATGTCAGCTGCTACACTGGCTACCTGCACTGAATGTCAACTGCTACACTGGCTACCTGCACTGAAATGCAACTCCAACACTAGCTACCTGCGCTGAACGTGTTTGGACAAGTGGCAGGCTCATTTCTCAAGGTGTCAATGCCCAGGAAGCTTCCAAAATGACACTTGGATCAAGGAATTCGCCCAGTGATGAGTAAGAGGTTCTTAATCACCATGTGTAAGCAAAGATCTCCAAGTGGACACAAGAACTGAAGATTAACTGAAGAAGGAGAGGACACTAGTCAGCTCTATGCCAGCCTCAAGCTGACTCATCCTTTCTTCTTCTCTCCTATATATAGAGCTCTTCTATGAGGTCTAAGGAGGCTGGAATTTTGTATAAGCAAGGAGGTGCTGTTGGTATACTGCCAGGATTATTGGGTGATTGTTTTACTAGAGGTGAAGAAGAGAGTTCTTGCTGCCGAGGAGGTGCTGCTGGATTGGAGCCAACATCATTGGTTGTAACTTCCTCTGGAACCCTGTTACTTTCTATCAATAAAGTTTGCATGTTCTTCTATATACTTGTTTTACATAGATGCTTTTGTGTTTACATGTATATTTGATGCAACCTAATCCATGCTTCAATTATGATTGCTTGTATCTCGTAGTTTGCTCCCTTTTGTTGTGCAGATTCTGTGTGTAGCTGGATCGGCTTGGAGAGCAAAGAGCTGGGAACCGGATACAAAGAGAGAAGGACAAGGATCGACTAAGCGCAAGACACCAGGTTGGTTGATCCTCTTTCATTCTCTCTGTGCTTTCATAAAGTGGAACATGAAAACTTTATCATTCAGTTGTTGCTAAAGACTGTCACCTTTAGAAAGGGTTAGTGTCATCCGCATCGGATACTTTTCCCCACAACATGGTGAGGGCGATTTACTCTCAAAATGGTATTTAGATTTAGACTTACTTGCCATTCACAGTTCGGGGCCCTCCTTCTAGCGCCAAATATGTTGAAGCCCCGAAAATTGGGTCTACAACAAGAGGGATACCCACCCGGTCCGAACCTTGGTTAGCAGCTCCTTTTTCGTTTGGTATAGTGGGTTCGACTGGGGATATGGGACCAGTTTCCCAATTTATGTGTGTGTGTGTGTTGAGATTTGATATTTCCTTTCTAAAAGTTCCTAAGTGAAATGCTTTTACTTTAACTCTAATCTAATACCATGAAATTCTAATAAACAGAAATATCTAATTCTACACTAACCCAGGGTGTAATCTTTCCGTTATGCGATCTAAAATGATTTCAAATAACAATTGGTAATAAAGATCATTCAACTGTTATAAGAAGAGAATTCAATAGAGATAAACCACTTCGTATAAAAAGTTAGACGAAATAGTTGTGAAAAACATATCGCATAATAAGCTACTCATACATTAAGCATAAATTATTAGCTATCACCGTACATAAGTGCCAAATGATAACTCAAGCATTCACGCATCAGTATATAAACAACTGAATATAAATATCACTTTAACACAAAGGCAGAAAGAGTTAAGAGATAGAAGTACCATTTATAACTAGTTCTACTCATGAGCTTCAAGTGATAATGATTTATCTCTTCTTAATCCAACATCCACGAAGAGTACAGAAGTGCAACATCAGTAGTAGATATTAAATGCAGATATCAATAAATCCTATTCCATTCATTCATCAAAACCTCATCAGAGGGTGCAAAAGTGCATGTTCTGAGGACACGTTTTTGACAAATTTCAGAACCCTTCTCTAAATGAATGAGAAGGGTTTAAATACTACTAACTAAATCTAAAAATAATTTATTACAAAAATGTAGGATACAGTTTAAATGACCGTCCTCATTTCAGGCAAAAATAAAGCAAAATTAATACTAACATTGAATCTAAAATTAAAACTAACAACTAACTATTTCTGTATCTGTTCCTTGAAATTGCAAGCGTTCAACATTTGTTTGAGAAGAGTCGGTTGGCCGACTTCCGACTTTAACTGTCCTGCAAAAACGACATCGGCAAGAGCTGGCGCCATCTTCTCGGCAGAATTGATGATACATTTGACAGTCATGCACTGGCTGTGTGGTTTTACCAAATGTGCCCAGTAAGAATCCCAATTCAACTTAGTTAATGTTTTGTATGATTCTGCCTTTTCTTGAGCCTTTTGTCTCCAGCCTATTTGCAGTTGCTGTGCATATATACATACCATTTTGAAGATATTTCTGACAAATACCACTGGTTTTAGGATTCAAGTTTTACTTTTTCACCTCTAGCGTTGCTTTCTTACAAATTTCTGGGCTTACAGGTGAATTGGCAATTAGAGGTTTTCCATTTCAAGAGGTTTTGCTCAGCGATGCGGGAATAGCGCTAGGCACTAATCGCGCATCATAAACTACCTCCGTTTCTTGATCCAGGCTTCCTTGGTGCGATTTTTTGCCTCTTGTGCACTTTTTGTTAGTAGATATAAAGCTTAAATTTTGTGAAAATAATGATTCCGTAAGTTGCTGACACTGAGTCTTAAATTTTCTATTTGTGATGTTAGCGCTGTCTAGTACCCATTTAACCATGTCCGTGAATGGAAGAATTTTGGGCCTCACCACTATTCGGTGTAAGAATGAGCAAGTTAGCTCTGTAATAGACGCCTCAGAAGACCCATGTGAGCCTGCAGTAGCTGTAACCTCCATCATTTTGGGATTCTCTTCCTCAAGTAGACTATACGTGCCTTCCCAAGTAGTAATACCAACGTCTCTGTTATAGGCGGTGTCTGTATACAAGGGCGTGATTTCTTGATCTTCAGAAGTCGAAGCTTTTCCTTTCTTCCCATAGTTTCCTGAATACTGATTTGTATAATTCTCTGTTCTTTGTTCCTGCAGTTTACAAATAAGGTGAGAATCATGATAAGGAAAAGGTGATGGGAAAGCTTTAAATGCCGAAGACATATAAAATATACCACCTTACGTGAAATGGCTCTTCGATAAGCACGAAACCCTATTTCATTAATGATTGGCAACTAACTCATTAGTTAGCATTAAAGCACATAACCAGGTCTCGGTTTATGGAAAATACTTTTTTGAACAACGAGCCCGAAAGATTTGCGATGAATTGATTTTGCGATTTGCTTCGCAATATCCCAGATCGCAACATTGCAATATCGCTCTATCGCTTTATCGCTTTATCACAATATCGTTCTGTCGCTTTATCATTTTATCGCTTTATCACTTTATCGCAACATCGCAACATCGTAATATCGCAATATCGCTGGAGCGTAGCATATGAAAATCATCCGCTAATGTGTTTTCCGCGAAATGCGATTTGTGATATGTGCCATCGCATATCGGCAGCTTGAGGTTTTTCAGCGTAAGTGATATTTGATGCGATGAAGTTTCACATCGCGATCTCGCAATCTTCGAATTGTGTTTGTAAGGAGGTATCCATTATCCTTTTTGCGATGCGATATTTCTTAAGGAGTGATTTTATCCTACCTTATCATGAAACTTAAGCTTTTTAGATTTTTCAAGGGTATTCTCCTAAGTTTATGAAGGTAAGTTTTATTGAAAAAGGAAATTCAAGCACTAATTGATTTTTTAAATTTTTTGACTAAGGGTCCCCACTTATTTAATATTAGTAATAACATTGAATAAGAAGGGGGGTTGTTGATGGCCACAACAGGTTGGTACATTGTATTTATGCAATGGTATTTCAAATTCTGTTAATGCGTTAACCTCTACAGGAGAAGATATGACATTGTGGCATCATAGGCTCGGGCACATGAGTGAGAAGGGGATGCAGATTCTTCACTCAAGAAATTTGTTGCCAGATTTGAAGCATGTTGATTTAAAATTCTGTGAGAATTGTGTTTATGGAAAACAGAAGAGAGTCATATTCCTTAGAGTTGGGAAAGAAAAGAAGAGCGAAAAATTAGAGCTTGTGCATACAGATGTATGGGGACCTTCTCAGGTATCATCTCTTGGTGGCTCTTATTATTATGTTACTTTTATTGATGATGCAACCAGAAAAACCTGGATTTATGTATTCGAAATAAATCTGATGTATTTGATACTTTCAAGAAATGGAAAGCTTTGGTTGAAAATGAGACAGGAAAAAGGTTGAAGTGTCTCAGATCAGATAATGGAGGTGAATATTGCAGCAAAAAGTTTGATAGATACTGTTCAGAAAATGGAATTCGTAGAGAGAAGACAATTCCAAGAACACCACAAGAAAATGGTGTGTCAGAAAGGATGAATAGGACAATCATGGAGCGTGCAAGGTGCATGCGATTGCATGCAGGATTGCCTTTACAATTTTGGGCAGATGCTGTAGATACTATTGTTTATCTAATAAGTAGAGGGCCTTCAAGTTCCTTGGATGGTGGTATTCCAGAGGAGGCATGGACAGGTAAAAAGGTAAACTACTCTTTTTTAAAGACTTTTGGTTGTGAAGCCTTTGTCCACATTAACAAAGAAAATAGAACAAAGCTTGAGGAAAAATAAAAGAAATGTACCTTTATTGGATATGGTGTTAATGATTTTGGTTATCGCTTATATGATTATGAAAATCACAAAATCATTAGGAGCAGAGATGTAATATTCAATGAAAAGGTCTTTTATAATAATCAGTTGCAGGAAAAGAAGCAGGAAAAAAGAAAATAGAGAATACACAGTGCTTGACGATATCACAGGAAAATGATGGTGCCTGAAAATCATAATGATCAACAAACAGAACAACAACTACAACAACAACAAGCACTTCAAACAACTAGAAGTGGTGTTAGAAGATCTACCAGGATAAGTATACCCCCTGAACGATACTCTCCTTCATTATATTATGTATTGTTGACTGATTCTGGTGAACCAGAATGTTATGAAGAAGCAGTGTAGGTAGAAACTAGGATGAAGTGGGAGCAAGCCATGAAAGAAGAGATGGAGTCCTTAGCACATAACCAGAGTTGGGACTTAGTTAGGTTTCCTGCAGGTAAAACAACATTGCAGAATAAATGAGCTTACAAGTTGAAGGAAGAAGATGGAGGTAGAAAAAGATATAAAGCTAGACTTGTGGTAAAAGGGTTTGCATAGAAAAAGGGTATAGACTTTGATGAGATATTTTCTCCTGTTGTGAAACTGACTTCAATCAGAACTATTCTAAGTCTAGTAGCAGCTGAATATTTGCATCTTGAGCAGTTAGATGTAAAGACAACCTTTCTCCATGGGGATTTGGAGGAAGAGATATATATGCAGCAGCCACAAGGATATGAGGTAAAAGGGAAGGAGAAACTAGTGTGCAGGTTGAAGAAGAGCTTGTATGGCTTAAAACAGGCTCCAAGGCAGTGGTATCTAAAATTTGACAGGTTTATGTCTGAACAAGGTTATACTAGATGTCACTTTGATCATTGTGTTTATCTCAAAAGGAAAAATGATGGCAGTTTTATTATATTGTTATTGTATGTAGATGACATGCTTGTTGCAGGTTCTAACATGCAGGAAATAAATGTGCTCAAAAAGAAATTGGCAAACTCATTTGCAATGAAGGATTTGGGTGCTGCAAAACAAATCCTTGGTATGAGAATAACTAGAGTCAGGAAGAATCGCAAATTAACATTGTCTCAAAGTGAGTACATAGAAAAGGTGTTGAAAAGGTTTAATATGCAAAATGAAAAACTAGTTGGTATACCTTTGGCTAGCCATTTCAAATTAAGTAAGGAGGCGTGTCCCAAGACTTAGGAAGAAATGGCTCATATGTCTAAAGTTCCATATGCATCAACAATTGGAAGCTTAATGTATGCAATGGTCCGCACAAGGCCTGATATTGCACATGCAGTGGGAGTTGTAAGCAGGTACATGAAAAATCCAGGAAAAGAACATTGGATGGTGGTGAAGTGGATTCTCAGGTATTTGAGAGGTACCACAAATCAAGCATTATGCTTTGGTGGTTCAAAAATTGCTCTACAGGGATATGTTGATGCAGATATGGAAGGTGACAGAGATAACAGGAGGAGCACTACAAGATATGTATTTACTGTAGGTGGAACAACTGTTAGTTGGGTCTCAAAACTGCAAAGTGTTGTTTCACTCTCAACAACAGAAGCAGAGTATGTTGCTGCTACAGAGGCTAGTAAAGAAATGATTTGGTTACAAATGTTTTTGGATGAATTGGGTAAGAAGCAAGAGTTGGGCAGGTTATACAGTGACAACCAGAGTGCCATACATCTTGCAAAGAACTCTGCATTTCATTCCAAGACTAAGCATATACAGCTCAAGTACCATTTCATACGGTCAGTGTTGGAAGATGGACAGTTGAAGCTGGAAAAGATACACACTAGCCAGAATCCTGCAAATATGTTAACAAAAGTTGTGAGTAGGGAGAAGCTGAGAATCTGCTCAGTTTCAATTGGTCTTCAAGTATGATGAATAAGATGAGAAATAACCAGGTCCAAAGAGGAGTCATTGTCTAGCAAATGAAGCAGCGGTGGAGTTGCTATAATCAGTCTCCAAGTGGGAGATTGTTGGTTGTGGAGCTTGATTATCTTCTGTATTCAAAGGTATCGCCACATTGGACCCTAGTTCGTTGCCGCCCATAAAATATTTGTTGCAGGGGGGGTGGCTGCAACCTTTTGGGAGCCCCCCCCTTAGCGGGGGGTTTTGGGGGCGCTGCCCCCGAAGCTAAGAATAGATGTAAAATTTCCTTGTAAAATGTTGTAATTTCATAGTCAATCTAGGCCGTTCATTAGGCGGAGATCTGACTGTAGAAGTTCTGTTTAATTTAGGGTTTTTTGCCCTAGAAGGCAACCCCTCGCTATATATGAGGGAATTGTATTGCGTCTATGTATATCGATATTCTGAGTGAGGAAGAGAGAGGAGATTGAGAGTGAAGAGGGAGTTACAACGAATCTGATATAGGTTGTATCTCTTCAGTTTGCTGGATAATATAATAAAAGAAGGACTGGCTGTTTCTCCGTGGACGTAGCCAAAATTGGGTGAACCACATATATCTGTGTCTCTCTTGTTTTATGTGTTTATATTTCTGTAGTATTTTATGTGTTCCATTGCTCTGTAATATATATATTTCTAACATGTAATTGAAGAATGTCCTGTACTTATGGAAAAAATGCAAGAAAAAAGGAATTAGCAGCCGCCACAAAATATTCAAATGATGACCGCTGAAAGAAGGAATGACGAACCACAAATTAGTAATGTTACTAGAAGTGGAGCTGTGGCCAGTAGTGATAAAACATATGAGAAGAAATAATATAAAAGTACATGGGTTAGAAAAACTGTTGAGAAAGCTCCTATTTTGATAATAATAAGGAAAAAGCAGTATCTATGGAAGCAAAGCGAAGCTTTATGTATGTTGGAACTTCGACCTCTAATGTACAACTAAAGGCCAATCAGAAAAGAAACTACGACATATCATTATCTTCGACACACAATCAAGTTTTGACATAGAATCAAGCTCTAACATAGGATTAAGCTCTGATATACGACCAGGAGTCAGCAAATCAAGGAGGTACTTTAAAGTATTTTCTACATACTTGTATGAAATAATGAAGATATAAAAAGGCTATAGAAGGGCTTTAGCAGTTGATAGATTCTTGTGCATCAAAATAATACCACGAGGTGAGATGCACACAATGAATAATTTGCATCTACATAAGAGAACTGGAAGAGAAATGAGGCTTTGTGCATAGATAGGAGAATATAATATGGATCAATTTATTCTAGATTTTGGATCTAATGCTAATGTTTTGACAAAGCAGACATGGGAATTAATGGGTAAGACGAAGCTACATTGGTCACCTATTTAGTTAAAGATGGAAAATCAACAAAAGATCTTCCCCTTAGGAAGACTACTAGGTGTAACAATGAATATTGAAGGAGTTCACACTACTATTGACTTTGAAGTAATAGAGATCATTGATGATAGTAACCTTTATCCTGCATTACTTGGACTTGACTGGGCATTTGATAATATAGCCTTAATGAATCTGAAGAAGAGATAGATGATTTTCGAAGGAAGCAATATGAGAGTAATTATTCCCTTGGATCCATCAAAAGGAGTAAGATATACAGAAACAATTAGAGAAAGAATACTGCACAACTAATATAGACAATATCTATTAGATGACAACGAAGGAACAAGACTTTGTTAGCCCTACTGCATAAGGAAAGATAACTTGGGAGCATGATAGTTCTTGTGCATCAGACTCAGAAGAAGAATTGGAGAATTGGTAGAACATGCTACATGAAGTATCTATAAGGCATTGTGAAAGAATTTCAAAATCAGTTTGCTACATGACATCTGAGGTATGTAACCTCCCTTCTTATGATGGCTTAGGTGATGTGAATATTTTTCTTGATGAATATGAGGAACAAGTTCCAAAAAGTCAAATATTTTTAGCCTTGGATATAGCCCTGAAAGCTACCCGTGCTGGATAGTGGGGTGCACACAAGAAGAATATAGGAGATTGGTAGGGGTGCACACAAGAAGAATATAGGATATTGGTAGGGGTGCACACAATAAGAATATATGTTGTAGGTTGATGTGGATGAGCTTTGGTAAGATAAATACATAGATGGAAATAAAATATGATGGTCAGACTAATCCTAGGGAGCATATCTAGTTATGTACTACAACATGGAAGGAGATTCGACAACAAGAATGGGTACATGGATTCATTCTCATATTAGAGACAATACCTAAGAACTAGTACCTAGAAATAGAGATTTGACACGATACTATGGATTGGACAGACATGGTTTATGGTTTCATATTAACATTCAACTTTGAATATGATTGTACATACATAGATTTGGCTCTTCAGATAGTTAAAAATAATATATTTGAGAATGTAAACCCATTAAAATGTAGCAACCTAATTGGGTTGTGCATATAGAAAATGCACTGGAATGCTACAACCTTACTACAGAAGAGAAAGAAGATCCTCGCAATGTCGACCTAGTAGAATCAGAAGAATACTGCAAAGTAAATGGACCCGAGTTAGAGATACCAGATATAATGAAGCCACTGAAGACAAAGAAGGTAAATGTAGGATAAGAGAAGAAGCCCGAGTTTGAAACAATAAGTGATTATTGGGATGAAGAGACAGTCAATAAAGTTATAGAGTTACTTCATGAATATCAAGAACTGTTTCCCAATTTTTTTTTTCTCAAAAATGAAGGGTATATTAGGAGATCTATGATTTATGAAGATTCCCCTTAAGCCTGATGTGGAGCCAGTCAAGAAAAGACCTTACAGATTGAACCCAAAGTATAAGGAGAAAGTAAAGATAGAACTTGATAAGATGATAGCAATAGGAATTATCGAACCAGTATAAGAATGAGAATGGGTGAGTCATATGGTGGTGCAAGAAAAGAAAACTCAAGGAGAAATTAGGATCTGTGTTGATTTGAGAAAGTTGAATGATGCATGTTTACATGATCCATTCCCTACCCCTTTCACAGATGAAGTGTTAGACAATGTAGGAGGTCAAGAAGCTTATTCATTTATAGATGGATTCTTAGGTTATCATCAGATTAGAATTGCACCTGAAGATCAACATAAGACCATATTTGCTACAGAATGGGGCTCATATCAATACAGAGTGATGACCTTTGGACTTAAAAATTCCCCTGCTATATTTTCTAGGGTGGTGGTCGTAGGTTTTAAGGAATATATCCATAATTTTTTGGAGGCATACTTTGATGATTGGACAATATTTGGGTTGTTAAGAAAACAAATTAAAAGTTTAAGACTTATGCTTGACACATGTAGACAATATTAGATCTCCTTGAACTTAAGGAAGTGCATATTTTGTGTACCTTTTGGCATATTGTTGGGACACATTGTTTGTAAGCAAGGGCTAATCTTGGACCCTGCTAAGATTGCTATCATTGTGAATTTCCTCCACATAAGACAGTAAGACAACTTCACACTACATTGGGACATACTCTGTATTACAAGAAATTCATCAAGGGGTATGCGTAGATCACTGGGCCTATGGAGAAATTGTTAAAGAAGGATCTAACTTTTCAGTGGAATGAAGAATGTCAGAAGAACCTTTACATATTGAAATAAAAAATGGTCGCTGCACCTATATTACTATTCCCTAACTGGAGTAAGGAATTACATTTCCCTGTGGATTTCTCTTGTATAGCTTTGGGAGTAGTATTGGCACAAATTGGTTCAGGAGAAATTGATCATCCTATAGCTTTTGCAAGTAGGAAGTTATCTAAAGTAGAGAAGAATTACGCCACTACAAAAAGGGAAGGATTGAATATGGTGTATTCTTTGTAGAAATTTAGACATTATTTGTTGGGATCACACTTTAAAATGTTCACAGATAATTCTGCACTGAAGTATTTGGTTAATAAACCTGTTTTAGGAGGAAAAATTTGCACATGGTTATTATTATTCTAGGAATATGACTTTGAAATCATTCTTAAACCAGGGAGACGAAATTCAGACCTAACCATTTGTCAATATTGGAAACAAATGAAGAACCAACCAATATAGAAAATAATCTCGCTGATGTGCACTTATTTGCAATTAGAGTTGCAGATGACCATTTTGTAGATATTATTCATTTTTTGAACACAGGAATGGCTCCTTTAGAATATACTACGCATAAGAAGAAAGAATTAGTGGTTAAGGAAAATGAATTTTCATTAATAAAAGGACACTTATATAAGATGGGGCCAGATGAGATATTGCATAGATATGTTCCTAAACATGAAGGACAAATCATTCTAGCAGAAGCTCATGGCGGCGCAACTGGTGGAAACTATGTAGGAAAAGCTACTGCATAGAAGATTTTGAGAGTAGGATTGTGGTGGCCTACACTACAAAAAGATGCAAAGGAGTATTTAGAGCATCTGATATGTGTTAGAGAACAAGAAAATCTTAAAGAAGAGATGAGATGTCATTGGTACCACAAGTTACATTTTAGGTCTTTGATAAGTGGGCTATTGATTTTGTTGGACCCATCAACCCACCTGGGAAGAGGTCTGGTGCGAGATACATAATTACTGCAACTGATTATTTGACAAGGTGGGCGAAGCATAACCAGTAAAGGATTAAAATGCAGAGATTGTTGCAAAGTTTATTTTTGAGTATATATTGTCTATATTTGGATGTCCAAAGATTTTGATGAGTGACCAAGGTTCCCACTTCTTGAATAAAACTTTTGAAGCATTGAATGAGGAATTCCAAGTCTATCATCAAGCCAAAATTTTGGAGAATGCACTTACTAAGGTATGAAATGTGATTAGAGATGACTGGGATCTCAAAATTATAGTAGTATTATGGGCTTATAGGACTACATGCAAGAAGTTGATAGGTCAGACACCCTTCAGGTTGGTTTATGGGAAAGAAGTTGTGATGCCCATGGAATACATTGTCCCTAGCCTAAGGATTGCAGCTTTTACAAATATGGCAGACCCTGACATAATGGAGGAAAGAATGTCACAATTGATTTCTTTAGAGGAAGACATATTTATAGCAGGTTTCCATCACTAGGTACAAAAAGCAAGAGAAAAATCCTGACATGACAGACATATTAAGTAGTATAAGTTTCAGGTAGGAGACCTTGTTCTCCTCTATGTCAGTAAGTTTGTGAAATGTTCAGGGAAATTCAAGATGCATTGGTTGGGACCCTACATTATCAAGCATGTTACTGATGGAGGTGTAGTTCAATTAGTGAAGTTAAATAGAGCATTGATTCGGGAAGAGTAAATGGCAGTAGGTTGAATTTGTACAAGGAAAACTCTACCCCTATAGCTTTGCTCCGCGGAAGAAAGCAGAAGAGTCTTAGTGCCACATGCAGTTGAAAGTGGGCACTGGACTATAAACTACATTGCAGAGAGCTTCGATGTAAGGAGTTATTTCACTACAGTCTGAAGTATGTTGGAGTTTGTAGGAGTCACGACATAAGAAGGGATGTTCACTACAATATGGATGTGTCGAAGTTCGTCGGAAAACACAAATTTGACCATTAAAAGGGAAAAATACATGGAAAGTTGCATTTATGAGGATAGATTGGCAAGATCTAATGATAGATATCTAGTTAATGAACAGAATTGGAGAAAAATATGAAAAAAATATAAACTAATTATGGGGTTAGAAACTAGAAATCATTATAAAAATCCGCCTCCTACCCAAATTGAACTCTTTGATGAATTAATAATTTGAGTCTTGAGAGTGCGAAGAAATTGCAGAACTTTTAGCTGTTGTATGTCATCTCAACATTATTGGTAAGAAATTGTGTGTAATTTTCATGAGAAAGGCTTATCTAGAATCATGGAAGCCACTAGTATGCCCGTAACATTAGCTGAGATGCTCGTAGTAGCATCAACCACAACAGTGGAAGACTATGGAAAACTCTTGGATGAAATTCTACAAATTTGGACTTTGCTGCAGGAAGATCCAAATGTATAGAAACTGTAGGAAGAAATGAAGCAGGAGCAACAACATTTAGAATAAGGGCATCCACAAAGACCTTACCAATCTTGCAGAATCTCGCAAAGATCAATGAGTCAAAGGCCCTCCAGAAGAAATTTGAGGAGTTGAAGAAGGAAGAATGGGTCTTAATAGAGAGAACTCAACAATGGTAGTAGGAGGCTCTTCAGTTATCCCATACAGTAGATGAGAAGCTTCAAGAGCTTCGATAAAGGGAGACATCAATGGTGTAGAAGGTTGTAGGACATGTGATGGAGGCACTTCTGGAGAAAGAATGCAATGAAGAGAAGCATGCCATAGAGATTCTACAGAAGTTCAATGAGGCCTACAATAGCATCACAAAAAAAATTAGAGGCAAAAAAGTTGAGTGACTCGGGATGAGTCACATGTGAGTGTTGGGGGCCTGTTGGGCACAACACAACTTGGCCTAAATTTTGGTAAAGACTCTGCATTTTAAGGAGTAGAGTGCGCAGTGGAAAGTGCGGTGGAGCGTAAAGTGGACAATGCAGTGAAGCAGTTGGAATATACCACACATTATAAGGGAATTGAAGTGGGTTGAAGCCCTTTCTTTTTATAAAAACATGTGATAATGTAAAGGATCAATGGTTATAGCTACTTCTTTTAGGGAGTCCATGGAATTTGGAACATGATATTGTAACGATGTACCCTTGATGTAATAGTGCATATAGGGTAAAATAATAAGAAGAAGAATCATCATTATGGTTCAGATCTGTGTTTATGGTTGAATTATTATGATCTGTAGTTTGTGATGAAGGAAAGGTTCTACAACTGAGTGTGCAGAGGCTTGAGTCTGCAACTGAGTGCATAGATGACCTATAGCTTGGTGTGCAGGTCAAGAACTATTTGTTGTACAAGAATTATTATTATAAGCAACAGTTCTTGTGGATGTAGTCCCACATTGGAATGAAACACGATAAAATTTGTGTCTTCATGTGTATATTTGCTCATTATTTGTTGTAACGTAGCAGTTTATTATATTTAAATTTTATTACAACACAATGATGATTTATGGGTTTATATGACATGTTTATGTGATTAAATTAATGCGGAGAAGTGATTTATGAATAATAAAAGATAATATAAAACACCACATCACATCATTCCTCAAGGTTGCAGAAACCTGGTTTTGTATCCTCCCATAGTCACTTTGGGTGAGTCTGCGATCTACTTGCATGTCGTTGCCAAAAGGGCCAGTGATTGAGGGTTTTGTTGGTGCGCAGTACAGATCGAACCTGGGTCAACCCAATCATAACCAACAAGGCAAATAAGTTAGCGTTGACTGGAGACTTTAGTACATAGATACGTAATTGAGATACTTGTGAGGGGGCTAGTATGTGTAATTATAGATTCATGGGCCAAAAACAGATAAAACATAAAATTTTGAACACCCCTTGATGGAAGTTTCCACCTAACGTTTCTCCACTGCTAGCGAGCATCCATAGTCCCGACGGAGTTATTTGGTGTTTCACAAATAAAAATTTACCTCTCTTGACCTATTTGTCCTTAAGATTGGGCCTTCTAGTGAGCTTTAGCTTTTATACTATTTTTTTTTTTCACTTTTAACATCACAGTGAGAATAAAATCGCACTGGGAAATCCCAATTCCACTAGTGTCACTCTGCTGCCAGCGAGCATCCATAGCCCCAACGAAGTCACTAACATACCCTGCAAAAGCCACAATCTAAGGGAATGGGAATATTATGCACTAAAAAAGCAGTACCACTGACCTTGCTTTGCTGCCAGTGAGCGTCCATAGCCCCAATGGAGGTTGTCCACATAGCCCATTCTAAGAAGGGAAGGTTATATATTTTGAATCTTATACTGGTGGTGGAACTTATCTTGGAAGAAGGAAAAAAATTACTTTACAAATCCATAGCTAGACGTGATTGCAACATTACTAGAGACCTCATAGGAAATTTAGAAGTACGTAATGATATAGATAATATCCAGGGATTAATATGGCTCACAAGAAGTTAGATATGGTCTTATTAGTGAAGTCACATGACCCAAAAATAATAATACTTAAGAACCATAACTGATTTAAAAGATGTAGAGTTATATAAAAATATTGCAAAAAAAAAATCTTCTTTTTTTCTTATCATTATTTCTTTTTAAATGTAGCAATTAATAATTAATATTTTTTTTGTTATCTCTTCTTTCGTTGTTATTTATTTACACTTATTATTATTATTATTTTTTTAACAAGGTCGGGTAGTTGATATATTACCAAAAGCTGTGTTGGAGCAAGCTCCTATTACAATCGACTATAGCATGATAGTAAACTGAGAAATGAGATGGGAGCGCAGTCCCATCTCCTATGCTTGAGTTCAAAATTTCATGTATTTTTATGACTATTCTTGAATACTGCCTAACAAAGTGACCTACTAGGAAAGTAAATTTACAAATCATAGATTCACTGTAACTTCTTCATGGCTTGCAGACTGATTGTTCCTGAGTTGGCTGGTTCTTCTTGTCGTAATTGACCGAGTTCTCTCCTTCATTGCTCATTGTGTTATTTTTGTAGTATGCCACTGCTTCTTCTGAGATCCTTGAGTGGCTCTTACAGTCGATGAATCATTCTTGATCTTCCTCTTGTGTTGATTACTGTTCCTTCCTCTGCTGTTCTTCCTGATTCTTATTTTTCCTGAGCCACTGCTTCCTTTGCTGTTGCTGTCCACACTTCTTTTGTTTTGCACTTTCCTGACTCCTATTCTGAATGTGACATAATAGAACTGAGGTCGAGTTCTGCTAAATTCCTTCCGTGGGAGCGCTGCTGCTTCGTATTCTCCGATCTCCGAATTGTGCTTCAGCGGCCATCGGAGTATCGACCCATCGCATATCGGCACATCCATTCCCTGCCAGCTCTCCGATCCGACGGTCCAGACTTCATCACATTTCCCTGCGCTGCTATGATCTCTGCCGTCCATTACTCCATTGGATCTAACTCTCTGATGTCAATCTGATTTTATATCCAACGGTAGTGATTGCACCTGGTCAACAAAATGATCGGCGAATCTCCACGTTGATCATCACCACTGGATCCAATGGCTGACAGTGATTTCGGGTGGACCACTTACACAGTGGTTACTCACCTAAAAAGCTATTTTTTCCTCTCTCCTCCGCTGCTACGTGTCGAGCAGTTAATGGAATCGGGTGCCCAACCCGAATTGCCACTTACTACTTTTTGCTCGCTCGAAATACCATTTCCTATATGAAAACCACCTTTTTGCTGGCTATCTTTTGCGTGCCTTCCCCATTCGATGACCTTTAGATCTGTTGATCTATCGATCAAACAACTCTCGCTCCCCTTTAACAATCCGCCGATGCGATATGAATACTCTGCTCCATGTCGTTGATCTAATTTTAGATCCTATGGTAGTGACTTCACCCGATCAACAAAATGATCGACGATCCTCCACCGTTGATCATCACCACTGGATCCTATGATTGACAGTGATTTCGGATGGACCACTTGCACGGTGGTTACCCGCCCAAAAAGCTGTTTTTTCCTCTCTCCTCTGCTGCTACATGTCGAGCAGTTAATGGAATCGGGTGCCCAACCTGAATTACCGCTTACTACTTTTTGCTCACCCGAAATACCATTTCCTGTATGAAAACCACCTTTTCGTTGGCTATCTTCCGCGTGCCTTCCCCATGCGATGACGTTAGATCTGTCAATCTATCGATCAGACGACTCTCTCTCCCCTTTAACAATCCGCTGATGCAATATGAATACTCCACTCCATGCGAATTAATTCACAGAGAGGCAAGGAAGGTAATAGATTTGCATGAAGGGCTTGGAGAGGGCGATGGCCCTGATCTCTGAACTGGGGAGCAAAGAAAATCTGAGTGAGTACAAATTTGCATGAAACGCTTGCTTGAAATATTTGATTTCCTTCTGCTTTTATAGCATTTCTGAGGACTCCAGTGACTTCCTTCGATGGGATGGTATGCAGCATGATTCTCGCGACCAAGATTGTAATCTTGCTGCCTTCCTATACTCATGCGAATTTCTGAACTACTGAGTTGTTTCCATTGCATTCTCGTGACTTTCTGCCTTTGTCTGCAATGGAGTGTCCTTTGATGATTTTTGAATATTGATTTCTTTTTTGTTTCTTTTATCATTATGCTTTGTTCCTTATTTTTGGGGATCCTCATACTTAAGATCTTTTGCTAATTATTATGGGACTGAGTTGTGATATTCCTCCTGATTTTCACTAATATTCCCTTCAATTTTTTCCACTGCTTGATTTGCAAAATAATCTGCCTGTTGATTATGTGTTCTCAAGACATATCTCAAGATTACATCGCCAGAGTCTTCAAGGTTCTTCCTGATTCTTTCTGAGAATTCTATTCATGAACTCATTGCTTGGGCTTTTATTTCATGTTATTGCCTCTATTATTATGGCTGAATCTCCTATTATTATAGAATTTTGTATTTCTCTTTTTTTGATCATTCTTGATCCCATCAACAGGCTGTATGCTTCAGCCTTATTATTTGAGATTTGTCCAAGTCCCCATTCATATGTGACAATTTCTCTCACATTAGGATCAAGGATCAACCCCCCTGCCCCTGCCTTTCCCGAATTATGCTTTGAGGCCCCATCAAAGTAGAGGCAATATCTGTTCTGATTTTTTTTCCAAATTTCTAGTTCCTCTTCACTCATTCTTATTTTCCAAATATTTCATGAGTTTGCTTTCCTCTATCCTTTTTGTCCATTGTTATTTATTATGGCTTTGCTCAGCCAATCTCGCTCTTCTTGTTGTAGAATGTTGTGATCTGTTGGTGCTGTCCCTTTAACGTTGAGGATTTCAGAAGTTAATCCCCACGTTTTTGATAGAGTTTTCCCTATTCTTGGAGTTTTGTTTTTGAAGATGCACTTATTTCTTGTCAACCAAATTTTCCAGCATAGTACTGCTGGGATGCATTTCCATATTCTTGAAATTGTGACTTTCTTCTTTGTTGTATATGGATAAGCCTTCTCTAGTGTTTGTAGAAAATCTGGCAATGGCTTTTCAAAATTTATTCTTATTTCCAAGGGGCTTATAAGTTGTTGCCAACATTCTTTGGAAAAAATGCATTCTTGAAATAAATGTTGAATGTTTTCTTCAGCCTGTTGGCATAATGGACATCTTGATGGACCTTAGAAACCTTCTTTTTTTAAGTTTTCACTGGCTAATACCTTCCCTTTTAAAAGAGTCCAGATGAACATTTTGATCTTACGCAAGCTTTCAGATTTCCAGGATATTTTCCAAGGGTCCCAATCTTGTTGATTTGGTTGTTCTTGTAGGATTTTGTATCCTGTCTTGACTGTGTAATGCCCACCACTAGGATCCCAGAGGTATCCATCTTCTTCATCATAGTTGATTGGTGTTGCCGCTTTTAGGAGTTGCCTAATTTTGCTCCATTGCCCTTCCAGATTTGTAGGTATTTTTGAGAGTTTCCAGTCTTGCCAATCCTTTTGGTTCCATAGAGAAATTGAGAATAGAGTGTTAATACCTTTTCCTTTCATCCACTCTCAGATGCCTTCTATTTTTGGATGAGTCTTCAGTGGTTATTTTCCCATGATCCTGTCCTCCCATATCGATATTGTTTTTCCATTGCCTGGGGTTTTAGAGATGTAGCTACTCATTAGAGGAATTGTTTTTTTTTACTAGCTTCCAAGCTTGAGTACATTGTCTTGTTGGGATATTTCCATTGAGCAATCTTTCCCTTGAACCATCCATGTATTTTGAGATGAGAGTTTTTCTCCACCAGCTCTCTTTTCCCGTGATAAATCTCCATACTATCTTCATTCCCAGGGCTACGTTCACGAGTTTAGGTATCCATATAGAAATGCCTCCTTGTTCGTATGGGAGCACTACTTTCTCCCACCTCACCAGGCTGAATTTTTTGTTTTCTTATTTTCCCCCTGCCATAGAAAGCTTCTTAAGATTAATTCCATTTGTTTGTGTGCACTTGCTGGGGCCATGATTATTGCATATTGGTAGATAGGTAGTGCTGCAAGGAGTGCTTTGATTAAAATAACCCTTCTTACCATATTTAACCACATCATATCCCAGCTCTAAATTTGTTTTTCATTTTTTCAATCTGCTTAGTCCATATTTTTTCCTTCGTGTTCTCTTTTGAGATTGGAAGTCCCAGGTAAAATAAATGGGTCCATTTTTCCTGTACTGGGATTTCTAATATTTGTGAAATCCTTTGCATGATTCTGGGGGGGGGGGTGTTCCATCCATATATTCTGCATTTTGTGTTATTCAGAAGCCCACCTGAAACCTGTAAAAAAATATCTAATTTTTTTTGAACCTTCTTGCTATTATTGTTGATGCCCCTCCCAGCAACAGAGTGTCATCCGCAAAAAGTGAGTGGTTGATTGTTTTTACTCTTTTTGCTATTCTGAGCCTTGTAATGTTTCTTTCTTTTCTTTGTTTTTCCAAAGCTCTACTTAGAGTTTCAGCCATTATAATATATAGGAAGGGTGAGAGAGGGCATCCTTGCCTGAGTCCTCTTGTGCTTTGAAAAAATTCACTTGGCCTTCCATTTATGAGGGGGGAAATCCAAGGGGTGGAGATGCATGCCTGGATGACTTCTATTATTTCTCTTGAGAAACCCAGTTTCTGAAGAACAACCATGAGATATGGATGGCTAACCCTGTCAAATGCATTTGCCATATCTAATTTAATTATTATGCCTTTTTCTTGCCTTAGCATACTAGAGTGTACAACTTCCTGTACAATAATTACATTATCTATGATTTGCCTGTTGGGCACAAATCCTCCTTGATTTTCAGATATGATTATTGGTATCACTTCCTTGATTCTATTTGATTTTTTTTTTGTTCTTATCTTATAAGAGTAGGGAGATACCTGTTGAAGGTGGAGGGATTTGACTCCTTTGGGACTAGAGCGAGGTAGGAGGATTTTGTGTTGCTTCCTATTTTTTTTTTTGAAAACATTCTTCACCATTCTTAAGAAATATTTTCTAATTTTATACCAATGAGATATGAAGAATGTTATTGTAAATCCGTCAGGCCCTGGGGCTTTATCCGGATGCAGGCTCCATATAGCCGCCACTACCTCTTCTTCTGTGATTTATTTACACATTTATGCATTTTGATCTCTTTTTTTTTGTGTGCTGAAGGAAATCTTCATATTCAACCATTTCATCTTTTGATGACAGTAAATTTTTAAAGTTCTTGTGGGCTACTTTTTTTAATTCCTTCGCACCTTTGACCTCTTGATTTTCCACTTAGATTTTTTCTATCTGATTTCTTGCTCTTCTAATCTTCATTAAGTTATGGAAAAAAGATGTATTTTTATCCCCTGCCTTGAGACATAGGCTTTTGGATTTCAATCTAACCTCTTCTTCTTCTTTCCTATGTTCCCTGTATATTTCCCAAAGATTTCCTTTTCTCTGCCTTCTTTTTCAATTTGCATGTTGTCCATTCTCTGTTGTAATTATTTCTTCTTCTTCTTCTTCTTTTTTTTTTTTAATTTCATTTGCTCTTGCCCATTCCTTTAACTTCATTCTTGCATTTTTCAATTTTGTCTCCCAAATATATTGTGGTGATCCTGATACTCTTGACTCCCATGCTTCCTTAATTAATTCATTGATTTTGTATTGCTGTCCCAAATTGAGCTGTATCTAAATGGGAGCGGTCCTTGATTTTCCATTTTCCCATGACTATTGCCACTGGTTTATGGTCGGATGCTGTGGTGTGAAGGATTTTTGTTTTAATGGCACTATACGCTATTGCTATGTTTTCTTATATCAGGATTCTGACCAACCTTTCTTTTATGTTGCTTTTGCCCACTCTCTTATTGCTCCAGGTGTATTTCCCGTTGCTTGGGGGGATGTCTAAAATATTGTGTTGTTCCATTATTTCTTCTAGTGCATCCCTGGATGGGTCTGTGTGATATATGCCTCCAAAATTTTCTTCTATACTTCTTATCAAATTTAAGTCTCCACCTCGAATTATTTTTCCTATTTGCGTTTCTTTTAGTGCTTCTTTTATGGTGGCCCAACATTGCTCTTTTTCCTTGTAGTGGTTTGGGGCATATATACTGATGACACTATACTTCTCTTTTGTATTGATTTGTATTAAATCCATTTGTATCCAGTGCTGTTCTTTTTTTTGGTGTATTAATTCCCATATTCCTTTCTTCCATATTGTGCAGATACCTCCTGACGCTCCTATTGCCTGTATTGCTTCACCTTCATAATTTCTGATTTTTTTTTTTAATATTTTCAGTTTCTTGGCTATTTGTTTTTGTCTCCTGAATCATAAGGATGTCTGGGTTTTCTTTTGCCAGAATGTCTCTTGTGGCATTTTCTTTAACGGATGATCCCAATCCTCGGAAATTCCAGGAGACCACTATCATTATTTGCTTGTTGGGTGGTGCATGGCTCCTTTCCCTCTTTGCTGGCTTTTTTCGTTGTTTCCTGTGTTCCTTCCTAAGAAGGTTTCCATAGGTTGTTGCATTCCTAATGCCATTTCCTTTGTTGCTGCTTCATCCCTTAGCTCTTTGTTTGTCTTTCTTCCTACTTTTTTTTTATTTTCTACATTTGGGAGAGCTTCCTTTGACTGCTTTCTAGTTAGGATTTTGTCTACTGAGGGAGGGGATTTACACAATTATTATTATTTTTTATAATAGGAAAATTCAATAGGTGAGATAATGTTTTAGAAACTATCCTTTCACCTCATGGCCAACTTCTTCTCACTCAAAATATTTTAGGGAAAATGAATTTTCCCCTACTATCTTATCAACCACGAATGGGCCCAGCCATATATTATTGAATTTTCCATGCTTGTCAGGTTCCTCATTCCTTTTGTCCCACTTTAGAACCTAATCACTAGGAAGGAAAACAATGCCCTTGGCATGTTTATTAAATATTTGTTTAAATTTTGCTTGATGTTGATCAATTATTTTATACACTGGCTCCCTTTATTGCTATAGTCCGATCATTTGAATGATTCACCTTTGAAGTTCATTAGGCTCTTCATTGGCTTCTTGCAGAATTTTCATAACTTTTGTGCCTAAGTATAGAGGGAAGATAATGTCTAGTCCGTAGACTAGCTAAAAAGGTGAAGTACCAATGGAATTCTTAGTGCTAATTCTATCTGCCCACACGACATACTTCAGTGCAACATGCCAATTACATTTTTTAGAATGTAAGGATTTCTTTAAAATCTTAATAATATTTTTGTTAGTGGACTTAGCGAGCCCGTTTCCTTGAGGGTAATAGGTTGTAGAGTGTCCTAACTTTACTTTGTAATTGTCACAAATTTTTGAAAGTTTGCAGAACAGAAAGGTTTAGCATTATCAACTATGATCTTTCTGGGACACCCAAAACATGAAAATATATTTTCTGTTAGAAATTCCATCACTGCTTTATCATTAATCTTCCTTAATGGGATGGCTTCAACCCATTTAGTGAAATAATCGGTAGCAATGATTATCCAACGGTGTTGACTGCTGGAAGGAGGGTGGATTTCTCCAATGAAGTCTAGACCCCATTGTTGAAAAGGAGCTTTGGTTACTATAGGTTTCTGAGGTAAAGCTGCCTGATTTTTTATTACCAGCAAAGATCTGGCATTGGTGACAGGATCTTACATTTTTATTTACATTGTGAAAGAGAATGGGCCAATAGAGGCCACTTCGAAGAATTTTATGAGAAGTAGCTTGCTAGGCAAAGTGGCCACCACAGACTCCACTATTGTGTTGTGTGATTAAATAATCTACTTGAGAGGGAAATATAAAATTCAAAAGTACACCTACTAGATCTTTCCAATATAGTCTACTATTTATAATACAGTAATTTACAACTTTTAACTTTAAAGAACGTCGTGCAGATTTTCTCAAGGACTTTGGTAGCTTCATGGTCTGAAGATATCTTATGATATCCCTATACCATTCTAATGAAGAAAAATATGGGTGAACAGTGGTAGGTCCAGAAGTAGGTAGCCGCAACCGTGATTCCTTATCATGCTAGTCTTCATTTTCTTCTATCAAAGTTCCAAGAGAATACTGATAAATTCCTAATGCATGGAGGTTGGATTCAATTAATAAATTATCCAGTCCATGGCCCTTAACTATATTGATTGGTTTTAATTCCAAATCATATTCCTGACATTTACAATTCATTTCCCTCTTCTTCATTCTGTATCATGTTGTAAAAGGATGCCCCTTATTGCACGGTGTGGAAGGTATACCATGGACTTAACCAACAAGATATATTCCCTAAAATATTTGAGGGTTTTTACTAAAGCATAGTCTTGCTTCTCTATTATGTTGTACTTAAGTTATGCATGTTGAATATCCTTGCTAAAAAATGCCACGACATGTTCATACCCTTCTGATTCTTTTAAAACAGAACAACAACTATGGTATGTTCAGAGGCGAAAGGGAAAATAATGAATTCCTTCTTATAGTTCGGGCTAATTATTGCAGGTTGTGGAAGGTATATAATGGACTTAGCCAATAAGATATATTCCCTGAAAGCCTTGAGGGTTTTTACTTAATCATAGGCTTGCTTCTCTATTATGTTGTACTTAAGTTTTGCATTCTAAAGAGCCTTGCTAAAAAACGCTATTGGATGTTCATACCCTTACTGATTCTTTTGTAACATAACAATGACAATGGTATGTTCAGAGGCGAAAGGGAAAATAATGAAGTCCTTATTGTATGGGCTAATGAGGACCGAAACTTCCATGATAATGACCTTGATTCTTTGAAAATATTCCTTTGATTCTTCATCCCATTTTATATCATTCCCCTTTTTAAGCATTCAGGTAATATTTTTAACTATCTCAAAAAAATTCGGGATAAATATTCGCAAGAAATTAATCTTTCCTAAGAAGGCTTGAACTTCCTTCTTAGTATGAGGAAGGGTAATGGTCTGGATTTCTTGTACCCTTTCAAGGTCAATTTTAATCCCATGTTGTGATACGATGTGGCCCAAAATTTTACCCTCGGTCATGGCGAAAAGGATTTCTTTGGATTCAAGGACAAACCATACCTTCGACATTTATGAAAAATTACTTCCAGGTGCTTCAGGTGTTGGTCGTCACTCTGGGAGAAGGATTTCATATCATCTAGATAGATGACTATGAAACAATCTTTCTCATTAGCAAAAGCGATATCATCACCCATTTGGAAGGTAGCTCCAACATTCATTAACCCAAAGGGCATATTTTGGTATATGAATGTTCCCCATGGTGTGGTAAAGGTAGGCTTATGCATATCATCCTTATGGACAACAATATGGTTATACCCATAAAAATCGTACATCATGGAAATGTGAGTTGCTTCTACCACCCGCTGTAGGATGGCATCCATCTTCGGAAGAGGATAATTGTCTTTGAGTGATGCTCGATTTACGTTTCATTCTTTTTCTTAATGGGAACCAAATTAGCTACCCAAGTAGAATAACACAACAAAACAATTATTTTGGCGTCTAGTAGCTTTTTAATTTCTTTCTCGATGGGAGGAAGCAAGGGGGGGTTGATGTGTCTAAGTTTTTTTCTGAATGGTTTAACCCCTTCCTTTAAAGGGATGTGGTGTTCTATGATACTTTGGTTGTATTCTTTAAGGTCATCGTAAGACCAGGCAAATACGTCGATATACTCGGACAAAATCTTGATACATCGCTCTTTTATATGTGGGGGTAACACTCGAGACAAACTGACTAACTTAATTTCACCATTTTGAGCGATGTTCACTAGCTCTTCTTCTATGCTAGGAGGCTTTAGCGCTAAGTTGGAAATAACATCATTCTTATCAAATATTTTATCCAAAGGGACCAATCCCAGGGAATGTAATTATTTTTTAATTGGATTACATTGTGTTTGCCAATTTTAGTTTTAATATTCGAAACATTAGCATTTCCCTGATTGTTATAGTTTTTTCTTCTCGAATATGTATGAAAAGGAAACACTTAAGACTATGGATGAAAAAGTCCGCATGGGGTAGCTCAAGTGGAAATGGCCGTGGAAATGAAGTCTCACCGAACCAGAGATCTTGGGTTCGATTCTTGTGCTACCGTCCCCGAAAATGGGGTGAATAATGGACATGTAAAAGCTCGAAAATGAGAGGGTCCTACCAAGCTTACAAAAAAAGAAGAAAGACTATGGATGAAAAAAAATCTCAACAATATAAATGGATGCTAAACATTGTATATCTGCAACAACTGATAGAAACAAAACCTGCCAAAGTCCTGATCTATGCCATAATCATAGTTAAACAACAAAATGAAATAGTAATAATAACTCCAATAATCCAATGGAAACCAGATATACAAAGAATATATTTTATTATAACACCTGTGAAGGGAACAAATAAACGTTACCAGTCCCCCTCTATGGGATGGGTTCTTGGCTATCCTCAAACACCTTTATCTTGTGTAGCTATAATGTGTAAACCCAACAAATAAAATGTTTGAGCTCAATGGGAATTGAAATGGAAGAAAAATGGTGTGCACAGTGATAATAATCAGAGTTACAACACTGAGTGCAATAATGAAAATAATCAAAAGTGAATAATAAATGGAAAACCCTTATATTTATAACAAAATATTGAGTTATCCTCGAATAATGAGCAATAATAAAATATTATTAACCCCATTGTAGGAATAACCACTTGGAATATTTTATTATATATGATTACGAGGGAAAAAGTATTTAAGCTTTTATATAGAAATAATAAATAAATAAATGACTTATTTATCATCTCAAGAAATATGGTTAATGAATAATAAACAAATAATGATTTATTTAATTATTCCTCAGGGATTTAGTCAAACTTGATAAGGAATAATAATTAATTAATTATTTCTAGACAAAAATAAAATAATTAATAATTTATCTGTTTATTTTTCATAATTGGGTCAAATATGACAAGGAATATTAATTAATTAATGGTTTAATTAATTATTCCTAGAAGAAAGTTAAATAAACTGTGATTTATTTAATTATTCTTCATGGGTTTAATTATAAATTACTTAACAAATGTGGTTTAATAAGTAATTTCTCACAGTGAAAGAAATTTTACTATGGTAAAATTGGCCTTACATGGTGTACTTTGATCCATCTAATAAATTAGGCTAGATGATCATTGTTTTCGTGATAACAGATTGGCCCCCAACATACGAGTGTTAGGAGAAAAACCTATGATCGAAGTACATTGTAAAGACATAATCACTAGACAACAAAGTGGATTTAGAGAGAGAGAGAGAGACCAATAGAGTTGAAGCAAAAGAGGATAGGGAGAGAGGGGGCAAGACCAATGCAAGTCTCCTTTTATGTTGTGGTACCGGATCTCGGTGAGGCGGGGGAGGCATACCTATACCCTTCAAGATAACTTAGTACAAAAATAATGATGTGCCCATAAACATAAAACTGAGCAATGAAGTACATGCTGAATGGTACATGACACGCTGGCGTAAATTAGCCAAAAAATAATACAATGTGTCCAATATACATAATGCACCTGGTAAAACATGAGCCATGATTGAATACAATAATATATTAGTACATGATATATAATGGCCCTTCCCTCAAAAAATGGGTGGGAGGGAGGGTAGAACAACTGAAGAAGCCCTGCTAAATAGGGAAGGGCTCTGCAAAAATGAATGGATCATCTGAAGGAGATATGCATGCTATAAATGCCGCAAGTAGCAGGAACTGAACCCATCAAATCTGTGGAACTGCATCTAAGGCTATAACATAATATGAAGGCATCTGAGAATGTGGGGGGCTACCTGAAGGGCCACCCCCTCACGAGGTTTGAAACATCTCACACACACCCGAAGAATCACTGGTACAATCTGCTGCATCACTAGACCATCAAGTGTATGAATTACAAACATGAAACAACCAAGTCAAAGGGAAATAATGAGTCCCTTTGCTTGATCTGAGGCACTGAACATGAATGGAATCTGGAACCAAGATACACCACCCTCTAGGTCATTCTTCTAGAATAAATGAGATGATGTTGATATAATAGGGCCTACTATAGGTGAGGTAATGAGGATCCTCAACTAAGGCATGAGGGAAAATAGTAATGTGACTGATGGAATGACACTAGGGACAATGGAAAATGTGGGATTGAGGGACAAACATATGACTTCCCTTGTCAGAGCATAAAGTGCATGGTTGACCTAGTGTTGACGGTGCTGGACCTGCCAACATTTAGGGGATCACCCTGGTATGATGTCCCAACTAGACCTCACACCGTTTGGTGTGGGAGTCCCATCTGGTATGATGGCCCGGTTGCCATTGTCTTAAGGATTTGCCTCAACTCTTGCTTGTCAGCACAAGAGAGTGGTTTGCTTTGTCTTTGAGAAGTGAGGTTTGCATGACTGGTGAGTGTAAGTGTACTTGTGTCAATGATTCTTTCATTGTGAGGGGAAACGGTGAAGGTTAGTTCCAGGTTGAAAGGGATCAGTCCCAACTTGGCTAGGAACACACAACACAAAGGACATACATAGCTTCCGGTGGAGCAATCCACTTGGATGCGGCAGTGACAACATACAAGGTAAGATAACACGTACAACACTCACGGATCAGTCTCAGACGAGTGCAACAGTTGTTACAACAAGGTTCATGTGAAAGGTCTGTCTGATGTCCGATAGAGCAATTGACATAGACGTGACAACATTAACAGCATATACAACACATTTCCATTAATAGATTATGAATTACAACAAATGGATCAGTTCAAATGTAGAACACATGGTTAAAGAAACATGCATTACAAGTGTTAAAGATCAGCCTTATAACAAATACAATACATGTGTGAAAACGTGTTGGCTTGTTGACAATCTTCTAAATTAAGTGAAAGTTCCAAGACACATCGTTATGCCATACATCACTAACCTTGTCAGCATGGCGTTGGAGCCACTACTTACTCCTCAAAGAAAATATTACATACTCTCTTGGCTATGTGGGATGAGCTAAGGTGAAAAGTCCCTTCATGTACAAATGAGGGGGGTATTTATAACCAAGGGTGAAACTGACCCTTGCGGCTGTTCGACTACCCTCATGACCGTTTGACTTCCATGACTTTCTGACTTACATGACTCTATGTTCAATAAGTGGGTCTCTTGGACTTCCACACTACATCACATTGATTGACAACAAGCCCATAGTAGAGATGTGGGAAACATGACTCATGACTTGACTCGACATGACTCGACATGACATTGCTGGTACATTCGTGCTGCTGGAGTGCATGTCGAGCTAGAGTGCTGCTGAGTGATGGATGTCTTCATGGTGTAACATAGCTTCACCTCCACATGGAAAATTGTGCAGAGTCTTCGATGGTACTTGGTTTGCTTGATGAAGCTTTAGCATGTCGTTCCTTACTTTCATGCTAGAAGGCTTGACATGCTCACTTGTTCGCGAAGGTGCCTGTTCGTCGCATTC
Organism: Pinus tabuliformis; assembly: GCA_031772625.1. Lineage (NCBI taxonomy): Eukaryota > Viridiplantae > Streptophyta > Pinopsida > Pinales > Pinaceae > Pinus > Pinus tabuliformis. The sequence continues at coordinate 962,936,837 of CM062809.1, read as the reverse complement.
GTCTGCTTCGCATGCTTCGCTCGTTCGTCCATTGGTGAACCTGTCCATATGCATGTGCTACCTTCATTCATCCTGTTCATCACCTTGGCATGTTTTTTGGTGTACCTATACCTGCAGTCACTCATGACGAGACGACATCAAATCCAAAACCTCCTAGTCTACCATGAAACATGATCATTCGAATGCATGTGATCGGGAGAGGCAGTAGGGCTGTGATGTAGGATGATGGCTCTGGGAAACTGCTGATGAAAACTGTGCAAGAGTCATTGAGAGATGGAGATAGGAAATCTGAGTTGACAGTGACTGACTACAAGGTCTAGCTTGGTTGGGAGGAAAAATTGCGCAAATTTTGGGAGGAATAGTCCGGGCTGTTGGAAGGCAAGGCATGCATGCTTTGCGCATTTTCTAGAATGAACAGTGAGCAGGGGCTAGACAACTAAATTCGCACAATTTTCTAGAGGAACGAGACAGTCTGCATGAGGGGTCAGCAGGCAGGGATTACACAATTTTCCTGGGGAATTTCCTGGGAGACTGGTAGCTGGATCTCCAGCAATTCCTTGCTAGTATGCTGTTGGGGTCATTGGCAGCTAGAATTGTGCAATTCCCAGAGGGAACTACTAGTTGGCTACTGGGGTCACTGGTAGCCAGACTTGCGTAATTCCTAGAAGGAACTACTAGTTGGCTGCTCTGTCACTGGCAGTAGAAACTACGTAATTCTCGGAGGGAACAGGCAGTCTATTGCTGGCTAGGAAAACTGCATTAAGGCTGGGAGACCGGCCTACTAATCATCTCTACGCAATTTCTTAGCTGAGATGACTGATGGGAAGTAGGAGGCCTGCTCATGAGCACTGTGAAATTTCTGAGATGAACAACCAGTCAACTGTCCGGGTGGCTAGCATGAGTACTGATTAAAATGCTTGCAAGCACACAACTTGAAAGAACTAGCTTGGTGCTTCTGCGCTGTTCTGGTTGACAGTCGATCGAGTAAAAAACAGGGTGATGTTCTGGCTGTTAGTGAAGAGTCTAGTCATCAGAACTTCAAAAAAATGACTAAGTGTGTGAATAGTCGAAATATGCATAGGTGATCATACAGACACACACTCGCACGACTTGATGACGAAACGACCAAACCATCCAGATACATATGTTAAACATGATTGATCGATAGTGCAAGAGACAAGCGCGACACTCGTGATTGATCATTCATGATCGAGACAATGCTTGCGCGACAGTGAATGTGACTTCGTGTGTGAGTGCGACAGATGCTTTCATGGCGAACACATCAAACACATACGAAGCAAAGACTTTGAGCATAACCAAAAATGGTTGCAAGCATGACTTAGACATCAACACGCAGAGACTTGAGTGCAATAAACAAGCAAGGAGAATGTAAATATTCACATGAGCTCATGGAATGAACTCGGGTGTGTGCAGTCATCAAGTGAAACTTTCCAAGGGAGGCTTCGAAATTGGTGTAGGCCAAAATTTTGGAGGGTGGTTGTAGCCGCTACAACACTTGGCGACACACTAGCAGAACTCCAACTTCTCTGTTTCGGTTCATTGCTAGCACAGGGCCTTGGTCTTTCAAGAAGTATTGAATCGCTATGTAGGTTACTTCAGTTTCCCCACTTACCCCATGGACATACATGGTTCACCCTTTGCCAACTTAGTCAAACACAATCAAAAGTTCAGCTTAGATCTTAGTGTTTCGAATCTGGGAAGGGTAGTTTAGTTTGCGAGTTGAAGATTTTCAGAGTATAAGTTTTCATCTCTCGTGTTGCTCCATTGTCCGCAGGCTTGGACAGTACCCCGGTGGAGTCACGTAGGAATAGACACATTGCTCCACTGCCAGTGAGCCTAGTCAGTACCCCAGTGGAGTTGCATGCTTCACCTCTTTACGTAGGAAGCCTTTCTCTTCTTTTTCCTTTGTATTTTTTAAGAGAACTGTGCATAGGAACTTATTTATTTTTGGGGTGAAAGAGGGATCTCGACTTATTGAGAGCAGAAGGGGTTGTTCCTTCAAAGAAGCATGTAAGACCTCTGACATAGGTTTTCTCATTTAGATTTTTCCCCTTCTTTGTTTCTACTAATTTGATTAGATTCAACACACAGAGCAGAAGGCTGAGTACATGCATGGGGTTTCCCAGTGTGGACATAGGTTTGCAATTGGACCAAAGCTTCCCTTATGGATGGTTTGTATTTTCCGTTAGGACTTCATTGGCCGAAGGTTGTTACCAAGCATAGAGAAAATGGACACAAGACTAGCCAAGTGCTGCAGTGTCACAAGTCTCTTTGAATTTCAGCCACATACTCTATTCAAAAGACAGAACGTAGTAGTTGGCAACACTTATTTTTGGAAACAAACATAGTAATATATCAAACAAAAAAAATTCATGTGAACAAAAATAGTAATCAGAATAAAACAAAGAAAAAGCAAAGATAATAAGCAAAACAAACCAAATGAAAAAACAAGCAGCAAGCAGACTATGTACAAGGCACGGGCGCAGTCTACCCTACTGAACCAATGTTTGAGGACTTGGCCATTGGACAAGAAGATTACAAATCCTCCCATCGAGTGACTGCAAATGATAGGTGTGTGAGCCAAGTTTCTCGTGGACCAGTGCCGGTCTACCAGGCTCCGCTACCGGAACCTGGTGGCATTCTAGAAAACCTTCAAGTGAAAACAACACTGCTGTCTCAGGTAATGTGTGCAAAATGGGCTCAGATGATGGCACGGGGTAATTGTTTTTACTCTGGGAAGGGTTCAAGTTTTTGAAGTCAATGTGTAAGCAGATCTTCCCAGATTTCTTATGTGGAGGATTTAAATAAGAAAACCAAATGTGATGACGAATTTTGCAAGTAATCCAAACACTTAAAATGTTAATCAATCTATTCTATGAAAGGAGTACAAACAACATGCGTATGTTACCTTTCTTTGTTGTAATGGCTTTTCTTCTCCTTTACCTAGAATCTCATGTTGGATTGTTCACATGTAGTGAATACTCAGTTCATCATCTACTCATGCAGGCCCATCTTGGTACTGTTTTGATCCAGGTGGATATTGGTGGCCACCCGCCAATTCCACTTGGACCCCCACCATTGCTTCTTTTAGTTTTTTAGTTTCCTTAATTGTATCACAATTTACTATTTTTAGGAGTTTTTCGAGCCCTAAACTTCCGGAGCCGTTTTGAGGCCCTAAATGATGTTTTTTTGGAAATCTACCGCTGGTGATTTTGTTATATAAAATTGTATTTTTTGTCATAGAACTTGGAGAGATCTTCCAACGAGCTATCATGCGCGTCAAACGGAGATAATATGACCAAGTCACAGCCCCAGGAAGTTGGCTGTCCAACTCACCCCAACGAGGCCCATAAACTCTTGGTGTTACATCTCCTCAGGTTAGGGTGTTGGTTGTTTAGGGTTTTCTCTTATTGTTCAATAATAAAAAGGCCCTTGAGCCTCATTGTAGTTGAGTTCAGAGGCATGTAGTCGCCACTTATCTTCTAAGAGATAAGCTACCATCGCCCTAGCTGGTGTATTTCCATTTCTGTTTGTAAGCATATTTCAATATTTTACATTAATGAAATGAAGTATTATTTCTGCTGCAACTCTATGTTTATGGTTATATCTGTAATTTGTTGCGTTCTTGTTTAAATCCGGATTAGTGGTATCTGAGCGGTCTGATTTTTTTCTCTGTTTTTCTTTGCATGTCCCCAACAAGGTCAGGATATAAGGAGTTAGGGCTTGAACTGGTCGAACCTTTGCAAGACCAGCCTCGCAAATCCCGACAGCCTCCCATGGCGGATGAAAATAAATATGAGGGGGAAAGAGATCCTATCAAAATCTTGCTCTAATAAGCCCTTGAGCGACAAAGGAACGCGATGATGGACAAATTTGCCCAAATCCTTTAGCGGCTACCCAGGGGTGACGCATCGACTTCCAACAGCTACTTTGGAAATGCCACACCATTTAAGGTACAAGTTAATTTTGAAATCCCCATATTCAAGGGTCAGATAGACATAGATGCCGTCAATAAATGGTTAAATCTACTAGAGGGTTATTTTTCTGTTCATGATTTTTCCAGTTGGGAGAAGATTATTTTCAATCTTCTCAAAGTAGCCCCCCACGTCAAGGACTGGTGTGAAACCTATTGCGAGCAGAAGGATGAAAGTATAGGCTCGCTATTTTCAGCCGCACCCACTTCGAATTCATTTTGGGATGCCATCAAGGAGTAGTACTACCCTGTTGGAAGCTACGAGGATCAATACATAAAGTGGACCATGCTGCGACAGGGAAGGGACAAAGACGTGTTGAAGTTTACCAATATTTTCCATACCCTTCACACAAAGTTGGGTATCAAGGATTCAGAGTAGCATTTGGTACTCAAATACTATGACTGTCTGTACAAGTACATCCAGGAAGAAATAGAATTCCTGAACGTCTCCTCGCTTGGCATGGCATACCAATATGCCGTCAAGGTCGAGAAAAATTTTAAACAGAAGAAGGGAGACTTTGGATCTGCGAATCTGAAGCAAGGGAAAGGTGCCCCCAAACCACAAAACAAAGGACAAAGCCAAGGCGGGGTGGCCCAAGACAACCTGCCAAAGCTGCAAGCAAAGAACATTGCCGTGAAGCTGAAAATGGACATGGGAAAGTGGTGTGAGTTCCATAAGAGCTCCACTCACAACACAAGTGAGTGTTGGGCC